>CM031239.1:126947653-128249558 GCA_018340775.1 Taxus wallichiana var. yunnanensis
ATGGAAAAAGAAAGGAATGGTTGTAAAATTTGATATGAACAAAGCTTTCGATAAAGTTTTGTGGGTATTTCTTGACAAGGTTATTGAAATTTCTTGTTTTACAAACAAATTTAGGAAAATTATTTACGATTTCCTTTCTTCTCCTATTTTCTTTATGTTTGTAAATGGATCCCCTACGAGGTTCTTTAACAATAGAAGTTCCTAAGGTAAGGAGATCCAATGTAAACACTTCTCTTCATTTCAATGACTGAAAGTTTGATTAGGAAATTTGGCAACACTATCCAAGCAAGATAAATCAAAGGATTCAAGTTGTCATTGTTTGAGCTTAAAGTTGAAAATCAAAATTTTGTTGATGACACAATCTTCATCATCATGGCCTCGGTTGTGGAATCCAATGATCAAGGACATAATTTTGAAGTATGAGGAGGTCTCAGGGTAGGTAATCAACTTTGATAAAATCTCCCTCTACTTCACTCTAGGTAGCCGGTAAAGGAAGATATCTGAGATCCTTGGTTATAACATCAACACTTTGCTAACTAATTTTCTAGGTATTCCTCTCTTTCATTGTAAAATCCCTCATGAAGTTTGGAATAGTCTTATTAGTAGATTTCACAATAATTTGATTGTTTGGAAGGGTGGAGTACTCTCACAAGTTGTTAAATCTATTATCATCAATAGCACTTTATATAATCTCCCTATCTTTATAATGTCCCTCTTCAAACTCCCTATGGAAGTCATTGAAAAAATTGAAAGGATACAAAAATGCTTTCTCTGGAATAATGTTGAAGAACATGATAATTATGATCTCATTGTTTGGAACAAATTTTTTCATCCTAAAAACATGGGGGACTTGGCATAAATAAAATTTAGTGGATGAACAAATCCTTGATAGCTAAAATGGGTTGGTTATTTCTCAATAAATATATTTCTTACACCAAGTTGATTAGAGACAAATAATTAGAAAACACTAGTGGACATGATTGGATTCATAAGGAGTACCTTTCTAGTGGCTCTCAGTTTTGGAACACCATTTTTCCTCCAAATAATTACTCATAAGAGGTATCAAATGGAATTTAGGAAATGGGGAAAATATTACCCTTTGGGAGGACTAGTGGCTACTTGAACACTCTAATAATAAATTATGTAACTTGGGTGCAATTGGAAATCCCTTACACAAACTTATTAGGAAATGAATTCAAGAACTAAATATGAAACAATGGAGATGGTAGAAGTTGGATTTAGCTCCCTTCTCTTGACCAATAACTCCTAGAACCCGTTGAACTACTTCAAACTTCTCTAAAATATTTTCATCTTGCAGTAGATGAATCAGTTGACGAGATCGTTTAGGAGGAATATTTTGATGGATCTTATTATGTTAAGAGTGGATACATGATTTCTTATGATCCTGAGGTTACCCCCTCAAACATTGAGTGGAGAAAAAGTGTGGTTCATAGATGTGACCCCAAAAATAATCTATTCCTATGTTTTTGCACTTAGAATAAAATTTTACTATTGAAAATTGGATAAAAAGAGGACAAAACATTCGTAATAGATGTAACCTTTATAAGATTACAGAAGAAATAGCTAATCATCTATTTCTCCACTCCAACTATGCTAAGGAATTTTATAAACTCCTTTTTCAAGTTGATGGAAGTTAAATGGGTCTTTCCTATTACCATCCACTCAGCTTGGCAACAATGGAACTCTCCTTTCAAGCACATGATTGTCAAAATAATTTGTATGTTGTCCTTTCCCCACATCATTTGGATCATCCTGAAATATAGAAATCAAATTGTATTCAACAACAAAAATCCTTCTATTAGCAGGATCTTCAACCAACTCATGGAAAGGATTGAATATGATATCTCTAGGTTCATCCCTAAGAAGAATTTCAACCAAAATGAACAAGAGGGAAAGATTCTTAAGAAATGAAATATTTCGATACTTGCATTCTTATTTCTCACCAAAAAATTGAAAGATCCTTGATTTCTTGGATTCCCCCTCTAAATTCCCACAATCTTAACTTTGAAGGAGCTAGTGAAGGGAACCTAGGAGCTTGGGGGTAGAGGTGTAATAGAGGGGATTCTAGGTAAATTATAGTTGCTTATATGAGACCCATGGAACTTGACACAAATCATTATTCCGAAGCCCTTGTAATGTTATGGGGAATCTGAATTTCTCACTCCCTTAATATCTAGAACATAATAATGGAAGGGAACTCATTGAATATCAACAATTTCCTTAAAGGAAATGCCCAAGTTAGTTGGTATATTAAAAAATTCATCGATGAGGTAATTTTGATTTTTAAATACTTTCCCAATTATACTTTTTTTCATACTTATAGAGAATGAAACTATTCAAAAGACTCCCTTGCTAACATTAGAGTCAGTGCTAAATATTTTCAAATTCGAACAAGTCCTCCTTATTCCTAATAATTTCCAGATCATCATGAAAAAGGAGATTCGACAATTATAACTTGGTGATTTTTTGGGAAAAGAAATACACTTTTTGCATTGGGCATTTCAAATTTATCCTTCAGTTCTTCTCTATCGTTGTTGCTTGCTCTAGGATTTTGGATGACATGGGGGAGACATTTGTAAAGTAGAGTCTATTGATTACATCCATTGGAAGGAAGATTTTGAGGTCTAGGAGATCTTGAAGAAGGGTGGGCTCAACCAATTTTTGAATGTGATGAAGGGCCACGACTATCACATGTCACAATATTTTATCCAGTCTTGGAATGGACACAAGATTCACTATAGAAACAGGGAGTTCCAAATCACTTATGAAACCATATCGGTTGTCATTGGTCTCCATATAAAGGGTATGCATTTTTTCCACAATAATTATGACAAAAAGGAGGTAAAATTTATTAAGGGGGAGGAAGAGTTGATTGAAGTCAAAAGTGGATACCTCGGAGATTATTTTCCTAAACAATATGACATGATTAGTTTGATTATCATTAAGTGTCTTACTTTGGACAAGAGGCTCAAAGTTACCCCATTTTTTCATCTTGTGTTTTTGAATCATTTTGGAAGGAACATTATGGTTAATTTTCTTTTATACCTCCTTCAATCACTTAACCTCTCTCTGAATTTTGTCCTCAATGGAAAATTTTCCAAACCCTCTCACCATGCCCTCATCTTCTTGATCTATAAAAATTTGACCTTCTCATTTTCAACATCTCCCTACTCCCCCTCTGCACCCCTTACTCCCTCCCCCTTCTTCCTCAAAACTCTATATTGCTTCCTCTTTTCCTCTTCCCCCTCCTTCTAGTTATTTCCTCAGGAGAAAAAGGGTTTAAAATGACCACACCCCTTCATCTGTGCTAACCTACTTAATCGGAGATGTGGTTGTTGCTGCTAGTATTCTATCAATTTACACTTTTATATGATCACCTGGATTAGGAAAGAATGTAAGATTTTGAAAGATAATGTTAGGGGATATAAAATTGCACTAGAAATTGGGAGAAAAGATAAACATTTGATGGATGAAATGGAAAAGAGAATTAAATCCATTGAAGAAGAACAAGAAAAGATTAGAAACAGGCAATGTGATATTCTCTCAGTTCTTAAGGGAAATATTGACATCTTATCAAGCTTCACCTCCATTCTTGAATCCACTAAAGGAAAGGAAAAGGGTAAGGATGGAACTAATGTCAAAGATATCAAAGAAAATCTAGGAATCTCCAAGAAGAATTTAACATAGACAACCAAGGAGTGGTTAAATATGATCTAGGATTCTCTAGTTTGTTCTCCTCTTAGTATTTATCCTATTTTTGATGTTTGTTTGTAGTTATGCATTGGTCTTTCTTGGGTTTTGCTACACTATTTTTGTGGTTTCACAACACCCCTATTAATGTTGTATTTCTCTTCCTTCATTTTGCTCAAGTGTAATTTAGCATGATGATATTTTTGAGCATGTGGGCTTTGGCCTTTTGTACCCTTAGTATGATCCCGAGTCAAAAATTTAAAAAATTAATTTTCCAAATTAACTATCCAAAATTCCTATATCTTTTTATCTCACATTATTTTCAAACATTTTATTAGGCATTGGTTTTATAATGTTTTCATCAATTTCGATTAATTGAATGGGGTTTCTATGAAAAATGGAAGGATGTGTTCTTAGAGGTAATGATTTATTAACAAGATTACTTTCTTCATTTAATGTTTCTATGTAAATTTCAGGATTAACATTTGGGATATCATATAAAGGTTCAATATTATAATTAATACCAAATAATTTATCCATAAAAACATTATCATTTAATTCATTATCAATACTCATTGAAAAATTATTATTCTCCTTAATTTGATTATTTATTTCATCATCATTGTTTCTAAAACATCATGTACATTTGACATAGTAGATGTACCTTTCCCTAAAAAAATTCACAACCACTTCATTGTATTTATTCTATTCTCTTATAATTTCTCTGGTGTCTTATTATTGTTTTTATTGTCCTTATGTTGCATTTTATCCCCCATAATTTGATAAAAATACTTGGGTAGGAGACAACCTTAACTACTCAAAATTCATGCAAGAAAGTACAGGAATATGCAAAATAGGCGAGTGGGGGTATAAATCCTATGAAAGAGGTGGAAAAGGACGTTGGAGGGAAGAAAATGTGTAAAAAAGTAAACAGCTGATGTTATAACATGCTTCCATTACCTTTTTGAATTTTCCAAGGCCCAAAGCTCTTGCTTTGGAATGCTAAACTCCGAGGCATGGACCTGCTAAAACATAACAAACCACATGTTTTCCAAAATAATTTATAAAATATGTCTTCCTTAATAAAAATACCATAAAAATGATCAACACATTTATTAAAAATTTTCCTACGACATCCAAAAACTATCTACTTTCTAAATATATTATTTTCAAAATTTCTTATTAGTATAAGGTTTCCAAATTTATTATTTCCGAACTATGTCTTTTTATAAACATTTTTTTATTTTATACATGTATATAATTCATCATGTATCTTTTGATTCACTCATCCAAAATGAAAAAAATTATACATTCACAAACTAGGACTAATTCTACACATATTCAAAAAAATCTATGTTTCGATACATTTTCGTAGTGTTATCACAAAAAGAGCCCTCTAATTTGCTCATGAATTATTGAATGAGAAACCTATGTTTTTGGGTAACATGGGATTTTATTTAAGTATGAGACCTTGATGGTGTGACAAAGCTCCAAAGAAGGCTTAATTCCTCTATATTATCTTATTGCTAAACTACTCCTAGAAGGGAAATTTGGTTATCTACTTCTATCCTAAGCTTCCAAGGGACCAGAGAGAGAGAGAGATTGCATGAAAATGGAAATCCTAAACTACAAAGGTGATTGCACTAAGAAAATGGATGGGAAAACATTCAAGTGAGTGAAAATGAGATGAAGAATGAGAAAGAAAGAGGTCAGAAACAAGTGAAACAATCCCTAACTTCATCTACCAACATCATTTCCATAGAGCACAACAGATCTGAATCCTACAAGAAGAATAAAGTATACACAATGCATATATAATTGTAATGGAAGGCAAGAAACACAATGTAATACAAGATAGGACAGAAAGAGCCACAAAACATGGATTTATTTCTTAATTGGATGTATAATTCATTATAATTGTAAAAGAAAGGAAAAGATATTCTCCCAGGATACCTAGATCATAAGCTTGAACTTAGAAAAATACTATAGAACAATTTTTTCAGAGTTCCTTCTCTTTTCCACAACATTCCCCCACAAATATGTGCCTAAGCACTTACATTTATCAATTTTATATAGAGGAGAGAGAGAACTTGCAGAATACTTTTTAAGGGTCCCAACTGATCTATAGGGATCCAAAATGACTCTACTTCATCGAGATCGATTAGCATGAAGATGGAAAAATAATACATAGAGGTCTTGTCTTTATAGTAATAGGACTGTTGCTTTGTGTAGAATGGCATTACAAAACCACCACCCAACCCGGGTGGTGGTCCTAGATCTTTTAGGCAGAAAAAAAATAAACAGAGCCCCAAAATTTGAAATCTTATGCATGTCTCTTCTCTTCTTCATGACCTTTCCTATTCTCCAAAGCATGAGAAGACATGAGAAAGGCTATAAATACATGTTTTTAGAAGAGAAATGGGATCATTGAAGCATGAAAGAAAGTGAGTAAGAAGTTATTAGTGATGGAATTGTATTTTTAGAAGAAAGGAGTGTTGGGACGAGAGCAAGCAACCGAGTAATTGGGAGGAAGTGTGAGATATTATCTACTTCTCTTTCATACTTATTGTAATTTATGTACTTATTATTTTGAATTGGCCAATAAAAGTGGGAAGAAAGATAAATTTCCCTTCCCAACTAGTTTTTCCTCCTTTGAAGGTTTCTAGGATAAAACTTGTTGGTGTTTTTCAGTTTATATTCTTTCCTTTCTTGAATTTTTTGATTCTAATCATAAGAAGAAAAATCCATTCACTAGCTATCTCTATCATTTTCTAATTGAAATTAGAACAAAAGCGTTTAATTTGTGAGTTTGTGGATAGTTACAAAGTTTAAGAGTTTACTGAGATCATTTTGGTATCAGAGATAACAAGTATCCAGGACTGTGGTATTCATTCTTGGATTTGTATGACAATGACAAGATATAAAGGTGAAGAGGCTTTACCTTGTGATCCAAAAATTTCTACAAGAAAGTGGAAGTAGAGAATTCAGGGAAAAATGGAGGAAGAGAACTTGGTCCGTAGAATTGAGATGTTGGAGGCCATGGTGGATAGGATGTTTAGAAGGCAAGAAGAGCTTGCAGATTTTCGAGAAGATAGATTCTATCAAGAATGACTCCATGGACTTAGTGGTTTAAGGATTAGATGAAAATTTTGGCATAGGAAGGAGCCACCATGAGGAATATTATGGGGAAGAGAATGAAGAAGAGACTTCAAACGCAAGAGAAAAGGTAAAATATGATCATACTCCTTTTAAAGTTGAGACGAAAGTTGAGATTAAAATATTTGAAGGACAAGTAGATGTAGAGTTGTTGATAAATGGTTAAAATAGTTAGAAGTCTCCTTTAGCATCCATAATGTCTTTGAGGCACAAAGGATCACCTTTGCATGTCTCAAAATGGAGGGACACGCTCTAGTTTGGTGGGAAACCCATATAACCACTTGTGAAAACAAGAAGCGTCCTATTATGAAGTCTTGGCAAGAATTTAAGGAATTTCTTAGAGCTAACTTATATCCTATTGGCCACAATACTGACCAAATGATTAAATGGAAGTATTTTACACAAGGCGGTGGTCAAAGTGTGCAAGACTATACTATAGAGTTTTGGAGGTAATCCATGTTGTGAAACATGGAATTAGAGGATAAGGATATTCGACTAAGTACTTGGGAGGACTTCACACTCACCTTCGAAGAAAATTCATCTCAACAAAACCTAAAGATCTCAACAAAGCATGTGTACATGCATACTACTAAATAGATGATGAAACGAAGCAAGGAGAAGCACGCCCAAGGGGCAAGGCGGTTGAAAAATCAGCGAAAAAAGAGTATGGGAAAACAAGTAAAAAGGGTAAGTAGAAAGGGAAAGGTAAACAAGATGCCGATTTTAAATACTTGTAAATATCCCAAGAATTTTCGCAAGAATTGTGATATCAATGGTCATACCGACACTACGTGTTGGAAGTTGCATCTAGAGTTACATCCGAAGAACCAAACCAGGGACTCAAAGAAGTCCATGATAGCTGTAAAAATATAAGGGGAGGTGTAAATCGAAGATGACTCGATGTACATGGACAACCAAGAAGAGGAGACGAGTAGACTATTCCGTAGATCAAAATCCGAGATCAAGAGAACTAAGGTAAATGCTTTGGTTGATAATGTTTCTTAGTCTAACTTGATTTCTGAGGCGATTGTAAAGAAGCTTGGTCTTGAGGCTTATGAGCATCCACAACCTTATCCTTTGGGTTGGGTGAAGAAGGGTGTTGAAATTCAGGTAATAAGAAGATGTAAGGTCAAGTTTGGGATAAATTCCCAATATATTGATGTTTTGGAAGTTGATGTTATTCCACTTATTGCTTTTGATGTTGTATTCGAAAGTCTTTAGTTGTATATTAGGGATGCTATATTTATGATAAGGGAAAACTGGTATAGATGGGTTAAGGATGGGATCAGCTACAACATCTGGGCACACCAACATATGACCCATGTTACTATGGTGAGTGATAACCAAGCAAAATGACTTATTCAGGAAAATGATAATCAATTTTGTTTAATTTTGTTAAAGGATAAACAAGATGGGGTAGGATTTTTAGAGATTTATAACCAAGTAAATCATTATTTAGATAGTATTATTCAGTCTTTTCAGGGGAAGTATTTTAGGATCTTAGTGGGTTACCACCAAAATGGGAAGTAGAGCATGAGATTCAGCTATTACCCGAGTCCCCTCTCTTGAACACTGGGTTGTATACGTAGTCCTTTTTGAGAGTAATAAAGTAAAGAAACAACTCTAGAAACTACTAGATGAAGTGGTGATATGTCCGAGCACCTCACCATGTGGTTTGCCTATTGTGATGGTGCCAAAGAAGGATGGTTCTTGAGAATGTGCATCGAGTAAGAGACTTTGAATAAGATCACCATAAAGAACATATATCCACTTCCCCACATAGATGATCTCTCGAATAAGCTTCAACATGCCAAATTCTTCACAAAGTTAGATCTCAAGTTAGGTTATCACCAAGTCAAAATGAAGGAGGAGGATATATGGAAGACTACCTTAAGGACAAAACATGGTTTGTATGAATGATTAGTACTTCCTTTTGGGTTATGCAATGAACCCACTACATTTATGAGATTGATGAATGATGTATTGTGGGATTTCATAGATTCATGTGTCATTGTATATCTAGATGATATCTTGATTTTTAGTGCCACATGGGAAGAACATCTAACTCATTTACAACAAGTCTTATAAGTTCTTAGGGATAAACAACTTATTTTTAATATGAAGAAATGTGAATTTTCAAAATAGTCACTTGTCTATATCGGGCACATGGTTGGAGGAGGAGAGCTACGAGTGGATCTAAAGAAGTTGGAACCCATCACTAATTGGCCAACACTGATAGGATCCACAAAGACTAGGAGTTTTGTGGGAGAAGTACAATACATGCGGAAGTTCATTCTGGGCTTCTCCATAATTGAAGCACCTCTACATATAGTGGCCGCAAAGAGTAATGGTTTAGACTAGGGTAAAGAATAAGACAAATCCTTTGAGTTATTGAAATAAAATATTAATCTTGCTCTAGTACTTGCTCTTCCTAGTTTTTAGCATCCTTTTGAAGTAGATACAAATTCCAAAGTGATTACGCTATGGGCGTAATGTTTCTTCAAGTAGGTAAACTCATATGATATCATTATGAAACTTTCACTTTAGTAGTTAAAGGATATTCGTATACACTAGTTCAAGAAATTAAAAAATGGAAGCATTATTTATTGGGTAAAGAAATTATTGTGTACACTGTGACCACAAACCTCTCCATTATTTGCAAATAAAGTCTAAATTACAGCAGGAAAGGCACTACAAATGTATGGGGTTCCTTCGAAATTCCATCCGGTGATCAAATTCTAGAAAGGTTGTACAAATTTGGTGGTAAACATGTTATCTAGGCCATCCACATAGGAGAAGTTTTCCTATTTGGCCAATATCTCTTAGATTGAGCCCTTCATGAAGGAAGCTTACAGAGAGGCATATGCCCAGGACAAAGAATTTGGGGTGACATTTCAGTACTTATAGTCCCAAGGGAATGAAAGATCATGAATTTAAGATTGTTATCTCAATGACGGGCTGCCCTATCGATGGTGAAGCTTTGTGTACCTAAAGAACAAAGACTTATATTGATGAGGGAAGCACATACCTCAAAAGTAGTGAGAAATTTTGGTGTTGGTAATACCTAGCCCACTTGTAAATGTACATGTATTGGCCCAATATGTAAGAAGAAGTATCAAAATTTATACATGGATGTAAAATTTGTTATAATAGAAAGCTTTGAGACTAGGAAGTAGGGTTTGTATATGCTTTTCCAAGACCTACTCGTCCGTGGGAGGACATTTTTATGGGTTTTATAGGATGATTTCCTATGTCTAAACATGGCCATGACTATCTCTATGTTGTTATTGATAGATTCAATAAGATGTGTATTCTAATGACATGTAAAAAGACAGTAAAAGTACATGAGGCAACAAATATTTTCTTTGCTAATGTATGGGTGCATTTTGGTTTTCCGAATTCTATTGTTTCTAATAGGGATTCTAGGTTCTTGGGGAATTTTGGACTACTTTTTGGGACAAGATGGATACCAGGGATATAGAGTAGCAAAACTTTCCATCCACAAACAGATGGACAAATAGAGGTGGTGAGAAGGACTTTGGTATAGTTAATTAGAGGGTATAACAATAAATAACCAAGGACTTGGGATGATTCCTTAGCCTAAATTCAACATTCCTATAATCGGGTAGTACACACATTGACTATGAAGTCACCATGTGAGACATGCTTGGGATATCTACCTACGAATATGCTAGACATAGCGGTTGGGTAGGAGGATGAGGAGGAGGCACAAGACATAGAGGTGACTAAAGAAAACAAATTCATTGAGAGGATCCGAAAATTCCATCTCAAATTCAAATAATAACTAGAGAAATATCAAGCCAAGTACAAATCTAGGCACGATCAACATAGGATGGAACATAAGATTCATTTTGGAGATAGAGTTTTACTTTATTCTAGCAAGGAGAGACTACAGGTTAAGAACAGGCTCAAACCACTATGATATGGGCCCTTCACCATATTGGAGAAGGTTGGAGAAAATGCATTTCAACTTGATTTTCCATCATTTATGAGGATGTAATCAGTAGTAAATCGTGAGAAATTACACCTATATGAGCCATTCATGCTAGATGAAGATGAAGGACTATAGTTGTTACCTTCCATTCGGATTGCATCTTGGAATCATGAGGTGAATTGGAGGAGGATGTAGTGCTGCAACAAAAGGTCAAAGAGACTAGGATAGGTCCATAGGAGTCTTAGTAGATTGAACTAAAGGAAAGACACCAAGGCGAGGCTGGTGGAACTCAAAGGAGCAACCGAGGGAATTTTTTTCATATACTCCCCCACTAAGCTTATGTGGGACCAAAATCCTCCTAAGTAGGGGAGGTGTGATCCATAAGGATTAAAAATTACTCTACTTCATCGATCAACCAAGACAAAGAAGGAAAAAAATACACTTTGAGGTTCTATCTTTATAGTAACAGGACCATCGCTCTCTAGGATAATTTAATTATGCATTATATTATTTATTATTTAATTAATCTTATTAATTAAATAATATTATTATATGGTTATTGTATGTTGTTATATGGTTTTAAAACCATATTTTTCTCTTTGTTACATAGGGATAATTGTTATAATTATTATAACAATTTATGTGCTTCCCGAGATAATATTTGGAAGATAATGTATTTTAAATGTGTTGTTTGTATCCTGGTTGTGCAATACACACACACACACATATTGCATCTTGCTTCTATGTTTTTGGTTGATTCTGATTAATATAAATTCCAGGCTTTCGTCCCTGTTTACATTTGGTACCAAAGCAAGAATCTAGACCTGTGAAGGAGTGAAACAGAGAGCAGCTGAGATAGAGGTGTTTTGGAGAAGTATTTGCAGCATCAGAGAGCCTTTACAACCTCCTACAATCTCCCAGCCCCATCCCTAGCTCCTCACATCCTCATTTTCCTTCCAGGTGTTTGGAAGGAAAATATTTTTTTTTCCACCGGTGCACCCACACTGTAAATGTTTTGCGGTATATCTATAAAAAAAAAATTATTTTTCCCCATTAGGGGTTTTATCTCTAATATTAAACAAGCATTTAGAGTAGTCTTCTATTAAATTTCATTATGTTTCTGCCTGGCAAGTTATTTGGTTTATGGGAGGTGAGTTGTATTGCAGAGAAAATATTCTATTGTGAACCGAGCACAGGGTGCCATTCACCAAGCGGCCGAGGCAACATTTCCCACACAACTACTCCTATCACATTGTAATCGAACCATTCTGCTTTGATTGCTTTGATTGATTTGATTTGATGTGGAATTTTTACTATGGACGACTCCACATGGGACCTGTAAACACAATCCACTAGCTCTCTACTCAAAGGCCAAGTTGTCCCTCCTACGCAGGTCCTTACAACCTACGTCAAACACAAAATAAGTATATTGGTCTATTCACATCTCTTCTCTCTCGCACCTGTGCAAACACAAACGGATGCAATATAATAATAAGTGGCGGCAAAGGATTTCTCAATGCAGACCTAAAACAAACAATGAAGCTCCAAACACTGCACGACGAAAGAAAAAAAATAAAAATGACATGAATAAATAAAAAAGTAACATGCAAGAGAAAAAAAAGGTGGCGACAACAAAAGGAAGTAATAGAACAAATAAAAGTGAAGGAAAGAACATAAGGAATGAAGAGATCTGGTTTTCACGTACCCTAAACTACCTTCCTTCAAACTCGTGCCACGTGGAGATCAACTCCAACTAGGTCACATTTTTTTAAAAAGGTGAGTTTGAATTCCATCTTTTTTAAATACAATTTTCTCCTTTTCTTATGCCAAGTGCTCATAGAGCCTGAGTGGTTATAGAGAAAGCCTTAGAAGCGGGAGGTTTGAGGTTCAAATCCCACCCCCAATATGAAAATTTTCAATTTTGAAATCTGGGAAAATTTAGAGAAATCACCAAATTTGGAGGAGGTTTTAGCGAAAAACCTTGACTAAACTGCTTAGTCATAACTAAATAGGCATCTAAATTTTTAGTGAGAAAATCCCTAAATTAGGGTAATTTTTTTTTCTCCACTAGGCCTGTTTTCCCATTTTGGGCATTTTTTGCAAAAGGAAGACCATCCAAAAACTTCATCTTGGGTCTTTTTTAACAATTTCGGCATTTTGGGTTGTTTTGGGCTCTGGAGGCCACCAGGCCCGCAAAACAATTTTTTTTTTCCTGCCATTCAATTTTTCTAGTTTTTTTAATGTAATTTGTATACTGCATTATATTGTACTAATTTGTAGGTTGCCATAGTCAACTATAAATTTTTAAATGCTCATAAACTAGTAGAAGATTGTAATCACAAAAAGCAAAAAATTGGTTTTGTAACACTCATGAGATCCTAGATCTCATTCGCAGATTCGGTATAAACAAGGTGCCTCCGAGAAGTTATTATGGGTAAGTTTGTTATGACTACTACCGCACTTAACACCTAATATAGCTGCAACAACATCATCTCTAAGCATCAACCCTTTAAATCGATGGGGAGTAATAAGGTCACAGTGCACACACTATAAGCCATCCCATCCATGTGTGAACAATTACACGACATAAATCTGGATTGAGAAATTCTCCAAGTATATAGCAAAGTTACGCGTGCGTATGAGGATATTTCTTTGAGCTGGTGTCAATAATCACATAGACCCCATCGATCTTGTCTTGGTATCACATATTGAATTTTTCACATACGTTAACACCTCTTTCACGTCACGCGGTATATAGAAAGCGTGAGCTTCTTCCATGTACCATCGGGTATATTAGAAGGGTGCGTATATAGAAAGGTTTGGTATATCGGAATGACAATATATAGATTACGAGACCTTATACCGAGTGATAAGAGCTAAACCCGATTAGTGATCTCTGCAAAATGGGCACTATTGCTCCCAAATTTTTCTTCTAGATTCACAACTACTTAGAGGAAAAAACTATGTTGCATGGAAGACAAAAATCAAGACACAACTTCAGTTTGAAGAAATCTACCTCTTGTGAATGGTACTTTGACTAGATCAACTACGATACAATACAACATTGGCGGTTTGATAAAGTAGATCGAGAATACCAAACTCATCATCTTGTTTGGAGTGTCTGATGATGTGTAACCCCTCATTCAAGATGCAAAAATAGCCAAAGAAGCATCGGATAAGTTAAGCACAATATATGAGGATAAGAACAAGAATGTTATACTAAATTTGTAGATTCAGATTACACACATTAAAGTTCAAGCATAATGAAAAAAAGAAGGTTTCCTAAGAAGAGTTGCAGAATTAAGGGCTTCACTTCTAGTCCTTGGAGAAGAAGTCACAGATGATGCTCTCATTCCCATTGTTCTGATAGCACTCCCCTCTTCTTACCACATTTTTATCACAACACTAAACTTATCGATATGACAGCTTAGTTTTGACAAGCTGGTAAACCTACTGCAACAAGAGGAAGCAATGCACAATAAGGTTGATGAAGAGGAGAAGGCACTATCTTCACATCAAAAATGGAAAGGAAAAGGTAAAGGAAAACCTAATTCTTATGAAAAATCCCAAAATCAAAATCAATATCAAGGGGATAGACAACAGAAGAAGCAATGTCCAATCTACAAAAGAGGACATAACCTACAAGATTATTGGTATAATACTTACAAGAAAGGTTCATCAAGCAACTCTAGACCTCCACAACAATCTAACAAGGGACATTCTAACTACAATCAAGGGTAGAAAAAGGGGAACTAGAAAAGAAGACCCCACTAGCAAGGTAATATTGCTGAGCAACAAGAACAATCAGACAACAAAGACTTCTTATTCACTGCTTGATCAAGTGAACCATCCACGTCATCTAGTGATGTTTGGTATGTTGATTCAGGGGCCACTCGACACATGACCAGCCACAGAGACTGGTTTATTTCAATGAGGGACACACCATCAAAAATCATGTTTCACTGGGAGATGATTCTTCATATACAGTTCAAGGGATTGGGAACATTTCTCTACCCCTTGGTTCCCACAAATACAGACTATCGAATGTCCTATATGTCCCTGGGTTGACTAAGAATATTCTTTCAGTCAGTCAACTCCTAGATCACAACCTAAAAATTGAATTTGATAGTTAATCCGCTAAGAAAATGTGTTTGATTCGAGACAAATCAAGAGGTTCGAAAATAATTGTAAAAGCCTCCAATGTGGGATGCATGTTCCACCTTGATTTTTTCACGAGAGATGAGCAAGCACTTGTTGCTAAGAAATCCACCTCAGCACAATTATGGCATTGGAGATTTCATAATGTAAGTTTCAAATATCTTGAAACACTTCACCGGTGTAATATGGTACATGGGCTACCATCTCTTTAGAAGGATACAGCAAGTGTCCTCATTGCCTAAAGCAGAAAACAACACATAGCTTCATTCTAGAGAGTACATTTCGAGCTCATGGTAAACTTGACTTGGTTCATACCGATCTTTACTATTTGATGTAGCCAAGTCATTGAGGGTTCCAATACTTCATGCTTTGTGTTAACGATTATTCGAGAAAAATGTGGATTTTCTATCTTTACAAGAAAAGTGAAGAATTTGAAACCTTCAAAAGTTCAAAGTAGCAGTTGAGAATGAAACGGGTCATCACATCAAACTCTCTGCTCGGATCAAGGGGGAGAATTCACTAGTGATGAGTTAAGAGACTACCTACAAAGTTACGGGATTCATCGAAAAATGCCTCCTCCACACACACTGTAGAAAAATGGGGTTATTGATAGAAGAAATCATACCATCATGGAAATGGTGCAATGTATGATCAATGATTCTAGACTTGCAAATACATTCTAGGAAGAAGTAACAAAGATAGCGATATTTGTTGAACAGAGCACCCACTATTGCTCTTGACGAGTAACATCATAAGAAGCATGGTCAAAATGGAAACCATCTATTGCACACCTTAGAGTATTCAAGTGCAAATAAAGCATGGACATACCCAAACAAAACATAAATAAATTGGACATGAAGTCACGAAACTCATCTTTATTGGGTATAGTAAAGAGACTCTTGGGTATAGATTGATGGATCCTAAGACCGAGAAAAGTCTACACCAAAGAGAGATGTTGAATTTTTTAGAAGAAGGAAGGAGATACTCCTCCTCCAAACTCACAAGATGTATATTTTTACCTATTGTAAAAATTGATTTTGATGTTCCTTCAAGATGAAAGTGATGATGGGGATGATGGTATTGATCGAGATAGAACCATGACCCATGGGAATAGTTTAGCATATGCCTAAATGGTTTACAAGTACATTATGAGATGTAAGAATTGATGCTCCACCATATACATCCACCCATGGACCACAGACTCATAGTAAAGTAAGAGAAGAAGTTAAATTTGCCTTGATTAGTAGATTTATTGAATTAGATGAGCCCTCAACAGTCTAGGAAGCCCTACTATCAAATGCTTGGAAAGATGCCATGGATTTTGAATATCAATCAGTGATGAAGAATAACACTTGGCAACTTGTCAATCTTCCACCGAGAATAAACCTATTGGATGCGATGGATATTTAAAACAAAGTAAAAAGTAGATGGGACATTGGACAAGTATAAAGTGAGAGACTTTTAGTGAAGGGGTATGCACAAAAGAAGGTATTGACTATGAGGATACATTTTCTCCCACATCTAAGATCAAAATTATCAGGATGATCTTTTCTCTAGCTACTCAGTTTGGATGGAAAGTCCACCAAATGGACGTAAAAAGTGCCTTCCTAAATGGATATTTATAGGAAGAAGTATACATGACTCAACCTGAGGGATATGTAGTACCTGGTCAAGAAGTAAAGGTATGCAAACTTAGGAAATCTCTGTATGGCCTCAAACAGGAACCTCGGGCATGGTACATCAAGATTGATGAGCATCTCATACAACATGGATTTGTTAGAAATCCATATGATCCCAATATTTACCTCAAAAAGAAAGGGGGGAGATTTTGATTGTCGTTATCTATGTTGATGATCTAGTCATCACTGGCAGTTTAGTGAGGATGATTGATGCAATGAAGAAAGATCTTAATCAATCATTCAACATGACAGATCTTGGGCTGATGCACTATTGTCTTGGATTGGAAGTATGGTAGAAAGAGAATCACATTTTTGTTTCTCAGATGAAATATACCAAGACTACACTTGAGAAATTTAGGATGATGGATTGCACACCAATTACTACACCTATGGAGAATAGATTACAATTATCTCGTTCAGATCCATCTCCTGAGGTAAGTGCCACTCTTTATTGGTAGCTGATCGGAGTCTCATTTACCTAACCTACACTAGACCAGATATCAGATTTGTAGTGAGCTATTTATCCAGGTTCATACAAGAACCCAAAGTTTGTCATTGGAAAGTAGCAAGGCACATTTTGAGATATCTCAAAGGATCAGTGGATCTTGGTCTAGAATACAAGAAGAATGACAACTTCTTAATTGGATATTCGGATTCAGATCATGCAAGTAACATTGATGATAGAAAATCCACTTACGATTTGTATTCTTTATGGGATTTGGACCAATATTATGGGGAAGAAAGAAACAACACTTCATTTCTCACTCTTCCATAGAAGTCGAGTATCGTTCTCGTTACAGAGAAGTCGTATCAGAAGTGATTTTCTACGTCGCATACTAGGACTTGAAATACTATAAGACAAACTGACCACCATGTATGTTGACAATGAAGGTGTTCTAAAATTTTTTCGTAATCCAATTTTTCATGAGAGAACAAAGCACATTAAGGTACAAGTTCATTTGATACGTGAACATGTGTTGAAGCACAACATCTAGCTTCAATATTTTCCAACATCTGAACAACGAGCCGATATCTTCACAAATTCACTTGCACGTGACAAGTTTGAGTTGTTCAGAGAGTTCCTCTCCTCATCCCTTGAGACAATGCACAATTAAGGGAGGAATGTTAGGATTATTTAATTTTGAATTATATGATTAATTATTTAATTAATCTTATTAATTAAATAATAATATTATATGGTTATTGTATGGTGTTATATGGTTTTAAAACCATATTTGTCTCTTTATTTCACGGGATAATTGTTATAATTATTATAAAAATTTATGTGCTTCTCGGATAATATTTAGAAGCTAATGTATTTTAAATTTGTTGTTGCATTGTTACAACTTCTCTTTTGTTTGTATCCCGGTTGTGCAATACACACACACACACACATGCTACATCCTGCTTCTATGTTTTGGTTGATTCTCGATTAATATAAATTTCAGGCTTCGTCCCCTGTTTACATGCTATGTGTAGAGCGCGGTTATAGAACCACCACGCAACTAGAGTGGTAGTCCTAAGACCACTGGTCTACATTGGGTGGTGGTCCTAGATCTTTTAGAAAGAAAACAAAAATATGGAAATAACAGCCCCAAAATTTGAAATGTTTTTCATGTCTCTTCTTTTCCATGACCTTTCCCATTCTCCAATGCATGGGAGGACATGAGAAAGGATATAAATACATGTTTGTAGAAGAGAAATGGGATCATAAAAGCATGAAATAAAGTAAACAAGAAGATTTTAGTGCTAGAATTGTGCTTTGTAGAAGAAAGGAGTGTTAGGATAGAGAAACCAAGTAATTGGGAGGAAGTGTGAGATATTATCTACTTCTCTTTCATCCTTATTGTAAATTCTATATTTATCATTTGGAATTGGCCAATAAAAGTTGGAAGAAAGAGAACTTTCCCTTCCAATGGGTTTTCCTCCTTTGGAGGTTTCAGGATAAAACTTGTTGGTGTTTGTGATTTTATATTCTCTCCTTTCCTACATTGTTGATTCTAAGCATAAGAAAAATTCAGGATCACTAGCTATCTCTATAATTTTCTAATCAAAAGTAGAACAACAACATTTAATTTGTGATTTTGTGGATAATTCCAAAGTTTAAGAGTTTACAGATCACAACCATCCAAAAGATCAAAATGATTTCTCTACATAGGATGATTGACATTTCGAGGGATTTTAAGTATACTAAGATAAGCTTGAAGCTCAAGAAGACATGTTTCTTCTATGATTAAATGATCCCGCCTATAATTATACATAGTCCAAACCATTTTTATCTTTCTCCACCCATTTAGACCCACAAAAATATGATTCTCATGATGCCAAATGAAATTAATTATGGGGATATTTTGAACAAGACCAATTTTGTGAAATTTGGAGCAGGGGATCAAAAGATATCATCATTCCAATATTTTTCAGGGCCAAGATTCATAGGAATGTAATAAGTTGTAGAATTTTATTAGCTTGGAGATTTCCATCTCTACTGCATGTGTAATGCTTTCACATGTGACATGTATGTGATATTTGATTGGTTCGAGGATCATGCCCTTTTCTTTATATTTTTATCTTTATAAAGGTAGGTTTGTATTAAGAAATACACACCAATAAGTCACTACCATGTTTCTTCACATTAATAGACTATCCTTTTTCTCCTCTTTCCCCTTAGAAATACAATACAATGAGAAATTTTCATGTTTCTTTAGGAGTCATCTGTATTTAACCTTTGAGTGATAATTTTGAAACGTGGACCAATGAGAGGGATCTATGCTTCTTTACATTTCGACCCTTTTCGGTCCCTTAGGAACATGATTCAATGAGAGACAACCACACTTCCTTTGCATTTCACCATTTGACTAACCATTACGAAGTGTCGACAACGAGAAGGCTCCACATTGCTCTCATGTCGGGACCTATCATCTGTATTCTTCGTGGCTTGGATCTAATTAGATGGCCCTTTGCATTTTTAGAAACTGCGAAATGAGAGAAAGTGTTGTGGCTCTACGTAGCTCTTCACATTGCAACTTACTACCTTAAGGGACTTAGAAAAAATTTGGCTTTGAAAAATGTTTCCACCTTTCCCCTTTGACTTTTTTCACTACTTAGACCCTGAAATGAAATATTAATTGTAGATTATTTCACGCACATGAGGTTCATATAATGAATCTTCCTTATAGACTATTAGAATTCAACCATGTGGTATTCCTAGTGTCTTTGGATCTGTGTCACATGTCCTTATGTTTTCATTTGTTTCATGGATTTAATCTTTGAAACTGCCACATGTTGGTATTTGATTCATTGTGAATTTTTTTGTTTCCCTTGTGTTTAGTAAAACCCTCATAAGTATTAGACTAACACCCCTATATATATAACCCACCAAATACTTAATCCTTAGTGTTCCATGGGTTTTCAAATGCCAATGGCCAGAGCATTTTGAAAAGAGAATTTGATGGCCGTTTAAGCGCTTCAAGCTCTTAAAAATGGCTAAGTCCATTTTTACTTTGTTAAAGCTAAAAATAACTCAGGTTTTTTTATAACAAATAGTTCAAGGGAAATGGTCAGATATCCCTTATTTTTCAAAATATAAAATATTTTTTCTTGAAAAATCATAAAAAATTAAATACTCGCTAAAAAATCTATAAAAAAATCTATCACAAAATAGATGCTCTTATTTATCTTTCTACCAAAGGGTTTTCAAAAATACTAAATAGTGCTAAAAATGGGTGGAGCCCAACCAACTGTCTACTATTTTTTTAACAAAAACAAGAGCACCTATTGGTATTTTAGATATTTAACCCACTTACACTTAACCATTTGAAAAATATAGTATCTTAGAAACTAGACGCAAAATGTTTTGATTCATGTTCCTAACATCTTCTAATTTTGAGTGTAACTATTTCAAATAACTCGTATAAGTTGAAGATTTTTATTTTTCAGAAAAAGTGTCCACTTAAGACCCTTTTTACCCCCATTTCCATGCACTTATCTAGAGGTGGATATGATTTAAGGATTATTGAATTTATTTAAATGTGTAAGTGGACATGTGGATTTATTTATTTAATTTTTATATAAAATTAGCTAAGGGGGTGATAAGGTGTAAATAGAATTAATAAAATAAATTCTATGTTATAATAAGGGGTGTAATGATATTTTGAAAGATTACTGATGCATAACAAGTAATTTTGGGATTTATACGGGTTCTTTATATTATTCTATTAGGGTCATCCCTCCACACTACACATGCAATATTATTTCATTGTAGTTCTTTTAAATTTCCTCATTACACTCAATTAACATATATTGTGTATATGTTATCCTTTCAAATAATAGGACTTACACATGTGTTTTGTTCAACACTGGCATATCTTGTTTCATGTTATTTATCTCTACTTATATTTCTCTTATCATTATTTGACATAGCAGGTTTCTATACATGGTTACTACTTTCTTGTGTTCTACTGTCTATTTCATTTTATGTAGCCTATGTGCGTTTCCTTATGAAACCATGGGTATCCTATGTTTGTGGTTGTATGCCTTTACGGTGTGACATTTCTTCTCTTGTATGTGGTCTATGTTCCTAAAATGTCTTATGACATTGTAATTGTCCCATGTTTGTAACTCTATGCCTTGATATGAATCAACTCTACATGATTTTTCTTATGTTTTTCACTTTATTTTTGTTATGTCTTTATACTAGTTCTAGTACATCTGTATTATTAATATTGTTGATCCAATTTCTATGACTATTATTATTACTATTGTTGTTATTGTTTTTTGTCTCTTTCCACACCATGGTCTCCACCATGCGTAACCCATCATTTTTA
This sequence comes from Taxus wallichiana var. yunnanensis, assembly GCA_018340775.1. Classification (NCBI taxonomy): domain Eukaryota; kingdom Viridiplantae; phylum Streptophyta; class Pinopsida; order Cupressales; family Taxaceae; genus Taxus; species Taxus wallichiana. Next base: position 126,969,136 of record CM031239.1, read on the forward strand.
GACTATTGGTTATGATTGTGCTTTTTGGATAAGGAAAACACCCACATCCTATCTCTACTCAATACTTCATACTATCTATTTCCTAACTTTCTTATTCCTACACACTAATGTGTCATGAAATTCTAAATTTAAATGTATAAAATTAGTTCTTAACCTCTGCCAATCATGATGTAACTTCAAAATTTAATCCATCACCCCTATCCAAAACTGTCAATAGGGTTAAGAATTAATTTTTGGTCTTGACCGACCTATAAAATTTTTGATCGGCACATATTATAACCTTACTTTTAATTTCACTATCTTTTTTTGGTATTTTCATCTTCCAGGTTAGATGTTCCAGGGAAAAATTACCTTTAAAGCCCTATATAAGAAAGTTAACATCTTCTCATTTACTCACCTAGTAAGAATATAACAAATCACTTGGCACCCTCATTATAAATACACACAAAAGGCACCCTAGGATCCCTAAATCTATGCAAATCCAATGCACATCCACTAAGGAAAACATTAATATAGTTATAAAGCACTCAACCAGGTCAAGGAGTTAAAATTACATCAATTCCAAGCACTCAAATATACGTACTCAAAGTCTTAGAAAGAGGACATCTATCTCAAACATGTTCAAAGTGATTCAATTTGTGAACTAGATGCATCCAGTTATGTATCACATGATAGGTGGAGAATTATGTGTGGTTTGAGGCCTCTTTAGAGTAGTGCCAATGTAGGTGGTACATAAATTGTACTTCAACAAAAACACTAATAACATTTTTATAGATTATTTCACCCATGGTAAGGGTTTGAGTTCCATTCATCTAATTACATATTGTTTAAGGATTTTTTGACACTTAGGGTTTAACAATGAAGCATATTTATAGACCATTGAAGGGTACATGAAGTTGTAAAACATCACTCTCACTAGGTGCAAGACCATACATCCATTCTTAGAAGAAGTGTATAGTCTCGAGATAAGTGTATTTTCAAGCCACTATTTTCATAAACAAACATCTACAAATCCATTACTTATAATTTGTCCAATATGTGCACTCATATCTCTTTTGTAATGTTTTTGTATCTAATTAAAAATTGCCTCCTTTGTTTTAAAAGTTGTAGCATGTTCTTAAACAATATTTTGAAGTACTAATAAGTTATTATGATATTGTATGATTAATGTTGGAAGTTAATTATTCATAATAGATCATAGTATTCTAAGCTTACATTCATTTTTAGGTGTGGACTCCATAACAATATAATTTTAAGATAATATTAAAATTGATGTAAATAGAGTCTCCACTTTTTTTATGCGGCGATTACAAGTCATCCTGAGTTGTGTGTGTAAGAGTGATGTATAATGAAGTAAATTTCCAAGAAAGTGAATCACATAGGAAGTTTAAAATCTGAAATACTAATGGGTCTAAGACCATACAATTCTAGATATATTCTGTAAAAAACTTATAAGGTGTTTCCTCTATTAATTTCTAGTCCCATAATTCCTAAAAGATTATTTAAACATGAAGAGGATTGCAAAATTCCCAGACTTACACATGAATATGTCAAGTGTACATGAAAATTAATGAGATTCATTACACAATAGAATTTCATAGTGGGTTCAAGAAAGAATTTTGCACAATATCTAAATGAGTGTAGGAAAGGATTGTGTGATAGTGTGAGGATCTTATAAGAGAATAGAATAAAGACATGTTTCCAAAGTGGAGTGGAATATAATAGTGATGGGAATAATTCATAAGAAATTATGACTAATAAATGAAGAATTATTATGAATCGAGATTAAAACAATAATATAAAGCAAAGGTGGGGTGCGTAATTTTGAACTTCCTTGATAAATTCCAAGGGGTTACACGATTTCACTTGTGAAATTAGGGGTGTTTGTGGAAACAACTAAAAATGGTGACTTTGATAGCTCATTCTATAGATAATTCTTTTGAAAATTTATTAAATCCGTATTCTTTGGCTCATATACAAAAATTAGACAATCTTACTTGTAGATTTTGTGTTATCAAAACAAAAAAACAATCTTATTATTTTAAATTTTAAATGTAACATACTAGATTAAAACATTTTGAATAGTTTAGTTTGCGTAAATGGATTTATTTACCTTGCTTTAGAGATTTTCTTCTTGGCATAATGAATCCACATGGTATAAACTATTTGCATAGGGTTTATTGTATTTATTATTATTTTATGTTATGATAATGGGTGGATACTCTGTTTTCAGTTAGGATTTTATAGCCCCAATAGATAAACATTTAGTTTCAATCATGGACTTTAACCACTTATATTTGGGAATTTATTTCCCAATGGAGATTACTAGAAATATCCTTATGTTGAGAAATCTTTTGAAATTTTTAACTTGAGTCATTTATCTCTCTTATTGAATTTTTGTGGGTTTGGAACCATATTATCAAGGTTGAAATAATGAACATAAATACGTAACATAAAAACTAATATTTATATTTAAATATTATTGAAAGATAATATTAATGTGATTTAGTGCATGGCTCTCATAGAGTGCCACAATATTTCTAAATCCAGATAAAAAATTTAAAATAAAGATTAAGCTCTTATACTACAAACATAAAATAATCAAGTCACTTACCAAACTTCATTGTGTGTTTTACTAAAACTCCTAGAAAACACCTATTATAGCATAATATTGTCAACCATTATTTAAATAAACATAATTTCTAATAAGAAATGGAATCAAATAGGAACATTTGGAATGGATATGTGTGTGAAAGATCTTGTTGAGAGGAGAAAACCTAGACTAAGGCATATGAAAAATTGTGAATATATCGCATGGAAAGATAGAGATAGGATGTGATCTCCTCTCATCTAGGGAGGTCTGTCATGGGCCTAAGTCTATATCCTCTATCTGGGTTTGGCCCAAAGAATCTAGTGTGGGGTGAGAAAATATATATGCATCTCTGTTCATTGTGGATTACATCAGGGAAATTCCACGAGATAGGAAGATAGATAAACTCCTTTCCTATTGTTGAGAAAGAGAAAGGAACAAGATTATTGGAACCATATAGAAAACTACAAATAAAAATGTGAAACAAAAGGAAAGCTAACCTAGCAAGTAAAGGAAAATTATTACATGGAACAAGATTATCAATTTTTTTGCATGTTAAGGTTATGTGTGGGAATTTTCTCATAAAAATAAGTAATGTTTGAGAAATACCCCATTGAGTTACAATGGAACATCCTCACCATTGAAGTTATTTAGCCAAAAAAAAATTGTATCTAATATTTATGTAATTTGGAAAGGGTCAAGCTAGAGCTTATTAAATTTATTATAATTCCCCTTCTTCTCATGTGATTTATCCCATAGCAGCACTAGGTATGATATTCTAAAGGATTTGAACTTATTTTTCATGTGAAACAAAAATTTTCCAGCCTTTTGGTGCCAAATAAAGTGAGTAAGGGCTTAATCACATTTCTTATCTAATTGCATTGGGCTATAATTAGATCCTCTAAATTTTCATTCTCCCATAAGTATTATTATATAAATTTGAGTGTGTGGATTCTCAAGTTCATTAGAAAAATATGGTCTAGGAAATATTAAATATGGTAACATGTGTTACATATTGCATAGTTGATTTTTTGTTCTATCTAACTTGAGGGAATGTTTGAGTTGATTATACCAGTCTCTAAGATTTTTACGAGATATTCATGATAACATATATATATATTTTACTATTGGATTCTATAAAACCATTTACTTATGGATAGTAGTTATAATGAAAAATCAAAATAATTTTATCATCATATGCCCATTCAAATAATTATGTAGAATAAAAATTAGGGCCATTATCACATACCAACATGAAAAAAATGTCAAACATGATAATTATGTGGTACTTGATGAAATTGATAATGATGTCTATGGAACCATTCTTGGTCATGTTTCTTCTTAGCATGTGTAATAATCATTCATATTGAGGATGAACTTGTGGCCAATTGAAGAATTCTTTTTATGACCACCATAAAGTGAAATTCCCATTTGGAAAAGGAGAACCTCATAATATGTAAAAGGGAATATCAAGATTACATTCTCTTATCATGGTAGTTTATAATGTTCAGAAATAAGGGATAAAATATGTGGAATAATCCCTCATAGAGTCACAATAGTAGAAACTAATATGCAGAAAATATTACATATCTCAAATAAAATTGTAGAATAAAATAACACAACACAAAGAGACGATATTTAACGTGTTTCACCCAACTTGGGCTACATCCACCAAGAATCACTTTCTTAGATTTTATTATAATCCACTCCTCTCTCAATAAAATACCCAGATCTATTTGGAGCTATGCTAAAAAAACTCTAACAAATTCACACCCGAATTCAAAACACATCTGCAATGTTACATAATACCTACCATATGTATAAAACCATATAAGTAGACAACTACTTAAGAAGCTTTACAAAACCATGGGGAAAAAATGTCCCATAAAACTATGGGTTAAAATCCCACCCATATGAGAAAAGCATGTTTCCTGGTATATCGGGCATGTTTTAAGGCCAAAAAAAAATTCAACGGTTTCTCACATGAAAACATGCTCCACAACCTAACATATAAAACATGAAAACTCATAAAATTGGTGTACATGTCTTTAAAAAACATTACCAATAATATCCCACTCTTCATATTTGGTACATAATACAATTACCTAGCCAAAGTTGGTACCTTTATTCTCTTATAAATCATGCAAAACTTCATAAGCTTCTTCTTTAGATAAGGATTCCAAATACACACGTTTATGATATCTTCATGAGTGCATCAAATTTTATCATGAAGTTACTAATTTTAAATCAAAATGATCTATTTTAGGTTTGATTGAGGTGCATAATACATATTTGATGGAGTAATTTATATTTTATGTCCTAGTACCATTCATTAGGCACAAGTGGTTTTATTATGTATTCTTTGGTGAACCAATTTTGGATGAACCTATTTAATTATTTGGCTTCAATCTATACCTCTTACTATCTTCATTAAATGGATTTCTACATCAAACTATTAGAGGATGGTCATCCTATTTGCACAAATCTCATCAATCACATTTTCATCAACATGGTTTTCATTATGGAATCGAGACTTAATGAAAATTACTTTGTTGTGCAATATATGTAGTGTGTAAAAATATTCAGATTTGACCAATGTGAAGGATTTTTGTTAATGAAAAATAGAAAAGTTCCATGTTGCACAAGGGTGAACTCATTAATGTAAATGGTCTTTTTTAGAGAATTAGGTAAAAAAGGGTTTTTCCAGGGACCCAACCCTATTACAAAAAGGATCTTTCATCCGTAATACCAATTTATAGTACAAGGATAAAATAATTTGAAAAAGATAACATAGTTGTAAGTAATAGTATAAAAATATCCCTAGTATAGATAAAATACAACCCAATTGTATCCCAAATACATCTAAAAAACAATAAAACAAAAAGTACATCATTTGTAGTTATTCACTCTAGTAGAAAGATCAAGAAGATCTTTCATGTATTGCTCTCTTTTCTCCACTTATTTTTTCATTTCATCTTATTTGGAGTTTACTTTGATGTCCTTATTATTGAGCTACTTCAGAATGGATTTAATGATGAAAAACTGAAATAAAAATCCATCCGCTAAGAGAGAGCAATTGATATTAACTTCATCCAGGTTTAATATAAAACTCTTTCCATTCCTTATTGTCCTTGCCTTTATTTGAGGTGTTAATGTATTTCAAATTCCCCCTTAAGTTATGTATATACTTTTTGATCCATTTTATCATATCATTTTGATACTCCAATTCTATTTGGAGAGAAACATTGTGGTATTTATCTTTATTTTTCTAGGCTTAGTAAGCAATTAACAAAAATATACCCCTCTTCAAATCTATATTTTGTTTTTTCAGGTGCATAACTAGGGCCAACTATATTTCCTCCCTTATTGGTGCTACTACGGAGAACCCTTGAGAAGATGATGTCTTCTCATTACCTCTTGTTGGGGAAGGAGGGAGTAGGTTTCCTCCTAGGGGTTTGATTGATGAAGTACATGTAAATTAAAACGATAAAAAATTTATTCAAAGGCTAATTCCAATTCCCCCATGGAACTTCTTTAATAGAAATTTCATGTGACATGAAAATATGAAATGGAAGGATTACAAACTGATTTCTTCTGAAGTGATTCAAAACCACCAAGTGGTAGGTGTTAATTCAGTGCAACCTCCTTCAAATGTCGGTAATTAATGATGATTCTTGAAATCTCTTAATACGATCTACGAAGGGATGTGTGAAGAAACCCCCTTAGATTTATTGGAGTTACTCTCCTCATCTAAGGAAAGTACATCCTGATCATTCTTATCACATTTGTTATTATATAATTTAGTTCTCTGTGTGTTCATTCTAGTGATGAGTAATTCATAAATTACCCAACTCTTCCCATAGAACCAAACAATACTATCTTTCCAAGAAGGCATGTGAATTCCATGGATATATGTGGATTGTGCCCATAAACTCTTTCCAAAAATACATTGAAGTTACTTTCTCCAAAAATGATCAACAAATTCTCTTTTCCTTCCACCCTATGTTGAATGAAGGTTTGATATGGAAAATTTCTCCTCCTATCCTTCGATCCAAACTTTTCTCTCTTAAACTTGGGTGAGAAATAGGGTAAAAACTAAGGAAATATGTTTTCTCCCAAAACGTGGACATGTTTATCCATGAGATATCAAGCTAATTTAAGAAATATTTTTAACATTTTCATGATTATCCATATTTATTATATCAATATGGGTGTTTATGTTCCCCACACAATCAAGAAGACTATTGGAATCGACCCTAAATTAACACATAGATCCACCACTTATTTACCTTCTCTATAAGTATGTTAAGTACATACTTGTAGGAAGGTGTTTAGGACTAAAATTACATCTTTAATAATCTTGTTAATATTCCATATTTTAGTGGACTTTTTGTCTAGATTATTTATGATGTTTAGGGAATCTCCCTCAACCCATAGTTTTATTATTCTTTGATGGTTGGATAAATTAACTCCCCATAGAGATGATATTTCCTAAATAAAATTGTTAGTTTGAGAACCCAAGTTTCCATCGTAGGCCATAAATAATTCACCCATACTATTTATGATAGCTCTCCCACCCCCATCTTTTACGGGGTTTCCTTTTGCTGCACCATCAAAATTGAGTTTTACCTAGTGCTTTGAGGAGGGTCATGCCAAATTTTGTCATGTCTGTAAGGCCTACAATATCTTGAGATGAGACTTGATGAATCTGAAAGTTCCATCTACTAATGAAAAATAGTATCTAATTATTTCAATGACTCTTTCCTATGAGAAATAGAGGACCTAAAATTTTCAATAATCATCATAAAAAGCTATTAAAAAATAAATTTAACATAAATAATTTTCTCTTTGATAATTTTATTATTCCTTTCTTTCTAGATAGCCCAAAATTTATGAGGAATAATAGTTTCTTGGAGAAGTTTCACTTTGGTTTGCATTTTGTTTGAAAAAACCATTGAGTCCAAATCTCATTCAAAGAGTTAGGAAAAATCTAGTTTAAACCCATATTGTCAGGGATGAGTCCCCAAAGTGATGTGGAGAAATGAAAATGTAATAAAATATGATTGACACTCTCCTTTGCATTTTTCATAATATGCATTTGTTTGGCAACATTTGGCCCTTTCTTTGTAAGTTGTCCACCATTAGAATTTTGTTCTATATAGTAATACACCAAAATAAATTTACTTTAAGAATGATATATTTGATCCATAATTTTTCTAGAATATATTATGACTCGATTTTGATTCTTACTTTTGTATCCTAATTGAAAACGCATATTCCATCTCCTGTATCTTCCCAAATCAAGTCATCTTCTATTTCATTGCAAGCATTATAAATGTTTGAAATCAGATTTGGAATAACACTTAGGTTTTTTATGTCATTATTAGTTTATTATTTAAGGAAAATTCTTCTCCATTTAGTTTTCCCTTCACTGCTTCTAAGGTAATCTCTTATTTTTTTACAATATTTATCTCTTAGCTTGGTGATTTGTTCCTTCATATTCTATCTTTGAGGTTGGATAAGATTAAGCTCCCATTTATAATCCTATAAAAAAAAGTTTACTACCATTCCCAAACTCCCATACAATTCCATTTGATATGAAATATTTTCTCTTTATCATAGAGTTCCAAAAGTAATATCCTCAAACAAAGTAAAATCCTTTATAAAATCTTAGTTCAACTATTTATATTTGATTATTTTCTCCAAGGCATATCTTCCTTAAGAATTATCCATCCCATCTTGGTAGGAAGAGAAGTATTCATATATTTGATATTTTATATTCCCAATACAATTTGTCTTTTACTCCCCACTTTTTATTTCTTTTGAGTTAGGACAGGTTGCACAAAAATGCTAAAAAACATAAATGCGGGAGATGTGCACATATTCTAGGATGCTTAACATGGGATCTTGAGTGATGTATTATTTAGTATTAATGAATGTGGAACTAACTTCCACTTTATAATAACACTTGAAATCTTGTTTTAAAATTACATTCAATGGCATAACTATCTCAACAAATCCTGAGATGAACTTTCATACAAAGTAAAAATTTCTCATGAAATAATTCAATTTCTTTTGACTTTCTTTAGGGAATGGTATGTTCAAGTATACCTTTAATTATTTCAGGATCAATTGATATAACCTTATTAAATATTATTTGGATTAAGGAGATTCCATACTCTTGACATTGTTGGATAAGCGAACTCATGTATTTGATGTGGTTGACATAATTCTCAAAAAATAATGTGAGGTCATCCATATAGACAATGATACATTTTCCAATAAGGTATTTGAAATCTATGTCCATGACATGCTAAAGGTTTCTGCATGCTTGAAAAACCAGCACGTGATTTCAGTCACATGTTACTTCTCGAGGTCGTGTTGAGACAAACTTGATGATATTGATGAAATGGTAATATTGTGGATAAATAAAGTGTAGGTGGGATTGGTGGGAATGATTAAACTATGTTAAGGAATTAAAATCTTATCAATTGGAAAAATGGTAAGTTTACTTGTTAAGAGAGATGAATGCTTTCCTAACTTGTTCGGGGGGTGATACCATGATCAAGGATGGTCGTGGTGCATAGATATTGGTCAATGTCAAGTAGAACCAACTAAAACTTAACTCGGTTGAGAAACAAGAGGAATTTTCCTTTATCTTCGTATATTACTCTCGGTAGAGGTTATGAATGTATGAGATAATGTTTGTGGAAAGGGAAAATAAAGGGTTTCAGGGTCTAATCCTATCTACTGATTATCCCAACACTCTTTGAAATGTATGATTCTTCATTAAGGGAAATAAGTTGGCCAATAAGTTCACGGTGTAGCTCTAAAAACTAACTAGTGTAAGCCTTGATCAATTTCAATTTAGTTTCTTTCAATGTTTAGTTATCTTATAAGCGATTTGAAGATTCATATTTGTTCTTGTGGTGGACTCGGGATGCTCATGTGGGCATCAAGCATAGATAAACGGAAATAAACAAGAAGGATAAAATCCAAAGGGGTTGAGAACTAAGTTTGGGTAGCCTAGGCTGCTAGGGAAAATAGGATTTTGTTATATCAAGATCTAAATTACTTTTAATTCCTACCTTTAAATTAAAAAAAAACAACTAAAATTGAATCAAATAAAATATAATTGACTTTCCCTTTTAATTAACTAAGTTTAATTTTTAAATATTTACTCAAACCAAATAAAACAAACTAAGCTAAATTTTTTTATATTTTCAATGAAGCTTTAAAAGAAAGAAATAAATGAATCTAACTTAACTTCTACTCTATTTTTTTGTTTATTTCTAGTTACTAGGAATTAAATAAAATAAAATCTACATATAATGAACTTAATCTAAAATAAATAACCTACTTACTGTTGAATTAAAACAAACAAGGAATAGCCAAATGTAGTTATTCCTCTATTGCAATATGTGAAACTAAATCTAATTCAAAAAAATATTATTCTAGTTTGTAATTGTGGAAAACTAAATTCTTGTAATTTCTTCACCTTGGAATCATGGGGAGAAAGAAATATTCTTAGAAGAAAATTCCTCTTTCCCCTAAGGATTTCTCGATAAAACAAATAAATTACACATGTAAACTAACAATGAAGAAATGAAATTACAAGAGTAGACAAAGAAGCTTCCTCAAGATTATTTCCCTTGCATATCCACATGGATAAAAATTCAATAATATATCAACGAAATATTTCTCATATGCATACAAATATAAAAATGAAGAAATTATAGAATACAAATGCTCTAAAACAAAGAAATGAAGAAATTCATGCATAAAACCTTCCTCTAAATTATTTCCTATGCGGATACATAGGAATAATATGAGAAGAAGATATTAATGGAATATTTTTACTGAGAATAAATAAATTTTTAATTATACCTCTTAAAAACAAGTGTATTACTTTTATTGATTTTAACAATAATATTCTAAAATGAAAGCTTTGAAGAAATTATAATACACCCCAACATGGTTATTGTAGAAATGTGACAAATTTCAAGTGTGGTGATGATTATTTTTCTCCTTAGCTTCCTTTCTAGAGATGAGAGTCCAAAAGTTATAGGGAACAATCTTGGCTAATTGTAAAAGGAATCAAGAAGATGTTGGAGTAGACTAGTTACATGAAAATCGCCACATATGCAAGCAAGGAGAAACAGAGAAATGTACGGTGTTTCTATATACTTCTTAGTAATATTTTGGTAGAGTAATGATGTAATTCAAATAAAAAAATTTCCAACCCATCATACGAGTAAAACACTAGATTTTATCGAAAAATGCAATAGAATAAGTCTAACACAAATGACAAGAAAGAAGTACCAAATCATCCAAAGGAGAGTATTCAACACTCTAATACTAGTAAATTGAGAAGAGGATTTTAATACATATCCAAAAATCTGAAGATCATGTGAAATGGTTAAGAAACAGGAAAGAAAAAATCACAAACTTGAGACACGCATTCGAAACACGTAGTTTAGATTCTCTGCTTTATGAGCACGGAATGACCAATTTATGCATATTGGTGGTTACACACCCTGTGGTATAGGTAGAACAAAAATTATGTAACCAATGGTCTCTTGAATTTAAGGCATGATAACCATAAAATGAGATAAGGATGGCTTGCAAATGCTTGAAAATCTAATAAACTTAGAGGCAAAAGAAAATAAGGTAAATATGTAAGTTCAGGTAAACGGAGAGGATATGGATATCATCATTGTTTTGAAAAATAAATATTTCATCATTAGATACTATTAACATATCATCGATCTAGCACCTATGTAATTTTGGGTGTGTACATATTGACCGTCAGAGAATCATTTTAGCCATGAATGGGCATAAAACATGAATTTTGAGTATGGTGATCCCAAATGGGAGAGTTATAAATTATACCTTAATCACCAGTGTGTTGAAACCACACCAATATGAACTTCCACCACTTGATAAAGAGAGACATAAATCAAGTGTAGATATAAAACATGACTAGCAAAATACTTTGAAATAAAATAACAAGATTACTTACCCTATATGTGATGGTGAGAAATATATCTACTCCAATGCTCAGGACTCTGCATACACTCACTCAAAATGTTATTAAGAAACCAAAACTGAGCTATATATGTCACTTTTTAATATTTTTAGAAATCATTTCTACTCATGCACTTAGCTAATTTTGGAGCTCTAGATTACCTATGACCATTTCACATGAGAATACATTCAAATTAAAGAGTCTTGAGTGATGATGATAGTGTAACTAGCAACAACGATAGAGGGTCACGAACAAGTAAGTTATATGCATTTATTTATTTTCTACCTAAAATTTAGCTCTTATTTGAAATGAGGAATAGGAGGGGTGGTTTTGATAATTTGGTAGTAAAAAAACCTGTAGGGGTGATTTTAATGTTATGCAATTTATTTGAATGATTTTTATTAATTATTGCTATTGTTTTGAGTATTTGTGTTTAAGGGCATGACCTAGGTTTTACGAACATGACCACTGTGGTGGTTATGAATTCGCTGATCTTCGGATCGTGACGGTTTCATAACCACCGTGATAGTTGTGCAAATTTCTAGCTAGTTACATAACCACCGCTCTAGTAGAGTGGTGGTCATACAATCTCCACCCTACTTAAAGTGGTAGTTATGTAACCATCATGATTTTTTGCATTTAAAATGTAAGTATGGAAAATTTTCTTTTTTTCCTTGTATTTATATTGTGTTTGTAAGATTTTTATGCTCTTATGAGGTTCTAACTTACTATTTTCTCAAATTTTTAGATGTAGGGAGATACATCAAATGGGGTATGTCCCAAGAGTATGAGTATCCTCGGATGTTGCGAGTTATTTACTCAACTAAAGAGGGGGTTATTGGAGAGGGTTGATATACTAATGATTACATAAACATATTTTTTTCCCTTATGAATCACCTTCTTTATGATTTATTAATTTATTGGGATACAAACTATAATGCGTTCTAGTCTCCGGAGTTAGAGGCGAGTTATAGGATTCTTAGATTTCTTTTCACCAAAAAGAAGTTAGCGTTGAGGAGTGCCAACTCGGTAGTGGAGGCTCGAGATGGGACACTTACCTTGGAGATACATAAGAACTTGATACAGGTGCTAAATAGGGGGTCAGACTAGTTTCGGTGAAAACGGACCCTATCCCTACTTTACACAAGGCCATCATTGGTTTACTGGCCTAACATTTAATTGGGGATAAGGGTGGAGATAGTTTTATTTTTTTTAAGGCTCGATCATTGAGAGAATTGAGAAACACTATAGGATGTATGAATGAGGATTTGACATCCTTGACACCACCTACCATGATATATACAAGGTTATTATATGTGGGGCTAGATCTTTGATCCATCCTACTTTAGCCATGTCATCTAGGTACTTGAAGATGATCCCCTACCATAAAGGAGTTGGGATAGCAGATCCCACAAAGATTAGAGAAACCAAATGGATAGATATGGATCTACTCAAGAGAAAACCTTATTTAGTTTTCCACTTTTACTATAACAAAAATGATAGCATATCCATATCAAGATATGGCTAGTAGATGAGGTGAGGAGGGGATTACCACGACTATTTGTGCTACCATAATTTAGTTAGTTGACTAGAATAACAGGGTTGAGGCTCATATGATGCTTTGGGTCCCCATGAGTTTGGGATACCATATTCAAATTACTTTCTAGTTGTGGCCATGGTTTATAGGGGGATACATGAGGTGATATCCACCGATACGGAGAGATAAGGTTGATAGTTATAGTGCATGGGGTTCCTATCGGCATACTATGGCCTAGACTAGATCCAATTGTTAGCACTATAGTTAGATTGAGGAAGGTTTTATAGATTAGTGTGGGCACATCATAGAGTGAGTAGGAGGAGGAGGACAATAAAAAATCATATTTAGAAGATGAGTCAAAACTTGAGAGCCGAGGAGTACGGGAGAGGCCTCGGTGGCTACAAGATTCAAGGAAAGGTGGAGGAGGAGTCATTATACCTGAGGAGATGGAGGACTGCTCGGTGCATCCATAGGGAAGGGAGGAGGAGGAGGTAGTACTAACTATTGATCTAAGTTGGATGCTTGGAGACCCAGTGACTATAAACACAAATTTTTATTTACTTCCTATATTAGATGTTAGTAGGATGTTTCTTTTTTATACTATGATTTTTGACTTGTCATTTCTTTCTTTCTCTTTACATCCATAACTAATAGATGATGGGTTCTTTATTTGGGAAACACTCCTAGATATATTTTTGATTCCATCTAGGAAGAATCGAGAGAATATTCTTGTAGACCACTGGACTCCCAACATGAGCTATTCATCACATAGATTTATTTGTGCCAAAAATACATGCCACCGTGAAAATGACTCACCTAACAAATGAGATTGTTATTCACGAGGATTGAGAGATGAAATGAAGACACTCACATAGTGGAGCCACTACTATCAGATGTACACCTAGATAGTCTTATCAATTGACACATGGAAGATACTATACTACATTAAGATGATCTCATCACAAGATTTCTCTCCTGCTCCTTCACACGGATTGAGGAGGGATTGATAGGCCTAGGCACTTTATTACTTGATGCAGACAATTTTTTTACATGTATATCATTTTTTTGTTTTTAATCTCATAGTGAGCATTTTGACCACACTTACCCTATGGTGTGATGACATTGTACATGAGACACTTGATATATTATATATACATATTGACATATTTTTGGCTCGACATTCCTTTGTATCGTGGTTTATCTCATTTGTGTACTCTTAGATAGTTTATAATTTATGATGTTTTTATGTTTTTGAATGTTGTTACAAAATATTGTGTAAAATTATTAACTAAATTGTAATATTAATAATAATGAGTTTATAGAACTCATATTAATAATATAGTTGTAATAGTTTTATTATTGGTGAGTTGTGAGAACAACTCATGTAGCTATTTTAGTGTGAGATATATCCTAGAGATTAGCTAGAGATATCTTAGGGATAAGTTTGAGAGATTGTAGGGATTGAATATCGTGTTTTACTCCACCATTGTAGGGGTTAATTGATATATATATATGTAACTCTCTATAAATGAATAAATTTTCCCATATGAATTTTATATTTAGGGTTTTTATGATATGTGTTAGATTATTTCTAATAATCTGGACCAAATTTATTAAATGCATGCTATGGATGATGATGTAATGTGATAAACAAAATGATATATTTATATGATTATGCATATGAGAACAAATTGTGATTAGGAAAATTTATTTTTCAAGTAATGTTTAGCACTTCTATTCCATTGGAAAAATGTGTTGAATGTGATATGATGATAAGATAACCTCACTTCATTCTTAACTCCATGTAACCAGTAAGATGCAAGGGCTCACCACTGAAATTCGAGAAGAACATGAGAGATATGTTTTAAATAATTTGAATGAGGATGATGACCAAGAGATAATAATTTTGAGAAATATTTACTAAGAAACCTATAACCCAACCCAAACAAAGATTAACTTAACCAATTCAAAATTAATTTTTCTTAAGTTTTGACTAGACTTAGATCCATATATGGCCTATTGGTTGATAATATTTGTTTTTAATAATGGTTGTCTCTCCTAACATACACATATAAGTCATTTTCTTGGGAATTATCATATTTTCAAGAATTTTTGTTTCTTTATTTATTTGAAACTTATGATTTATTGACAAGACCCTACGTCTTGCCCCATGCTACTAGTAAGAAGCATGGGCTCATCACTAAAGATAATACATAGGTGAGTAAGGGCACATCCCTCCTTTCCAAACCTCGTGCTACCAATAAGAAGTATGGGCTCATCACCAAAGGTTGGTAGGGATGAAAAGTGTAGTTATTTGTAAATAAAAGCATTTGTGTTTATTGTTTATATATATATATATATATATATTTGAATTTTAATTGTGCTTGTTGGGAATATATTTTCCCCTAATCTCAACCCCATGCAACTAGTAGGATGTGAGGGTTCATCACCGAAGGTTGAGATAGGTGAAAAAAATCTCTAGGTGAAATGTTTAGAATGTTTTTATCATGGAGAGAGATTTTTAGGGAAGATTCATCATCAAGAAGATTCTAGATAAAACCATGGGCAAGAATCATCCCAATAGGAATCAACCATGAATAAGACTAAGCATGTAAGTCCTTATAAAGAAACATCAAAATTTGTCTCTCAAATCAAAGTGATTATATAGATCATGTAGTTTGAATGTATGAGAAGAATGATGAAATAGGTATGATTAAGATATTTTCCAATGTTTGAAAGCCAAAGAATTACTTGAACAGTAAGTTTCCATTTTACAATTTTAACAAAGTGATAATGAAAGTGACAATATAATATGAATGCAATGAATCACTTGTGTGTAGATGAAAATGACTATATGTATAAATTTTTAAGGTGGGGCGAGTTAATGGATTTGTAAAAATCCGACTCTATGAGGTACACAAACAATACACACCATTTTTGTAGTCTTCCATTAATTGATAAGGCCCTAACCATTTTGGCCTGAATTTTCTAACATCAGTGACTTTTTGTCAATCCAGCTATTAAGTCTTAACACTATGTATAAGTATGATTGAAAAAGCAACATGTGACCTTTAGACACACTCGGCCTCCCAAGGTCATGCTTGGGACAACTGATGTAGAATGAGTGGATGGTTATATGTAGAAAAAATAGGTGTGGATAGGTGAATACGATAAACATGTTAACAAGGAAATGTAATGTCCTTTATAAGAACCAAAGGTATCTTATCATTGAGGGAAATAAGAACCTATCTAACCAAAGGTATCTTATCATGGAATAAATGAGAGAGGCATGGTTCCATTGGATCTATGCACAAAGTGAATTGATTCATCTAGAATGTGAAATCTCTATAAGAGTATTTTTCAAGACATTCTACTATCTAATAATATCTAATGGATGTGGAGATTTTATAAAGATTAGTGAATGTAATCCAATGTCTAATTCTATTTGGTCTTTGCGCTCATTCGATTGGGGACCCTAGGTTAAAAACTATAAACTCTCTCTTGTTATGGTCGAGAATGGTCATGTGTGAATTTATGTAAATTAATCTATGAAAATAAAATAAATGGATAATATAAATAAATAAAATTTAACTATGTTTTGGTATTATCCAATATAAAATAAATAAATCAATATAAACAATCTAGTCTAATTTAAACTAATCTTTTGTATTTTCTTGAATAACGGTGCATACAGAAGAAATGAATAAATTGATTCTAAATTAATTAACCAATCCTAAAACAAATAAAAATCATATGTAGTTGTTTACATGTGCAAAATAAATCAAATCTATTATAAACAATTAACGCTTCTCTAAACTATGAATGTGAATAAAATCCTCAAACACACCTCAGAGTCATGGGAAGAATTGGAAGCTTCTCGAAGATTTTCTTACTTTGCAAAATTCCTCGAGTTGAATTTAAGAGGGATTTAACAGAGAAAAATTGAACCAAATTTTTAATGCTTAAAACTATGTAGAAGCTTCTTCCAGAATCACTTCCCTTGCAAATCTACAGAGATAGGAAAGGAAGATATCTATCCTAAGAAATATTTGTAGAAGAAAATGATCTACTATAACTAACTAACAATTGCAACAATGGAAATAACGATGCCTTTTCTCTGTAGTAAATAATTTTCTTCTGATTCACAAATAAATATGTGAGGAAATAAATAAAATCAATAAAGAACCCCAACCTGGAAATTTCAATGTTGTGGCAATGTCAGTTGTGGTATCACTTTGTGTCCCCTACGTTATCTTTTCCAATCTTCTATGTCAAGGTGAGTCGATGGAATTGAGAATGAAGAGGAAGCAAGAAGAGGGAATTGGAGCAATGGTGGATTGAATGTGGTCTTTTAGAAATACAAGTAGAGGAATAACAACTCAAGATAATAGTGCTTGGTTGTGTGGTCTCTAGTAATATTTTAGAAGCATAACAATATAATTCATGATAAAAATCTCTAGCCATTTTCTTGAAAGAAGCCATGATTTTATAGAAGATTGGCTAGGTAGTGCTTTAGCACAATTAGTAGTCAGTGGGGTGCCACATCACAATGTGGAGGGGTATTTAAACACTCAATCAACAATTAGAAGTGAAAGAGAAGGTTGAAACGAATAAGTCAAGCTTAAAATCATCTCAATCGACCCAAAAACTTGCACAAAAGGTGAAATGGAAGAAGTTAACACACATCCAAATCATGTCTGGGAAATATCAGTCAAAATGCATGGAATCGTCAATTTGTATAGGGCGATGGTTATGAAACCGCTTGCCCAAGTAGCACGGTGATTATATACCCACCGCATAAAATGGGTGACAGGTTGCATAATTTCCACCTAGAAAGGGTGGCAGTTTTGTAACTAAAGGCCAAAACTAAAGGAAAAAAAATACAAAAAGCTACAGAAAAGAAAAAAATGGTTAAGGCAATATAAGATAAAACTATATATTGTAAAGAGATAGAGGGGCTCGAACACATTTGGAAAAGACATGAATCATAATTAGGGAATTTTGAACCATTTGTAACAATATAACACATGCAAATGTGAGTGCATACATTTTCCCCCTCGTAAAAGTGTTTTAGCCATAAAAGGCGTAAAACATAGATTCTCGATTATGTCATTCCCAAAATGGGGAATTATAAGTTATACCTAACATGCTTGTGTGTCAAGTGACTTTTCCAAGCTCACATTTCCTATAAAATGAAAACTAGACTCAAGTGCATATATACATGATATCAAAAAAATTCTAAACCAAAATGACATGAGGACTTTCCATTTACACGAGGATAGAAGAATACCACTGCACTAGTGCTCTAGCCTGCAAAGAACACACACTCAACAGAAAGTTAAAACAAAACATGAATATATATAACCATTCATTTTAAAATTCATTTGTACTTTCCTTCATAGTAATTTTCAAGCTTTGGATTACCTCTCACCATTTTGAGCATGGATATAGTCAAATAGAAGAGTACGTTGACGTGATCATGGCCCCATGAGTGAGAGACCCAATGTCTAAGACAAAGGTTAGTATTTTGCATTTGTTTATTTGAAACCTAAAATGTAAAAATTTTAAAAATCTACACCTAGGGGGGTTATTTTTGCAAATCTCTTAGTTAAAATGTTCCCTAGGAGGTTGTCTAGGTGGGTTTGTCCTTTATTTTGTCCAAAATGGTCAATTTTGTCATTTTTTTTTCATTTTTAGGTCAAAGTGGGATGGCTTTCCAGTTCTAGACATGACCACCATCTTGCACGGGGTGGCGGTTACATAACCACCACCTGCAAAGGGAAGAGGTTGCAAAACCACCACGGAAATTACAAAAGTGTTACTTTACATAGGGTTTCGGTTTCGTAATTATTAAGTCGACGCTTATTTTGGCCAACTTATGTGAATTTTTTAATATTTTATGTTATTTATATTGTTTTTGATGAGAGCATGCTTTGAAACATGTTGCTAACTTGATATATTTTCTTGTTTTGGTGAACATAGAAGGACTTGTACACTCACCGGAAATAGGCTAGAGAGTGTGATTGGCTACCGGGCATTATTGATCCATTTTCCTAGGAGAGGGGCTTGTTACATTAGGCTGGACTATGGAGGATTTCACATATGCCACTGATAGTGTCATCCAACCACATACTATGTGGTGCTTGAGCCCCGGGATGTCAACCGGAATACTCTCTTATTTCCTGGGGTTAGAGGAGAGTGGACTATCACTCTCAAGGATGTTTACAGGATCTTGGGTGTTCTTATGATGATAGATGGTTGACATTGGAGAAAGGTTCTTTGGCTATATCTAGACAATGGGAATCATATATGGGGGATGATGGGGCATCCAATGTGGGTACTAAGTAGGGTATGCGGCTACTATCAATTACCTCCACACCTATCCCCACTCTACACAAGGCCATTATTGGTATTTTGGCTTCAGCGTTTGGTGGGAGATAAGGGCGGGGACAAGCTCTTGTATTGTTGGGATCCTATCATTATGGCTATTGAGCAGCATGGGAGGATATTTTCTTGGGGTGTGGACATTCTTGGGACCACATACCATGACTTGTACCATGTTGTGAGGCTACAGGGGAAATCCCTGAGCCACCCTACTTTGGTGATGTGTTGGGTCTATGAGAAGATCATCCCCTACCAGAGGGGAGTTAGTATACAAGATCTAGGGGCCATCAGGGCTGTGGGATGGATAGGTATGGCTCCTCTTAGAGGGGCTCACTAGCTTGTATCTACATTGACCATAGATGATTTCATCACTAGACTATACCAAGACCTGATTGGGATATGGGGTAGCGACGAGACTATACTACTTGGTTATGGTGGTGTGAGATAGTTAGTAGATAGTACAACTAGAGTGGAGGTCCACCCTATTGAAAGAGTCCCTGAGTAGTTTGGTATTCCTTATGATAACACATTTCCTAGTGTTCATATTTTTTACCATTGTATCGTAGAGGATTAGGGAGTCCTTAAGGGCCTACATGGTTGGATGGTATTTACATCGGGGTACCTATTAGTGTGTAGAAGGTCCCAATACCTAGAGCACCAATAGACCTCTTCCGAGTTAAGGTAGCACTCACTCATAGCGGAGAGGAGGAGGAGGAGGAGGCCCATATGGCTTCAGAGACAGAGCTCGAGGGCGAGACCGGTAGGGAGATGGGTAAGGAGACCATAGGGGAGAAGCATGATGAGGAAGAGGATAGTGATACATAGTGGAAATTTACAGAGGAGATCTCCATTACAGAGAGAGTAGAGGAGGAGGTGAAGAAGGAGACTCTTGTTTCTAAGGAGCCACTTTCTTATGAGGGAGGTGGTGATGAGTAGTCCGTGATGGGCTATTAGGTTGCCTCAAGAGAGGTGAGACTCAACAGAGTTCCTACAATGGCTCCACCACCACCAACTGCAGAATAAACCATTCCTAGATGCTAGGAAATACGAGTATGTAGATACTCTTCTCTTTACCTTGTTAGCTAGAATTGTTAGTAAGCTACGTATTATGTTTATTTTAAAAAAAAATTAATGTTTTCTAACTTGCCATTTTTTAATTTGTCTTACAATGACCACTTTTGATGACTGGTGAGATCTTATTTGTAAGATATTAGTTGATACCTTTCTCATCCCTACTAGGAAGACTTGAGAGGATCTTTTGACAGATGTGGGACAACCATTGTAGGATGGACGACATAATGACAGTTCACACCTATTTGGAAGGCCACTTTGAGGTCCCATATTCCTAGAAGACCGAGCTTATCGCACACCGAGTTTTTGAGAGGATGGAGAGGAAGAGTCACTCCCATAGTTTTGCCATGGCTATTAGAATATCACATTTTCACTCTCATTGCTCAATCCATGGAGGTTCACATTCATGCCTTAGGAGACGCAACAAGATTCCTACCAGCGCACCTTCTCGGGGTCTCATATGGAGGGATAGGCCATAGGCCTTTATTTTCTTGATGTCATTTTGTAAGACACATATTTTTTTAATTTCTTGTTTATTGAGATCATTTTGATCACACTTAGAGTGCTATGACATTATATACAAACTTGAATTATTATGGATATATATACGAGATAATGTTTTTTCACTCATTCTTATGTAAGAGTTGACTCATTGATGGTTTATTTCACTTTTATACTCTTAGATGCTCGAGAATTCTTGATGTTGTTATATGCTTCTTGGATACATGTTATGGATGATGATTTGCTAACATAATGATTTTTTTGTTTTTTTATTTTATATGATGCTAATGCAAACACAATGTAATGTTAAAACTTTATTTTTTAAACAATATTTAATTCCTCTTGTTTTGTTGGAAAAATATGATGAATGCAATAAAATAAGGAAATGAACCCACTCCACTTCTAACCCCACGTAACTAGTAATATGTAAGGGCTCAACACCAAGAGCTAGGAGGGATATGAGTTATATGATTTTGATGAATGGAAGTGATGAGAGAAAGACAATATTTTGACATAAATCCAATTAGGAACCTACAACCTAACTCTACACACAATTTACTACACAATCTAGAATGTGATTTTCTTGTAATTTTATCTAGACTTAGACCTGTAGATGGCCTCCTAATTGACAAAATATGGTTTTTAAGGTTTTAACTCTTTTGGAACATACACATCTAATTCACATTTTTTTGGGATTTAAGATTTTAAAGAACTTTTTATTGAATGAATTACTTACAACTTACTTGAGTTATTTTAAGAGAATCCATATACCTTGCCCCATGCTACCAATAATAAGCATGTGATCATCACAAAATATAAGGTATATGAGAGTCGGGGGACTTCCTTACTTTCCCATCTCATGTTACTAGTAAGAAATGTGGGCTCGCCACAAGACCGATATGGAAAGAAAGTGTGGTTTTATCTATAAATGAAAGATTATTGCATTTGTTTTATTTGGATTATATCCTTTTTTATTTTTAACTTTTAGTTGTTCTTTTAGGAGATAGAATTTGACCCTAGCTTTAACCCCATGCAACCAGGTAAGATGCGAGGGCTCAACAATGAAGGATGAGATAGGTGAACAAGTGATCTAGGTAAAAATGTTTAGAATGCTTTTTCTACCAAAGAGGTTTTTCTGGGAGAGATGTGACACCAAGAAGATTCTAGAATAGACTATGGGAAAAGACATTTAAGATGGAAGAAAACTATGAGTAGAACCAAGTATGCAGACCTTGGTAGGATTAGTGTCAAAATTTTGTCTTAACTTGTTAAACTTGATGAAATGATTAGAAATGTTGATGATAATATTACGGATATTTGAAGAAATGTGATTGAATGTTTTTCCAATATTTTTAGAAGTTTTTGAAAGTTTCTTGAAAGATAAGTTATTTGATTACAAATTTACAAAATGATTTGGCAGATGAAAATGTAGTATGGATGCAATAATGTACATGTGGAAATGTAGATGGATCATGCATAGTAATGTTTCAAGTGAAGTGAGTTGATGGATTAAATAAATTGTTCACCGTCTAATGTATATAGGAGATATTTTCATTCTTGTAGTCCTCCATGAATCAATATGGGCCCAATTACTTAGGCCTGAATTTCATTCCTTTTACTGTTTTTCTTATCTATCTAGTTATCAAGCCTCAATACCAAATCTTCTACTAATATTTTATGCTCGTATACATTTTTGTTGTACTACCAACTCATCCAGTCAACGTAGACACTATGTCATTGCTCAGCTTTTAGCTGAGCTTCATCGAGGATTTATAGTTCAACGAGCCATGGCCCGTGATATCCTTCTTCACCTAAGATGTCTTGCAATGAAATTCGGAGGCTAGGTATCTCAAATTCAAATGATAAAACTAATTCAAAACCGAACACTAAGGAATATGTTGTTTCCCCCATATGCATTCTTACCAAATTTCTGTAGGCCCACAAGGTTAGAAATAGCTTCAAATGCCAATCACGTTTATTCTCCTTGACATTTTTGAGAAGAATAGACTTTAATGTCTTATTTGTAGCCTCATCCTGTCCATTGGCCTGAGGATAGTATAAAAACGTTGTGTGGGTATTTATATGGAAATTTTTAATATAGCTCATGCACCTCTTCATTCTTACAAGATCTACCATTATATAAGATAATGACTTGTGTTACCCAGTAAATATAGATGATCTGATTTAAGATGAACTTTATGATTATAGACCTAGAAACATTGGTAATAGGCATTGCCTCAACCAACTTTGTGAAATATTCTCTAGCCATAATTATGAAATTGTGGCCATACGTTTATGAGGGATAAAAATTACCTATCAAATATAAATCCCATGTGGAAAAGGGGCAAGGTGTTGCAATAGGTTGTAGAGCCTGGGAAGGTATGTTAATCTCAGGATAGAATTCCTGACATTTATGGCACCTGTGCACATAATCCACAACTTTGTTCTCTAAGGTGGGAAAAATATAACCCATCCATTGTATCTTGTGAGTTGTAGCATGCCCTCCGAAGTGACCCCTATAGAATCCATTGTGGGCTCTGAAGAGAATCATTTCAAAATTTTCTTCATCGACACACCTTAATAGAATTCCATCAAAGGCCCTTCAATAAATCACTTGTTCTATAATTACATATTTTGAAGCTATGATGTGTAGCCATATTCTATACTATGAAGTTTCCCCCTTAGGGTATGTGTGGTCCATAATGAAATTGACAATGTCTGAATACCATGGACACACAAAAATATGAGGAATAACTTCTACGTAATATACACACTCATCGAGGAAATCCAAGTCTACTAGATCTCCACCATCTAATGGGTTTTCTACCAACCAATCTGCAATGATTTTTCCCTTGAAAAAATTTTTATTGACAAAGGTTAACTCAAATTCACCCATCAGGGTCATGAAGCGTCTAACTTTCTTATACAAGGAACCTGTGTTAGAAAATTTTGAAGATGATTTGTCTTGACAATCACCCACATTTATTGGTTAAGCATAAAATGCATTAATCATTCCATTGCAAACACTATAACAAGGAATTCCTTTTCTTCCTTTGTATATCACGTCCCATAGTATAGAAAAGTGTGACTAAATAAGTAAACTACACATTTACGTTTATCATCGTATTTTTGTGCTAACATACAAGTTAGAGAGACATCTATTTCTCAAGAATAAAGGATGAGAGGATTATTCACCTTATGTAGCATGAGTGTGGGTGGCGATAGTAGGAAATCCTTAACATATTATAATTCCTCTTGACACTAATTCATCTAGATGTTATAACAATCCTTATTAAACAAATTATTGATTAGATGAATATTGCAAGTTAAATCAGGTATGAACTTGTGGATTTCTCCAAGCTTTCTAAGAAAGAATATTATGCATGAATCATTATGTGTGGATTCATCTCTAAGAATGCCTAAATTTTTTCCATATCTACTTCAATCCCTTGTGAAGAGATGATGTAACCCAAAAACTTCCCTCCGTCACTCCAAATACACACTTCTATGGATTTAACATGACACTGTATTTAATGAGATGAGATAACATGATGTGAAGTAGCTTAGGGTGATCATGGTGCTTCTTGGCCTTAAAAAGAATATTGTCAACATACGATTCCAAAATCTTGTGATTAAGATCATATAATATATAGGTCATTTCCCGTTGATAGGTGGCACCAGCGTTCTTAGGACAGAACG
Organism: Taxus wallichiana var. yunnanensis; assembly: GCA_018340775.1. Taxonomy (NCBI): domain Eukaryota; kingdom Viridiplantae; phylum Streptophyta; class Pinopsida; order Cupressales; family Taxaceae; genus Taxus; species Taxus wallichiana. The sequence continues at coordinate 126,993,946 of CM031239.1, forward strand.
ACATGATTACATAGTAATAGTTTCCTAAAGGAGTAGTGAAAGTTTTGTATTTTTCTAATCCTCCTCAGAGATCCTAATTTTAATATAACTCGAGAAACCATACATGAGTGACAATAGATCATATCCAACTATTGTGTCAATAATAAAATTGATGGAAGGTAATAAGAAATCATCCTTGCGACACGTCTTGTTTATGTCCCAAAAATCAATGCATATTCAATTTTTCTCATTCTTCTTGAGAATAGGGACTATGTTTTCTTCTCACATTGAATAATATACAGTTTGATGAATCCTATTGTAGGAGTTTCATAACCTCTTCTTTGACCATCAGAGCCACTTTTGGCTTCATAGGTCTCAAATTTTGTTTGATGGGCTTGGCATTAGGTTTGGTTATGAGATTGTGGACTGTGACATGGGGAGAAATTCCCATCATTTCTTTGTAACTGAATGTGAAGGATTTTTAATGTTCCTTGAGAACCTCTCATATGAATTTCCATTTCTTCCAAAGTTAAAGAAGAACCAAGTTTCAATATCTTAGGGTCTTCCTCTATCTTGATATTTATATTGACAGTTCCTTCGATTAAATAGGAATTGCCTTAGTCAAACTCATGTGGGGCTAGAGGTAGTTCTATTTCTCCCTCCTCAACTTCATAGATCTCAAGGCCCTATTGTTACGGGCTCAAAACACCCCTGGATGTAGATCGGCTTCAGGGTGATCACTCTAGCATCCAAAGTGTGATTGCACAACATGGAAACCTCTCTCCAAGTGTGTGGACTTGTGAAACCGAGAGAGGAATCTCTAGATTAGAGGCTAGCTCCTCAGAATCCTCTGATTTAGATCGATATTTTTGCAAAACTACAGAGGTTTGAAACCTAATCCTACTCTAAAATCCAAGGAGACAGAGATAGAAAGTGCAAAAATGAAACTAAACTAACAGGTGATACACCAAAGGAGGAGTGGTGAACACTTATTGTTCTGCAGATAGACACAGATCATAAAAATGTAACATAAACATCATGCACAAGATGATAAGATGTAATCAGAAGTCTGAAATGAAACAAGCAACACAAACAGAGGACTGAAAACTGATCACAGAGCCTGTATTGTCATTTCCACTGTCAAAATCCTTGTATTACAACATCAAAAAGGTAGAAAACCTGTTACAATTTTAGAAGAGGTCTGATACTTGCAAAAATCACTTGTTATAGGTGAAAGAAGAAGCTTGCTATGCAAAAAAATGTTCCCCCCTTTGGTAATGAGCCAAATGTGGCTTTTACATTGCATGGCTCGAGCCTGTGGGACAAAAAAACATACGGAACATGAGAACCCATCCCTCCTTGACTGCAGATGCATTAAAACAGCATGGGGGACCTTACAAACCCATACCCTGTCACTTTGACTGAATTACAGGAGAATACGACCCATTCTGCATTAAATCTGGTCGCTGAAATGTCACTTCGGCCATAAACACGCGTCGAGCCGTTTCTCAATTTTCTCTCTCGGAATGCACTAGAACTTGAGATTAACCTAAATCATGTAGAGAATTTCACAAGCTTTCCGTTGATATAAAGAACGTGCAAATCCGAGCTCTGGAGCGAAAGATATGTCGATCTGAAGATTTAGGGCACGAAACAGGCGAAAATGCGTTTTGAAATTTTTTCCACGCTCTGCCACCTGGATGACACGTGGCATGCATTGATTGGTCGTGTAATTCTCTCTCCTTCCCTATTTCATTAGACACGTGTCTTCTTTTTATTGGCTCAGGATTTTCCTTCAAAAATCACCCTTTAACCTTTGGACCTTTCTCCTTGTGACACGTGTCATGATCTGGTTAGTCCGCGGGTCTGCCGGCTCTTTCGCGCCCTTCACGTCTTTTTGCCCCGGATGTCCCAGACGGTCTAGGAAAAATTCTTCCGGTTCGTCCGATTCGGCCGGTTCGCGTTCCTTTGTCCCACTTGTCCTAAAGCAGTTGGTCAATTTTCTTCTCCCTTGGGTCGGGTCGGCTTCTCGTGCCCTGCGCGTCTTTTTGGTCCGACTGTCTCGGTGCTACAGTTCTCTATTTCAGTGTGAACTGGCCGGTTTGCCCTTCACACACTCACACCCTAGATGTCCCGGTGAAAGTTTCCCATTCGGCCGAGCCATCCGGCCGGTTCGCGTCCTTCACGTACTCTTGTCCCGCTTGCTCCCGGTAAAGGACTTGGACAAATTTTCTTTCTTTCGGCCGATTCGGGCATTTCGCATCCATTTGTCCCAAATGTCCCTTTGCTGTTTGGGCCGCCTGTAGGATTTTTGGTCGATCCGTACCTTGACACCCAAATGTCTTGACTGTCCTGGGACTAGGACTTAGCCGATTTTCACAATTTTTCTGGCCCAAGCTTATTTTCTGCAACTTTTTCACATTTTCTCAGAGCTTGCTCTTTTCAACCTAGACAGGAGAGTTAGAAAAATTTCTGAGGGGACCCTAGAAACATGATTTTTTCCCTGAATTCATCCATTTGCCTGGGACTCGAGAATTCTGATGTATGTTATCAAATCAACCCTGGGGGTGGATTTCAATAACAATTTGGTGACTCAGCAGGGATACCTGCCTGCTAGATAGAAGATACCAGTTGCCTGAAGCAGTCCATTGGGCATGGAGTCATCAAATATTCTGTTTAGAACCCTAACTGACTCAGAATGTGCAAGGAGGAAGATGGAATGTCACCTAATGAAATCAAGGACTGTAAAAAATCTCCATGGACAACAAGTTGTGCCAAAGCACTTAGGGAAAACAAGACTAACCTATAAAGCAAAACGATGTGCACAAGAACTTGGAGGAAAGAAAATCTAATCTAATATTTACAATGGTAGTGAAATTCCCTCTAAAAGCAACGCTTGAGATAGATTCCATTGACTGGAATCTGCAGTTCTTCACCCTCTAGTGAGGCCAATTGGAAAGCATTGCTTGTTCTTGCACTTTGTGACCATGTATGGGCCACTCCAAATGGCATCAAATTTTGAATGCCTTCCCGGTTTTGCTCTGTCCGCATCCCATTTCAACACTAGATCTCCAACTTGAAAAGATCTATCCTTGGCCTTTCTATCAAAGGTCTTCTTGATCAAAGCTTGATCCTTTTCCATTGCTTGGGATGCCTGATTTCTGATCTCTTGCAGCTCCATCAACTCTGCATATCTCACCTCCATGGGCTCAAATTCAAGTAACTCCAGCTGCTTCATGAGTTCCAATGTTGGCAACTCAAGTGACATGGGCAAGATTGCCTCTCTTCCATAGACAAGCCTAAATGGAGAGTTACCTATGGATCTTTTGGGAGTTATCCTATCAGCCCATAAGGCTGATTTCAGTTTGGTATGCCAAGACCTCTGATTCTCATCAAGAGTCCTCCTAATGATCTTCAACAAGTTCTTGTTTGTAGACTCGGCTTGGCCATTACCCTGAGGGTAATAGTTCGATGAAGTGCTTAGGTAAATACCGTTCTTGACAGCCCACTCAGTCACCTTAGATCCAATGAATGCCAATGCATTATCAGAGATTATTGTGGTAGGTACACCAAATATGGTTGTTATTCCCTCATAAAAGTCTAAGATGTTAGACTCATTTGCCTCTTTGAGTGCTACTGCTTCTGTCCATTTGGTGAAGTAGTCGTGGCAGTCAAAATCCATTTATGCCCTTGGCTTGAATTGGGATTAATGACTCCAATGAAGTCCAAACCCCATTGCATGAATGGCTGGTCAACCGACATTGGATGTAATGGAAGGGCAGAAAACTTCTCTTTTGCTGTGAAGAATGCACAATTCTTACACCTCTTGATCCATGCATAGCAATCACTAAATATTTTAGGCCAATAATAACCAGCCTTCATGATTTTAAGAGCTGTCACTCTTGGTGCAAAATGGCCACCAGCTGGTCCACCATGAAACTCTTCCAACACCCTTTGAATCTGACTTGTGCTAATGCATCTCAAAGAAAGACTACATTCACATCCTTCTTGAACAAAACTCCATCAACAATGGCATACGAAACAAATTGCATGACCTGAAGTGTCTCCTTTGGGTCTTGTTCATCTCTCGGAGGGCATAGGCCTCTGCCTAGGAAGTGCATAATATCTTGGGTCTAGCAAGGAGTGGGGGAAGCATTGTCTTCCTCTTGATTGCCGCTTGGCTCATAGTTGTCTGGGATTTGTCAAAACAGTTTCCTCTTTGTTCCATACTTCCTTTTGCTTCCCTAAAACCAGCTGCTCACACAAAGTGCTTACCCTCTTACCAGCTTGGTGATCTTGATCTTAATGTCATATTCCATAACACGGGTGATCCAACCTGCCCTTTTCTCATTTAAATCCTTGTTGAGGAGGAAGTCCTTAACTCCAACATGTGAGACCAGCAACTGGACCTTGTTGTTTGAAACTAAATTCTTGAATTTCTTCAAGCTTCTGATTACTGCAAGTATGTGCTTTTCAATAAAAGAGTACCTCACTTTGCAGTTATCTAGGCTCTGGCTGAAGAAGGCAATCGGCTGCTCATCATTATCTTTGTTCTGCTGTACTAGAATGGTAGAAATAGTGTCATCACCTCCAAATGCATAGAGGATGAAATCCTTGGAGAAGTCTGGGTTGATGAGAGTTGGTGCCTGAGAGATAGCTTCTTTGATTGCTTCAAAACTCTCCTTGCCTTCTACTGTCCACTTAAAAGCCATGCTCTTCTTTAACATTTTGGTGATGGGCTTGACAAGGGCTGCAAAATCTGGGACAAACCTCCGAACAAAGTTTATCCTTCCCAAGAAACTTTGAAGAGCCTTCTTGTGACTTGGTAATGGTAATTTTCTTATGGCTTCAACCCTCTCTGGATCAATTGCCAGTCCCTCTTTGGAGACAATATGGCCTAAAAGTTTTCCTTCATGTGCAAGAAAGATGCACTTCTTGGGGTTCAAAGACACTCCAAACTTTCTACACCTCTGAAACACTTGCCTGAGGTGAAAGAGATGGTCTGCTGCATTCTTTGAGAAGACAGTGATATCATCTAGGTATATCAGCACTATCTTGTTGATCAAGCCTTTGAATGCCATGTCCATTGCCCTTTGAAAGGTAGCACCAGTGTTGGACAGCCCAAATGGCATCTTCTTGTAAGCATATGTGCCCCATTTAGTTGTGAAGGTTGTCTTGAATTGGTCTTCTCCCTTCACCATAATCTGATTATAGCCTGAGTAGCCATCTAGGAGAGAGAATCTCTCTGAACCAGCTACAACCTGCAATATTTTCTCCATGGAAGGGAGTGGGTAATGATCTTTGAGAGATGCCCTATTGAGGTCTCGGAAGTCCACACACAACCTGATTTCTCCGCTCTTCTTCCTGACCGGAACCAAGTTAGCAACCCAGCTTGAGTGTTTGATGGGGAAGATGATATTGGCCTCAATAAGCTTGCTTAATTCTTTTCTCATGAGAGGCTCAATATGGGGATTCACTAGCCTTTGCTTTTTCCTGACAGGCTTGGATTCCGGATCCAGCTCAATAGTATGTTGTGCCAACTTTGGGTTGAAACCTCTTAGATCTTTGTAAGTCCAAGCAAAAACATCTGGGAATTCTTGACAAAGCTGTATGAAATCTGATTTCTCCTGCTCAGTGGCCACTTTACCAATTTGAAGTGTTTTGCCTTCCCCAACCGGAATTGGCTCTGAATCTTCCCTCTTGACCTGTATGTTAGCCTTTTCTTTACGGAACTAGTCGTTAGGGTTGAAGATAGACTCCAATGTTACTAAACCCTTGGGAAGCTTGTTTGTCTCAGTGCTGCACTACTTGATCCCCATACTGCTGCTCTAGTCTGTCCTGATTCCTAGCTGAGAATTCAGCTTCTTCTTGTAGGAAATTAACAATTTGCTGGTCATTCTCAAACACTTGCCAACTGACATTGTTATCCGGCACTGAAGGCCTCACAATCATGTGGATGTTTGGCTGTACCTTGTCTTGTTGAATGCTTTCCATAATGTCAAAGGCTGCCCCTACTGCTGCAAGCCTGTCAGCAGCTTGATTCTCTTTCCTGGGAATGGATTCGATGCCAAAACCTTCAAAATCTTCCATGAGGTCCCACACCCTGTTCTTGTAGCACTTGAGTAGATCATTCTTGGTAGCATGCCGTCCCTTGACCTGATTTACAATCAATTCACTGTCCCCAAAGACTTGCAGATTCTTTATTTTTCTCTTGATTTCCCAATGCATCCCTTGCACCAAGGCTTCATATTCAGTAGTGTTATTGGAGCATGCAAATTGAAATCTAAAATCTGAATAGTACTTTATTCCTTGAGGTGAAACAAGCATGGCTCCACCTCCTGCACCTTGCTTACTCCTTGATCCACAAAAAAGCATTGCCATACCTCATTGTCATCGTTATGGCTTGGCTTGGCGATGCTAGGAACAAGTTGATTTTCTTCGTGTATACAATAGACTCCCAGCTCAGATTCTTCTACTTCTTGATAGGGATCAAAAGCATGTATCTTGTTTGCCCATTCATCAAGAGTTAGGTCCGGGATACTTCCAACCTTGGTGTCAGCCTCATCAGTACTAGGGTGATCTTCTTGATCAAATGCTGAGCAATTGGCATTAATCTGACTTGGAGTGTAAGGCTCAATATGGAATTTTGCAATAGGTTCAGACCTAATTGTATCCTTAGTTCCATACCTTGTTCTAAACAGCATGTGAGACCAATCAGCAGACAAATAGCCTCCAATTTTGGCTGTGAAGTCCCTTGACAAGCAAAGGGAAAAGAGTGGTGGAAGGTCTATGACTGATACATCTTGTAAAACAACAACATTTGGACATGCATGCAAGGTAAGACTCAAATTTCTAATCACTCCAACTGTTGCTATTGCTGTCCCATCTAGCTGCACTACCCCTTTGGATGTTGTTTCATCTTTGGAGCCCTAGCCGATCACTATCTCTGCTTAGGCATTACTTGAGCTACTTGCCCCGGAGTCTATCATGCAATTATGCACTAATTTATCCCCAATGATTAATGAAACATAGAAAGGAGGGGGCTTCAACATTTTACCTTGTTGTCCTCCATGACTTCCTTCAGGTTGGGCAGCATTTGTAAGCACTTTGTCTTGCATCTGAACCTGCTGATTTGAAGTTGGCCAATCCTTCATGGCAGCTTGCAGCAGATCTCTTTGGCCTGGGATAGATAGGGATTCCCACATTGATATGTTGACATTTGTCTTCTTCATCTGTTCAATGATACTGAACGGTGATGAAGGATCTCTCTGTTGTCCCTTGGTTTGCACATTTACTCCTTGCATGTGGCAGCAACAAATTGACATCCGAGTTGGCCTAGGGGCTATTCTTGGTTGTCCTTATACATTTGAAACTGGACTTTTCTTGCCAATCATTTGTGGAGCCGTGGAAGGTTGTGGATTGGCTAGGGCTAATGGTTGTTCTTCACCCAAATTTCTCCTCTTTGACCTTGTGTTGGCTGCAACACCTTGAGAAACTGCTTGATTCATGCCACATAAATCTTCTGCTTGCTAGTTCACCAATGTGGTGTCATTTGGGGCTGATTGCTGTTGGAATGTTTCTTGTTGTTGGCTATTTCCTTGACTGCCCTCACCCTCCACACCAGTAGTTGTCACCATTAGTGCTTGATTGAGAGCACCATTGAAGCACATGGATTGGTTATGAGGCTCGTTGCATGGAAATCACCAATCATATTCCTGAGCCATGTTGTTCTGTGTTGGTACTAATGCCTTAGAGGCAGATATGGCATTTGGATTATATGGCTGAAATGGTCTATTGGCGGAGGTCTTACTTGGCTTTGATTTTGATTCATACTTGCAATGGATTAGGTGGTCTTTGTGGTTGGTATGGCTGGCTATTAGGCCGAGCTTGGGGTTGGTAAGAAGGTCTAAAACCTTGGGCTTGCTACCTTTTGAGAGTAACCAGCTCATTGCCTAGGTTTTGCTATTGCTTCATGACCTCTTAAAGCTCATTTGGGGCACTTGGAGATGAAGTGGAAGCTTCATTTGAACTCTAATTTCTAAGAGTGGGAACAGGAGCCAAAGTGGGTGCTTGACTAGTGCTTGGACTTTCTAGGTTTGGATACAAGGGCATGGGAGGCCTAGGAGCCAGTTTACCAGCTTGAATAAGACAGTTTTCAGCCCTAATGGCAATGCTATAAGCCATAGGGATAGTTATGCCTCCCATGGACTGAATCAACATAGAAATATCAGAATTTAAAGCTTTAAGCTAATATAGAAAAGCACCTTTTGCTGTTGGCCTGACTGCCACTGGAATCCTATCCCAAGACCTTTGAAATCTGAAGTTGAAGTCGAGTCACCTACTCATTAGGAGCTCTCTTGATAGTTGTCGGCTGCTCCAAAAGAGACAAGTTGTCTCCCTCCTCTTCAAATTACTCATGAAGTGCAATACACAAATTGATTCCAGGTTTGTGATAGAACCAGCTCCAAGGATCCTAAACCATTGCAATTCTTTACCCTTGAATGAAGATGTCAAGAACTTGACCACTTGCATTTCATTGATTTCATGGATTGCAAAAAGGTTAGCAATATCTTTAACATGATCACCTCGGAGTAGTCCGATTTTCTCCGGTGAAGTAGGGAATGTTCTTCAAGGCTGCAATAGGAGCCGATGTTGTGCATTGAGAGCAAGTGGGCTGCTGCTTGTGAAGTTGACATAGGGGTTGTTCGAGCCATTCGATTGGTCTTAAAACCCTTGTTGACTGATGAAAGGTCTACCAGGGTGGAGGAGTTGAGAGGGTTCTATTTGGTGGAGATGGAGACCTTTGAATCCTTCTTCCTCTTTTCCTTCTTCTTGGAGATAACTACAGGTATTAAAATAGCACTTCTTCTTCTCCAACTCTTGACCTTGTGGTGATTCTTCTCATGAGTTGTCGGACACCTGCACTTTCTGAAACTAGTTGATTCTTCCCTTGGGGTCACCAGATATGCAAACAATAGCTCTTATAAGTAAGAAAAGAAAGTGCAGATGCATATCAACTTTGCTGCAATAAAAATGAGACCTCTAACTCCCACCGGCATGCCAAAATTGTTGTTGCGAGGCTCACAAAGCACCCCGGATGCGAGATCGGACTTCTAGGGTGATCACTCTAGCATCCAAAGTGTGATTGCACAACATGGAAACCTCTCTCAAGTGTGTGGACTTGTGAAACTAAGAGAGGAATCTCCGTGGTTAGAGGCTGGTTCCTCGAGACTCCTCGATTTAGATCTATATTTTTGTAAAACTATAGAGGTTTGAAACCTAATCCTACTCTAAAATCCAAGGAGACAGAGATAGAAAGTGCAAAAATGAAACTAAACTAACAGGTGATACACCAAAGGAGGAGTGGTGAACACTTCTTATTCTGTAGATAGACACAGATCATAAAAATGCAACATAAACATCATGCACAAGCTGATAAGATGTAATCAGAGGTCTGAAATGAAACAAGCAACACAAACAGAGGACTGAAAACTGATCACAGAGCCTGTATTGTCATTTCCACTGTCAAAATCCTTGTATTACAACATCAAAAAGGTAGAAAACCTGTTACAATTTTAGAAGAGGTTTGATACTTGCAAAAATCACTTGTTACAGGTGAAAGAAGAAGCTTGCTATCCAAAGAAATGTTCCCCCCTTTAGAAATGAGCCAAATCTGGCTTTTACATTGCATGGGTCGAGCCCAGGGGACAGAAAATGTACAAACATGAGAACCCATCCCTCCTTGACTACAGATGCATTAAAATGGCATGGGGGACCTTACAAACCCATACCCTATCACTTTGACCGAATTACAGGAGAATGCGACCCATTATGAATTAAATCGTCACGAAATGTCACTTTTGGCCATGAACATGAGTCAAAGACATTTCTCAATTTTCTCTCTCTAGAATACACAAAAACTAGAGATTAACCATGAAATCATGTAGAGAATTTGACAAGCTTTCCGTTGATATAAAGAACGTGCAAATCCGAGCTCGGAGCGAAAGATATGTCGATCCGAATATTTAGGGCGCAAACAGTGAAGATGCGTTTTGAAATTTTTCCCGCACTCGCCACTGGATGACACGTGGCATGCATTGATTGGTCATGTAATTCTCTCTCCTTCCCTACTTCATTGGACACATGTCTTATTTTTATTAGCTTGGGCTTTTCCTTCAAAAATCACCCTTTGACCTTTGGACCTTTCTCCTTGTGACACGTGTCATGATCTGGTTGGTCCGCGGGTTTGCCAGCTCTTTCGCACCCTTTCGCATCTTTTTCCCTGGATGTCCCGTGACGGTGCTCATGACAAATTATTTCGGTTCGTCTGATTTGGCGGCTTCGTGTTCCTTTGTCCCACATGTCCTAAAGCAGTTGGTCGATTTTCTTCTCCTTCGGCCGGGTCGGCTTCTTGCGCCTCGCGCGTCCTTCCTCGTCCGACTGTCCTAGTGCTACAATTCTGCTTGTGCGAATCGGCTGGTTCACATCCTCTCGCACACTCATGGCCCGGATGTCCCGGTGTGAAAGTTTCCCGCTCCGCCGAACCGGCCGGGCCAAGCGTCCTTCATGCACTCTTGTTCGCTTGCTCCCTGGTAAAGGACTTGGACAAATTTTATTTCTTTCGACCGATTCGGGCATTTCACGTCCATTTTTCCCAAATGTCCTTTGCTATTTGGGCCACTGTAGGATTTTCAGGCCGATCTGCCTTAACGCCCCAAATGTCTCGACTAACTCCGGTTTCACAATTTTTCTCGCCCAAGCTTATTTTCTCGTAACTTTTTCACATTTTCTCGAGCTTGCTCTTTTCAACCCGGACAGAGAGTTAGAAAAATTTCTGAGGGAGCCTACAAACATGATTTTGCCCCGAATTCATCCATTTTCCTGGGACTCGAGAATTCGATGTATGTTATCAAATCAACCCCGGGGTGGATTTGGATAACAGCCCTTTGATGAGGAAGAACCCATTGTATGATCTTCAAAATAGGAGGCAGAGTGAGGTATAGAGTGAAGCCCCTCTTATGATGTGTAGGATGAAGGTAAGTGTACCATTAAGGTAACCTAATATAGCCTCATCATTCTCTACATAATCTAAATTTGTAGGCTCATTTTAGATCTCAACATATGCTAGAATCAGGTTTGTAGGGATTTTTTGAACTAGGGATATGGATCGAAATGAAATAATGAATTCGTTATATTCCAAATTTTTGTTTGAAAAAGAGAGAGAAGCAAAAGAAGCCATGGAATCAGCTAAAAGGTTATGTTCATGTGGGATAGCTTTAATGGATATGAATTTAAAACCTTTTCTTAGGTTAAGTACGATAGTATTATAGAGTTGCAGGTGTTCCACTCTAGTCCCGTAAACTTCTAAAACTTGGTTGGTGACTAGTTGGGAATCACCAAAATCTAATATTACAAGAACCCATTCTCTTAGATGCAATGAGACCAAGAAGAAGGGCCTCGTACTCGACACCAGTGTTCATGCATTCAAAATTGATCTTAAATACAAAAGGCATAACCTTCCCTTTTAGAGAAGTGAGGATCATGCCTTACCCAAAGACACGAACGACACTTTGATCCATCATAGTTGAGTTCCCAACACTTGCTAGGTAAGATTTATGTTTGATCATTTCTAGTATCTTCTTCCTCTACTTCGAGACCTTAACCATGCAGACATATTTGGCTAGAAGAAAGCCCATCCCTAAAGCATGTCCTATAACCAAGGAGTCAAAAGGGAGGAGAATGTGAAAATAATTATCCAACAACTTGACCAGCTTAGTTGTGGTTTATGTTGATATTGTCTCAACAACAGTAGTTTCATCTTTAGTTACAACAACCCCTCAATTAAAATGGAGGTTTCCAGTTTTGTCATGGGAATCAATTTAGACTCTGGCATTGTATCTTTAGGTTTGTTTACTTGATTGGAGGGGAGGTCAAAGTCGGTATGGACCCCAATTTTCTTCTTTAAGTTGTCTTGTTGAATATCAAAGGCTTTGGGTCACCCTGAGTGACGAATAATTTCCCCAAATGTAGGAATTTGACTTCCTATAACAATGTGGAAGGGATTTCCTTCATCGATGGATCCAAGGTTGGCCAAGAATCATATTATAGTTGGTTTCCCTATCTATGATATAAAAATTGATTAGAAACATATTGGACCCGAGGGTAACCAGGAGCACTATGGTCCCTATGGAAGTAATTTTGAGACTATCGTAGCTCAACATATTTCTAGTTGAGGAAAAATTGGTTTCGCCTTAGCCTATTTTATGGAGGAACGAAATGGAGACAATATTAATAACTACCCCATCATCAATAATTGTATGTTTGATGCAATTATTCTATATCCAAACCTATAAATACAATTTTGGGTCTCTTCTATGTTCCAACTTAGAATTTTTAGGCATCTTATTGATGTCAAAGATGGATCCAACATCTCTTTCAGGTTTCCCAAGAGGATAGACATCAAAGTCTATGTGGTTGACTTGTGCCTCTAGTGGAGGGGTAACATTAATCAAGTGACCAAGACCCAATGCTTCTAACAAAGTGGCTCAATGAGTGGGAGAGTTCTTTAATAAATCCAAGAAGGATATGTGAGAAAAGGTCTTGGTTAAATCCATGATCAACACATATGCCCCTATCGGCCTCAGAAGTATTGGAGTGTTATCTGACATAGATGGATAGATGGGAATAAGTTATGTCATGTAATCATGGGTTCTTGTAGCTACATTAATTTGAGGTTCAATATCTGATTTGACGAGACCATTGTTCTTTTTTTTTTTTTTCCGATCATCTAGAAAAGGCACTACCAATGGGTTTGAAGAAGTGGAAGCTTTGTGGTCATTGTTTCCCACTTGTTTACCATTTTCTCGTGCAATGGGGGTTTAATTGTTCATTGTCAAGACGTGTAGGAAGAGGGTCACTAAAGATCCTAAGAGGAGTGTTTTGGGGAAACATGCCCCATGCAAGTATTTTGGGTTGAAACCATAGGATTTACCAAAAACATCTTAATGAAGAGTTTCCTTTGGTCCTCTAGTAGGTGTTGTATGAACTTTTTACAGTCATGACAAGTTCTAGCATCATGCCCTCAAACCTTATGGAAATCACAAGGAAGTTCACAATCATAATCCCAAGGTCTTTAATTTGCATTCTATTTTGGTCCAAAGTTTTATTTTTTCTTTGACTGTTGTTTGTTATAATTAAAGTTTAGAGGCCTTTTCCTTTTGTTTTGATACTAATTTTGATACTCATTTTGGGTATTGATGGGGCCTTGGCCCTGAACTTTTGTAGAGGTGAAATATGGTTAAAATCCACCACATTGATGGAAGGAGTGAAATTATTACTCCTTTGATTATTTCTATTTGTGTTGTTATTGACATTATTTGTGTTTGAAGTGTTAACAACATTTGGATTTTTGGCTTGATCAGTTACATCATCCGTTGTAACACCACAGTTCTTATTGAGGACCTTAGGTCCTTGATTGTTGTTGGAATTTCTAGGGTAATTTGAATTACCTTGGGAGGGAGTGATCAATCTCCCATTTGAACCATAGGTCTTTCAACCACTATCTATTTCTACTTGATCAATGTGGAGAGCACCCTCTAATACCTCTTCGTATCTCCTAAGGGGGAAATTTTAGACTTCTTCCTTTGTTTCCTAGTTAAGGGAATGAAGGAATAGATTACAAATCTCCATCTGATCCATATTAGGAGCAATCACCAAAGATTAGATGACCTACCGAAATCAATGAATGAAATGGGCAAAAATTTGTTATGCTCTTGCTTTATATGAAGGAATTCCCGATTCTTGTTCTTAACAATTTGTTCATATCAAATGCCTTTATGAACTCAAATACGAGTTACTTAAAGGAGTGTATGGAGGCTTCAGGTATCTTGTAATACTAATCAAGAGCAATCCCGTCAAGAGTCTTGGGGAATATCTTAGATACTAATGCATCCAATGATAATAGCTCTCTTAGGAAGTTACATACACTTTGATATGCACATTTGGATCTTTCTCCCCTTTAAAATTTGGAAATTTGGGAAGTGGTCATGGAAGAATTATGCTTTGCATAGTAAGTTCTAAGGGATCTTTAAGATATTCAACATATGTGCCCAATATATATGACTCTACTATGAACGACCCTTAATGGTGAGGAAGAGTAGGCATAGGCAATTGATATAGCACAATGCAAATACTTTTAGAGGCATAAGACATCCCTTGTAGCTGAGAATATGAGCTAAGAAAAGAAAACATGTCCCCTTGTGGTTATTTGTAATACATGTGTAAATATGGGGGAACATTACTCTAGTACAGTGGTAGAAAAACTAGGGAACATCACATATCTAGTTGGGAGGGCATTCAAGAATGCGGTTCTAACTATTACCTATTGAGGGTATCCATACGAGGTGTGAGGGGGCATACCAAACACAAAAATCTAGTGAGTAGATCTCGAGGCTAAGAACACTAATGTAGATCGAGAGAAGGTGGTGATGTCGAGGGTACTTGGACAAACTTCTATGGATGTTGGGTAATCATGCCTTGCCTGCAAAATATGTAGCATGAGAGGGCTAAGAAAGCTCTAGTTCTCTAACCCTATTTACCAATGTTGAAATTACATCACCCGTAAATGGTGTTGTGTTCAACTTGGGTGTGTTTTGAGCCTAGTTGGGAGGCAAAGGTACACAATGTCCTGTTATAGCTTGATATTTGGGAAGCCACCCCTCTTTGGATGTGTTTCATGTAGGAGGATGGGTAACAAAGTCATTCTAGAGAAGAACATCAACATATTGTTGCATCTGGTCCAGAGAAATTTCTATGTTGTTGAATTATTTATCGCTATGTGTGTATCATGCTAGGTATTCCTCATCTAACAATGAGAGTGAATAAGATTGCATATTGTTTTTAGTCCGAACAAAATCCTAGGATTGGAACCTTGATCTCTTGTGACATTCATGCTATTAGAATTGAAGAGTTCAAACTTTGTCCCATGTGTAGGTTGACCAATCTCATCAATCTTGATCAATGAACCATTATTTCTCCGTTTAGGAGGAGGAGTATGAGGTAAAGGGGGATTATTTGAGTAGTTTTCATCCCATCTAGATAGTAAGGGTGGTCGTTGTATACCCATTTGGTAGTAATACACCTTGAGACCCAAAATGGGACGGTTGTATTCTTACTTTGATATATTCATGGGGTATATGAATACCCACATAATAATAGGAGAGGAGGAATATTGATTAATGAAGGTAAGACAATGGAAATGAAACAAGAGTAGATCTTCATGTTGGATTCACCAATTTCTAAAACTAAAAGCCAACACATGACCTTGAAGCACTCAACCTCCCGAGGTCATTTCAGGACAACCAATGTAGAATGAGTGGATGGCTATATGTAGTGGAAATAGGTATGAATAGGAGAATATGATAAATAGGTTATAAGGAAATCTAATTTCCTCTACATGCACCACAGTATCTGTTCATCAATGGAAATAAGGGCCTATCCAACCTAAACATGTGTGATGCTACAGTTAAGAATAATACACACACATACAAGTATGTCAATTTCGATGTGTTATACTCTCTAAACTAGTTGTAGAATGTGTGGAAAGCTACCAATAAACACCTTGTAATGATTTCCATACAAGGTCATGGAATAAGTGAGAGAGGTGTGGTTCTCCGGATCTGTGCGGTGAGCTAGTTCGAGTTTAGAATGTGAAATCTCTATAAGTGTCTTTGTTCAAGACGTTCAATTGTCTAATAATATTTGATGAATGTGGGGATGTTCTAAAGAATAGTGAATGTAATCCAATGTCTAAGTCTATTTTGTCTTCATGACCATTTGGTTAGGGGACCTAAGAATCATAACCATAAAATCTCTATTGTTGTGGTCTAAGAATTGTCGTGTGTACATTTGTGCACCTTACTCTACGAAAGGAAATAACATGCCAATATAAATAAATTAAAGTTAACTATGTTTTTGTATTTTCCAATATAGAAGAAATGAAGCAATATAAACAATATAATCTAATTTAAACTAATCTTTTTGTATTTTCTAGAATAATAGTGCGTATAGAAGAAATGAAGAAATTACTTCTAAATTAATTAACCAATCCTAAAACAAATAAACAACCAGATGTAGTTGTTTACTTGAGAAAAAGAAACTTAATCTATTATAAATAATTAAAGCTTCTCTAAACTATGAATTTGAATTAAATCCTCAGACACACCTCAGATTCGAGGAAGAATTAGAAGCATCTCGAGAATATTTTCTTCCCCTAAAAATTCCCCGGTGGAATTTAAGATGGATTTAACAGAGACTAATTTGAACCAAATTTTTAATGTTTATAAATATGCAAAAGCTTCTTCTAGAATCAATTTCCTTGCAAATATATAGAGATATATAAGGAAGCTATTTATCCTAAGAAAGCTTTACAGAAGAAAATGATCTACTATAACTACTGACAATGGTAACAATGGAAATAGGAGTGCCTTTTCTCTGTAGTAAATAATCTGCATACAATTTCACAAATAAAGAAGTGAGGAAATAAAGAAAATCAATAGAAACCCCAACCTAGGAATTTTAGTGTTGAGGAAATGTCGATTATGGTATCACTTTATGTACCCTCAATTATCTTTTCTAATCTTCCATGTATGAGTACGGATACTAAGAATGCAAGGAAGAAAGAATTGCTCAAGCAATGGTGGCTTGTAAGTGCTCTGGTAATAATGCATGTAGAGGAATAAAAATGTAAGAGAATAATGCTTGTCCGTGTGGTCTCTAGAAAGATTTCAAAAACATAAAAATACAATTCACAATAAAAATCTCCACCATTTTCTCGTAGAAGAAGTGATGATGTTATAGAAGTATTGTTGGGTAGTTCTCTAACACACTTGGTAGGCATGGGGTGTCATATCACATTGTGGAGGGGTAGTTAAACACTCAATCAAAAATTAGAAGTTGAAGAGGAGGTTGTCACGAATCACCAATCCTAAAATAAACTCAATTGACCCAAAAACATGTGCAAAAGGTGCATTTGAAGAAGTTAACAGAGTCAAAATCATGTATGGGAAGTCTTTGTCAAAAACACATAGAACCACCACTCTACACAGGGTGTAAGTTACAAAAATTCCACCTAAATAGGAAAGTTGTTGCATAACCACCACCCAAACAGGGACAAGATTGTGTAACCGCTACCCGTCGGGCGGATGTTTTGTAACTAAAGGCCAAAACTAAAGGAAAAATAATGCAGAAAGCTACGAAAAAGTAGGAAACAACTATATAAGGAAATATAAGCTATAAATATATATTCAAATAGATAGATGGGATTTAACACCTTTGGAAAAGATATGAATCATCATTGGGGACTTTTGAACCATTTTCGACAATGTAGCACGTGTAAATTTGGGTGCGTACAATATCCTACCCATTTCTCGTTCATAGACCTTCTTATTATACTAACAACACATTTTATCTATATAAACCTCAATGATGTTTCTTGTCTATGAGAAACCTTTCATTGATTATTTCTACATAAACTAATTACACATCTCGTTACACATTTTTGTTGACAATACCTTGAAAAGACACATGAATACTAGGTAATTCTATCTCCAATGGTAAGAATTGTTTGACACCGATAACTAAAGAGAAAGGGGTTTCCCCCGTGGGTGTTTGCACTAAATTTTTGTAAGACCTCAAGGCTAGAAATATATTTAAGTGATAATATCTCTTGTTCTCCTTAACATTTTTAAGAAAGATGGAATTTAAAGTCTTATTATTCACCTCATCCTATGCATTATTCGTGAGGGTAGTATAAAGAGAATGTGTGGTCAGATATTTTAAATTGACTACATAGCTCATGTACCTCTTCTTTCTTAAAGGGATTTTCATTATCCGAAATAATTAACTATGGGACATTGTACTTGTAGATGATATGATTTAAAATCAACTTAGACATGACTGATCTAGGTATTATAGTTAGAGTTATTTCTTCAACCCAGTTTGTAAAGTATATCATGGTTGTTATTATAAATTTGTGGCCATCGATGAAGAAGGAGAGAATTTACCAATTTAATTAAGACCCTAAGTAGAAGGGATAGGGTAACACTATTGGATATAGAGTTGGGGGCATGATGTGTATAGTGTGTAAGAACTCTTGACATATTTGGCACTTTCACATATACTCTAGAACATCATGTTATAATGTGGGCCAGATATATCTCATTCAATGGATCTTGTAAGAAATGGAATTCCCTCAAAATTGGTAACAACATATTCCACTGTGGGATTCAAAGATAATATTTTCAGCTTCTTCGTTAACACATCTTAAAAATATGCCATTGAAAGTTATGTGATAAATAACTTCTTCGATAATTACATATTTACTTGGTTATGACACGTAGCCATAATATTTGTTGTGAATTGTCTCCCTCGGGATATGTTTGATCTATAATGTGGTTTATTATATATGTATACCATGTGCCCAAAGTAATGACATGTTTCACTTTTATATAGAAAAAACATTCATCAAGAAAGTTCAAGTCAACTATATGTCTGCAATGTATAGGATTATCTACCAACCAATCAACAATGATTTATCCCTTGATAGGCTTTTGATTGATGAAGGTGAGCTCAAATACATGCATTAATGTGATAAGAGTGCTGAACTTCTTAGATAAGGTGGCTTGGGTAAAAAATTTCCATAATTTTTTTGATTTGACGATTACCCTTGTTTCTTTGGTTAAGCATATAATACCTTAACCTCTTAGTTGCAAATACAATTACCAAACACTCTTTCTCCACTTGAGTATACCATATTTCATAATCAAGGAGTGTGTGGATAATGAAATAGATGGTGCATTATTGACCATCATTTTCATCTTGTGCCATCATGTACGCTATCAAGACATCTATCACTTGAGAATACAAGATTAAATGATGATCAACTTTATGTGGCATTAGTGTTACTAGGGACATGAGGAAGTGTTTTACTGACTCAAACACATTGTGACATTCATCACTCCATGCCTTGGAATAATGATTCTTTATAAAGTTGATATGATGAATAACGTATGTCAAATCAAGGAAAAACCTACGAATTTCCCCAATCTATCCCGATAAAGTACCTAATACCATACTCATTTGATTGTGGAGTCATTTCAAGAATCACATGAATTTTCACAGGATCTACATAAATTCCTTAAGAAGAAATGATGTATCCTAATAAATTACCTCCAGTGACTCCAAACACACATTTCTATGGATTTAAGGTCACACCATATTCGATCAAGCATGGAATAATGATTTGATGAGCTTCTCGATGGTCATATCTCTTATTAGCTTTCTAAGATATCATCAATGTATGTTTCCAAAATCTTGTGAATAAGATCATGATATATGTAGTTCATTACACGTTGATAAGTATCGCCGGCGTTCTTAAGACTAAATGACATAATGACATAACAAAACATACCCCAAGGAGTAGTAAAGGTAGTATTTTTGTAATCCTCCTCATAGATCCTTATTTTTGTATCCCGAGAACCTGTCCATATGGAATAACATTTCATGACAATTTGTTGAATAAAAATGATTTCAATTGATGGAATTTGAAATTCATCCTTAGGAAAAGGTTTTTAATGTCCTTAAAGTCAATACATATCCTAATTTTTCCATTCTTTTTTATAACCGAGATGATGTTAGACAAACTAATAGAGTAGTCTACTAGCTTTATGAATCTTATTGGAAGGAGCTTCATCACCTCCTCTTTGACCATTAAAGTGACTTTAGGCTACATAGGTCTTAACTTTTGTTTTACAAGTTTTGTTTCGGGTTTGGTGACCAAGTTATGAACCACTACATAGGGTGTGACACTTGTCATATCCTTGTAACTAAATGAAAAGGCTTTAGAATGTTCCTTTAGCACCTTAGTATACTCCTCTATTTAGTCAAGTTATAATGAAGAACCAAGATTCATAATTTTGGGCTGCTCTTCTATGCCAATGTTAATTTCAATACTTCTTCTATTAAGGAAGCATTCCCTTCTTCAAACTGAGGATTTGAAGGAAATTCTAGAGGTTCTTCTTCAACTTCATAAATTATGAAACATATCGATAAGGAATGATTAATTTTTCTATTCTTAAAGTAATTGAAGAAGGGTGAGGGGTGAGGGAAAATCCTTTCTTATGATGCATGGGATGGAGGTTAGTATACACATGGAGGAATCCTAAGATTGCCTCATAATTCTCCACAAAGTCTAATGTGATAGCCTAATTTTTTAATTTCTAGATATCCCAAAAGTGCATTGTTAGGCATCTTGTGAACTAAAGGTTCAGCTTAGATTGAGACTGTGAAATCCATTTCCTTCTAATCCCCACTAGGAAAAAAATGAGAAGAATAAGTATCTATAGAATCAAAAATCTGGTTTTGTTCCTCTAGGAATAGCCTCTATAGAAATGAAATAAAAATATTTACATAGTTCATGTATGAGACTTGTAAAGTTGGAGGTTTTCTACTCTAGTCTCATAAACCTCTAATACCTGGTTTGTGATTATTTATGAGTCACCTAGGACTCTAACATTATGCACTCCCATCCTCTTCACCACAATGAGACCAAGATGTAGATATTCATACTCTGCACCATTATGAGTAGACTCAAAATTTAAGTTAAAGGAAAATTACTTGAATCTCCCTTTTAGAGAATTAGGAATCACCCCTACCCCTGCGCTATAGAGGTATTTTACTCCATTATAATTAAGGTTCCAACAATTATCAAGAAAAATAGAATTTTTATTATTCTTTGAATCCTCTTCCTCAACCTCAGAAACCTCAACCATACATATCTCTCCAAGGACATCTTACGGGAGAGAGGATATTTCAAGAAAATTCCAAATGCCTAAGGAATCGAAGAGAAGAATGATTGGAAAATCTTTTTCCAAAAGTTTCACTATCTCTATTATTATTTTGGTTAACACAGTCTTTACTACAACAACCTTTTTTCTCATTTCTACCCCCTTTAATCTCTTTGGGTGACTCTAATTCAGTTTTTGGAGCTAGATTCGATGTGCAAACTAGTTATTTATAAGGAAGAGTTTTTTTAAATTGGTTATCTATGAGTTAAAACTCGAATGAACCCTAGGTTTCTTCTTAAGATTCGTTAGGTGAATATCAAAAGGTTTTGGATCACCTTGAGCTATGGAGTCTTTCCTAAATGAAGGTATCTCACTTTTTGAAACAATGTACACAAAATATCCTTCAATTTATGAATCCAAGGTCTGGAAAGGATAATAATATAGTTGGTTTCATTATGTAGTATATAAAACTTAATTATAATTGTTTTTGGCAAGAGTGACCGAGCACACTATAGTCCCAATGTATGTGGCTTTCAGGATATCATAACCTTTTAACATGTTTTTAGTAGAAGAACAATTGTTCACCATACCCTAGCTTCTATAAGAAGGGAAAAGGAAAAATTTTAACCACATTTCCATCATCAATCATCGATATTTTGACATAGTTATTATAAATCCATACTTTGAAATACAATGCAAACTCAACATCTGTAGGCATCTTATTAATATCAAACACAAATCCAATATATATCTTATGTTTCCTAAAGGATGGATGTTGAAGTTGATGTGTTAATTTGGTCCTTTAGAGGAGGTGTGATGGGTACCAAATGATAAAGACCTAAATATTCTAACAAATTGGATCGGTGAGTTGGAGATTTCTTAAACAAATCTAAGAAGGAAATTTGAGAAAAGGTCTTGGTGAAATTTGTGATGAAATCATAATAATGTAATGGCTTGGTAACTACAAGTGAATCATATTTCACTAATGGATACATGGGGAGAGGCTATGATGTATACTCATGAGTACATGTAGTTACATAGAACTATGATTTTATCTCCAACTCAACTAAGACTACGATTTTAGTTTAACTCCTTTGATCTAAGTTAGGAGAAACTTAGGGATCAACGGATGTAGAAGGATTTTTATCATGGGTACTATTATCCAAATAACTCTCCTAATTATTTGGGTAACTTATATACAATCTGGCTCTCAGCTCCTCATTAAAGGTTGCATACACTCAAGAACAATTGGCAAGACTCCTTTATTTTAGTTTACCTTTAGTGCCCCTTCTTTTTCCTCAAGCACCATTACATGATTTCTGGTATCTCCTTCCATTTTCCTTTTCCTCTTTGTTCCACTTTCCCCTTGCACCCACCTTTTATGCTTTCACTTTCCTCTTAAGCAATTTTATTCACCACGCACGCATCTTAGAATTTCTTCAATCAACCTATTCCCTAGTTCTCTCACGTGCCATGCGCATCAATTTGTAATGGTTGCACCTTCACCATATGTTATTTTCTAACCAATTTTCCTCATTTCCCCTCCCCTTGTGTTCCTTACTTTTGTCTTCTTCTTACACCTCACCCTTTCACATGTGTCCCTACATGCCCTCCTTTGTGCCCTTCTATGCCAAGTTTTCGACATACATGAGTGTGCCACATGTAACCAATCAAAGTACACCAATAGGGTGCCAAATCATACGAATAAATCAGTAAGTGACACATGGTAGAAATGAAAAATATTTTCACAGTTGGCCATCATTTTAGCCAATCCATACGCACCACATGTTTTTCATTCACCGAAGACTCGACATCTTCGACAACCATATATTTTACTACAAATCTCAAATCGGTGTGTGTCTATACTTGTTAGAAATATGGTGGCATCAACTACGATTCTAGGAATTCAAATTCAAATTTTGGCGGATCTAGTAGTTGAGAAATTATAAAACATCTCTTTGAAAATTGATGAGTAGATCTAATTGCTACAACAACCTAATTTGATATGATACACCTTTCTTCCCTCTTCAACATGTAAAACAAGCTTGGGGAAGTGTATTTTTAGATCTCCAAGTGGATTTACAAGCATTGAATGCTTCATGTTGGTGTATACAAAAAGTGCAGCAGCTGAACATTATTCGAGTATCTCTACCTATCCCTGAGAAGAGTTCATTCTAGAAAGTTTGTGTGTGCATCACCATTTCGTGTGCACCATGCCCATTAAAATACTCCTCAAAACAAACAACCTACGCATCCTGCAATGGCGCATCATTAACCTCCTCCAGAGAAACTTCATAAACTTTTGTGGAGGAAGTCCCTTGGTTCTGGTTGTGTAACATGATATGCCAAATGTCATGCTCAAGTGTATTCCATACTTTACTAGTGAGAACCAAGTCACCCCTCATGAGTGTATCCAATATATAAAAAACTTGTGTTCACTCTTTCTGATCACACATGATGATGTAGCAGTTAGGCTACTTATAGCTTCTTTCAAAGGTAAAGTTCTTCAATGGTACCGAGGCATGAAACTTGGATCTATCACCACCTAGGATGATTTGGGAACAAATATTTGGAATTAATTTGATGATAAGTCATATCACCTATCTCTGGTGGAACAACTGACAACAACAAAGAGGGTACCCAATGAGTAGATGACTTATTTCAACATCATATTTTAGAAGAATTGGGACATAATCCCTCTTGTTGTAAGACCCACAACCCAACATTCTTTCCTATATTATCTGAAGGTGCTCAACAATGATATTTTAGTTATGATCCAATCCATGGGAGGTAAGACATTACCAGTTGCTTATAGTATTGTAGTAAGGGAAAAAAATAGTCTTATTCAAGTAGAAAAGATAGATCCTAGACTTCATATGCCCTTGTTCCAAGAAATGTCACAAGATCCCCAACCTTCTCGTGGTATCTATTCCTATTCTGAGAAAAGCACATAACTGTTGCCTCACATCTTACTCGTAATGTAGGAGAAGGAAGATGAAGAGTTTAAGGCCCTGATTAGAAATTTATCAAACAAAGTCATATCATTAGAAAAGAAATAGGCACAAGCCTATAGAGGTAATTCTAAATAGGTTCATGGGTAAAGAAATCATCATTGGTGGAATCAATATGGGAATAAAGATACGCACCCAACCATTAGAATGAATGATCGCATCCTAATGCACATCTACCCTTGTAATTTTTACTTCTGCGCCTTCTCGTCCAACACCCGGTCTGCAAATCAAGTGCTTGTGCTAGTTCGAACAATTTGGAACAAGAATCAAAATGGTTCTTTCTTTGCAACATGCCTCATAGTCAATATCATTGTGCCAATGTTACGTGTGCCCAAGATTTCATGATCTAGAATTCTTTAGTCTACGAGCCTTCAACAAGTGCCCCTGAGGTAGTAAACCAAGAGAGACCAAAAGATCCTCTAGAGAAAAATTTGTTGTTCTTTGATGTGGAGGACTTCTATGGAGTCAACCAAGAAGTAGATGAAACAAAAATACTACTCGCCTAAGTGGCGATACAACACACGATATAAGAAAAGGATGTTAGAATCAGGTGTATAGGTCCCATTCTTAGAACACAAGCAGATCCTCTTAAGCAAAAAGATGCGAAAAAGGAATCTAGTAGGAAAAGTTCTCAAATCCCTACATAAGAGGCCCTATGTAAAGATCCTTCTAAAGTAGCACGCACCCCTCCTTTGGTAATTCAAGCCTCTGCTCTAGCTAAAGTCCAGTCTTCTACACTTGAATCGTCAAGGAGGGATGTTGTTCCCCAAAGGCACAAAACTAGGGCTTTCAATTTAGAATTATTGACCATGAAGAAGAAAAACATAAATGTCACAATGTGGGATGCCTTGACCATTCCTTTGTAGTAGGATCTATTGCATGAAGCTCGCATAACTCCCATGTATCTGGTCCAATTGTGTAGAAACCACGTGCTTCTATCAACATCTACCAATAAGAGGAGAAGTAAGTAAAGATGTTAAAATCCCACCCTTTTACATGTCCTTGATCATTGGCAAACATGTATTGCATAATTACATGATTGACTAAGGCACTAGTACTTCGGTCATGCCTAAGATGATTGCTAATGTATTAGGTATGAAATATAGCCCTTTTTCTAAAGGAGTCCTGCAACATGATGGCTCGAATTTCACCACTTTAGAAGTCATCAAGTATCTTGATTTAACCCTCCATGCATGCCCAAGCCTAACCATTACTCAAGATGTGTCAATCATTGGCCTACCTCCTTTGTTTTCCCTATGTCTATTAAGAGACTTTACTGCTAAAGTGGGTGGTTACTTTTCTTCTGATTGGTCTCATATATTACTCAAGACAAGGTATGGTACCCGGTCTCCCATACAAGTTGAGCCTATATTTTCCTATCATGTAGAGTCATATGTCCCATCCCCTCTCTAAGCCAACTATTTAATTTAAGAAAAAGATTTAGTTCTTGAAGAGTAGTCTCTTCCACCCTCTATTCATGACCTAGTGCTTAATGAATGGGTGGAAAGGCACCATAAATTTTATCCATATGCTAAAGAACTAGAAGATTATGAAACTAGGCTTGGTACTTACTGCATTATTGAAGAAGTTATGTTGTCGTACGTGCTTAAGAAAAAAAGAGTTGAACTGGTCTATGGAATCTATACTTTGATGGATCCAGAAGAATAAACGGCATGGGAGTAAGAGTGGTTCTCATTTCCCCTAATGATGAGAGATTATTATTCACACACGGATTTAGTTCACATGTTCTAGCAATGCGAAAAAGTATGAAGCTTTGGTGCATGGCTTGCTCATTGCTGAGAAGAAAACAATTAAGGCACTATAGATCTTTGGGCACACAGAACTAGTTATCCCCCAGTTTACCAACAAATTCCAAACAAAGAATAATCTTCTCAAACCTTATAAGTATAGATTTTGGGACCTCCTTGATATATTTGATGCTCTAAATCTATAGGTAGTGCCACGTAAAATGAACAAGGAATATGACCATATGGCTACTTTCAGTTCACATTTCTCTCCTGCTGAGGACTTTATCAAAGGAAACACTTAGTACGTTAAGATGGGAATCATACCATCTATTCCAGACAACAACACCAGCTAGCAAGTGTTTGATAGTGACACACAGATCATCTAGTTCATCCAAAATTAAGCTGAATTTTCATCGGTATGTAAGTTAACTTGCATAACACCTATGGTGACCAAGTGATACAACTGAAAAAAAAAAAAATTTCCTAAAGGTTTGGTCACCTTAGAGGAAATTTTTAGCCTAGATGATGAGTTCAAGAGTGAATAAAGGTATATGCGTGCCATGCAATAATATTGTTCCCCAGTAATTATTGTGCGCAGAAAGGAGTTTCTTCTCAGTAAATATTATGTGTATGAAGAGAAACATTCCTTCATCTCTCTTTGTCAAAAATACAATGATATATTCTCATGGGAGTATGAAGACATCAAAGTTTTTGATCTAAGTGTTACTCAACACTCCATTGAACTTGATCCTGGTATCAATCCCGTCAAAAAGAAGTAATGACCAATCAATCCAAAGATGTAACCCCTCATGAGAAAATAATTATCCAAACTCATTGAGGAAAAAATAATTTTTCCTATCAAATACTCTACTTGGGTCACAAATCTAGTTTCGGTGCGTAATAAAAATGGTGAAATCAGACTCTGTGGTGATTTCAAATATTTGAACAAGGCATCTCTAAAGGATCATTATCCTTTTCCTTCAATGGAGTAGATTCTACAAAATATGGCTAGCGTGCATAGATTCTCCATGATAGATGGATATTTATGTTTCAATCGATATTGGTTAAGGAAGAGGATCAATTCAAAAAAATGTTTAAAACCAAGTGGGTAACATATGCATATCAGAAAATTCCCTTTGGTCTGTCAAATGTAGGCACCACATTTTATTGCGCCATGGATATTTCCTTCAAAGGTTACATCAATGAGTTCATCCTAGTTTACCTTGATGACATAACTGTCTTCTCAAAGTAAAGCGTGGATCATATGACACACCTAGAAAAATTCTTTGAGAGATGCATAAATTTTGGGGTGTCTCTTAACCCCAAGAAGTGTAATTTTTAGTGGCACAAGGAAATATCTTGGGCTATTTGGTTTCAAAGGATGGTATCA
Organism: Taxus wallichiana var. yunnanensis; assembly: GCA_018340775.1. Taxonomy (NCBI): domain Eukaryota; kingdom Viridiplantae; phylum Streptophyta; class Pinopsida; order Cupressales; family Taxaceae; genus Taxus; species Taxus wallichiana. The sequence goes on from CM031239.1 coordinate 127,020,917, forward strand.
CAATTGATCATGAGTGTGTCTTAGCCATCCTAGCTCTTTCCCTACCAAAGGTAAAAAAAAAAATCCCTATAGTCCTTCCTTAGCAAGATCAACTTTGTTAGGCATTTTATCCCTAAATTTGTAGGACTGGTTCGGCCCATCACCTTGATGCTCAAAAAGGAAATAGCCTTCATGTAGATAGTAGAAGGAAGAAACCTAAAGGTGTAAAAATGTTCTTGAAACCTACAATGGTCACGTGGTTCCTTATATGCAAAAATTGGGGATGCAGGTCATTAGGGAATTCAATTATTTTTGGATTGAACTGGAAATGGGATAAAAATGCACAAAGGGATGCAACCCCACTATCACTGAATATGACCACGTGTGAAGCATGTGTTGAAAAATGAAAGGTAGATGAGTGGGTTGACTTTTCCGAAGTGTGTAAATTGTCAAATGCAACAAAATTACAAAAGGTGCCCCTGAGCCCATGTTAGTGAAAAGTTTTATTCCATGTGGACGGATCATTTTCAAAATTGAGAACAATGGATTGAATGGTCATGATGCATTGCATTTATTTCTACCACCATTAATGTTTCTATATAAATCAAGGAAGTTTTAAATCCTGTGAATGCTTTGGTCTTTATTTACCAAATTTCTTGATTTTTGTTGCTACCCTTATGATATTTATGGAGAATTATCACATAATTAGCTGAGGAGATCGAATTGCAAACCTAAGGACTGATAATTTTGTTGATTTGGTTTTAAATTGCTCAAGCACTCACGAATTAACTTGTAAGATCTTAGAAACTCGTGTTTCTCTTTCAGTGGCAAGTTGGTTTAAAGGAAAGTTAGGGTTTTTAAAGGATGAATACTATGCCATCTTCATTCTTAGTTGCATCAGGGGTCATGAGTGATTTGGAAAAGATTACAGACACAAACTTGATCTCAGTGCTTTGATCTAGATGATTTTCTTGAGATTTAATAACCCCATAAGATTGAATCCCTTAAGGAAATTCAAGACAGTCATATTACTTTAGCAGGTGTTATCCCACCAGTAGTTCATTGCCCAAAATTGGTGTGGCATTGTGCTATGAATTATGATCCCGAAAAGAGGGAAGTATTAGACGGGAGTGGGGATGTAGTTTTGACATTGACACCTGCAGCCATTAGAATAATGTTAAAATTACTTGTAATCACCAACCGATCACCATTTCTATCAAATTAGCCCTGTAGGATTATGAAGCAAAGAAAAAGGACTATGTCAAGATGATAAATACAAAATGGCTTATTGCAAAAAAGACAACAACTAGAATCCCTAAAAATATGGTTAGGGCATAATTTGTTGAAGAGGTTGAAGATTTCATTGTGTTACTAAGTCAAATGGTGGGTTTGGAAACTGTAAATGAATTTAAGGAATGGATGGTTACCTATATATGGATCATTCTAGAGAGAAAAGGGAGTATCTATTGGGAAACTTTCATTGCAAAAGCACTCCATGGCCACATGGTCACCTTAGCAACAAGAATTGAGATGGGTGACAATTCAGAGCTAGAATTTTATATGATGACTTACTTAATCTACAATGTTGTTGGGCATAGATGTTTCCTAGGTTTATCACCACGTGTAGATTTCAAGTAGTGCCAAATGCATGAGATATTCCCCCAACTACAATTGATCAACTGGAGTGGGAATGTAAGGTTAGTTAATGATGCTTTCTTTGCCCCAATCATTTGTCTTTTCAAGCCAAAGTGGGGACAATATAGGATGTTTGAACAAGCTAGACAAGTGATTTTGGAATACGAGATGATACTTCATCCAATATAAAAAGTTCACTTACATAAGGGTTAGTGGTTTTGAGGGAAAGCCTTGTAAGTTTCCTAGGTATGTAGATGATAAATTGATTTTATGTGAATTAGCAAGGCAGCTAACACCTATGCATAAATTAATTGTTGGGAGGCATAAGAAAAATATCAAATTCCCTATTTGAATTGGAAGGTATTCATGCCCTTCCATCATAAAGGCTAGGTTGATTGAAGAGGAAATGTAAAAATTTGATATGGAAAAGTTTGAGGCAAGGGAAAATTATGACATTAGATGGGTATTCAACAAAATTTCCAACACTTTTGAGCATGAGCCTCAGTTTGAATATTATTGGATGAACTATAGGGATGAGGAAGAGGTTAGATTAAGGGATTTCTCTAGAATGACCCTTTCACAAATAATTGATTTCAAAATTGTATTTATTCCAGAAGGAATTGTGGATGACCCACATACAGTAAGCAAGTATTATGTTGATCAAAAAGTGGAGGCACAACCCATAATTCCCCATATTAGAATGAGATAGTGATCAAGGGATCATTTTTGAAGTTCCATAAATATCCCTAAATTGTGTCAGTTTAAAAGATCATTTCAAGAGCTTTCCATCGACTGTGAGAATGTGACAAATGGACATCGGGAGCTCTAGATATGTACAGTCAAAGTTCAATCACTAGAAAGTCAACTCTAGTCAACATGTCAATATTAGACCAATGGCACTGTGACACATGGAAAAAGGAAAAGGGAGTCATTTATTGTTTTTAGTCTCGGCCTTTGACGGTTGTAAAGATTACTCATCGGAACAAGAGGCTCAACTTTTGTTACGAAGGGGAGCCCGCCGCCGTCCTGGACTATGGTATTATCGCTGACGTTGTGCGCCCACAAGCCATGATGTGGCTTGCCTCCATAAATCAAATTTGATCGATTTACCTATCAAGAGATGAAAAGTGGACTATATGTTATTGACCAAGTTAATTAATTTCCATACCACATTGTATGGGTCAAATTTATATTATCTTGGTAAGTCCACTTACAAACTAATTTACATGCCACATGTCAAAGTGGGCGGGTTTTATTTGTGAATCCATGTATTAATGCGAAGTGGTCAGCCCACATAATCCTCCAAACCCACATAATCTGCCAAACCCAGACCATAAACTAAATCCACATGGAGGGAGGAGATGAAGCGGTGGTAGGGGGCTAGGCCCATGCATGGAAAGTTCCACGTGAAGAATGGAAGGGATAAGGTTTAATAAAACCTTACCAAAATCTAAGGCCACCAAATGTGGGATATTACACCCACTCCAACATGCAAACCATTCACTTCTCCTCAGCCACTCAAATTGGGATTTTAATCCCATTAAACATGCTAAGGTGAAGGCTTATAATAGCCTTAGGATAAAATAATATCACATTATTTTAGGACCCTATTTTGTATAAATAGGGAACCCATTCCTTTGTAATGGACACACATAATGCAATGGAGAAGCTCATTCCTAGAGCTTAGAAAGGCAAAGAGTGAGCCAAGAGGAGATTTAGTTTCCATGGGCACAGTTGTGTGAAGACCTTATTTATTTAGGTATTATTATTGATCTATTATTTTTAGGCGATAATAAATTAAAATTATTATGGCTAGGAGTTATTAATACTACCTAGTTGGCCCATAGTTCCACACCAAATTATTGTGAATCCTAGAATATTGACCGGAGTTCCATAGGCTGTTACAAAGTGTCTAGAAGGCTGGTTGAGAACTCAAGGATTCCAAACAATGGAGTTAGTGCCATCAAGCTTTCTGAATATGCTAGGAAAGGGGAAGTCAGGTGCTATTTTTCACCCTTGTCTTCTAAAGGTCTAGTTATTCTTCTAAGCAAGTTCTTAATAGTTTCCATTAGGTTTTCTTGTGAAAGTACTATTGTAACTTACAAGTTTTTACTAGTGGAATGGTTCGATAAGAACCCGTATGCGTAGGCAATTGTTGAAATCCATAATCAATCATTGTGTAATTGTCTTTATTGTCTTGATTTAATTTTTAAATTTATTACTGTAAAAGGAGAAAATTATTGGTAAATAATTAAAGCCTATAAGGGTCCGAGGTTAGGTAGATAAAAACTTGATTCTTTTCGGATCAAGTTTGGTATCAAAGATGGTTTTGGAAATGGATCTATACCTTTTCTTCCAATTACCGGTTATGCTTTCCTTATTGGGCATCATAGTTCGAGTGATGATCACTCGACATCTAGAACTTGATCGCCAGAACATGGAGTTACAAACCCACTTGGATATTGTTTAAGAGAGTTAGTGCAAGCAGTAATAACGCATCATAGAGCTATAAATAAGATTAGATGCTCCACTTGGGAAGGGGGCTGAATTATGTCATCTTCGGAAGTGTCATTTGGAGAGGAAACCTTCATCAGACTCGGGCATGTGTCATCATTGTGGCAGAGGGCACGTGATACCGAGTGATGTTGGGATTTGTACCTAGAGAAGAGGCCTAAGTCGATACAAAAAGAATGACAAGGCTATTGCGGGACCCGAGACCGCCGATTAGTGGAACCATTATCATGGGGAGCACCAGTGGAATGTCTAGACATCATATTGGGACATACAAGTGCCTCTAGATAGTGGATTCTAGTGGTTGCACGAGCATAGTTAGTAACCCTTATTTTTGATTAGACTATCGGAGTAGGGTATGTAACTGCCAATGTGGTATGTCGCTTAGGATTTCCCATGACATCACTTCCTCATACCAAGGTAGTAGGTATAGAATATGGTACTTTGTATGGAGAGTCTACCAGTTATTGCATTGTGGGATTCATAATTAGGAGATGAGTTTCTAACAATATCACTCTCGACATCATCCCTTTGGAGATGGACGAAATGGTATTAGGAAACTTCTACCTAACTACTCGTCAAGGTTATATGACTGATGACAGGAGTGGAGTGGAGATTCATATTGGGCATAGCTAGAGGATTGATTTCACGATAGGTCATGTTGTTTTTATTACACGAGGTGAAGACAGTGAGCCTTCAGACTCATATATACCTAGGGATCATGCAGATTCTAGTGCAGAGTCAAGCTCATATGTCCTTGTGGATCATCTAGATCCAAACACTAAGGTCACGTACATTCCAATAGACCATGAGGATCCGTATGTAGAGGAGTGAGAGCCCAGGGATCCACATGACACCTATTGAGGTATCCTAGGTAGACACCGAGGATTCTACATTTGGTAAGAAATCTAAGGTGCAAATAAAGTTGACTTTGTTCAGCTATTGTATTTGGTTTTTTCTGAGCATTATTTATTGCTCTTGTTATAATAAAACCATAAACTATTGTGTTAGGTAGAATGTATTGGTAAGACCCCTTTGAGGGAAATGTGTGTATACATCTAACCAGACATGGCACATTAGTTAAAGACCCAATTTTGGGAAATGTTTGTACTCTGTTATACTTGCATTAGTAAGACCCTAGAGGGAAATTATTTTGGTGATTTTTCTAACACCATAATATGTAGTATATTTTTTCTTATTGAGTTATTGGTCCAACAAGGAGGATACAAATTAAGTCAATCCACATTGTGATGCAATGAAAAAGACCAAGTACATAAGCCACCAAGTGGGAGAAATTTCGTGACAGGTTTACCATGCAAAATTATTTTCCTATAGAATTGGTATTTTAAGATTATTGTACAAGACTCCAAAAATGGAGCATTTTTACAACTAGTTTTACATGGTGTATTAGGATATAATTTCCTCACACTTGTATTTGAAAGTTTTATAAAGACCTTGTTAGGGGAACCTATCTCCTAATCAATGTGTGAGTACCTGTTACATCTTGGAGATAGGAATTAACTCATATAAATCTTGGAGATTGATCTATCATTTGTGTAGACAGTAGAGTTTGTAGGAGTCATCTCAGAACTTCATTCTGTGTAGAGGCATTATGACCGTGTAGTAGAATGGTATCTGAATCACCGTTGGCATTAACATTGGGTCAAAACTTCATTCTGTGTAGAGGCATTGTGATTGTGCAGCAGAGTGGTACCTAATATTATTGTGTCAACAAGAGGAGCTCTTAAAGGATCAACTCAAAACATCATTCGGTGTCAAGGCATTGCGACCACACATTCAAATGGTAGTTGATCAACAGACTTAGCATCATGCATTGGAGGCTTGAGGTCTTGAAAGAGGCTTAACATCATGTATTAGAGGTGTTGAGGTCTATAACAGACTTAGCATCATGCATTGGAGGCTTGAGGTCTTGAAAGAGGCTTAGCATCATGTATTGGAGGCATTGAGGTCTGAAAAAGGACAAGTTATTGTCCATCATCAACATTGGATCAATAATAGCTCTATGTAACATGGAGTTCCTTCAAACCAGTTTGGATTCTATGGAATCAAATCGAGCCAAGAGCTATGTTATAGAGTAAAAGAAGATCCTTGTTGTCAGATATCGGGAATCTTAACACCGCACATAAGAGCGTTGAGGTTTTATGTAAAAACTTAGCACCTTATAGTGGAGGCGTGGAGGTCTTCTTCAAATATCAGAGTGGTGCAGTGGAAGCATTGTGGGACCATAACCCACGTGTCCTAAGATAAGTGAAAATTTGTCAAATTAAGAATTTTTTAGAGGAGAAGACCTAAGGGTCTACTATAAAAGAACTTCGAGGTGGTAGTAGAGTTTCCGTTCAGGACGGGATGGTAAAATGTTCCAATATAAGATTTTTCAGACAAAAAGCCTTTCTCATTGGGGAGCTGTGATCAAGGGATCATTTTTGAAAGTTTCATAAACATCCCTAAATTGTGTCAATGTAGAAGATCATTTTGAGAGCTTTCCATCGACTATGAGAATGTGACAAATGGACATCGGGAGCTCTAGATATGTCCGGTCAAAGTTCAATCAATGGGAAAGTCAACTCTAGTCAACTGGTCAATATTGGACCAATGGCACTGTGACATGTGGAAAAAATGTAAAGGGAGTCATTTGTTGGTTTTTTATCTCTGGTCTTTGATGGTTGTAAAAGATTGTTCGCGGAACAAGAGGATCAACTTTTGTTACTGAGAGGGGAGCCCGACCGCCGTGTGGACTATGGTATTATCACCAACATGGTGGGTCCACAAGCCACCACGTGGCTTGCCACCATGAATCAAATTCACTCAATTTTCCTATTAAGAGATGACAAGTGGACTATATGCTATTGACTGAGTTAATTATTTTCCATACCACATTGTATGGGTCGAATTTATATTATCTTGGTAAGTCCACTTATAAACCAATTTACATGCCACATGTCAAAGTGGATAGGTTTTATTTATGAATTCCTGTATTAATGCAAATTCATTAGCCCACATAATCCTCTAAACCCACATAATCCACCAAACCCAAACCATATGCTAAGTCCACGTGGAGGGGAGGAGATGAAGCAGTGGTAGGGGGCTAGACCCATGTGTGGAAAGTTCCACGTGAAGAATGGGAGGGATAAGGTTTAATAAAACCTTACCAAAATCTAAGGCCACCAAATGTGGGATATTACACCCACTTCAACATGCAAACCATCCACTTCTCCTTAGCTGCTCAAATTGGGATTTTAATCCCATTAAACATGCTACGGTGAAGGCTTATAATAGCCTTAGGATAAAATAATATCACATTATTTTAGGGCCCTATTTTTGTATAAATAGGGAACCCATTCCTTTGTAATGGACACACACATGCAACGGAGAAGCTCATTCCTAGAGCTCAGAAAGGTAGAGAGCGAGCCAAGAGGAGAGTTAGTTGCCATGGGCATAGTTGTGTGAAGACCTAATTTATTTAGGCATTATTATTTTAATTATTATTGACCTATTATTTTTAGGCAATAATAAATTAAAATTATTGTGGCTAGTATTTATTAATAATACCTAGTTGGCCCATAGTGCCACACCAAAAAATTGTAAATCTTGGAGTATCGACCGGAGTTCCATAGGGAATTACAAAGCATATAAAAGGGTGATCAAGAATCAGAGGATTCTGAATAGTGGAGCTAGTGCCATCGAGCTTTCTGAATACGCCAGGCAAGGGGAAGTCAGGTGCTATTTTTCATTCTTTTCTTTTGAAGGTCTGGTTATTCTTCTAAGCAAATTCTTAATAGTTTCCATTACGTTTTTTTGTGAAATTACTATTGCAACTTACAAGTTTTGACTAGTGGAATGGTTCAATAAGAACCTCGAGACCTAGGAAATTTCCGAACTATGTAATCAGTCATTGTGCAATTGTCTTTATTATCTTGCATTAATTTTTAAATTGATTACTGAAAAAAGAGAAAATTATCGACAAATAATTAAATCCTATAATGGTCCAAGATCAAGTAGATAAAAGCTTGATTATTTTTAGATCGAGATAGAATTTGATGATTTTTATGCACGGATAGCTGATGTAATGGGAAGAACTATGAATTGGTTGACTCATAAAGGAATTGACTTATCAGTTCAAAATACCAAAATCTTAAATAACTTCAAGATTTTGGGAAACTTAAATGATGATATTCCACCCCTAAGGAGGGAGCAGATAGAATGGATCCTCTCGGAGGAAAGGCCCCTCAATTTCCCTAAAAAGTCCTACTCCTGAACTCATAGATGAGTGGACCTCACCACTAGTGGAATTGGCACTCCTATGTCAGTTCTCAGGAAAAAGACTGAAAGCATGCTTTTGAAATCTATGGAAAATGCCCCCATTACTTTTGCAATGCCAATCCAAGAAAAGGGGAAGGGCTTAGCATCTCATGTAGTCTACTCAGGTGTTGCACCAAGGCCTCATAATACTAATAAATTAATGAGTGGAGCCATAGCAAGTGGTCTTACTCAACCCAAGTCACATAAGGAAGAGCAAAGAAAGGCTCCTAATCTAATTTTAGTTGAAAGGGCACAAAAGAAACATATGGTTGCTCATGTACCAATCTTCGTAAGAGTAGGTGCTCACATGCCCAAGAGTCACATGCACAGAGATGTAGTAATTAATCCTCTAGAATTTTAAAGGAGTGATGTTTATCAGGAACAACATTCCCCATCATTTCCACAAATAGGAAAATTAGAGTCTCCTTTCCCACCTCTACCTATGGAGGAAGCAATAACGAAAGCTACTCAAGATCAAGAAACCCAAGAAAACAAATAGTTCAATAAGCAGCCAAATCTTAACTCCATGTATGAAGACATCTAAGACGCTGCTTATTAATGATATGAGTATACCTTTGACTGGAACATTATATGAATTTGTAAAGGCCCAAGATGATATAATTGATGTTGATATTGGTGAGGGATTTTCCATGTTAGATGCTCTAAAATTATCAATGAGTGAACCATTAATGATACCGTAGATGACCTCCAAATTGGTGAGGAAATAGAGAGAAATTCTCCTCCATTGAATAGTAAAGAAAAAGCTCAAGTAACAGATGATCCTTCTATAAAACAAGTTATTGCAGAATTAGGTAAACTAGAGTTTCCTAGTGGAGGAGATGTTAATACAAGAGGTGTTAACAAAAGATATTGTTTCTATTTCTATTGAAGTTACTAAGGCTAATGAACTCTCTCAAAAAGGAAAATATATTTATAAAGAGAAAGTAGAAGTAGCACAAGCCACAATTGTTGGCGAAATGAGCATTGTTAATAAGGACATGCAGCCCCTAGACAAAATGTGGAGTTGGCTTTAGATGAACAACCTACCATATCATTTCCAAGAACATCATCAGAGCATGAGGAGGGTAGGATGCCAACTCAGTAGAGAGTTTGAAGAATGAAGAACTCGTAAGCCAATCAAGTAACTCAAGAAAGTGTTGAAGGAGAAGTGGGGTCCAGTATGGCATCCATTGAAGAAATAAGGAAGGAATCTCCCTTGACTATTGATATAAATCAAGGAATAAATGATCAACTTCAGTCTTTAGACCAAGGAGAGGAACATCCAAAAGAATTATTAACACAGGGTGAGACTAACAAGATGGTCATTGAAGTAAATAATGAAAAACAAGTAGAATTACTAAATCTGGATGAGTAGGGGGTTTTCAAATAGTTAATGGTTGTCCTTGAAGATCCTCAACATGAATCACAAGAGGAAAAATATGGAACAAATTTGGTGAAAGGATGGATCGGTGAACTAATTTCAAATGAGGAAAAAGAGGTCCTTCTGTGCAAGCTATTGACCTTACTACTTTGTCTTTTCCAAAGACAATAAGAGCCTCAAAAAGAGATAGAACTATTACTAAAACCCACACTAACTCATCATGAGCTAAAACTTTGGAAGTAGCAATCCCCTTTGAAGGAAATACTAGAGATGACATAACAGCCAATGATTATAACATCCAAATTATTCCCTTGGGAAATCCTTCAAGAGACCAATTAAAGAAAGGGGTGTTTGAAGCTGTCAATGACCTTTTGCAAAAGTGGATGAAGATAGAATGAAAAAGAAGCAATTAAAAGAGAAAGTTAAAGCCCTAAGTTTGAGTTTTCAACAATCAATTAGGTAACTTATTCAAAGCTAAGACAAGTGCCTCCATTAATACCCCTAAGGGAATGGATAAAATAAATAAGGTTGTTAAGAAGGTTCAAGAAGTAGACACATGGATTGAAAAATTGACCAAGAGGGGAAAGGAAGCAATTACAGAGGCTAGGTCAAAATATGAAGATCTCAAAAATAGACTCAGTGAAATTGATGAGATAGTTGAATAGTGTGACAATGAGATTTTCTATTTTGAAGGTATTCTTCCCAAGTTAGACCACATCACCCAACTTAGTGATGAGTTAGTTGAGCAGGAAGATATTGTGCTTATAGCAGTCAAAGGAAGCTAGCATGATATTGAAGAGTTTTCAAATATCAGAGTAGAAACCTTGAATGGGATCAAGGAAAAACTTGAAATTAAGAGAAACTGGGTTGATGATACTCTCGATGCTATTGACTTAAAGTTAGAGGATATGGTCATTGATAAGTTCAAAAAGAGTTATGGGGATATGAATATTGACTTCTTACTTAATTTCTTTCAAATTAATGTTCGAACAATGATTAATCCTATGAAGTCATTAAGACCATGAGAAAGAATGAGAATCGAATTGCAAAAGTAAAAGTAAGACCACCTGGAACACAAGCAAAAAAATGGGCCATTGCATTCATGCAATATCTAGGCAAGCACTGATTTTCCAACATCATGTAGGACTAAACGAGGATGAGGTTAACATGTTATTCAAAAGGTATGATGCATATGTGGCAAGGCTATAGAAAAAACAAGATACATAGGTGGAAGTTGAAGAAGAAGAATATGCAAAGGATGATGAACATGCTTAGACAATTATTTCTTAAAATTTATTCTCTTTTCATATTCATCCTTTTATACTGGTACTTTAAAATAACACTTCTATTACATGGGATGTAATTATTTTTCTGAATTTTATTGTTTCTTTATTTCAATTGAAAAGTGAAAGAATGCAGTGATGCCATGTTTACTTTGATGAAATTAACATACATTTGGATAAGCATGTAAATGATCAATATTATTGTGCTTATTTCATTTTGAATAAGGAACAAAATGGGGTTTTATAGGGGCCCCTACACATGACAAAGAAATATATACATATTCTAGAGATAGAAACAATGAAATTAAAAAAACATCTAGGCATTATTCAACCCTACTTCATTATTTCCTCCCATCAGGGGAAGCTTGTTCAGAAGTTTTTTTCCTTAGAAAAAACTCGCTTGAGCCTTGTGTTATTTGAATAAAATTACTAACCCTGCAAGGTCCTAAGACATTCCCATATTGATCAACACTTCCAGAGTCATTCTAGGAAGACTCATGATTTTCTCAAGTTCAAATTTATTCTATTGTGATGATACTGAATCTAAAAGATCCAGACCTCCTGTGAATAATGTTGTCTTTCCTTTCCCTTTGTGAAGGGTTGATGTGCCATGAGTGGTTTGAGAGGGGATTCCCAAGGTGATTGGAAGGGAAAGTACTTGCATGTTGTTGGCTAGGCTGATTGTGAAGCCTTGAAATGGATCCAACCTCCCATTTCCTTGTGAGAGGTGGATTGTCTTTTGGAGAAGGAATTGGTTGAGGCCCAAAACTTATGCTCTTCTTGAGGAACATGATGCATTAAGTGGTTGGATGAATGAATTGAAAATATCCCCTTGTTTTCCCGAGAAGAGTAAATTGATTCCCTTAAATGGTGAGTAGACAATGATCGGTCCTCTTCTCCATCTGAGATAATGATTGGAGGTTGAGATTATGGTTCACCTTTCCTTCTCCATGAAGATGACCCTGGTGCTGAAACTAGTTATGAAGGCATGGTCTCTACTTGCTTCTTATCCAAGAATTTTATTGATTCCTTGGGAATATATTTTGATACAAACCCATCATCACATGAAAAGGGACATTAAAAACTAGTTTTCCCGGAGACTCAAGGTCTTATCTCAACCCAACAACTTTTTAAATCTTGAGATATTTCAAGTGCTCCCATCTAAAAATATGGAAATACATAACCTGGAAGGCTGCAAACATAGGATTGATCCTGATTAACCTTGTAAGAAGTGCTAACTGGACTTGCTAGTATGTTAAGGGTCCTCTGGTGTCACCCACACATTCTATATCAAACAAAGCCCTGACAAAAGCTTCATCAGGACCGCTTAAATAAAAAATATGATTTAAGTCCTCTGAAGAAATATCCTTCAAGATATGAGCTACGAGTACCTTTTCCATTTTCTTTGAAATTTATTATACTTAAAACAAGAAGAGAGATTCATAATGATAATTAAATTGAGATAAATTTTATAATGAAAAGGAGACATATGTGTTTGATTTGGTAAAATATTTCCCATGAAATGAAGGAGATTTTGTTCAGTTTGCATAGAAGGGAATTTAAGAATTGGAAAAGGTTAGGAATGAGTAGAGCTGGTCAATCAAGGTGATTTGAGAAACTATGTGTGGCAATTAAACCAATGAGACATGAAACAAAGTGTGTGGCACCCAAGGTAGATTATTGAAAAGTGAGTATGGATATATGTCATATCAGAGTCATCTGGAAGTGTTCAGAGATTGTTTGAAATGATTATCTAATCAATATTAGGAAAGAATGATTAAAGTAATCCGCTAGAAGTGATGACCTGATATCCCAAGCAAGCACAAGTGAAGTTGATTGAAAAGACTTGCGATTTATACATCTAGAATTTTTAAAAGAAAAACCTTTTTAAATGCCATGTTCTAGAACAAATTTTGAAAAGGGAATATTCATACTTTTAGGGGGGAAAAAAATTGAAGGTTAAAAAGTGAAGGGGGTGATATAAAAGGAAAAAGGATAATCATGCTAAAGGGGGTTAATATTTCTGAGATTTATTCAAAGAAAAGAGAAGGAGAAAAAACCAAGAAAAGCCATTTTTCAAGGAACTTATTTGAGAAACCAGTTATTTCTTGTATGTCTTTGAAATTGATCATGTCAAGATGGTTATAAGTGTCCAGCCATTAATAAGCTTTGCGATTGTAAATAAAATTTCCCTTGCTGATCAATTTGAAAAACCTTGAGTAATTTGTGTTAGTCATGAACCTTGTTGTATCTGCTATCATTTTGAGATATCTTCAAATAGTTATCTATATTTACTGTTGCAATCTTATAGTAGGAATACCTCTAAAATCACGAAGATATCATCCTCGTGATAGTATTGTGGAATTTTTAATTACATTATGAACACAATTTCCATTTCATAATGTAATAAGCCATTTAAATTCACTTTACTTTCATTTTTAGTGATACAAATTGTTTGTCAGTTTATGAGTGTATCATAAGCGTGATAAATCAGGGACTTCGAGGTTTAATTAAGTCTTTAACATGAGTTATTATGTTAAATACTTGAAGAATGTATGAATCCGTGTGTCTTTGAGCTTTCATAGATGCACAATTTTCTAGTTGAAGGTTCATTCTAACTATTTAAAGCCATCTGTCATTTTTATTTGTATATTTTTCCAATACTTGTTAAAAGTTCTAGAAATTTAGTATAATCAACTTTATCCCGCTTAACTTCGAACCAAAAATTTCATATTCAATGATAAATCATACATGAACCATCCCTACTTGCACTTGTATATCCACAAATGCTGAAGAAGATAATTGAATTTGTTTATCCTTTACTAAAATATGCAAATACAATCAGTTTTATCGTTGTCTTTAGTGACCTAGACCTTATCTAGAAAACATCTTCATTCTCTAAAGTGACAACTTGTGAGAGTTAGGTTATGTTGTATTGACCAAGTTTTCTCAAGGTATCCTTTAAATATCACAAAAGGAGAGTCAAATACTGTTAATCCGTTGATATTTTCCACTAACACAGGTCACAAAATGGGTCCTCTCACCCTGGTTGAAGGCACAACCTAAAGTTGTAAGGGTACGTCAAACTCTCACCATAGTTTTATCCAGTTCTTTCCAAACCGAGTGATAAAGATTCATCTAGAATCCATCCCCGGATACAAAATAACACCTATTATGATTTTTTTGTCTCTAAGCATCCTAGTAAACTCGCGATGTTACTCATTTTCAAAGGAATAATCAATTTGGGTACCAAATCAATGGACATTAGCCAAAGATAGTGGCATAAAAAGGTCTCATGTGCACTCTAGGAATATAGAATCATAGTAAAAAAGGCAATAGGAACATTGCCTTACAAGCTTGTCTATGGCAAGGAGGCTACCCTTCCTTTGACAATAGAGTTAAATTCATTTGCGCTTTCCCAAAAATTTTAGTTTGAAGGCATAGACTAGAGAGAAATCAGAATGATAAAGTTTGTTAATCTTGAAGAATCAAGGAACTCTGCCATGATCAAGCTAGAGCAATATCAAAAGAAATAAAGAAATGGTTTGAAATAAAGGCTAAGCCTCGAGCTTTCAAGGTTGGGAATTGGTTTTGAAATGGGATGCTTGTGAGACCTAAACTCGGCATCATTCAATTTTGATGCACTTTGGAGTGGTCCATATATCATCGATTCTGAAAGGAGGCTAAATCTTTCGAGTTAACTCCTTTTAATGGAGGCACGCCGTAAATCCCGATTAATACGATCTATCTTAAACCCTTCCATTAAGTTTGTTGCATCATGTTGTATGTATTAGAATAGTTTCGATTCCTCGAAGTGTGTTGCGCACACATCATTTTTTTGTACATACTTATTTATTCTTGCATGCTTCTTGCATGTGCTCTTCCATTGCTTCAAGAATGCATATCTTCTTTCAAAGTAGTTGCAAGATTGTAAATAGAGTTAAGAACTGATCTTCAAGTGAATATAGGGGTAGTTTCATGATTGCATAAATAGACTCCATGATGCTTTAGGCTACTGGTATTCTTCACCTATAAGACAAATGGCCTGAAACTCACCAAAACTTTTATCCAAATAACTCTCCTATTTATTTGGGTAACTTGTATAAAATATGGCTCTCAACTTCTCATTATATGTTACGTGCACTCAATTTAAATTTGGAAAAATTCTTGGTTGTATTTTCCCCTTGGCGCCCTTATTTTTCCTCAAGAACCCATGCACACTTTCTAGTCTCTCCTTCCATTTTCCTTTTTGATTTGTTCCACTTCCCCCTTGCGCCCACCTTATGTGCTTTCACTTTTCTCCTAAGCTTTTGTCTTCACCCTACATGTGTCTTAGACTTACTTCAATCAGCTAAGTCCATGTCCCTCTTGCATGTTGCGCCCATCACTTTGTAATGGTTACACCTTCACCATACGTTCTCTATTCACTAGTTTGCCTCATTCCCCTGCATCTTCCTCATTGTGCATCTTCCTTCTATCTTCTTCTTGTGTCTAACACTTCTACATGTATCCCTATGCACCCTCCTTTGCACCCTTATGTGCAAGGTTTTCTAACATACTTGAGTGTGCCGTGTGTAACTAGTCAAAGTGCACCAACAAGGTGCTAAATCCTTGCAACAAATCAACAAGTGACATGTGGCAGAAATGACAAATATTTGCACATTTGGCTATCATTTCAGAAAATCCACACCACACATTTTCCATTCACCAACAACTCTAACATCTTCATAAAACCATATCTTTTGCTACAGAGCTTAGATCAGTGTCCACCTAGACTTTTTTAGAAAGTTGCTTTGACATCAGCTACAGTGCTAGGAATTCAAATTCAAATTTTGACAAATCTGGTAGGTGAGAAATGGGAAAACATATCTCTAAGCATTAATGAGTAGATCTAACTTCTCTAACCACCTAATTTGATATAATCCACCTTCCTTCCTTCCTTCTTCAACATTGAAAACAGGCTTAGGGAAGCGTATTTGATAGATATCCAAGTTGATTTATAGGCATTGAATGCTTCTTGTTGGTGGTTGTATTTCAAATTTGAGTTTTCCCTCCTTCTCTTCTCTTTCTACAGATTCATCTATAAATGTAAGAGCTAGGATCATTTGTTATGTTGGACACTCTAGATCCTTACACATTTTCTACTAAGGACTTCATATTTTCTATATTTTGAGTTGCAAACCTTTAGATCTAGCTCTCACATATGGATATCGGCCTCCTTCATCATTGTAACAACACTGTGCATTTATAGAAGTAATAGAAATGTTGTTTTGTGATTATTCTCTATCCTAGCATGTCTGTAGCCCTTCTCCTTGCCTTGTCTTTTGCATTGTGTGCTAGATGTACCATTTTAGGTCCCTTACAGTTCCCTATTTAGTTGTGTTCCATGAGAACAATCTTGTAAATATGTGTTTAGCTGTGTTACTCATGCCTAGCATCCTTTTGCACATTTCATGTCATTGTCACTCAAAAAGATAGTTTTCATCCCTCTTTTATGGTGTTAACACCTTTTAGTGTAGTTTTATTTCATGTTATCCTTCTATCCCATGTCCCTTGGAATTGTTAGCTCAATTTCCCCTTCCATCACCAGTGGCGGTAGTAGTAGTAATAGATAGAGGAACTAGCCTTATCCATAGATTCGTCTCAAGCACACAACAACCCACAACTTGGGGATGGTTCCAATGTGGTCTCAAACACCTTGATCCTTCCAGATCTGAGACATGGGTGAATGTTTGAGAAACCAATAGGTACCTATAATAATACCTTTGTTAGAACAAAGCGGATTAGATTTCTTATTTTCGAGGTGCTTTTAGAAAGGATCTGTATAAATCCCAAGTATATCATTTTATGGAGTGAGAGGTTCCATATAGGTACCTTACAAATTTCTTACGGGGTTGGCTAAGAACATGTCAATAAAGAGTTTCCTTTGATATTCTAGGAGCCATTGTATAAACTTGTCGTAGTCTCAACAAGATTGAGCATCATGGTCGATCACTCTATGGAATCCAAAATATAAATTATGGTCATAATCCCTCAATCTCTAGTTTTTGTTTTTTTGTGGTCCATAATTTTGATTGTTATTTTGATATTGATTGTTGTAATTATAATTTAGAGGTCTTTGGCCTTGATTTTTGTATTGATTTGGAGCTCAAGACTCGAACTCGCTAAGATGGAGTGTAACCAATACCAACTTGCATTAATTGAGGTAGAAGGATTTTTATTCCTTTGATTATTTACATTTTCATTATTTTTATTCACATTGCTAGTGTTCACAACATTTGGCTTCTTAGGTTTTTAGTCATACCATCTTTTGTGACACCTCAATTCGATTGAGGAATTTGGGTCCTTGGTTTTTGCTAGAACCATTCTAAAAGTTTTAATTATTTTAGGTGGAGGTTACCAACCTCCTATAAGGGTCATATGTCTTACATATGATATAAATTTCTATTTTTCAATGCAAAGTGTGCCTTCTAGAACTTCCTCATAACTCTAAAGAGGAAAGTTTTGTATCTCCTCCTTAGTCTCTTGATTAACCGAATCGAGGAATAAGTTACGAGTTTCTTCGATCCATGTTTAGAGCACTTAGGAAGATTAAATAACTTTCATCCACCTCTTAACGAAGAGGGAAACAAATTCCTTGTGCTCTTTATTGATGTGCAACAATTATCTAATCCCTATCCTCAATAGCTTGTTCATATCAAAATCCTTGATAAAATCATATACAAGTTACTTGAAATAATGTATAGAGGCTTCTACGATTATATAATACCAATCAAGAGTGATCCCTTCGAGATTATTTGGAAATATCTTTGCAACAACTATTTCCTAAGGAGTAACTCTCTAATGGTAGTAGCATATGCCTTGATATGGGAATTAGGATCTCCTTCTCCCTTAAACTTTGGAAGATCTGGAAAAGGTCGTGGGAGCATGACACCTTTTATTGTAAATTATAGGTGTTATTTTAGGTATTCATAATAGATAACCACCACATAAGATTCATACATTGAAGATCCTTTATGGGGAGGATGAGGTGGAACAAGAGCTTGATAGGGTACATTATAAGCATTGGTCGGGCATAAGAAACCCCTTTTTCTACATATAAATACTCAAGAAAGATTATATGTCCATCTAAGGATACTTTTAATACATGTGAAAGTAAGAGGACCAACACTAGGATATGGACTAGTGGGAATGAAACCGGGGAATGTCACATTTCTTGAAGGAATGACATTTGAGAATGGACATTTAGTCGACCCTTGTGTATATAATAAAAGGTATCTCGATCATCAATGGAAATAAAGGCCTCTCTAACCTAAATAGGTGTGATCCTACAATTAATAATAATACACACACATATAATTATGTCAATTTTAGTGTGTGATACTCTCTCAATCAGTTGTGGAGTGCGTAGAAAGTTACCAACAGACACCTCGTAATGATTTATGTACAAGGTCATGGAATAAGTGAGAGAGGTGTGGTTCTTGATGAGGGTCGTCAATCCTTGCCATTAATAATGTCAATCCAGGGCTGGTGTCTGATGGCTATATACATTAGGAGATGAAGAACTTTGGAAAACAACTCCTTTAAACACAAACCAAACTTGCATAAAATAAATCACACTTACGAAATTTAAATGCACACTTGCAAAAATAAAGTTTGCATGAAATAAATCAAACTTGCATGAAGGAAATCAAAATTGCAAGAAAAACAACACACTTGCATAAATTAAAATTTTTGAATTGGAAATAAACATAATTAAACAAAACATCGACAAGTTCACAATCGATTGAATTTTCACAATACAAAGAGAAAACAAAACAACAAAATGAATTACGAGAAAAATGAATAAATATAAACATAAATACATAGATCGATCTTCCTTGAAATGAGTGGGCATCTCATTCCTTGGAAAAGGATTTAAATCATACTTCCAAGATCTTAAAACTACATAATATTTGAGAGGAAAGAACATATCTTTATTTCTTGGGAGAAAAGAATTACATATCTTAGTGTGGAAGGTTGCATTTATAATTCATGCATCCAACCAACTCATTATTTTAGGAAATACAATCTGATCTTATCTTTATTCCAATCCTAACAACTAATATCTCCATCTCCACAAAATATGGAGAGAGATATATTATTAGAGTCAAAGTCTAATCTCATTGTTTTAGGAAGATTTGCTCCCAAATCTTCTCCTTGTTTTCTGTAACAAGAATCACAATGATTTTATTATCCTATATTATTAGAAGGAGGTTTTTCCTCAAAAGATGATTTTGACCAAATACCTTTCATGGATTTTCCATTATACTTTCTTGTTTTTATTATGGAACTTTTGACGCTTGTGTGATACACTTTTTCCTCGATCCGAATTTTACTAAATGTTTGATATCTCCTTGTTGGTAAAACCTATAGAAAATATTAATGAGTTTTTTTTTAACACATTGCTATGAACAAAAACCTCTCTCAGATTTTCCATTTGAATTTTTTTCTATTTGTGGAACTTTTAATGCTCAAATGATACACTTTTTCCTCAAACTGCAGTTCACTAAAAGTTATATTTCTCTTTATTGGTAAAACTTGTAGAAATTATTAATGCATTTTTGTTAAAAAAATTTCTATGAACAAAACCTCTCTCATATTTTCCATTTGACTTTGTTGTTTTTGTTTGTGGAACTTTTGATGCTCAACTGATATGTTTTTTCCTTGGACTACAACTCACTAAAAGTTATATTTCTCCTTATTGGTAAAACTTGTAGAAAATATGAATGAATTTTATATTAAAAACATTTCTATAAACAAAAACCTCTCTCATATTTTCCATTGGATTCTATAATTATTCACAATTCCTCAAAAATGTCATTCTGTTTATGCAGGTTCCAGAGCTAACTCTAATGATTCCAGAAATAAATCCAATGGTTCCAAAGATAATTTTACTTTGTTGATGTAGGTTCTGGAGCTAACTCCAATGGTTTCTAATTAAATGTTACTTTTTTGATGCAAGTTCCAGAGCTAACTCTAATGGTTTCGGAGCTAACGTTACTCTATTGATGTAGGTTATGGAGCTAACTCCAATGGTTTCGGAGCTAACGTTACTCTATTGATGCAAGTTCTAGAGCTAACTCCAATTTTACGGAACTAAATTTGCAAGTTCTGGAACTAAATCTACAATTTTTGGAACTAAAAATGTAAGTTTCGGAGCTAACTAAAAATAGATATAACTTTTGCACACAATCTCGGATTGAGATGATTCATTTTTGAAGTTGCATAATTTTTTGAGTGGAGTCTAAATATGAAATAATATTTGATTTTAGATATACCATCCATGATCAATTCCACTTTTACCATAACTAGCATTATCTTTCTTTTGTAGCTTGTATACATAAGACTTTGCATGTTTTGTAAATAATAAATAGGATTAGTTAACAAAATAGATAACAAAAGAATTATAAAGAATAAACAAGATATATATCCTATATTCTATCTATAGAAAACTATAAGTTTCAAGATTACATTTAAATCCACTTTGGAAGGTAAATTGAAAGGAAAAAGAATGGTAATTTATGGCCGATTTATGGCCTCATCGATTCTGTTGAATCTATGCGCGGTGAGCTAGTTTAGTCTAGAATATGAAATATCTATAAGCATCTTTGTTCAAAATGTTTAATTGTTGGACAATATCTGATGGATGTGGGGATGTCCTAAAGAATAGTGAATGTAATCTAGTGTCTAATTCTATTTTTTCTTCTGGGACCATTCGGTTGGGGACCTTGGAATCAAAACCCTAAAATCTCTTTTGTTGTGATCGAGAATGGCAACGTGTACATTTGTACAACTTAATATACGAAAAGAAAATAACATGTTAATCGAAATAAATAAAAGTTAACTATGTTTTTTATTTTCTAATATAGAATAAATGAAGCAATATAAACAATTTAATTTAATTTAAACTAATCTTTTTAAATTTTCTAGAATAACAAAGTGCGTATAGAAGAAATTAAGAAAATATTTCTAAATGAATTAACCAATCCTAAAATAAATAAAACAACTAGATGTAGTTGTTTATTTGTTTAGAAGAAATATAATCTATTCTAAACAATTAAATCTTCTCTAAACTATGAATTTGAATTAAATCCTCAAATGCACCTCAAAGTCATGGGAATAATTAGAATCATCTCGAAGTTTTCTTCCCGAAAATTCCCAGTGGAATTTAAGATGGATTTAATAGAGACTAATTTGAACCAAATTTTGAATGTTTATAACTATGCAAAGCTTCTTCCATAATCACTTTCCTTACAAATCTACGAGAGATATGTAAGGAAGCTATCTATCCTAAGAAATCTTTGCAGAATAAAATGATCTACTATAACTACTTAACAATTGTAATAATGGAAATAGGAGTGCATTTTCTCTGTAGTAAATAATTTACATACTGATTCAAAAATAAAGAAACTCAATAAAGCAACCCCAACCTGGAAATTTTAGTGTTGAGTAAATGCCGATTCACGGTATCACTTTATGTCCCCTCAGTTATCTTTACCAATATTCCATGTCCACATGAGTATAGGGAACTAGGAATGCAGACGAAGAAATAAGGTGATCAAGTAATGGTGGCTTGCAGAATTGGTCTAGTAGTAATGCATGTAGAGGAATAAAAATTCAAGTAAATAGTTATTTGGTGTGTGGTCTCTAGAATATTTTAGAAACATAGTAATACAATTCATGATAAAAATATCTAGCCCTTTTCTTTAGAAGAAGAAATGATTTTATAGAAGGTTGGCTAGGCAGTGCTATAACAAACTTGGTAGCAATGGGGTGCCATATCACAATGTGGAGGGGAATTTAAACACTCAATCAACAATTAGAAGTGGAAGAGGAGGTTGGCATGAATCATTCAATCTTAAAATCAGCTCAATCGACCCAAAAACATGAGAAAAGATGAATTGGAAGAAGTTAACACAATCAAAATCATGCTTGGGAAGTCTCGGTCAAAAACACACATAACAACCACTGCAAGACGGGGTGGCGGTTACAAAATTGCCACCTAAGTACGGCGGTGGTTGCAAGAACCGCTACCTAGGCAAGGCAACATTTTCGTAACTAAAGGCCAAAAATAAATGAAAAACAATGCAAAATGCTACAAAAAGTAGGAAATGACTAAATAAGGTAATCTAATATACAAATATATAGATGTGCTTGAACACCTTTGGAAAAGACATGAATCATCATTGGGGACTTTTGAACCATTTCTTACAATGTAGCACATGTAAATTTGGGTCCGTACAGTATCCTAACTGGATTTCTTATTCATAGACCTTCTTATTATAATGACAACACATTTTGTCTACATAAACCTAATGATGTTTCTTGGCTATGAGCCACATTTCATTGATGATTTCTAACTCAACTAGTCTCATGTCTCGGTACACATATTCGTTAAGAACACCTTGAAAAGACATATGAAGACTAGGTAATTCTACATCCAACGATAAGAATGGTTCAGCACTGATAACTAAAGAGAAAGGGGTTTCCCTCGTGGGTGTTTACACTAAATTTTTGTAATACCTCAAGGTTGGAAATATATTTAAGTGCTAGTCTCTCTTATTCTCCTTAATTTTCTTAAGGAGGATGGAATTCAAAGTCTTATTAGTCACCTCATCCTGTCTATTTTCATGATGGTAGTATAAAGAGGCTGTGTAGTGAGATATTTTAAATTAACTGCATAGCTCATGTACCTCTTATTTCTTAAAGGGAGTTTTGTTATCCAAAATAATGACCTATGAGGCATCGTAACTACAAATGATATGATTTAAAATGAACTTAGCAATGACCGATCTAGGTACCGTAGTTAGAGGCATGGCCTCAACCCACTTTGTGAAGTATTTTGTGGCCATGATTATAAAGTTGTGGCCATCTAATGAAGGGGAGAGCATTTACCTATTAAATCAAGACCCCAAGCAGAGAGAAGAGCCGGTGTCACTATTGGCTATAGAGATGGGGGAAGGATGTGTATAGTGTGTAAGAACTCTTAAAAATTTTGTCACTTTCACATATACTCAAGAACATCATGTTATAATGTGCGCTAAATAGCCCATTGAATAGATCTAGTGAGAAATGGAATTTCCTCAAAATTTTCCACCAAATATTCCACCAAATATTCCACCGTGGGCTTCAAAGATAATCTTTTCAGCTTCTTCGTCAACACATCTTAATATGCCATCAAAAGCTCTGCAATAAAGAACTTATTATATAATTACATATTTAGTGGCTATGACACATAGCCATCATATTTGTTGTGAGTTGTCTCCCTCGGACACGTCGATCTATAATGTGGTTTATTATATATGTATACCATGTGCACAAAGCAATTACATGTTCCACTTTTATATAGAAAACACATTCATCAAGAAATTTCAAGTCAACTATATGTTTGCAATCCATAGGATTATCCAAAACTAATCAAAAATGGTTTTTCCTTGATAGACTTTATATTGATGAAGGTGATCTCGAATGCACCCATTAATGTGATAAGAGTATTGACCATATTAGATAAGGTGGCTTGGGTAAACAATTTCCATTTTTTTTTAATTTGACGATCACCCTCATTTTTTTGGTTAAGCATAATACATTACCTCTTAGTTGTAAATACAATTACCAATCACTCTTTCTCCACTTGAGTATACCACATTCCATAATCAAGGATTTTGTGGATAATGAAATATATGGTGCATTAGTTACCATAATTTTCATCTTATGCCATCATTTACACTATCAAGACATCTACCACTTTAGAATACAAGATTAAAGGATGATCAACTTTAGGTGGCATTAGTGTTCTTTGGGGACATGAGGAAGTGTTTGGTGACTCAAGCACATTATGACATTCATCACTCCATGCCTTGGGACAATCCTTCTTTATAAATTTTTGATATGATGAGTAACGTATGTCAAATTAGGGATTACCCCAATCTTACCAAATAAATAACTAATACCATACTCATCTAATGGTGGAGTCATTTCAAGAATCACATGAATTTTCACTTGATCTAAACCAATTCCTTGAGAAGAAATGATGTATCCTAACAAATTACCTCCAATGACTCCAAACAAACATTTATATGGATTTAAGGTCACACCATATTTGATCAAGAGTGAAATAATGATCTGAAGAACTTCATGATGGTCATATATCTTCTTATATTTCTCTAAGATATCATCAATGTAGGTTTCCACAATCTTGTGAACAATATCATGGTATATGTAGTTCATTGCGCGTTGATAAGTAGAACCAATGTTCTTCAGACTAAATGACATAATGACATAACAAAAGGCTTCCCAAGGAGTAGTAAAGGTAGTCTTTGTTTAATCCTCCCCATTGATCCTTAGTTTTTTGTATCCCAAGAACCTATCCATATAGAATAACATTTCATAACTAGTCATTGCATTCAAAAAAAATTCAATCGATGGAAATAGAAATTCGTCCTTAGGAAAATGTTTTTTGATGTCCCTAAAGTCAATACATATCCTAAAATTTCCATTCTTTTTTAGAAGTGAGATGATGTTAGATAGACTCATAGAGTAGCCCATTAGCTTTACAAACCCTACGTGAAGGATATTCATCACCTCCTCTTTTAACATTAAAGTGACTTTAGGATACACATGTCTTAACTTTTGCTTTATGAGTTTGGTTTTGGGTTAGGTGACTAAGTTATGAACCACTACATTAGGAGTGACACTGGTCATATCCTTGTAACTAGATGAAAAGGCTTTATAATTTTCCTTTAGCACCTTAGTATACTCTATTTATTTAGTTTATAATTAAGAATGAACCTTCATAATTCTAGGCTCCTCTTCTATGAAAATTTTAATTTCAATAATTGCTTCTATTAAGGAAGCATTCCCTTCTTCAAACTAAGGAGGATTTGGAGGAAATTCTAGAGGTTCTTCCTCAACTTCATAAATTCTGAAATATCTTGATAAGGAATGATTCATTTTTCTATCCCCAAAGTACTTGAAGAAAGGTGAGGGGTGAGGGAAAATCCTTTCTTATGATGAGTGGGACGGAGGTTAGTATATGCATGGATTAATCTTGAGATTGCCTCATAATTCTCCATGAAATCTAATGTGATAACCTAATTTTTAGTTTCTACATATCCCAAAATTGCATTGCTAGGCATCTTACGAACTAAAGGTTCAACTCGGATTGAGATGTGAACTCCATTTCCTTCAAATCCCCACTAGGAAAAAAATGAGAATAATAAGTATCCATAGAATCAAAATCTGGTTATCTTACCTAGGAATAGCCTCTATAGAAATGAAATAAAAATATTTACATAGTTCATTAATAACATACTTGTAAAGTTGGAGGTGTTCTACTGGTCTCATAAACCTCTAGTACCTAATTTTCAATGAGTTATGAGTCACCTAGGATTCTAATGCTATGCACTCCCATACTCTTGGCCAAAATGAGACCAAGATTTAGATCATCATACTCTACACCATTATTAGTAGACTATAAATTTAATTTGAAGGAAAAGGGCATGAATATCCCTTCTAGATAATTGAGAATAACTCCTACCTCTTCACCATAGAGGTATTTTAATCATCATAATTAAGGGTCCGACAATTATCAATAAAAAAGAATTTTCATTATTCTTTGAATCCTCTTCCTAGACCTCAGAAACCTCAACCATGCATATCTCTTGAAGGACATCTTCTTGGAGAGAGGATATTTCAAGAGAATTCCAAATGCCTAAGGAATAAAAGGGAAGAATGATTGGAAAATCATTTTCCAAGAGTTTCACTATCTCTACTATTGTTTTGGTTGACACAGTCTCTACTATAACATCCTTGTTCTCATTTTTACCCCCTTCAATCACTTTGGGTGACTCTAATTCATTTTTTGGAACTAGATTCAATGTTCAATTGGTTAGCTGGGAGTTCAAACTCAGAATGAACTCTAGGTTTCTTCTTAAGATTTTCTAGGTGAATATCAAAAGGTTTTTGATCACCTTGACCTACGAAGGATTTCCCTAAATGAAAGAATCTCACTTTTTGAAACAATGTAGAAAAAATAGCCTTCAATTTATGAATCCAAGGTCTAGCAAGGATCATATTATAGTTGGTTTCCTTATGTAGTATATAAAACTAAATTATAATGGTTTTAGGCCCAAGAGTGACCGGGAGAACTATAGTCCCAATGGATGTGGCTTTCAAGCTATCATAACCTCTTAACATGTTTCTAGTGGAAGAACAATTTGTTTCTCCATACCCTATCTTCTGTAAGAAGGGAAAAGGAAAAATGTTAACCACATATCCATCATCAATCATAAATCTTCTAAAATAGTTATTATAAATCCAAACATCCTAATACAATGTAGGATCACCTCTCCATGCCAACTCGACATCCATAGGCATCTTATTAATATCAAACACAAATTAAATATCTCTCTTGTGTTTTCCTAGAGGGTAGATTTCAAATTTTATGTGTTAATTTGGTCCTTTGGAGGAGGTGTGATGGGTACCAAATGATCAAGACCTAAAGCTTCTAACAAAGTGGATCGGTGAGTTGGGGATTTCTTAAACAAATCCAAGAAGGAAATGTGAGAAAAGGTCTTGGTGAAATCTGTGATAAAATCATAATCAAGTAATGGCTTGTGAACTAAAAGTGAATCATATTACACTAAGGTATACATGGGGAGATGCTATGATGTATACTCGTGAGTACGGGTAGTTACTTAGAACTATGATTTTATCTCCAACTCAACTAAGCCTACGATTTTAGTTTGATTCCTTTGATCCAGGTTAGGATCAAGTTAGGGATCAACGGATGTAGAAGATTTTTTTATCATGGGTACCTATAAGAATACCTTTGTTAGCACCATGAGGATTATATTTTTTTTTTTTTAGGGTGTTTTGAGAAAGGATCTCTATAAATCCCAAGTCTATCATTTTATGGAGTGAGAGGTCCCGTATAGGTACCTTACAAAGTTCTGCAGGGTTTTCTAGGAACATATAAATAAAGAGTTTCCTTTGATATTATTGGATCCATTGTATAAACTTGTTGCAGTCTCAACAAGAGAAATAATAATGTTCGATCACTCTATGGAATCCAAAATATAAATTAGGGTCATAATCCCTCGATCTCTAGTTTTGGTTTTTTTGGTCCATAATTTTGATTGTTATTTTGATACTGATTGTTGTAATTATAAATCAGAGGTATTTGGTCCTTATTTTTATATTGATTTGGATCTTAGGATTGAACCTACTAAGAGGGAGTGAAAACAAGATAAAATGTATTAATGGAGGGAGAAGGATTGTTGTTCCTTTGATTATTTAAATTTTTGTTGTTGTTATTCACATTGGTAGTGTTCATAACATTTGGTTTCTTAGGTTGGTCAGTCACACCATATTTTGTGACACTATGATTCTGATTGAGGAATTTAGGTCCTTGGTTGTTGTTTGAACCATTCTGAAAGTTTTAATTGTTTAAGGTGGAGGTTACAAACATCTTATAGGGGCCATATGTCTTGTGTGTGCTATCAATTTATACTTTTTCAATGCAGAGTGTTCCTTCTACAACTTCCACATAAATCTAAAGAGGAAATTTATGTACCTCCTTAGTCTCTCGATTAAGTGAATCGAGGAATAAATCAAAATTTTTCTTTTGATCCATGTTTGGAGAACTTGGGGAAGAATAAATAACTTTCACCTACCTCTTAATGAAGACGGAAAGAAACTCCTTGTTCTCTTTCTTGATGTGCAATAATTATCTAATCCCTATTCTCAATAGTTTATTCATATCGAAATCCTTGATAAAATCAAATACAAGTTACTTGAAATAATATATGGTGACTTATGCAATTATATAATACCAATCAAGAGACATCCTATTGAGAAAATTTAGAAATATATTTGCAACAACGACGTCCCAAGGGAGTAAATCTCTAATTGTATCAAGTATATCCATTAATATGGGAATTTGGATCTCCTTATCCCTTAAAATTTGGAAGATATAACAAAGGTTTTGGAAGCTTGACACCTTGTATTATAAATTCTAGAGGATCTTTTAGATATTCAGAATAGATACCCACCACATAAGATTCATACATTGAAAATCCTTTATGGGGAGGAGGAGGTGGAATAGGAGCTTGATAAGGTACAATATAAGCATTGGTCGGGACATAAGAAACCCCTTTTTTCTACCTATAAATACTAGAGAAATATTACATATCCATCTAAGGATACTTTTAATACATATGAAAGTAAGAGGAAAAACACTAAGATATGGGCTAGTGGGCATGAAACCAGAAATGTGACTTTTCTTTAAGGAATGACATTCAAGAATGGAGATTTTATCGTCCCTTGTGTAGGATATCCATAAGAAGGATGAGGGGCCATACCGAGAGTTCCCGATCCTATAAAGAGGTCACTAGGGATAGGAAGACTGAAGTATACTTGTGATGGTGATTGTTGATGGACGTTTGAATAAGGTGTATAGTTCTTATTTTGAACATGATGGGAAGAGTTTCCTTGCCCCATTAATTGTGTAGGTTGTGAAGCTTGGGAAATTTCTATATTTTCTATTATACACACCAATGTTGATATTACATCACCCAACAAAGGTTGTGAAATGTTTTTAGGTATATGTTGAAAATTATCTTGTTGTGAGGGAAATGTGATACACTGATATGAATTGGTCATTTGTACCTCCTCTTTGAAATGATTTTTGATTTATGCAGGGGTGTGGTAGAATTTTTCTATAGAAGTATAATCGTCTATCCTTGCATCATGTCTAAGGATCCATATAGATTATTAATATGATCACTTCTTTTCATGATATACGCTATAAGTTCATTTTTTTTTTTGGAAGGTAGGAAGAAAATGAATCAAAATTCATACTAATCTAATGTCTAGATAAGAACCATGGATACAAACATGTTCTCCTATAAATTTCATGTTTTAGAATTTGAGAACTCTGGTTGTGTACTATAGTTACATTGGTCGATCTCCTCAATACTTATTGTCAAATTGGTATTTAAGCCCTTATGAAGGGGCATATGAGGAGATAGTAAAGTTTGATAGTAGGTTTCAGCCCACCTAGTCAATGAGGGTGCCTATTGTATACTCACTTCATTGTAATAGGCTTAACGCTCTAAAGTAAGTGTACCATACTCCTAAATAGACATATTTGAGGGGTGTATAAACACCTGAAGTATAATGGGAGAGGTAGAAAGGTTTATGAAAGAAGAAAAAACAAAGAGGGTAAGAAAAAGGAACTATTCCTTCACATCAGTTCACCTATTTTTACACATTGAAAACTAAGACATGATTTCGAGACACACACAACCTCCAGAGGTCATGCTAGGATAGAATAAATTATATGGATGAGATGGTAATATGATGGATAAATAGAGTGTAGGTGGGATAGGTGGGAATGATGAAAATAAGTCAAGGAAATCAAAGGTTCTCAACCTGGTAAAATAAGAATTTTATTTTTAAAAGTGATGAATTATTTCATAACTTTTTGGGGGTTATAATATGATTAATGATGATCGTGGTTCATGGATAGTGGTCAATGTAATTATAACTAAATAAAACTTGACTCGGTTAAGGAATGCAAGGGAATTTTCCTTTTTCTTATGTATATTCCTCTCTGAAGAGGGTCATGAATGTATGAGAGAAGACGTGTGGAAAGGACATATCAAGGATTTCGGGGTCTAAGATTGTATACTTGATTAACCCAATACTCTTTGAAATGTATGATTCTTCATTAAGGGTAATGAGTTGGCAAATAATGATAGGAGGCATAAGTGCGTCTCTAGATAATAAGTGGCATAAGCCTTGATTAATGTCAATATGGTTTCTTTCAATATTTAATTTTCTTATAAATGGATCAAATATCCATATGCATTGTTGTGGTGGAATTAGGATGGTCATGCGGACACCAAGTCTAGATAAATGGAAAAAAACAAGTAGGCTAAATTCCAAAGGGTCCGAGAATTAAGTTTTGGTAGCCTAGGCCACTAGGTAAAATAGGAGTTGTGTCCTTTCCGGATCTAAATTATTGTTGATTCCTAGAAAAAACTTGAATTAAATAAAATATGATTGATTTTCCCTTCTAATTAAATAAGTTTGATTTACAAATACTTACCCAAAGAAAATAAAGAAAACTAATCTATTTTTTTTTGTATTTTCAATGAATCTTTAAAAGAAATAAATAAATGAATCTACTTTAACTTCTAATCTATGTTTTTTTTTCTGGTTATTGGGAATTAAATAAATAAAAATCTAAAGATAACGAAGTTAATCTAAAATAACTAACCTACTTCTTTATTAAATTAAAATAAATAGGGAATAGTTGGATGTAGTTATTCCTCTATTACAGGATGTGAAACTAAATTTAATTTAAAGAAATATTATTCTAATTTGTAATTGTGGAAATCTAACTTCTTCTAATTTCTTCACCTCATAATCACGGGAAGAAACTAAGCTTCACAAAATAAATTTCCTCTTTCACCAAGACTTCCCGTAAAATAAGTAAATTGCATAGTTAAGCTAACAATGAAGAAATGAAATGATAAGAATAGAAACAAAATATTCCTCAAGATTATTTCCCTTGTAGATATACATGGATAAACAAGGAAGAAGATATCAATGAAAGATTTCTCATACGCATACGAATCTAGGAATGAATAAATTAAAGTATACGGATGCTATAAAACAAATAAGTGTGAAATTCATGCACAAAACCTTCCTCTAAATTATTTCCCATGCAGATCCACAGGATAATCTAGGAAGAAGATATCAATGGAAGATTCATATTGAGGATAAATAAATTGTAAATTCTATCTATTAAAAACAAATGTATTGCTTCTATTAATTTTAACAACAATATTCTAAAATGAAAGCTTTAAATAAATTGTAATACACCCCAACGTGATAATTGTAGAACTGTGACAAATTCCAAGTGTAGGGATGATTATTTTGTCTCCTTTCCTTTCTACAGATGAGAATCCAAGTGATCCAGGGAATGCTAGCTGATTGTAGAAGAAACCAAGAAGACGTTGGAGTAAATTGGTTACAGGTAAACTCATCACAAATGCAAGCAAGAAGAAATAGATCAATGTATTCTATTTTTGTATACTTCTTAGTAGGATTTTTGTAGAGTAATAGTGAAATTCAAATAAAAAATCTCCAACCCATCATACGGGTAAAATTTTGGCTTTTACAGAAAAATGGAAGAGAATAAGTCTAACACAAATGGCAATCAAGAAGTGCTAAATAATCTAAAGGTGAGGCAACAACATTCTAAAAATAGTAAATTGAGAAGAGGATTTCAATATGTATCTAACAAGCTAAAGATCATGTGAAATGGTTATGAAGTGGGTGAGAAAAACAATCACAAAATTGAGACACACATTTAAAACACAGCCCAGATTCTTTATTTAATGTGCACTTTGAATTGTTGGTCTATGTAGAGAGTCGGTTACTGAGAACTGCCACATTATTTACACAACTTCTTTTCTAGGTAGACCAGTAGTTACATAATCTGTCATGGTGGTTACATGACTTAAAGTCGGATAACCATAAAATGAGATAAAGATGGCTTGTAAAGGCTTGAAAATATAGAAAAATTAGAGGTAAAATCAAATGTGGAAAAATATACATGCTAAGGTTAAGGGATGGCATCTTGATCTCATCATTATTTTGGAAAAGGAATATTTCATCATTTGATACTTTTACCATACCTTCGATGTATCACTTGTGTAATTTTGGGCTCGTGACAGACTTCACTTGTGTTGATTAGACCAAATAACAATTTTCTATATGAAAAAATTCCCCACTTGGTGAAAGCCATTTTGATTCTTTATTCTTTGTGCACATTGAATCAATTATATATTAACTTCCCATATACAAAGTAGGTTATTTGTTTTCCATTCACAATATGTAACACCTTATCAAGGGATGGAAAAGGATAATTATCCTTCTTGTATTGCTTTTTATGATTGTGGAAATTCACATAGACATTAATTTCTCCAACTTTCTTGCAAACTAGAACAAGGATGGAAACCCATGTTGAGTGATATATTGTAAAGATGATATTTTCACCCAATAGCTTCATTACTTAATTTATTATTAAATTTTAAATCAAGGGATTGATGGTTCTATGCCTCTAACAAAATGAATTTATCTTAAGTTTTAGTGTGATGGTATGTATCAAGATGGAGGGATAGAATGTTTGTATATCATTATAGCTCCATGGAATGACATCTTGGTATATTTTGAGTGTGTATATACCATATTTTTGACAATTTCTAACCATTTAATTTTTGTAGGGGATCTTGATGTACTCTCCTCTTGAGTGGGTTCCTTAAGGGGATTTCTGGGATTGGGGCGTGATTAGGCTTGGTCATAAGGACTACACTAAAAAAATTCATAGATATAAAGATTATCCTTGATCACCCTTTTTGCATTGTTTCCTCCATTTATTCAAAAATTTGACTCATTATGTCTAATTATCCCATTCTTGTCTACTTGATTCTTCTTATTACATACCCTTATTCTTACTTTTAATCATCTATGAATTCTATCATTTGTCGCCATTTATTATTTGACCTCAATTCCTCATGATTTAAGCTCTTGACTTAGGGTTTCCCAAAAGTTCAATGCCATTGAGTCATGTAATTTGTTTTGGATTTGTCATGGATGATGCCATCAGCAAGTGGTTATGGATTTTTGTATATATTCTTGACCTTTCTCTTGGGAGGACCACCACTTTGTAAATATTTTCTTACATAAAAATTGTGTATGATATTCTCTTTCTCACACTATTTCACAATTATTAACTAATTTTGGAGCCCTAGAGATTACATATTCTACATTTGGTTCACCAATAGATGAGTTAGGAATGGAGATATTATTGTTGATATTTTTGCTTCTAAACCCATAATGATTCTCTCTCGGTGTTGTCATATAAGGGGAGGATACTGCATCAATAATAACACACACAATGTAGGTAAGTATTTCTAACTCTCTTTAGTCTCTTATTTTGTATGTATGTACTTGTGGTTGTTGGTCATTCATTGCTATAGGATATAGTAGATGTATGTTTTCTTTGTTTTATTGCATTATCTTATTTTTATTATGACCCTTGGATTTATCCACCTCTTGGTTGTTTCCCTTATCTATTTCAAAATCTTAGTAGGATACCTCTCTTTATCTTGGTTATAGGCCTTGGAAACATATAACTGACCTAGGGTTAGGATTATTATTCTCTATAATTAAAACATTAGCACTCCTTTATAACCTTTGTATCTACATAGTGTGGAAGATCTTATATAGGATCCCTAAATTTAATAATATAGTTCATAACCTCTCTTTTACCCATCATACACTCTAGTGAGCCCAAAATGAACCTTACTTTACTTATAATTAGGTCAAATTCACTCATTTTTCCAAATCGCTCAATTCCATCATCCCTTGTGAAAAACCCTAATTATATGACTGATCCAATTTTCATCGAATTTCCCATTCTAAATACCATCAAACCCTGTGTAAAACCCTAACTGTATTTTCAATATATTTTTCATAACAAATCCCTTTCTCAACACTATCGTCCCATGTGTTGAACCCTAATTACATGACCAATCTATTTTTCATAGAAAATATTTTCTCGTATGCCATCAACACTTGTGCAAGCCAACTACATATCCGATCTCATGGGAAACCCCTTTATGCTTATAATTACACTTTCGACATCATTTGGCCTTCGAAGGATAACTACATAATCGATCCCAAATACAAATCCTCTCCATTATCCATTTTCATTTCTTTAAGAATCCTCACTTTTCTATGGAATACATGATGGGCAATTCTAATGTTTCTACAACTAAAGAATCATTGTCTCAATATGAAAAATATTACACATATTTCATATTACACATATTTCATTTCTTTATGAGCTAATGATAAAACAAATAAGACTCCACCACACCAAATACAAACCATATCTAACATCCCCAACCCTATATTCAATATTAAAGGAAAAGGGGCACATGAGGATGCTCCTAAATATGATTATACCCATGCTATGTGATTTTTTTACCACGATTCCCTTAGTATATAGGAGTCACCCAATATGCTATGAAAAATTCTTGAGAAAATCCTTTTCATAAATGGGATTCGACATTATCCATCTTAAGCCTCTTCCAAATGGAGTAAATCCTGATCTAACTAATCATACCAACACTACTTCCAACTTAAATTCTACCCAACTCATCATACAACTCATGGACTACCTAAATAAATAAAAAAACATGGTTGTAAATTAATTCATACAATTCTAAAATAGTTTGGATCAACTTGGAAACTGAATCTAAATTGTCACTTATGGCATGACCAATCACATAAATCTCCCTCCACTTTTGATTGGGCCTAATGGGCTTCCATTACAAAAACCCCATTCACAACAAGATTATACAAGCTATCTACATAGAAAAATTAGCTCCTATCTAATTGTTATGGACATTCACGATGTATCTCCCTCCATCACTTATGATGGCTCTATTGATCCTACTCTTCATATCAAGGAATTTGGAAATATCTATAAGGACTAGGTCAAGAAAATACTTATGCTACCACAAAACTCTTAGATAAGACTCTTGTGGAGATACCTTGATTGGTATCACACCCTTACTCCCAAATCCATTTTTGAACTAAAAATATGGGTTACTTCCCTTAAAAAAAATTTAAATATCATTACCTTCTTGAAAACAACATTAATACCTTCATCAATTATAAACAAATGGAAAATGAATATACTCAAGCCTTTATCAAATGTTAGAATACCTTGTCCACTAGGGTTGAACACAACATTCCTAACGAAAGCCTCTTCTAACTATTAGAGCATCTAGTGCCTCACCTTCAATATAAGGTTAGATAATTTTCCCTTAACTCCTTAGAAGAATCATTAAAATAGGTCAAAAATCAAGATTATCTCAGGAAATAGTTTAACAAATATTTCTTTTAAACAAAATATGCTAACAACATCTATGTCCTTATGATACTTGGAAACAAGAATACCACTAATGGAGTCAAAAATAATATTATTCAAGGTATTTCTTCTAATAATACCATTAGTAACATTGATCAATCCATTGTTTAATCATCTTCTACCTCTTCTCAAGATGACTATTACAAACCTTTATTAAAGGAATATTTTTTATGATGACTACCTTTCCCATTTACCATGGCGATATATCCCACTTGCCGTCTTCTTCAATGGCATGATGAAAGAAAATTATTCTAGCGGCATGCCATTTGGGGACATTCTCATGAAAATTTTCATGCTCTTTTCTCCTTTTCCAACACTTTCCTCCTTGGAAAAAAATTTGATCATAAATTCGTCACATACGAAAGTTTAAACAAAGCTATTAAAACATGTGAAATAATAAAAAAATGTGATTGGCGTGAGGTGGTTGGTCAATCCAATGAGCATATCAAAATATACAATCACTTTGTCTACCTAATCATTCCAAACCTAAAAATCCATTCCCGATCATGTTGGTAAGGTAGTCACTCACATTGTTGGCATCTCTTATCCTTCTACCAATGCATCTACCAAAATAAAAATACATATGGATGGATCTAAGCACATCATTTCCTATATTGAATCCTAATATACTCCTTTAGATCAGGTGTTCTCTTAGGAGAAAACATATCCGTATTCATCACATTAAAAACCTCAAGAACCAACTTATCTACCCACTACATCAATTTAATTAAATGCCATCAATCCCTATGTAGATACTCCTATAAGGAAAACCTCATCTGCTTATGGTCTCACAAACTCCTATATCATTGAGACCTATGGTAGAAATTATAACAAAGTTAATCCAACACAAATATCAACTAATAATTCATTATCATAACTTGTAAACAATCTCCCTTCTTCATATCCTATTCAAACTGACCCTTCTTAGATATAAAAAGTTACAAATCC
Organism: Taxus wallichiana var. yunnanensis; assembly: GCA_018340775.1. Lineage (NCBI taxonomy): Eukaryota > Viridiplantae > Streptophyta > Pinopsida > Cupressales > Taxaceae > Taxus > Taxus wallichiana. The sequence continues at coordinate 127,057,029 of CM031239.1, forward strand.
AAACTTTGAATATCAGGACCCTCTTATCGAAATTTAGTACCTACCTAGTCAAATTCCATTCAAATAAATCCTTCACACATCCCCACATCAACATGAGAATATAATGAATTTACTATTCACCATGAACATTCCATTTCCACCAAATTTGGGGAAATAAATTTCTCTCGAGTGTGAAGAAAGCATCATGTGGAAATTTGAAGAGATATCTATTTCCACCAACCTTTCCAATGATGATTCTTCATGTATTTGATTCCTTATTGATTTTATGATTGTCGATGAGACTTTCTTTCTTACTAATGATCCCCCTATTCATATCAATTCAGATCGGCTATATGCTAGTTAAGATATCCCTTGTAAATGAAGGTTATTGTATGTGTTTCACTTATCTTGACTTTACCAACATATTAGGTTACTTTAAGATAATATGAAATCCACAGAGAATGTGCTAAGGATATGATCATAGAAATATTCCTCATATGGGTTGTATTTGTATTCCTATCACTATTCCTCCTCATACCATTCATATCAAGTTGTGTATTTAATTTTCCCTTGTATGATAATATCCTCATAGGGTGATTGTGGACTCACCGATGCACACAATCATATAATTTTGTAACCAATATGTTAATTTCACACACTTAGGAGCTATCTATAAGATATATGGTAATTCCAACCCTTATAAATTTGACCAATTTTAGTAGCATGGGACATATGAAATTCCTACCCTCAAAGAACTTCCCACCAACCCCTTTTAGGAGTATCAACACTTAAACTGTCTAATGGATTTTCTTTATGGATATAGTGGTAATCCTAAAGTTATTGGCCATAATACATCATGTTGGTGCTCAATTTAAATCTCACCCTTTTTATCCAAAGTATGCCTTAGAAAAAAATTCTCTGATTGATTTTCCAATTTTTTTAAAAATGTATGCTCAAAGATAGAACCGTGTTGGAAATAAATGTCAATCTTGTGTTTAGGGTGTGAATCCTCTTTTCGGTTGAGGAACATAATAGTTATGTTTCCCCTAAAAATCCTTGTGAAAATTGGCCCCTATGTTCCTTCTGGTGTTCTTTTGTGTTTTGTGGGGCTTAATTTTACCTAAGTGTAGAATTGGATGTGGAAGGTATCCACGTGTCCCTTCAGTGCATCTTTAGAAAGGTGCAAAGAATTAGAGACTCTCAAGAAGTGAGGATCGGCTACATGGAAAAAGCATCACAAGGAAGCCTAGGAAGGTTGAAAAGTCAAAGTAAATCGGAAGGTCTCATAGGCTCCATGTGTTGCCAAGGCGTAGATTTAGAAGAAAAAGAGAGATGTAATCCCCATAGATGCATTAGGTTTTCACGTGTCATGAAAAATAACTACTACCATCGAAAGAACCTGAAAAGAAGTAAAATACTTGATGTTTAGAGGATTGAATGTTGTTTTAGTCCCGAGGAATGCGAGTTGAAGACATGGCTGAAAATCACAATTGAGGCTCTTATATGAAGACATAAAAAGTGGTGGGTTAACAAAATCATGGGAACCATTGATGAGAATCAAAAATCAAATAGTTACAATAAAATCCTTGGGAACTCTAATAAAAAATGGGCCAATGCTAGGTGCTCAACATATAAAACTCAAACTTTTAACACCATACAGGCTCATATCATAGAAGATAAAGATGTAGATGTAGAGACTAATGTGTAGGATTAGGCTTGTTTTACTCGAAAACTATCTTTTCATCTTATCTTGGTTATTACTCTTGTCTCATGAAAAATAAATATCATTTTGAAATTTTTTCTCTCAGACATGGATGTAACTTGATGTGACACATTAGAATTTTATATAGCTTTGATAGAATTGTAAATTCCATTATCAAGCATGTGTATTGATGAAACCATTAATATTGTCGTGTTGTGGATAAAGGACGAGAAGGGGATTCTATAAGGGCCTCAACACAATTAAATTGTACATACATTTTGGAAATTATGTCTAAAGGACACAAGAAGAGAAACAACACTCGCTATCCTCTACTTTAACCTTAAAATATCCTCTAAATGGGGGATGTTGTTCAAAAGCTTGTTCTTCCCGGGTATGAATTCATTTGACCATTGATCTATCTAAGAAAACAAAACTGACCCCACCAAGTTCCCGAGACATCCCCATGTCCCTCAATGATTCAATAGTCATCCTAGGGCCATCCAAGATATTATTCACCTATATCTTATTTTGGTCACATGATACCCATCCAGGAAGATCTAAACCACACACAGAAATCATGTTTTACCTTTTTACTTATAGGGAATAGAACTAGTTGGAGAAAATTGAGAAGAAGCGGGTTGAGAAGGAATGTTTGGAGTGGCTGGAAGAAAAAGTATTACACCTTGGGGACCTAGTGGAACAAGGTATTTTGAACTATACTCACCCCGGTTCCTCCTCGTAAAAGGTGGATGATCTCTTGGGAACAGTGAGATCCCGATAATGTTTTCTTCATCAAAGATGCCTGATGTATTGGAATAGAAGGTTGGAGAGTAGACTTGTCATTACCCTCCCGGTGGAAAATAGTGATACTTTGGAATAGTGGGGAGATGAAGGCCTTACTTCTTCCTCATCCAAAATAATGATTGGGGTTTGAGAGCTTGGATTCCCCCTCTTGCTTCTTGGGGATGGTTCTAGTATGGTGGATGGTGGGGGTGGTACAGTCTTTCTGAAACTTTTCAAGAGAAGTGATTTTACACTCTAATTTATTGACCTTATGAGAAATGGTGGGAATATATCAATTTAAGATTTGTTGTAAAGAATATAAGACTCCTTGGGAACCTCTTTCAATACAAATTATTTATTTTATAGAAAGGGGCACTTGTATTTAGCCATTCCTATCAAATCAGGCCTCCTCTTAATCCAAAACTTCTTCAACTGTTATGGATTTTCTTGGTGTTCCCATCAAAAGAGATGGTAATACATCAGTTGGAAGGTAGTAAAAATAAGATTTATTTTGATAAATCTCAAAATAAGGGAAATCCCGACTTATTGATATGTCAAGGGATCTTTGTTATCCCCTGGTTAAGTAATTTCAAATAGATCCCTAACAAATGCTTCATCTGGGCTGTTAAGTTGAAGGTTTGATTCAAATATTTTGAATATATTTCCTTCAATATTTTTCCACAACTAATCTTGTCATTATACCAATAAGGAGCTCTGCAATAGTCTCTCATGTTCAAGATTGGAAAAAGGATGCATATGGGGGAGAAAGTAAGAGTGGAACTTATAATGAAAATGGTGCAGGTGAATTGAATTAAATGAAATCATTGCCATCAAATGGATAGATATTTTTTCTCATATTGCATGAAGAAAATAATGATGAATTGATTGAATATTGACTAGCAGAAGAGATGATTAAGAATGAAAAAAAGTTACACATGGGGAACTACTCAAATCAAGAGATCTGGTGATCATTGTACACATTCCAGAGCTGATGTTTGAAACTAGAGGCTAATAATGGTCACATCATATCCATTTGATGAGTTCAAGAAGCTTCCATAAAATAATGTACATGTTTTTCCAAATAGGAAGATAGAAAAGGAAACTTGGCATCCTAGTCATTATGAGAAAATAAGAAAATGTGAGTCACTTGTAATACTTCCACCTGACAACATGAGAATGGAATATTTGTAAAGGAATAAGAGTGGATTAGATTGCAAGCCATAAAGCGGAATATTCCTTTGAAAATTCAAGCTTTTTGGGGAAATTGAAAAGTGAGTGAGTGATTGAGATTGTATAAATGTAATGATAATACTCTTACATAAAGGGTGTTAATTTATTTTTTTAATTTTAGAAAAGAAAGGCATAAACTGAGAGAAACCATTTTCCAAGAACTTGTTTGAGAAACATGTTAATTTCTTTAGCTTTCAAATTGAATCATGTAAAGATGGTTGTAAGTGTACATCCATTGACAAACATTGAGACTGCAAATGAAAATTTCCCTTGCTAATGAATTTGATGAGTTCTAAATTAATTGTGTTTAATCATGAGCATTGTTATGTTTTCTTTTAAGTTGAGATATTTGAAATTAACTATTCATGTTCCTGTTGCAATCTTATATTAGGAATCCCTATGAATCACAAAATACCTCATTTTTGTGGTAGCACTGTGGTAATTGCAAGTGCATTATGAGGAGATATTTCATTTAATTATGTAATAAACAATTTTAAATTCAGTTTACTTCTATTTTTTTATGAAGGTTGTTTGTGATTCTATGAGTGTATCTTAGGCATGATATATCAAGGATCCTTGATGTTTTATTGAGTGTTTGGAATGAGATTTTATGTTTAAATTCTCAGAGATTATGTGAAACCATGTATTCTTGGGCTTCCATGGGTGCACATCTTCTGGTTGAAGGTTCAATGTTAGTTATTTGAAGTGTTCTTATCCTCTTATCTGGCATATTTTCCAACATTTGTTAAAATTTCTCAAAGATTTGGTATAATCAAATTTATCCTACTTAATTCCCAAAAAAATACATCCATAACTGAAAAATCCTACAAGAACCACCCCTGCTTACACTTCTTATCCATGAATGCTAAGGAGATTTGTTGAATTTACCCATCCTTTACCCAAGGTATACAAAAGCAAGTTGGTTTTGTTGTTTTCTTTAGTAACCTAAACCTTGTCTAGGAAACATTTGCATTTTCTAGGGTGACAACTCATGAGAGTTATATTATGTTGCATTGACCATGTCTTCTCAAGGTTATTTCTCAATGTCATAAAAAGAGATTCAAATATTGTTGGTCCATTCTTTTTCCTTACAAATACATGTTACAAAATGGGTCCTCTCACCCTAGTTGAAGGAAGAACCTAAAGTAGTAGGGTAGGTCACACCCTTAGCATGGCGTTATCCAACTTTTCCCAAGCTCGAGTAACAAAGGGACAATTATATCCTTCCTTGGAAACAAAATGATTCAAATTTTGATTTATCTTTATCTAAGCATACTTCTTAACCTGTTGATGCTTCTTGATTTCAAAGGGAGAACTGATTTGGGTACAAACACATCCAACCTTCTTTATTCCAACAAAGATGATATTGATGAAATAAATTTTTGAATTAGCACCATTGACATCGTTGTTATAATCATTTCCGAATTACCCCCACCTTAGTCACATTATCCTACAAGAAGTATGTCAATCATATTCCCATAACCATTACTTGCACTCAACGTCTACTATAAAACACTTAGTATAGCCTTTGACTATAATAGAGATTCATGCAATCTAGATATCACCACCCCTCACTACAATGATGGATGTTCTCTCAATTATTCCTTCTTAGAAGGCTATGTAAAGGATATGAACATAGAAATTATTCACTATCATGAAACCCTACATTGGACCTTTAGTTATAACATCAATACTATTACCATCTCCATGAAGGATTAACATAACCCCTTAAATTTGGAGGTCGATGATATCATCGATGATGATAATATCTATTCTACCACCATATCCACATAATATGTAGACCCTCCCTTAAATAACGAGGGTGATGATCTCATGGATGATGAGGATTTATATTATGAATTTGAATATAAAGATAAAATTATGGAATATACTCCCCTCATAAGTGACCCAATGCTTGAGCCACTATCTACTCCATTGGCTGATCCTTCTACACCACCTATAACACCTCTCTTTTCCCCAAATTACCCACTAATACCACTTACCTTTATGAAATCTATCCCACTTGTGGCAAAGCCATAATGGACTTGGAATAAGTCTCATGGGCATGATTGCTCCAAATATAGAGCTTATAGATAAAATATGAATAAGCTTGAGGTAAAGTTAAGACAATACTAAAAAAATAAAGTTATACAACTCTCTCCTACCAAACCACTCTTTTATTCTCATCATGGTTTTTTCTCACATATAGATGATACTTTTCTAGTAATCTCCAACAAGCACTGATATCAAGAACCATCTCTTTGTTCCCTAAATGTGGAGATTGATCCCTGCTCATGAAATTCTATATCTCATCATTCAACCTCTCATCCTTCTCTAAAGTATTTCCCTTGTGATGTCTTCACATAGATCTATACTAGGATTTATGAATCCCTATTTTATTTATGATCATAATTTTATCATGTTAATAATCTCATCCTATATAACCTAAAATAATTCATGATTTATACTCACTAATGAATATTACATGACATAGAATAATAATCAATTATGCATTCCAATACTTCAAACATTTTCATTAGATACATCAAACTTCATTCTCTTTAATTTTATTTTTACCTTACCACTAGGCTTATCTTCCATCCTTCTTGGGTTTATATGATCATTAATTCCTATATTGGTTAATTTGGTAGACCCTACCTTCTCATACACCCGGTTATTCCTCCCACTTTGGTTTATATAGTTATGTATTCTACATTAGATACTATGATCCTTTCTCCTCTCTTATCTGCCACTTAATTCTATCTCTTATTATTTGGGCTATCCCTATCATTGGTTCCTATCCCTTCCTATTCAATCCTTTATCTAGATTTGTAAAAATGAGCTAAACCAAAATTCAGTTACTTGATATTTTCCCGGTTTGAGGATTATTTCCATTAAATCTTGCTTGGCTAGGAGTAAATGTTGATAAAGGATGATGAAATTTTCTAAGCTTTGTTTAAATAAGTTTTTAGATTCAATTAAATGGTTGTTTCAAGTGGTTCATATATCTAAGATACAAGATTATTTTATACATATAAGATATAAGATCTTAGTGGTGAATCCGTTTATCCCAAAGAAATTTGGTAAATATTAGTAGGTTAAGTGTCTATTTCTGAGAAATTTTTGTAAAATTTGTAGAATTGGAAGGAAGAAGGTCTTTCTTCAAGTCAGATCCAACTAGATAATTTTTTCCGTAACTAGGGAAAAGAATTCAAGTAAGAAGAAAGGTTTGGAATAAGCATCTTATCCCTAAGATCAATTTTTTTTCTAGGAAGTCATCAAAGGTAAGGTCCTTATGATGGATAGACTCAGACAGAGGGGAATGATCATCATAAATAGATGTGGGTTATGTAAGGACAATGAAGAATCCATCAGGAACCTATTTCTGGAATGTCCCTTCTCTTTTCAAGTCTTTCTCAAGATCCTATGTATCTTCAAAGTGCATTTGGTCCTTCCGAGAGACCTGGTCCTCTTACTTGAGTAGTGGAACTTTAATTTTCAGAATGACATGGTTAAAAAAATGTGGAAGTTGGCCCTGCCTCATGTCTTGTGGGGAATATAGATTGAACGCAATAATAGGATTTTCAGGAACAAATCACTCAGTTTGAATAGGGTGTCTGATAAAGTGAAACACACTCTTAAGGATAATTCTAGGATCCTTAAACCCAAATAGGTTAGAGTTTTCTTGGAGTGGGAAAAGGACATACTTAGAAACTTAGATGTTGAACCCACCACCACCATTAAGGAAAAATTGAACCATAATATCAAATGGACTAAACCACCAGATGGTAGACACAAGCTTAACTTTGATGGCTCAGCCCATGTGAATGATAAAGTGGATAGCAGAGGGGGTCTTGTTCATGACCATAGTGGAAAATGCATTGGAGCCTATGCGGGCCCCACAATCAATCAATTGAACAACATTGCTAAGGCCATAGCTATGCTTTGGGGTGTTAGATTATGTCGTGATTTAGGGATAAAAAATATGATTATTGAGGGTGATTTGATGTGTGTCATAAATTCCCTCAAGGATAGCAGAAAATGTGGATGGAAGCTAAATAATTTGATTATGGAGGCACATTCCATTCTTGCTTCATTTGATCAAGTGGTCATTCAACACACTTACCAGTGGGGAATATAGTGGTGGATGCATTAGCCAAAAAAGGGAATACCATTGTGTAATTAGAGACATGGAGGGGATACGTACTCCTTGGGGTTAGGTGAACAATCTCATTAATGATGACACAATGTAGGAGGCAAAGTGTTATGATGACACCCCTAGATTACATGCTTGGGTTTTTGAAAGGACTTCCCTTTTTGGAAAACTAGCCTTGTCAATTTCAATTGATTTTTCTCAATTTTTCCCATTTTATCTCTAAAGTATGTTAAGGAAAACATACTTCAAGATTCATAGGGGAGATAGGGTGAGAATGAATCCTTCTACTTTTCTCCACCTCAAAAATGACACAGGTCTATGGAAATTGCTGCATAAAGGTGGTTTTACCAAGTTCATTCATTGGCTTAAAGGTAATGACCCTACCCTGTCTATTGATTTTGTTGAATCTGGATGTATGGTGTTTTTTTGGGGTTCAAATTTATGTTACGAGAGAATGTAATTTCTCATATTATCAAGTTAAAACCTAAAGGCGTTAAAATTTTTATAGAAAAACATGAAATTGCTACCTTTTTGAAGTGGGGAAAAATCATAGCTTATGATGATGGTATTTCTCACACCTATTTGCCGGATAGGTGGGCTAATGTTTTCCTGGTCATTATGAAGTATCTGACCCTCAAAGGAAAATTTTGAAAAATCTTTACTCATCATTTTTCTATCCTCAATTTTTTTCAAGACCAGACTATGAGCCTTGCTTATTTTCTCTATCAGTCACTTCTCTCAACCATTGAGGATTTTAAGAAAGAGAAGATAGATATCCCCCTCCACTAGGGTCTCATTCTTCTCATGGTTTAAAGAGGTAAACCTGCCATCCCTAGTCAAGTCAATGACCATGATTCTGATTAGGAAACCCTCGCTTCCCACCTTAATAAAATTAGGAAACAAAAAGTTATTGATCCTGATAAGGGTATCACAGATGCCTTGTGTAATATTAAAAAAGGGATTAGGAATTTGGATGAAAATTCCACTAAAAGGGACAAGGAACTTGCTAACTAAGAGGCTAGACTGATGAGGAATGAGTCCACTACTAACACCATTCTCACTGTCAACAAAAACCTAGAACAGAAACATTAGGGGTATCCAAGATAATTATGTTATGCAAGAGCACCGAGTATCTATTCTACGGGATCAAGTTTCTATTGAGCGGGGAAAAAAAAAGTGAAGCTAATGTTGAGCTCTTCGAGAGGGAGGACAAATAATGGTGATAGCTTGGGTATGGTTGCGAGTCTAATCATAGAAAGGAATAGAAGGAAGAGCAAGTTGAGACCCATACTAAGAAAGAGGAAGTCAACCATCCAAAAGGGTCATTATCAAGGTGGCTAGTGTTTCACCGAATTGTTGTAGATAATGAAATAGATAAGGGTAAATAGGCCAAGGAGGAATACCTGTTGTCATGTGGTTGAAGGTTGAGTGTGTGCATTTCTAATTTCTAATCCAAACTGATTGTGTGAGCTTCCTTTTGGCTAGGAAGAACTACTTGTAATAAAAACAAGACCACAAGATATAGTTAATAGAAAAGGTTAGTGGATTGTCTAGCATGAGCTAGATCCAAGAAGTGTGATACTTCTTCAACTGTTGTCAATCCATTGATATATAACTCAATATAAAACAACTAAGCATGGAAATAAAATAATCTAATGTTAGTGTTATGACCTAGGTATCTCAGATTACTATCGATATCAAACCAATTAAATGCTTAGTCATGAAATTGGCGAAGGTTTCGAGATCGGGTTACGAGGTTGGGTAGGTGGTCTAAGGGTCATAGATAGGGTTTGGGTAAGATCCGGTGTAGTTTGGGTTGATATTGGATGATTAGGAATCTTGCTAGTTAAGGAAGTTTACCGGCACGAGAGACTGAAAAACTAGTCAAGCTATGACTAATGACGGTTTAGGATGACTAATATCGGTTATTTTGGATAATGTAAGAATGTCAAAATTGAGTTTCTAGGCTCTCTTTGTGTCTGATACAAAGATTTGGGAATGTTTGTGTTGAGGTTGTAGGTAGGGTATCAGGTTTGGGTAAGGTTTTGTGAGATTTGGGGGCTATTAGGCGAGGTTTAGTGAAAGTTGATAGGATACATAGTAACCGATGTCGATCTCTAGTGACTGATTCTCGTGAAAAGGAGAAAACAACAATAGTTAAGGTAATTAGTGTCGGTAGGGGAAAAATGGTACTAATTAAATAAACCTAGTTTTGGACTTCTATGAGATTACATAGGGAATGAAGGGAGGATAGTTGGGTTTGTAATAAAGTCAGGAAGACTCAAGCATGCCTAATGATCAAATACGAGAGAGCCGATGGCTATCGGTGGTAGGTTGGATAAATTGGTAAAAGATGGGATGGAGGAATGTAGGAAAGAATAAGATCTAATAACAAAAGATAAAGAACCTATTAATTTAAGTAAGTATTAAATGATGCAAATAAAATACACTTACTTGTATTTGCAAGTTTGGTTGGTGAAGGATGGCAGTGGTTGATCCATGAAGAATTCAAAGTGGTCATTATCATGACAAGATTTCCCAAAGTGTTCCCGTGAATGGTAATATCTCGGGATGAGTATCAGATGCTTTCTTGAGCCTGTGATTGAGTGTATTCCATCATTTGGATGTTGAGAAGTCTCTGGTTCATGCTTGAATGCAAGATATCTCTCAAAAATCAAAATGACCAACCTAGGTAAAAGGTTACCAAATTGTATATAAGGTAACCGATGATGGTTAGGCTAACCGGCGTCGATTGAGGGTTAACCGACATCGGTTAAGGTGGGAAATCCTAGGTTTTCAAAAAATAGGCAAATCCTTGCTATTTTTGGTGTGCTCTGATTTTCATTCCGGGTCTCAAGTGAGGGTTAGCATTTAGATAAGAGGGAATATTGTTAGAGAAGGAATAGGACTTTAATTTTAGGGTTATACTAATTCCTAGTTGGTTAAGATAAGTGAAGACTTGGTCCTAGTTAATTAATAGACTAAGAATAATTCCATGATGAGGTGCCTAGGTGATGTGGCTAGGTGAGCTATAAATTAGTTTAATTAAAGTAATTAAATTAATATTAATTTGGGGTTATGGGTCATGGTTAGGTGAATACATTACATTAATTAAAGGGAACCAAGGGGAGTATGACCAAAATTTTGTGTCTATAATGCGGGTAGGAGAGATATTGGTCTGAATACGAGAACCCATAGCAAGGCTATGGATAACTAATTGTGTACATGTTTCTTCCCTTTTATTTTTTTTTCTTTTCCTAGCTTGTCTTTGTCCCTTTGGGACTTCAAAAAACTCTGTTTTAATTTGTAAACTCTTGTAGTTTGGCCCGTTTGTGTGGGGGCCTATTGTCAAGTGGTTTTGACTCTACCTCTATGGCTTTGTTATAGTTTTTGTCTTTGAAAAACTTGCTTCTCTATGTATGGGGTTTTTTTGGTCCCTAGATTAAAACCAAACCTTTTTATCTTATCTAAAAAAATATTATAATATTTTTAGAAAAGAAAGGCATAAACTGAGAGAAACCATTTTCCAAGATCTTTTTAATAAACCTGTTAATTTCTTTAGCTTTCACATCAAATCATGTCAAGATGGTTACAAGTGTACAACCATTGACAAGCATTGAGACTATAAATGAAAATTTCCCTTACTGATGAATTTGATGAGTTCTGAGTTAATTGTGTTTGATCATGAGCATTGTTATGTCTGCTTTTAAGTTGAGATCTTTCAAAGTATCTATTCATGTTCCTATTACAATATTATATTAGGAATACCTATAAATCACACAAGACCTCACTCTTGTGTTAGCACTTTGGCAATTGCAATTACATAAAGAATTTAAAATTCACTTTGCTTCCATTTTGTTTATGAAGGTTGTTTGTAAGTCTATGAGAGTACCCTAGGTGTGATAAATGAGGGATCCTTGATGTTTTATTGCTTGTTTGGCATGAGATTTTATGTTTAAATTCTCGGAGATTTTGTGAAAATATGTATTCTTGGGCTTTAATGGGTGCACATCTTCTTGTTGAAGGTTTAATGTTAGTTGTTTGAAGTATTCTTATCCCCTCATCTAGCAGATTTTTCAACATTTGTTAAAATTTCTCAAAGATTTGGTATAATAAACTTTATCCCGCATAATTCCTTAAAAACATACATCCATAACTAATAAATCTACAGAACCACCCCTGTTTGCATCGCTTATCCATGAACGATAAGGATGTTTTTTGAATTTTCCCATCCTTTACCCAAAGCATGCAGAAACAAGTTGGTTTTGTTGTTGCATTTAGTAACCTAAACCTTGTCTATGAGACATCTTTATTTTCTAGGGTGAAAAATCATGAGAGTTAGATTTTTTTCATTAACCATGTATTCTCAAGGTTATTTATCAATGTCATAAAAGGAGATTCAAATATAGTTGATCCATTCTTTTTCCTTATAAATACATGTTACAAAATGGATCCTCTCACCTTGGTTGAAGGAAAAACCTAAACTAGTAGGGTAGATCACACCCTTAGCATGGTGCTATCCAATTTTTCCCAAGATTGAGTAAAAAAGAGACATTTAGATCCTTCCCTTACTACAAAATGATTCAAATTCTGATCTATCTTTCTATAAGCATCCTGTTAGTGCAAAATCACAAGCACCCGGACGCACATCAAAGCTTCTAGGTTGATGTTCAAGCATCCAGTGTGATTGCACAACATGGAAACCTCTCTCCAAATGTGGGGACTTGTGAAACCGAGAGAGGAATCTCTAGGTTAGAGGTGGTTCCTCAAACTCCTCTCGATTTAGATCTATACTTTGCAAAAACTACAGAGGTTTAGATCCCGATCCTATTCTAACTTGTAAGGAGACAGGGGTAGAAGTGCAAAAATTGAAACTAATTAGAGATGGTGATGCACCAAAAGGAGTGGTGAAACATATTTTTCATGCAAATAGACACAGACCAAAGTTCATAACATAAGATATACACAGACTGATAATGTGTAATTTATTATCCGAATCAAGCAAATAATACAAACAGAGGATTGAAACCCATTCACAGAGCTTGCATTATCATTTCAATGTCAAAAACGCATTACACCCTCAGAGAGGTAAAAGAAAACTGTTACAATCCTTGGAGAGGTCTGATCCTTGCATCAATCACTTGTTGGAGGTGAAAGAAGAAGTCTACTATGCCCAAAAAATGTTCCCCCAATTTTGAATGAGCCAAATCTGGCTTTTAACATGCATGGGTCAAACCTGGGGGACAGAAACGCATAAAAGGCATGGGAAGCCCATTCTTTCTTGACTGCAGGTGCATTAAAACAGCATGGGGGACCTTACAAACCCATACCCTATCACTTTGACTGGATTACAGGAGAATGCGACCCATTCTGCATTAAATCTGGTCGCTGGAATGTCATTTCTGGCCATGAACACGTGTCAGAGCCGTTTCTCAACTTTCATCCTCCAGACTACTCCAAAACGCAAGATTGACCCCAGAATCGTGTAGAGAATTTCACCAGCTTTCCGTTGATATAAGGAACGTGCAAATCTGAGCTCTGGATCGAAAGTTATGGCGATCTGAAGAATTAGGGCACAAAACAGGTGAAAGCGTGTTTTGAAATTTTTTCCCGCGCTCTGCCACCTGGATGACACGTGGCATGATCTGGTTGGAGGACAGGGCGCGGGGTCAACCTTGTCTTTTAAACTTTGGGCCCAAGACATTTTTTCAAAATTTCTAAGTCCTCCCCGAACTCCGCACTTCCCTGCTCCATTGGACACGTGTCCAATTCCTATTGGCTCGGGCCAGCGCTTCAAACCTTGCCCCTTTGACTTTTGGACTTTTCCCTTGTGACACGTGTCATCCCCTGGATGGTCCACGGGTCTGCCGGCTCTTTCGCGTCCTTCACGTCTTTTCGTCCCGGATGTCCCAAATGTTTAGTGCTCCTTGTGCTGATTTCGCGCGAACCGGCGGCCGGTTCACGTCCTTGCATCCCACTTGTCCCACTTTGCTTTGGAATGTATGTGCTCATTTCATGCGAACCGGGTGGTTCACACCTTTGTGTCCCATTTGTCCCGAATCGTCACAGTTAGCAGTTAGTCAATTTTCTCTCGATAGAACCAGCATTTCGCGCCCGCCGCGTACTTTTGTCCCAGGATGTACCTATTCTAAGCAAGCAGGTCGCTTTTGTCGATTTCGCGCGCCAATTTTTTTCCGGCCGGTTCGCGCCCCGCGTACTTTTTGTCCCGATGTCCCACATGCTATTTGGGCCGCTTGGAGGCTTTTCAGCCGATCCGCATTTCTGTCCCAAATGTCCCAATTGCTCCTAGGACTAGGACTTAGCCGATTTTCACAATTTTTGTGGATCAACCTACTTGCCTTCTGCAACCCTTTTTCCGCATTTTCTCAGAGCTTGTTCCTTTCAGCCTGGACAGGAGAGTTAGAAAATATCTGAGAGAACCTCCGAAACATGATGTTTGCTCTGAATCAATCAATGTGCCTGGGACTTGAATATTCTGATGCATGTTATCAAAATTACCCTGGGGGGTGAATTTTGGATAACAATTTGGCGACTCAGCGGGATCATCTACCTGCTAGATGAAAAGACCAGTTGCCTGAAGCAATCCATTGGGCATGGAGTCATCAAATATTCTGTTAGAATCCAAACTGACTCAGAATGTGCAAGGAGGAAGATGGAATGTGACCTGATGAAAGCAAAGACATGCTAAACATCTCCATGGACAGCAAGCTGTGCCAAGGCACTTAGGGAAAACAAAACTAACCTACAGCAAAACAATGTGCACAAGCACTTGGAGGAAAGAAAATCTAATCTAATATTTACAGATGTAGTGAACCTCCCTCTAGAAGCAACGCTTGAGATAGATTCCATTTACTGGAATCTGCAGTTCTTCACCATCCAATGAGGCCAATTGGAAAGCATTGTTGTTCTTGCACTTTGTGACCATGTATGGGCCACTCCAAATGGCATCAAATTTTGAATGCCTTCTGGTTTTGCTCTGTCCACATCCCATTTCAACACTAGATCTCCTACTTGAAAAGATCTATCTTTGGCCTTCCTATCAAAGGTCTTCTTGATCAAAGCCTGATCCTTTTCCATTGCTTGGAATGCCTGATCTCTGATTTCTTGCAGCTCCATCAATTCTGCATACCTCACCTCCATGGGCCCAAACTCTAGCAACTCTAGCTGTTTCATGAGTTCCAACGTTGGCAACTCAAGTGACATGGGCAAGATTGCCTCTCTTCCGTAGACAAGCCTAAATGGAGAGTTACCTGTGGATCTTTTGGGAGTTATCCTATCAGCCCATAAGGCTGATTTCAGTTTGGTATGCCAAGCTCTCTGATTCTCATCAAGAGTCCTCCTAATGATCTTCAACAAGTTCTTGTTTGTAGACTCGGCCTGGCCATTACCTTGAGGGTAATAGTTTGATGAAGTGCTCAGGTAAATCCCGTTCTTGACAGCCCACTCAGTCACCTTAGATCCAATGAATGCCAATGCATTATCAGAGACTATTGTAGTAGGTACACCAAATCTGGTAGTTATCCCCTCGTAAAAGTCCAAGATGCTAGACTCATTCACCTCTTTGAGTGCTACTGCTTCTGTCCATCTGGTGAAGTAGTCTGTGGCTGTCAAAATCCATTTGTGCCCTTGGCTCGAATTGGGATTGATGACTCCAATGAAGTCCAAACCCCATTGCATGAATGGCTGGTCAACTGAGATTGGATGTAATGGGAGGGCTGCAAGTCTCTCTTTTCCTGTGAAGAATGCACAATTCTTACACCTCTTGATCCATGCATAGCAATCACTGAAGATTTTAGGCCAATAATAACCAGCCTTCATGATTTTCAGAGCTGTCACTCTTGGTGCAAAATGGCCACCAGCTGGTCCATCATGAAACTCTTTTAATACCCTTTGGATCTGACCTGTGTTAATGCATCTCAGCAGCACTCCATTCACGTCCTTCTTGAACAAAACTCCATCAATGATGGTATATGGAATAGCCTGCAACCTGAAGTATCTTCTTTTTGCTTTGCTCATTTCTAGAGGGCACATGCCCGTCTGTAGGAAATGTATCATATTCTGAGTCCAACAGGGAGTGGACACATCATCATTTTCCTATTTTTGATCATCTTGTAATAGCAGGACAGCGTCTTCTTCATCTTCTGGGTTGTCTGGTTGTTTGGAAGCGAGCTGCTCACACAAACCTTTGCCTCTTACCAGCTTGGTGATCTTGATCTCAATGTCATACTCCATGACACGGGTGATCCAACCTACCCTTTTCTCATTCAAATCCTTGTTGAGGAGGAAGTCCTTAACCCCAGCATGTGAGACCATCAACTGGACCTTGTTGTTTGAGACTAAATGCTTGAATTTCTTCAAGCTCTTGATTACTGCAAGCACATGTTTTTCAATAAAAGAATACCTTACTTCGCAGTCATCTAGGATCTGGCTGAAGAAGGCAATCGGTTGTTCATCATTATCTTTGTTCTGTTGTACCAGAATGGTAGAAATAGTGTCATCACCTCCAAATGCATAGAGGATGAAATCCTTGGAAAAGTCTGGGTTGATGAGAGTGGGTGCTTGGGAGATGGCTTCCTTGATTGCTTCAAAACTCTCCTTGCCTTCTGCCGTCCATTTGAAAGCCATGCTTTTTCTTAACATTTTGGTGATGGGCTTGACAAGGGCTGCAAAATCTGGGACAAACCTCCGAACAAAGTTTATCCTTCCCAGGAAACTTTGAAGAGCCTTCTTGTGACTTGGCAATGGTAGAGCTCTTATGGCTTCAACCCTTTCTGGATCAATTGCTAGTCCTTCCTTGGAGACAATATGGCCAAGGAGCTTCCCTTCATGTGCAAGAAAGATGCACTTTTTGGGATTCAATGATACCCCAAATCTTCTACACCTCTGAAATACCTACCTCAAATGACAGAGGTGATCCGCTGCATTTTTTGAGAATACAGTGATGTCGTCAAGATATATCAAAACTATTTTATTGATCAACCCCTTGAATGCCATATCCATTGCCCTTTGGAAGGTGGCTCCAGCATTTGATAGCCCAAATGGCATTTTCTTGTAGGCATAGGTCCCCCATTTGGTGGTGAAAGCCATCTTGAATTGGTCATCTTCTTTCACCATCACCTGATTATACCCTGAGTAGCCATCTAGGAGAGAGAATCTCTCTGAACCGGATACTACTTGCAATATTTGCTCCATAGAAGGGAGTGGATAATGGTCTTTGAGAGAGGCTCTATTCAAATCTCTGAAATCAACACATAGCCTGATTTCTCCGCTCTTCTTTCTGACCGGAACCAAGTTCGCAACCCAGCTTGAGTGCTTGATAGGGAATATAATGCTTGCCTCGATTAGCTTGTTAAGCTCTTTCTTCATTAGAGGCTCAATATGAGGGTTGACTGGTCTCTGCTTCTGCCTGACGGGCTTAGCATCTGGATCCAATTCTATGGTATGTTGCGCCAAATTTGGATCGAATCCTCTTAAGTCTTCATAGCTCCAAGCGAAGACATCTGGAAATTCTTGGCAAAGTTGTATGAAATCTGATTTCTCTCGCTCAGTGGCCACTTTACCAATTTGAAGTGTCTTGCCTTCCCCAACCAGAATTGGCCCTGAATCCTCTTTCTTGACCTGTATGTTAGCCTTTTCCTTACGAAACTGGTCGTTAGGGTTAAAGATAGACTCCAATGTTACCAAACCCTTAGGAAGCTTGTTTGTCCGCAGTTGCACTACTTGATCCCCATACTGCTGCTCTAGCCTATCCTGATTTCTAGCTGAGAATTCAGCCTCTTCTTGCAAGAAATTGATGATCTGTTGATCGTTCTCAAATACCTGCCAGCTTGTGTTATTATCTGGGAGTGCTGGCCTTACAACCACATGGATATGTGGCTGTGTTTTTCCTTCTGATGTTGTCAACCACATCAAATGTTGCTCCAACTGCTGCGAGCCTATCTGCGGCTTCATTTTTCTTCCTGGGTATGGACACAATGTTGAAAGCTTCGAAATCCTCAATGAGGTCCCATACCCTATTCTTGTAGCTCCTCAGCAAGTCGTTCTTTGTAGCATGTTGCCCCCTAACTTGGTTGACGATTAGCTCGCTATCTCCAAACACCTGCAAGTTCTTTATGCCCTTTTTCCTGGCCCAATGAAGTCCATGAATCAATGCTTCATATTCAGCCGTGTTGTTTGAACAAGAAAACTGGAAACGAAAAGCTGAAAAATATTTGATGTCTTGTGGTGAAATCAACATTGCACCACCTCCAGCACCTTGTCTGCTTCTCGAACCATCGAAGAATAATCTCCAGACTTTGTTTTCATCTTTTTGTTCAGGCTGAATGATGTCGGGAATGGGTGAATTTTCCTCGTGTATACAATACACGCCCAATTCAGATTCTTCAATTTCCTTGTATGGGTCAAATTCATGACTCTTGTTTGCCCATTCATCCAAAGTTAAATCAGGAATTCCCTCGACCTTAGTACCTGTTTCTAGATCACTTGAACACTCCTCCTGATCAAAAGCTGAGCAATTTGCATTGATAGGAGCTGGTACATAAGGCTCAATATGGAAATTGGCAATTGGTTCTGACCTGATTGTTGCTTTGGCTCCATACCTTGTCCTAAAAATCATGTGTGACCAATCTGCAGATAAATATCCACCGATTTTTGCAGTGAAGTCTCTTGATAGACACAACGCAAAGAGTGGCGGAAGGTCAATCACAGACACATCTTGCAAAACTGTAACATTAGGACAGGAATGTAGTGTTAGGCTTAACCCCTTGATGACTCCAACAGTCCCTACTGCCGTTCCATCTAGCTGTACTACTCCTTTCAGCACTGGCTCATATTTCAAACCCAGCTGATCCGCTATTTGCTTCGGCATCACTGAACTACTGGCCCCTGAATCTAACATGCAGTTGTGTACCAAGTGGTTTCCAACAATCAACGAAACATAGAATGGTGGAGGCTTCAAATTTTTTCTTGTCTGCCCCCATCATGTTGCACTGCATTAGTGAGAACTTTCTCATGTCCCTGGTTTGATACATTCGTGGCAGACCAATTAGTCATTGCAGCTTGCAATAAATCTCGTTGTCCTGGGATCGCCAGTGATTCCCACATGGAAATGTTCACATGTGTCTTCTTCATTTGATCGATGATGTTGAAAGGGGGTGCACTCTCTTTTTGCTGCCCCTTACTTGGTACAACCTTTTCTGGAGCTTGAGCATGTGCGTGTGTTGCTACAACAGGGACCTTGGGTTGATTTTGCACATTTGGAGTTGCGTTTGGTCTACTGACCCCTTGTTGTGTAAGAGTGGGTTGAGAAACAACTGGATTGGGTGGTGGTTCCTCTACTATGCCTCTCTTCTTTGACCGTGTATTGGCAGCCATGCCTTGAAAAGGCTGTTGGTTAACTCCACAGAAGTCTTCCGTTTGCCAATTTTCCAATGTGGTTTCTGTTGGAGGTCCTTCTTGTTGCGTTTGTTGCTGTTGATTCTCCTCCTGGCTTGGATCTTGAGCAACACCAATGGTTTGCACCATCAAGGCCTGATTTAGTGCACCATTGAAACATGCTGACTGATTGTGAGGTAGATTGCAAGGGTAACACCAGTCGTATTCTTGTGCCATGTTATTTTGTGCTGGTACTAATGCCTTAGAGGTAGATATGGCATTTGGATTATAGGGCTGGAATGGTCTATTGGCAGGAGGCCTTGTTTGATTCATATTTGCAGCTGGATTAGGTGGTCTTTGAGGCTGATATGGCTGCCTATTTGGTTGAGCTTGAGGCTGATACGAAGGTCTAAAACCTTGAGCTTGCTGTCTCTTGAGTGTGACCAGCTCATTCCCTAAATTTTGGAGTTGTTTCATAACTTCTTGAAGCTCATTTGGGGCACTTGGAGATGAAGTAGAAGCTTCATTTGAACTCTGATTCCTAGGAGTGGGAATAGGAGCTAAGACAGGTGCTTGACTAGTACTTGGGCTCTCTAAACTTGGATATAATGGCATTGGAGGCCTAGGAGCTAGCTTGCCAGCTTGAATCAGACAATTTTCAGCTCTAATGGCAATACTATAAGTAGCAGGGATAGTTGTGCCTCCCATAGATTGAACCAACATAGAAATATCAGAATTTAAAGCTTTAAGGTAATATAGAAAAGCACCTTCTGCTGTTGGCCTGACTGCTACTGGAATTCTATCCCAAGACCTTTGAAATCTGAAGTTGAAGTCAGTTAGCTGCTCATTGGAAGCTCTCTTGATGGTTGTCAGCTGCTCCAAAAGAGACAAGTTGTCTCCCTTCTCTCCAAATTGATCATGAAGTGCAATACACAGCTGATTCCAGTTTGTGATAGAGCCAGCTCCAAGGCTCCTAAACCATTGCAATGCTTTCCCCTTGAATGAAGACGCCAACAATTTGACAGCTACTTGCATCTCATTAATCTCATGGATTACACAAATGTTAGCAATGTCTTTGACATGATCACCAGGAGTGGTCTGGTTTTCTCCAGTGAAGTATGGAATGTTCTTCAATGCTGCAACTGGGATTGGATTTTGTGCATTGAGAGCAAGTGGGCTGCTGCCTGTGAAGTTGACATAGGGGTTCACTGGTTGCGCCATTCTGATTGGTCTTAAAACCCTTGTATATTGAAAGAAAGGCCTGTCAGGTGGAGGAGTTGAGAGAGTTCTGTTTGGTGGAGATGGAGACCTTTGAATCCTTCTTCCTCTTTGCCTTCTTCTTGGAGATAATTGCAGGTATTCAAACAGCACTTCCTCTTCTCCAACTCTTGACCTTGTGATTCTTCTCATAAGCTTTTAGGCCTGTACTGCTGAAACCAGTTGATTCTTCCCCTTGGAGTCGCCAGATATGCAAATAATAGCTCTTTTCAAGCAAGAAAATTGCAGCATATGCACATCAACTTTGCTGCAAAAAAATGAGACCTCTGTCCCACCGGGCGTGCAAAACTGTTAGTGCAAAATCACAGCACCCCTGGATGCACATCAGGCTTCTAGGTTGATGTTCAGGCATCCAGTGTGATTGCACAACATGGAAACCTCTCTCCAAGTGTGGGGACTTGTGAAACTGAGAGAGGAATCTCTAGATTAGAGGCTGGTTCCTCAAACTCCTCTGATTTAGATCTATATTTTGCAAAACTACAGAGGTTTAGATCCTAATCCTATTCTAACTTGCAAGGAGACAGGGGTAGAAGTGCAAAAATTGAAACTAACTAAAGATGGTGATGCACCAAAAGGAGTGGTGAAACATATTTGTCATGCAAATAGACACAGACCAAAGTTCATAACATAAGACATACACAGACTGATAATGTATAATTTATTATCTGAAATCAAGCAAATAATACAAACAGAGGATTGAAACCCATTCACAGAGCTTGCATTATCATTTCAATGTCAAAAACACGCATTACACCCTCAGAGAGGTAAAAGAAAACTGTTACAATCCTTGGAGAGGTCTGATCCTTGCATCAATCACTTGCTGGAGGTGAAAGAAGAAGTCTGCTATGCCCAAAAATGTTCCCCATTTGGAATGAGCCAAATCTGGCTTTTAACATTGCATGGGTCGAACCCAGGGGACAGGAAACGTACAAAGGCATGGGAGCCCATTCTTTCTTGACTGCAGGTGCATTAAAATGGCATGGGGGACCTTACAAACCCATACCCTATCACTTTGACCAGATTACAGGAGAATGCGACCCATTCTGCATTAAATCAGTCATTTGGATGTCATTTCGGCCATGAACATGCGTCGAGCCGTTTCTCAATTTTCATCTCCGACTCTCCAAAACACAAGATTGACCCCGAATCGTGTAGAGAATTTCACCAGCTTTCCGTTGATATAAGGAACGTGCAAATCCGAGCTCTGGATCGAAAGTTATGGCGATCTTGAAGATTTAGGGCACAAAACAGTGAAAGCGTGTTGAAATTTTTTTCCGCTCTCTGCCACTGGATGACACGTGGCATGATCTGCGTTGGAGGACAGGGCGCTCTCCTCCAACCTTTCTTTTAAACTTTGGGCCCAAGACATTTTTGCAAAATTTCTAAGTCCTCCCGAACTCCGTACTTCCTGCTCCATTGGACACGTGTCAATTCCTATTGCTCGGGCCGCGCTTCAAATCTTGCCCCTTTGACTTTTGGACTTTCCTTGTGACATGTGTCATCCTGGATGGTCCACGTCTGCCCTAGGCTCTTTTTCGCGTCCTTCACATTTTTTTCGTCCCGGATGTCCCAAATGTTTAGTGCTCCTTGTCTTGATTTCGCGCGAACCGGCCGGTTCGTGTCCTCGCATCCCACTTGTCCCACTTTGCTTGGGTATGCATGCTCATTTCGTGAACCGGTTCCGGGTGGTTCGCGCCTTTGTGTCCCATTTTTCCCGAACTGTCACAATTAGCACTTAGTCAATTTTCTCTCGATAACCGGCATTTCGCGCCCGCCGCGTACTTTTTTGTCCCAGAGATGTCCCCATTCTTTAGCTGAAATTTTTTGTCTTGATTTCGCGCAAACCGCCGGTTCACGCCTTTTGTCCCGGATGTCCCAAATGCTATTTGGGCCGCTGGAGGCTTTTCAGCCGATCCGCGCATTTCTGTCCCAAATGTCCCAATTGCTCCTAGGACTAGGACTTAGCCGATTTTCACAATTTTTTGTGGATCAACCTACTTGCCTTCTGCAACCCTTTTTCCGCATTTTCTCAGAGCTTGTTCCTTTCAGCCTGGACAGGAGAGTTAGAAAATATCTGAGAGAACCTCCGAAACATGATGTTTTCTCTGAATCAATCAATGTGCCTTCTCTATCCTAAAAATATGATATTGATCAAATCAACCTTTGAATTAGCACCATTGAAATCATTGATATAATCATTTCCTAATTAACCCCACCTTATTCCCATGATCCTACAAGAAGGATGTTGATCATATTTCCATAACCATTACTTGCATTCAATGTCTACCTATAAAACACTTAGTATAGCCTGAGACTATAATATATTCATGCACTCTATATGTTACCACCCCTAACTACGATGATGGATGTTCTCATAATTATTCCTTCTTAGAAGGCTATGTAAAGGATATGAACATATAAAATCTTCACTATCATGAAACCTACGCAATACCTTTAGTCATAACATCAATACTATTACCATCTCCATGAAGGATGGACATAATCCCTTCAATTTGGAGGTTGTGAATCTCATGGATGGTGATAATCTCTATTCTACCACCATATCCACATAAGATGTAGACCCTCCCTTAAATAAGGACAAGTGATGATATCATGGATAATGAGGATTTATATTATGAATTTTAATATAAAGATGAACTTATGGAGTATACTCCCCTCATCGGTGTCCCAATGCCTGAGCCATTGTCTGCTCTATTAGTTGATTATTCTACACCATCTATTACATATCTCCTTTCCCCAAATTACCCATCAATACCACTTACCATTATGACTTCTATCCCACCTATGGCCAAGCCATACTACACTTGGAACAAGTCTCATGGGCATGATTTTTCCAAATATAGAGCTTATAGATGAAATATGAATAAGGTTGAGGCAAATGTCATCCAATACTAAAAACTAAAGTTATACAACCCTATCCTACCACACCACTCTTTTGTTCGCATCATGGTTTTTTCTCACATATAGATGATACTTGTCTAGTACTCTCCAATAAGCACTGATATCAAAAACCATCTCATTTTTCCCCTAAATGTGGAGCTCAATCCCCTCCTTCGTAAAATTATATCTCTCATCATTCACCCTCACATCCTTCTCTAAGTAATGTCCCTCATGATTTATTCACAAAGATTTGTGCTAGGATTTATGAATCCCTATTTTTTATATGATCATAAGTGTATCATTTTATTAATCTCATCCCAGATAACCTAAAATAATTCATGATTCATACTCACCAACAAATATTTCATGACATATAAGAATCATAAATTATGCATTCCAATCCTTCACATGTTTTCATTACATCCATCAAAATCCATTCTATTTTTTCATGTTTACCTTACCATTGGGTTTATCTTCCATCCTTCTTGGGTTTATATGATCATTAATTCCTATCTTAGATACTTTAGTAAATCCTACCTTCTCACACAGGTTGGGTTATTCCTCACACTTTAGTTTATATAGTTAAGTAATCTACATTGGATATTATGATCCTTTCTCCTCTCTTATTATTTGGGTTATACCTATCATTGGTTCCTATCCCTTCATATCATACCCTCAATATATATTATATCTATCTCAAAAATATTTTTATCATTTCATTTATCTTAATCATAAATGTTCAAACATTTGTGCATATATAATAAAATTGAATCAAAAAATTAAACATAAATCACACTCAATATCAATGAACAATATATTAAAAATGGTCTCTCATATATATATATATATATATATATATATCAAATCAATTTTTACATCATAATCAACAAAAATTCATACAATCAACCATTCCTTAAGTATTCATTCACTCAAAAGGAGGTTGGTCAATGATTTGAGATGATGGTGCCTAACTAGTAGCATGTAGGAACTATGCCAAAGATGTTGCTCTAGACCAATCCCCAAAAATTCTCGCTTTACTCTTGAAACTCTAACCTCCAATTTTGTAATGTGATCTACATCTGCCACATAGCTCTCTACCACCCCTGTACATCTAATAGTATTCTTATATCTTCCTATGATAGCATTATTTGTGCCTAGAGAAGGCCCCGCACTAAGGTTGAAATATCTCCTACACTCACCACTTATAGATCATATATATGTCTCTAAATATTGCGATATGACTTTTTATTGAGCCTAAACACACCCACCAACTCTCTTAATGTAGAAAATTAATTTAAGTGACTCATTTATCAAATTCACAATTTTCAAGTACTTATAAAAATTCTCTTAATTTCTCGTAAATGATATAAAATTAGATTGATAATTAAAAATAATATTAAAACTAATAAAATAAAGACAATAGAAAATAATAATGAAAACTAAGTTGTTAATAAAATTCATATAATGTGGGATACTTATCCAGATCTAGAAAAGATCTTGAACCAATCAATTATTTATGTATAATACTTTGTATGAATAACATTACATCAATTTAATTATTTTACCTACAAAATATCTTTACATAATCTCTAGGAACCCTTCCGATCTTTTATCCAAAAGCTTCCTACAACATAATTTCTCTAAAATTATCTAACTCACATAATTAGGGGTTATACAATTTTTTTCCCTTGATAATCAAAATGATTAGGGTTCAAATCCCCTCTCATGCACTTCATTTCACCTTGTTTTATCCTGTAACAAAAGGATAAAAAAATATCCTTGTGTCTAAATCTAGACAAGATGCATGGCCCAAAGGTGAAAGGTTCTAAGTTTTGATATGTGGGGTCATGGGTTTGATTCCAATGCTCCATGTTTCCCTTTTTACTTGATTTTTCATTTTCTAAGGGATATAATATCCCAAATTCTTGGTATGAAAAAAAATAAAATGATTTTTAAATCCATTCTTAGTTGGTTTTTTCATGGCTTTGGCCACATCTTTTTATATATTTTTTTGGTGCCAGACTAATTGTTGAGTTCTCCATGAAATTATTGTTTGAATCAACATTGGGCACAATAATAGTTGGTATTTTTGGCTTGACCACCATGTGGAAATATGTAACTAACTTAAGTGACTATTGAAATCACAAGGTGTGGTGATGAATCAATGTTGGTTGGAAATTAGTGGTAGTGTAGAGCTTAGCTAAGCTAGGAGCTTTGATATCCATGAGGTTTAATCCCATGTGTACCGAGAATTGATCTTCATTGTGGTATATAAGAAAGAAAAATGGTAATAAAAATTGGAAAACAAGGTGACCTAATCCCCCTCCTAAAAATGTGGACCCAAAATACTAATGGGAATTATTGGCATATATATTTTCTAGCCCAAATATTTAAAATTTGAAACATGATAATTAAACCAAATGTGAAAATTTTCTCCACATCCTTCCCAAATCCATCTCTTGGTTGGTCTGTCTCCCATGTATTATCATATTTAACTTATAGGTTATCCTAATGCATTTAATAACCATGTGAAATATTTCAAAATTGTATGATAATTCTGATCATTTCATTCATCAAAGTGCAACAAAATATTATCTCTTCGGCGGGTCTAGAAAATCCAATTTTAGCCATTTCGTGGCATGTGTGAATCCTTAAGAAAGGTTCTAATAAGATAATAAACATATAGAGGTGGTATTAGATATAATTTAATGTGTTATAATTGGTTTAGGAATATTTATAATTTTTTTATTGTTTAGGGCGATCTGTGCAAAATCAAGTATTTAGGGTGTAAGGAATGAATGTCTAAAATATGAACTTGAGATTCTTCATATGATTAAGGGGAATCCATAAGGATTTATAATTAAAAAAAATAGGAAATGGAAATATTAATTAATTCTCTACATGGTGGAATAATCAAATTTATTCCAAGACCTAAGGATTTCATTAAATATAGTTCAATCTTTGGAGGTGTTCATCGTTTTCCTAGTCAAAACATGGTCATTTTTGGATTTTCATTAATAATTCAGTTATAAAACATATGAAATTAATCTTTTAATGTCTATTTAAGTTTGAAACATTTGTAATTTCACCTCAAAAGACCTTTCCAAGCTCTAGGAGAGAATTTTTCAAGTCTTCACTAGTGTAGAGTGTGTTGATCCCATAGCAAAAATTTTGACTGCCACATGTCATGATTTTATTCATGTCACCCTTTTCTATCCATTTTTTTCATTTTTCAAGGGGACAAATGGGACAAAATTTTTACCTAAGTGAAATCTCCCTTTTTGGTTTTTCATATGATCATCTTTCCAACTTTTGAGTGCTTATTTGGCTAACCTCGTCTCATGCACACTTCACTAGATCTTGTCAATTGTAACAATCTCTCCCAAAGCACCCAATTATGTCCCTCTTTTCCATTTTCACCAAGGGGATAAAAGGTACAAAAATGGGCACCCATGTGGAATCCCCTATATGGTTTTCATATGGCCCCTTTTCAACCATGCGGGGTGTTTTCCTAGCTCTTTCCATCATCCTCACATTACACCAGATTATGATACTTATCACCATATTTATCCAAGTGCCATATTATTTACCTCTTATACCTTTTTCCTGAGGGGTTAAATGGTAAAACATGGGTTCCCATGTGTAAACATGGAAACTTAATGCCCATTCACACATAATCAAACCATGGTTAACAAGTAAGCCAAAAAGTGAAGAATAACTCACTTTTTAGTCATTCCTTCTGCACTACTCACCTATCCACCATTTTTTCCACTTTGTAAACCTTTGAAAAAATTCAAATTATAACAAATATTCTTCCAAAAATTTCTAGACCATCTATGACATTGGAAACAAATATTTATTGAGAAGTCTTCAACTATAAATCATATTCAAATAACATCTACAAATAAGAATATCCTCCTAGGAACCTTTGTGATCATAGTTACTACATACCGGAGGATTCCCGAGTTTTCTACATCTACAAATATGAAACCCTACCTCCAAAATTTTCCTTTTTTATTTTGAATATTTTAAGTAGAAGAATCACCGTGAAAATTAGAGCACGAGAACCTAGTGCGAACCAAATCCAACAATGGTATTTTCATTGCAATACAACACTAAAAGTTTATTTTCTAAAAATATCATATGATATATATATAGTGACCTACTAACAATACTAAATATTTATGAACAAAAAGCTCCAATCATTTAGGACATCCAAACACAATGAAGAACAACAAATGAGCTAAATGCGAAAATTTCCTAAAAGAGTAGTTTCTAAAAAATCCTCTTTCTAAAAATAGAAAAATTCTAAAAATATAAATACATCATCAAAAATGTAATATAAGTGCATTATGAGATTCAGATAATAATTTTTTTGCAAAAATAAAAATTCCTAAAAATTTAGCTCCCGATCCCACCACCAAAATAGAAAGTTTGAATTTTCAGTGTAGAAATTTGTTGTTGGTTATGTTTTCACTCACCTTGCTGAATTTTCCATCATCACATGGTCATAAAGTTGTTGCATATCTCAAACAAGAAAATTAACCCTCTATAAGGATCCTAAAACATCATTATAATCACATTTTTCTCAAGAAATATGATATATCATATCGAGGCGTACTAGATGAAACTCGGGAGATTGTGTAGTTAAAAAAAGAATTTTAAAAGAGTCAAGATCCCCATTAGAATCCAAAATTCATCAAATTATGTCATCATGATCATAAGTGAAATGAGAAACTCATTGAGAAAGCTAAGAAACATCATGTCTTGAATACATTGTCACAAGAAGGTAAGGTTCATTGTAGATCCCATAGAGCCTCTTGAGTCAAGAAAGAGTGATCCATTGTAGCCTCCTTCTCTTTAGGGGAATCCAAGTATGTCTTACCCAGTGGTAGAAATTTCCCATAATGAACAAGATGTGATCCTACATCAAGCTCCTGAAAGTGCTCTCATGACCAACATCATGTCAAATCTTAAAGATCCATTCCCATGGATTCAATAATTTCTCAAAAGAAAACCAAGAACAACATAGGAAACTACAATTTCTAAACTTAGGTCTATCACAAAAATCTTAAGATCTAAGTGGAGGAAGAAGGCATATGTGGATTCCCGTATCTTCAATGGAAATTTCGGTAATTAGTATGTAGAAATTTCTTGACCTAAGAATGTAAATCCCATTAACGATATGACTCAATCGGACCATTAATTGAATCACATGCATCTCATTGGGTAAATCTTCACATGAGGGTGACTCTCATTTGTTTAAGAAATCTACTACCTTCATTATTTCTCGAAATGAAGAGTACAAACGATAAATTGAGCAATATGAGGAACATGTGAAAGCTCTCAATGCATACATTCAATTTCTTTTAGATCCTAATTCAATACCTCAACTCCCTGTGGAAGACATTCCTCCAATAAATAAATTTTACCTTGAGGTGATCAAGAAGGTACAGAGGCATATGGTGCAAGGGAAGGCTAATGAGAGATGTATCAAGAAGATCATTGAGAAAAGAAAGGCATTTATCCCAGAGGTTCTCTCTCTCTACTCGGTATAATATTTCCACTTTGTTAGAAGTGAATAAAGAAAGGAAAAAAATTCAAAAAGAGAAAATAAACTTGGATGAGGTGTTCCCACTTGTGTATGAGATGATCTCTCTTGACATTCCACGCCCTCATGAGTAAAATGTGTCTACATCAACTATTGACAATTTTTCCCCACTCTAGGTCCATATCATGGATACTAGATATGGTATGATAGAAGATACAATATTTGAGATTGCATCTAGTGGACATAATGTTTTCTATATATTGAATGAGGTGTACTTGATATGTACAAATACTTGGTTCCCTCCACACACCAAAAATTCATCATCATAATAACTCATTGTTTCCTTCCAGGATATGGTCAAGAAAGAGGTAGGTGATCCCCTTTCCTTCAACGAAGATACCTTAGAGTCCCTTTCTAGCATCAAAAACTCTATTTATGACATTGTAAGAGATCACAAAAGATGGCCTCGTTAGTGTAAGAATATTAATTATGTTCCCTGGACATGGATCAAAGTGTTGATATGTGTTTACATTCTAGAAGTAGATAAGGTGGAACTTGTGATAGTTCAGTTTAGTAAATAATTCAAATGACAAGAGCCCATTCTTGGAACTCTCTCTTAGCAATCATGAATCATAAAATTCTCCATTAGTGAAAGGTTCTTATCATCAGATTGATCAACCCTTCCTTTTCTCTCTCTTCCTTCTCTCTCGATGTTCTAATTTCTCATTAATAATTTACATTTTTCTATTTTTTCCTATTCACTTAACTCACCCTCCATCAAACATTGTAACAATAATTTTTCCAATAATAAGAACAATACTCGCTTCCAAGGAATATGAAATGTCGCAAGTGATGTGGATAGTTGAAAGGTCATGTGGGGGGAGATGAAAGGACAATTTGTAATTCTATAAATTGGAATGGTTTCTCCATTCCAAGGGTTGTAAATTATTGATTTAGTGTATTTATTTGAGATTACCACTTCTAAATCAAAAATAAAAGCTTCAATTCTTCTAATTCTTGACTTATGTTTGTGTAATCTCTCTTTCCAACTTTTAATACATGATAATCTTGTAAAATCAATAAATATGTATGTGCCTTTGATAAATGATTCAATGGAATTCTATTTCTATGATTTATTGGTCTTATCATTATTTGCATTTTCGTGTTCCTCTAATCTATTGTGGACCTACTCTAGTTATTGTATGTGAGTTCTGCTAGTGTCTACTCATAATAGTAACCCTCTCTCTCCTTTTTTTACCTATCTCCACTTTACCTCTCTTCACAAAAAATTCCTCCCTTTTACAAGGTAGGAATTATTTCAAGGTACAAGGGAGGAATTTGTGTGATGATTATTATTGTGTCATACCTAGCATCTTGACCACCACATAAATTTTAGGTAGTTTATGTAGTTTACATTCAATAATGGGAGCCTCCCCATACACAAGGATGGGTTTAGCTCAATACCTTTGGTGAAAAATTAATAATTTGTAACACAAAAAATTATTTTTCCAACTTTTTTGGAAACATGATTGGGGATATATTTGTCCTCGTGCACCCTTAAAGATATCTTGAAAATTAAAAATAAAGTATATATTACAACAACAACAAAATAATATTTTAATTCAAATTCATATTTTGAAATAAAATCTATCAAAATGAAACCATGTCACATTTTATTCCCACATCATAATGATTAATTTTTGAGATTGGTGTTTGGAACCAATAAGTGACATCAACCATGAAGAATAAGATGACAACCAAGATCTACAAATTTTTAATCAGCCATAATTCTAGACCAACTCTTGCAAAGTTATGGATTATTCCATGAAAAAGAGGTCTCATGCTTCAACCAAACATATATAATCAATAAAGGGAAAAATGGTTAGTAACATTTTTACAATAGTCATGAAAAAAATGTCTAGAATAAAGAAAATTATTGCTTGTGAAGATCCTATCATCAAATCTTTATGGCTTCAATTCAAGTGGATTACTGCTAAAGGAAAGAAAATGGGAATTACACCTATTGATGATCATGAATCGAAGAGTTTGAAGAAAAATATACATAAGAGATAGGAAATTTTGTATGAAGGGCATGATAGGGAAAAATTCACCGAAGGTAATATTTTCAACTTCATGCAACTGAATGAGAAAATAAAAGCCCTATCTTTTGTCTCTCTTCCTTTAGATGATTTTATTGCATATGGAGATGAAGAAATGGAAACCTTGAAAAGAGAGTTTATGCAAATAATTATGAGTGTTGTAATAGAAAATGATCCCCAAACCAATATTCAAATTATAAATTATGTTAATGTTATACAGAAAAGCTATGAGTAGTTCAAAGCACTTTATAATGTTGAAGAAGAAAATGTTCCTCCTTCGGAAGAAAATTTTGATAATAAGCCATATTATTAGTTATTTGTTTATGAAACTATCTTATGTACTTCTCATGAATTCTATATCCTTGAACCTTCTAATGAAATTTAAATAAGCACCTTAGAGGATGATGAAGAAAACATTAAAGTTGAACCTCCATTCATAAGTTCATTTTGGCTCAAAGCACAACCCTTTGGAGAAAAAATGTGTATAAGAGATGAAGATTTTTGTTCCATGATAGATAATCTAGTGCTTTCCCAACATTCCACCAACCATCAATATGTTAAAGAGATTAATCCTCCTTCTCCACCTTAGATCCTTTTAGAAGATGAATTTGACGTAATCATGGATAGTTTCTTTTGAATTTTGACCTTTCAATTGATCCACAAATGCTGAATGATGAAATGGAGAAAATTGAAGAATCAAATTCCATTCTTGAGATAATTATGGATGAGAAAATTAAACATGATATCTTTAAGGATTTTATGTCCATGTTATTACTAAAGTAATGTGATAGTAATCATAATAGTGAGTATGAATTCTTCCCTTTTCCCTATGAAGAAGAATACTTTCTAAGAGATGTTCAGAATGGAGTGAAGGATTATTATCATGTTGTTGACTCAACATTGTATTCTTCCTCATGTCATGAGGATGATTTGATGAATATTGAATTAAAAGGTGTACCCTTCCCATGCAGCATGGATCTCTTCTCTCTATTTGAAAATGATGAAAATTAGGTATGTTAAACTTGCATTAAGGAAACCTTGGAATGAAAAGAAATATAGATCAGGAGAAGGAGGATTTTTCAAATGAGTCCTAGCCATGTGAAGATCAGATTTCCAATATTTTCCTTGAAACCCAATTTAAATTCAAATTCAAATGAACGTGAAAATAAGTATTTGGCATCATTTAAGGGTGAATCCATGCAAGACATCTTGAATACTAAAAAAAATTGAAGACCATCAACTCGGTCTTAAGATCCTAACAAATGAAATGAATTTTCAAGATGAGTATGATTTGAATTATGATCCTTATCTTGAAGCATAAATGTTCAAAGATGAGATATAATAAAATGGTAAGCTCAATGTTCTCTTTGAAGCCTTGGTGGATGAGAATGAATTTGAATAAGGTTGTATTCATGGTGAATGGAAAGAAAAAAAATGATTGAATCTTGTAAATATTACTTCCTTAATAAGGAAACTACCTCTACCAAAAGAAATGATGTCAAAGTCATTATTGAGCTGATATGTATAGAAAATAATTTTTCAAAACAACAAAGTGAAAATCTATAAGAGGTTTGTGAATGGATTACTGAGTCAACTTTTCCTCACCCTCTCTAGACGCCCCTGCTGATTTTGGAAATGATCATATACTACCAAATTCACTCAAAGGTTATGAATGCTTCAATGAAAA
The DNA here is from genome assembly GCA_018340775.1 of Taxus wallichiana var. yunnanensis. NCBI lineage: Eukaryota > Viridiplantae > Streptophyta > Pinopsida > Cupressales > Taxaceae > Taxus > Taxus wallichiana. Next base: position 127,089,789 of record CM031239.1, read on the forward strand.
AACAAAATATTACCTTTTTGAAAATGTGGAGTAGTGGTTTCTTGTGATCATGAAGAATACAGTGGAGGATACAAAAGGTAATAATTTTTAAATTGTTACAAATGGTCATTGAATGCAAGAGCATTTTCTATGTAATATTAGTATGAAGATGGAATCTTGGCATCTATACTTGTTCTCAAACCATGTAGATCCATCACGAGAGCATTACATGATTTGATAATCACCTCCAAGATTTGAAAGTGGTTTAAATTCAACCCATTGTTCCATGATGGTACATACTTCTCTCAACCCATTTTTAGGTGTGTGTATATTATTCTCCCACCTCTATAAATTTACCTCCCATGTAACATAGGTTCCCTTTCCATTCTGTGCTTTCTTTTTTATTGTGTGTGTTTCCCATTTATCTTGTGTTTGTTTTGGTTTTTTCCCTTTACTGTATTTGTTTATTGTGTTAGTCGTAAAGAATTGACTCTATGCCCCAATATGATAAAACACTAGTATTTTCACCCGTGAGAAATTTTAGGATCTTTGTATCCCCTTATATTTCAATTTATCTGAGTCAAATCTAGTTTTCATGCATTTTCGCTGGCCTAAAGTTAAAAATTTGAAACATGACAACTAAGCCAAATGTGAAAATTTACTCCAAAGCCTTCCCAAATCCCTCTCCTGGTCAGTTTGTCTCATGTGTATGATCATATAAAAATTTTAGGTTTTCCTAATTAATTTAATAAACGTGTTCAAGATTTTTAAAAGGGTATGATAATGCTCATAATTTCATTCATTGAAGTGTAACAGAAGACTAGTTCTCTAGAGGGTCTAGAAAGGCCAATTTTGGCCATTTCGGGCATGTGTGCATCCTATGAGAAGGTTCTGATAATCTCATAAAAATATGGAGGTGGTTTGGAGATATATTAATTTTTTTAATTAGTTTACAAATATTTAGGAATGTTTTGGTGGTTTAGTAACAATCATGTGCAAAAGTGGATTTTTAGGTGTAAGGAATGAATGGTCAAAATATGAACATGAACTTCTTGAGATGATTCTAGGATATCTATAAGGAGTTATAAGAAAAAAATTGGTAGTGGAAATCTGAAGTAATTATATACATGGTGGAAGAATCAAATTTTTGCAATAACTAAGGATTTCTTGATACAATTCAATCTTTACAGTGTACCTCACTATCTTGATACAAACAGTCCATTTTTTGGAATCTACTATAGAATTAGTATATAAAACATATTCCATTGATCTTATAAGGTTTGTTGGATTCATAATTGTTATCCAAAATAAGCCCCTTGCTTATTTTTGGCTAACTTCCTTTCATTCCTTCCTTCCTTGTGCCTTAGTTGAATCTTTTCACTTTTCAGGCACTCAAAATTTTCTGGAAGTGGTTTCATTAGATAGAGAATATTTTAGATTTCTAGAATGGTAAATTTTCTTTGTAACTCGTATTTTGTAAGTTATGGCTTGGCCGAGTTTTGGAGGGAAATTTTCCCAGAAAGGGTCTCGCGCCAATCGAGAGTGCCACGTAGCGGAGGAATGGTAGGAGTGGGGGTAAAATTGAAATTTTTAGCAAGGATTGGTCAAGGAACACAAAAAGAATTTTGGCGAAGGCCCATTGTCCAATAGGAAGTGACCATGTGTCCAAGAGGGCCATCGAATATCGGCAGGCGGGGAGAAGTTGGAGAAATTTCTAAAATTGGCGTAAAGGTAGAATTTCAGCCCAAAGGCCCACATCGAATGAGGAGCTACCATGTGTCCACAGGCCGGTGGGAGACGAGGCATGGGGGGAAATTTTCCATTTTTCTAAAGTGTAGCAAATGGTGTAATAAAATCCGCCCTACGATGGCCCGTGTCAATCAGAGCATGCCACGTGTCCATGTGGCCAGCAAAAAATCTTAAGGTGGGTCTACAGAGGGAAAAGAGTTGGTCCAGGTCAACACCAATGGAATGGTGCCACATGTCCTTTTCAAGGAAATGGTCAGAGTCAATGGAAAATTGGAAGCCTTGCCCTTTCCGCGAATGAAAAGATGACACATGGCAAAGGAGTGGCGGAGCATGTGGCGCCAATGAATTTTTTTTCAAAATCCAAAAAAGCGTAAAGAGACCAGGTAGACCCGCAGACCAATCAAGAACTACCACATGGCAATGGAGTGGCACGGGGCGGAGATTTTTGGGGAAATTTTAAACTTTCATCCCACCAACCCATTTTTGGCCCTTTTTTTCCCTAAATCTTCAAAAGGGTATAAATTTTGATCCAGAGCTTATATTTTCATGTTCTTTGTGTCATTGGAAAGCTGGTTAATTTTTCTACTTGATGGAGGGTTCAAATTTTTATTTTGATAGAGAATTTTGGGAGAAAGTTGAAGAAACATACCTGGCACGAAAAAAATTAGAATTGACATTCAACCACCAAATTTAATGAAGTATGGTCATTTTTCTGATCTGCAGAACAATGTACTTCTAAGTATGGGTTCATCCATGAATCCCATCACTCTGCAGGTAAAATTTGAGGAATCTGGTTGGTGGTTGAATTCATAAATCCATTTTTCCCACATTTTTTTACTTTCTCTCCTTCTGCTCGACCATTAAAAGCCAAATTTGGCTCATTTGTAAAGGGTTGGACATATTTTTACTCCAAGACTCTCTTTTCTTCCTCAATAGGTGGATTTGTGGAGTTTCATACCTCTCATATAGACTACAACATGTGTTTTTCCTCCTGGCCATTGTAATGCACTGTATTGAACCTGGGAATGATAATGTATGTTCTGTGATTGAATTTTTCAATCCTTTCATGTGTTTATCATTGTCTTTTGATCTCTCATTACATTCTAGCAATCTGTGCATATTTTGTGTTGTATTTCTTATGATTTGTGTAAATTTTACAAAGTAGATGTTCACCACTCCCTTGGTGTATCACCACTTTACTTAGTTTTATTTCTTCTGCATCTTTCATCTCTGTCTCCTTGGAATTTAGAGTAGGATCTAGTATTAAACCTCTACAAATTTCATGCATACACCTGATCAGAGGAGTGAAGGAACCAACCTTTAATCTGGAGGGTCTTTTCCTAGTTTTGCAAGTCCCACACTTGGGGAAAAGATCCAATGTTGTGCAATCACACTGGATGCCCATTACCAAACTAGAAATCTGAGAAGACATCTAGAGGGTGCTGCTGATTTGCACTAATAGTTTTAGCACACCCGGTGGGACCTTAGAGGTCTTCATCTTCATTGCAATAAGTTGATGTGCTTTTGTTGTAATTTCTTGCTTGAAAACAACCCTGATCTGCACATCTGGCGACTCCCAAAAGGAAAAAATCAACTGGTTTTAGCAGTCCAAGTCTGAAAATTCATGAGAAGGATCCACACAAGGTCAAGGGCCAGAGAAGAAGGGTTTTCCGAATACTGCAGAGATATCCCGGGAAGAAGATAGAGGGGAAGAATAATTCAAAGGTCTCCATCTCCACCAAATAGGACTCTATCAACTCCTCCACTTGGTAGACCTTTCACCCAATCAACAAGGGTTCTCAAGCCAATCAGAATGGCACAACACAACCCTTATGTCAACTTCACTGGCAGCAGCCCACTTGCTCTCAATGCACAAAATCCAGTTCCAGTTGTAGCATTGAAGAACATTCCATATTTCACTAGAGAAAATTAGACCACTCCTAGTGACCATGTTAAAGACATTGCTAATGTTTGTGTAATCCATGAGATTGTTGAGATGTAAATTGTTGTCAAATTACTGGCATCTTCATTCAAAGGGAAAGCCTTGTAATGGTTCAAGAGCCTTGGAGTAGGCTCTATCCAAAATTGGAATCAGTTGTGCATAGCTCTCCATGAGCAGTTTGGAGAAAAGGGAGATAATTTGTCTCTACTAGAACAATTGACAACTATCAAGAGAGCTCCCAATGAGCAGCTAACAGACTTCAACTTCAGATTTCAAAGAACATGGGATAGAATCCTAGTGGCAGTAAGGCCAATAGCTAAAGGTGCTTTTCTATACTATCTCAAAGCTTTAAATTCTGATATTTCTATGTTAATTCAATCCATGGGAGGTACAACTATACCTGCAGCTTATAGCATTGCCATTAGAGCTGAAAATTATCTGATTCAAGCTAGTAAGCTGGCTCCTAGGCCTCCCATGCCCTTATATCCAAACTTGGAAAGTCCAAGCACTAGTCAAGCACCTACTTTAGCTCTTATTCCCACTCCTATAAATTAGAGTTCAAATGAAACTTCTACTTCATCCTCTAGTGCCTCAAATGAACTTCAAGAAGTCATGAAACAATTACAAAATTTAGGCAATGAGCTGGTTACACTCAAGAGGTAGCAAGCCCAAAGTTTTAGACCTTCTTATCGCTTTAGGCTCAGCCTAATTGGTAACCATATCAGCCAAATAGGTCACCCAATCTAGCTGTAAATAAAAATCAAGTAAGGCCTCCTCCAAATAGACCATTTCAGCCCCATAATCCCAATGTTGCATCCACCTCTAAAGCCTTAGCGCCAGTGCAAAAATAATATAGATCAAGAGTACGAGTGGTGCTTCCCATACAATGAACCTCACAAAAAATCTATGTGCTTCAATGGTGCTTTGAACCAAGCCTTGATAGTGACAGCAATTGGCGTAGAGGGTGAGGTGAGCCAAGAAAAAAACCAACAACAAGGAACATCCCAGCAAAATGCAACTCCAAATGAGACTACACTTGTGAATTGGCAGGCTGAGGATTTTTGTGGTATGAATCAAGCAATTTCTCAGAATGTAGCAGCTAACACAAGGTCAAAGAAGAGGAATATTGGTGAAGGGTAGTCATTGGCTCCAGGTGATCCACAACCTTCCATCACTCCCCAAGGTGTTGGCAAGAAAAATGCAGTTCCAAACGTGCAAGGACAGCCCAAGCCACCTTCTAGACCAGCTCAAATACCAGCTGTTGCAGCCCATGTACAAGAAAAGAGTGTGTAGGCTAGGGGGTAGCAAAGAGATGTTTCATCCCCATTTAGCATCATTTAACAAATGAAGAAGAAAAATGTGAATATATCCATGTGGGAATCACTATCCATCCCAGGCCAAAGGGATCTACTACAAGCTTCCATGAAGAATTGGTCAAACCCAAATCAGCAAGCTCATATGCAAGAGAAGGTACTCACAAATGATACTCAGCCTAAAGGGAATCATGGAGGATAGCAAGGTAAAGTTGTGAAGCCTCCTCCATTTTAGGTTTCATTGATCATTGGGGATAAACTAGTACATAATTTTATGATTGATTCTAGGGCAAGTAGTTCTGTAATGCCCAAGCAAATAGCTGATCAGTTGGGTCTCTAATATGAAATCATATCCAAAGGAGTGGTGCAACTAGATGGGATAGCAGTAACAATAGTGGGAGTAATTAAATATTTGAGCCTTACTTTGCATGCATGCCCCAATTTCACTGTGTTGCAAGATGTCTCAGTGATAGATTTACCACCACTTTTTGCCCTATGTTTGTCAAGGGATTTCTGACTAGAAATGGAGGCTACTTATCTACTAATTGGTGACACACGTTTTTAGAACAAGATATGGAACTAAGGCCACAATCAGGTCTGAACCTATTGCAAACTTTCACATTGAGCCTCACACTCCAAGCCAAATCAATGTCAACTGTTCAACATTTGATCAAGAGGATTATCCAAGCAGATGAAGCTGACACCAAAGTTGGAAGCATCCTAGATTTGACTCTTGATGAATGGGCAAGCAAGGTACATGCTTTTGACCCCTACAAGGAAATAGAGGAATCTAAACTAGGAGTTTATTTCATGCATGAAGAAAATCAGCCTATTCCTAGCATCACCAAGCCAGACCATAAGGATGACAATGAGGTATGGCAGCTATTTTTGATGGATCAAGAAGTAGACAAGGTGTAGGTGGGGGAGCTATGCTTGTTTCACCTCAAGGCATTAAATATTATTTAGCTTTTAGATTTTAGTTTGCATGTTCTAACAACACTGCTGAATATGAAGCTTTGATACAAGGATTGCATTGGTCAAGGAAAAGAGGTATAAAAATTGTACAAGTCTTTGGCAGCGTGAGAGCTGATTGTTAATCAAGTTAAAGGGCAGCAGGCTTCCAAAAATGACCTACTCAAGTGTTATAAGAATAGGGTGTGGGACCTCATTCAGGATTTTGAAGGCTTTGACATCAACTCCATCCCTAGGAAAGAAAACCAAGCTGCTGATAGAATTGCAGCAGTTGGGGCAGCCTTTGATGTTGTGTAAAGTATCAAAGAATACAAAGTGTAGCCAAGCATTCATGTGATTATGAGGCCATTGGTGCCAGACAATAATGTAAGTTGGAAAGTGTTTGAAATTGACCAACAAATCATCAATTTATTGCAAGAAGAAGCTGAGTTCTCAGCCAAAAATAAGGAAAAGTTAGAACAACAGTATGGTGATCAAGTGGTACAGCTAAGAACAAACACGCTGTCAAAAGGACTTGTCACTTTAGAGTCCATTTTTAATCCTAATGATCAATTTAGGAAAGATAAAGAAAACATCCAAGTCAAGGGAGAAGATTCATTTCCAATCTCAATGGGAGAAGGAAAATCACTTCAAATTGGTAAAGTGGCAACCGAGCAAGAAAGGTATGAGTTCAGGAAACTTTGCCAAGAGTTCCTAGATGTATTTTCTTGGAGCTATGAAGACTTGAGAGGTTTTAATCCCAAGCTAGCTCAACATACAATTGAATTGGATCTAAGTGCTAAGCCCATTAGGAAAAAACAAAGGCTAGTCAATCCACACATGGAGCCTCTCATGAAGAGGGAATTGAATAAGTTAATAGAGGAAAGTATCATATTTCCCATCAAGAATTCTAGTTGGGTAGCAAACTTGGTTCCAGTTAGAAATAAGAGTGGGGATATCATATTTTGTGTAGACTTTAGATATTTGAATAGAGCATCCCTCAAGGATCATTACCCACCTCCCTCTATGGAACATATGTTGCAAGTTGTTGCTGGCTCTGAGAGGTTTTCATTGCTAGATGGTTATTCAGGGTATAATCAGATCATGGTAAAGGAGGATGATCAATTCAAGACTACCTTAACCACCAAATGGGGACTTATGCATATAAAGATATTCCATTTGGGTTGTCCAATGCCGAGATACCTTCTAAAAGGCAATGGATATGGCATTTAAGAGATTTATCAACAAAATGGTGTTGATATATCTAGATGATATTAATATATTTTCTAAAAGTGTAGTAGATCATCTCTTTCATTTGAGACAAGTGTTACAAAGATGTAGAATATTTGGGGTATCCTTGAATCCCAAGAAATGTATTTTCCTGGCTCATGAGGGAAAGCTCCTAGGCCACATTATTTCCAAAGAAGGATTAGTAATTGATATAGAGAGGGTTGAAGTAATTAAAGCACTTACTGCCATTACCAAGTCATAAGAAGGCCCTTCAAAGTTTCTTGGGAAGAACCAATTTTTTTCGGAGGTTTGTTCCAGGATCTTGCAGCCGTGTCAAGCCAATAACCATAATGTTGAAGAAAGGCATGGATTTCAAATGGACAGCTGAAGGTAAGGAAATTTTTGAGGTAATCAAAGAGGCTATCTCACAAGCTCCAACTCTCATTAACCAAGATTTCTCCAAGGATTTTATCATTTATGCATTTGGAGGTGATGATACAATATCTACAATTTTAGTACAGTAGAGCAAATAAAATGTAGAGCAGCCAATTTCCTTCTTTAGCCAAAGCTTGGAGGACTATGAGGTGAGATATTATTTCATCGAGAAGCATGTTCTTGCTGTGATTAGGATCTTGAAGAAATTTAAGCATCTAGATTCAAATAACAAGGTTCAACTGCTAGTTTCTCATGTAGGAGTTAAAGACTTCCTTCTCAACAAAGACCTGAATAAAAAATGTGCGGGGTGGATTACTCGTGTCATGGAGTATGACATTGAGATCAAGGTCACCAAGCTGGTCCAAGGAAAGGGATTATGTGAATAGTTGGTTTTGATAAAATCAACGAAAGCAAGCAATGAGAAGGATGTTGTTTTGGCATTGCAAGACAACCAAGAACAAGGAGGTGTTCAAGAAGAGAATGATGGTGTACTCACTCCTTGTTGGACCCAAGACATAGTGCACTTCCTAAAAACAGGCTTGTACCCTCCAGAGATGAACAAAACCAAGAGAAGGCACTTCAAATTATAGGCTGTCCCATATGCACTTGTTGATGGTGTTTTGTTCAAGAAGGATGTAAATGGAGTGTTGTTGAGATGCATTGGGACAAACCAAATTAATAGAATGCTAGAAGAGTTCCATGGTGGATCAGCTGGGGGCCACTTTGCTCCAAGAGTGATAGCCCTCAAGATTATGAAGGTTAGCTATTATTGGCCCAAGGTTTTTGGTGATTGTTATGCATGGATCAAGAGGTGTAAAAATTGTGCATTCTTCATAGGCAAGGAGAGATTAGCTGCCCTTCCATTGCACCCAATTTTAGTTGACCATCCATTCATGCAATGGGGTTTGGAATTTGTTGGAGTCATTAACCCAAACTCAATCCAAGGAGATAAGTGGATTCTAATAGCAATAGACTACTTCACCAAATGGACTGAGGCGGTGGCACTTAAAGAAGCAAATCAATCTAGCATCCTAGACTTCTATGAGGGGATAGTAACCAGATTTAGTGTACCTGCCACTATAATATCATATAATGCTTTGGCATTCATAGGATCAAAGGTAACTGAATGGACTATCAAAAAAGGGATTTATCTAAGCACTTCATCAAATTATTACCCTCAAGGTAATGGCCAAGTTGAGTCTACCAACAAGAACTTGTTAAAGATCATCAAGAGGACTCTTGATGAAAATCAGAGGAATTGGCACACCAAATTGAAATCATCCTTGTGGGATGATAGGATAACTCCCAAGAGATCCACAGGTAACTCTCCATTCAGACTTATTTATGGAAGAGAGGTAATCTTGCCCATGTCACTTGAGTTGCCAAAATTGGAACTCATGAAGCAATTGGAGTTGTTGGAGTTTGAACCCATGGAGGTTAGATATGAAGAAGTGATGGAGCTCCAAGAAATCAGAGAGCATGCAGCCCAAACAATGGAGAAGGACCAAGCCTTGATCAAGAGGACCTTTAATAGGAAAACTAGGGCTAGAACCTTCTAAGTTGGAGATTTAGTGTTGAAATGGGATGCAGACCGAGCAAAGCCAGGAAGGTATTCAAAGTTTTATGCCATTCGGAGTGGCCCCTACATTGTCACAAAATGTAAGAACAACAATGCCTTCCACTTGTCTGCATTAGATGGTGAAGAACTATAGATTCCAGTTAATGGAATCCATGTAAAGGATTACTACTAGAAGGAAAGCTCTCCACCTTGTACATATTAGCTTAGATTTTCATTCCTCCAAGTGCTTGTGCACATTTTTTTGTTGTAGCTTAGTTTTCCATTTCCCTAAGTGCTTTGGCACAAGCTTTTTGTCCCAAGATGCATTTTTATAGGCCATGTTCCAGATCAAGTGTTGTTCTACTCTCACATTTTCCTTCTTAAATTTTTTTCTAATGAGTTGGGAGTACCAAGTAGTTAATTTGATGACCCCATGCCCAATGGATTGCTTCAGGAAACTGGTAACTTCATCCAGTAGGAAGATGACCCCTCTAAGTCACCAAAATTGTTATCCAAAATAAGCCCCTTGCTCATTTTTGGCTAACTTCCTTTCATTCCTTCCTTCCTTGTGTCTCAGTTGAATTTTTTCACTTTTCAGGCACTCAAAATTTTCTAGAAGTGGTTTCATTGGATAGAGAATCTTCTCAGCTTTCCAGAATGGTAAATTTTTCTTTCTAACTCCTACTATTTTGCAAGCTATGGCTCGGCAGAGTTTTGGAGGGAAATTTTCCTAGTAAAGGTCCACGCCCAATCAGAGAGCACCACATGGTGGAGGAATGGCGGGAGCGGGGGTAAAATTGAAATTTTTACCAAGGATTGGTCAAGGAACATAAAAGATAATTCTGGCCCGAAGGCCCGCCATCTAATAGGAAGTGACCACGTGTCTAGGGGGCCATCGGAGATCGGCTCGGTGGGGAGAAGTTAGAGAAATTTCCAAAATTGGCGCAAAGGAAGAATTTCGGCCCAAAGGCCCACAACAAATGAGGAGCTACCATGTGTCCACAAGCTGGCGGGAGATGGAGGCATGGGGGAAATTTTCCATTTTTCCAAAGTGTGGCAAATGGTGTAATAAAATCCGCCTACGATGGCCCGTGCCAATCAAGAGCATGCCACGTGTCCATGTGGCCGGCAAAAATCTTAAGGTGGGTCCGCAGAGGGAAAAGAATTGGTCTAGGCCCACACCAATGGAAAGGTGCCACATGTCCTATTTGGGGAAATGGTCAGAGTCAATGGAAAATTAGAAGCCTGCCCCCACCAGCGAATGAAAAGATGACACGTGGCAAAGGAGCGGCGGAGCGCAGGGCGCTAATGAATTTTTTTCCAAAATCCAAAAAAGGTGTAAAGAGACCAGGAAGACCCATAGACCAATTAGGATGTGCCACATGGTAACAGAGTAGCAAGGGGTGGATATTTTTCATGAAATTTTCCCAAATTTCAAAAAGGGGAAAATTTTAAACTTTCATCCCGCCAACCCATTTTTGGCCCTTTTTTGCCCTAAATCTTCAGAAGGGCATAACTTTTGATCCAAAGCTCAGATTTTCACATTCTTGGTGTCATTGGAAATATGGTGAAATTATCTACATGATGGAGGGTTCAATTTTGTATTTTGATAGAGAATTTTGGGAGAAAATTAAAGAAACGTCCCTGACACGAAAAAACGTAGAATTGACATTCAACCACCAAATTTAATGAAGTATGGTCATTTTTCTGATCTGTAGAACAATGTACTTCTAAGTATGGGTTTTTCCATGAAGCCCATCACTCTGCAGGTGAAATTTGAGGAATCTAGTTGGTGGTTGAATTCATAAATCTATTTTTCCCACGTTTTTTGTTTTCTCTCCTTCTGCTTGACCATTAAAAGCCAGATTTGGCTCATTTGTAAAGGGTTGGACATATTTTTGCTCTGTAAGCTCTCTTTTCTTCCTTAGTAGGTAGATTTGTAGAGTTTCATACCTCTCATATAGACTACAACATGTGTTTTGCCTCCTGGCCATTATAATGCATTGTATTGAACTTGGGAATGATAATGTATGTTCTGTGATTGATTTTTTCAATCCTTTCATGTGTTTATCATTGTATTTTGATATCTCATTACATTCTAGCAATTTTTGCATATTTTTGTTATATTTCTTATGATTTTTGTAAATTTTGCAAAGTAGATGTTCACCACTCCTTGGTGTCTCACTAGCTTAGTTTAATTTCTTCTGCATCTTTCATCTCTGTCTCCTTGGAATTTAGAGTAGGATCTAGTATTAAACCTCTGCAAAGTTCATGCATACACCTGATTAGAGGAGTGAAGGAACCAACCTTTAATCTGGAGGGTCTTTTCCTAGTTTTGCAAGTCCCACACTTGGGGAAAAGATCCAATGTTGTGCAATCACAATGGATGCCCATTACAAAACTAGAAATGTGAGAAGACATCCCGAGGGTTATTTTGATTTGCACTAACAATAATCATATAAAATTTCACCTCAAAATACCTTTCCAATCTTTGGGAGTGAAGTTTTCAAGTCTTTACTAGTGTAGACTGTGTTGATCCCATACTTAGCCAAATTTTTACTACCACATGTCATGATTTCACTCATGTCAACCTTTTATTTCCCTATTTTCCATTTTCCAAGGGGACGACAAAATTGGGCATCCAAGTGCAATATCCCTATTTCATTCTTCATGTGATCATGTTTCCAACTCTTGGGTTTTTATGTGGCTAACCTTATCTCATGCACACTTCACTAGATCTTGCCACTTATCACAATATATCCCAAAGTGCCCATTTATTTCCCTATTGTACCTTTTCATCAAGATAATAGAGGTTAAAAAAATGGTCTCCTGTGTGTAATCCCCATGTTGTTTTCCATATGACTCTTTTCAACCCTCTAGTGTTTTCCTGGCTCTTTCCATCATCCTCACATTACTCTAGATTGTGACATTTTCACCATATACATACAAGATAATTAATGTGTCCATATTTTCAATTTATCCCAAGGGTAAAAAAATTAGATCCCATGTGTAAAATTGTATTTTAGCTCAGCTCCCATTCACCCATAGTCAAACAATGGTTAACAAGTAAACCGAATGTGAAAAATAACTCACTTTTAAGTCATTCCTTCTACATTGTTCACTTGTCCACCATTTTTCATGATGAAAACCTTAAAAAAACTTCAATTATAATGTTTATTCTTTCAAATTTGTTCCATACCATCCTTGACCTTGGAAACGAAGATTTCTTCATAACTCTTCAACCTAAAATTAGATTTAATTGAAATTTTCATAGAATAGTCTCCTCTTAAGAACCTTTGTGATCAATTTTTAAACATACTAGAGGATTCCCTATTTTAATAAAGCTGAAAATATTAAATTGTTCCTACAAAATTTTCCTTTTTTATTTGTAAGAGTTTTAACGGAAGACTCGCCATGAAAATTGAAGCATGTGATCTTGATGCAGAGTTGAATCCAACACTGATGTTTTCATTACAATCCATTACCAATAAGTTCAATTTCTAAAAATAGAATATGATATCTACAATTACCTACTAAAATTAGTAATTATTTCAAATCATCAAGCTCCAATCACTCAATGCATCTGAAAACAATGAAGAACAACAAACATGGTGCGATGGGAAAATTTACAAAAATAGTAGTTTTTAAAAAAGCAACCTACTAAAAATATTATTTTAAAAAATAATAGAAAAGAATCATCAAATAAATTAATCTAAGTGCATTAGGATCTTTTGAAAACAAATTTTGTGCAAAAAGGATTTTTTTGAAAATAGCAACTCCTAATACTACCTACCAAAAATAGAAATTTTCAGTTTTAAGTGTAGAAAGTTGTTGGCTTTGTTTTCACTTACCTTGCTACTTTTTTCCTTCATCACATGGTTTCAAATTTTTATATAGATCAAAAGAGAAAAATAACTATCTAAAAGGATCTCAAGGAATCGTTCTGATCACATTTATGTCAAGGAACATGACAAAGCATATCGAGGTAAAGTAGGTGAAAGTCAGGTACATTCTCTAGTTAGAAAAGAATTTTTAAGATTCAAGTTCCCCTTTGGAATCTAAACTTCATCAAAGGATTTCATCATGATCATAATTGAAATGAGAAACTCATCGGGAAATTTGAGAAACATTATGTCTTGAATCCATTAACATCTCTCTCGAAAAGCAAGTCAAAGTGAGCTAGTCAAGCCATCAAAGTATTCAAGCCATCCTATGCAAAGGATCAAGAATTCATCCTTTTCCCTAGGATCATATGAAAAATAAGGTAAACAAGATTTTCCATATATGATTTGACTCAAAAAATTATCTAGAGATGAGAAGGTTAAATAGGCAGTTAAGAATGATGAATCCTTCCAATTCCATTCAATGTCATTAATGATAGTGTTCTTAAACACTCAAATGCCAAATAGTTGGTAATGCGATCATTCCACCAAGAAAGAAAAAAATTCAATCAAACCTCATTTTAGTAAAACCAAATTCCATTGAGCACGAGATTTCAAAAAGGAAGATAATTGAATGAGGGCACGAGAGAGGTTTCACATTCCAAGAGAATTCATAAGAAGGTAAGGTTCATTATAGATCACATATATCCTCTTGAGTCAAGAAAGAGTTATCCATTAAATCTTCCTTCCCTTTAGGGGCATCCAAGTATGTATTCATGAGTGGAGGAAATTTCACATAATGAATAGGATGTGATCCTACATCAACCTCCCGAAATTGTTCTCATGACCAACATCATGTTAAGTCCTAAATATCCATTCTCATGGATTCAAGAATTTCTCAAAAGAAAAACAAGAACAACATAACAAGCTGCAATGCCAGAACTTGGGGCTATAAAAATTTCTTAAGATCAAAGCAGAGGAAGAAGGAATCGGTGGCTTCTCGTGTCCTTAGTAGAACTTCCAAGAACTAGTATGTGGAATTTTCCTGACCTAAGAATCTAAATCCAATTGAGGAGATGCCTCTATCAAACTATGAATTAAACCAAATCTCATTGGTTAAAGCTTCACATGTGGATAAACCTCATTTTTTAAAGGAATCCTATACCCTCCTTATTACTCAAAATGAAGAGTACAAATGAGCAATTGAGAAATTATAGGAACATGTGAAAGATATCAAGGCCTATATTCAACCTTTATTGGAGCCAAATTTAGTACCTCCACTCCCCATGAAATAAATTACTTCAATTAGTATCTTTGACCTTGAGGTGATCAAGAAGGATCAAAGGCATATATGGAGCAAGGAAGGCCAATGAGAAATGGATCAATAATATCATCGAGAAAGGAAATACATTTCTCCTAGAGGTTCTCTCTCTACTCAGGTATATTCTTGCCAATTTTTTGAAAGTTAAGAAATAAAGGGAAAATATTAAAAAAAGAATATCCACTTGTATGAGGTGTTCCCAATTATGTCTAAGATGAGATCTATTGATTCTCATATCCTTGTGAGTAAAAACATGTTCACATCAACTATCGACAATTTTTCCCCAATCTGGTGCATCATGCATACATACCAGCTATGGTATGATAGAAGATGAAATATTTGAACTTGAATCTAATGGAAAAAATGTTGTCCAGATCTTCAAGTGAGGTCTGAAATTACGTACACAAACTTGGATTCCCTCCACTCACTAAGAATTTTTCATCATAAGAACTCATTATTTCCTTTGAGGAGTTGTTCAATAAAGAGGTAGATGATCTTATTTATTTCAATGAAGATACCTTAAAATACATTTCTAGCATCAAAACTCTATTTATGACATTGCAAGAGATCAGAAAAGATGGCTTAGTTAGTGCAATAATATCAATGATGTTCCCTAGACATGGATCAAAGTGTTGAGCTGTATTTTCATTCTAGAAGTAGATAAGGTGGCACATGTGGTATCTTAGTTTAGTAAATAATTCAAAGGACAAGAGCTTATTCTTGTAACTCAACCTTAGGGATCATCGTTGTCATTTTTATGTACACTTAGTACAACTTTATAACCCCATGTATGTCAGTCTATCACCCATTGGGTGCTGGTCATTCACCCGAGGCATGAGCGGGCACCGAGCCCCTCCTTTATGTGAGCATTGTGAGAAGTTTTTGATTGTTAAAGGATTAGTTACAGAAAAGTATATATTCATGTAAAAGCACAACATGAGCTACCATATCCTTATACCCATGCATGAAAATGAGATAAACAACACAACATGGATTATGAAGAACATATATGATTCATAGTATGAAGAAATGACACTAGGGTTTTCACCCATGAACAAGATATCTAGAACAAATATATATATATATATATATATATATATATATATATATTGATTAAGAGTGCTTTATAACCACATTAAATTTAAAAGGAAATACCAGGCCAAATACCAAAAATTCCTGGGATCCGTCCCATACAATATATGTTAAAACAAAGATCTAAATCATATATCAGGAATCCTAGCTATGTCCCCTCGAGTTCATCACTTACTATAGACTTTTTTTCCATCTAGAGGCCTATTACATTTCTTATAACCCTTAGCACTAGTGCACCAACCCTAAAATATGACATTATACTATTGATGCATTCCCCTTGATCTTACACATTCTATCTTCATTGGGTTGTGTCTTTTTGTTCTAGAGAATCTCTTCTTATAGGTCCAATACCCACTTCCATGCCTTCCTTCAGGAGTAGATCACATGCCAAGTGTCCATGTGGTCCTTCATTGGTGAATGCTTATCTAGCTCTGAGCTCTTCCACTTTCTGTAATGATGTCTTCTAAGAATATTCCATGTGTGGGATATTCTTTTCTTGACCTCCAAGGTTCCGGCATACACCTTATCCACTCAAGGCCTCTCTAGATGGGTCACATTTTTCCTCAAGTTCCTTTAGAATGCCAAATATGGTTAATTCCTTTAAACATGATGTCCTTCCTTACGCGCATGCCTTGGTTTCTCCTAAACCCTTCTTAAACCCTTATCCTATGCACTTCTCTCAATGTTCCCTTCTTCTTACTAGTCTCACATGATCATGCACCCTTTAGTACTTAGCCAATATTTTGAGGCCCAACATCACCCACACTAAGCGTGTTCTCCTTCCTTAGAAACATCCTACTTCCTCGAAGAATAAAGAATGGTGAGACTTGTATAATTTGAATGAAGAATGAAAGAATGGAAGAATGGAGGAAATAAGAATGGAAGAATGCGAAGATCTCTTATTGCTATTAGAGGAGCAAGAACTCCTTCCTCATTGTTACCTCAATCTTCTCCCAGGACTTCAATTCACCTTGAGCCTACTGGAGTAGGTCACCCACTAGAGTACTCACCTCTTCAAATATCAATTCATTTCCCTTAGCATTCAACATATCTATAATCCCTTCTAACTACTTACTAAGGTTGTCCAGTGCATCCATTCTATGAGTGACCTGGGGGTATAGTTCCTTAAGCCAATTTTTAACCGAACCTCACAAGGTTTTGATTGCTTCCATTTTCTTCTCAACTTTGGCTAGGATCTTATCCCACCCACCCTATTTCCCTTATTATTCTCCTAGAATTCTTTCAGATCTGTCTCATGTGTAGCAACTAGTATACTTACTACCATGTCTCTGTTAGTGCAATTATTATACACACCTCAAAAATTCACATGGTGGTTTGTTCAACAAAAAGGAGTTTGGAGTATCGAGTGATTTTCTCCCCAATCTTCAGCATTTCTTCCTTCTTCTGGCATGTAAAATCCTCTTCTGCTGATTCCAATGTGAGCGGCTACCTTTCCATGGTAAGGATTTAGGTTAAGTCTTCCAAGCATTACAAGGTCGACTCGTATTTTTATCCAGCGAGTTCAAGTCTAGATGCTTTAAGATAATGGCATTTGTAATCATCTCCATATTTTTGTAGACCTCACGCACCTTTTCCTTCTCTTCCCTTATTTTGCACCTTAATTGTGTGCTGATCAACTCCTCCTACTTTAGATCCTTACTCTTCTCGGTAATTTATTTATTCTTCTTCTCCATCTCTTCCTCAAGGAAGCTTACCTTATCATTTATTCTAAAGATTCTCACCTCAACCTCCATCGATACCTTGTTGAGTGCATTGTATACTTTCTCATCAGATAATTATTGAGTGTTTATTAGGGGGTTCAATCCCTTGGTCTCTAGTACTTTCATCAGTGCCCCTTTTCTTACCTCAAACTCAGAATCATCAACATGGGACTCAAAATCCCAAGATAACATCTTCCTTGTTCATGGGTATGCACCTTCTTCTTCAAATGAATATCAAGAAAGGATTTGGTTTGTAGGCATGGTAATTTAGAAGCGCACACACAATACCTTATTTATATCAGTGATATAACTCATTCCCTACTCCTATGCTTTTACCACGTCTTTTCCTCCTATGCGTAATGCCTTAGGAAATCTTGTCGCCAGTGTTAGGGTCTACACCCATGGTTCCATATTATTTTCCCATGTTTTCCTCCTCTATCTCCTTGAGAAATATTTCAACGTTTCACTCTACGTTATGTTCCATCAAATAATTTATTATGCCCACTACTTCCATTTCCACGACATCTTCTATCTACTCCTTGGTGAGGCTTGGGGTCCTTTGATCTTTGGTGTTCACCTCTTCACTCTCCCCTTTTCCTTGAGTTCCTTCTTCTTTCCCATCATTTTCTTCACTTCCTTCATCTGAGATGTGTACATTATACACGGGATCGTCCTAAGCCTCTTCATGCTCATCATGGTCCTTTTATCCCCTATAGGCTTCCAAGATCTCTATTTCTTCTGAGTCCACCTTCTCTACCACCTTTTGCTTCTTCCTAACTGGTGACTCAAGTATAGGGGATTCTTCCTTCTCATCTTCTTTAGCAAGAAAATCCTTCCTTGGTGACTCTTCTTTCGTAGGGGGTTCTTCTTGCTTTGGCACCTCTTCCTTAGGTGTATTTTATTTTTCCTTAACGGGGAGTTCTTCCTCCGGCATATGTTCTTGGCCTTGTGCCTAGCTCTGAACGCCAACAAATTACATTATTTGTACACTCGGTGCCTTCTTCTCTGGTGTCTCCTCTCTCTCCCTCTTCCTTGGCGTAGGATTCTTCTTTACGGTGGGGTCTTATGGGATGGAGGCATCATTCTCCACATAGGTTCCTTTCTCATACTTGGGCCTAATGCATATGTATACCCTCGCTATGGTTCTTCCAACAATTGGTAGTGTCGCATGTTTTATTGTGTGCACCTCATGTGAGGAATAATTCTCCACATAAGCACACTTGTTGGGGTATAGTAGCTTTCTAAGAAAATCATGGTGGTTTTGGCCTCACTCACTGAGGTAGAACCTTAGTCTTTTAGCTTCCTTGAAGTGGTTGACCCCTGCTTGGAAATATTGAGCAGTGAAAGAGAAGGGTAATTTACACCATGGGCTCTTGCTCCTATTTATCAAGGAGAACCTACCAATGTAGAAATGTTGGTATACATCAAACTTGGCTTCTCCCCATACTAGTGCTAGTAATTGTTTGGGTATCCTCCATTCAGCCACGGACATGTCAAACATTCACTTGTATCATTTCTCTAGGAGTTCCTTGTGGGTGGTCGTCATGGTGTCACAAGTATGTTTCTCAAATATTTTGCCCAGGGAGGGGTTCTCATCCAGGTACTCTCGTACAAATTTGTCTAGCCCATTAGGCATTCCAATTTATGAAAACATGGTGGTAAGAAGAACATTACCAAACATGATCTTCTCCCCATCATGCACAACACTAATGATCTCCTTGGCTATGAATGTTGATAGGTTGTAGATGGTTCCTTTCTATATTTTTTGGTAAATGTTTAACCAGGACTTGTTGATCTATTTCCACCTCTCTTGTCCATTCAGCTTGGTCACTAAGCACATGGCCATCCTCATTATAGGGTCATAAATTTCTGATATGTCAAAGTATCATGACCCCTTCTTATAGTCATAGGCCTCCACAGTTTTCTTTATGGCCTCCTTGTCCTCCAAGTCATCATCAAATGAATCTCCTTCGTAGGTAAGACCAGTAAATTTGGAGATCAATTAGGGAGTTATCCTTATTCTTCATCCCGCAAAGTAGAAATGGTCTTCATGTATGCGTGACATCAGCCATTGGTACAACCACTTGGGTTTACCAAAATAGGGAAAATCATATAGTTGTAATAATCTGGAGTTTTCCATTTTCACCTTGACCTCATCGTCATAGATGGGCATTCCATCTGGTTTCCACTTATCTATGGGTCTCACCATTTCCAATGCCATTTATTTATTTGTGGTGTTCATTTGATTGTTTTATTATCTTACAACCATTTTTCCTCATGTGAGACACCCACTCTTTTCCAAGCAACACATCATCTTGGTATTGTATGTCCGGATACCACTCCTCATTAAAACTAGTGGAAACAATTTGTTTCCCTTTTCCCTTGCCCTTCTTTGGTGAAACAGTTTCCTTCTTTGGTTCCATCTTCTTATTAGGTTATTAAAAAAAATCTTCCTTGTCTACTCAAATATGTGGATTAACTTTGACAAAATCCCTTTACTCCCATTCCCTAGTTGTAGAAACCTAACCTAGATAATCCTTCCATAAGATGAAGTACTCTTCTAAAACCTTATTCCCTATGCACGTCTACTTCTTCCACTCGGTTCATAAATCACACTATTCATGCACTCATATTTTCATAATTTTTCCTTCGCACAAATCTTTTTCACGGATTCCCTAGTTCACAATAGCTCTTTGATATTGTAATTGCAAGGTAAACAATAACATGCCCAACCATCCACTTATAGTTTTTTTCTCATCTCCCACGGTAAATTCTATGCCACCTACCAACTTATTTTTGTAATAAAGGGGCCCTTTTCCACTAAATCCCAACCTTAAGTGCTCTTACCCCCACACCCAATCATCAATGAAAAATCTCTACAAACTTCTAGCACGTAAAAATCCTTATTGACCGAAGATCCTCACGTGTGCGTTTGCATGCAAGCCGAAGGCACTTCTTTCATTCTTAACCTAATTTTTTCCCTTTCCTACCTCATGTTGTTCATGTGCTTCTCATCCTTTATACATGGTATTTGTAAAGTTATCTTGACACCAAACTCCTTATGTCCACAATTTCTATACGTGCTATTCCACACTACACACTTTTTATCCTTCAATTCGGGCCACCAAAAATAACTTCCACTACCGACTTCCATTTTAATTTGCATTACTCCACTCCACACAAAAATACATGTGCGGTCATCTACACATACACAGACCTCTTGAAATTAATAAGTGGTTAACAGTGCACAAGCCACACAAAACAACAACATGAAAAGAAAGGAACAAGAAACAAGAAAAGCAAACACAAGGAAAATAAATTTATTAAGGGGAATCCTATGCTAAATGGAAATATTGCCTTATTTATGAACACAAGGAAGACTTATTTATAGTAGGGCTTCATCCTACTCCCATTGAAATGACTTGGTAATCATGTTCCATCCAGCAATTGTAACTGATAGGCACCTAAATCAAGGATGTATGACATGATATATGGCCCCAACCAATGGAATTTCATTTTCCTAAGATGGCGTAGAAATTTGGAGTCATAAAACAAGACCATCTACCTAACCTCAAATTTTTTGTTTTTAATATGGTGCTCATGCCATGCTTTCTACCATGCCTTTTTATTATTCTGACTCCATCTAGCAAGTGATCACCTTTCGTCCAATTACATTAATTTCTCCATGCACTCTTAAATTGCTTGTTCATTAAATAACCCTCCTACATGTGCAATACATAGCAATGGTAGCATAAATTGAAATGGTAAAACAAATTCCACACCAAACACTAATTAAAATGGTGTGGCCTTGTTTAATCTCTTGTAGGTTGTCTTATATGCCCATTTGAATGATTGATACCTTGTCATCCCAATCTTTTCTTCCCACGTCACAAATTTTGGTCAGTGTGTGGATTAATATCTTGTTAAATACATCAACAGTTCCATTCACTTGGGGGTGATAAGTGGTGGTCTTGTGATGGGTCACTTGTGAATTCTGCCACTAAAAACTGACTGTTTCATTCAAAAATGTGTACCCTGTCACTAGTCAAGCTTAAAGGACATCCATACATGTTGATTATGTTCTCCCATAAGAATCTAGTAGTTGTCACTACTATGTAATCCCTTGTAGGCATTGCCTCTGCCCACCTTGTTAAGTAATCAATGCAAGTGATGATATAACATGAACCAGTCCTTTGCATGGCAAGTGAAATTGGTCCTAAAAAATCAATTTCCCATTTTTAAAATGGTTCAACGACTGTCTATAGGTCTCAAGGGCATCTCATCTCTTTTTCTGGCTTGTCAAGGGATTGAAAATGGTCATAGGCCTTGTAAAATTCAATGAAATCCTAGTAGATACTTTCCCACCAAAGCCCTACGAGTAGAATCTTCCACGCTATGGAATTCCCTACATAGTGCCCTCCTGTAATCCCACCATGTGCTTCCTCCATGATTGCAACACGATCATGCTCAAACACACACCGACACAAAACCTCATCATGCGGCCTAGTTTTTATAAGTCTCCACCGATTAGAATTTAGGGTGCGACGTGTATGGTTATTTGTTTTATTTCTAGATTCTTCATTCCTTTTGAGGTCACACCCATTTTAAGAAACAAAATAATATCTTCTAATTCATAGGCCATGTGCCACAACCTAAATAATTTCACATCTGGCATAACATCCTCAATGCTATGTGCATCCTATCCTAAAGCAATCCTTGATAAATTGTCAAAGGCCATGTGTTACTATTTCTTGGTTTCACAACAACTATAAACTAAAATTATTGAAATAATAGGACCCACTTATATATGCGCCCTTGTAAAATGGGATTTTTAAACAAATACTTAAATTTCATGTGATCCATGTAAAATATGAAGGGTGTTACCAGTAGATGCTTCTTGAACTTATGCGACGTAGATCATTGATAGTTTCTTTGTGCTCAATAGTAGTATAGTTTTTCTCTACTAGTGTCTACTTCCTATTTGCAAAGAAAAAGGGGTGATCAACAATCCCATCACCAGGTTGTGTTAGCATTGCTATAATGGTTCTCCCTAAAGAATCAACATGTACATGGAAAGGTTTAACCCAACAAGGAAAGCATAATATGTGCATAGTGACAAGTCCATCCTTAAAAGTGTCAAACGTAGTCTAATGTGCCTCTCCCTAGTGAAAGTAACTCTTGTGTTTTAGTAACTCCTCCAATGGCGGGAGATATTGGCATACCCCTTGATAAATTTCCATTAGTACCCCATATGCCCAAGGAATCCGTGCACTGTGCTATGACTTGTAGGCTCCCCCAATCCCACAATAATGGTAACTTTGGCGGGATCCACCACTAAACCTTCCTTACATATAATATGCCTCAACATGGTTGAAAATGGAGTAATGAAGAGACACTTATTGATGTTGAGGGATATGCACAAATGATGACATCTTTCGAACATCAACCGCAAATTGTCACAATGGTATTTCACTAGTCCATACATCATCTAGTCATCAAGGTAAACTTGAAGAAACTTATGGATGAAGTCTTGAAATTCCCGCACCACAATGCACAAAAATACAGTAGGCATGTTCTTCACTCAAAATGACATGACCATATAGGAAAAACTTCTACACTCAGTGGGAAAGTTGTCTTTTCTTGGTCTTCTTTAGAAATTCTAACTTGATGGTATCCTGAGAATCCATTCGTGAAGCAATAGATTTCATGCCCAGCCACTCCTTCCAGAATCTCCTTGGTAAAAGGGGTTGGAAAAGGATCAATTACACATACCACATTTAATTCCCTATAGTCAACATAGATCCTTATCCTTCCATCCTTTTTAATGTTGATGACCATGGGGCTTACCCATTATGATTCCTCCACAACTTCAATGATGCACTGAAGTGATCACTTTATTTATCTCCTCCTTGAATTTGACATGAAGATTCAAATTCATTCAATAAGGCCTCTTCCAAATTAGGCATGCACCCTCCTTTAACTTGATTTTCATTTCTCCTAAGGAGTGTTGAACAAATTTAAGCTCATGATATATGCACGAAATAAGTCCTAAAACTCACACAATAGATCAATGATCTTTGAAACCTCCTTCTCTAACCAATAGTCTCCAATAATGGCCTCCTTAGGTTTCGTTTCTAAACCAATGTTAACCTTTTTTTTTTTTAGGGGCTCATGGTAGGCATGTGCTTTCTCATCATAAATATGATTAAATTTGCACATACCTTTAGTATGGTTAGCGTCCAAACTATCCATCTCTTCGCCATCTATCACATAGACCATCTTTCCTTTTTATTTCTCCATGCATGCACACTCAAGTTGTGTTTCTTCTTATTCTTCTTCATCAAAGCATGGTTCCAAACCAGGTTCACCTAATAACTCTAGTATTCTATCTTTTGCCATGAAACTATCTCCCATTATTAGGCGCTTAACAACCTGCAATGCCCTATCCATTGATGGTATAGTAATCCGATATTTGAAATCTTGAAGGAGGTAAGTTTTTAACTCTTAGGTGCTTAACTAAGTGAATTTTTTCACTCTTGTAACAAATCCTCTTAACTATCACCCAATTAACTCATAAGTCCCATGCACCCAGTTTTCACATGCCACACTAGTTGTATCACTCAATGGCGATTGGGTGTCTTCAAATTGAATAAATCCTTCTATAGGGTTAATCACTTTAGGGTCCCCGACAGTACACATAGGTCCTGTCAAGAAATTATTCTCCAAGGGGCTTAGTATAGGGCACTTTGAATTTCTATTGTTAAGGGGATGATGACCCACTCTTCCTTGTTCTCAAATATTATGTATCCGTTATTGAACCTCATATCAACATTGTTCTTATAACACCAAGGCTGCCCAAGTAAAGATGGAAAGTTTTCTTCCTCGGCTAGTGCCAAGACATCAAAATCCCCAAGAATTTTGCCACATGGATAGTGCTAACAACATCCTTTAAGACACCAACAAGCATAACCTTTGTATTTTTATCCATATAAAACAAATTTGAAGATGGATGTAATGGGGGCCTTCCCATTTGATGTCATGCATCTAGGGTGAGAATATTTATCAAAATCCATCCATCCAAAACAACATTCAAGGTAATATCCTTATCATAGTCAAGGCTATGGGGAGGAAGGTTAGCATCCAGAACCTTCCTTTCACGTTCTATTCCAAAGTGTGTGGTACCTTATCTTGTAGCCATTCTCCTAATAAAGGAATGATATTCTCTTGCCTTAACATTTTGCATACTTCCCTTACCTCATCCAAATCCTTCTATGGAGCCTCTGCATTCTTCCTTTTCTCTAACTTCCTTGACTATTCCTTTAGGCACTAGATCTCTCCTTGTAGGCTTCAATTACATCCATGGTCTCTTGATATACCTCCTTCTGATGAGTAGGGTCTAGATAATTTCCACGCACCACATATTATCTTGTAACTAGTGGTTTCTGCCTTGGTATATCCCTTGCATGTGTAGCCTCAACTCGCGTTGTAACTAGTATAGTCTCTAGTTCTCACTCGCATGCCACTTTGGCATCCATAGTGAATCATCTCTTACCATTTCAATGCCTTTTTATTTCTGGTGATATTCAATCATATGTTCAAATAGCTCTTGAAAATCCTCATACTTATGTTTTTTTCCACACCAAGAGCATTGTAACAGATTAGGGAATTCATGCTTATAGTGCTCTGTAGACCCACAGTTATAACAGACTCCATGTGGGAACTCACTTCTTCCTCCTCCATGGTTTCCATGACCATGAAATCCTCCTTAGAAACCTCTTCCACGCACCCTCCATATGTGTGCCCTTCATAGTGACAACCATCATCCTTGGAATTATTTGCAAGGTTGGTCTATCGCACACCAATATCAATGGCATCATGTATTTGGTCAATCAATATACAATCCTTGGTGTCATGAGTAGTAGAGGTGAAAATATTATAATAGAAAGACACATTTTATGGATCACGCATTGTAATAATAGGCACCTACTTGCATCATGATCTCTGTGGCAGATCTCACAGTCCACTGTCATGGCATGTACTAATCTCCTAGGGAAATTTTTCTTTGTATGCCCCTCTACATCACAATCCATGTACACGATATACCACTATGAGTCTCATGTGCCTAGTTTATAGGTATATTCTCTAGCTTCTTATCCATTATAGAAATCTAAGCTTTAAGAAAAGGGCTAACACTAGTATCAACACTTCCAACAACCTTAGTGTGTAGGGCATCTTCCAAGACCTCGCACGGGTTTGTGAAAGACTTATGCCAAAGTGCTCTCTGAAAGGTGTCATCAACCCTCCAACAAACCACTTTGAGCATGCTTGAGAGGGGTGAATATCATAAGATGATTTTCATAAGAGAGTCTTGAAATGCACATTTTACTCTTGCACACTCTCTCGTCATACCTTGTTAAATTTCCTTTAGCGTGCTAATGCTCTTCTCATTAAAACTTAGGGATATGAAATTCAGTCAATAAGGCATTCCATAGCACGGTGTAATCCACCACTATTTCATGGGGGTCATACTTTTGGTAGCAACTATGCACATGTATTTGCAATTTCATTTCAAACTGGCTTTATTTCTCTCATCTAGGGTAGTGATCCCTTTGTGTCCCATAGCAGATCACACTTGTGTACATGATCCATAGTATCCTTAAGACCTTTGTAGTCCGGTAGATGCAAAAAAATTGAAAAAAACTTGCTTTGAGGTGGTTGAGGTCCTTGTCCACTTGACCCAAAACCTTGATTTCCTCCGGTGTTACCTCCACCACAAGATCTATTAGATCCACCAGGTCTTGTTCCTCGTAATCCACTGGATCCACCTCTTATAGCCAGTAATGGTCCTAAATTGGTTGTGCCTATCATTCCCGATGTCCCACTAAACTATGCACCAACATTTTTGATATTTCACCATTACCAGATGTGTGTCCCACGCCGCTTCTAGACATGATACACAAACTTTACATACTTTTACTTTTCCCAAATGTTGTTCCGAATAATATTAATCAAAACACAAGGAATGATTGTGTATCCATAGATGTACCAAATGAGAAATTATATCTCTTAGGTGTAGATCGGTCACTCCCACCAATACCAACTGGGTTAGCAATACTTATCTCTTGATTTGGAAGACTAAGCACTAGGGCTCGATCACTAGGTGAACTCTCATCGAAGCTCAAGGGGTTTCTCTCCCACACTTCACAAGATGGGGTAACAAAGAATGCTCAAGCTCCACATCCTCCATGTGAACCTCAATTCCTTCCCGCAATGTATGTCTCCATAAATCCAGCACTCTTGTAACCTCACATTTTCTATCCCACTCCCTCTCATGAGATTCATTATACTTGATTCATCTATCTACCCTCTCCTTTTCATCTGCAAGGTCTGCAATCTTCCTCCACCCTATCTTCCCCACCCAACACTCAAAGAAGCATAGGTGACCGTAGGAAATGCTTCCAAACTTAGTGTAATGATCATGATATTTATGGCTAAAGGGATAGCACATAAAAACAATCCTTTAGGTTCCCTTGGGAACTCAAAATCACCAACCTCTGGATAAGAATACATAGACATAGCGTATTCTAGGGTATAACTGTCAACACTATTCTCCACCAATGAGCAACAACATGTTTCCAAGTCAAATCAACATCTTATAGCATCGATATTCATATTGGGTCCACACATGAGATATATAATACCAGCTTGATATAGATGTGTACGAAAAAATCCATTCATACAAATCTCTTTGGAAAGCGTAAAAAGAAGGTCTCATATAACTCATGATACAGGTGCTCTTCTACCCATCTCGGTGCAATAAAATCAGGTCCAATACTAATCTCTAAGAAAACTGATCCTCTATGAGTTTAAACCATTCCTTGACACACGTCTAAGGTCAAGCACTCTATCATCATGCATCATTCTCACAACAAATTTGAAAAGAGGTCCCAACAATGGAACCAAGATGTAGTCATTTTTATGTCTTTGTTAGTACAATTTTCTAGCCCCATGTTTTCCAACCTATCACCCAACGGGTTCTAGGCAACTCACCGAGGCATGCGTGGGTTCTAAGCCCCTCCTTTATGTGATCATTATGAGAATATCTTGCCATTATTAAAGGATTAGTTGTAGAAAAGTAGATATTCATGTAAAAGCACATCATGAGCTACCATATCCTTATACACATGCATGAAAATGAGAGAAACAACACAACATGGATTATGAAGAACATATCTAATTCATAGTATGAAGAAATGACACTAGGGTTTACACCCATGAACAAGATATCCAGAATAAATATATATATATATATATATATATATATATATATATATATATATATATATATGATCAAGAGTGTTAAATAAACACATTAAATTCAAAAGGCCATAGTAGGCCGAATATTGTAATTTCTAGGGATCTGGCCTATACAATATATGTTAAAATAGAAATCTAACTCATATATCAGGAGTCCTAGCTATGCCCCCTAGTTCATCCCTTATTACATAAGTTTTTACCATATAGAGGCCTATTACATTCCTTATAACCTTAAGCACTAGTGCTCTAAACCCTAGATTGCGGCATCAAATTCTTTATGCGTTCCCCCTAATCCTGCACCTTCTATCTTCATTGGGTTGTGTCTTTCTTATTCTAGAGCATCTCTTCTTATGGGTCCAATACCCACTTACATGCCTTCATTTAGGAGTAGATCGTATTCCAAGTATCCATGTGGTCCATTATTGAATTATTATCTACCTCTCGACGAGCTCTTGCACTTTCTCGTAATGATTTCTTCTAATAATATTCCATTTGTGGGATATTATTTTCTTGACCTCCAAGGTTCCAGGATGGTACCTTATGCACTCAAATGCATATACAGGTCACATTTTTCTTCAAGTGCCTTTAGAATACCAAATATTGCTAAGTCCTTTAAACCTAATGTCATTCCTTACGCATGCACCCTGGTTTCTCCTAAACCCTTCTTAAACCCTTGTCCTACATGCTTCTCCCCATGTGCCCTTCTTCTTACTCGGTCCCGTGTGCTCATGCGCCCTTTAGTACTTAGCCAATATTTTGAGGCCCAATAATCATGAATCAGAAAATTATCCATCAATAAGAGATTCTCTTCATCATATCGGTCAACCCTTCCTTCTCTCTCTCCCCTCTTTTCCTTATTGTCTCTACATGTTCTAATTTGTCATTAAGAATGTACTTTTTGTTATTTCATTATATTCACTTAAGTGACCTGACTTAAATATTGTAAGAGTAATTTTTCCAATAACAAGAAAAATGTTCACTTCTTAGGAATATGAAAGGTCATAGGTGATGAGGATAGGTGAAAGGTTAGGTGGGGGAGATAAAAGGACAATTTGTAATTGTATAAATTTCAATGGCTTCTCTATTCCAAGGGGTGGGTAATTATTGATTGAATGTATTGTTTTGATATTACCACTTCTAAATTAAGAAATAAAAGATGTAACTATTATTATTATTGTATTGTGTTCCTCTACTCTATCTTTCTAACTTTACATACATGATAATATTGTAAAACCAAGAAAGGTGTCTACACCTTTTATAAATGAGTCAATGAAATTTTGTGTCTATGATTTTTTGGTGTTATCATTGTTTACATTTTTTTGTTCTTCTAATTGAATTTTAACCTAACTAGTTATTTTATGTAAAATTTGACAGTTCCTACTCACAATAATAACTCTCTCTCTCCTTATTTCCCCAACTCCCCTTTACCTCTCTCCACTGGAAATTCCTCCCTTGTTCCTTGTATAAGAACTTTTCCATAGGGTTATTATAGTATTCCTATGAGATCCCTAGACTCTTCCCAACCCCAAAAAGTTTAGGTAATTTAAATAGTTTACATTCAATAATGGGAGTATCCCCATACACAAAAAGGACGGGCTTAGTCCCACACCGTTGGTGAAAAATCAATAATTTTCAACATGAAAAATTATTTTGCCAAATCTAGCCCTAGCTAGCATTTAACATGGACCTTAGACTTGACCATTGAATACCAAAGGAAAAAACCAAAAATATTAATTTTCACTAATGAAACGTTTATGTTTGTCAACACCTCATTCATCCAATTTTTAATCTTTGATTATGCAACATTATCACTTGTGTAACCTACTACTTCATATATTTTTTAGTTGGATACAAAGCTCAATGGGTCGTAACTTCCACATTTAATTTATGTTTTATCCTATTAAAATTACATTTGAAATATATTGAAGAGATCTTCCCTATATAGGTATTTTCATAAAAATTATAAACCATCTTATTGATTCTATATGAAGATCATTCTTGATCATTCCTCCCCATTGAGTATCTTATGGACCACAAAATATTTTGGTTTTACTTTAACAAGAGGTGAGGGTAAAAATCCATCACCCCTCTAATTTTATCCACCTTGTTTTACTTAGATAAATTCATTTTAGACCTACATGAAGATATTCTACATCACCTCTTGATGAATTCCTCACCCCCATTTAGAAAGGATAAAATCCATTTATTTTTGTTTAAATTTAGACAAGTCCTGTGACCTAATAGTGAAGGTTCTAAATTTTGACACGTGGGGTCGTGGGTTTGATCCCCATGCTCAAATTTTTCCCTTTTCATTTGCTAAGAGATCTAATATCTCAAATCCTTGGTACAAAACTAGGAATATGATTTTTAAATCCTTTGGAAGTTGATTTGTTTTGTGGCTTGGGCCAAATCTTGTACTATATTTTTGGCACCAAACTTACCATTAAGATCACCATGAACTCTCCTTATAACTTGGAATTAGGAATGATTTTAGTTTTTATGTTGTGGCTCATCTTCCATGTGGTAATGTCTAAATAATCGAGATGAATATTGAACTCACTAGGTGTGGTGATGACTAGGTGGTCAGAATTCGGTGGCATTGTAGAGCTCGGTCGAGCTAGGAGGTTTTATCTCCATAATTTTTATCCCACAATTGGTATTCATTACATTTTATAATAAATAACACTTATAGTAAAATGTGAAGAATAAGGCGAAATGTCCCCCTCCTAACAAAAATTGTACCCCACCGGCTAATGAGCCCCATCCAAAGGAATAATGTAGGCCCCACACTTGACCTTCAAAGACATGAGGCCAAAACCAAAATAATATTTTTATCAATCACACTCTACTACTTGTCAAGACGTCATTCATCTACATTTCAAGATATTATTATGCCACATCATCACTTTGTAACCCACTCCATATATTTTTCCAAATTGGAGAAAACCTTCAACAAGCCGTAACTTCCACATATAATTTTTTTATCCCAATCAAAGTGCATTAGAAATATCGAACAATCTATTACATGTGAAATAAGTTTCACAAAAATTATAGAATATCTTATTTATTTTATATGGGGATATTATTGGATCACTCCTCCCCACTAAGAAGCTTTTGGACCACCAAAAGTTTGGTTTTATTTTGACAATAGGTGAGGGTACAACTTCCTCATCCATTTGATTTCTATCCACCTTATTTTACTTGATGCATTACTTCTAGACATACACAAATATATTCCACATCACCTCTTCATGAATTCCTCACCCTCCTGTCAATAATAACATCTTCCTACAACTCATCAAGATATTCAGGAGAAAAATCATCAATAAAAGGTACTTGAATACTCTCATCCTGATCCATGATCATAGGAGGCTCATACAATTTAAAGTTTTCAACATTTACAATGGAATACATTTGTATATATGGAGGTAACTCTAACCGAGATGAAATTATTGCCAATCTTATCCAAAATATTAAATGGGCCATATCTTATTCGTTTAAGATTTTACCTTCACATGTAAGACTATCCTTATTAATACATAGCCTAGCCTTTTACTTAGATTGGCTCGTTTCTAATTTCTCTTGGACATATTAATGAACCATCTCGTATCTTATGAAAGAAAATTTTAGCCTTATAAACATCATCTTATCCATCCACCACTGAATCTTGTCCAAAATTAAATTCCAATAAGGACTTAGGAAAATAGCCAAAACAAGTCTCAAAAGGAGACTTTTGTGTAGAAGAATGCATGACACACGAGAGGCATGTTGCACATAAACAAATTCTCATCCCAAAATTTTGGATTCTTAATACAATATCCTCATAAAAAATGTACTACTATATGGTTGAATACTCTTTTTACTTGTCAATTTGTGGATGAAATGAAATACTTTTCTTTAATTTGGTATCCATCAATTCCCACAATCCTAACCTAAACTTCCTAAAAATATAGAATCCCAATAAGATACACTAACAAACCAAAATGAACCCAAACATTGTTGAAGAACAAATGTGCAGTCTCTTCACCTCTGATCTTCTTTTTATAGGGCACCAATCTACACATTTTACTAAATCTATCCATAACCATGTACAAATAGTCATGTTTTATGTTTTTCATAGGAAATACTCCAACAAATTCCATGGAAACACTTTCCTATGGTTGGGTTAGTATAGGAAGTGGTGTATATAAGCCCAAATTTTTGTTACTAGGATTACTTGTGGCATAAATAATATAACATTTTACATGCTTAGATACACATGCATACATCTAAGGGAAATAACAATATCTTTGTAACTTTAAACCTATTTTCCAATTCCAAAATGAAAAATAATAATAGAATACTTTGTGCTTCCATAATAAAATGAGATTGAATAGAAAGTTTACTAGGATGATAAGGTAATCCATTATGTACATGATAGTATAATTCTTACACTTATTTACCATGAGTTAAATATTCATAAATATCCTTGAATTTAGAATCTCTAACATACTTTTCCCTATATATTTGATCCATCAAAGGACTATGTTGCAAAATAATAGTGTAATAGTAGTAGGTCTAGAAATCATATCAGTAACCTTGTTCTATGTACATTTTTGTACATGATCACAAGATATAGTTTTTACAAAATCCCATCAAACAAAAGTTCCTTGAATATTGTATCTTGGACTCTAACTCAAGATATTGTAAAGGGTGGTGATCCATATGGATTATAGTATATTTTTCCATCAAGTAATGTTTCCATTTTTTCATTCTCTACAAAAATCATACAACTCTCCTTGTCATAAGTAAGACATTTCCTTACAAAACTTTTGAATCTTTCCAAATGTGAACGCACAACAGTTATATCTTTGGCATTAATATGAAACCCATGAAATAATCACTTCCATCAGTTTCAATCTCAAATGACTTATTACAAATCAAGTATTACTAACATTGGGACTATGCTTATATTTTACTTAAGTGTGTCAAAACATTTATAGTACTAGACTCCCCACCGAAATACCTATATAGTACTTATCAAGGTATGTAAAGGAGATACAATGAATGAATTGTTAGCAATGAAATTTCTCCAATATTGGACTTCCCTTAGGAAGATTCTAACTTTAGTTACAATGTTATGCTTAGGCCACATCATTGTGGCTGAAAATTTAGATAATATGTTTTACGAAATTCACATTTTTACATCTTGAAATATAATTTCTCCTTTCACAAAATATCCAAGAATTTATTAATGTGTTCAACATAATCTTCTCATCTTTTATTCTAGATCAAAACACAGTCTAATTAGAAAATTAAAAAATCATCTATGAATGGTCTAAATACATCATTCATAACCTGGATAAATGTACGGGAGCATTATAAATCCCAAAGGGTAGTTCAAGCCATTCAAACAAACCTTTCTTATTATTTGAAGTAGTTTTCCAAATATCACCTTCACTAATCCTAACTTGGTGATAACTAATTCTCAATTCTTAGTGAATTTTTTTATATTTTCAACTAAGATAACAAATCATCAATATGAGGAAGAGGGTAATAGTTTTTCATTATTATTTGGTTTTATCGTTCATTTTGATTTTTTGATCTCAATGAATCTACATGTTGATATCCTATTTTTCCAATGGTAATTTTATTCTATTGAATTTACAATATTTCCATTACATGGTGAATTTAGAGGAAGAAATTTATTTTTGTGTCTATAAAGGAAGATGGGAAATAAGATCATTGGTTTTCTATGGATTCGAGTTCCAAATTTTTTGTGGAATCTATTGTGAATGTTTAAAAGGAAACTCTAGGATCTTGGAGAATTTTTCTAGAGCTCTACCAGGCATGATAGGCTCTAACTCATTATGATAATTTTCTCTCTCTAATTACTTCATAAAAAGAAGTCTACTCTTCTTTGAAATTTCATTATGAGATATGGGTTTTTTAAGTTATTGTGTTGTTTCCACTTTTCCTTGTTTTCAATGTGCATATTTAGAAATATATGGTTTTAGGTTGATGAAAACAACTTTACTTTTTAATTTAGGAATGTTATAATTTAAAAACACGGTTTAAGTCGGTTGAAAATGACTTTTTTGCAAGGTATGGATCTGTGAATGATTTTTGTAAAAGATATTAAAATTATATTTATTATTGTTTGTATATCAATGGTTGTGTATACTCCTTTTTGGTATTAAGTGGAACTTTTGGAATTAGGGTCAAAACCCATAAGGAAATAAAGGTAGAAAACACCGGTTTCTTGAGAAGCTAGGCATTATGTAATGGGATATTTTTTTGTCTTCTCAATATCTCTTTGTAGGCTCTTGTTTCATTTTATTGACTATTATTTATGAGAATCTTGGTTCGATACTTTTAAGACTCGAAAATAGGTTTAAACCCATTTTGGGTGTTAATAGTTTTGAATATTTTGAATCTCTCCATAAAGAAGAAGGTGAATGGTTTACTGGTATTGATTCCAGTATTATTTATAGGATTTCGAGTCGTTGTTCTTGTTAAAACAAAACTACCCTTTTAGGGTTGGAGTAAATCTTGATTATTATTATTTAAGGACTGGAATCCTTGTATTTATGTGTTGCTCCATTTCTTAGACGTTCACTCTTGTCATTTTGGTTGATTTTATTGGACTTGAGTTATCGAATCAACTTCTGAGTTTTATATTCTCAATGTTGTTATTGAACCTTGACTGTATCGAACTCTGAATTGGTATCATTTGGGGGAAATGGTTTCAAAATTTTTAACTCCGAATCAGGGATTATGTGACCTTGTTTTGGTATGTAGTTGAGTTGGGTAGTCATGGTTTTCCTGTGTTTTGATAAATGATTCTTAACTATCTTGAATTCAAACTATTATGGAAAATGGTTGCATAGTCAAACTTTTGGATTCGATCATGTTGATCCATAGACTCTGGTAGTTAGCTTTATGTCTACATTTTCTTTTATGGAAATAATTTAGTAATGATTGGGGAACGTACGTTATCCCACTCTTCATTGCCTTCAAATATTTTAATTTTATCATCTGTATAAGTCATTTATGAAAAATTGATCATCATTAATATCTTTTAGTTAATTCACTTTTGAATTGAGTCAAGTTAAGACCTTCCTTTGATTGGCTTAGGTAGAAGTTTGGTTGAATTTTGATTGTATCTTGTTACTTCTGTTGCGTGAATCAGTCCTTCTTCGAGTTATACTTGAATTCTTTATGTTTTGATGAAAATTATGTTAGTTTAATCCTTCTGTCTGTTATCATTTTTTATAACATTCATTTCATATGGAGCTACTCTTTTGGGAGTAGTATCATTACATTAGTCCTTGTGATGGGGACTTCATCGATAGATAAAGAAGGGAAAATAATTTGATTGTTTAATCTAGTTCAATTTATTGTTGATTGGATAATTATTATTCTTGTTGTAGTTCTTTGTTGCGTTATAAATGTTACCAAGGTAATAATTGATAAATTCTATGATTGTTAAGTAAATGAATTACTTTGTTATTTGACTAGCATACAATATTATTACTAGTGATGTGTGGAATAATTTACTTAGATAAGTGAATATTGAAATAAAGGACTAGGTGTTATATTTCAAACATATAATCTATAAGATTATATGATCGAAATCTCAATACACTTGTATTTATGTTTTGACCTTAAGGGGTAAAAGGGTCTTAACTTATCAATTATTGAACCTTTATTTATTTAGTTAATTGGTTCATAGATGTGACTTAAATTTACTTACTTTCTTATTTGGACATTGTGGCATTTTGGCATGCTTTTAAGAGTTGTTATTCTTTTCGAAACTTAGAACAATTTCATTAAATAGTAGTGTTCCTTTCATGAAATTTTTAGATAAAATTATATTGTTCTAATGTTTTAGTACTTATCATGCTCAGTTCTCATGAACTGACACATTCTAACAATTTTACAAATGGATTTCATGAAAAGTGAAAGAAGAAAGACTTATAGGTGGTTTCATTTATTTTATTAATGAAGTTAATTTAATTTATATGCTTGAATGTATTAATTTTTTTGTAATGATTATGGAAGAACCATGAAGGCCTAGTGCCATAGTATTTTGTAATTGTTGAAAAATGATGTCATGTTGACTGAAATACTTATGAGATATTTATTATGGATGGAATAAAGGGAATTCTACATTTGTTATGTGTGACTTATTGTATGATTGGAATTTGAAATATAGTTTATCTTTTCGATATGATCAAGGTTGATTTGTCTATTTAATCCTAAGTCAAAAGTATACATGACTTATTAGATACCTTTGGATTATGTGTTGATTGAATAGGAAACTATATATCTAAGTCCATTAATCTAAAAGGATAATGGTAAATAAACTGAGTTATAATTCGATGTAATAAACCTTACTAGGTTGTCACTATAATGTAATATAAAGTATTATGGAATATTTTGTGTTACTTATCAAGAATGAACCAAATAAATTTGTTGAACTTATAAATGAAATTATAAGTCTTGAAGTGAAGAAAAGGGGAAATTTCTAAACATGAGGAAATGGGTATAATGTATAATTCTTAGCTTAAGTTTATAATTGCATCTATAAAGTGATTGCATATTGGATCTTATCTAAATGGGAACCAATACATGGTAAATTGGAAAGATAACAAGGTTATGATAATATGGGGTTAAATGATAAAGAAGTCATTAAATTTAACTTATCAGCTTATATAACATGATTTATACTTAATCGATGTACTTAAATAAATGAGACTTAATTATGTCCTTATTTATTTAAATAATATTGAATATTAAGGTTTATCAAACTAATGGATATAAATAATAAATTCATTGAGTTAAACACATATTTCATATGCTTACTTTCTTCTAATGAGAATGTGTATTACGATCCTTACTTTAAGGAATGTTTTTATCAAACTTATTTGATCCCTAGGTACGACACCTAATGAATAAACATAAACTTAAGTGTATTTAACAAGTCAATAATTAAATAATGAATGAACTTGTAAGTATGAAAGATTTGTTTATTGGAACTAAGTGGACTATCATAGCATATTCATTGTTACGCGCAAAGATATCCACTATGGCATGATATTTCACTTAGCTCTTCTAAATGTAGCTTCCATAAAGTGGAATTTCAAGTCACTGCTTTACTCTAAACTATGATAGGCATATAGCCTAGTGTTTTCATCAACTTATGTTGACCTAGGGTGAATAAACACACCCAAATCAATGTAATTTGATTCGAGTATGTCTAATTATCCTTAGTCACCATAAGTAGACTACCCACACTAGTTTATGTGATTTTTCCCTATTTAGTGTGAAACATAGACTTAGAATTGGTTAATGTAAGTCAAGGAAGTCTAATCTAGATGACAGTTTTGAGTGGGGTGAAGGAAATATTCCTTTAGATTTTTATTCCTTCTAGGAATTAACGACCTTGCATACATGTACTTAAACTTTTTCCAAAGTATCACAAACTACTGGTTGCATTATCTTATGTCATGTGGTTTAAGATTGCGTGATTTTAGATGTGTATTAGTAACTCGATACTCGATAGGAATCTTAGACATTAATATTTGATTGACTTGTAAAGTGGTAAAGGATCCAAAGTATACTTGGTATACAAAAGAATGTAGTCAAACATGAGAGATGGGTTAACACCGCGTCATGAAATGATAGATCAATATTACACCGAATCATTACATTACATATGGTTTATTTTTATCTCGATGGATTAGAAAAGTAATGTTTGTTCTAAATTATTTGAATTTAGAATAGTGAAAATTATGTTTAAAAATAAATTCTCCTATTTTATGAAGACATAAATGAGGATCTTACAATCTAGAGATTTAGAACCCCTAAAATTAACAAGGTTATTGTTGAAAGAGATTCCTTGAATATAATTAAAGCAATGTTCCACCCAATACTTCAAGTTGGTTTTATAGAAATATTCTAGAGGACTGTGAGGAGTTTCTTAAAGCCTTTAAGGAAACTTGGATTGTTTATATACCTAGAGATGAAAATGGATGTGCTAAATTATTAGTAAAATTTGAGGTCGTGTCTCCTAAGGTAAACAGTGGACGCTTGGGTCATGAATTCCAAATGAGGTGGAATCCAAGATAGAAGTCAAATGTAATAATGAGTCAATTAGAAACTTATTATATATATCTACCACTTGTGCCCTCTTTTCAATTATTTATTATTAATCAAGTTTAGGAGTTTGACATGAGTGTTAAAATCCCTCATGTGAAAAGTTGAGTTATCATTTGATATAGGACCCAAGTATTATTACATAAGTAGGGAATTTTTTTCATATTCCTCACTCTAATTTTGTAGAAACCATTTTTGTTGGGTTGTCACAATCGAAGAAGAGTAAGACGGGGGAGGCAGAGTGATATTGAAACCCACAACCTACTATGAGATTCATAGAATTGTGAATATTTGGAAAATATGTAAGAAATGGGGCCTCATTAATTATATCAAGAGGATTAAGGGGTGGAATCCCATCTTGGAAATTAAGTTTTTACAAAGTTTGGTTGATGAGAAGGTGGTAGTGTGAGGAATAGAAGTGAAGGTTTGTAAAAACATCATTGTGGTGTCGTCAGGATGTCTATGGAGGGGATAAAGTGTTTTAAGCAAAAATGATGTAAGGAAGAGGAGATTCATAGGTTTTTGGACCCAAAAATGCATCCATGAGCTGAAATAAGGTATCCTTCACAAGACCCTCCTCTACCCTTAATAGATATTTGTTTACTGATTATGAATTACCTCACATTGGGTGAAAATTTTAGAAAATACATACTCATCACCTTTCCCTCTTGAACCAATTTTGGAAAAAAAAATTGTGAGTATTTCATTTTAAATTTTAATGTCTCTGAAGGATTTGGTTAAATATTTTCATAATGCAAAATTTTAGGCTACTCTCTATGATGCCCTCATTATACTCTTAAAAATGGGAAGCTGAAGTTCCCACCATCTATGATGAAGACAAAACAATAATTGGAAAAGAGGGATAAGGAAGAGGATGACCCAAAGGACCACCTAACCTTATATGAGAAGATACATTTGATGATAAGGGAATATAGTAAGCCCCAAGATGTAGGGCCTGAGAAATGGCTAGTAAGATCTTTGCCATTATTGATGACTTGATACCGACCGCATTAGTGGAAAATCTTGTTAGGGAAAGGAGAAACTTATTGACCCCCTTCTTTCATTGACCATTGAGGAATTACATCAGAGGTTGTGTATTTTAGAGTAGGTTGGTGTATTTAAATTAATATCACCAAGGGTTTGATAGTGAAAACTAGGAAAGTGACGGAGGATGTGGAGAAGATAAAAGTTGGAAATAAGAATGTCAAGGCTGTTAATGTCATCCTAGATAAAAGATTGGATTTGATCAAGAACCAAATTGATATGAAGAACCACCATCCTCAATAGGATCATGATATTCATACTAAAGAGGGTCCCATTCCTTGATGGTCCAAACATGAGAATTAGGGGTAGAAAAAATAAACCCAAAAATTATTTTGTTTTCTTTGGTAATGTAAGTTTCCTTTTGCTAAATTTGTTACCTTTTGGCAGAATTCTAATTCTATTTTTTGATAATAATTTCTCGGGTAGGATCAAGATATTTTGATCCTTGTTTTGGGATTTTGTTTCTTGATGGGATTTATTTCTATATCTCTAGTTGGCGTGTTGTAAAATTTTTAAGGCCCTTTAAAAACCTCATATTTACCAAATCTATGAAAATAATAATTACATAAATTCACTTCTTTGTCATGTAAAATTTCTCTGCATAATCTCTAGGAGTATTTCTAATTCTATCTCCAAAATATTCCTGTTAAAAAATCTCCAAAATTCTCTAAATCTCCCAATTAAGGGTTGTATATATGAAATTTTCCCTTAATATACAATTTCTCACCTTATATAGTGTTTCAAAGCTCATGGTGGGTTGGTTCAAACAATATCCTTTTAATTTAAATGAATGGCATTTGAATTTCTGTCATGCATTTTGTTTTACCTTGTTTTATCCCATAACCAAAGAATAAAACCCATATCCTTTTGTCTAAATTTTTACATTCCACATGGCCTAATAGTGAAGGTTCTAATTTTTGAGAGGCAGGGTCATGATTTTGATACCCATGCTCAACATTTACCTTTTTACTTGCCTTCAAATTTGCTAATGGATCTAATATCCCACATTATCGGTGTAACAAACAAGAAATAGATTTTTAAAGACTTTAGAGGTTGGTTTCTTTCATGGATTGGGTTATATTTTGTGTTATTTTTGTTGGTTCTAGAATTTTCACCGAGCTCACTACAAACTCATTATATTACTTGTCATTGGGCATGATGATAATTTGTATGTTGTTTCTTGACCATCACATGGAAATGTGGAACTCACCAAGATGATTATTGAACTCACTAGGTGCGGTGATGAATCAATGTTAGTTGTAATTTGGAGGTAGTGTAGATCTCAATTGAGCTAGGATATTTGGTCTGCATGAGGTTTAATTTTACATGCACTATAAATTTGTCTTCATTATGGTTTATAAGCAAGAACACTTATAATAGAATGTGAAGAATAAGGTAGAATGATCCTCCTCCTAACAAAATGTAGAGCCCACCAGATGATGGGCCCCTAACTGACAAATAGTGTGGGTCCCATACTTAACTGTCAAAGATTGGAGGCCAAAATCAAAACAATCATTTTTCTCAATCACACTCTAACATATATCATCACCTCATTATCCACATGACAATATTTGATTGTCTTTGGATCATCACTTTACAACATGCTCTATATATTTTTATAGTTAGAGAAAAACTTCTTCCACATATAATATTCATTATCCATTCAAAGTATATTAGAAATATCTCAATGAGCTATTCCATGTGCATACCATTTAATCAAAGACCATGTGATCAATTTAGTGTTGGGATACTAATGGATCATATTTTACTATTGCTTGATACAAGATATTCCATCATGGTCATATCCGCCATGTATAGGAAATTATCTAGGTTCTCATGGTGCATGTCCTCTATCATTCTATGCCACTTTTAAGTGGTCCTCCCTATAAAAACACACAAAATATTCTTTGGCTATTATTATCTCTATATTCATTACATTCTATCACAAAAATCTAACAATCAAGGATTACCTAGTTGTGCTTCATGCTCCACACCGATATCTTCATATATTCTTCCTCCCAAAATAATATGCTCCTACTCATACATTAGATGATGGGATCCTAAAATATATACCCACTTGTCTCTAGACACCAATATCATGGGTACTCTCCTAGAAGCCTCTTTCCTTCACCGTAGCCATCCCATCATATAGGTTGATATTTCAAAGCATATATTTTTCATGTAACTTCCTCTATGTATCTATATTTTCCACTCCTATTATCATACATGAGGCATCTCTACTCTCTCATCCTCACCAAGTAGCCTCTATCTTAGTTCTTTCTTCTACCTCCACTATTTGAGGTTCCTCTATACCTCTTGATCCTATCTTGGTGGAATAAAAATGGAATAATAGGGGGTGAATTATTCCTTAATAAATTTCAATTTATATTTCATATTAGATTATTCAAAAAATCACAAACATTTAACCATCCATTAATGTGTGCATATAATTAACTATCACATGTGCAAGAAACCATAAGCAAGATAATCAATAAAAAACACGAGATATAAGTGGAAATAATTCAAGGGCAAGAAAAACCACTTAAAAAAATCGTTATATTTATATGTTTCAAATTTATTGAGGCACTAACCCCACAAGGAGCATCAACCCCAGCTTTAGTAGAGCTACAAACCTATAAGGAGAGAAAACCCCGATTTTGTGAAGCACGAACTCCAAAAGGAGGATACAACCCCCCAAGATAATAAATAACCCATTCAACCACATTATTATATTCTAATCTCTTACATATTTCTTCCACAACCGATAAACACCACTTCTTCAGCTCACACTTCTTAAAGCCCTTATAGTAACCCTAGGTCTTCAATCTCTCACATACAATCAATTTCTTCACTTCTCAAGCTTGAAACACATGCAAAAAATATTTACATAAATAATAAACATTTCAAACACTTGATAAGATATCAAATAATTATCACACACCTACAAAACTCTCTTGCCTAGGTCAAATTTCTTGCACACACACAACTAGCTCAAAAAAGCACCCAAAACAATGCTTTTATAAGCTCCTTCACATTTAAAATTTAAACAAAAAATTTACCTCCTTTGTATTGACCTATTAATCATAAAAACATCCAAAATTCATAACATTAATATTCACAAGTGACCCAAGTAGGTCGGCTACATTACATGCTCCAAAAAGACTCAAATCCCCATGGATACAAAGAGAAAAATGCCCTAACATCAAAACCATAATTTTTCATGACCCATAAATCACCAAAAAAAAAAAAATCAAAATTTAAACATCGTATATGGTCAAAATTTACATCAAACAGTCAGAATATTTCACTTAATGGGACCACTATTCTTTGTTCTTCTCAAAACACATGTTTCCTTCACCCTTCAGGACCCTGTGAACATATTTTTACCACTAGATCACTCCAAAACATAAAATATATGTCATGTGAAAACTAAATGGAAACTTAAATACCTTTATAACACTTATAAGAAGGTTATAAATCTTTAAATAATCACTGGTTCAAACCATAAAAACTTTTGTCTTCACCAAATCAAACTGCCCAAAACATTGTTTTCAAAGATCAACTAGTTAACACCCTTCCCGACACATTCAAGACATATAAATGGTTTCATTGGATTCAATTTTAATCCCTATTAAAATTACATGTTATATAAATCATCAAAAATCCTTCTACGGTGCTCTAACCAACTCAATGCATCATTAGATCCTCTCCTATCCTACACTAACAAAACAATTCTTATGTGTAAAAATTGACTTGGAAACCTTTGAAAATATAATCTTCATGAAAATATATTATATAAATGGAAACATATCTTAATTATATTTCCAACACAACTTTAAATATCTCATAAATCCACCTATAGCTCCTATTATGCTCATTTCACTAAACACTACTCTTTATTGCCTCAAAACAACCCCTTGGCTAGTTAACATTCTTAGGGACACTTTCCAAATTTTTATGCATCCTTGTGACCTTAAACATATTTTGACATCAGTAAAAACTCACATACTCAAAAAATGTCAATTTATTATGTAACT
The DNA here is from genome assembly GCA_018340775.1 of Taxus wallichiana var. yunnanensis. NCBI lineage: Eukaryota > Viridiplantae > Streptophyta > Pinopsida > Cupressales > Taxaceae > Taxus > Taxus wallichiana. Next base: position 127,132,499 of record CM031239.1, read on the forward strand.
CTTTTGGACAACCATGTCCCAAAACAAACTTCTTCAGAAACTGATATGTTGGAGTGGAGTCCACTCATCACCATGACCTCTACCATACATTTCTAGAAATTTAAAGGAGTATTATACATATTACAATCATCATCTATGAAATATGAATAAATTATGACCACTTAGAAATGAAATATCTTAAACCTTTTTAGGATAGGGTTTCAAACTCATAGAAAGATATTTACTTTCTTAACATTTGTTCATAAAAATGTGAAGATGAACTGACCTCATTATTATTTTGAAACATTCTAAAATTAGTATATAAACATTCTAGAGGCCAAAATTTTCCATGTAAATTAAAAAATTCAGGGTGAGCATCAAAAGTTCCTATTCAATCTAGAAATGGCCTTGTCCTTAACCCTGTCTCACCAAAACTGACATAACTTGCAAAATTCTCATCCTAAAAGCCACAATAAACCAAGGAAACCATGTAATGAATTAAATCTATGAATAAAGGAGAGAAACCGCTAAAGACAACAAATCCGCAATACATAGGGGAAGTCGTAGAAGACTAGAAGAAGCCACGAAAGATGACTTAAAACATCCTAATGAAGATAAATCACTCTAGTACAAGACTGAAGATGACAAAGGCATGAGCCAAAGGAAGTTTCTTTTGACACATATTGGATTTTGTATATCTATTGTAATTAATGTATTATGTAAAGTGTTCATCACAAAAAACATATGTGAATGCCATTTTGAGATTTTGTATGAGAGTAAGAAAGGGAAGAATATGCATGTACTAAACTGATGTAATCATTATTGATAAATAAATAAAGATTGGAGTTTGGAGTAAAATATGTTATGTGTTTTCATTTACATTTTTGTTCATAGATTATATGTGGTGTATTTCATCATATGTCCTTAACCATGATCTATACTTCCTAAGCCCCGGAATATTTTTGGGGTTTTAGGTCAACACTTAAACACTTCCGTGGAGTATAAACATGTACTCTCCTATCTTGATAGGCATAAACATCTCATTCATTTGTAGAAATAATCTTACGGATTACTCGTAGCCTTGTGTGAATTATTATAATATCTAAAACATTCTTCTTGGCTCAAGCATGACTAATGAGAATTAGCAAAAGAAACCCCACACTCAACCAAATTGATAAACCATTTATGAAAATTTCAAATCATCATGAGACTTATTCAAATTATACCTACAAGCCTAAGAAAATATGGTACTCTATCTCTTACATATATTATACCTATAACAAGATACTATCATACATAGAGCAACATAATCACCATATTGACTGAGATTACTTCCTTACTCATCTTGAAAGAACATGACACCATAATATATGAATAAACCATCTCCTTGAATCCCATAAACAATAAAACAATCATGTAGAAGCATCAAAATATGCCTTATACACACACCCTTCACCTATAACAACATATACCTTACTTCTGAGCTGATTGTGACTTGAATCTCTATCAATCATGGAACCTTGGCACCAAAAAAAAAAAAATTCACCTTCATAAAATTATTTCGAGGAATATTTTATCAAGTATATTACAACTCATTTGATGTTCTCCTTCCACATATACTATACCCGAGAGTAGACATTTTTCACTATATAGGTTCACCATAGATCACAGAGTATCAATTTACTTTAATCACACATACTTTCCTTTATTGATCATATTCATGAGATAAAAAATGAGGGTAAATTTATTATCACTCTAAACTCAATCTTGAGTCAACTGCACTTATGCATATTTTATTGAAATATTCTTATCACTTCAAGCATTACATCCAGTCCTGTAGCATGATAAGTCACAATACCAATGTACTAAGAGGACATGAATTGCAAACTGTCACACATTTTAAATTTTATATCATCAAATTTCACTCATTCATGGGTTTCATATTATTACTCATGCTCAAAAAATTCAGAGAGTTCGGTATATCTCACAATACCTTACTCACACCATAAAATTCACATACACCATCTACAAGCCCATGAAATTAAAGATAATCAAGCCAACCTTTTGATGTATATACCATTATGAAGACCTTAATATTGATTTTGATACCCATTTTATCATGTGTTCACATCTATAGTCCTTAAGGAAAAATTCCAAAAGAAACACCCCTAGGTTTCCACAACTTTTCTCAATTAAGTCTCTAACACACATATATTGTCAACTGATCTTCTAACAAATATTCCACAAGAAACAAGCACACTTAGGGTCTGATACCACTGGCAACATGAATTCCATTCTTTCTAAAATATTTTATCAAATTTTAATCCCTGGAATCCATCATTTGATCATCCAAAACTATCTTTCTCTTCATACCGCTTCAAAGTTCATAGTGAAAACCCATACTAGACAGAGCATTCACAAATAATACAAAAAATGCTTTTATGGGCACAATATTGCATAAAACTAATTGTAGAAACATGATGGAGTACATGAAATCATGAAATGCACACCATATACCATGAAAACCAAAAAACCTTGACACAATGCATCAGTTAGTAATGAAACCAACTAATATATACCAAGATGACATATAGATTGCGTGAAAAATTTGAAGAACCATTCAAGAATTATAACACATATTAAAGACAAATTAATATATCAAACTCCTAAAATTAATTCTTCCGATAGAATCACGATATCCACTTAACTTAGAACAATAATCATTAGATGACTCAATACAACTATATCCATTACCTTCCATAAATGACTCACTAGAGACCTTGTACACATGATGTAACACATAACAAAGAACACATACCTCTTATATGGTGACAAAGATATCTTAAAAACACACAACAATTGTCAATTTATTTGGAGCATATGTATCTCATTTCTTTCTCCCTAACACACATTTCTGACCAGTCAATATTTATCAGAAGTTGAGATCACTCCCAGCTTATTTCTTAAATACTCAAAGGTACAATTTGGAAGTGGTGTTGTTAGTATATCAAACACTTCTTCCTTTGTAGACACATGCTCCAACTTGATGTAATCCTTTCTTACAATATATCTAAATAGTGATACTTAATAGGAATGTGCTTTATATTAGAATGGAAAACTAGATTCTCTGATACATTGATTGCACTAGTGTTATCACATAAAATAGGTGTAGTTCCATCACTCTTGATCTTATAATATTTTAATGTCTACATCATCCACATAACTTGAGAACAAAATGATTAGTAAAAACATACTCAGCTTCACAAGTTGAGAGTGTCATATAAGATTGTTTCTTTCTTGACAAAGAAATAAGACATTCTGCATAAAAAATATGCACCACTACTAGTATTCTTCCTATCATCCATACTACTTGCCCATTTAACATCAAAATAGACCCTCAATTCAAATTTTTCTCTTCTTGGATACCAAAAATGAAACTCAATAGTGCGTTTAAGGTATTTAAGGATTCTTTTTACTCTTTGAAGATGTGACTCTCTAGGATCCTCTTGAAATCTTCCAACTAGACTAACAACTTGCACAATATCAGGTCTTGAAGAAGTGGCATAAAGTAGGATTCCAATCATGGATCTATATTCAGATTGATTCACCTTAGGAGAATCATCTTCCTTGTAAATTTTACATCATGTAACCATATGAATACCAATAGGTTTGTTGTCACCCATTTTAAAATTCTTAAGAATTTCCTTGATATACTTGGATTGAGAGATGAATATACCTTTATTTGATTGACTTACTTGAAGTCCAAGGAAGAAGGAGATCTCTCCTAACATAGACATCTAAAATTATTTCTTCATAGCTTCAGAAAAATTGTGAGTCATTTGATCACTACCTCCACCAAATATAATATCATCCACATAGACCACCGTAATTAGAAGATGATCTCCTTTAATTTTGATGTACTGCTATCATCTACACCTTTCTTGAACCCTTATTAATAAACTATTTTTCAATCCTTTCATACCAAGCCCTATGGGCTTGTTTTGACCATAAAGAGCCTTATTAATTTTTCACACATGATCAACCTTATTAGTCAAATACAAGCCATTAAGATGCTCCATATAAACTTCCTCATTGAGATATCCATTCAATAAGGAATATTTTACATGAATTTGATAAAATTTAAATCATTTGAACCCTACATATGCTAAAAACAATATGATTTATTCCATTCTAGATACATGAGTAAATGTCTCATCAAATTAAATTCCCTCAACTTGAGTGATGAGTGCATTATTTGGCTCATTTATGTCATTCCTATGGTTAATAAATTGTCATTTAGATATGATTTTCTAATGCATGGGGATGCTTTGTATAGTTATATCTTAGTGAGTTTGATGCATTTTCCTTACTTTTGTTCATGCAACCTAATTACCATATAAACTCCTACTAACTATCTTTGTGAGGGAAATGTGATGATGTGTGTAAGAAATTGATGAACGTTTATTGCCAATGTAATTAAGAGGTCCGAGTTTGGAGTTGGAATGCGGGAGCAGGAGAATTTTTCCACCCATCAACCTATAAGTATGGGACTTGTTTCTAACAGTCCCATAGGAATTTATGAGTCTTGGTTAATGTTTATTAGTGGGAGATGTTAGTTCCACCTATTATGGTGAATTCTCAGTAATGGTTTGTGTCTATATTAAGACACCTTCTTAAGAACATGATGAAAGCTGTTATTTTTTTATATACTCTGTAATACATAGCCTGTGGTATTGAGAAATCTTCTTTTCATTTATTGGATATGTTATGGAATGTGTTTGAATTAATATAAGTAAGCATCATTTTGAGGATATAAAGATGTAGATATTTCCTCTGTCCCGAGGGAGAGCAAGGGCCCACTCAACCAAGGAGATAGGAGGTTATTTACACTTACATGCACATCTAGTTTTCTAATAAGTTTCACTGCAATATTTATTTCAATATATTTCATGCAATCTTAGTTTGAATGTATTTTATTTTCCTATTGGAATTTCTATTTAGAATGTGTGTTTCCTTTTATACAAAGTTTAACTTAGCATATGCTTTTACTTCTACTGATTCTTAGTTATGAGTGTGAAATTCAATTCCATTATTTCAGATTCTGTGTGTGCATTTAAATTTAATTCAGAATTCCATATTTTAAACTTCATTTCATTGCAGCAACCTAATTCCGTAGATTTATATTAAGATTCTGTAGATTAGTAACCAACTAAGGAAAATCTCACAACAACCCCCCAATAGGAGACCCAATAGGAAAAATGGTTATATAGAACTTCATTGCATACAGCCTAGGACACAGCCTCAGTTTATAATGACACTAATGAAAAATTCAGTTAGTTAAATGATTGGAGAATAAAACGACCCATCATTTTTGGCGTCATTATCGGGGACACCATAACACACCACATAATTTTTCTCAGTTCACATGCTATGGGTGTTAATGGAGTTTACATATGCAACCAATAGAAGTCTTGAGCCTTTTTTAATAACCAACCTTGATGCATAGGCCACGAGATGAACAAGGGATATTTACACCATGCAACATCCAACAAATATCTCCAAACAGAATATATGAAGGGAACACTGAGAGTGACACTGACTCCAACACAACACCTAGAAACCTTTTTGAGCATCTTACATCCTCTGACCGACACTCGAAATGGGGGACCATGGGAATAATGGAGACCGACCCTTGGGTAGAACCTTCACTTATCCCATTGTCTTGGATGAGGATGAGGACACACCCATGAAAAACATCTCACCATCCATCCTCCCTATTTTTCGAGGCATGTCTACGAAGACCCCGATTAGTTCTTGTTTGAGTTCAAAATTATTTTCCAAACCTATGACTACAAAACTAATAATAAAAAACTCAAACTCTTTCCTTCCACTCTCAAAGACTCTGTTATGAGATGGTTCATGGGGTTTTCCTCTAACTCCATTGATTCTTGGGAAGCCATGGAGACAACCTTTTTGGATAAATACCAAGACTACTTTGTAGGGGAAGGGATAGGAAAGAAGAGTTCTTCTAGATATGAAAAAAGAGGATGAAAATATAGAGGATTATCTGGATAGATTTCTCTTTCTTCATCGAGAAGAATGGTTATGAGTCACATGCAGACATCACTAAGATAGTTTTCCTTAAAGGAATTGATGAGGAAACCAAATATTCCCTCCATCTTATGGGTGGAGGATATGTGCATAAAATTACTATGGAAACAATTACTGAGCTATGTAGAAGTTACTCTGTAAAACACGAGGGGGTATAAGGAAGAGAAAAAGATCCAATTTTTGCCTAGGTACCTCTGAACTTTTGGAGGAAATGACCAACATGAAAATGGAAATTTTGTTACAATTAACTTCAACCATAGATGGGCTTAAGGCCAAAACAAATGCTTGCCAAAGAACCTCTAGACATATATTTCCCTAAGTGTAGGAAGAGACATCCCCTGAGAGAATGTCCTTTGGATGTTACAGACATGTGTTTGATCTATGAAGTTGCTAACCACAAAACTAAGCATTACACCTTCTTATCACAATTGAAAGGAGGCTTGAATGTTGTCTCTCAAGCTGATGTAGAGGTCAAATTTTTTCAAAGGAAAAATAATCAGGCTATATATTCACCTCAACCTGCTCAAAACCCCTGGAGGATGTCATGGCCCAGTCAGGATCCTTAGCCTACTTGGCGACAACCTAACTAGAAAGCATCAAATTGGATGACTTATCCACATCCACCACCCTAGATGAATCCCTACACTCAGCCAGGTTAGACACCAATGACTCCAGCAAGTCCATGGCATAACCAATAGTGGGTACCTCAAAAAATACTAACCAAAACCAACAATGGGCACCAAAACAGAACATTAATCAACAACGGGTTCCAACAACCACAACAAGATTTAATGACCCCACCAAAAACTATCAATAACACGGATAGGAAACAAAAACACAACTTCCATCCCACCTTGTATCAAACCCAAAAATTAGCAAACTACTTCAATTGAGGAAGCAGGACCAAGTAATACAATGCAAGTTAATACTATTGGTAATATGAGACTAAGGTCTGGGAAAACATTGAATCCTCCTATAGTTATCATGGAAATGCCTATAGACATTGATAAATACATGATACTTGAGGAAACTAAAGGAACTACACCTTCTCCAAAAACATACAACACTTAGAATGGTCTAGAAAATAATCAAAATGCTCATAAAGCTCCTTTTCCTAAGTGGTTATAAGACACTCAAACTGTTGATGAAATGACGCTAGTTTAGGAGTTGAAAAAGGTGCACATTGAGGTCCCACTTTTGTGAGCAATAAGGGACATCCCAAAATTAAACCAAACCATTAGAAATGAGTGTATAAAGACACCGGGAGAAAGAAGAAATACCCAAAGACCATTAGGGTGGAAGGAAATTTGGCTGATCTTGTTATTGGCACACTTATTTCACCAAAATATGGGGATCCTAGGAGTCTAGTCATTACCATTTGTATAAAAATCAGTCAATATCTAACGTTTTGGTGGATCTTGGTGCTACCATAAATGTTATAACAACATATATGTTCAATCTTCTATCCTTAACAGACTACAACCTACCAATACCATTCTTCAATTAGCAGATCAATCCATTGCTATACTAGATGGTGTGATTGAGGATATAATGGTCACCATTGAATCCTGGGAGTATCTTATCGATTTCATGGTCTTATAGCCTAAATCTTAGAAATTGGGTTATCCAATCATTTTGGGATGACCTTGGTTGGCTACTGTTGCTACATATATTGACTATAGGTTGGGAAAAATGACTATTCTAAATGGGCATAAATCCAAACATATTTCATTATATCCTCCTACCCAGCCTTATGTGTATGCTTGTGAACATGTATGGGTAGATTCTTTGGATACTAATTCTCTCAGTTCTTCTTATTTGGCCACCATTATAGTGCAAAACCATATGACAGAATTTGTTGAGTCATACACACTGATTGATGCAGAGGGCTCTGTGAATACATAAATCAACACCGTGGCTACAAAATTGAAATTCTAACTAATAACACATTTGTTCTAGACATGATCAATACTGCCACTTGGTAAGTGATACTTCTAATGAAGCTTGTAAGTAAATCTATGCTTATAATATGGAATCCATAGTCTCTGATTTCCATTGTCCTCTGACCAAAATTTTGTCTCTTGAAAATGTATCCATTTTACACATGCTTCAGCCCCATGTTTTCCCATTGAATTCTTTAATCACCAATGTAGAGCTTGCCATTTGGGAAGATACCAAACAAGTTCCTATTGGCATAGGAAAATAACTGACCATTGGTAATAATTTGGAGGCCAACCAAGAGGCTAGGGTTCTCAATATTTTGAGGAAACATTCCCATGAACTTTTTCTTGGGATTACACTGACATGAAAGGAATTCATCCTACAATCTGTACTCACCATATCTACACTGAATATGTTAAACCCATAAGGAATTTATAAAGATGAATTAACCTAGTAATCAAAGACATAGTCAAAAATGAGATAGAAAAATTGCTAAAGGTAGGATTCATCTACCCTATATCTGATAGTCAGTGGGTCTCACCATTAGTTATAGTTCCCAAGAAAAATGGTAAATGGAGAATCTATGTTGACTATAGGGAACTCAATAAATCCACCAAGAAAGATTATTTTCCCCTACCTTTTATTGACCAGGTTCTAGACAATCTTACCGGTAAGAAATATTTCTTTTTCATGGATGGGTGTAATGGGTATAACCAAATAAGTATTTCACCTGCTAACCAGGATAAAACTACCTTTACTTGCCCTTGGGGTACATTTTCTTATCAAGTCTTACCTTTTGGGATTTGTAATGCACCCGCTACATTTCAGAGAGTAGTCTTGGCAATTTTTTCAGATATTACAAATGACCATATTGAGGTTTACATGGATGATCTCATTATCCATGGCTCCACTTTGATGAATCTTTGCAGAACCTTGAGAAATTATTGAGTAGATGTGAGCAACAAAAACTATCCCTGAGTCATGAAAAATTTCTAATGATGGTGGATCAGGGGATTGTCTTAGGTCACCATGTTTCTTCCGAAGGTATACAGGTCGACGCCAAAAATATTGCAGCCATCACTCAGCTACCTACACCAATAAATCGACTGAATTCAAAAGTTTCATAGGACATGCAGGGTATTATCGGTGATTCATTAAAGACTTTAGTAAAAATTTTACACCTATGTTTTCATTGCTTTGACTAAAGATTGTGTTTTTGACTAGTCCCTCGTTGTCGGTAGACATTTGATATTATCAAGGAGAACATAACCACAACCTCGGTATTATGAGTCCCCGATTATGGGAAACCTTTCCATATCCACACTGATGCCTCTAATACAACTATGGGAGCTGTTCTTGGGTAGAAATATGAAGAGGATCACATGTATGCCATTTACTTTATCAACAAGAATCTGACTCCTACGGAAAGGAACTATACCACTACGGAAAAGGAGTTTTTAGCTGTTGTGTATTCTTTGAATAAATTCCAACATTACATCACTGGGTATAAAATATTTGTTTATACTAACCACTCGTGATCCGATATTTGATGAATAAACCAGTCGTCGACAATCAGATAATTAGATGGTTAATCTTGCTACAGAATTAAATATGACCATTTTTGATAAGCTGGGGAAATCTAATGTTGTTTCTAATTTTATTTCAAGATTAAATGTTTTAGGTGATGAGGAGGTAGTCTAGGATCAATTTCTAGATGAAAATTTATTTTCTATATCAACTCAAACTCCATGGTTCACAAATCTTACAAATTATTTAACCACAGGGAAGTTTCTTACCTATTTTACTCATAAAATGAAATGAAGGTTGGTTAAAAATAGTGCAACATATAAATGGTGTAATGGAATGTTGTTTAAATTTTGTCCTGATATGGTTCTTCGCAGGTGTATTTGGGAAGATGAAGTATATGACATATTGCGATATTGTCATGATGAGCCAGGAGGAGGACATTACTCAGTAAAAGGACAATTCACAAAATCCTTGGTGTTGGGTACTATTGGCCTTCCCTCCACAAGATTGTCAAGAAGTATGTGTGGCAGTGTGATGCATGTCAAAGAATGGGGAAGCCTACACTCTCAATGGAAATGCCTCTTAATCCTCAACTAGTCTTAGGACCATTTGAGAAATGGGGAATTGATTTCATTGGACCTTTTGATCCTCCATATTTTGGAAAATAATACCTCTTGGTATACATGGACTACGTTATGAAATGGGCTAAGGTTCAAGCATTGGCATCTACCAATGAGGATGCATTTGCTGATTTCCTATACAATCAGATATTGCTATGATTTGGGGCCCTTAGGGCCATTGTATTTGATCAAGGTCCTCAATTTGTGTCAAAAATGATTTAATCTTTTCTTGAAATCTACCGAATCAAGCATCAAAAATCGTCACCATATCACCCCCAATCCAATGGGTAGGTGGAAGTCACCAACAGAGAACTTGAGAACATTCTCACTAAAGTGGTTAGTGCTGATAGGAAAAATTGGGTACCAAAACTTCCCAAGCGCTTGGGCCTATAACACGACCTAGAAAACCACTACTGGTTTTTCTCCCTATGAGTTGGTATATGGGAAGAATCCACTGTTACCTATTGAGTTTGAGTTACACACCTAGAGAACAACACTGAAGTCGGAATCAATTTGGATGAAGCACAATGTGAATGGGTGATGCAGCTAAATGAATTGGATGAAATGTGGATGGAAGCACAACAACAGATGGAAATTATCCAACATCAGAGGAAGACTTGGCATGATGCTCATATCAAATCTAGGATGTTTCACGAAGGGAATGGGTCTTACTCTTTGATTCTAAATATCAACAGTTTAAAGGTAAGTTATGGACACATTGGTTGGGTTGATATCAGATCAAAAAAGTGCTCGATAACAATTCTGTTTGACTGGTACCGATCAATGGTGATAAAAGGACTCTTCTTGTAATTGGCCATAGGCTCAAGATTTACCAACAACCTTTTGACAAGGGAAATTTCACCAGAGACATCATGTTGAGTGAGGATGGTCATGACCTTGATCTTCTTCCCTTAGCCATTTTGATTCTTTTAATAAATGTCAATATCTTCATTGTTTCAAGGCCACTAATCACACTTTTTCTTGGACTATTGGATGTGGGAAGATACAAATATCATATGTTGAACTAACATGGGTAAGTTTATTTTAATTCACTATGGATATTTCCTTATGAAGCAACTCCCCATGCATAAACTTATCATAATTGCATCCATACATAATGATCAATGTATTTATTATGGATATCCTTCGAATCTGACACTATGACATGACAACATGAGGGTGCAATGAGTCATGATTTCTATGCACACCACATGTTTCATCCTCCATGAAAGAGACAAGTGGCATTTTCATTTTGAGCAATGGGATGTGTGCCATCCCACATATCAAAATTACTCACGAGATACCTAGTCTTGTCAACCTTTTTGCGCCACCAAATTTTCTCTGCTTTTATGTGATTCGAGGATCCAGGTGCATTTCAAATTTATAGTTCCTAACTACTTCCTGTCATTGCTTTGAGAATTTTGAATGCAAATTTCTACTTGCCATCACACCGCGAATTTGAGCACGCCCTTGTTCTTGTTTCTCTACTATCTAGATTCATTCGCCTTCATCATGGGACAAAAGAAAAATTCTAAGCCTAATTCTCTAGACCCATTGCTTAGAAATGCCAAACTTTCATAGTTATTTTATGATTCTGATTGAATTTACTTCATCTAGAAATTCAAAGGTTTTGATGAAGGAATCGTGGATGAATTCTTGGAGAATTTTGAAGCTACTTACTCACTCATTGGAGGGAAGTGAGTGGAGATTACCATTTAGGTAGTTTCTGAACTATCTGGATTTACCAGATTTTGGTTTGAAAGTCATGAAAAATGCTCCCCTCAAAGACTTTATTTCTCTATTTCATGAGGAGGGTGAGGCATTTCCCGAGGTAATCCTTACCTCCCAGGGTGTCTAGAAAGGCATTAAGTGGGATAGTCTGCCCAAAATTTTGAGGGAGATGGCCAAATGGGTTAACTGATACTTTATATGCAATGGTCACCATCTATGCTTTGGGTAGAAATTCCCTCAAAAGTCTCATTCATTTGAAAAAATCATGCATAAAACTTTAACTCAGGGTGAATTTACCAAAATACTTGGTAGATGCACTTATTAATGTCACTTAGAAATACAATACTAGTGGAAGAAAGGCAATTCTCAAGCACCAAGGGCTCATTCATTTACTTTGTTCACATCAAAAAAATTTAAGCCAAAATGACGGCTTGAAAGGATGAGTTTGGGGGAAGGCTTCGAGATGAAGCATCTTAAACTGGGATCATCTTCCACACCACGGGCTCGCTATCGCATCAGTCAGTCATCATGCACACAAGAAGGTGGATCTTGGTGCTCAAGTGAATATGGACAAATCTGGTGATCAAGTGTCAACACTGTCTAGTTCTAAAGGTAGAAATACTTTGACTCCCTCTTCTTCTATTTTTTTATGGCTGTGATGGTCTAGTGCATTTCCCAAACCTAGAAGTTCCCGGTCTAAGGGTTTTGTTGGTTCCTCTGATCCCGAATGGGAAGTAAGGAATGAGGAAGGAAACCTTACTATCCCCACTGATAAATCACTAGACACTCGTATTTCATTCATCTATTTTGACCCCATAGGGATCGGCTATGACCTTATCTTCATAAATCCATTCCACAGCTCCAAAAATGACTTTGGTATCTAAAGCATAAGATCCAGCTCTAGAATCGATTACAATGGGAATTGGTCTCCTTTGGTTATGTCAAACTATTGATTCTCATAGTTATCTAGAGGAGATTGCACTCCTTAAAGCCTAGTTGAAAGGTATGGAAGAAATAAACCTTTCTTTACAAACTGAATTTACTCAACACACAGTAGACAAGGTTAGAGAAATTACAGCTCTACAAGTAGAGGTTAGCAGCCTAAAGCAGCAGAGAGATAAAGGTCTTAGTATTTTGAATGATTTCCACCAAATGTCTCTTCAGAATTCAGAATTAAAAAAAGAAAATAAGAAATTAAAGGGGGAAATGGAAATCATCCAAGGTGAAAAACAAAAATTATAGTCTCTTTTGGACTTTGTCATCCTTTGGCTTGTAAGCTCTTGTCTTGTAGGAGACCATCTTCAATTTACAACATGTTTGTTCAGGAACAATTTTACTCTTGGTAGTTGATGTAGTTGTGTTGTTAGGCACCTTACGAAGCCCCTGATGGTAATGTTTTCATATCCATTTACAAATCCAGTACCCCGAAATTCAAAACCTGCTTTGTGAGTTCTACCTCCATAATATGTTAGTCACCAATGTCCCTGATTTCTTCATTAACTTGTTTATGGGGGATTTTTAGTTAAAATCCTTTTAGTCTTTGCTTTGAAATCAAATCATGTGGGGTGAACAAATGGATACCTTTAATCACACATCTCAAATAATAGGATTCTATATTTTCCTACACATCACAATGATGTGGCTATGTAGAAAAACTTTAGATATCTTTACTACCAAGCCAGTATTAGAGATAATACCTCGAAGATATTACTGAAGTGTGTGGGGGAATTTGAAACCTATAGTCAGCAATACTTTGGGGAAGTAAGGTAGGCCTGTGATAGGAGATGGGACACTTTGAGCTTACCATTGAAGAGAAGGAAGGTTATCTCACCTCATAATTTAAGCTAGAGTATGCAATAAAGTGATTCCCTCATCACAATCATCGTAGTTATCGGAAAAAACAAGAAAACAATACAAAGTGATGAATGGGTCGACTTTAGGTGTGACAACCTCTCCTCTTGATTCCTACTACCACCTAGAAAAACAATGTTTCCTAGTCAAACAAGGGTTTTACAGCTTGGGTCAAAGTAACTTCCAATACTTAGGGGTGTAAAGGTACAAGAAAATAGTATGTTGATCAGTTCGAAGAGTATGACACAGCCCAACAGCTTGGTCACATGGAAGGGTGAATAAAAGTTTCATTGGGACATGTAATAGGTAAAGTAAGGGGGAAATGATGAGTGCATTATTTGGCTCATTTATATCATTCCTATGATTAATAAATTGCCACTTAGATATGATTTGATAATGCATGGGGATGCTTTGTATAGTTATATCATAGTGAGTTTGATGCATTTTCCTTGCTTTTGTTCATGAAACTGATTACCGTATAAAATTCCTACTAACTATCTTTGTGAGGAAAATGTGATGATGTGTGCAGGGAAATGATGAACATTTATTGCTGATGTAATTACGAAGTCTGAGTTTGGAGCTGGAATACAAGAGTAGAAGACTTTTTCCACCAGTCAACCTATTAGTATGGGACTTGTTTCTAACTGTCCCATAGGAATTTATGAGTTTTAGTTAATATTGATTAGTGGAAGATGTTAGTGCTGCCTATTATGGTGAATTCTGTAACTATTTGTGTCTATATTAAGACACCTTCTTAAGAACATGATGTTAGTTGTTATTTTTGGAGATACTTTGCAATACATAGCCTATGGTATTGAGAACTCTTCTTTTCATTTACTAGATATGTTATGGAACGTGTTTGAATTAATATAAGTAAGCGTCATTTTGAGGATATAATCTGTGGATATTTCCTCTATCCCGAGGGAGAGCAAGGGCCCACTCAAATAAGAATATAGGAGGTGGTTTACACTTACATGCACATCTGGTTTTTGATCATTTTCACTACAATCTTTATTTCAGTATATTTCATGCAATCTCAGCTTGAATCTATTTTATTTTCCTATTGTAATTTCTATTCAGAATGTGTGTTTCCTTTTATACAAAGTTTAACTTAGCATATTATTTTACTTCTACTGATTCTTATTTATGAGTGTGAAATTTCAATTCGGTTCTTTCAGATTCTGTGTGTGCATTTCCACTTAATTTAGAAGTCCAAATTTTAAACTTCATTTCACCAGTAGCAAAAATGAATTCCATAGATTTATATTAAGATTCCGTAGATTAGTAACCAACTAAGGAAATTATCACAACTACCCAACATGATACCCAAGAATTAAACAGGTTACATATAACTTCGTTACATATAGCCTAGGATAAAGCTCTAGTTTATAATGCACTAACAAAAATTTAGTTAGTTAAATGATTTGAGAATAAAATGACCCATCATTGAGCATATCCCATATAAACCAATATTGATTTATTTCTTATAAATTCTCCGTTCTCATTTAGTTTGTTTCTAAACACCCATTTAGATCCAATTACATTCTTACCTTTTGGTCTAGGTACAAGTTCCCAAGTTTTGTTCTTTTCAATCTGATCTAGCTCTTCATTCATATCCTTAATCAAACATTCATATTTTCTATCTTCTACTACATTCTTAGGTTCAATTTTTGAAATAAAATATGAGTTATCTTGATTTTTAAGACTTACCAATTTCCTTCTTGTAGTGACTCCAACATCTTTCTTCCCCAAAATCTGATTTTCAGGATGATCTCTCCTAATCTACCTAAAAGGAGCCTTGGTATCTTTCCTTTCTTCCTCAACATATTCTTCCTTGTTTTCTTGAACAACCTCATCCTATTCTTCCTTAGAATCATCCTCATGAAGTGTTTCACTTTCCTTAGAAAAATATCTCATAGGATAAGATTCATCAAATTTTACACTTGCACTTTCAACAATAGTCTTCAATATCTTGTTATAGAAAATGTAAGTTGTGCTTCTTGAGGAATAACCCAAAAATATACCTTCATCAGATCTAGAATCAAACATACCAATATTTTATTTGGTCCTCTTGAAGAAGCATCCACATTAGAACACTCTAAAATGCTCTACATTAGCTAGTATTCCTTTCCATATCTCATAAGGAGTCTTATCACTATTCACCCTTAGCTGACATCTGATTAAGAATATAAACAATAGTAAAAATTGATTCCTTCCAATAACCATATGGTAATTTAGACTCATTAAGAATGGTCCTTGCCATCTCTTGAACAATTCTATTCTTCCTTTCAACTACTCCATTTTGTTGAGGAGTTCTAGAAACTAAAAACTACCTCTTAATGCCATGAACACTACAAAACTCATCAAATGAATCAGACCAAAATTATCCTCCATTATCATATCTAATGCATTTTATCTTTTCATTCTTTTCATTATAAATAATATCTTGAAAGGATTTAAAAACATCCAATGCATCAGATTTTTTTCTCAAACATGCAACCCAAGTATATATTGTAAATTCATCGATAAGAAGCATAAAATAGTAATCACCTAAATGAATTTAAGTCCTCGTAGGCCCAAAGAGACCAATATGTATCAATCAAGTGGACTTGTGGTAGAATGATATTCATTAGTATTGAATCTCATTCTAGTTTTATTTCTATGAAAACATTCTTTACACAACATTTCTTTTGGTTTTTTGATTTTAGGCACGTTGTTGACACATTTTTAGAGCTGATTTTAAAAAGATTATCAAAGTTCACATGACCTAACCTCCTATGCCACAACCAACAATCATTCACCTTGCTCATAAGACATTTTTCTTTTTTGATTTCCTTAAGAATGAACATGTTATTATCATTTCTTTTTGCCTTTGCAACAAGCTTACATGATTCTCCTTTCCTTATCTTACAACCTTTCACATCAAAGGTAAGAACATACCCTTATTTGCACATTTGACTCACACTGAGTAGATTATGCTTCAAGTCCTCAACATATAAGACATCCTTGGTGATGGTTTTCCCATTGTCCAAACTCAAAGTACCTCTTCCTAAAATGTTTATGGTAGAATTGTCTCCAAATCTCACAAATCCTGAAGCATTTTTCTTTAAGGTTATGAACTTACTCTTATCACTGTCATATGAGCTAAACAACCACTTGTCAATATACCAAATCAGATTCTCATCTTGAATATGAAAATTAGTTTGAGAAATACCACATACTTCATTTTGCTGTAAAGAGGATGAAAAAACCCATATATTTCATACCATATATCAAACCCTAATGTCTTTAAATAATCCCTCATACTGATCAATGGAAACATACTAGCTCACACTTGAGAATAATTCATAATAGTGCTTCAGAAGATATCCTTTCAAGTGGTTAAAATTCTACAAAAATATCTACTATGATACCAATTTTGGAATAAAAATGGAATGAGTGGGGGTGAATCATTCCTTACTAAATTTAAATTCATATTTCATATTTTCTTATTCAAAACTCACAAACATTTAACCATCCATTAATGTGTGCATACAATCAATTATCACATGTGTAAGAAACCATAAGCAAGATAATCAACACAAGACATAAGATATAAGTGGGAAACCATCAAGGGGAATAAAACCCACTGAAACAAAATCCTTATATTGATATGTTTCAAATTTATTAAGGTATTAACCCCATAAGGAACACCAACCCCAAGGTTAGTAGAGCTACAACCCTACAAAGAAAACCAACCCCTAATTTTGTGAAGCACAAACTTCACAAGGAGGATAAAAATCCCCGAGATGATCACAAACCCACTCAACCACCTTATGATATTATAATCTCTAAAATATTTCTCCTACATTTGATAAAGACCACTTCTTCACTCACACTTCTTCAAACCCTCATACAAACCCTAGGTCTTCAACTCTCACATACAATCACTTTCTTCACTTCTCAATATTCAAACACATTCAGGAATATTTCCATCAATATTAAACCTATCACACACTATATCAGATCTCAAATCATTCTCACATACCTACAAAACTCTCTAACCTAGGTCGTACTTATTGAACACACATAACTAGCTCACAAAAGCACCCAAAACAATGCTTTTATAAGCTCCTTCACATTTCAAATTAAAAAAAATTCCTCATTTGGATCAACCCATGCATCATAAAAATATCCAAAATTTCTAACATAACATCAAAAAGTGACCTAAGTAGGCCGACCTAGCCAAAATCATCATTATAGGCTCTAAAAAGACTCAAATCCCCATGTCCACATCAAGAAAAATACACTAACACCAAAACCATAATTTTTCATGAACCATAAATGAAAAATATATTTAAATTTACATTTAAACATCATAAATGGTTTTAATTTACATCAACCAATCAAACTATTTCATTTAATGGGACCAATGTTCTTTGTTCTTCTCAAAACACTTGTTTCCTTCACCTTTAAGGACCACGTAAAAATATTGTTCCCACTAGATCAATAAAAAACATCAAAAATATGTCATGTGAAAACTCAATGGAAATGTAAATACCTATATAAAAATATAAGAAAGTAAAAAGTATTGAAACAATCATTGGTTCAAACCATATCATTTTTTTCTTCACCAAATTAAACCGCCCAAAATGTTGTTTTCAAAGCTCAACTAGTTAACCCCCTTCCCGACACTTTCAAGACCTAAATATGGACTCATTGGATGAAAAATTAATCCCTATTCTAGTCCAGGTGATAGAAAACATAACCCAATCCATCTCATTCTCCAACCAACTCAATTCTTCAGAAGATCTGTCTTGTCTTGCATTGTAAAAAATCATCTTATCTAAACAATGACATGGAAACCTTAGAAAGAATCATCATAAATAGAAAACCTTATATCACTGGAAATATATCTGAATTATATTTCCAAAACAAATTTATTCACGTCATAACTCAACTTTTATATGTTATTACATCCATTCCACTATAGACTTCTATTCATTGCCTCAAATTCACCCTTTGACCAGTTAACCTTCATAGGGCACACTTTGCCATTTTTATGAATATTCATGGATTGAAACCTTGTCCAACATCAAAAATAAATTACATAATCAAAACGATGTCAATTTATTTTACAAATCCTTTGGAAAACTTTGTCCCAAAATAACTTCTTTATAAACCGACCTATTTGAGTGGGGTTCACTCATCACCATGACCTCTACCACACCTTTCTCGGAAAGAAGAAGGACTATTGTACATGTTCCAATAATCATACATGCACTAGAAATAAATTATGGACATATGAATCATATCTTTCAAAATTCTTTCATGCTAAAGTTTCAAACTCATAAAAATTATTTACCTTCTTAACATTCGTTCTTAAAATGTGACAATGAAATGACCTCATTATTTTTCTGAAAACACATAAAATAAGTATAGAAATATCCTTGAAAGCCACAAGGTCACATGAAAAGCACACAATTTAGGGTGAACATAAAAATTTTCAATTTGAGATGGAAATGGCCTTATCCTTAACCCTATCTTACCAAAATAGACATAACTTGCAAAATTCTCATCCTAACATCCTTAATTTTTTCTCAAAGAACCATGAAACATCATACTAAAATATAAAACTATCTTAAAGTAATCAAAATCTCTCAAATTCTCCAGACACTAAGACTTGCATAGCTAACCCTTTGAGTTTTAAATTTTAAAAGCTATGGTCAACTGAAATAACACTACAACTCATCATGAATGCACTAAAAATGATCCAAACATACCTATTACACCATGATACACATGAATGCATGCATCAATGAGCTCATGTAACTCTAAATTTCATCCTCATACATCCTAACATCCATACATGTTCCAAATGAGCACCTGGAACATGGTCAATAAGTTATATATGCACATTAAAACTAATGTGAGTGCCAAATCACTCTGTAAACCTATTATTAATCATGATGAAATTCTTCTAAAGAAACCAAGAATCTCATACCACCATGCAACATCAACTAGGCACCTGAATGGGCTTGCATGAGTAAACAATCCTCACTGAATCTCCTTGCATTGTAAAGTACACATCTAAACCATCATGTCAACATCATCCATGAAATAATATAACCATGATACATCATACAATTTTTCATTAATGTGGTTTTTCATCAATTAAAAACCTATAAGATCACATGGAAACATCTCTCACATTGTCACCTACCACCTAGTTATGCGGCATGCCTAACTCACCATGGTCACAAAGGTTGTACACATGCCATTTATACCTTTCTCCATATTCTCTCTCTCTCTTTCATGTCTCATATGATACAATAGGATAGGTGGGGTCACCGTATGAGCTGAATTCCCATAGTATAATGGTACTTTGTGCACCGGGTGTGTCTCCACCCACCACACATAATGATCGATAATCTCCTACATCCCCTTTGTTGGCATGAGTTAGATAGAGTGTTTTCATTGATGAAAAATATAATTAACAAAAAATATAATGATCTACTAATTATACAGATTTTTTCATGATGATGTTATGCCTAATAAGGTTGTGGCATGATGGCATAAGTGGACACAAAGAGAATGTCTTGGCCTAGTAGGCATAACCAGGGTGACCTAGTTATCCTTAGTGATAGAGCATGATGGTTTGAGTTACATGGTGAATTTAAGATCATGGTAAAGGTATGCAAGTATGATATGAATGTGTTGAGATAATCACATGACCTTCGAGTGCAGCTATAGGTTGAAGACTCTGTTCAAGTGCTCATTTAGACATAGTCTAGGTGCTTGAAAGCCTAATATGGCATGGCCATATGTTTGAGAGATATATAATCTCATGGAAGCATGTAGTGGTGTGAATAATGTTGTCTCAAATTTTTAGCTCCTTTTATAGAGATTGGAAGTAGATTCATGGTGTTTTCCTACTTGGTCTAGGTCTAAACTAGACCTAATCCTAGTGTTTAGAGGCCTAATTAGGCATGATAGTCACTTACAAGTGTGTATGATATCTTGAGGTCACTCATTGAGGTATTTTAGATTATTTTTATCTTGTAGAGAAATTTATAAGAGGTTTAATGGTTTTTTCGGTGTTAGAACACTTGAATGTGGCCTAGAACATGCAAAACCCCAAGGTCTAGTCATGTAAGTCATGGTGGTTTAGAATATTTAGACATATTTGTGGAAAATTTATGATTGGAGATGATGCATATGGGTTTGTTATAGGTGTGAGAAAAATTTCAGGTTTCAATGAGGAGAATTTTGTAAGATATGAAGTTTTGACCAAAAAGGGTTCTTGAGAGCATGATTTCTAGCTCGATATGAAAGAAATGTTCTTCCTTGGCACATGTAAGGTTTTCATGGGGATATGAGATTTTCAATGATGTTTGGAATATATTTGATAACATATTAAAGTTGTAATGAGGTGAAATGAGGTCCAAACATTTATGAACGATTATTAAAAAGGTAAGTCACTTTTTATGGCCTTAAAACCCTAGTTTTCTAGAGATGGAGAAGATCTTCTTGGTAGTTTCCCTGAATGGATTGTTTTTTCAAATTTTATGTTTGGAGGTTGTACAAGACTCATTTATATTTCAAAATAGGTATTCTATATCTTGTGATAGTGTGTGGGCCCCACTAAAAAATATTGTATAAGAATATTTACAGCTTTTGAGAAAGACATACATTGAATCTATTGACTTAAATACCATATATGAAATATGGGGAGTTGTAATACATGTTCATGATATTTTCTTGTCATGTTTGAGGTATTAGAGTGCAAAGTGTTTGCTATCTTTGAAGACTAGTTTTTAGGCCAAAAGGGTAGTTTTAGTAGGCTTGGTGAATGGAAGTCATTGAAAAATTGTGAGAATGATGATGAAATAGAATGTCCTTAGAGGAATTTTTAGATATCATGTGAAAATTTTCATGTTTTGGTTGAGATCTGAAAGTGTAGTGAGGTGTCATGGTCAAAGTCACAAGTTGTGTAGTCTCTATTATCACCGCCTATTTCAAAACCAATCCCAAACGCGTTGGCATATCATCTAATTTGTCCTAGAAGATCACCCAAGGTGCGAGCAGCGCCAAGTCCCTCCTTTATGTGAGCTTCATGAGAACATTCCTTCTTAACATGAGGATGTAATATAACTAGAAAAAGTGCATTCATTCATGGAATTTAAGATATAAGCACTAAATCCTAGCCTAATGCATTCCAAGCATAGATTAACATGATTAACTAAAGGAAAGTAGAATCAACCCATGAATATCATCAAGAAAACCCATAACACACACATGAACATAAAGGGAAAATACACAGATCAAGATCCATCACATGAGTGTTTCATAATCACTTCATTATATTCATAAGCCAAAATATGATAGCCAAGATTACATTAAGAGAGTTCCATTTTTGGAAATGTTCACACTAGCAGAGCTTACTTTTCATCACAAAGCTTTCCATTACATATTTTTACACACTCTCTTACTCCCTATCTATCCTTACTTAGCTATGTTTCTTCCTTGTGAATACCATTATACTTATAAAATAATAATTCTTCTTGCATCTTAACCGCTCATTAGTATCTCCTATGAAAACCTAAGGGAATCTGATCATGATTTCTCTACCACTACCCAGGAATATGCAAGGTGTCACCATGTGTTTCCCTCAAACGAGTTCCTTCGAGTATCCTTGTTCCATATAATCCTTAACAACCTTGATTCCTTATCCTTTCATGATAATTGTATTGATTCCCTAGAATATTCTTTCCTTGATCTATAAGTCTCCATAGCTTATCCACATATGTATTTGGTCACTTTTCTATTCACTCCCTATGTGCGTCTTTTCCTGTTGTCCAAAAATTACTAAGTATCGGCTCCATCTTGCTCATGCATGATCCTTCGTGCCTCTCCAAGAACTATTTCTACATGTTTCTTCACACCCTTCTTCCACGTAGTACAAGACTTCATGCCTTAGGTACTTAGTTACTTTTAGAGGTCTAACATCACCTCACACTAAACTAGTTACTATCCCGTAAAAAACCTCCATGCTACCCAAACAATTTTTTTTTCACCAAAATACTACTGCAAAGAATAAAGAATAGATGTTGGGAGATAATATGAATAAATAATTGAGGAATTGGGGGATATTTTATGCGACTAATTGGAGGAGTTTGGGGAACTCCACATCTATCTCATCCTTCAATTTTTCCCAGGACTTCAATTCTAATAAGGCCTTTCCTGGTGCTTCACCTATAATACTAGGAACTTGGTCTAGGATTAATTCTTCTACCATTTGTTTCAACCTATTAATGGCCATCCCTCACTCCATGTAGACACCCTTAAACTCATCCATCCATTCAGTGATGGAGTCTCGATCTCATTGATTATGAAATCCATCTTTTCACACTTTCATTTGATTTTCTCCTTCTAGGTTATGGTGTTAACAAACAAGTGTGCATGCTCTACCTTGTTGGTGGGGATGGTCTCTTGTAATAATTTGAGGGCTTCCTCTTCCTCTATCACCCATGCATCGATAATTGGCTCATATTTTCTAGAACTATTGAAGCCCATATTCACTAGTATATTCACCTCCTTGAGGTTGGAGAGAAAATATTCCAAATTTTTGATCCAGGCTTCAATCACGACATTCATTTCTTCCTTTTCCTTTTTTATCTTTGTAGCTATGGGGCCTGTTCCATCCTTGAAGTTAATGAGTAACATCCCTATGAGGTCCTCAAGGTACTCCATGTCATCCCCATAATTGGTCTTGGTCTGGCTCACTAACATAAGACATTGTCCTAGAATATTTTTCTTGAGGGCACCAACTTCATCATATGCCTCCTTCATCTATGCATGTTCTCCCCTTAACCCTTGGTGCAATGTATCTATTTCCTTCTCCTTTCTCTTCTTCTCTATAAATAAGGTCCAAACAGTGGCCCCTATATCCAAACTACATCTGATTACCTATGAAGATATATTTTGCAATGCTTTACACACATATTCATCTTTTTAGGTGGTTAGGATCCACAAATTTGCATATATCACTTCCCTTCTTCTTAAAGTGAACAGTCTCAATTGTGTGATCATTGACCTTAAACTCGATTCCTTGGCATGGCAGTGCATGTTCTATCTCGAGCATTTTCTTTTGTCTGGCACACGGCCATCTTGATCCATCAAATCCCAACCATGAAATTTTTTTGGTGGGATGATGACCTCAAATCTTGTGCACAAGACCTTCATGGGGTCATCCATGAATTCCATGTGTGGGGACATGGGTGTCCACTTATTCCTTGTAGCTTTGCACTTGGTTCTTTTCTTCTTCACCCCAGGGGTGAATCCCTTATCCTCCTTTATAGTAAAGGAGTCCCCTTTATCTCCCTTTGGGCTCACGTTATATGGTGTAGTGGCCTCACACGCTAGACTCTTCTCAGCCCCTATAGAGTTTTATTCTCCTTCTCCTTGCACCTCACCTACATCCATGGTCTCCACTTCACCTCCCGAACCTTTAATTATTCTTCCAATTATTCTTTGAAAGAGGTGGGTACTTTTTCCTCTCCTTCCTTTAAGCTTGTTGTGGAGCTTGATGCATCGGGTGTATTTTTTTTTCTTCAGAATCTTCCTTTTCTTCCTCCTCCATGCACCCTCGTAATTAAGTCTCGACGCCACCCTATACTAAAGTGTTGACTTCCTTTCTACCATTCCTTGACGTGTAGTATTTCCTCTTTCTGGAGGTATTCAACCTTCCTTCATCTTGTTCTTCTTCCTCTTCCTTTTCCTCTTCCTCTTGCACTACTTTCATGGGTGGGATTGGTATCTCCCATGGTTTTGGAAAGGGAGATTCTATAACCTCCACCTCAATCCCTCCTTGTGTTTTGGGGTGTAGCTGTATGAACACCCAATGGACATACCCCTTGATGGTAACACTAGCTTGTGGGTGTAAATCTAGAAAATATGGTTCAAAAACATCGATGTAGGAATGTCAAGTGACATATTTATATGTAGTTCACAATGTGTGGACATCAACATCCACCTTTTCTGCATCAAAATTCAATTTCTATGTTTCCTTGATCCAGTTGATGGCACAATTCATATATCTAGCTATGAATGCAAAGGAGAGTTTGCACCATGGCCCCATCTCTCCCTTGGCCATCATAAAATTTGCTAGATATAAATGTTGGCTAACTACAAATTTTACCTTGTCTCCAACAACTTATGGTAGCTCATATCACTCATTCTCAAAATATCTTCATAAATGCTCAAACCATATATTCATATGAGCCTTGTAAGCACTCAAGATGGTCTCATCATGTGTGAATTTTGTGAATTTGATTACAAGGGATGTGTGTGGGGCGGGTGAATCCAAATGTTCTCATTTGTTCCATATGGGACACCAATCTCCCAGAACATGATCAATAAGAGGATGGAGCCCTAAGTGATCTTTGTTCCTGCCTCATTCTCAGTACTGTGCCTCTTTCATAATTCCATTCACCATGAAGTGGGAAAAATTATAGTGTGCTCTCTTGGATACCCTAAATGCCACGTATATGAACCTTTGATTAATGTTCATCCACCTTTCCAATGCACCCGGTTGTAGCTAATGAGCCGAGAGGTGAATCTAAATGCTTGGGTTTGGGAGATCTATAATTACTTGTGCCCTAACCCCCTTCTCATAGTTTAGATTTTTTTCCAGCTCCTCAATATTGGAAGTGGCACATAAATCAAGTGCCATATCCTCTCTAGTGTTCCACAGGCCCGTAACCATCAGAATTAATTTTCTTGTGATCTCATTCTTCTTCCCATGAAGTAGAATAAATCTTCATGCACCCACAACATTAACCACCTAAAAATCGGGGTGGGTTTGGAAAGAAGGGCAGCTCCCATAGCTATAAAAATATAGTATTTTGTAGTGCTTGTTTCACTAATTCATCGATAATATGGTTTATAAGTTTGTCCACCATAGTTATGTTTGACACTAGGTCCTCCCCGCATAATATTTTCATTATCGATGTTCTATGGTTGTATTCACTGATCTTACATTTATATAGCTTTGAGCTCCACTTTTCAGCCTTAATAACTCCAAGAGGGTACTACATCTCTAAGTAGATATCCACGAGATCCTCCTTTTCCACCACTGGTTTCTTTTTTCGATCCTTCTTTGGTGCCATCTCCCTCTCCTTTTTTGTTTGTGCCCTAGGTGTTATGTTCTTTTCTTTCGACTACCCTAACTTGACAACTTCCTTGCTTCTCTTTCATGCCACCTCTTTCCTACTTTGTTGTCTTCTTCCTTCATGCTATGTCACAAGATTTTACTACATCTTTGCACAAATCCACTGGTTCATGATAGTACTTCTCTTCATGTTCTTTGAAAAAAACTTCATCACACTTTGAGCTCGGGAGCACAAAAGAAATTATCTAAGGAAAAGTAGTCGAAATGACTACTCTTATCTCTTTTTTATACTTTATCGATACCTTAGAGTTTCTCTCCGCCATGTGACTTACGTCATTTTTTAATAAAACACTTTATTTCACTTAAGTCAACTTTTGTGACTTCCCTTGCAATTTGTAGCTATAACCTTTAGGCACTCTAATACCACTAAAATGCCACATACCTCCTTCACGCGCATCACCTCGACGTGCCAAAGTACATAACCTATGCATTTTCTACTAAGTAGTTCCTTATAATGCTACCTACCTTATGTCATATCGCATGATCCTTCCCTTCTTGTGGTCTTCATATTCTTTCAACCCACCTTCATAACCACACAAATTTACGCACCTTAGCCATTACGTTTCTCATTTTTCTATCTTCACGTTAATTTTTCCAATAGTCTACTATCAAATAATTTTGGCCTCCATGTTCAATATAGCTGCTACCTCACCCCACACAAAAATATATGTGTGTTCCCCTATGCATAGAACCTCTTATAATACAAGTAGCTACTTGGCACACCAATGTGCAACACAAAGATGAAAACAATGACAAAGAAAACAACCAAATGGAATAAAATAAATCTAAACTAATTGTAAAAAATACCATATTTTTGACTATATAGAAACCTTATTTATAGTAGGGTGTCATCCTACTCCCATTGAAATAACTTGGTAACCTTTTCCCATCTAGTGCTTATACCTGGAATGCACTTGAATTGAGTATGTATGAGATGATGTATGGTCATAACCAATGGAATTTCAGTTTCCTAGGATGGTGTAAAAATTTAGAGTCATAAAGCAAGACCATCTAGCCTAACCTCAAATTGTTTATTTTTGATATGATGATCATGCCATGCTTTTGTCATGCCTTCTCAATCTTCTGACTCCACCTAGCAAGTGATCACCTTTTTCCAACTACATTAAATTTTCCATGTACTCTTGTAGTGCTTTCTCATCATCTAATCCTCTTACACACGCAATAAGAAGAGACGGGAGCATAAACTTTATTGGTAAAACAATTTCCATGCCAAACACCAATTGAAATGGTGTGGCCTTGTTTAATCTCTTGTAGGTTTTCCTATACGCCCATAGTATGACTGATACTTTTTCATCCCAATCTTGTCTTCCCACATCACAAATTTTTGTCAGTGTGTGACTTAGTATCTTGTTAAATGCCTCAGTGGTTCCATTAGCTTGGGGGTGATAAAGGGAAGTCTTGGGATGCGCTACCATAAACTCATTAATAAAATCATGGTTTTCTCATTCAAAAATTTTATACCTTTGTCACTAAAGGCAGGCTTAAAGGACATCCATACTTGCTTATTATGTTTTCCCACAGGAATCTTGTTGTTATGGTTATTGTACAATCCTTCATAGGAACTTCCTTCACCCACCTTATTAAGTAATCAAGGTCACAAGTAATGATATAGTGTGAACTCGTTATTCATGTGGTAGGTGAAATCCATCCTACAAAATCAATCACCCACTTCTCATATGGGTCTGCACTAGCTATCGGTCTCAAGGGCATCTCATCTCTTCTTCCTGGTTTGCTAACGCGCTAGAAATTGTCACAGGTCTTGCAAAATTCAATACAATCCTGGTAGATACATTCCCACAAAATCCCTACCAGTAGAATCTTCCACATGGTAGCATTCCCTATATATTTTCCTCATGTAAATCCACCATGTGCTTCCTCTATGATCACAATGCATTCATGATCTAACACACACTGATGAAAAACCTCATCATGGCCTAGATTATATAAGTCTCCACTAATTAACATGTAGTGTGCAATGCGTATGGAGAAGTTCTTCCTTTCCAAAGTCTTCATTCCTTTTGGTGCCCCACCCATTTTGAGAAACACAATAATATCTTCCAAGTCAAAGGGTGCGCACCAAAAATAAATAGTTGCACATCCGACATTATTTCCTCAATGCTCTGCATGTCCTTCCCCGAGTCAATCCATGATAAATGCTCAGTCTTAAATTTCTCTTACCTTGTTTCACAACAACCGTAAAATCAAACTCTTGAAACAACAAGAGCCATCGGCATATGAAGCCTTGTAAAATAGGCTTGTTTACAAAATATCTCATTGCCATGTGGTCTGTGAAGAATATTAAGGTTGTTGGCTGATAGATACTACTCAATTTGTGTAGCACATAGATCATTGAAAATTCTTCGTGCTCGTAGTAGTATAGCTTTGTTGTGTTTGTGTTATCTTTCTACAAGAAAAAACAAGGGGTGGTCAATAATTCCATCTCCAGGTTGTGCTAAGATTTCCCCAATCGTAACTCCTGAAGCATCAACATGTATATGGAATGGTTTATCTCAAGAAGGAAATTATACTATTGGCATAGTGATAAGCTTATTCTTCAATGTGTCAAACACCGTCTCATTGCACCTCTACCCAATGCAATGTACATTTGTGCTTCAAAAATCCTTCTAGTGGCACGAAAATTTTGGCATACCCCATTATAAACTTTTGGTAATACCTCATATGACCAAGGAATCCACGCATTATGCTCTGGTTAGTAGGTTTCCCCAATCCCACATTAACAGAAACTTTGGTAGGATCCACTAGCAAATGTTCCTTACATATGATATGCCCCAATAGGGTTCCAAATGGAGTAGTGAAGAGACATTTTTTTAATGTTGAGGGATATACACATTTTCTAGCATCTCTAAAAATCACCCAAAAATTTTCACAATGATATTTCACTATTCCATACAATGTCCAGTCATTAAGGTAGATTTGAAATAACTTATGGATAAAATCTTGAAATTCCTAGACCACTATGCGTGAAAACATAGTAGGCACATTCTTCAGTCCAAAAGGCATGACTGTGTAGGAAAATATTCCCCACTCAGTGGTGAAATTTTTATTTTCTTGGTCCTCCTTTGCAATCCTAACTTAATGATATCCCGAGAAGCCATCCATGAATGAATTGATCTCACACCTAGCTACTCCCTTCAGGATCTCCTTGGTAAAAGGGGTTGGGAAGGATCAATTCCAAATACCACATTCAAATACCTATAATCAATAAAGATTCTTATCATCCCATCCTTTTTAATGCTTATGACCATTTGGATTATCCATTCTAATTCCTTAACAACTTCAATGATACTTGAAGTGATCATCTTTTCTATCTCTTCCTTGACCCGGATGTGTAGATTTGGATTCATTCAGTAAGGTCTCTTCTAAATTGGGCATGCTCCCTCCTTTATTTTGATCCACATCTCTCCTAAAGAGTGGTGAACTCCCTTAAGCTCATGGTACCCACATGGAAATAAATCCTGAAACTCGTGTAATAGATCAATGATCTTTGAAACCTCCTTTTCTGACCAATAATCCCCAATAGTAGCCTCTTTAGGTTCTATTTCTGAGCCAATGTTAACCTTATTTATTTTGAGAGGTTCATGGTAGGCATTGATTTCTCATTAACACTATCTATTACCTCATGTGTACCCATAGTATGGTTAACATCCAAGTTCTCCACTTCCTCGCCATCTATCACATAGACCAACTTTCCCTTCTCTTTCTCCATGTAAGCACACTCAAGCTATATCTCCTCTTATTCTTCCTCATTAGAGCACACTTCTAAGCTAGGTTCACCTAATAATTTTAGTATTCTATCCTCCACCATGCACTATCTCCCATAGTTAGGAGCTTAACAACCTATAACACCTTGTTCACCAATGGCTTAGCACTTTGATATTCAAAGGTTTGAATCAAGTCATTTGTTAACTCCCACTAGTTTCCTATCTGATGGCATAATTCCAAATGAGCATACCATGCACAACCTTGTAATGTGGAATAGAACTTGTGCACCCAAAGGGAAGGAGGTAAAGCCTCTATGTTTTCCAT
The DNA here is from genome assembly GCA_018340775.1 of Taxus wallichiana var. yunnanensis. Classification (NCBI taxonomy): domain Eukaryota; kingdom Viridiplantae; phylum Streptophyta; class Pinopsida; order Cupressales; family Taxaceae; genus Taxus; species Taxus wallichiana. The sequence continues at coordinate 127,162,538 of CM031239.1, forward strand.
TAAAATATTCTCGCACTCCTAGACATGAGCTGAGGCGAGATCCTTTCCCATCACAGACACAAAATTTAGTGGGTGCATTTCTCTTAAAGAATCTAATAGAGAGTGAAATCCTCATCTCATGCCACCCTAGAATATTGTCTTGATGTGATGTTCACCAACGTGTTATGGTTTCATGCAAATTTTAGACAAGCATACTCCTTATTTCGATCTCACATATCTATTGAGCTTCCATGGCTTACAGGAAAACATCAAGGTTATTGTCCTTAGTGTAGCTTGGTAACTACTTCCCTCTCAAGTGCCTAAAGGGGCATGCCCTTGTCACTCTTGAAACATATCCTTTCAATTTCCACCCAATTCATTCATAAGTCCCATACACGCAATTGTCACATGATATGCTAGTGGTATTACTCATAGATTGAGTGTATTCAAACCGAATGAATCCTTCCATAGGATTAATCACCTCAAAGTCCCTGATAGTGCGCACATATATTCTATTGAGGACTTATTCTCCCAAGGGATTAGTATAGGGTGCTAAATTCTTATCATTTAAAGGGATAATAAATTGTTCTTCTTTGTTCTCAAAACTTATGTACCCCTTATTGAATTGTAGGTCAACATTGTTCTTATAACACTAGGGTCACTCATGTAATGCTGTAAATTTGTATTCCTTAGCTAGTTCCAAGACTTTGAAGTATCAAGTGAATTTCACCCCTTGGATATTGATAACAACATCCTTCACGACACCAATAGGAATCACCTTTGTCTTGTTAGCCATATACAACACATTTAAGGATGGTTGTAATGGGGCCTTCCCATTTGATTCCATACATCTAAAGTGAGAACATTAACCTCCGCACCCATGTCTATTAAAATATTTCTCAAGAGCCATCTGTCGACTACTGCATTCAAGGTAATCTCCTTATCATAATCAATGGTGTGAGGGGGAGGTTACCATGCAAAACCTATTTCTCATGCTCTCCTCTCAAACATGGTAATTTTTCCTTAACTATTCCCCTAGGAAAGGGATGATATTCTCTTGCCTCAACATTTTTATACCTCCTTAACTTCATCCAGATCCTTTTGTGGAGCCTCAATGCTCTTCCTTTTCTCTAACTTGCCATGACTTCTCATTTAGGCACTAAATCTCTCCTTGTAGGCTTCAAATTACATCCATGGTATCCTAATAAACCTATTTCTAATAACTAGCATCTGGGTACTTTTCGTGCACCACCTGTTCTCTTGTGACTAGTGGTTTCGCTTTGGTATCTCCTCTGAAGCATTCAACCTCATCTCATGTTGTCACCGATATGTGTTCTAACTTTGACTCATGTGCCACTCCTAGCATCCATTGTGAGTCGACCCTCTTTCATGCTTACCGCTTATAGTACCTTTATCCTTCTTCTTATTTTGGCTCATGTGCTCAAATAAACCTAGGCACGCCTCATACTTGTGCTTATTTCCACACCAAGAGAACTATAGTAAGTCATGGCATTAACGCTTGTAATGTTCTTTGGACCCACAGCTTATAATAGGTCCCACAAGAAAATTCACTTCCTCCACCTTCAAAATTTCCACAACCTCTAAATCCTTGCCAATGAGACCCTCCATCTCGTGTGCTCTTCATAGTGATGACCATCATCCTTTGAATTATTTGCAATGCTGGTCCTGGCATACACCAATATGAATGGTTTTATGTATCTAGTCAATCGATCTATAATTCTTGGTGTCATAAGTACTAGAGGTCTAAATCTTATAATAATAAGACACATTCTTATATATCACACACTACAACAATGGACACCTACTTACATCATGATCTCCATGGAAAATCTCACAATCTATTGTCATGATATGTATTGATCTCTAAGGAAAATTTTCCTTTGTGTGCCCCTCTACCTCACAATCCATGTACCATAGGCCAATGTGAGTCTCATGTATCGAGTTCAAAGACAAATTCTCTAACTAATTTTCCATGGTAGGAATCGAGCTTCAAGAAAAGGACTAATTCCAGTATCCACGCTTCCCACAGCCTTAGCGCGCAAGGCATCCTTTGAGGTCTCGCGGGTCTGTGAAAGTCTTGTGTGAAATTTCTCTGCTTTGAAGGGAATTATTATTCCTCCAATGAACCTCTAAGCATTCTTAGAAGGAAGAATATCATAATATAATTTTGACAAAAGAGTCTTAAACGGTACACCATATTCTCATACACTCACTTTCATCCCTTTTTGAATCTCCTTTAGTGCACTAATGCGCTTCTATTCAAACTCAAGAATATGAAATTCAGCTAAAAAGGAATTACGTAGCATGGTATAATTTACTACTTTTTCATAGGTTTATGCTTCTGATACCAACTATGTTCATGCCCTTACAACATTGTTGTAAACTGAATTACCTTCCATTCGAGGGTAGTGATCCCCTTTGCATGCCATAGCTTCTCTTATTTGTGTACATGATCTATAGTATCCTCAACACCTTTTTAATCTAGTAGATGTAAATAAATTTTGAATAATACTTACCGAGGTGCTTGAGGCACTTATGCATCTCGACCCGGAACCTTGATTCCCTCTGGTGTTGCATCCAACACTAGATCCACTTGATCCACCAGTTCCTATTCCTCCTAACCCATCAAGTCTCGCTAGGTCCACCAGTCTACTCATTCCTATTCCACCTCCCGTAACTTATAAGGGTCCTGAAGTCATCACACCTAGTGTCCCGAATGTCACATTGAACTACATGCCAAATATATGTGATATTGCACCACTACCAGATGTGTGTCCTGTGCCACTTCTAGATGCATTACCCAAGATTTGTGTACCTATAATTTTTGAAATTTCCTTTCTATACAATATACCTCCAAACATAAGAAATGATTGTGTAGCCATATATGTACCAAATGAAAAGTTATACCTCCTAGGTGCTGATCGGTCACTTTCACCAATAGCAACTATGTTAGTAATACTTATCTCTTGATTTGTAAAAATAAGTGTCAGGGGCTGGTCACTAGGTGGATTCAGATGCACACAAATGACTCTTCTCATTTCTTCATATGATGAGCCTTCCCCGTAAGCCAAGGGGTTTTCTTCCGCACTTGCCATGATAGGGTATCACAGACTTCTCAATCTCTACATCCTCTACATGAACCTCAATTCCTTCCCACAACATCTACCTCCATAAATCAACCACTCCTGTAAATTTGCATTGTCTATCTAACTCCCTTTTGCAAACTTCATCATACTTGATTCATATCTCTTCCCTCTCCTTTTCTTCCACAAGGTATTCCATCTTCCTCCATCCTAGATTCCTCACCCAATTCTCGTAAGAAGCTTAGTCACCATAGGAAATGCTTCCAAACTCGGTGTAATGATCAAGATATACATAGATAAAGGGATAAAACATAATAATGATCCTCTAGGATCCCTAAAGAACTAAAACTCAACAATCTTTGGATAGGAATACGTAGAAATCATGTACTCTAAGGTGTGAATCGTCAACACTCAACTCCATCACTGATCAACTACACATATCTAAGTTAGATCAGCATCATGCAACCTCTACTACTCTTCTTGGGTCCATTTTTGAGGTCAATAGTACCATCTTGATCTAGATACATACATCAAATCCATTCATACATTTCAACTAGAAAACAATAGAGTGTCTCATACAACTCATGATACACATTTTATTCTACCCATTTACAAGTGTCAAATTTAGGTCCAGTATTAAATATCTAGGAAAACTCATCCTCCATGCTTTTAAGTCATGCTTCAAAGCTGTCCAAGGTCAAGTAATCTTCCATCACACACCGTTCTCACATATTAAAAAATATGTCTCAGGAATGGAACCAAAATGTAGTCTTTATTATCATCACTTGTTTTCAAACAAATCCCAACTACACCGACATATCATCTAGTTTGGATTGAAAGCTCACCCAAGTTGCATATACAAGAGCTAAGTCCCTCCTTTATGTGAGCTTCATGAGGATGTTCCTTCTTAACACTAGGATGTAATATAACATTAAAATAAGTACATTCATTCATGGAATTTAAGATATAAGCACTAACTCCTATCCTAATGCATTCCAAACATATATTAACATGATCAACTAAATTAAAGTAGAATACACCCATGAATATCATCAAGAAAAACCATAACACACACATGAACATAAGGGGAAAATTCACAAATCAAGATCCATCACATGAGTGTTTCATAATCACTTCATTATATTCATAAGCCAAAATATGGTAGCCAATATTACATCAAGAGAGTTCCATTTGTGGAAATGTTCACACTAGCAGAGCTTACTTTACATCACAGAGCTTGCCATTACATATTTTTCACACACTCTCCTACTCCCTATCTATCCTTACTTATCTCTGTTTCTTCCTTGTGAAGACCATCATACTCATAGAATAATCATTCTCCTTCCATCTTAACCACTCATCATTCTCTCCTATAAAAACCTGAGGGAATTTGATCATGATTACTCTACCACTATCCAGGGAATATGCTAGGTGTCACCATGTGTTTCCCTCAATCAAGTGCCTTCTAGTATGCATATCCCAGATAATAATTAACAACCTTGACTCATTATCCTTTCATGATAACCATATTGATGCCCTAGAATATCCTTTCCTTGATCCATAAGTCTCCATAGCTTATCCACATTTGTATCTGGTCACTTCCTATGTGCGTCTTTTCCTGTTATCCAAAACTTACTAAGTCTCGAATCCATATTACCCAGGCACGATCCTTCACACCTCTCTAAGAAATATTTCTATGTGTACCTTCACACCCTTCTTCCTCACACAACAAGGCTTCATGCCTTATGTACTTAGTTACTTTTAGGGGTCTAACAAATTTACCTAGTTTGACTGCTTCAGGACAACACTACTTTGGTGATAATATGGATGTATAAGACCAATGTTTTGGCTGAGCTGATTATGGATATCAATTTGAGAGTGAAGAGGGATGAATTTTGTTCATATATAATGTATTTAAGAGTCTTTAATTGGTCATAAATGGTTTAAACCAGTTTATTTTCCAAAACTACTTCTTGGGTAGTTCAATTTTCTGAAGAGGATAATTGTCTTCATTTGCATTGTTGGATATTTCATGGGTTAGAACATGAATATTGATTATATAAATTTCATTGGATTTATATTTAGTTTTTACATGACATATTTGAGGTGTTTTGGTGTGATCTTGAGCTCCATTGGTGAAGACTTGTTTTTGGAAGTGTTTTTTTAGTAGGAAATAGTCCTACCTTATAGTGATATGAAGAAAATGAATGATTCAAAGGATGTTGATCAGGTTGATGATGTTTCTATAGTATTTTTACATGTTTAAATCCTTTTTAATCTTGAAAATATTTATGAAGTTTTTAAGTCTTTGATGAGCTCGGTGATGGTAGGAATTTTTGGGCTTGTGTTGTGTCTTAGTGCATTGACAACCCATATGAGTCCTTAATGATAGTTTATATGAGATTTTAGTTATGGTTTGATGTTGTGGTGATTAACCTTAAGTTTTCATGGATTCCCTATTATTTTAATAATCATAAGTCATGTATAAAAGTGAATTTAATTATTCATTTTTGAACTAGTTGTGAGCGGGAAAAGTGCGAGATAGGTGAGACAATGCAATTGGTTCAAAGGAATCAAGAAATATATGAGAATATTTATTAATTTATAAATTTTTTTGGAGAATTTTTAGCAAGGTATTTTATCCAAATCATTCCATGAAAAATTAATTTTGAGCAAGTTAGGAGAAGGTGCATTTGAAGAGGGTTTGAAGGTGTGTGAGATAAATTTGTGATATCTATCAGTTGTAGCACCAAAAATACATCATAGGTCTTCATTTGAAGGTGGTTGAGTTGATTATTGATCACCTTAGGGGTTTTTATCCTCCTTTTGGAGTTGTTACATCACTAAATTAGGGGTTAGAGTTCCTTATAAGGTTGGTTTTCTTCTAACTAGGGGTTGGTGCTCTTTTTGAAGTTATTGATTCACTAAATTATTTTTATTTGAGTAATATAATCAAATTTTTAGTGGGTTTTCTTCCCCTTGAGGGTTTTCCACTTATATCTTGTATTCGCCTATAATCTATTTTGTTTATTCTTGTGTGGATGAGTGTTATATATTATTAAGATCACATTAATGCATATGTGAATGGTAAAAGGTGTATGCAAGTTAATTTGAAATGTTTAAGGATTTTAAAGGATTGAATCACCCTCTCCCATATCATTCCTTTTTTATTCCAAAAATTTATATCAGATATGATCCTTTTAGATAAGTTTAATCACTTGAAAGGAGATCTTTTGAAGCACTAAAATGGTGAATCAGAAGAGTGGGACATATTCCAATAGGGAACCTTTGTTTGATGGGATAAAATGTGATTTTTGGAGTATAAGGATGAGGAATCACATCATGTCCTTAGGGTTTGATATTTGGAAATATGTGTTAGATGGTTATACAACTCTTGCAACTCATCCAAAAACTTATACGATAAGAAGACTAGTAGTGACAAGTATATGAATATGAATGCAATCATGTGTGGTATAGCTGAACCTGAAATTGTGAAGGTCATGCATTACACATCAAAAAAATAAATGTGGGATAAACTTTAGGTCCTTTATAAAGGATATTCCAAGGTAATAATAGTTAATATTCAAACCTTTAGAAATTAGTTTGATGGGCTAAAGATGAGTGATGAAGAGTCTATTGTTGCATACTTTCTTAGAGTTGACAAGGTTGTCAATACCATGAAAGGATTAGGTGAAGAAGTGAAGGAATAAGTTGTGGTAAAAAGGTATTGAGGTCTCTTACTCCTATATTTAATTCTAAAGTATCTTCTATTGAGGAAGCCAAAGATTTGAATCTCTTGATAATGGATGAATTGCATGGAACCTTGACTACATATGAAATGAGGTTTGTTGAATCTAAACCAGCTAAAAAGGAGATTGAACTCAAATCTGATATGAAGACAAAAGGAAAGAAAGTTAAGGATAATGGTGATGGTGTTGATATTGATGATGAATAACTATTTGTAATGGTTAATAGGATATTAAAGGTTGGATATGGAAAGTATAAAGGTCAAATTCATTTTAATTGTTTCAATTATGTTGAATTTGATCATTTTGTTGCTAAGTGTCCTCAAAGGCATGAAAAATGAGGCGATGAAGATCATGGAAATAAAAATCAAAAGTATAGTGAAGAAAATAAGAACTTCAAGAAGTTTGACTATAAGAAGAATGGTAAGAATAGTTTCAACACAAAGGAAGAGGCTTGTTCATTTAAAGTAAGTAGTGATAGTGGTTTCTCTGATTCTGATTCTTAATCTAAGAATGAGGATGTTGGTGATGAGGTATTGTTCATGACAAAGGATTCCATGAGTTCTGTAATAAATAGCTACATATTATTTGGTTATCATAGAAGAGACTCACAGCACCCCGGATGCGAGATCGGGGTTCTAGGTTGATCACTCTAGCATCTAGTGTGATTACACAACATGGAAACTTCTCTCCAAGTGTGGGGACTTGTGAAACCGAGAGAGAATCTCTAGATTAGAGGCTAGTTCCTCAAACTCCTCTGATTTAGATCTATATTTTGCAAAACTACAGAGTTTTAGATCCTAATCCTATTCTAACTTGCAAGGAGACAGGGGTAGAAGTGCAAAAATTGAAACTAACTAAAGATGGTGATGCACCAAAAGGAGTGGTGAAACATATTTATCATGCAAATAAACACAGACCAAAGTTCACAACATAAAACATACACAGACTGATAATGTATAATTTAGTATCTGAAATCAAGAAAATAATACAAACAGAGGATTGAAACCCATTCACAAAGCTTGCATTATCATTTCAATGTCAAAACACGCATTACACCCTCAGAGAGGTAAAAGAAAATTGTTATAATAATTGGAGAGGTCTCATCCTTCATCAATCACTTGCTGGAGGTGAAAGAAGAAGTATGCTATGCCCAAAAATGTTCCCCGCTTCAGAATGAGCCAAATCTGGCTTTTTTACATTACACGGGTCGAACCCAGGAGACAGAAAACATACAAAAGCATGGGAGCCCATTCTTTCTTGACCAGTGCATTAAAATGGCATGGGGGACCTTACAAACCCATACCCTATCACTTTGACTAGATTACAGGAGAATGCGACCCATTCTGCATTAAATCTGGTCGCTGGAATGTCATTTCTGGCCATGAACACGCATCAGAGCCATTTCTCAATTTTCTCCCTCCATACTACTCCAAAACACAAGATTGACCCTGGAATCATGTAGAGAATTTCACCAGCTTTCCGTTGATATAAAGAACGTGCAAATCTGAGCTTTGGATCGAAAGTTATGGCGATCTGAAGATTTAGGGCACAGAACAGGCGAAAACACGTTTTGAAATCTTTCCCACGCTCTGCCACCTGGATGACACGTGGCACGTGCTGATTGGACGAGAAATTCTCTCTCCTCTGCCTTTCACGGGCTTTCCTTTTGAAATTTCCTTGTGGGCCCCTGCTGGGACACGTGGCGCTATTTTATTGGTTCGGATCAGTGCTCAAAACTCACCCCTTTGACTTTTCTGGACCTTTCCCCTTGAGACACGTGTCATGCGTTGATTGGTCCTCGGACCTGCCAGCTCTCTCGCACCCTTCACATCTTTTTGTCCCATTTGGCACAGTGCTCCTTGTGCTGATTTCGGCCGAACCGGCCGGTTCGCGTCCATTTGTCCCAAATGTCCCAAAGCAGTTAGTGCGAAAGTTCTCCTTTTCGGCCGATCCGGCTTTCCGCGTCCGTCATGTCCATTTGTCCCAAATGTCCCTGTGCTTCGTGGGACAAATTCTTCCGGTTCACCCGATTCGGCCGGTTCGCGTCCTCGCGGCCCAGATGTCCCAAAGCAGTTTCCGGACTGTTTGTTCCCATTTCGGCCGATCCGGCCGGTTCTAGTCTTTTTGTCCCGATGTCCCAAATGCTTAACGGGCGCCTAGAGGCTTTTCGGCTGATCCGCGCCTTGACGTCCCAAATGTCCCAGTTGCTCCTAGGACTAGGACTTAGCCGATTTTCACAATTTTTCCTGGATCAACCTACTTGTCTTCTGCAACCTTTTTTTCCTTTTTCGACTTTTTCTTTCAACTCGAGTTAGAAAATTTCCTGAAGGGACCCTAGAAACCTGATTTTTGCTCTGAATCAATCAATTTGCTTGGGATTTGAATATTCTGATGCATGTTATCAAAATTTACCCTGGGGGGTGAATTTTGGATAACAATTTGGTGACTCAGCGGGGTCATCTACCTGCTAGATGAAAAGACCAGTTGCCTGAAGCAATCCATTGGGCATGGAGTCATCAAATATTCTGTTTAGAATCCAAACTGACTCAGAATGTGCAAGGAGGAAGATGGAATGCCACCTGATGAAAGCAAAGACATGCTAAACATCTCCATGGACAGTAAGCTGTGCCAAGGCACTTAGGGAAAACAAAACTAACCTACAGCAAAACAATGTGCACAAGCACTTGGAGGAAAGGAAATCTAATCTAATATTTACAGATGTAGTGAACCTCCCTCTAGAAGCAATGCTTGAGATAGATTCCATTTACTGGAATCTGCAGTTCTTCACCATCCAATGAGGCCAATTGGAAAGCATTGTTGTTCTTGCACTTTGTGACCATGTATGGGCCACTCCAAATGGCATCAAATTTTGAATGCCTTCCCGGTTTTGCTCTGTCCACATCCCATTTCAACACTAGATCTCCTACTTGAAAAGATCTATCTTTGGCCTTCCTATCAAAGGTCTTCTTGATCAAAGCTTGATCCTTTTCCATTGCTTGGGATGCCTGATCTCTGATCTCTTGCAGCTCCATCAATTCTGCATACCTCACCTCCATGGGCTCAAACTCTAGCAACTCCAGCTGTTTCATGAGTTCCAACGTTGGCAACTCAAGTGACATAGGCAAGATTGCCTCTCTTCCGTAGACAAGCCTAAATGGAGAGTTACCCGTGGATCTTTTGGGGTTTTCCTATCAGCCCATAAGGCTGATTTCAGCTTGGTATGCCAAGACCTTTGATTCTCATCAAGAGTCCTCCTAATGATCTTCAACAAGTTCTTGTTTGTGGACTCGGCCTGGCCATTACCTTGCGGGTAATAGTTTGATGAAGTGCTTAGGTAAATACCGTTCTTGACAGCCCACTCAGTCACCCTGGATCCAATGAATGCCAATGCATTATCAGAAATTATTGTGGCAGGTACACCAAATCTGGTTGTTATCTGCTCATAAAAGTCTAAGATGTTAGACTCATTTGCCTCTTTGAGTGCTACTGCTTCTGTCCATTTGGTGAAGTAGTCTGTGGCTGTCAAAATCCATTTGTGCCCTTGGCTCGAATTGGGATTGATGGCTCCAATGAAGTCCAGTCCCCACTGCATGAATGGCTGATCTACTGTAATTGGATGTAATGGAAGGGCAGCGAGTCTCTCTTTTCCTGTGAAGAATGCACAATTCTTACACCTCTTGATCCATGCATAGCAATCACTAAAGATTCTAGGCCAATAATAACCAGCCTTCATGATTTTTAGAGCTGTCACTCTCGGTGCAAAATGGCCACCAGATGGTCCATTATGAAATTCTTCTAATACCCTTTGGATCTGACCTGTGCTAATGCATCTCAGCAGCACTCCATTCACATCTTTCTTGAACAAAACTCCATCAATGATGGTATATGGAACAGCCTGCAACCTGAAGTATCTCCTCTTTGCTTTGCTCATTTCTGGAGGGCATAGGCCTGTTTGTAGGAAGTGCATAATGCCTTGGGTCCAGCAAGGGGTGGGGGCAGCATTGTCTTCTTCTTGCCTGTCACTCGGCTCATGGCTGTCTTGAACTGTCAAAACAGCCTCTTCTTCGTTGCATACTTCTTTTTGCTTCCCCAAAACCAGCTGCTCACACAATCCTTTTCCTCTTACCAGCTTGGTGATCTTGATTTCAATGTCATACTCCATGACACGGGTGATCCAACCTGCCCTTTTCTCATTCAAATCCTTGTTGAGGAGGAAGTCCTTAACCCCAACATGTGAGACCAGAAACTGGACCTTGTTGTTTGAGACTAAATGCTTGAATTTCTTCAAGCTCCTGATTACTGCAAGCACATGTTTTTCAATAAAAGAGTACCTCACTTCGTAGTCATCTAGGCTCTGGCTGAAGAAGGCAATTGACTGTTCATCATTATCTTTGTTTTGCTGCACCAGAATGGTAGAAATAGTGTCATCACCTCCAAATGCATAGAGGATGAAATCCTTGGAAAAGTCTGGGTTGATGAGAGTGGGTGCCTGGGAGATGGCTTCTTTGATTGCTTCAAAACTCTCCTTGCCTTCTGCCGTCCATTTGAAAGCCATGCTTTTCTTTAACATTTTGGTGATGGGCTTGACAAGGGCTACAAAATCTGGGACAAACCTCCGAACAAAGTTTATCCTTCCCAGGAAACTCTGAAGGGCTTTCTTGTGGCTTGGCAATGGTAGAGCTCTTATGGCTTCAACCCTCTCTGGATCAATTGCTAATCCTTCCTTGGAGACAATATGGCCAAGGAGCTTCCCTTCATGTGCAAGAAAGATGCACTTCTTAGGATTCAAAGACACTCCAAACTTTCTACACCTCTGAAACACTTGCCTGAGGTGAAAGAGATGGTCTGCAGCATTCTTTGAGAAGACAGTGATATCATCTAGGTATACCAGCACTATCTTGTTGATCAAGCCTTTGAATGCCATATCCATAGCTCACTGGAATGTTGCTCCAGCGTTCGACAGTCCAAATGGCATCTTCTTGTAAGCATATGTGCCCCATTTGGTTGTGAAGGCTGTCTTGAACTGGTCTTCCTCCTTTACCATAATCTGATTGAAGCCTGAGTAACCATCAAGTAGCGAAAACCTTTCTGAACCAGCTACGACTTGTAATATTTGCTCCATGGAAGGGAGTGGATAATGGTCCTTGAGAGAGGCTCTATTCAAATCTCTGAAGTCAACACATAGCCTGATCTCTCCACTCTTCTTTCTGACTGGAACTAAGTTGGCAACCCAACTAGAATGCTTGATTGGGAATATAATTGCTGACTCAATCAGCTTGTCCAATTCTTTCCTCATGAGAGGCTCCATGTGTGGATTGACTGGTCTCTGTTTCTGCCTGACAGGCTTAGTATTTGGATCCAATTCAATGGTATGCTGAGCTAAGTTGGGATTGAAACCTTTCAAGTCTTCATAGCTCCAAGCAAACACGTCAGGGAATTCTTGACATAGCTGTATGAACTCACACCTTTCTTGCTCAGTTGTCATCTTTCCAATTTGCAATGGCTTGTTCTCTTCTACCAAGATGGATACCGAATCTTCTCTCTTGACCTGAATGTTTGCTTTCTCCTTTCTAAACTGATCATTGGGGTTGAAAATGGACTCCAAAGTGATAAGTCCCTTGGGCAGCTTGTCAGTTCTCAGCTGTATCACTTGGTCACCATATTGCTGTTCCAACTTTTCTTGATTCTTAGCTGAGAACTCAGCTTCTTCTTGCAAGAAGTGGATGATTTGCTGGTCATTCTCAAATACCTACCAACTGACATTGTTATCCGGCACTGAAGGCCTCACAATCACGTGGATGTTTGGTTGTACCTTGTCTTGTTGAATGTTTTCTACAATGTCAAAGGCTGCCCCTACTGCTGCAAGCCTGTCAGCAGCTTGATTCTTTTTCCTAGGGATGGCTTTGATGCCGAAACCCTCAAAATCTTCCATGAGGTCCCATACCCTATTCTTGTAGCACCTGAGTAGATCATTTTTGGTGGCATGCTGTCCCTTGACCTGATTTACAATCAGCTCACTGTCCCCAAAGACTTGCAAGTTCTTTATTTTTCTCTTGATTGCCCAATGCATCCCTTGCACCAAGGCTTCATATTCAGCAGTGTTATTGGAGCATGCAAATTGAAATCTAAAATCTAAATAATACTTTACTCCTTGAGGTGAAATAAGCACGGCTCCACCTCCTGCACCTTGTCTACTCCTTGATCCATCAAAAAATAGCTGCCATACCTCATTGTCATCCTTGTGGTTTGGCTTGGTGATGCTAGGAATAGGTTGACTTTCTTCATGTATACAATAGACTCCTAGCTCAGATTCTTCTATTCCTTGATAAGGATCAAAAGCATGCACCTTGTTTGCCCATTCATCAAGAGTTAGATCCGGGATGTTTCCAACTTTAGTGTCAGTTTCATCAGTGCTTGGGTGATCTTCTTGATCAAATGCTGAGCAATTGGCATTAATCTGACTTGGAGTATAGGGCTCAATGTGGAAGTTTGCAATAGGTTCCGACCTAATTGTAGCCTTAGTTCCATACCTCGTTCTGAATAGCATGTGTGACCAATCAGCGGACAAATATCCCCCGATCTTGGCAGTGAAGTCCCTTGACAAGCATAGGGCAAAGAGTGGTGGAAGGTCTATGACTGACACATCTTGTAAAACAACCACATTTGGACATGCATGCAAGGTAAGATTCAAATTTCTAATCACTCCAACTATTGCTATTGCTGTCCCATCCAACTGCACTACCCCTTTGGATGTTGTTTCATACTGGAGCCCTAACTGATCAGCTATCTGTTTAGGCATTACTGAGCTACTTGCCCCGGAATCTATCATGCAATTATGCACTAGCTGATTTCCAATGATTAACGAAACATAAAAAGGGGGAGGCTTCAGCATTCTACCTTGTTGTGCTCCATGATTTCCTTCAGGCTGGGCAGCATTTGTGAGTACCTTCTCTTGCATTTGGACCTGCTGATTCGAAGTTGGCCAATCCTTCATGGCAGCTTGCAGCAGATTTCTTTGGCCTGGGATAGATAGGGATTCCCACATAGATATATTGACGTTTGTCTTCTTCATCTGATCAATGATACTGAATGGTGATGAAGGATCTCTCTGCTGTCCCTTGGTTTGCACATTTGCTCCTTGGATGTGGGCAGCAACAGCTGGCATTTGAGTTGGCCTAGGGGTTGTTCTTGGCTGCCCTTGTGCATTTGAAACGGGACTTTGCTTGCCAATCATTTGTGGAGCTGTGGAAGGTTGTGGATTGGCTGGGGCTAATGGCTGTTCTTCACCCAAATTTCTCCTTTTTGACCTTGTGTTGGCTGCAACACCTTGAGAAACTACCTGATTCATGCCACAGAAATCCTCTGCTTGCCAATTTACCAATGTGGTGTCATTTGGGGCTGATTGCTGTTGGAATGTTTCTTGTTGTTGGCTGTTTTCTTGACTGCTCTCACCCTCCACACCAGTAGTTGTTACCATTAAAGCTTGAGTCAAAGCACCATTGAAGCACATGGATTGATTATGAGGCTCATTACATGGAAAACACCAATCATACTCCTGGGCAATGTTGTTTTGTGCTGGTACTAATGCCTTAGAGGCAGATATGGCATTTGGATTATAGGGCTGGAATGGTCTATTGGCAGGAGGCCTTGTTTGATTCATATTTGCAGCTGGATTAGGTGGCCTTTGAGGCTGATATGGCTGCCTATTAGGTTGAGCTTGAGGCTGATATGAAGGTCTAAACCTTGAGCTTGCTGTCTCTTGAGTGTGACCAGCTCATTACCTAAATTTTGCAGTTGCTTCATGACTTCTTGAAGCTCATTTGGGGCACTTGGAGATGAAGTGGAAGCTTCATTTGAACTCTGATTTCTAGGAGTGGGAGAAGGAGCTAAGACAGGTGCTTGACTAGTACTTGGGTTCTCTAAACTTGGATATAATGGCATTGGAGGCCTAGGAGCTAGCTTGCCAGCTTGAATCAGACAATTTTCAGCTCTAATGGCAATGCTATAAGCAGCAGGAATAGTTGTGCCTCCCATAGATTGAATCAACATAGAAATATCAGAATTTAAAGCTTTAAGGTAATATAGAAAAGCACCTTCTACTGTTGGCCTGACTGCTACTGGAATTCTATCCCAAGACCTTTGAAATCTGAAGTTGAAGTCAGTTAGCTGCTCATTGGAAGCTCTCTTGATGGTTGTCAGCTGTTCCAAAAGAGACAAGTTGTCTCCCTTCTCTCCAAATTGATCGTGAAGTGCAATACATAGCTGATTCCAGTTTGTGATAGAGCCAGCTTCAAGGCTCCTAAACCATTGCAATGCTTTCCCCTTGAATGAAGACGCCAGCAATTTGACAGCTACTTGCATCTCATTAATCTCATGGATTGCACAAATGTTAGCAATGTCCTTGACATGATCACCAGGAGTGGTCTGATTTTCTCCAGTAAAGTATGGGATGTTCTTCAATGCTGCAACTGGGATTGGATTTTGTGCATTGAGAGCAAGTGGGCTGCTACCTGTGAAGTTGACATAGGGGTTCACTGGTTGCGCCATTCTGATTGGTCGAAGAACTCTTGAATACTGAATGAAAGGCCGATCAGGTGGAGGAGTTGAGAGAGTTCTGTTTGGTGGAGATGGAGACCTTTGAATCCTTCTTCCTCTTTGCCTTCTTCTTGGAGATAATTGTAGATATTCAAACAGCACCTCTTCTTCTCCAACTCTTGACCTTGTGATTCTTCTCATAAGCTTTCAGGCCTGAACTGCTGAAACCAATTGATTCTTTCTCTCGGAGTCACCAGATATGCAAATAATAGCTCTTTTCAAGCAAGAAAATTGCAGCAGATGCACATCAACTTTGCTGCAATAAAAATGAGACCTCTAGTCCCACCGGGCATGCCAAAACTGTTGTTGCAGACTCACAGCACCCCTGGATGCAGATCAGGGTTCTAGGTTGATCACTCTAGCATCCAGTGTGATTGCACAACATGGAAACCTCTCTCCAAGCATGGGGACTTGTGAAACTGAGAGAGGAATCTCCAGATTAGAGGCTGGTTCCTCAAACTCCTCTGATTTAGATCTATATTTTGCAAAACTACAGAGGTTTAGATCCTAATCCTATTCTAACTTGCAAGGAGACAGGGGTAGAAGTGCAAAAATTGAAACTAACTAAAGATGGTGATGCACCAAAAGGAGTGGTGAAACATATTTGTCATGCAAATAGACACAGACCAAAGTTCACAACATAAAACATACACAGACTGATAATGTATAATTTAGTATCTGAAATCAAGCAAATAATACAAACAGAGGATTGAAACCCATTCACAGAGCTTGCATTATCATTTCAATGTCAAAACACGCATTACACCCTCAGAGAGGTAAAAGAAAACTGTTACAATCCTTGGAGAGGTCTGATCCTTCATCAATCACTTGCTGGAGGTGAAAGAAGAAGTCTGCTATGCCCAAAAATGTTCCCCCTTCGGAATGAGCCAAATCTGGCTTTTTACATTGCATGGGTCGAACCCAGGAGACAGAAAACGTACAAAGGCATGGGAGCCCATTCTTTCTTGACTGCAGGTGCATTAAAATGGCATGGGGGACCTTACAAACCCATACCCTATCACTTTGACTGGATTACAGGAGAATGCGACCCATTCTACATTAAATCTGGTCGCTGGAATGTCATTTCTGGCCATGAACACGCGTCAGAGCCATTTCTCAATTTTCTCCCTCCAGACTACTCCAAAACACAAGATTGACCCTAGAATCGTGTAGAGAATTTCACCAGCTTTCCGTTGATATAAAGAACGTGCAAATCCGAGCTTTGGATCGAAAGTTATGGCGATCTGAAGATTTAGGGCACAAATGCGAAAAACACGTTTTGAAATCTTTCCCGCGCTCTGCCACCTGGATGACACGTGGCACGTGCTGATTGGACGAGCAATTCTCTCTCCTCTACCTTTCGTGGGCTTTCCTTTTGAAATTTCCTTGTGGGCCCCTGCTGGGACACGTGGCGCTATTTTATTGGTTCGGATCAGTGCTCGAAAACTCACCCCTTTGACTTTTCTGGACCTTTCCCCTTGAGACACGTGTCATGCGTTGATTGGTCCTCGGACCTGCCGGCTCTCTCGCGCCCTTCGCATCTTTTTGTCCCATTTGGCACAGTGCTCCTTGTGCTGATTTCGGCCGAACCGGCCGGTTCGCGTCCATTTGTCCCAAATGTCCCAAAGCAGTTAGTGCGAAAGTTCTCCTTTTCGGCCGATCCGGCTTTCCGCGTCCGTCGCGTCCATTTGTCCCAAATGTCCCTGTGCTTCACGGGACAAATTCTTCCGGTTCACCCGATTCGGCCGGTTCGCGTCCTCGCGGCCCAGATGTCCCAAAGCAGTTTCGGACTGTTTGTTCCCATTTCGGCCGATCCGGCCGGTTCGGGTCTTTTTGTCCCAGATGTCCCAAATGCTTAGCGGGCCACCTAGAGGCTTTTCTGATCCGCACTTGACGTCCCAAATGTCCCAGTTGCTCCTAGGACTAGGACTTAGCCGATTTTCACAATTTTTCCTGGATCAACCTACTTGCCTTCTGCAACCTTTTTTCCACATTTTCTCAGAGCTTGTTCTTTTCAGCCTGGACAGGAGAGTTAGAAAATTTCCTGAAGGGACCCTAGAAACCTGATTTTTGCTCTGAATCAATCAATTTGCTTGGGATTTGAATATTCTGATGCATGTTATCAAAATTTACCCTGGGGGGTGAATTTTGGATAACAGCTTACTCCATGATATTTGAATATTAGAAGGAAGAATATGTTTATGAGACGTGTGTGTCTAATATGAGATATTTGGACCAGATTTGAATATTAATTATCACGAGAATAATAATATTTCATTCAATTCATTCTAGATAAAAATACAATAGACAGATAGACAAATATATAGGAGTTTCTTTCTCCTAAAATATAGGGGAGCTACAAATGCTCCTTTAACTAATCCTCATAAATATGTGAGTGGTTTTAACCACCACTATTCATGTATAACAATATAAAAAATAAAATAGTAATGTATTGAACAACTTATGTGGGTTTTTATTACTAACAACTCATCCACACATAATACGTGAGATTATATCTCCCAAAAAATAATATAAACATTACAATAACTCATGTGAGCAATATGATAATGCCTAACATTCCCCCCTTAGTTCAAACATGGGAGAAATAAATTGCACTTATTCTGTAGTGTGTCACTCATGCATGCTCATAATCCTAGATCTCCAATGGTTTTTGAAAAGGCTAACCAACAACCTTAGTATGAACCCCTGCTCATCCGAAATGAACCCATGTTCACTTTATGAGCCCCTGTTTTGACAAAAATGTACCCCTATCCATGAGAAAGGAACCTTTGTTCCAGGTATGAGCCTTTTTCATCCTCTTCAAGAAACATGATGCTAATTTTTCCTTTGTGCTTTCATCTTTCCACAATATATTCACATTAGGAAATGAACATAGGAAAAACTACTCATTTTATTACAACAAGAAAATATTGAAAACCTAAATATCTTAACCTAAACCTCATTAAAGATAAATATATTAACCAAGGTAGTGCTTTGTGTGGATAATTTCAATAATATCGACCACCCACTGGGATCAATATTTTGGAACAATATAGTCAATATTAGAAAAGATCTCACTGTATGTTGTAAATGGACTCTGGGCACGAGAGAAAGCATTAGCTTCTGGAAAGACAGTTGGGATGACTTCAACACACTTTCAAACAATTAACAATGGGGACATCTCAAAGACACCCTCATTATTACCTTGTGATAATGGGTCTACAACTACATTCAAAATACTTATGGAAAATTAAACTGGAAAAATCTTCAGTCTTTTAGCCCTAATCACAAGGAACTTCTTGGGGAACTTCAAACCACACTGAGTTACATTCCCATTATTCAAACCTAGAATCAAGATGAATTTTAATGGGTTTCTTCTTTTGATGGTAACTATTGGGTGAGATCTAGGTATAAATTATATACCAACAAACCTATTAATAACTTCCCTTGGAACAAGATCTGGTTCAAAGAGATTACTCCAAAAATAAACCAATTCCTTTGGTTTGTTCTTAATAAAAGCATACTCACTATTGACAATCTCATCAAAAGAGGATCTAGCATGATGAATTAACGCCATCATTGCAAAAAGGACATTGAAACTATTCACCATATTCTTATTCACTACCCTATAGCTAGTTCTCTTTAGAAGCACATTTTCAATAGGTTTGAAGTCAAATGGTATTTTCTAGAGGATATTATACAAGCCTAGATGCAATAGAATCCACCCTTTAAACATTCTCTTCTTTGTAGTCTTTAGAAAATTAGTTTCCTTCACACCATATGGAGAATATGGAAATCTCGTAACTCAATCATCTTCAGAAACACTAATAGGACCATAAAAAGTATCCTAAATGAAATCACAATGGATTCTAAACAAAAAATAATGAAATTTAAACCTCCCCAAAAATCCATATAACCTCAAGATGTGGTTAGATATCTTAAGGAATGGAATATTGATATACACCAGTGTACTGCCCCCATTCAAAGATTTGATAGGTCTCTTGTAGAGTTGATTATCCCTTCTAAAGGCTAGTATAAGCTAAAATTTGACGGTGCCTCTAAAGGCAATCCTGGTCCAACTGGTGGTGGTGGTCTAATCAAAATCCACAAGGGTCGTCTAATTACAGAGTATGCTTATCCCATGGGTAAGAAAACTAATAACTACTCTAGGCCCTAGCTGCTCTCTAGGGAATCAAACTTGTTAGGAACCTCAACATGGGTAATATGATTGTTGAAGATAACTCATGTGAAACCCCTTGAGGACAATGTGGACTTCCTTCTTAAGTCTGTAGTTAAGGAACAAGCTCGATCCTATCACCGACCTCAAAGAGGAAATTGTCACTCTAGAATCTAAGCTTAAATCCCTTGAGGAAAAACACAAAAACTATATGGCCATGCACAATTTTACTATGTATCTCATGAAAGTCCACATCTAGCATATGTGTGACTCCATCAGCATACCGACCTCTCTGCATGGAAGAATGGAAAGATTACAAAAAGTTTAAAGCTTCAAACTAGTATCCCCTATTTCCATTTCCCTGAAAATCCATCAAGCCCTCAAGGTTTCTTTTTAAAAAATTAGAAAATATGTTGGTTAGTGTTGTATTCTCCTTGTTCTCGGTGCATTTGTTTTAGTGTTGTTGTTTAGCTGTAGTTGTGTTGTTGTTGGTACGTTATTGGTCTCTTTATTATCAGATGGCCTTTGCCTTTATTTTTTCATGTTTCTTTCCTTTTGGTTGGGTTATGGCCCCCATAGATCAATAAATTGCATTGCTATACTCTATTTATCTTGGCTTCTGATCCTCTGGTTGTACTACTATGTAAGGTCCCTCCAAAATCTTTTACCTTTAATAAAAAATACTAAAAACTGAAAAAATAGGTACACTACAATGAAAAAACATGCTGAAAAAAATTCCACAACCTCATTTTACGGCCTTGTTGCTTGTGGTTGGTGAGAGGATGCTACTTGTCCTCCATCCTCTTGTGCCTTCATCCTCTAGTTAGATGCCACTAACTCAACGAATTTTTCTTTTAAGGATTAATGATTGTCAGGATGTCGGGTAACACCGAAAATTTGTCCGTAAGTAAATTTTTATCTTTACAATATTTTGACTCTTCTAATTATACTAACAACACAATACTATTATTGAAAAGACAAACTATTTGAAGAATTTGGATACTTTTTAATTTTAGGACTCGATAACATTATTGATATATGAACTTAAAATGCCATACATTTAAAAAAACAACTAAAAGTTTGTGGTTTAGATAACACAACAAAGACTATTGACACAAAATACTCTTTTGACATATACTTTTGACTCTAAGAAGGAAATAACCACATTGATGAATCTATTTCTCAGTGACACTTAACATAAAATACTAGTGAAAGAAATTTGCCTATCATACATATTATACTGGTAACTTTTTCCCAAACTGACCGAACCTACACTTAGAAAGACTAATAAAGTATTGTTTATTAACACTAAAACTTATGAAACAAAACATTAATCAACTCACTATACTTGCAAGCTATCTTTTTGGGTGAATCGATTCATGTGGATCCCATTGACAACTGCATAGGGGTTGCATACATGCACAAGAACCATTTTTTACATAGCTGTCTAATATAACAACAAGCACAAGAAAATTTCAATATATACAATGATAGGGCTTTTGAATCTCTAAGAATTGAATAATAAAATTCTAGCATGAGCTATCAAAAGCATAAATATAATGTCCCTATCATGGTGGAGAAGATCAAAATTGATATTTTTAGATATCTGGGAATGAACAATTGATGCATAAATCTACGAATCTTCTACAATGCAAATAATATAATGCTCAAGTTATTTCCATAGTTGAATTCAATGTTGGGAAGGTGAATCATCATTTGTGTAGGAAAAAACCTCATGGATATCAAATGCCACATGTAAAACACAAATCTGAGTTAGTTTTCAAGCTTAGATTATGTATGATAGGCTTCTAGAAGGTAAACAACATTTACATGCATATGGATCCAAACAAATATGCAAATCTTCAACTCTTCTTCTATATTTCTACTACTCAACGCATCAAAAAATCACGTTGTGACATTAAACCAACTAGATAAGAGTTGATTCGATTGGGTTATGGCTGAAACTCAAATTTAGATCCAATATAAACATGTCAGAAGTGTCTGATATAATGGCCCGAGACAAAATAGAAACATGTACAAAGCTCGATCCATGTTTGTGAAAAATGGAGAGCTGGTAGATCTAAAGAAATAAATGCTCTTAAATGGAAAATGGATCTTGGAATATTCAGATCTAACACTATAGAATATATGTACATCAATATAATAGTATGAATTTCAATCCCACATGGGCACTATAACTAGATTAGTATTTTCAAATGGTCTTCGTCGAGATATAATACTCTCACCTTGCATCGAGTACCAACAAATACACAATAAATTAAGACTATTCCAAATGTAAATGCCTTTGAGGATAAACTAAAACTTTGAATTTTACATCAAAATCTCTCCTAATATCCTATTCTGATACCAAATGAGATCTTTGGACCAAATTTGAATATTAATTATCACGAAATAGTAATATTTCATTCAATTCATTTTGGATACAAAATACAATAGACAAATATACAAATATATAGGAGTTTCTTTCTCCTAAAATATGGGGGACCTAAAAACACTCCTTTAACCAGTACTCCTAAATTTTTGAGTGGTTTCAACCACTACTATTCACGTATAACAATATAATAAATAAAATAGTAATGTAATGAATAACTTATGTGGGTTGTTATTACTAACAACTCATCCACACATAATACCTGAGATTATATCTCACAATAAACAATATAGACATTACAATAATTCATGTGAGAAATATAATAATTCCTAAAAAATATGAATTGAAACGTGATGAAAATAACAACAAAAGGATAAGATCTCAAGTCAAGGATTATGAGGTAAAAATTCAGGACCTAGAGGAGAAATATTGGGGTGTGGCGGTGAAGTTTGATGAGACAGTGAAAAAGCTAGAGATGCAGATGAGCTCCATGACTCTAATCTTGCAATCCAAGGAAGAAGAAGTGATTATTCTTAAAGGAGAGTTGTTTGATGATATCAACAAGGGAAAATAATTTCATAATTTTGATAAAATCTCTAAGACTCTTAATGATATTCGAGCAATTTGAAATTTTCATGAGATAAGATATTCTTGGAATTTAAAGAAGACTTCAAAGGAAAAGAGATGATGTAAGAAAAAACTAGTTCCAGTAAGGATATTGGAGAACCAAGCATCAAGGAGGAGAAAACGGAAAGAAGTTTCAAATAAATTTTGAAGACAAATTCAATTAGGAAACCTAATGCTTCAAGGTATTAAATATCATTTAATGGTTATTATTTCTCTTACAATGGCTTTAGACACACATGTAAGGAATGTAAGAGGTTTATCAAGGATGGGCCTCTATGGATGGATAGTAGGATTGGGATATCAAAGAATATAATATGCTACAATTGACATGAGAAAGGGCATACTTTTAGGTGTTTTTTATACAAACCTTCAAGTCATAATTGGAGTAATAAAGGTTACAAGTGCAGGCATGAAGTTGTGTGCTTCAATTTAAACAAGGTTGGTCATGTTTCTATAGAATGTTGTTATTGTTATATAAGGTAAAGAGGGATTTTCAGGGTCCTATAATGCATTATAGAAGACATAACATAACATGGGAGGCTAGAGTGAATAATAGTGTTCCACCAAGAGATCATATGAATGTACAACGAGAATATTCTCATAATGCAGATTAGAATCAAGAAGAAATATGTAAGTTTTAGGTGTCAAAGAGGGCTTGGGACCTTTTCAAGATGTTCTTCTAAATCCATTATGAAATTGGATGTCTCTAATAGGCTTCTTAGAGGTGTAATCACCCATAAGAAGAATTGTAAGAAGGGGAGATGATTAGTTTGGAGTATGTTGTTATAGGAGTGTCTTCATGGTGTCAAGGTATATATTCTATGCTCTTATATGATTTCAATCAATCTTAAAGGTGTTTAAAGTACTTTCATAATTCAAGGATGTTAGATTCATGGAGGATAAGAAAATCATTTGTATGATGAATTGATCATACCATCAAAGACAAGGAGATTTGATTTTTGTTTTAGGTATGTGAGTCAGTTGAAATGGCTCGTGTTGAGTTGTATATGTCTCCAAGAGTGTTCATACATCATGGAAATTTCATAGAAGATAGTTAATCATAGTGAGGCATGATAATTTTAATGAATAAATGTTTAAGTTGATGAATGAAGTTGCAATATTATGTAAAATTCTTATTATGATTAGGAGTGAATTCATTTGCATGTTTTTTAAGGAATTTGTTCTAAAAAGATAGGTACAAAAAAATCATAAAGAATGTAATCTATTATGGTTAGGCATGTCCAAGTGTAAGCATACATCAAAGAGATGGTTTCATTATTTGAGCATGGTAAAAATTCTCATTATGGTTTGTGGTGAATCAATTTTGAAGAATGACATTATAAAGCAATGTGTGTATGAGGTCAATATGTCATTATTGTGCCCTTAAATGTATTAAACATATTGTGGAGTTGGTTTATACAATGAAACTAAGAAAGGAAACAAATTTCAATAATAATAAGTCATTATTTCATAATGATGACTTGACTATAACATCACTTGCAAGTGATATGGAATTCCCCAGGCATGTTCTTGAAGTGTTTTAACCCATATGGTGTGGCTCATTAATTATAGTTTGAGATGAATCAATAAATTTTAGGAATCATAGATGTAACATGAAGAAGTATAAGCATGTTCAAGACTAAGAAATCCAATAAGGTGTGTTTTCAAGATTGATATGAATATTTATAAGTCTATGAATGGCTACTTGAATTATGTAGTTGTGTCTTGAATAATTTTTTTAAGTGACAATGAGGTTTTAAAGGCCACTCAGGACTAACATTATAGATTTGAAGAATGATAAAGGTATGGAGATAAAAATGAGTGTGGTTATCCATTACATACATGTACATGATAATCATGGTACTTTAAATCTTGATGCACATGATGAGGGGGATTTGATATGTCTCTCTTCTACCAAGGTAACAAGATAAAAGATGGCACATGTGCATGTATGATTGTTTAATAGGTTACAATTAGTCACAAAGCATTAAAATAGGATTCTATATGTATGTGAACTAGTTGATATAGTCTATGATTAGTTGATTTTTTCTTGAGACATGTTTATGATGTTTCTATTGTTTTCACACTTTATAGAGGATGAATGGAGAAGTTCGATTACTATCAAGAATGAGAAGTGCAATAACTAAGTCTTTCAGTTGATAAGGTTTATGTCAAGACAAGTATATGGTTGTTTTAGTTCTAAAGTGTTTCCTCAAACATGTGTTTAAGGGTATAAAGAGGTATTGGTAAGATAATCTTATACAAAATTGAGAATCGAAACTCATTGAAGGACTATGGAAAGTCTGTCCAAGTATATTATAAACTAAGGTTTTATTTTTGAGCTTATGAATGTGTTGCAAGCCTAAAAAGTATTTGTAGATAAGATGTGGTGTTAGTCCTCTAAATCATGATAACAATTCCTCTAGGGCATGTATACATCTCGACAAAATTGTGAAATACCACAAGAGAAAAGTTATTTTTGAAGTGTAATGGATGAGTTCCTCGAGTTGATAGCAATCATTTCAAATCCAAAGTATGAACACTAGGACCTCCATTATTATCTCAGATAGGTATATAAGATGCTAAGATGATTTATAATACAATAAAAATGAGGGTGGAAATTTTAAATCTTGAAAATTTTCATAAAATTTATGTAGAAAGCTCAAGCCAAGGTACGTGTTTGAGTCTCATTACTTAAAGTGGTCACAATGTTTAAAAGGCTAGTATATACTATATGAAAATATAATTAGATGTATTATGATGTTTCACATGATGGTATATGTTTAGGGGGAGCTTAAAGTGGTTTAACCATTGAAATGAGAAGCTACAGGGATGTGTATGAGTTATCTAATGCTTTATGAGTTAATGTTGCACTATTATTAGGGCACTGTGAAATTTTTGTGCTATAGTGGTGTGTTATAGGTCTGTGGAAGATTATAGAGGTAGGAGGGGATTTTATTGATCTTCAATTAGGTATGTAAGGTGTTAAGAACTGATTTTATGGAAGATTTAGTCATGATTACAGGTGTATTGTAAAGAAGAGAAAGTGGCATGGCCAAGTATGTCACATTACCATGGATAGATATAGAAAACACTAGAATGTTTCTTTAGGACTATGATGGATGCTCCAATCCATCTTCATGGCATAGATGAAAGGTATGTGCTTGAAATATTGTGATTTCAATTATATTTTGTAGTATCTTCATAGGGGTATCTGTAAGGAATTATTTCATGTTCATTGTGAGCTTCCACAGCTAGCATAAGTTTGACAAAAAAGGTCTAAAGGCGAGCTTCATGGAAATAGGTCTTAATGGTTATATACATCATGATAATGAAAAATCCAAGACTGTAAAAGAGTATATTTTAGTTTAGATAGGTAAAGAAGGTGACAAGAATGATAATTCATTCTTATTAGGATTTTTACTTGAGTTATTGACCTGATAAGAATGCCTAGGGGTGGTATAATGTTTCATGGCAAAAAAGAGGCCAAAAATAGTGTCGAAGTAAATGAAAGTTTGTATGCAATTTTTTTGACTTTGGTTGATGTTTCAAACCAACAAGTGCTCCAAATAATTGTAATGAAGATGAATACCATATGATTTATGTATGATTTTTCATTAATGTACAAAGAGGGAGAAGATCTAGTTCATTTTCCATTAATGAAAAAGGGGGATATTGTTGGCATGAGTGAGATAAAGTTTTGTCATTGATGTAAAATGTCATTAATGACAAATATGATGATCTAGGAGTTTTATAGGACGTGTTTAATGATCACTATATGGATAATATAGTTGTGGCATGATGGCATGAGTGGACACAAAGTGGGACCGACTTGGCATAGTAGGCCTAATCAGGTGACCTAGATAGACTAGGTGATAAAGCATGATGGTTTGAGTTGCATGGTGGCTTGAGGAACATGGTAGAGGCATGGAGAGCATGAAAGGAGTTTGTTGTGACACTCAAATGAGATTAAAAGTGTATTTATAGGTTGAATTTTTAGTTGCGAGTGCTCATCTAGACCTAATCCAGGTGTTTGGAAGCCTAATGAGGCATGACCATGAATTTCAGAGTTATGTAATCTCATGGAAGCATGAAATGGTATGAGACATGTTTTCTCAAGTTTTTTAATTCATTTTTAAGATCTTGGAAGTATATTCATGGTGTTTTCCTACTTTCTTTAGGTAAAAATAGAGATAATCCTAGAGTTTAGAGTCTTGATTAGGCATGCTTGTCACTTTCAGTTGTGTATGAGCTATTGAGGTCACTCATGGAGGTATGTACAAAAGTTTTCAGCATGTAGATGCATTTATAAGAGGTTTCATCAATTTTTGGTGTTAGAAAACTTTATTGTGGCTTATAATAATCAAAACCCCAAGAACTAGTCATGCGAAGTCATAGTGGTTGAGAATATGCAAACCTATTTGTGGTAAAGTGATGATTAGAGATGATGCACAAGGGTGTCATAGAGGTGTGAGAAAAAATTAAGGTTTCCATGATGAGAATTTTACAAAATATGAATTTTAAAAAAAAATAGGGTTGGCGCGTGTAGGGTTTACATGGTTATATGATCCTTAAAAATATGTTTACACATGGAGTTAAGAATACCTATGACTTTGAATGAGGTAAAATGAGGCCCAAACATTTATGAATGATTGTTAAGAAGGTAAGTCAGTTTTTAAGGCTTTGAAACCTTAGTTTCCTAGAGATGAAGGATGTATTATTGGTAGGTGTATTAAATTTATTAGTTTTGAAAATTTTACTATTTGAGGTTGTAGAGGACTCTTCTAAATTTCCAATGAGGTATTCTAGAGCTTGTGACAGATGTAGGTCCCACTCAAAAATGATTATTTTTAATATTTTTATTTTTTGAAAAAGATGTCCATTGATCCTATTGAATTAATTACCATTTATAAAATCTTGGGATTTGTAATACATGTTGATGATAGTTTCTTTTCATGGTTAAGGTCCTAGGGTGAAAATTGTGCCTTATCTTTGAAGACTACTTTTTGGGCCAATAGGGCGGTTTTAGCGAGCTTGGTGAATGGAGGTGCTTGAGAACTCATGGGAATGGTAGTGAAGTATAATGGCCTTGGAGGTTTTATTGAAATGGAATGTGAGAAGTTTCATGTTTTTTTAGGAGTGAAAGTGTACTGAGGTGGCATGGTTGAGGTCACAAACTAATCTAGTTTGACTAGTCTAGGATATCACTACTTTGGTGAGAATATGGATCTAGAAAACCCATGTTTTGGAATATCTAATTACTAATATCCATTTTATATTGAAGACAGATGAATTTTGTTCCTAGAGAATTAATTTACAAGTCTTTAATGTGTCAAAAATGGTAAAAACCACTTGAGTTTCCAAACATCTTTTTGGACAGTTTAATTTGTTGAAGAGGAGAATTAGATTTATTTGCAATGTTTTATATTTCATGTGTTATAGAATGAATAATGATGATATATAGGTAAATTTTTTCTAATGATTGGTTACATGACATATTTTAGGTTTTTTGGTATGATCTTGAGCTCTATTGATGAAGAATAGTTCCTAGAAGTTCTTGTTTTGAGTAGGAAACATTTCTACTTGAGAGTGATATTAAGAAAATGAATGATGAAGAGGATCTTGATCAAGTTGATGATGTTGATATGGTATTTTTGAATATTTTTAATCCTTTAGAGGATTGAAAAATATTGATTAAGTTGTTGAAGTCTTTGATGAGCTCGGTGATGTGGTTTCAAGGCTTTTTGGGCTTGTCTTGTGTCTTGGTGCATTGCCAACCCATATGGGTCCTTCATGATGTTTTATATAAACTTATAGTTATGTTTTCATTTTCTTGTGAATGGAATTAAGTGTTTATGGATTACCTATGATGTTTATAATCATAAGTCACGTATAAAATTTAATGTAATGGTTCATTTTTGAACTAGTTGAGTGAGAGGGAAAAGTACGATCTAGGTGAGAGAGTGAAATTCATTCACAGGCATCAAGATAGAGCTGATAATGTGTATGAATGTTTTAAAATTTATGAATAACTTGTGTATAAGGGTTTATATCAAAATCAGTCCATGAAACATCAAGTTTGAGTGAGTTTGGAGAAGGTGCATTTGAATAGGGTTTGGAGGTGTTTGAGTTGAATTTGTGATCTCTATTAGATATAGAAGAAATAATACATCGAGTAATTCATTTGAATGTGGTTTAGTTAGTTCTTGATCAGCTTAGGGTGTTGGTTCCTCACTGAACTAGGGGTTGGTGCTCCTTGTAGGGTTGGTGCTCTACTAAACTAGGTGTTGGTGCTCCTTGTGAAGTTGGTGCTTCACTAAATTATTTTGATTTGAGTAATATAATAAAAATTTCAGTGGGTTTTCTTCCCCTTGATGGTTTCCCACTTATATCTTGTGTTATTTTGTACTCTTTCTTGGTTATAATCTTGTGGATGGTTGTTACATATTATTAAGATATGTAGTAATGTTTACTCCCATCACAAAAGGAAGGAACCCCATACACACTGGCCTATCACCCATCGAAAGATAAGCACTCACCGAGAGGCACATGTGGGCACTTTGAATCTCTCTTTTATGTGAGTTTAATGGGAAAAATTATATATGATTAGTGTAATATTTTCTAGGAGGGAAGTTAAGACATACAAGAACCATAGGGCTCAGAATGGCCTCTAGATCCTTGCAGTCACTTCAGACCGAGTGATTTAATAGAATCCAAAACATGTATTATGGCACAAAGAAATATACAAGCATTTATACTTAACATGAAAGGAAAGAGAACTCATGAGAGAGAAATATGCATTAGAACCATTGATATTCATGTATATATTATATCAGAGTAACCTCATTACATTCATTGAACCATTACAGAGTGTCACCGAGAAGCAAACCACAGTCATGCATTTCACTGGACTTATGTAACTAAGTGACCAAAAGAAAATTTATAGCTTTATGCCTAGTAGATTATCTCCTTGATGCAACTATCCACTAATAGAGTCCTCATAGTAATTATGCAGAGCTCCGCCCATGCTATCTCTCAAACTCACTCTCTCTAACCCGCTATATCTCAAACTCGTATATCTTTTACTCTATAGGAACTTGTATTTATTGCTATCCTACACTACCAACTCACCCCCCAATGCCCTCAGATCTGGTGCAAAGTGTCAAATGTGGTCCTTCATGTGAGCATGCTTCTCTAGGCCTAATCTTTCCACTTTATCTCATGATGTTCTTCTAAAAGATTCCATCCAAGACATGCCCATATCTGGGCCAACTTGTCGTTAGGCTGGCACCTTATCCACACGTAACCGGTCATGCTTTTCACATGTTCTACCCTATGTGCTAAAATTAACTAAGTCCTGAACCTCCTTTCACACGTCTCACGTGTTATGTGCTTCCTTAAACCTTTCTCTTACATGTGTTTTCCTTGTGCACCTTTCCATAACTGGGACATTGCGCACCTATGCACCTTCATACTTGTCCAATATTCTAGGGGTCCAACATCACCACACACTACACTTGTTCTACATCCTTGGAAACACTTTACTCAACCAAGATGCATGCCACCTTAGGGAACCAATGTATAATCTTACACTTTACAAAAGAATAAGGGAATGAAAGACTTGGGGAAAGAATGAAGAACTGGGGGGCAACATTAATTCAACAAGATAGAAAAATCCTTCGTAAGTTTTCCTCTAGCTTATTCCACACTTTGACCTCGCCATGTGTCGTCTGATAAAAGTCAACCACTAGGGTGCTCACTTTGTCAAAACTTAGGGCAATTTCTTGGGTGCCAAAAGTGTCCATGATCTACTCCATCTCTTTTCCCAGGTCTTCGATATTTTCCATCCTTCTGGTAATTTGAGGGTATAGTTCCTTTAGCTGGGCCTTGATCAAACTCCTTAAGGCTTCAATTACCTCTAATTTTCTCTCTACTTCAGCCAGAACTTTGTCCCTTTCCACCCTGTTCCCCTTGTTATTTTCTTGGAACTCTTTTAGCTCCACTTTGAGTGTGGCAACCAAGGAGCTTGCCACCTTATCTCTATCTGTGCATGTATCATATGTGGCCTCTGTAGATTGGGCAATGACCTTAACCTCTATGAGCACTTGGCCATACTCGACAACAAGTGCTACCACTTTCAATCTGTCCTCCTCTTTTAAGCATGCAGACACTTCTTCTATAGACTCCAGGGCCAAAGGTCGTTTCTCCATAGTGAGTACGTGCATTATATCTTCTATACATTCTAGAAGGGATGAGTTATTTTGTGCAGATGGTGCTAAGTCTGGGTACTAAAAGGATGGCGCCCTTGATAGACTCCATTTTCTTGTATAATTCATACACCTTTATATTCTCTTCCTTTAACTCATGCCTTAGCTATGGGCTGATCATCTATTCCTACTTTAAGCTCTGGGTCTTCTCCGCCAGCTCCTCTTTCTTCTTCCCTACTTTTTCCCTCCAGACTCTTATCCTATCATTGTGCATGAATATTATAGGCTCGGTCTCGCCAGCGACCTTGTTGACTTCATTACAGACTTGCTCATCTAAGAGCTCCTGAGCATTCACTAAGGGATTGCCCCCTTAGATTCTGGAAATGTTATGAGTGCTCCCTGATAGACTTCAAGTCTAGCTCATCAATGTGGGACTCAAACGCCCAAGAGAGCATCTTATTTGTTCTGGGGTATGTGCCCTCCTTTTTAAAAGACCCCATGGCTAAAAGCCTTTTTGTGGGTACAGTGCTTTGGAATCACGTGCATAGCACCTTCTTTGTGTCATCAACGTAGCCCATTACTTGCCTATGCTCTGTAACAAGAGTCCTCCTGCCGGAGTGCACACTTTTGGGAAAACTTACTATTAGAATGGGACCTCCTCCCAGGCTGTCATGCTCTTTTTCAATATTCTCCTCCTTCCCTTCCTTCACACTATTCTGCGCTCCAACTCTTGGTCTACTAGGGCTTTGAGCATTTTCTTTGCTTCTCTTTTTGCCACCTCAATGATCTGCTCCTTCATAAAATTTATTGCTCCCTACTTTTCCCCACCAACCTCTTCATTCCTTTCCATGTCTCTGATGTCTTCCTCATCCTGTATACCCTTGCACCACATGAATATGAACTCTTGCTTCTCATCTCCACTCTCCTCTTCCGAGTCGTAGATGTTGAAGACCTGTGGCTCCTGGTATTTTTCAAGATCATCTTCCTCACCATCATCTTCTTCACTCTCATCCCCTCTTCCACCCATGTACTTCTCCATGCTGTCAGTCACCTCTGAGTTAGCTTCCTCATCTACCCTTTACTTTTCCCTGAGAGGTGGCTCCTGAACAGGGGATTCAGCCTTATCTTCTCCCTCAAGTGACTCTTCCTTGGTGAGGGGTTGCCTAGGTGCCTCTACTTCTGGTGTCTTTTCCTTCACCAAGGACTTCTTTCTCCATATGTAAGTGCTTGGCTTGGTGCTTGTTGTTGGCATGCTCACTGTCTGAGTAGTCTGCACACTTGGTGCTTCTTCTTCTCCTCTCCCTCTCTTCTTTGGCATGGGCTTCTTCCTACCCATGGGATCCTTAGGTATGGAGACATCATTCTCCAAATATGCACCCTTCTCAAACTTTGGCCTTATACGGAGGTACACGTGCACCGCAGATCCTCTAGCGATGGGTAGTGTCATCGGCCTTGTCATCTGGATCTCATGTAACACGTACCTCTCCACGTATGCATGCTTACCACTAGGGTAATTTAGCTTCTTTCTCATCTCCCTATGCTCCTGGTCCAGACTACCTAGTTCCAGCCTTAACTTCTTTGATTCCTTAAATTTGTTCACTCCCACTTGGAAGTATTGAGTAGTGAACATAAAGGGAAGCTTGCACCAAGGGCTCCATGATTCGTCTATTAGCTTGAATCTACCCAAGAAAAAATGTTGATAAATAGTGAATTCGGATTCCCCCTCAGTGGCTGCTAGGAGTTGTTTAGGGATTCTCCATTCTACCCCAAACGCATTCCTTAGGCATGTATACCATTTCTCTAGCTACGCCTTGTGGGGTGTTGTCATTGTATCATAGGCATACTTCTCAAACCTCTTCGTAGGTGAAGGATCCTTGGTGGGGTACTCCCATACAAACTTTTTCAGTGCATCAGGCACTCCAATCTCTAAAAATACAATGGTGAGCAAGACATTTCCGAAGAGGATTCTATCGCCTTCCTTCGCACACTTAACGATTTCTTCTATGAATTATGTAGATAAGTTATATATGGTGCCTTCTGCAATTTTCCTGTAGACATGTAACTAGGGTTTGTTGACTTGGGTCCACCTCTCCTAGCCATTCAGCTTAGTCACTAGATGCACGGCCATTTTCATCATGGGGTCCTTGATGTCTGAAATGTCATAATACCTCGACCCCTTCTTACAGGAATATTCGGTGATGGTCTCCTAAATAGCCTCCTTATCACCTAGGTCATCTTCCAAGCTATCTCCCTCACATATGAGGCATGTAAATTGTGAGATAAGCTAGGGAGTAATGCACATCTTGCACCCTACAAAGTGGAAGTAATATTCGTGTACCCATGACATTAACCATTGGTACATGCACTCTGGTTTTCCAAAATAGGGCAACTCATAGAGCTGTTATAGCCATGCCTTCTCTATTTTGACCTTAACATCATCATTGTATATCGACAAGCCCTCTGGTGTTCATTTACTAGTGGGGTACACTAATTCCAATGCCATTTCCTTCTCTATCATGTTTTTTTGGTGATTATAATCACTTACAGGTACATTTCTCGGTGGGATTCCCACTCCTTCCCCATCATCACCCCATCTAGGTATTGCATCTTTGCATACCATTCTTCATTTGTGTTTACGTTGGGTTCTTGTTGTTTCACCTTGCCCTTTCCCTTTCCTTTCTTGGGTGCCATTGTTAAGGTCTTTTTATTACTTTTCTTCCAATTCTTCTAGCCTCCGATCTCAAATCTGTGATATAACTCTCTTGAACCCATGCCCTAGTTTTTCGAACCCTAACTGGGATCAAATTAACTCCACAAGATGACACCTCCTTACAACCCTTTTCATGCCCATGTAACCCCTTCCTTCTAGTTTTTAAACTCAAAATCACTTCTCATACTTCAATATTATAGATCTTTCTTCACATGATTGAATCTGGAAACCCTAGTTTATAAAACTCACTCCTTTCTCTATTTCACAAAGTGAAAATGAAAGAGCCTCGACCCTTTACTTATAGTTTTTCTATTTTTGAACATTAAATGCTACTTCACCTACCATCGTACTTTGTTCATTTAATGTAGCTTTTTCAGATAAAGCCCATCTTCAACACTTTCCCTCATGCGCCCAACCTTGCGCAAAAACTCCTCCAACCTTCTGGCGCACAACCAGTCTAACATGACAGGAGACTCTTGCGCATGTGTAACCCACATTGAAGGCACTTCTTCTATCTTAATTCTTTCTTTTTCCTACCTCATGTTGCTTAAATGTGCTTTCTACTTCTTAGTACATGGGATCTACAAGTAGCTTTACCATGGCACAAACCATTCATCTTCCATATTTCTTTGTATACCTCTTTCAACCGGGCCATTCAACAAGGCCTTTTTAACACAAATTCCTTGGTAACTTAATCATGTGCTCCTTCAAATTTCTCCACCCACACTTAAAATGATGCTGGTCCTCTACGCACTCAAATTCTCAAAAATAGCAATAAGGTTACCGGTGCCCAAGGCACAAAACAAAACAACAATGCGAAAGGGAAAGCATAAAGGAAACTTCTAAACTAACTAGAAAAACTACCTTATTTACAAACACCAAGAAGACTTATTTATAGTAGGGATTCATCCTACTCCCATTGAATTTTTAGGAAACTTCGTCCCATCCAGCACTTGTAACTGGCACGCATCCAAATCAAGGATGTACGAGATTGTGTAAAGACCCAACCAATGGACTTTCAACTTCCTAGGATGGTAAAAAAACTTAGAATCATATAGTAACACCATCTTCCCAACCTCAAACTTCTTGTTCCGTATGTGGCGATCATACCAAGCCTTTTGCTTTACTTTTTTGTTGTTTGGCTCCACCTGGTGAGTGACCGTCTCTCATCCAACTTAATTAACTCATCAATCCTTTCTTCCAGCACTTGTTTATCATCTAATCCTCTTACGCATGCTATTCGTAGAGAAGGTAACATAAATTCAACTGGAAAAATAGCTTCTACACCAAACACCAATTGAAATGGTGTGGCTTTGTTTATCCTTTTATATGTTGTCCTATAAGCCCATAATACTACCGATACTTTTCATCCCAATCTTGTCTTCTCGACATCACAAATTTTGGTCAAGGTATGACTCAGTATCTTGTTGAATGCTTTCATGGTTCCATTTTCTTGTGGGTGATAGGGCGTAGTCTTATGATGAGCCACCATGAACTCTGATAATAGGATCCTCACGGTCTCATTCAAGAAATGTGTACCCCTATCGCTGGTCAAACTCAACGGGCATCCATATCTTGTGATAATGTTCTCCCACAAGAACCTTACCACTATTGTTGTTGTGCAATCTTTAGTTGGGGCTGCCTCTGCCCACCTTGTGAGATAATCCATGCAAGTGATGACATAACGTGACCTAGTCCTATGTGCTGCTGGTGCAATAGGTCCCACAAAGTCTATCACCCACTTTTCAAAAGGCTCCACACTAGGAATAGGGTGCAAAGGCATTTCATCTCTCCTTCCTAGTTTTCCAAGTGCGACAATGGTCACATGCTTTACAATAATCTCTACAATATTTTTACAAGGTTTCCCACCACAAACCTACCATTAATATCTTGCATGCAGTGGCATCACCTACATATTGCCCACACGTACTTCCTTTGTGTGCTTCCTCCATGATGGCCAAGCACTCATGTTCTAAGACACACACATGTGTGCAAACTTCATCATGTCCCAACTTGTATAATTCTCCACTTTGATTAACATGTAGGGTGCAACGCGTATGACCAACTACTTATTTTCCAATCTCTTCATTCCATCCAGCACCACATCTTCCTTTAAAAATATTGCCATCTCTTCCAAATCTGTGGGTGTGCGCCACAACCTAAATAGTTGCATGTCTTGCATTGTTTCCTCAATACTCTACACATCCTCCCTTGAATCAATTCTTGACAGATGATCAAGCCCATAGTTACTTTTTTCTAGGCTTTACTACAATGGTGAATTCAAACTCTTGAAACAACAACACCCTTTGACATATGTGTCCTTGTAGAACAGGCTTGTTCACTAAATACTTTAATGCCACGTGGTCAGTGTAAAACACAAAGGGTGTTTCCAGAAGATACTATCTAAACTTGAAGAGTACATAGATCATTGAAAATTCCTCACACTCGGTTGTGGTATAGTTTTCTCTGCTAGTGTCAGCTTCCTGCTTGCAAAACACAGAAGATGATCAATAATCCCTTCACCTGGTTGTGCAAGCATTGCTCCAATGGTGGTCCCTAAGGCATCTACATGGACATGGAAGGGCTTGTCCCAAGAGCGAAAATGTAAAATAAGCATGGTGATAAGCCTATCTTTTAATGTATCAAATGCCCTCTGTGCGCCTCTCCCCAATGGAAGGAACTTTTATGTCTAAGTAGCTCCTCTAAAGACATGGTGATCTTGGCATATCCCTTAATGAATTTTCTATAATATCCTGTATGCCCAAGGAATCCATGCAGTGTGCTTTGGCTAGTAGGCTCCCTTAACCCCACAATAACTGTAACCTTAGCGGGATCTACCAGCAAGCCCTCCTTACATATGATATGTCCTAATAAAGTCCTAAACGGTGTAGCAAACAAAAATTTCTTAATGTTGAGGGATATCCTCAACTACCTACACCTCTCAAACATTAACCTCAAATTGTTATAACGGTCCTTAACTAGACCATATACTATCCAATCATCCAAATATACTTGAAGAAACTTATGGATGAAGTCCTAGAATGCTTGCACCACTATGCATGAAAAGACAGCTTGGCACATTCTTCAATCCAAAGGGCATGACCGTATATGCAAAAATTCCCCACTCGATGGTGAAATTTGTCTTCTCCTAGTCCTCCTTTGCAATCCGGACTTGGTGGTACCCTAAAAATCCATCCGTAAAGGAATAGATCTCACGCCCAGTGATTCCTTCCAAAATTTCTTTAGTGAAGGGGGTCAAAAGGGATCATTGGGACAAACTAGGTTTAATTCCCTATAATCCACACAAATTCTAATCTGCCCATCCTTCTTGATGTTTATTACCATTGTACTTACCCACTCTGATTCTTATACTACCTTAATGATCCTGAAACCTATCATTTTGTCTATCTCCTCCTTGACCTTCACATGAAAATTGGGATTCATCCTGTAGGGCCTTTTCCTAACCGAGCACGCATCATCCTTTAGTTAAATCTTCATCTCCCCTAAGGAATGGTGAACACCTTTGAGCTTATGGTACCCGCATGAGAATAAATCCTCAAATTCACATAGCAGATCAATGATCTTAGATACTTTCCTCTCCATCTAGTAATCTCCAATAATAACTTCCTTGGGTTCTTCTCTGAACCGATGTTAACTTTCTTCCTTTTTAAAGGCTCATGGTAGGCACACGTACGAGTATCTACACTATCCACTACCTCACGTGTCCCTATAAAATGGCTAACATCTAAGATTTCTGATTCCTCTCCATCAATCACATATACCAACTTTCCCTTCTCCTTTTCCAAACATGCGTGCTCAAACTGTAACTCTTCTATTTCCTCTACTTCTTCAAAGCGCACCTCCAATCCTGGTTCACCTAGTAATTCCAACAGCCTATCTTCCATCCTAGCATTATCCCTTATGGTAAGGTACTTGATATCCTACAAGGCCTTATAACTTGATGGTTTGGTACTTCGATACTCAAAGGTTTAAATAATGTCAGGAATAAGCTCTTGCCAATTCCTTATCGATGGCATGTCTCCAAATGAATCTACCATACGTGCGTGTAACCCTGTAGTGTAGAATATAACTTGTGCACCCAAAGGGATGGTGGAAAAGATTCTCCACCTTCTCTCTAGACCCGTTCACACTCTTGGATATGGAAAGAGGTGGGCTCCTTCCCATGGTATTCTTTGATGATGGTGGGTACAATGCTCCTAGAAAATCTAACAAAGAGAGTAATTCTTACCTCGCACCACTACAAAAATCTCTCCTAATGTGTGGCTTGTTATCCAAAATTCACCCCCAGGGTAAATTTGATAACATGCATCAGAATACTCAAGTCCCAGGAAAATAGATTGATTCAAGGCAAAAAATCATGTTTCTAGGGTCCCCTCGGATTTTTTCTAACTCTCTTGTCCAAGAAGAAAGGAGCAAGTTCTAAAAAGGGTGAAAAAGTTGCAAAAAACAAGCTTGGGCTAGAAAAAATCATGAAAATCAGCTAAGTCCTAGTCCTCGTAGTAGTTGGGACAGTTGGGACATCGGGGCACGAATCGGCCAAAAGGCTACCAAGCAGTCCGTGCAGCAAAAGGACATCCGGGCCATTGGGATGCGTGGGATGCGAAGGGCGAACCGGCCGAAGGTAAAAACAAAATTGACTAACTGTTGTGCAGGCAGTCTGGGACATCTGGGCCGTGAGGACGCGAAGGACGTGAACCACCCGGATCGGCCGGCACAGGGAACTTTCATCTGAGACAGTTGGGACAAAGGGACGCGTGGGACACGGAAAGCCGGAAGAGCCGAGAGCCAATCAAATTACACCACGTGTCCTCACCTCAAAGAGGGACAGGGAAGCCCGAATCGGAAGGCGGGCGGAGCGAGAGCCAATCAAGATAGTTTAGTGTCCTCACCTCAAAGAGGGACGAAAGCCCGAATCGCGGATCGGGAATTTGTCCAAGATAGTTTAGAAAACCGGCCAAAGGGACGCAAACAAATTAAAAGCCGGCAAACCCCACAAATTAGGAAATACCACGTGTCACAAGGGAAAACGTCCAAAATTTCAAAGGGCAAGGTTTGAAGCGTTGGCCCAAGCCAATAAAAAGAGGACATGTGTCCTAAGGAGAAGGGGAGTGCGAGCTCGGGAGGAATTAGAGAATTTGGCAAAATTTTTGGCCAAAAACTAAAAGGTAAAGGATGACCCTGCGCCCCTGTCCTCCAACCAGATCATGCCACGTGTCCCAAGTGGCGGGGACGTGGGGAAAAATGGGAAATTTTCCAAAATTACAAAAAGTCAAAACTTTCAAGGAAAACCCATGGGTAAGGGAAGGAGAGAGAATTTCTCATCCAATCAGTGCCCGACACGTGTCGTCCAGGTGGCGGAGCGCGGGAAAAAATTTCAAAACCCATTTTTGCCTGTTTTGTGCCCTAAATCTTCATATCGCCATATCTTTCGATCCAGAGCTTGGATTTGCACATTCTTTATATCATCGGAAATCTTATAAAATTCTCTACATGATTCCGGGGTCACTCTTGAATTTTGGTTCATTCTAGAGAGAGAAATTTAAGAAACGGATCTTACGTGTGTCCATGGCCAGAAATGACATTTTAGCAACCAAATTTAATGCAGAACGGGTCGCATTCTCCTCCAATTTGGTCAAAAATGATAGGGTATGGGTTTGTAAGGTCCCCCATGCCATTTTAATGCATTTACAGTCAATGAGGAATGGGCTCCCATGTTTTGTACATTTTCTCTCTCCTAGGTTCGACCCATGCAATGTAAAAGCCAGATTTGGCTCATTTCTTCAAGGGTGGAAGACTTTTGGCATAGAAAAACTTCTTCTTTCACCTCCAGTAAGTGATTTTTGCAAGATCATATCTCTTCAAAGATTGAAACAACTTTTTACCTCTCGAGGTTGTAATGCAGTGGTTTTGAGATTGGAAATGATAATGCAAGCTTTGAGAATGGGTTTCAATCCTTTGTTTGTATTATTTGCTTCATTTTAGATCCTAAATTATATCTTATCAGCCTGTGTATGTTTTATGTTGCAATATTTGGTTTGTGTCTATTTGCATGACAAAAATATTCACCACTCCTTTTTGGTGCATCACCATCTTTAGTTAGTTTCAATTTTTTGCATTTCTACCCCTATCTCCTTGCAAGTTAGAGTAGGATTAGGATCCGAACCTCTATAGTTGTGTAAATATAGATCTGAATCAGAGGAGTTTACCAGCCTCTAATCTAGAGATTCCTCTCTCAGTTTCACAAGTCCCACACTTGGAGAGAGGTTTCCATGTTGTGTAATCACACTGGATGCCTAAGACATCATTTAGAACCTTGATCTACATCCAGGGGTGCTGTGATTTTGCACTAATAGTTTTGGCATGCCCGGTGGGACTTAGAGGTCTCATTTTTATTTGTAGCAAAGTTGATGTGCATCTACTGCAATTT
The DNA here is from genome assembly GCA_018340775.1 of Taxus wallichiana var. yunnanensis. Classification (NCBI taxonomy): domain Eukaryota; kingdom Viridiplantae; phylum Streptophyta; class Pinopsida; order Cupressales; family Taxaceae; genus Taxus; species Taxus wallichiana. The sequence goes on from CM031239.1 coordinate 127,202,526, forward strand.
TCTTGCTTGAAAAGAGCTATTATTTACATATCTGGCGACTCCAAGGGGAAGAATCAACTGGTTTCAGCAGTGCAGGCCTGAAAACTCATGAGAAGAATCACCACAAGGTCAAGAGTTGGAGAAGAAGAAGTGCTGTTTGAATACCTGCAATTATCTCCAAGAAGAAGGCAAAGAGGAAGAAGGATTCAAAGGTCTCCATCTCCACCAAACAGAACTCTCTCAACTCCTCCACCTGGTAGGCCTTTCATTCAGTCAACAAGGGTTTTAAGACCAATTAGAATGGCACAAAACAACCCCTATGTCAACTTCATAGGCAGCAGCCCACTTGCCCTCAATGCACAACATCCAATTCCTATTGCAGCCTTGAAGAACATTCCCTACTTCACTGGAGAAAATCAGACTACTCCAGGTGATCATGTTAAAGATATTGCTAACCTTTGTGCAATTCATGAAATGATGAGATGCAAGTGGATCAAGTTACTAAAATCTTCATTCAAGGGTAAATCATTGCAATGGTTTAGGAGCCTCGGAGCTGGTTCTATCACAAATTGGAATCAGCTGTGTATAACACTTCATGATCAATTTGGAGAGAAGGGAGACAATTTGTCTCTTTTGGAGTAGTTGACAACCATCAAGAGAGCTCCCAATGAGTAGCTGACCGATTTCAACTTCAGATTTCAAAAGACTTGGGAGAGAATTCTAGTGGCAGTCAGGCCAACCGTAGAAGGTACTTTTCTCTACTATCTCAAAGCTCTAAATTCTGATATTTCTATTTTAATTCAGTCCATGGGAGGCATAACTATCCCTATGGCTTATAGCATTACCATTAGGGCTGAAAATTGTTTGATCCAAGCTGGAAAACTTGCCCCTAGACCTCCCATGCCACTATTTCCAAGTTTAGAGAGTCCAAACACCAATCAAGCACCTAATTTGGCTCCTTCTCCCACTCCTAGAAATCAGAGTTCAAATGAAGCTTCTACTTCATCTCCAAGTGCCCCAAATGAGCTTCAAGAAGTCATGAAGCAATTGTAAAACCTAGGCAATGAGCTGGTTACTCTCAAAAGTCAACAAGCCCAAGGTTTTAGACCTTCTTATCAACCCCAAGCTCAGCCTAACAGGCAGCCATACCAACCACAAAGGCCACCTAACCTAGCTGCAAATATGAATCAAACAAGGCCTCCTACCAATAGACCATTTCAGCCCTATAATCCAAATGCCATATCTACCTCTAAGGCATTGGTGCCAACACAAAACAACATTGCTCAGGAGTATGACTGGTGTTTTCCATGCAATGAGCCTCATAACCAATCCATGTGCTTCAATGGTGCTTTGACTCAAGCATTAATGGTGACAACTACTAGTGTGGAGGGTGAGAGCAGTCAAGGAAATAGCCAACAACAAGAAACATTCCAACAGCAATCAGCCCCAAATGACACCACATTGGTAAATTGGCAAGCAGAGGATTTTTGTGGCATGAACCAAAGTATGTCTCAAGGTGTTGCAGCCAACACAAGGTCAAAAAGAAGGAATTTGGGTGAAGAACAACCATTAGCCCCAACCAATCCACGACCTTCTATGGTTCCACAAGTGGTTGGCAAACAAAATCCGGTTGTAAATGCACAAGGGCAGCCAAGAACAGCCCCTAGGCCAACTCAAATACTAGTTGTTGCTGCCCACATGCAAGGAGTGAATGTGTAAACCAAGGGACAACAAAGAGATCCTTCATCACCATTCAGTATCATTGATCAGATGAAGAAGACAAATGTCAATATATCAATGTGGGAATCCCTATCTATCCCAGGCCAAAGAGATCTGCTGCAAGCTGCCATGAAGGACTGGCCAACTTCAAATCAGCATGTTCAGATGTAAGAAAAAGTGCTCACAAATGCTGCCCAGCCTGAGGGGAATCATGGAGGATAGTAAGGTAAAATGTTGAAGCCCCCTCCTTTCTATGTTTCATTAATCATTAGAAATCAGCTAGTGCACAATTGCATGATAGATTCTGGGGCAAGTAGCTCAGTGATGCCTAAAAACATAGCTGATCAGCTAGGGCTCCAGTATGAAACCATATCCAAAGGGGTAGTGCAGCTGGATGGGACAGTAGTAACAACAGTTGGAGTGATTAGGAACTTGAGTCTTACCTTGCATGCATGTCCAAATGTCGTTGTCTTACAAGATGTATCAGTTATAGACCTTCCACCACTCTTTGCCCTATGCTTGTCAAGGGACTTCACAGCCAAGATTGGAGGATATTTGTCTGCTGATTGGTCACACATGCTGTTCAGAATGAGGTATGGAACCAAAGCTACAATCAGGTCTGAACCTATTGCAAACTTCCACATTGATCCCTACACTCCAAGTCAGATCAATGCCAATTGTTCGGCATTTGATCAAGAAGATCACCCAAGCACTGATGAAGTTGACACCAAGGTTGGAAGCATCCTAGATCTAACTCTTGATGAATGGGAAAACAAGGTGCATGCTTTTGATCCTTATCAAGAAGTAGAAGAATCTGAGCTAGGGGTCTATTGCATACATGAAGAAGATCATCCCATTCCTAGCATCACCAAACCAAACCATAAGGATGACAATGAGGTATGGAAGCTATTTTTTGATGGATCAAGGAGTAGACAAGGTGCAGGAGGTGGAGCCATGCTTGTTTCACCTCAAGGAGTAAAGTACTATTTAGCTTTTAGATTTCAGTTTGCATGCTCCAATAACATTGCTGAATATGAAGCCTTGGTGCAAGCGATGCATTGGGCAATCAAGAGAGGAATAAAGAAGTTGCAAGTCTTTGGTGACAGTGAATTGATTGTAAATCAGGTCAAGGGACAGCATGCTACCAAGAATGATCTTCTCAGGTGCTACAAGAACATGGTATGGGACCTCATGGAAGATTTTGAGGGTTTTGGCATCAAATCCATTCCTAGGAAAGAAAATCAAGCTACTGACAAGCTTGCAGCAGTAGGGGCGGGCCTTTGACATTGTGGAAAGTATTCAACAAGACAAGGTATAGCCAAACATCCACATGATTGTGAGGCCTTCAAAGGTGCCGGATAACAATGTCAGTTGGAAAGTGTTTGAGAATGACCAACAAATCATCCATTTCTTACAAGAGGAATCTGAGTTCTCAGCTAAAAATCAAGAAAAATTGGAATAGCAGTATGGTGACCAGGTGGTACAGCTGAGAACTAACAAGCTGCCCAAAGGACTTATCACTTTGGAGTCCATTTTTAACCCTAATGATCAGTTTAGAAAGGAGAAAGCAAACATTCAGGTCAAGAGAGAGGATTCAGTATCCATCTTGGTAGAAGAGAACAAACCATTGCAAATTGGAAGGATGACAACTGAAAAAGAAAGGTATGAGTTCATACAACTGTGTCAAGAGTTCCCTGACGTGTTTTCTTGGAGCTATGAAGACTTGAAAGGTTTCAATCCCAACTTAGCTCAGCATACCATCGAATTGGATCCAAATACTAAGCCTGTCAGGTAGAAACAAAGACCAGTCAATCCACACATGGAGCCTCTCATGAGGAAAGAATTGGACAAGCTGATTGAGTCAAGGATCATATTCCCAATCAAGCATTCTAGTTGGGTTGCCAACTTAGTTCCAATCAGAAAGAAGAGTGGAGAGATCATATTGTGTGTTGACTTCGAGACTTGAATAAAACCTCTCTCAAGGACCATTACCCACTCCCTTCCATGGAGCAAATCTTACAGTTGTGGCTAGCTCGAGAGGTTTTCACTACTTGATGGCTACTCAGGCTACAATCAGATTATGGTGAAGGAAGAGGACCAATTAAAGATAGCCTTCACAACCAAATGGGGAACTTTTGCATACGAGAAAATGCCATTTGGGCTGTCAAATGCTAGTGCTACCTTCCAAAGGGCAATGGACATGGCATTCAAAGGTTTGATTAACAATGTGGTGTTGATTTACCTTGATGATATCATTATTTTTTCCAAAAATACAACAGACCACCTCTCTCATTTGAGAAAAGTCTTCACGAGGTGCAAGAGATTTGGAGTGTCTTTGAATCCTAAGAAGTGCATCTTTCTTGCACATGAAGGAAAGCTCCTTGGCCATATTGTCTCCAAAGAAGGATTAGCAATTGATCCAGAGAGGGTTAAAGCCATAAGAGCACTACCATTGCCAAGCCACAAGAAATCCCTTCAGAGTTTCTTGGGAAGGATAAACTTTGTTTGGAGGTTTGTCCCAGATTTTGCAGCCCTTGTCAAGCCCATCACCAAAATGTTAAAGAAAAGCATGGCTTTCAAGTGGATAGCAAAAGGCAAGGAGAGTTTTGAGGCAATCAAAGAAGCCATCTCTCAAGCACCAACTCTCATCAACTTGGATTTCTCCAAGGATTTCATCCTCTATGCATTTGGAGGTAATGACACTATTTCTACCATTTTGGTACAATAGAACAAGGATAATGATGAGCAACCAATTACCTTCTTCAGCCGGAGCCTAGATGACTATGAGGTGAGGTACTCTTTTATCGAGAAGCATGTACTTGTAGTAATCAGAAGCTTGAAGAAATTCAAGCATTTAGTTTCAAACAACAAGGTCCAGTTGCTGGTCTCACATGCTGGAGTCAAGGACTTCCTCCTCAACAAGGATTTGAATGAGAAAAGGGCAGGTTGGATCACCCGTGTCATGGAGTATGACATTGAGATCAAGATCACCAAGTTGGTAAGAGGGAAAGGATTGTGTGAGCAGCTGGTTTTGGGGAAGCAAAAAGAAGTATGCAATGAAGAAGAGGTTGTTTTGATAGTCCAGGACAGCCATGAGCCAAGTGGCAATCAAGAAGAAGACAATGCTGCCCCCACTCCCTGCTGGACCCAAGGTATTATACACTTCCTAGGCATAGGCCTATGCCCTCCGAGATGAACAAGACCCAAAGAAGACACTTCAGATTGCAAGTTGTCCCGTATGCCATTGTTGATGGAGTTTTGTTCAAGAAAGATGTGAATGGAGTGCTGCTGAGATGCATTAGCACAAATCAGATTCAAAGAGTGTTGGAAGAGTTCCATGGTGGACCAGCTAGTGGTCATTTTGCACCAAGAGTGACAGCTCTAAAAATCATGAAGGCTGGTTATTATTGGCCTAAAATCTTCAGTGATTGCTATGCATGGATCAAGAGGTGTAAGAATTGTGCATTCTTCATAGGAAAAGAGAGACTTGCTGCCCTTCCATTACATCCAATCTCAGTTGACCAACCATTCATGCAATGGGGTTTGGAATTCATTGGAGTCATTAATCCCAATTCAAGCCAAGGGCACAAATGGATTTTGACAGCCACGGACTACTTCACCAGATGGACAGAAGCAGTAGCACTCAAAGAGGCAAATGAGTCTAGCATCTTAGACCTTTATGAGGGGATAACAACTAGATTTGGTGTACCTGCTACAATAATCTTAGATAATGCATTGGCATTCATTGGATCTAAGGTGACTGAGTGGGCTCTCAAGAACGGTATCTACCTAAGCACTTTATCAAACTATTACCCTCAAGGTAATGGCCAGGCCGAGTCTACAAACAAGAACTTGTTAAGGATCATTAGGTGGACTCTTGATGAGAATCAAAGGTCTTGGCATACCAAACTAAATCAGCCTTATGGGCTGATAGGATAACTCCCAAGAGATCCATAGGTAACTCTCCATTCAAACTTGTCTATGGAAGAGTGGCAATCTTTCCCATGTCACTTGAGTTGCCAACATTGGAACTCATGAAGCAGTTGGAGTTGCTAGAGTTTGAGCCCATGGAGGTGAGGTATGCAAAGTTGATGGAGCTGCAAGAGATCAAAAATAAGGCATCCCAAGCAATGGAGAAGGATTAAGCTTTGATCAAAAAGACCTTTGATAGGAAGGCCAAGGATAGATCTTTTCAGGTTGGAGATCTAGTGTTGAAATGGGATGTGGATAGAGCAAAACCGGGAAGGCATTCAAAATTTGATGCCATTTGGAGTGGCCCATACATGGTCACGAAGTGCAAGAACAACAATGCTTTCCAATTGGCCCCATTGGATGGTGAAGAACTGCAGATTCCAGTAAATGGAATCTATCTCAAGCATTGCTTCTAGAGGGAAATTTATCACCTTGTAAATATTAGGTTAGATTTTCATTCCTCCAAGTGCTTGTGCACATTGTTTTGCTGTAGGTTAGTTTTGTTTTCCCTAAGTGCTTTGGCATAGCTTGCTGTCCATGGAGATGTTTTGCAGTCCTTGCTTCCATCAGGTGATATTCCATCTTCCTCCTTACACATTCTAAGTCAGTTGGGGTTCTAAATAGAATATCTGATGACTCCATGCCCAATGGACTACTTCAGGCAACTGGTATCTTCTACCTAGTAGGCAGGTAACCCCGCTGAGTCACCAAATTGTTATCCAAAATTCACCCCCAGGGTAAATTTGATAACATGCATCAGAATACTCAAGTCCCAGGAAAATAGATTGATTCAAGGAAAAAAATCATGTTTCTAGGGTCCCCTCGGATTTTTTCTAACTCTCCTGTCCAAGAAGAAAGGAGCAAGTTCTAAAAAGGGTGAAAAAGTTACAAAAAACAAGCTTGGGCTAGAAAAAATCATGAAAATCGGCTAAGTCCTAGTCCTCGCAGCAGTTGGGATAGTTGGGACGTCGGGGTGCGAATCGGCCGAAAGGCCATTAGGCAGTCCGTGCAGCAAAGGGACATCCGGGCCATGGGGACGCGCGGGACGTGAAGGGGTGAACCGGCCGAAGGTAAAAACAAAATTGAATAACTGTTGTGCAAGCAGTCTAAGACATCTAGGCCGTGAGGACGCGAAGGATGCAAACCACCCCGGATCAGCCGGCGTAGGGAAGTTTCGTTCGGACAGTTGGGACAAAGGGACGCGTGGGACGCGGAAAGCCGGAAGAGCCGAGAGCCAATCAAATCACGCCACGTGTCTTCGCCTCAAAGAGGGATAGGGAAGCCTGAATCGGGTGGATCGGAGGAATTTTTCCCAGACAGTTCGGGACAACCGGGCCAAAGGGATGTGAGGGACGTGAAAAGCCAGCAGGCCCGACGAATCAATCAGGAAACGCCACGTGTCACAAGGGAAAACGTCCAAAATTTCAAAGGGCAAGGTTTGAAGCATTGGCCCGAGCCAATAAAAAGAGGACACGTGTCCTAAGGAGAAGGGGAGTGTGGAGCTCGGGGAGGAATTAGAGAATTTGGCAAAAGTTTTGGCCAAAAACTAAAAGGTAAAGGATGACCCCGCGCCCCTGTCCTCCAACCAGATCATGCCACGTGTCCCAAGTGGCGGGGACGCGGGGAAAAAATGGGAAATTTTCCAAAATTACAAAAAGTCAAAACTTTCAAGGAAAACCCATGGGTAAGGGAAGGAGAGAGAATTGCTCATCCAATCAGTGCCCAACACGTGTCATCCAGGTGGCGGAGCGCGGGAAAAAATTTCAAAACCCATTTTTTCTGTTTTGTGCCCTAAATCTTCAGATCGCCATATCTTTCGATCCAGAGCTCAGATTTGCATGTTCTTTATATCATTGGAAAGCTTATAAAATTCTCTACATGATTCTGGGGTCAATCTTGAATTTTGGTTTAGTCTGGAGAGAGAAAGTTAAGAAACAGCTCTGACACGTGTCCATGGCTAGAAATGACATTTCAGCGACCAAATTTAATGCAGAATGGGTCGCATTCTCCTCCAATTCAGTCAAAAATGATAGGGTATGGGTTTGTAAGGTCCCCATGCCATTTTAATGCATTTTCAGTCAATGAGGAATGGGCTCCCATGTTTTGTACATTTTCTCTCTCCTGGGCTCGACCCATGTAATGTAAAAGCCAGATTTGGCTCATTTCTTCAAGGGTGGAAGACTTTTGGCATAGAAAAACTTCTTCTTTTCACCTCCAAGTAAGTGATTTTTGTAAGATCAGATCTCTTCAAAGATTGTAATAGATTTTTACCTCTCTGAGGCTGTAATGTAGTGGTTTTGACATTGGAAATTATAATGCAAGCTTTGAGAATGGGTTTCAATCCTTTGTTTGTATTATTTGCTTCATTTCAGATCCTAAATTATATCTTATCAGCCTGTGTATGTTTTATGTTGTAATCTTTGGTTTGTGTCTATTTGCATGACAAAAATATTCACCACTCCTTTTTGGTGCATCACCATCTTTAGTTAGTTTCAATTTTTGCATTTCTATCCCTGTCTCCTTGTAATTTAGAGTAGGATTAGGATCTGAACCTCTGTAGTTGTGCAAATATAGATCTAAATTAGAGGAGTTTGAGGAACCAACCTCTAATCTAGAGATTCCTCTCTCAGTTTCACAAGTCCCACACTTGGAGAGAGGTTTCCATGTTGTGCAATCACACTAGATGCCTAAGACATCATTTAGAACTCTGATCAACATCCAGGGGTGCTGTGATTTTACACTAACATGGCCCACCACCGAGCTGCTGTGCTAAGCAAGACATAACTTAACATCCCCCTCTGTTCCTTTCCATCCTTCCATTTAGCTTCCACCTCCTACAGAAAGATCTCAGGGAAGGCTCCTCCAAAATACATGGGTAGTTCTTTTCCTCCAAGGAGCCTATCCGTGCACACCTTTGTTAACTTGGTCACCGATCCTCTCAACTTCCATCCCCTCATTCATAAGTTCCATGCACCCAATTGTCACATGCCATGCTGGTGGTATCACTCATTGACTGAGCATCTTCAAACTGGATAACCCCATTAGTAGGGTGTACCATCTCAGGGTCTTTGATTGAGCACACATAAATCCTGTCTAGAACTTCCTCCCCCAATGGTTCAATATAGGGTGTTGACTTCCCATCATCTAAGGGTATAATGACCCGTTCCTCCTTGTTCTTGAAGTTGATGTACCCTTTGTTGAAACAAAGGGCCACATTCTTCTTGTAACACTAAGGGCACCTAAGTAGTCTTTGGGAAATTGTCTACCTTAAGCGGCGCCAAGAACTCAAAGTCACCAGTAAACTTGGCTCCTTGGATAGTAATAGCTACATCCTTCAAGACACCAATGGGAATTTCCTTAGTCTTGTTTTCCATATACAACACATTCAAAGATGGCTGTAATGCAAGTCTTTCCTTCTGATGCCATGCATCCAAAGTTATAACATTAACCTCTGCGTCTGTGTCAATGAGGATATTGCTGAGGAGCCATCCATCTAAAAATTAATTCAAAATAATCTCCTTGTCATATTCAAGGCTGTGAGGGGAATTTTTACGTGCAAGACCTGTCTCTCACGCTCTTCTCTGGTGCATGGTACCTTCTCTCTCAACTAGGATCCTAGCAAGGGAATGATATTCTCCTACCTTATCATTTTACACACCTCCTTGACCTCATCTAGGTCATCCTTTTGCACCTCGACTCTCCTTCCTTGTTCCTCCCTCCTAGATTTCTCCTTTACAAACTGGATCTTCCCTTGTAAGCTTTGAATAACATCTATGTTGTCTTGATATATCTCCATTTGATGTGCGGGATCTAGATACTTTCCATGAATGACCTCCTCCCTTGAAGCCAAGGTTTTCGTCTCGTACCTCTCTTGCACATGACTTCTACCCTTGTTATTACCAAGACAGGTTCCAAACCTACATATTGTGTTACCCAAGGCATCCACTCTATGTATGCCTTCTTGATGCTGATCATTGTAGTGCCCTTGTCCTTCCGGTGGTGTTGATTCATATGCTCAAATAATTCTAGGCATTCCTCATACTTATGCTTCTTCCCACACCACGAGCACTATAATAGGTCCATGCACTTGCATTTGTAATGTTTTGTAGATCCACAGTTGAAACATGTTCCACATGAGAACTCACTCCTTCCTCCTTCATGGTTACCTTGACCATGGAATCCTCCTCAAAACCCCTTCCACACATTCCTCCATCTGCACGCTCCTCATAACGGTGATCATCACATTTAGAACCACTGGCAATGCTGGTTTGGCACACCCCATGATCAATGGCCTCATGGATCTGATCAATGAGCCTACAGTCCTTAATATCATGGGTTGTAGAGGTGAAAATTTTGTAATAACAAGATAAATTCTTCCTGATTATGCACTTTGCAGCAAGGGACATCTACTTGCATCATGGTCCCCATGACAAATTTCCCAATCTATTATCATAGCGTGCACCATCCTCCGGGAAATTATCCTTAATGTGCCCCTCTACTTCACAATCTGTGCACCACAAACCACTGTGAGTCTTATGGGCTGATTTCGTAGATAATTTTTCCAACTTCTTGGCCATAGCAGCAATCTGAGCCTCCAAGAACGGGATAATGCTAGGATTAACACTACCAAAAACCTCGGCATGTAGGGCAGCCTCTAATGCCTCGCACGTGGGTCTATAAATTTTTTATAAGATAAGGCCCTTTGAAAAGGGGTGATCATCCCTACAACAAACCACTAAACATGTTGTGAAGGGGAATATCATATGATAATTTAGACAAGAGAGTTTTAAAATGTGCATCATACTCCCGCACATCTCTACCATTCCTTGTTGAATCTCCTTCAAAGTGTTGATGGTCTTATTCTCAAACTCAAGAATGTGGAACTTTGCCAAGAATGCATTATTTAAAGTAGTGTATTCCACCATTATTTGATGAGGGTCATACTTCCTATACTAGCTATGTGCACGCTCTTGCAACATGGTTGCAAACTAACTAGCCTTCCGTTCTGGGGTTGTGATACCCTTCGTGTGTCATAGTAGTTCACACTTGTGAACATGTTCCACAGCATCCTCAATGCCCCTGTAATCTGGAAAATGTAGAGACATTTCAAAGAATACCTGAGGTGGTGGCTAGGGTCCCTTTCCTCCTAAGACAGAGCCTTGGTTCCCTCTGGTGTTTCCTCCACTACCTGATCTACTAGGTCCATCAGGTCCTGTGCCTCCAGAGCCACCAGAATCAATGGGTCCAATAGGGCCTGTAGGAGTTGTGCCAAGCACCCCCACGGTCCCACTGAACTATGTGTCGATGGTCTATGATAGCGCCCCTCTACCACTACTGTGTCCCGCATCACTCCTTGATGTGAGACCAAAATCTTGTACAATTTCTCCTTGTCCAAAGACTCCTCTAAATACTGGAATATGTGCAGCCATAGAAGAACGAAATGAAAAATTGTATCTCCTAGGTGCGGATCTGTCTCTTCCATTGATATCAATTGGGTCAATAAAACTTCTTCCTGGTTCGGAAAACCAAGCATGAGGGCTCGGTGACTGGGTGGGTTTATATATGCACCAACGACTCTCCTTTCTTCATGTGGTGAACTCTCACCAAAAGACGAAGGGTCTCCCTCATGCACTTTCTAAGATGGGGTAGCATAGATTACTCAGGTTCCACGTCCTTAGCGTTATCCTCAACTCCTTCCCATAATGTCTGTCTCTAAAGATCCATCACACTAGTAGACTCATGTTGTCTAACAATCTCCCTTTCATGTGCTTCACTATACTTGAGTCATCTCTCTTCCCTCTCCTTCTCTATCGTGATATCTGCCATCTTCCTCCACCCAAGCTCCCTTACCCAATGCTCAGAATGGTTTAGCCGGCCATTGGGAATGCCTCTAAACTCATGGTAACCATCAATATCTTCATAGCTAGAGGAATAACACATAGAAATGTTCCTCTAGGTTCTCATAGAAATTAAAACTTAGCAACCTCCTGGACAAGAATATGTAGAAATGGCATTCTCCAGTGTAGCTAGCCATTACACCTCTCCACCAATGATCTACAACACGTGTCCACATCAGATCTGCATCCTGCATCCTTTGGTAGTCTTCTTTGGTCCACATATGCGATCCATAACACAAACTTGATCTAGATGCATAGCTTGAAAGCCTTTCATGTAGTTCTACTAGGAAGCAGCTAAAGAAGGTCTCATATAGATTGTGGTAGAGGTTTATTTTCTACCCATCTACATGTATTAAACTCGAGATCTAGTGCTGAATATCTGAGAAAATTCATCCTCCATGCTCTTGAACCACGATTCAACATTTTCCAATGTTAATTGCTTTGTCATTACTCATTACACATATCATGATGTATGTTATATCCCACTACAACTTTGAAAATAGGTCTCGGCAATGAAACCAAGATGTAGTCTTTTTAACTCCCATCACAAAAGGATGGAACCCCATGCGCGTGATCCTATCACCCAACAGAAGTTGAGCACTCAACCGGGCATGCATGGGCACTGGTATCTCTTTTATGTGATTTTAGTGGGAAACATCATCTATGATTAGTGTAAGAGTTTCTAGGAGTGAAGTTAAGACATACACGAACCATAAGGCTCATAACAGCCTCTAGATCCTTGCAGTCACTTCAAACCAAGTGCTTTAACAAAATCCAGAACATGTATTATGGCAGAAAGAAATATACAAGCATTCATACTTAGCATGAAAGGAAAGAGAACTCATGAGAGAGAAATATGCATTAGAACCATTGATATTCATGTATATATTATATCAGGTAACCTCATTACATTCATTGAACCATTACAGAGTGTCACAGAGAAGTAGACCGCAGTCATGCATTTCACTGGACTTATGTAACTAAGCTACCAAAAGAAAATTTACAACTTCATGCCTAGTACATTCTCTCCTTGATGCAACTATCCACTAACAGAGTCCTCGCAGTAATTATGCAGAGCTCCGCCCATGTTGTCTCTCAAACTCACACTCTCTCTAACCCACTATATCTCAAACTTGTATATATTTTACTCTGTAGGAACTTGTATTGCTTTCCTACAATTACAACTCACCCTCCAACACCCTCAGATCCAGTGCCAAGTGTCAAATTTGGTCCTTCATGCGAGCATGCTTCTCTAGGCCTGAGCTTTCCACTTTATCTTATAATGTTCTTCTAGAAGATTCCATCCAAGGAATTCCCCTATCTGGGCCAACCTGTCACCAGGTTGGCACCTTATCCATGTACAACCACTCATGATTTTCATGTGTTGTGCATTGGGTGCTCAAATTGACTAAGTCCTGAACCTCCTTTCACATGTCGCGCATGCTATGTGCTTCCTTAAACTTTTCTCTTGCATGTTTTTTCCTTGCATGCCTTTCCATAACTGGGACCTTTTACACCTATGTGTCTTCATACTTGGCCAATATTCCAGGGGTCCAACAAGATCACATTAATGCATGGTTAAATGTTAAATTGTGTATACAAGTTAATTTGAATTTTTTAAGGGTTTTAAAGGAATTATTCATCCCATATCATTCCTTTGTGCTTCTAACACTCTTAGTTACCATTGTAGTCATCTAGTTGGGCCATTTGTATAATTTCCCTCTATAGGTATCCTATATAGCTTGATCCCACCTCACTTGCAAATCATAACACCCACTATTAGCTTCACTATTGGGCCTCTCTTCAATTGTATAATCCTAGGGACATACCCTATTACATGTATTGGTTTCTTTCTAGGCATATACATCGGAAACCACTCATATATCAAATTTGACAATAGTATGATTTTCCCCATGGCTCTCTACTACCTCACTCAAATCCTATACATGTCATACATTAACTACACCCATGGGGTTGTACCCTAACAAATTATATACTAAATTATAAAGAATTCATACAAGTTACTAATACATATAATGATATGAATCAATTTTACTTGTTAAATAATACTCATGCAACAACCATATAAATTATAGCCATCTAGATATCAAAAAATTGAGAAACATACACAACCCTCAATTCGACCATCAAAGAGCCTAGGTTGTACTCATAAATTCCTATGGCCCATCATACAAGTGCTCTCCTATAATCAATATCCAGGGGAAAATAAAAAAACATGCGGACTCCCCAAATGGAGTGAACATCCTATAATGTCACTATTGTAGACACAAAATTTGGGTCACACTCCCCTTAGTCCCCTTCAATTAATTAATGTAATACATTTAACTAATCATGAAATATTTACCCTATATTATTATTCATCTTCACATTATTAATTAATTTAATTATTATAATTAAGTTAATTTCATCCTCACACCTTCACCTCATCACGAAACCTCACCCTGAACCCATTATAAGGGAATTTAATGCATAGTGACCAAGTCATCACTCTCGGTGTTGAGTCACTACTTTACCTAACTAACTAAGAATTATTCCTAAACCTATCTAGACTTATTCTAAGATCTTCATACCTTCTCTCACATGAACTCTACTCACCTAAGTGGACTTGATAAGGAAAGCACGCAAAATATGGGGATATCTTCCTATTTATAGTAAATAAGACTATTTCACCCTAATTAATGCCGGTTTATCCCCAGTCGACGTCAGTCACCTAAACCGCCATCGGTTTCTTCATATAGAATTTACAGCCTTTTACCTAGTTTGGTCATTTAATTATTGGAGCCTTATTGCGTTCAAGTGAAAATTTTCAAGCCCTCCTGCATCCAAATGACTAACACACAACCATAGTACAAGACAAGCAATTGCTTCTCCTTCCGAGCATTAGAATACTCATGGGAGCACACAAGTTATACTTCTTTGCACTTTGGACTCAAGAACCTCTTCTTCAATCAACCATCAACAATCTCAACTCACATGATCTAAAAATACCAAGTAATTGTTCTAATTTCAATCATTTTTTCTTATCCCATTATAGATATATTATTGCTTTCGATAATTTAATTTCTTTTATTACTCATGCATCATCTTCTTCCCACCACCCCAAGCCTTTTCATTCTTCTAAACCTCCTTAGTATTCTTGAGTCTTCTTAGCCATATTACAACCAAAACCACACTACCCCCACTCTCTGTACAATCATAGGGAGCCTAAAAACCCATTTTTAATAGTTCATTACCTATTAATCCTACCAAAGTTGGTTACTTGACCATCATCTGTTTCATCCCCATACCAAAATCAGTCACCAGACCAATATCGGTCTCTATGTCATTTTATATTCTCATAACAACAAGCTTCCCACTACCCAAAATCATCCCATACCTCAACCAATCAGCCCCGGACCCTTGAAGACCTTTGAAAGACCTGTATGACCTAAAAAAACCCTAGTTCTAATAAGATTTAGTGTTATATTGATATCTAGCATAAAATCTAGTGTATTGTGTGTATAATAAACCTAAATACTTACATTGCAACATGAATTATTTATTTTAGTTTCTTATTCACATTGAATTGTTATTAAATAGGGGATTCACCTCTCTAGGAAGCACCGTGCTTCCTAGATCTAGCCTACGCTAGGAAGTCTAATGTCATATGCTATTTCATACTCTTTCATGGTCTTTCTTTGCATCTATAGGTAGTCCTTCCCAAACAAAAAGGATTTCACTATGATCATCTTGGACAACATCAACAATGTGCACATTCTACCTTCCACCTTCACCTTATAGGTATTTCTCCTTAACCATTTACCTTATATTTGTGTCATCCTAGAAATCATAAAAATTATTGGTGAAACATTTTGGCATGCCCAGTGGGATCCATTCGGGGTTATTTACATTATTTATTATTAGGAAATCGTTGTGTGTTTATTTCTTTTTAAAATAAAGTTCATATTAAAATATTCTTCTTCTCCTACTGATCTCGGTGAAATTTGTATTTTTCATTAAAAAGAACACTTCTTTTTATTTTGTATTACATTAGTGAAAGACATACTCTTACCTATTCATTATTGATCTCATCAAATTTTATTGTGGATTTGGGTTTTAAAATCTTTGCATCTCATTGTTGTATGCTTCATTCTAGCTTAACTAAATTATGGGAAACCTATATGCTAGAAATCATGCCCAGCTAATGGTTGACAAACTAAATTGTAGTTCACATGTTGCACAATATTTATACCAAATCATTGAAAACAAACCACACATTTCTTAAACAATATCTTTCCCAGAAGAATCTATCAATGATCACACTATTAAAGGATTGACAGTGGGCTCTAGTTGGTTTTTTGGCCAGTTATCAAATCAGAGAAGGATCCCCATGAAAAAACTTATCTGAAACCAACCATAGTTGTCAGTTTCCATAGGGAACCTTTGATAACAAAAAATCTATTCTATTCACAATTTAGTCCTAAATGACATAAACCACAACATAAAATCTACATCATAGGATTTCGTGTTTTCTAGATTTTTCTTGATTTGTGTTTTGAGGTGTGAGTTCATTTTCATCATTTTATACCTCTCCCTACATACTTGACAATCATAGTTGGTGTATTCTGACTGTTTCTAAATGTGTTAGGACTAATCATTTCCATACTCGGTTTATTTATTTTACATAAAACACCAAAAATTCACTTTTTCTATTTTTCACAAATTTTCACAATAATCGGTGTCTATCCAATGAATGCCATTGATTTCATCATATTGCCACCATTGATTTACTAACCATCATCGGTTTTATGTTGTTTTGGTCATTTTTTCCAATAGATCACTCAATATATATTTCTTTTATTTTTTTGATTTCCTTTGTCACTTTATTATATCTATGAGTCCTTGATATCATCTTCGATTCCAGGTGTACTTTGTCTTCATAATTTATTTTCATACTTACAAATATTCAATTTCTCCACAGTAACCAACATCGGTCTAGTCGACTGGCAGATATTACCCCCTCATACCAGCACCAGTTACCCCAATTGATGTTGGTCTATGTGTTTTAATTTTTCAATGATAACAATGATCAAATCACACATTTTATACCCATTTTTCTCCATTTCTTCTTTGTTTCTACATTATAAGCGAAGCTTATAATACCTATTCTATTGTTAGTCACATGGTTTTGAGTCATAAACAAGCTAACACTCTCATGTTTAATGTTATCCTCTAGCCACTCCCACCTAGCCCATCTTCCCCTTCCATATCATTACCTATGGACCCCAACAAAGCTCTTGCCATACCCACTAGTAATGAGGAGTTTGCAAGGATCCTTGACCAAAACCCCTCCACTATGCAATATTATCTCACTTATTCATCTACTCATGATTCATAAGGGCATCTTGTATACGGAATGCATGTTTCCATTCATCCTACCCTCACACCCACTTCTGTATCAGCTACTACTAGTTTGGCATTTCCCTCTTCCACCTTACCACCTTTGGTTTCCCAACTTGACCCTACATCATCAATATCTATTGCACCTATGGCAGTTTTTTCACCTTTGATGTCAACCATGCATTTATCAACCTCCTTAAGTTTTGGTCCATTTACACCCACCACCTCTCATATAACTATTACATCTCAACCACCATTGGTGTCAGTAACCCATACTCCCTTCCAAAACATCATCCTCTCCATCCTATAGTCTCTTTCTCTGATTTCTATGAGAATATTTACATCCACTCCACCTACCTACACTTATCACAAATAACCCCATATTTCATCTATCACCTATTCGGATACTTGTCATCTACATTTATTTTTGCCTATGTTCCTTCCTCATAATTTATGTACTCAACACCACCACATACTATGATACTACCCATGTCATACCCACCTCATCTACCCCCTTATAATGTAGGGGTTCACATTTATCACAACCTACCAATTATCTTATAAAAATGATGATGGACAAGGTGTAGACATTAGAAACATCTATCTCGGCTTAGGTAACTCTCTCACATATGACGAGATTTTCAATGAGGCCATTCACCCATCCATTTTGATTCATCCATACCCTCCCCATTAGGAAATGCATAAATTCATACGATTCAAAAAAGAAGAAGACTCGTAACAACACTTTTGGTACTTTAAACATGTGTGTTATCTGATCTCTCATAATGACCTTTTATCTTGCAGACATTCCCAATGTCCTTGATAGGACCAACTTTAGATTGGTATAGTGCTCTACCTAGACAATCCTTTTTTTCATTTAATCGGGTAGCTTACGATTTTCTATAGAAATTTTCTATCAACATTGTCAAGAAGGTCACCATGATTGAATTATACATGACACACCACTATGAAGATGAATCTATCATAGATTTTTTTCTCATTGGCGGAGCCTGATCAACCAACTCACATTCCAACTATCTCAAAATGAGTTAATAGAGTTATTCACCAGATCTTGTGCTAGACACATCTCACCAACTCTCCAAGATAAAACCTTTCGCACGTTTTATGAGGAATTCAACATGGCCTAGAAACTTGATATTCATGTCATTGAAGAGAGGAAGATATAATTGTGTAATAAGAACGCTACGTTTAAATCAAAAATACCTCCTCTTATTCCAAACCACAAAATAATTATTCTAAATCAAAAGGATCTGCCAGCATAGTAGTTTTAAAATCCAGCCCATCTCATCCATCTAACCAATCAAATCCTTCTTCCAATCTTTCTCCTATAAATTATTTTCAGTTCAAGCTGGAACAATGAAAATCTACTCCCATAGGAGAACCCTACTCTTCAGTTTTAGAAAAAATTCTAAAATCCAGAGAAGTCACTCTTCCACCCATCAAACCACATACTAGTTTTGACCCCTCTCTTCATGTGCCTACATGGTATAAAGAAAAATAATTAATGCAAATATCATCACGTTAGAGGTCATATCGATGGTAATTGTATAACTTTCAAAAATATTGTCCAAGAAATGTTAGATAATGGAGATATTGTCTTTGATAATCCTAATGCACCGGATAATCATAACCTTCACATCTTCAAGAAGTCATTCCCAAATCACACCCCATCATCTAACCAAACCGGTGAAAGCTCGACCATTGATAGTAACGTTTGTGAGGTTCCTGCTATTTTCAACATCTTACCAGATCTTCATGTCCAATTTCCTCCTACTCCATCTATCAAGGAGATTATTGCATGAGCTCTTTCATCCATCGAGGGATCCATTTCATTTATTCCTTTACCCACAAAGGATTATCCCTTATCTTCTCCATCAACCACAGAGGATTCTACCATATCTTCGATGCGGTTTCCCCACTCTTATCTTCTCCTTCACCCACGGAGGATTCCACCATATCTTCCGATGTAGTTTCCCCACTCACCTCTCAACCCAACAATAACCCCATAGTACTTACTTTTCTACCCATGGGAGAGTTATGCTTACCTTATTCTTCACCAAAATACAAACTTACCTCACCAAAATTTCCATCTCCCTTACCCACAGGGGATCCATTAGTAGTGTCCCTTCATATTAGTGACAATTCTCTATTGGATTTCAAAGATCCTCTTCATTTTATCTTGTCTATTTTACCCATAGAGTATGAAGCCAACCATTTCCCTATCTCACAGCCATTATTTAAAAGGATTAATACCAAATCAACATCATCCCCTCCTACATCAGTGTCGTTCTCACATTTTTCTGACCACTTGGATTATGTTGACAACTATATGTATTTGGGATGTCTTTGACTTCCTATCTCAACTCAAATGTAGATGTTATCTGCTGACACTTCTACGATCTATCCAAAGGTTTTTTAGACAACCAAACCCACCATACCCATGCTATTTTAACTGGCCCCTTCATCATCACCCTCACCCACACCTAAACCTTTAACAAAAAATCAACATTTTCCTATGCCTAAAACCATACCTGTACCTATACCTTCCTCTACATCTAGACCCATTACCACATTAGAAGTCATTTCGACATCAAGTTTTGTCCATCCTCTTATCAAACTAGATTTATCCACATCCTCAAAAAAATTCACAAAGACTATTCCCCCACCTAAGAAGAAGACCCAACCCTTTAGACCACATACACCAGCTTCACCCACTAACCCTCTATCACCTTTACCACTTCATTTATCCTAGGTCACCACACATTAACCTTGACCAAGAATCCATCTACCTAGAGTAAACCAAAAGCACAACAACCCACCTTTTCACGATCCTTTGTTACACCCAAATTACCTACACATATTATGCCTTCAACATCACCTACATCCTTTCTACCTCATATACCTACACCACTTCTAGTATCCTCATCATTACCCATGCCATTCCCTTCCCCTCAACCAGTACCTTCCACATTGCCTCTTACCACAACCTTCATTACACCTCTATTATTTCCTTCACTAACCCATCCCCTTCTACCATATTCCTTCCCTTCTAAATCATGCACTTCTTATTCACCTTTACCCAAGAAGGTGCTACCAAATCCCAAGAACCCACTACCAACCAAAGAGGTAGCTAACTTTACACCACCTTCAACAACTAGTTCACCTGCTACATCTTTACCCAAGAAGGTGAAATCCAAACCTAAAACTGTACTATCTACCAAAAAGTGGTCAAACTTACTCAACCTCTGATTCCACCTCCGGTGATGCCTCTCCCACCAAAGTCACCCACACTTCCATCCAGACCCACACTTACTTCACATTGTGATCCATTGGTAGGGTCTTATGCCAACATCTTAGCTAACCTTTTGGAAACCTCTTTCATCACATTGTCACCACTTAGACCTTATGACCCACTCAAACCTAAAATATAAGGGTTTAATGATATTAAAATTTGCATTTACCATCATGTGTTAGGAAATGATGTTGAAAAGTATAAGGCTTTTAAGACTATTATTTTCCAACTATGTCCTCTTGAATAAATATTTGACGACGATGCTCTTTTAGATGAGGACCATATTCCATCTGCACCTATCACCACACATCCTCATCCCATACTTATTCAGTGACCTTCATCTCCCCCTCCACAACCCTTTTATCCTCCTTCAACACTTGAGATCAATATGGTACACAGAAGAGAGCTAGCCAAACCTCTGCCAAAATTCCAATGTGATGCATTTTTTTCATAAAACCAATATATTCCATCACCATATTTTTTCCCATCCTGTCGCTACACCTATCATGACTCACTTTCTTTGTTACAGTAGATTAATATGGTTCAAATTTCCACTCAATCCCAGAAGGAAAAACAAAAGGAGAAAACAAATAGCTCATCCAATACTCTTTTATCCAATATTTCATCTGCACTCACCCAAAATAACCATCCATGGATCCATATACCCTCTCTCTGATGGGTTTCCCATTATACAATGCTTAAACAATTTTACTAGTCTCCTCTCAAAATTTCTTTGTACAACCTTGTCCAAACCTTTGAGTCTCATTGTCAGGCCCTCATTGAGGTCTTGTAATCTATTAAGGTTCTACCTAATGACCATATGCCTGTTTCATCCATTATCACTCCTCACTATATTGCCACTCTCACCATTTCATCCCCTTCCTCTAGCTCCCACTACCACTCATAAAATAACCACTCTCGCTCGACGATGAAATTGTACCTCTCCAATTAGATAATCCTAGCCTTGCCCTATTTATTTCCATCTACATTGATAATATACATGTTTGATGTGTTATGATCAATGGAGGTGCTAGTATTAACATCATTTCCTCCCATACATACAACCAAATGCGCATCCCTGCCAAATGCATTGATAATAAACCAATTATGTTGCATTCATTTAATGATGCCATAACTTCCACCCTTGGCACCATCATTCTCCACATTCTTGTAGGCCCCCATACCATTCCTAAATTATTCTATCTTAGAAGAGGAATTCTAGTACAACATGCTATTTGTCCAACCATGGATTCACCCCATGGGTTGTGCTCCTTCAACCTAACACCATTGTATACAATTTGAACATGAAGGGAACAACTATACCATTCCATCTGACCTTTCACCTTTCAAAAATGTAACATGTTGTATCGACCCAATGATTTCCTTATACCAGTTAAGGAATCTACCACCACTACCACTTCTTTGTCAGCCACTACCTCATACACCACTTATGTCGCTACATCTTCCACAACTACCTCCTTTATTCCCACTACTGCCACAACTTCTATAGTTGACCCATCAACCAACCCATCTACTTCTCAAACATCCAATGCTTATTATTCCTAGCTTTCTAGTGATTCATCCATTCCCACTACTCACATACCAACTACTGATCCCTTAAAAGGTTTTTTTCAATGCCTCACTCTAGGGGAGTACCGAATTTATAACATTGACGTGTTCCTTACACCTCAAGAGTATGGTAACCTTCACTAACATCCCCGCTATGATCACCACATAGGAAAATTTTTCCCTATGGTCCTCCCCACCTTCATACCAACTTAACATATGGGGGACTTGATGCTTCTACCTACTCGCTTAGAGCCACCTTCCCAAACTCAACCATTTTCCTCTGACCTTCAATCTCTCACCAACCACCAGTTTTCCCACACCTTCCTCCATCACTTTTATCAGAAGGGCTTTGTATTTGGTTTCTATGAACAAGGATTCCATACTGTCATTCCTTGATCCACTCATAAACATAAAAAACATAGTTTGTATTTTTTGAACCACCTTCTAAGAAGGCTCGAGTCGAACTCATTGAGGATGATTAAAATTCCCCACCCCATTCACCTACGTCACCACTTTCACCTACAAAGTTTATGGATATAAAATCTATTCCTCCTAATTTATTTTGTGAACACCATTTCCCTGGGACTTCTAACTTATCATCATTATGAGGAGGTTCCCTCTTCTCTTCCCTTCTTGTATCTTGACATGGTCGATGATGATACACCTTATATTAACATCATTCAATGTTAGGAAGATGAGTCTATTATGACCTACCTTGGTGCAGATGATTCTTATATGCATCATTCATTACCTTTTGAGACACAAACCATGTTTAATGAATCAACCATCAAAATAAACATTCACACTCAGGATGACTCGCACATTCTAAAACTAGGCCAATTTTTTTATGCTACTAAACAATAAGCTTTCACTTCTTTCCTCTAGGATCATAGAAACGATTTTTATTGGTCCTAAGCTGATATGCCTAGTATTGACCCAAAAATTATGGTCCACAATATCATAACCATTCCTAAACCAAACCCATGAAACATAAGCTATTAAATATGCATCCTACAATTTCCATTCTTGTCAAAGTAGAACTCTAGTGCCTTATTTTGGTTTCCTTCATCCTACCCATTGATTATCCCCAATGGATCTATAACATTGTTCCTATCACAAAATTGATAGGGGATTTTCATTTGCATGTAGTTCTGTGACCTTAACTGGATTTCCTCAAAGATGACTTTCCTCTACCTAGTATTGGCCAAATAGTTGATCTTCATGCCAACCATGAGATGTTATCACTCATGGATGGCTTCTCGTGTTATAACAAAATATTACTCACCCTTGAAGATCAACACAAAAACACCTTCATAACTCCTTGGGGATCTTCTACTATCGTGTCATGCTCTTTGGCCTTAAAAACGTAGGTGCTACATATTAGTGGGCTATGAATTATAAATTTCATGACATCATGCATAACATATTGGAAGATTACATTGAAGATTTTATTTCCAAATCTTAAAATCGGGCCGAAAAAATTTCCGTCTGTAAGGTTTTCTTTGACTTCCTCATCAAACACTACGTTTTCCTTCAACCTAAAAAATGCGTCTTCATTTTTCTCTCCAGAAATATCCTTGGTTTTATCATTTCTTTGCATGTCATTGAAGTTGATCCCGCTAAAATCAAGGTTATTCTCGATATGCCTCTAAATACTAACCTTCATCAACTGCGTAGTTTGCAAGGAAAGTTGTAATCTATTCATCGCTTTATTTCTCATATTTTTGACTGTTACCATCCATTTCATCATCTTCTAAAAATGTATGTGTCCTTTAAATGGGACGATGAATGCCACAAATCTATCGACACCTTAGAGCCATACCTCCTCCAACCACCAGTGCTCATTCCACCTAAGGATGACCAAACATTTTACCTTTACATTTTTGCTACTTATCATTCCCTGGGTGCCATGCTCGCTCATCATGATGAACAACACAGGGAGAAAGTAGTTTATTATATAAGTCGTATGCTTTTCTAATACAAAACTAGATATAATCACGCCAAAAAAATATTATTATCCTTAGTTTTTATCGCCACTAAACTTCGCCATTACCTACTCAATCAAAAAACCTTTATTGTCGCCAATACTAACCCCTTACATTACATGTACACTAAACCCTACCAACATCATCATGTTGTCTGTTGGATCATGATTCTTGTAGACCTAGATCTTGAATTCATCAATCAAAAGTTTTTCAAAGGAAAAACCATTGCTGACCAACTCACAAATGCACCTCTCTCTGGAAACCAATCTTCTAACTTCGACTTCCTTGATGAATCCATCGTTACTCTCTCCCTAGATGATACCATTTACCATATGACCTTATTATTTGATGGTTGCAAATGTCAGCATGGGGGTGGTGTCAGAGTTATTCTCATTCCACTTTACGGTGAGCCTAAGTCATTATCTTTCAAACTACATTTTTATTGTACTAACAATTTTTCTGAATATGAAGCACTTGTGTTAGGTCTTCAAACCACCATAACCTTAGATATTAAATCAATTAATATCTTTGGAAAATCTCAATTGGTTGTGAACCAATTTAATGGTATATACTAGTGTCATAATGAGATAATTCAAAGGTATAAACATCATGTTGATATTATTTTGACTACCTTTGACCATTATGAACTTCAAACCACCCAACGATTCTACTAATAAATTTGTAGACACCATGGCATGTCTTACTTCTCAAATCCCTTCTTCACCCTCTAACTCGAAAATATTTGTCACAGTACAAAGGTTGCAATCACCTTATTATCTATTCCGAGATGTTAACCTTGTAGGAAACACTGAAAATAACCCACATGACCTTTGGTACAAGTGGTTTGTTAACTACCTTTCCTCTCAAATATACCTTTAGATCTTACTCACAATGGAAAATGAGAATTTGTCAAAAGTGTCTCTCACTATGTCATCATGGGTGGTATTCTCTATAAATGTAACTTTGATGGTATCCTCTTACGAAGCCTTACAAGTTCTAAAATTCCATACACCATCAAGGAAGTTGATGATGGGAATTTTGGGGGTCACTTCAGGTGGCTTAGTTGTTGTTTAGTGCATCCTTCACCTTGGCTATTACTTTCCAACACTAAACCGTGATTATTGTGACTATGTCAAGTATTGTTTGAAGTGTCAGCAACATTTTAATCTTCTTCACACCCACTGTCATACCCTACAAGTCACACGAGACCTTCGGCCTTTATCTCAATGGAGTTTGGATCTTGTCAAAGAGATCAACCCTCATTCTTCCCAATGGCATCAATGGATTATTACCACTACCAAATATTACACTAAATGGGTTGAAGCCATACCTCTTATTTCTAAAAAATATGAGAAAATTTATCGCTTTGATGTTCCTCACCGCCTCATCAGTGATAAAAAAGCAATTCAAAAACAAAACCCTATGGAAACTTTGTGATTCCTTCGGTATCTAACACGCTTTTCTTCACCTTGTTATCCTAAAAAAGTGGCCAAGCTAAATTGACTACAAAACTCTAAATAAAATTCTTAAGAAATTTGTTGACGATACTGGTAAGGATTGGCACACACACATTCCTGTTGCCTTATGGGCTTATCACACTAGTATTCATACCTCAACTGTTGTCACACCTTTCTCTTTGGTCTATGGTACAAAGGTTGTCTTGCCTCTCAAAGTCAAAATTCTATCTCTTTGTATATCACTCAAAGATATGCTCAATGATGATGATGTTTCCATGAATGTTTGGCATAGCTTGAGTTATTAGATGAACATCATCTAAATTCTCTTGATCACCTTCAAATCTACCAAAAATGTATCAAATGTGCCTACGATAAATGTTTCCAAGAATGAACCTTCAAGGTCAGCGACCTCATCCTGAAGGAAAATCAACATGTAAAAAAGTGGAGAAAAGTAAATGGGGCAAGTTCTCTCCTAATTTGCTTGGACCCTATATCGTTACTCATGCCTATGGATCAGGTTTATATTATTTATCTTCACTTAAAGGTAAACCCGAACTTGAGCCCTTCAATTCCTTGCATCTTCGATCATTATATTTCTGAATCAATTCCTATATCACCTTTTTCCTATTAAAATCTCATCCCTTGAGCACCATTCACCTTCCACTTACCTATTTTAAGGATCGAGACTAAAAAAAATCATGTGATTAACCATCACCTTTCATGTAACATCTTTGAAAAAACTATTACTTTGATTACATTTCCTCTTGACATTGCAAACGTTGACATGTGATTTGTCTTAGGAAGGTGTACTCTTATGACTTTTGGAAATCATGTTTGCAATGGATAAATTATTGTTGTGAAGAGATTCACTTTGTTGTGATTTCTACTTACTTGAAAACGAGACCATTCATCTTTTTGTACAGCTTTAATTCATTTTAAAAAAGGGATTATGAACTTGTATTGCTGTTGTCTTAACTCATTTTATGTTGACAACAAGACCTTGGATCAATTCCATTGATCCAAGGTATGCTTCAGTTCTCCTTACCTAACTTGGCATTCCAAAATGGAAGGTGAAGAGGGACTGAGTTGTGTTTTGTTTATAAATTTAAAGGACCTAACTTCAGGTGTCCTTGCTTTACATCATGTTGTAATTGGCCAGCCTAGGCCTTCTTGTTAAATATTTATAATGTTGAATAGCGTAATAGGACTAAAGACCTATTACTATGCTATTAAGGTTAACACCTTAACCTAGTTGTAATGTTCTATCCTATTTGGATTTTAACCTAAGGTAGCTAAGACCTACCTAGGACCTATTATTAAACTACTAAGGTGACACCCTAACCTAAGTTGGTATGGTTATGGTTGTGGAGGTTGGAAATAACCTAAGGAAAATAATATTTACCTAAAGACTAAGGTTGAATCCTAACCTAATGTTAATCTAACCTAAACTAATACTAAGCTAAGGGGTACCTATGGACTACTTGGCAAGTGGAAAGGGCGGTGGCGATTAGTTTTCAAGGCATTAATGAGATTTGAATTTGGTATTAAAAACCTCTGAACTACTAGTTTTGGCGAGAGGCATGGGGAGTTAGGGGGATGCCTAGTTGGCATCATCACTAAATTTAAAATGCATGCAAAGTTTGAAATGGAGTTTACCAAATTTGGATGGCGGTGGCATGGAGAAATAGGAGGGAAACACTAACGTCCTTGCATTTATTGATCTTGGTTGTGGCGTAGAAACTTCCTAGGAGAGATGCATGGTGAATTTTGGAAAGGTTGTTTGATCATTTGTTCTTTTTGATTTTTTCTCTGCATGGAGGTTTTGGTTCTTCAAACCAGCAGTTCTATTTTCAATCCTTTGATATTCTTGGCATTCTTGAGCTATTTTTGGATCCATTGGAAGTATAAGAAGAATTAGGAAAATTGAGTTGTTGACGATGCTTGGAAAAAGAAAATATTATGGGAGCTTGGTTGAAATCTATTACAAATCGATAGGAATCTCTATCAGGCATGATAGGCTCTACCCATTAATTTGTTCTTTTTGTACTAAGTGTTTTCATTAAAACAACTTTTCTCTTGGAGAACAATGAGTTTTATGTGATGTTTATCTTACTTCATGCTTGTATTTTTTTCACTCTATTCTCCTTCTTGAATTTATTGTTTGAGGAAATAAGATCTGGGTTTGTTCCTTGTTGGAAAAATGAGTGAATCTTGCTTTAACCATTGTTTGAACTAGAATGTTGACAAATTTTTGTGAACTTCTATTGACTATGCAAAAATGGAATAGAGGGATTTCACTATTTGATGATGATAAGAGCTGGTTTTGTTTCTTTTATTGGGTGAAGGTATGAAATGTGTCACTTCATTGAGCTCAAGATGTTTCAAATCTTGTTATGATTGTTCAAACTATGCTTAAGTAGATAGTCTGATTCATTGTTGGGAGTCATTTTGGGTTGGATAACAAATGTAACATGTTGTACTTCTGTTGAGCTCGATTTATTATCAAATCTTGCTATGTCTGGTTGAGCTATGCTAGCATGGAAAAGATGGATTCAGTGTTAGGATTCATTCTTGTTAGCAAAACAATAGTAAATATGTTACACTACTATTGAGCTGAGACGTTTTTGAGAAATCTATTGGACTGCTAAGAAAGGTTTACATTCGGTTTTGTTCTCCCTTGCTTGATATGTGCTAAAACATGTTTAGCTTCTACTTGAACTTATATGACTTCATTTTTGTTTCTCACACATGTATGTTATAAGATGATTACTAATAACTTAAATGGTTTTGGGATTTGAGAGAATCCCCTTGATACAATCTACTTGATGGTAGGGTTGAAATTTATTCAGTTGTCGTGATTTGAAAAGGGCTTATTGAGTTTTTTTTATGCATCTTTTCCAAGTGAGATTTCGGGCTTCGATAGTTACCTTATCGGTTCATCTTGTTGAATTTACTGTTCTTTTCATTCAAGTTTGATGTTTAGATGATGTTGTAGGAAAGGAGTATCTATGTCAAACTATGGAATAGTTTAGTCTTGTCTATCTTAAGGAATTGGGTTGGAATGTTACAGTTTTTCTCTTCTCTTCTGAGCTCAATTTTGAACACCTGACTTGGATTCATTTTATTTTTTTGTTTCCCTTGTGGATGAATATGGGTTGGGTTCTTCCTTCTTGAACCTATAACTTATTCCATTGATTCTTGTGAAATAGGGAATCTAGGGTAACTTAAAGGTAAGTTGAGACAATCAAACTTGTATTCGTTTATCCCCATTTATATGTGTTTATACTTGAAAATAAATTCCAGGACTGCGCATAATTAAGATTTACTTCATTGCTAATCTCTCTCTCTCTTTGTAGGGGTTAATTAGAGAACTTCACGGTAGATGCTATTTAACATTGGAATGAATTTAATGTTATTTATTGATTTTTTGTTCTGAAACTTGTATTACCTAAAAGTAATTGATTTACCAATTCTAGTGATAGCTTTTGCAATTACAGTGGTTGTTCTCATTATCTGATGGGAAACCTTCTCTTTTGGTTTCTAAATTTTTTATATCAGTCCTATATATATACATTGATTCAATATCAACTAAGTTATTTGTGTTGCAATGGTTGTTGAAATCGAATGTTTCTCGGTAAGGATCTATTTCAGTTCTTTTGAATTCTCGATGGTGTTTCTCCTTTTTAAGGATGGAATAATGAGACCTTATCTCATCCTTGTTGTTGACATCCTTCTCTCTCTTCTAAGTTAAGGTATTCATTACTATTTTCTTCGAACTCTGAAGGAAGTTATAATTTTTTCACTCTCTTTCCATTCATTCTCTTCTATATTACTCCTGTGTAAGGAGCTGACCAGTTCGGTTTTATATATTTGAATGAAATTATAGAATGGGTAGTTGAAGGATAAACCTTCACTTCTTCTCCTTGACTTATGTTTTGATAGGAATCTTATTATGGTGATGTGTGACCAATTCTTGGTGCATACAAATGAGATATTTATATCTTTTACCAAACCTGTTGAGGCTTAATCCAATACTTAGACTGAAGTTTGGGCTTTGAATTTGGATGTAGTACCTTAAATAGGAAACTCTTACTTTAAGATATTGATGGCTCATCCTAAAATATGTCATGGAGATTGAATGAGCTTAGCCTTAGATATCTATGATGGAATATGTTAATGTTGAGTATGGTGGATCATTGCTTCTTAAAAATAATTCTATTTTTGGGAAATATTAGAGTTAGTGTCTTTCTTTGAATTAGTTTGAATGAATCAAGAAATGAACTATAAATATCTATAGTAGGAATGTGATAAGTAATTAGGATGAAATATTATTTATCTGATTTAATTCCTTATGAAATCATTGGCTGAAGAGTGTTGATTATATCATGATCTTTACTTAATGTTAATGTGGTTGATCACTTTTTTCTTCCTTTCATGACTATTATTTCTTAAGATGTATCTATTTATAATGCTTTAACTATTTCATAAAAGCAAAGTTCTTTTTATGAAACAGTTAGTTGAAAGCACATAGTTTTAATGCTTAGTGATTATCATGCTCAATTCACTGAACTGACCCATGCTAGCAATTTTTACAAATGGACTTCGTAAGTGATAAAAGAAGACAAGTTCTTTTATGATGCTTCTTATGTTTACCTAAAGACTGGATCTTTTATGAGGAAATATGATTCATTATTGAAATGTATTTGTAAGAGGAAAATTTGTATTTCTTAATTAAACTTATTGATGTTGTTTGACATGAAATATGTCTAAAATTATTGGATTGTAAAGTGTGTATTTCACTTTGATGAATGGAAAATATTGAGAGTTTACTTGTACTTGATGTGTTATTCTCTTTGTGCATTTTGTAAAGGGAATTTGTTAACTTATCCTTATTCTCTCATAATCATATTTGTTTTGAACCTTTTCAGTTGGACTTAAAATGAAGTAGGTGGAAAGGGAATTTGATACTCTATCCCTTTATTTAAATGCAACTTATCAAGTTGGCATTCATGGATGATCATATAACTAGGTCACTATGGTTTATTAAATGGTGTTAATGGGAGTTTAATTTCTTTATGATATCTGATATAATGTAAAAGGTTACAATGAATCCTAATTCTTAACAAGAAAGAGGAAGGTGAAGTTCCTCCTGATCAATACCTTTATTGATATAAAATAAGTGAAATCTAAAAATAAACGTTTAATAAGTAGACTTCATCTCAATGAAGTCTAACATAAAGGAACCTGTTTTGGAACTTAAACAAGCTAGGAATGGTTGGGTATAATAAGTAAATCTTATTGTTGATTGTTGTTTCTATTTTAATTAACTAAACCCTAAAGTAGGAAGTTAATGACTAAAAAGCAATCTTGATGTTTCTGCAAAACATTAACAACTCAATTACGGTTGGCAACCTTAAGGGTTAAAGAAATTAAGGATTCAATAGGGATGTTGTAATTAGACCTTAACCATAGAAAATAATTAAGTAATTAACTTCTTGCTTGGGTATGTACATCCAGATGGGGTAATTCCATTGGATGTTGGCACACACCAACTGCAGAACTGTACCTTCATGAAGACTTGGGTCTTCATGAGGATACAATGTTGTAGTTGACATGTTACAAAACCCTTCAAAATTAGATCATCTACATCTACATAAAGTCAAACTTGATCTTCATTATACTCTAGGTCAGGTTAGAAGCATATGTAGACACAAAAATTGGGTAGCACTCCCCTTGGTCCCTTGTCAAATAAAAACCTTAAACACATTCACCTAACGATGGCTCCTTTCATCCCACTCTAATATTAATTTAATTAATTTAATTAAATTAATTCATTATCCTCACAATATTTATTATTTAAATATCCTAATTAGATAATGCCCACATATCCACCTCACCTATACACCTCATCTAGCCACCTCACCCTAAGACCTATTCTTAGTATGTTGTCATAACTAACTAATAACCTACCCAAACCCTAAAAATCAAAGCCTATATTCCCTCTAACCACATTCCTGCACATTAGAAAGGAAGCTTCCATTCTAATCCATGGAGAAAATGAACAAGAAAATCAAGGGGATCTACCCAGTTTAGTAAACCTAGGAAATCCCACCCTAACCGATGCCAGTTACCCTAAACCACCACCGGTCAACCCAAAACTACCGTTGGTTACCATTTAATCCCTAAAACAACCTTATTTTAAGGTTGGGACATTTCTTAGAGGTTGGCACATCTTCTGAGAGTGAGAGACAAAACTAGAGCTGCATACAAGTAGAACTAGCATTCGTACATGCATCAGAGCATCCACAACCAACACCTAAAGCAACCATAGAGCCATTTGCCTTCATGGGAGCATCTGGGGAAGTGCCTACACCACACCAAGTTCCTTTCATTTGATCACCCACCATTACCAACCAGACATCAAGCTCGTGCAACAGTAAGTGTTTTATTAACCAACACTTGTCCATTTCCATTTTTAGTAGATTCTTTTACTTTTATTATTAGTTTTTGCTCCCATTTCCATTTACCCACCATTTACCTCCATGCAAACTTGACCATTCCTTCACCCACACCCTTGAACTACCCATACTTGGATTTTAATCACCCCTGAGTATACCTAAGACCTACACAGACCCTGCCATAGCCCTCTCCATTTCCATTTAGCCTTGGATCTGCCCTCACCTCAAACTTTTATCGATTTTTTTACCCTAACCACACCATTACCGCTACCCACAATTGTTTCCGGTTCACTTAAACTGAAATTGGTCCTATCATCTGGTTTCAGTCTCTGTGTTTTTACCATCAGATAAAGAACAGATCCTAGACTCTCTACCCAATACCAAAAACAACCCAGAACTTGACCCTGACCAGTACTAGTACCCTGAAAAACACCTTGATCCTCAGATTCAATCATAGCTTAGCCTGTTGTGAAAAATTTTCTTATTGTATATGAATGAGATACCTAAATAATTTTAACTATAGTAGGATTTCCTTTATTGTTAGCATTACATTATTTTAAACAGTGGATTGATACAATGCCTCAAGGAGTATCACACTTCCTAGATCTAGCATACATTAGGCAGTCCAATGCATATACTATTTAACTTTCATTTGGTGGTCTTGTTTTCCATTTCAGGTAGTTCCTCCAAGAAAAAATGAATCTCTCATGATTAGTTGTAGATCAAGAAGTCATATGCACGCAACAACCTACAACCAACATTTCGATAGGTATTTCTCCTAGCCCTTTACCCTTATCTATTTCATCAACATTCAAAGAAATGATCTAGAAGATGGTGAAACATTTTGTATGTCCTGGTGGGACACATTCACGATTATTTGCATTCTTTCATTTCTACGTGAAAATTTACATGTTTGTTTCCTTTCTATAAGGTTCTTACATTAAAATTTCTCCCCTAGAACCTTCTATTCTTCTATTGTCTAAAAGCAATCATATTTTGGTGCTTTAAAAAGAACATTTTTTCCTTTCATTAGTATCACATTAGTGAAAGAGAATCCCTTCTCTTGTTCATCTTTTTGTGTCATCGAATTCAACATTTCAATTTTGGTTTAAAATCATTTCATTTTATTCTTCTTTTCTACATTTGCTCACATTAATTGAGGGTAACCTATATGCTGGAAGTCATTCCCAGCTGATGGTTGACAAAAAATCATAGAAAAACACTTCCTTTCTCTTTCTCTCTCTCTGAGTTTTATCAAACATCAAAAAATTGAAAAAAAAAATACACACATTCTTAAACAACATCTCACCCGAAAGAAGTTGTAGGTGGTTATACAATCACGATACAAGGTGGGCACCTGTTGGTTATCTCTTTCCAAGCCCCATCAAAGGAAAGCCCACACCCATAACATAACTCAAAACATCTCCTTGTAGATCTTCTTCTTCGTAGGAATCCATCCTCACCAAAAATTCTATTCTAAAGTTCATGAGTCAGTCCTTAAATAACATAAGTTAAACATAATATAAAAAGCACTCTTAGGATCATGTTTTTCTTAGTGTTTCTACTTAGCTTACATTTAGAGGTGAGAGGTCACATTCTTTATTTTCTTATTTCCCTTTGAACACTCATCATCATAGTTGGTGTATTCTATCTTCATTTGAGTGTGCCTAGATCATATTTTCATCATTCCCAGAATTTTGGGTTTGATTCCATATTTGATTTTAACTCACAACCACCCTTTTTTCATCTCTATTTCAATTTTACAAGAACTTTGTGTTGTCCAAGAACCATCATCGGTTACCCTCGATCACATCATTGGTTTTACTCAACCGGTGTTCATTAACTATGCTTTTGGTTAGCCTACCCAAAAGGACACCTGCTTCACCTTCTTTTCTATTTAGAGCCTCTGTCACTCTTAGCATATTCACTTTCCAAGTAAATTCCATCAACATCTTGCATACTTGGAAAATTATTAGAATTTTACCTTTTTTGACCAATTTTCCACTTTCCATAGTGACCAACCACGGTTACCTGTGATAAGTGTCGGTTTACACTAACCGGCATCGGTTAGCTTGTGTAATTTTCTAGCTAACATTTTTTACCTAATCTATCTACCACTACCTATTTATCATATCTTTGTTGCATTTCTTTGTCATTTACAAAAAGTAGTCCTACCATGTCGTAGTTGTTCACATGTGCTTTGACGCCTAGCCAAGAAAATGCCCTCATATTCCACACTAGCTTTCAACCACTGCCACCTAGCCCTTCACCACCTTCTATTTTATCACCCATGGATCCTACCCAACTTTTCACTATCGCCACAGGGGACGAGGAGTTCACACAACTCCTTCACCAAAACCCTTTTGCCTTGCAGTTTTATCTTTCCCACTCATCCACTCGAGATTCCTCAGGTCAATTGATATACAAAATTCTCATATCTATCCCCCTGTCACTCGCTCCTACTTCTCCTCCAGCCTCCACTAGCTCCGCGTTGCCCACATCTACCTTTCTCTTTGTTTTTTCACAACTAGGCTATATACCTATTATGACCACCGTGTCTTCCACATCTATTCCACCCACCACATCCAATATACCTTTTCTAACTAACTAGAACATAATCTCATTCACGCCTATTGTCTCACATATACCTATAGCTACACAACCACCCCTAGTGTCGGTGACCCTACCCCTTTTCAAAACGTTGTTATTTCTATTACACAAGCATTATCCCCCACTACTACTAGAGTCACCATGACCCTTTCACCTCCATATACGTACTATCGGTGAGCCTCCCATTATATCTATCATTCATTCTAGGTACGTACCCCCTATTTCACTTCCTCCTTCTCAATCTACCTATACGAATTCACCATATACAGGAATTCTACCTCCATCATATGTCCAACACCAACCTCCTTACACTACATGAGGTACCCAACAATCACAACCTACCCATGACCTAATCAAGTTAATGATGGAAAAGATGCAGACACTAGAGGCATCAGTTTTTGACACACACAATTCTCTTACCTATGATGAGATTTGTAATGAGCCCATCCACCCATCCATTCCTATTTGTGGAGGCATTCACCATGGAATGAAAGCTATAGATTCGAGCCATCAAAGAAAAGAAAATCCAACTACGAAATAAGAACTCGGTATTTAAGTCAAATGATACCTCTTATTATTCGAAACCACAAAAAAAATATTCAAAATCTAATGGAAATTCTAATGTAGTGGTACTTAAGGCTAGCCCATCTCATCCCTCAAATAAGGATAACCCCTCATCTAATCTCTCACCCATTCAGACTTTTCAATTCACATGGGAACAATAGAAATACACAAAAATTGGGAACCTTATTCTTCTATCTTATAAAATCTTATTAAAGTTGGGGCCAAAACCCTTCCTCTCGTAAAGACACACAAAGGTTTTGATCCTACTCGCCTACACCCATGTGGTACAAAGACCACAACTTCGTAGCTATCTTCAACTAAAGGGTCATAGTAATGGCAATTGCATCACTTTCAAAAACATAGTCCAAGAAATGCTTGAGAAAGGTGAATTAACCTTGGATAATCCTAACGCACTTGCCAATCAAAACCTACACATCTTCAAGAAACCCTTTCCTAATCATGCCCCTTCTGCTGATCAAACCAGAGAGACCTCAACTCATGATAGCCATACCCATGAGGTCCATGCTATTTTTAGTGACACACCCATTGCTTCCCAATTACCTCATATTCCTTCCATAGAGGAAATTCTAGCCCAAAGCCCTCCACCTACACTTGAACCCACTTCACTTGTTTCTCCACCCACAGAGGAACACCCTTCATCTCCTCCCTCACCCATGAAGGAGACTCCTATTAACATCGAAACCATTTCACCTTTGGCTTCTCCACCTAGAGATCTATCACCTGCAGTACCTCTCGACCCGTGGAAGAGGCTTGTTTATCTCCTCCACCCACAGAGGAGCACCCATCATCTCCTCCACCCACAGAGGAGCACCCATCCTCTCCTCCACCTATCGAAAATCCAGTAGAAATGCCTTTACCTCTAGGTTCCCATTCTCCATTAGTTACCCAAGATCCTATGGACTTACTTTCGGCTCTCTTACCCACAGAAGCTGAAGCTAGAAAATTCCCCATTTCTAAGACACATTTTACGGGAATTTCCATTGGATCCTCATCGTCTCACCTACAATAGTGCCTTTCTCACGTTTATCCAATCACCTAGATTATGTGGATAGAGCCTTACTTTGGGGGTGTCTTCTGCTTCCCATCTCCACACAAATGCAGATGTCACTTGTTGATACTTCCACTATATATCCAAAAATATTTTGACCGATCAAACCAAACACAACCACAACTATCACAAATTCCACCACGATACCACTCATGGCTCAACTCACAACCCTACCCATAACCCAACATGCATCAAACTCCAAACCTACACTCCGCATCATCTTTCTCACCTAAACCTATTAATACCTTATGGGTCATCCTAACCGCCATCCTTACTTATCCACCCATCAAATTAAATTTAGTTACATCCTCCAAAGCCAACAACAAACATAATCCAACACCCAAACAAAAGAACCAATCCCATAGATCTCATACTCCAACCTTGTCGATCACACCTTCATCACCTTCACTCTTTCCATCTATCTTAGGACCTTGCCCTTCCAGCATGGTTAAGACACCTCCATCCACCAATAAACCAAAAAAAAGCAGCCCATTCCTCTCTTACAGGACCCTAACATACGCAAGCATCCAACACAACTTCTACCTACACCTACAACATCTTTACCACCCATACCTCCAATACCATCGATTACTTCTTCACTACCCACAATGCTTCAGTCCCTTTCCCTCACACCTTCTAAACCAACTACACCATCTACCTTCATAGCACCTCAATTATCCTCATGGGTAACTCGCCCTCTTCCACCATCTTCCTTTCCCTCTAGATATTGTTCGCCCATATCAACTTTACCCAAGAAGGTGCCACCTAAAGACAAAAATATGCTACCCCACACTAAGGTATTTAAACTAACACCACACTCTCTTGCCAGACATCTACCATACCCCTACCCAAGTAAACATGACCAACACCTAATACCACACCAACACCTAAAATCATAGCTCAACCTACTCCCCCTCGAGCAAAGACCCGACCTCTGCAATCAACCGCGCCTACACCCAAACCCACTTTCATTTCCCATTTTAACCAACCTCCTTGAAATTTTTTTCATCACATTACCACCGCTCAGACCTTATGAACATCTCAAACCTAAACCAAAGGGGTTTAACGACACCAAATTTTTTTCCTACCATCGTGTGTCAAGGCACAATGTAGAGAACTGAAAGGATTTAAAGACCATTCTTATCCAGTTGTGTCCTCCCAAAGAACACTTTGATGATGATGACCTTCTTGATGAGGATGTCATTTCACCAGCACCCATTCTCACAGTTCTTCCCTCATTACCTACTCAACAACCACAACCTCCACCCCCACAACTCTTAGAACCACCCCCAAGATTCAAAATTAACAAGGTTTGCATCAGAGAACTCACCAAACCTCCACCCAAATGTCGGTGTGCCTAACTCATCTCACAAGGTTCCTTCCCGCCACTTGGATTTTTCCCTTCCTATCACTATACCTTTCATGGCTCACCTACTTCACCTAACTCCCCACCGCATATCAACATGATCCATGTTGTTACTTGTGCCTAGAAAGATAAAGGCAAGGAAAAGGCAACCGACCCACTGACCAACCCTATACCCAATATAACATCTACACCCACACCTAAAATCACTATCCATGGCCCCACATATCCTATGTCTTATGGGGTTACACATCACGCCATGCTCAAACAACTACATCAATCCCCCTCAAAATGTCCCTATATGACCTCATCCAAACCTCGAATCCCATCGTCAAGATCTCATGGAGGTTCTTCAGTCTATTGAGGTCTTACCCAATGACCCTACACCCATGGCCTCCATTATTACACCTCATCATGTAGCCTCCCTTACCAAATTACCATCTTCTCCTGCACCTCCACCTACTCACCAAGTAGCCTCCCTTAGCTTCTCAGAGGAAGAGATCGCACCACACCAAACTGATGACCCAGATCCAACTCTCTTCATCTTTGTCCACATCAATGATATATGTGTATGATGTGTTATGATCGATGGGGGCACTATCATTAATATCATTTCCTCCCATGCATTCACTCAAATGCACATACCTAATAATTACATGCATAAACATCCCATCATGTTGCATTCATTCAATGCCGCTATCACCTCTATACTTAGACCATCATCCTCCATGTTCACATGGGCCCCTCGCATTGTTCCAAAGATATTTTACATCTTGGAAGGGGAATTTCAATACAACATGTTACTTGGTAGACCCTGGATTCATGTTATGGGTTGTGTTCCTTCCACTTTGCATCATTGTGTAAAGTTTGAGCATGAGGGACACACCTATACCATTCTAGCTAACCCATCACCTTTCAAAACTTACAACATGCTTTACCGACCCAATGACGTGATTATACCCATTAAAGCATCTACCTCCACAATCACTGCTTCTTCACCTACACCTCCACTCACCAGTGCAGCCACTACCTCAACCGCACATACCTCCTCCATTCCTACCACTACCACAACCTCCACAGATGAGCCATCGGCCTCCTAATCTGTTAACCCCATCTACGATCTGACCTCCAACACATCATCTATTCCAACTACCCACATACCAACCACCTATCCCTTGGAGGGAATTTTTCAACACCTCACTCTAGGGGAGTATCGCCTATATAGTGTCAACACATTCCTTACTCCACAAGAGTACAAAAGTCTTCACCAACACCCTCGCTATGATCACCATATAGGAGAGTGCCTCCTTTATGGTCCTCCCCACCTTTGTACTAGTCTCACCTACGAGGGACTTGATACTACCACTTACACACCTGAACCACCATCACAAACCCACCGATTTTCCACCGACTTCCAGTCACTCACCAATCTTCATTTGGCCCATACCTTCCTACACTGATGTGCATGAAAGTTTATTGGTTTTGAATTTTATGAGCAAGGCCTCCATACTATTATTCCATGTACTACCCAAAAACATAACGACCTTAGTCGTATCAACTTTGCTAAACCACCTACCAAGATGGTCCGTATTGAACCCATTGAGGACATCATCCCTTCTCCACCTTCTTCACCCACTCCACCTTATTCACCACCTTCATGAATAGAGTTGATGGATCCATAATCCATTCCTCATAACTTTTTTTTCATAAACACCATTTCCTTGGGGCCTCTGACTTATCAACGTGAGGGCGAGGCTCCTTCCTCTCTTCCCTTCCTGTATCCTAAAATGATCGATGATGATACACCTTCGATTAATGTCATTTAATGTCAAGATGATGAGTCTATACTCCTCTATGTTGGTGCTGAAGAATCATATGTTCATTACCATTTGAGACCCAAACCATGTTGAATGAATCAACTATCGAAATCAACATTCATACTTAGGATGACCCACACATTCTAAAGATTGGGAAATCTTTAGATGCTACTAAATAGGAAGCCATCACTTCTTTTCTCAAAAACCATAATCATGCTTTCACTTGGTCTTACACAGACATGCCCGGTATTGACCCCACCATAGTGGTCCACAATATCGTAACCATTCCCAATGAAAAACCTATCAAACAAAAGCTAAGGAAAATGCACTCTCACATTACGCTTCTAGTCAAAGAAGAACTTTAGTGCCTTCTTTTTGTTTCCTTCATCTTACCAATTGATTATCCCCGGTGGATTTATAACATTTTCCCTATCACTAAGGTGACAGGGGGACTTCATATTTGCATGGATTTCTGTGACCTCAACTTAGCCTACCACAAAGATGACTTTCCTCTACCTAGTATTGACCAATTGGTTGACCTTACTATTGGTTACGAGATGCTATCACTCATGGATGGCTTCTCGAGTTATAATAAAATATTTCTTTCCCTAGAGGATCAACAAATAACCCCATTCATCACCCCTTGGGGGACCTTCTGCTATCGAGTCATGCCTTTTGGCCTTAAAAATGCTGGTGCCACATATCAATGGGCTATGACTTACATCTTCCATGACATCATGCATTATATATTGGAATATTATGTGGATGACCTCCTTGCTAAATCCAAACACCGCTCCCAAAGCATCTCTCTATCCTCAAAACCATCTTTCACCACCTCATTAAATATTACATTCACCTTCAGCCCAAGAAGTGTGTCTTCACTGTACTCTTAGGAAAACTCCTAGGATTTATCGTCTCCTTGTGTGGCATAGAAGTTGACCCTGCTAAAGTTAAAGCCATTCTTGAAATTCCTCCACCCACTAACCTTAGGAAACTCGTATCTTGAAAGGTAAGTTGTAGTCTATTCGCTATTTCATTCTACAATTGTTCAATCAATGTCAACCATTTCATCATCGTTTCAAGAAGGATGTCTCCTTTAAATGGGATGACGACTGCCACAAAGCTTTTGAGGCCTTAAAATAATACCTTCTCCAACCACCCATACTCTTTCCACCTAAAGATGATCAATCTTTCTACCTATACATCTCTGCTACCGATCACTCCTTAGGGGCCATACTCACTCACCATGATGAACAACACATGGAACAGGTGGTTTATTACATAAGCCATACTCTTTTGGACTTTGAAACCCATTATACCTATGCCAAAAAAAGTTTCTTAGCTTTAGTGTCCATTGCCATGAAACTCTGCAATTACCTACTAAACCAAAAAACCTATGTTGTGACCAACACTGACCCCTTACACTTCATGTATGCCAAAACTTACCAAAATCAACATGCCACACATTGGCTTATGCTTTTGGCTGACCTTGACCTCAAATTCATCCATCAAAATTCCATGAAGGGCCAAGCCATCCCTAACCAATTGGTCGACGCACCTTTTTTTGGGGATCAACCTTCTAATTTTGACTTTCTAGATGAGTCAATTGTTTTCCTTTCCTTAGAAAAGCCCACATACCAAATGACACTCTTATTCAACGGTTCCAAGTGTCAGTGTGGGGGTGGAGTAGGCATTATCCTCATTCAACTTAATGGTTAACCCATGCCTTTGTATTTCAAACTCATTTTTATTGTACAAACAATATTGCCAAATATGAAGCACTCGTATTAGGTCTCCAAGTTGTCTATGCCTTGGATGTAAAATCCATCAACATCTTTGGTGATTCCCAATTGGTTGTAAACCAAGTCAATGGTATATACCAATTTCGTAATGAGACACTTCAAAAGTATAAACATCATGTGGACATACTTTTGACCACTTTTGACTATTATGACCTTCAAACCGTCCCCCGCTCTACCAACAAATTTACAGATACCATGGCCTACTTGGCCTCTCAAATACCCACTTCACCCGCTGATTCTAAAATCTTTGTCACCATACAAAGACTCCAATCACCCTCTTATTTACCTCATGAAATTTACTCTATTAGAATTGTTGCCCTCGACCCGAGTGACTTTTTACATAAAAATACTCAGACTACCTTTCCCTCTCCATCTTGCCTCCCAACCTCACTCATAATAGACAACACACTTTTCTTAAAAAGGTATCTCATTACGTCATCATGGGTGGCCTCCTCTATAAACGTGACTTTGATGGTATTCTCTTATGATGCCTTACGAGTTCTAGAAATTCCTTATACCATTAAGGAAGTTCATGATGGTATATGTGGAGGTCGCATTAGTGGCCTTACTATTGCTAAGTGTATTCTTTGCCTAGGATATTATTGGCCAACCCTTAACCATGATTGTTGCAACTACATTAAGCATTGTGTAAAATGCCAACAACATGCCAACCTTCATCATACACCCAGTCATGCCTTACTGGTCACTCATGACCTTTGCCCCTTCTCTCAATGGGGTTTGGATCTTGTTGGAGAAATCAATCCCCATTCTTCCCAGTGACATGAATGGGGTTTGGCACTAGTATTCACACTTCCACTGCTGCCACACCTTTTTCTATGGTCTATGGTACAAAGGTTGTCCTACCTCTCGAAGTCTAGATTCCCTCACTCTACATTTCTCTCCATGACATGCTTAATGATGACAAATTTTGTCAGACCATTTAGCATAACTTGAGTTATTAGATGAATGCCATCTTAACGCTCTTGACCATATTCAAGTTTACCAAAACCTATCAAACATGCCTATGAAAAATGTGTCCATGAACAAACCTTCCAAGTTAGTGACCTTGTCCTAAAAGAAAATCAACATGTAACCAAAGCAGGAGAAATTAAACGGGGAAAATTTTCTCCTAATTGGCTTGGACCATACATCGCGACTCATACTTATGGATTAGGTGCTTATCATTTATCTTCACTCGATGGTAAAATCAAACCTAATCCCCTTAACACCTTGCATCTTTAACATTCTATTGCTGAATTTTAGTCCTACCTCACCTTCTCTCGCCTCTTTCCATACTCCTTCCTATAGCATTATCCACTTCATATGCCATCACAAACTATTAAACAAGAATCAAGTGCATACACATCACTCTTTTATCCTCTCTTAAATATGTATACCATGGCACTACACATGGCATGATTCTCATGGATACTTTTCATCTGATTTTAGATGAGGTCCCATAGTTGTTTCACCTTTCCTTCTGAACAAGAATCCAATTCATCACCTTAGTTTTGTCCATGACTTCAAAGTCCTCATGCAGATCCAACTCCTTGAGTCAAACTTCCAAAAAGATGACTCCCTCAAAAGGACATCTTTCTCTCTACCTTGCTGCTATAAATAGACTACTCCCTCAAAGGACAACTATGTAAAGCTCTGTAAAAGGAGAGAGAAAAGAATCTGAAGCTTCCCGTAGCAATCAGCTTCACAAAGACCTCAAGGAATTAATTTCTTCATCCCACATAGACTTCCCACATCAATCAGTCTATCTCAAATATTCAGTCAAAACAAAAAACCTTTTCGTCATGGACTTGCCCATTGTGACCTTGGATCTCTTGCCAAAAGGCATGCTACCTAGTACCATATAAAAACTAACCACTTTTCACCCTCTCACCATTCGCACTTTCACTTCCTACCACCTCAAGGGACCTCATGGAACCGTGACATTTGGTGATCATGTGACTACTTTTCCCCTTTAGAATAGTCAGTCATGCAGTGTTTTTCGGGTCTTACATCCATCCACCTCTCTAAGGTATGACCCACTCATTGTGATCCTTACCAATCAGGTGGCTTTCTTTCCTCCTCTTATCTTTTAACCTTCTTTATTACATATTGATTACCTTATACAGGACTAGATCCTCGATGCTTATCTTTGGGTAATTTTCTCCTCTTTCACCACAATCAACTCAACATCACCTATACCAATGTACCCACAATTCACCCATACCTAAAAATACCTAAACTCAATCATGCCTATAACCTACCAACCCATACTCATACCTCTTCGTATTCTTCCCTAGCTTATGGGAGAACTACATCGGCTTGAGGTCCCTTTTTGTTGGGACTATGTAGGCAGCACTCCGAGGGCATGGGGCCCTTGGAGGTTAGCTCGGCCACTCTCTACCCTAACCAATGCACCTTTCATTGTCCTAAATCACAATCTACCCTTGTTAGATTTATTTTTATATCACTAATTGGAAATTAAACCCAACAAACAACAAATTTCTTTCCACCTATATCATCATCAAACATACATTTATTATGTCTACCATTTCTTTACCATTATCATGCATGTTACTATAAACATCTCAACCATGACCCATATCATCATTAAATTACACAAATTAATGAATTACAAACTCAACCAACCTAACTCCACCATGCCTAAAACCTATCTCAACCATGCCTACAACCTAACTCAATCCATGCCTATGACCTGACTCCATCCATGCCTAGACCACAACCTAACTCCATTCATGCCTATAACCTAACTCAATCCATGCCTATGACCTGACTCAATCCATGCATATGACCTAACTTCATCCATGCCTAGACCACAACTTAACTCCATTCATGCTAATAACCTAAATCAATCCATGCTTGTGACCTGACTCAATCCATGACTAGACCACAACTTGACTCAATCCATGCCTAGACCACAACCTAACTCCATCCATGCCTATGACCTAACTCAATCCATGCCTAGACCACAACCTAACTCGATCCATGCCTATGACCTAACTCTATCATGCCTACACTACTTGATTTCCATCACATATACACATCAAAATAACAAGATAACCACAACCATGTATACACATAATGACCATAATCATCATCATCTCTATAAATAAAAATATCCAAACATGTGTCTCCATATACATAACTCTCAAATATCTTCAGCATGTAGGCTGGTATATATAACCAAATCTCTCAAAACTCTCATATACAACCTCACCATCTTTGGCACACAGGCCGGTATATGATAAAAAATATACA
Organism: Taxus wallichiana var. yunnanensis; assembly: GCA_018340775.1. Classification (NCBI taxonomy): domain Eukaryota; kingdom Viridiplantae; phylum Streptophyta; class Pinopsida; order Cupressales; family Taxaceae; genus Taxus; species Taxus wallichiana. The sequence goes on from CM031239.1 coordinate 127,246,776, forward strand.
AAAATCTCATACATCCTCACTCTCTTTAGCATGCAAGCTGGTATATATAAAAATGAATCAAATACATCAAAATGGAGGGATGTGCATCAGGCATCATCCTATCGGACATCCTCCATATTCATCTCTCTTGTCTCCTCCTCCGCTCCTGTCTAATGGCCCATATAACATCTCACTACCCGCCATAGGCCATGGTTAGGTCCCTGCTGGTACATCACCTAAAGCTTGCCTCCATAAACTGGTGGCCTCACCCTGATCCTGTCTCAGAGCTCGATGGACCCCTATGCTCTCCATGTTGTCGGTACATGATCTGGTCCTCTCACTCAAGGCCTGCTATTCCCTGTACTCTCCATAAGATAGAAAATCTATCCCGATCACCATCAATGGGTCCTGGTAATATCTGGCCTCACCTAAGGCATCCTATAACTTGGATATGGGTACTGTCTGTGGTGGCCCCATTGGCCTCTACCCCTGTACCTATCTTGTGGGACCCTGTCCCACCCCTACCTATGAACTGGGACCTGTCTTAGTGCTGTGGAGGTACCATCGCCCTTGTACCTTGTGCCTATATTTGAGCCTCTAATTCTTGAATCTATGCCCGTGTAGTGGCCAACTGGGCTCTCTACCACCTCGTAACTTTGTGCTGCAGGCAGCCACTGCTCATCATCACCCTCTCCATCTCCACCCTAGGCCATCTGGGCCTGTAGACTAGCCATCTACACATGTAATACAGCCACCTCCACCTTCAAAGCTACTAACTACCCCTGTACCATCCCAAACTATGTAATGAGGGTCGCCTCCTACCCCTGTAGGGAATCTGTATGCACAGTGATGGTGGCTAAATCTGGCTGCCCGACTTGGGTGGTACTACTCGTAAATGAGTTGTCCACCACTATCTATATCTATCTGTCACTCTGGCATCATCAATCTGCCAGTCTTCCACCTTCTCCTCCTACCCTGTCAAAATTATTGGCTATGGTAGAGGCAATGGCCTCTCCACGTCATCTCTCCTATACTGTGGGAAGGGTGGAGGCATATCCTATGATAGCCCAAACTATCATCTGACCCTATCCACTGGGATCATCTCATGCTCCCTTGAATGGCACCCCTCTATCCATCTGAGTAGCTGAAGGCCATCTAGCTCATTGGCCATCTGTATATGAGGGATAGCCCACATACGGTCTCCAAACAATGTCCATGCTAGAAAATCCCTCCAGTAGCCACTGTAATAGGCTACATCATGTGTAACCCTACCTGCTCGCTGCTCTCCCATCACAGGCACCCATCACCTATACCCCACCCAAATAAAACCAGGCTCAAATTCATCTATCCAGGGCATACCCATCGATGAACACAAATAATGTGCTCATAGGCCCAATAGTGTAGAATAAATGTGTAGCATAGGTTGAACCTGCGGAGCCACCCATACACCCATATCTCTCTATACAACTACACAAGGAATGCTAGCACCCATGAAAAATAGGTCTTATCCATCATCATATCATGTAGGACCCCCATCAATGATCATGAGAATATCCCACCCTCTACATCTAGCAGTGCAAAACAATAGACTACCTCCATCAATAATACTACTAGCCTCATCTCCTCTGACAGGATAAGTACATCTCTCCATAACTTAGGATAGCACTACGGAATGTCAGCTCCGCTAGTCCCTCACCAAATAACATCAACATCAACTCCTCAGATGCCTTTGAGGAGATCGAATATGCCTACATCCCTAATATAGGTAATCACAGGATTCTATACACATCCTTCAGGGTGATGGTCATCTCCCTCGTTGGTAGGTGGAATGTGTTGGTCATAGAATCCCATCTATCAATGAGAGAAACCATCAAGATCGGTTACTGGACCACATGCCGGTAACTTCGGACCCAATCAGGCCCACATCTATGACATGCCTCCACTCCTTGATCGTCACTGCACCTCGAACTCTCAAGAGCAGGGGTAGCACCTGAGTCTCTCATCCTCAACTTCTCTCTCGTCTGCATCCAGCCAAACATCACATTAATTTCACCTTACTCATAACCGTAATCCCACTCAACACCTCACCTACACCAACCACCTTACCTCTCTTTCCCTAGACCTCACTACCTTTGTATCACATCTTCTATCTACCCATCCTACCCCTCATTCACTATCATTCACCCTTACCTATTTTTACCCCTTACCTATGTCATGCTTTTCCCCAAAACACCTCCTACTTCCCACTACCTACCTCCCCCACCCAACCTAGGGAACTTTTGGCCCCTTTTCCCCACACTATAACTGGTACCAGTTACCCCTAACTAACCATGGTCCCCCTTACACTAACATCGATTACGTGTTTCGTGATTGGTACCGGTTAGGCACTACCGACATTGGGTAACCTTAAATCAATGCCAGTCACTATCACCACAAACACCGCGATGTCCAAATAGCCCTTCTTCCTAAAATATCCCTTTATCTCCCTTTTACCCACTCAAATCCCCCTCTACCCCTCCCCATCCTTCCTTCACCCAATCACCCCTCTTCCCATTCCTATTTAACTCGATTTTACCCAATCACAATTCAAACTGCATTTTCCCCCCAAACCTATTTTTTTCCCACATGATATCTAAATAAATTTAATCAATAAAAAAAAGAAAAGGGATTGATTCTTACCTCATCATGCTACCATCACCATGGTGGCATGTTGGGCCACTGCACCGGTGGTCCACCCGATCCCTCTCCTACCTCTACCATCACCAAATGACCTCTCGCTCTCCAACCAATCAAATCAATCCAACCTAGCTCGTGGATCCACCTATTGTCCAACTAATCCCAGTCATGTGGCTTACCAACTCAATCCTCCATCTCACTCTGTTACTTTCCACATTTTCCTCTCTCTTTTGTTGTTTTCCCCAATTCGATAAAAGACAAATGATTTGAAAAATATAGAATTTTTCTTTTTATACCCTACCCGAGCTTACCGTGGTCAGTCCATATTGTGCAAAGATCGGTTCCTTTAAACCATCATCATTTTACCTGATTAGTCTTTTTCCTACACCCTACCCCCAAATTTTTACTTGAATCCTTTTTACTCACCCACACCTCACTTGGACACTCCACTTTATCTTCCTAACCTTATCATTTACCCCCTCACCTTGTCCTCATTCGGGACTCATTATTGTACCCTCTCCTCGGACCTACCTATACCGTGGCCTAGATACTTGGACCTGGTACATCACTAGTGACCTGTGACCTCATGTGTTTGCTATACCTTGTGGCATTGTTACATGTGTTAATGGACATACTGACCCTACCTTGCCTCTTGCCATGACCATTTATCTTGACCTAACCTTTGGTTTACTGGAACATACCTAAACGTTCCTACATTTGCGCTATGTCATGTTTCCTGACCATATCCTATACCTTGGATACCAAAATTAGTTCAACCTTGTTTGGATAAACCTATTGACCTTAGACAATGTAGATTTTTCCTACTCTTCAACCTGGTACCATGCTGTAATTTATACGTGTGCGTGCATTTGACTATTACTACCTTTGACCCTGACCCATTACCTAGATTACCTGAGTGGACCTTTTTCCCTTTTTACCCCCGTCATCCACCTTATTCCTCCTCACATTAATATTTTATCAAACCACTCACCAATTCTACCTTCTGCCTCATCAATTCCTAGTTTGAGGGGGATCACCTTCACCTAGACATAGGGCAACCACATCTTATTTTTGTCAGTGTCACTTACCAATACAAGCTACGTAATAAAAAGGGGTAAAATGTAGACACCAAAATTGGGTCACACTCCCCTTGGTCCCTTGTCAAATAAACACCTTGAACACATTCACCTAACCATGGCCCCTTTCATCCCACTCTAATATTAATTTAATTAAATTAATTCATTATCCTCACAATATTTATTATTTAAATATCCTAATTGGATAATGCCCACATATCCACCTCACCTATACACCTCATCTAGCCACCTCACCCTAAGACCTATTCTTAGTATGTTGTCATAACTAACTAATAACCTACCCAAACCCTAAAAATAAAATCCTATATTCCCTCTAACCACATTCCCACACATTAGAAAGGAAGCTTCCATTCTAATCCATGGAGCAAAATGAACGAGATCCCAAAAAATCAAGGGGATCTGCGTAGTTTAGTAAACCTAGGAAATTCCACCCTAACCAACGTTGGTCAACCCAAAACCACCTTTGGTTACCAGTTAATCCCTAAAACAACCTTATTTTGGGGTTGGAACTTTTTGGGAGGTTGGTGCATCTTACGAGAGCAAGAGAAAAAACCAGAGTTGCATGCAAGGAGAACCAATTTGTACATGCCTCGAGCATCCACAACTAGCACTCAAGCAACCACAGAGCCATTTTCCATTCATAGGAGCATCCAGGGAAGCACCTGCACCACACCAAGTTCCTTTCATTTTCTCACCCATCATTACCAACCAGACATCAAGATCATGCAACAGTAAGTGTTTTATTAACCAACACTTGTCCATTTCCATTTTTAGTAGATTCTTTTACTTCTGTTATTAGTTTCTGCTCCCATTTCCATTTACCCACCATTTACCTCCATGAAAACTTGACCATTCCTTCACCCACACCCTTGAACTACCCATACTTGGATTTTAATCACCCTTGAGTATACCTAAGACCTACACAGACCTTGTCATAGCCCTCTCCATTTCCATTTAGCCTTGGATCTGCCCTCACCTCAAAATTTTATTGAGTTTCCTATACCCCGACCACACCGACACCGGTTACCCACAACCATCACCGATTCACTTAAACCAACATCATTCCTATATAAACCAACATCGGTCCTATCGTAACAACATCATTCTCTGTGTTTTTACCATCAAACCAAGAATAGAGCCTGAACTCTCTACCCAATACCCAAAATAGCCCAGAACTTGACCCTGACTAGTACCAGTACCCTGACAAACACCTTGACCCTCAGATTCAGTCATAGCTTAGCCTATTGTGAACAAATTTGCTTATTGTAGATGAATGAGATACCTAAATCATTTTAACTATAGTAGTATTTCCTTTATTATTAGCATTAAGTTGTTTTAAACAGTGGATTGATAGCCATCTAGGGAGTATCACACTTCCTAGATCTAGCATATGTTAGGAAGTCTACATATACTATTTAACTTTCATTTGGTGGTCTTGTTTTCCATTTCAAGTAGTTCCTCCAAAAAAATGAATCTCTCACGATCAGCTATGGATCAAGAAGTCATACGTGCACAACAACCTACAACCAACATTTCGATAGGTATTCCTCCTAGCCCTTTACCCTTATCTATTTTGTCAACATTCAAAGAAATTTTCTAGAATCAATTGAAACAAAATGATTTAGTATAGGGAGTAACTCATGATGACTTAGGATAACTAGACACATGCAATCGACTTAGGTTAATTGAGTATGTCTATGTACCCTAAGTCACCACGAGTGGTTCTCTATACCATACTATGTTACTAACCTGGGTTAGGGTTAAACCTAGAAAAAGTGAATTGATAAGAGTCAGTGAAGACCATTCTAGATAAAAATGAAGTGGGGTGAAGGATGTATTCCATTTGACAAGTATGTCATCTAGGAATATAAACATGAATACTATGTGAAAATATTTGGCCAAAGTATCGCAAGTTGTTAGTTACGTTATCCTATATCACCTAGTTTAAGAAACAAGATATCAGATGAATATTGGTAAAAAATATTTAGATAGGCCTTTTAAACAGAACGCTTAATATCGTGAAAAGGGTAAGAGAACCAAGTATACCTAGTATATAATTCAATGAGTTAACATGAGATATCGGTATGAAACCGAGTCATGAAATGAGAGATCAAGTGTTTCACCAAGTCATTATAGCTGCATATGATTATTTGTTATGAGATTGATTGGCATGGAATGTTTGTTCTAAATAGTGATTATTTAGAATAGAGAACATTAGATATATAAAAAAATTCCTTGTTTCTAAAGTCTTAAAATGGGAATGTTACATTTCAGCCTTATCTTCAATACGAGTACCACGGCTCTACTCATGGCATGATTCTCATGGATACTTTTCATCCTTTTTAGGATGGAATCCCATGGTATTTCTTCACTTAAAACCTCTCTTTCATAACTAACTCTTTGTGTTATGGTTTTGTCTTCATAAAAGAATCCTATACTTCTCTATAGTCTTGTCCATGACCTAAAAGTCCAAATAAAAACAATTCAAAAGTAATTCACGAGATTTTCAAATTCAAACTCTCTTGATTCAAATTTTTTTCAATAGATGACTCCATCCAAAAAGGACATCTATCTTTCCATATTGCTGCTATAAATAGATTTCTCCCTTGAAGGAAAACTATAAAAAGCTAGCCCTATTGTACATAGTCTATAAAAAAGAAGACTATTTATGCAAAAATTAAAATTAAAATATTTTGAAGCTTCCCGCATCGATCAACTTCAAAAATACCTCAAGGAGATATTCTATTCATCCCATATAGACTTCCCATATTGATCAATCTATAAAAAAACATAAATTTTTTGTCATGGACTTTCCTATTTTGGTCTTGGGTATCTTGGAAGAGGTATGTTGTCTCCCATAAAGGTTACACTAAAACAACACATTTCACCTCATTGTCTTTCCTTTCTAATATTCTACTCACTCAAGGGATGTGTTACAAATATGAAATTTCATGATCATGTGACTTTATTCACCTTTCAAACAGTCAATCATGCACTGCCTTTATAAGATAATCTTTGGCATGATAGATTCATCATGGTTCTTACCAATTAGACAAAAAAATCTCCTCTTACCGTTCAACTCTTTTCTTACTTATTTATTCTACTACACAAGACTAGACCTTCGACACCTAGATTCTGAAATTCCTCTCCCACCAAAATCACCCATGCCTATTCAATCTACACTCAACCATGCCTAAATGACCTCGACTAAATAATTCCTAAAACCTACCAATCCATTTATCTCCCTTATCATATTCTTCCCTAGCTTATGGGAGAAATACATCAGCCTAAGGCCCATTTTTTTCTAGGCTATATAGGTAGCACTCCGATGGCATGGGGCCCTTGAAGGTTAGCTCAGCCACTTTTACCCCTAACCAATTTTCCCCCTTTACGTTCACATTCTACCCTAGTTAGTTTCCATTTACACAAAAATGGAAATTAGTATATCGTAAAAACATACATACCTACAATTTAATCACCATAACCATATTATTCTTAAATCATTTCATATTTCCATGGTATTAATTACTTGGAAATTTAACCACAACATACATACAATACATTATTTCCATAAGATCAATAACTTGGAAATTACCTAGACTCCACCATACCTATACCTAAACAAATCATGCCTATACCTGACTCCACCATGCCTATTCCTAAAAAAACCATGCTTATACCTAAATCCACCATGCCTATACCATGACCAAACCATACCTATACTTGACTCCACCATGCCTATACCAGACTCCATCTTGCATATACCTAATAAAACCATGCATATACCTAAATCCATCATGCGTAAAAGACCTTGAATCAATCATGCCTAACTCACCTAGTTCCCATGGTACACAATAACAATATAAATTCAGAAGAGTACATCATCTAACTAATAATAATCATCAACTATATAAATGAGAATGTCTTTGTATCAATACATATATAACAAGGGATAAATAATCAAAGTGTCTCAAAAACTGATATATATAATCTCACAAAAACTTTTGCATGCAAGATGGTATATATACCAAAATCAAAATCATCATATAAGTATCAAATTTCATGAATAATCAACCCCACCGATACCCTCCACTCCACTCTCACCCATCACCTCCTCATGGCCCTAAGTCGGGCTTAGTCTGTGAGAGCCGGGAACCTCACCCTAACCACTCTCTGTCTTTGGGGCCGATGACCCCCTATGCTACATGAGTTGTGAGTCCTAGACCTAGTCCTCTCACTAGCTTCCTGTTAGGCTTTGTTCTTAGCATATGAGGGAACATCAATACCTATAGTGGCTAGATGGTCCTAGTAATAGTGGGCCTCATTCGGGGTTATAGATCCCTGGGGTGGTGTCATTGGCCTAACTACCAAAGTCTTTCCTACCAATATTAGACCCTTTCTTGGTGCTCGGTGCATGTACTTATGGGACCTTGTCTACTATAAGGCTGTAACCTATGCCTACGTGGCATAAATACATCTAACCGCATTGTGCATATAGCTATGGGTGTGTTTCCTATACAAATCCACCATAAAAGTAAAGACTCCTAGCGTAGTCACTGTCCCTATAGGGAATCCTTTGAACCATCACTATGGATAAGTCTCTTAGTCAATAGTGGTCCCTACATCATCTAATATCATATGCATTGGTACCTCCTCCCGTCATGTCCCTCCATCTCCCCAAATACTACAATCATCATCAAATGCCATCACCTTGTGAGTGCTTTGTGGAAGGGTGGAGCCAAACTATAATCTAAACTAGCATCGTCTCTAAAATCTACGCCATGTAAATCTGCATCTTGAGCCATCCCTCTAATAATGAGTAAATAGGGTCGTCATTACCAAAATTTGTAGCCTTCCTATAGTATACTATGTCATGAGTTTCTTTATAAACACCTCCTCCGGTAAACCTACCCTCTATCCCCATGATCTTCATCTCCTCATGACCGCACTACCACAATATGCTCATGGCCCGTAGGTGGAAGGTATTTGTCATATCATCACATCTCCCATCTATATGACTGAGAGTGACAATGATCCTTGACATATTTCGATCCCATAAATCCTCTAGGAAATCCACCACCCTCTAAATTTGTAAGTGCCTAAACCCTAACCAATACCAACCTCATCTCCATGTGTGTCCACTCATCCTCCATCTCCCCAAATACTACAATCATCACGACATACTAATAATGAGTGGCAAAAATCTCCATCTCCGCATAATGGTGGGTAGTGGAAGGTATTTGTTGCCATCTCATCCCACAGAGTCATCAATCCCGTCGATCCACCAAGCACTCACCTAATCCTAACCAATCCAACCTCTCGCTGCCACTCATCCTCTCGGAATCTCAATAATACCCTCAAGTACTCACCTAATTTACTCATTTATTCACACCCCCCTACTTACAACCACCCCACACCCGCATTGCTCTACCTACCTATTTATTTCCTAACTATTTCACTAACATACCATTCATTTTATCTCACCTAAACAAGTCCCCATGTTTTATTTCATCATTTTCTCTCCTTCAATATTTGACCTAACCCATACCCACCTATTCCTAGCTATATCTACCTTCAACCCACCTACTTTTATTTTAATCTACCTCTCATTTCTCTATATTTAACTACTTATTTGTTTTTTTAAATCTATTATTCCCATAATTTATCCCTTTCTACCCTAGGCAATTTTTCACAAAGTGACCGACATCTGTTACATTTAACTTACATCGGTCACTAATAACCGGTATTGGTCCCTTTTTTAGCCACCAATGTCGGTCTATCCAACAAACATCATTTAATGCAAAACTAGCACCAGTCTCTTGTTCAACCCTAGGGTCGGCCCCCATGCCCCACATTTCAAAAAAAATGAAAGAACAACCTAAATTATACCCCAATCTCACCTAAACCCAACCCTAATTTATTTTCCCACCTAGTTAATCAATGTTTCACCCTCCCAATACCCACTTTCATTCACTTTTACCCACATTTTGATTTTTTAATTTCCTGCCCCATATTTTCATTTTAACTCAAATTTCAATTGCAAATAACATGATATGAATTGACTCCTACCTCAAAACAGTTCCTCCTCCTCGTTGAAACCTCCGATCTCCGAACTAGTGGACCTCCGAACTTCCACCAACCGTAGACATACCTCCAATCAAAATTTCAGTCCTTCAACCAATCTAATCACTCTGAATGATCTTGTGGCCCCATCCACCTACCTCCTCTAACCACTCAGATACCTCTAAATCAGCTTAGTACAATACCTCATCCTTTTTTTATGGAAAACACTAAAAAAATTCACTCTGTAATTTTCTATAAAGTGGACATGTCAAAATGAATCCGTAACATACAGATTTTTCCTTTTTTACCCTAGCCCCAACCTGATCGATGTCGATTTAACTTGACCAACATCGTTCATGTTCCCTAGCATACCATGGTCATTTTCTCTAGATCGGCATCGATTTTCCATAACCGGTGTTGGTTAGCCTTTTTGACCCCATTGCCCCACATTACACCACATCTTCTTGCTCAAAACCTTTTTCCGCTTAACCCAAAGGTGACCCTGACCTTACACCACACCCTCATGACCTTATTACCTATCACCCAACCTCAGAATCAGTTGGGGCATGTTTTTTCCCCTATTGTGGCATTATCTATGACCTCACCTAAACCACCCAGCCCAACCTCACTCATTATGTCACTCAAATTCATTTACTCATTATACCTTATGATGTTGTTACTCGTGTTATTCATCCTACTAACCTTAACTTTCCTAATGTCATGTTGTTTATCATGAACTAACCATTTTTTCCCTAGAACGAACCTATTGCCTATTCTAGCACCTTTTCTAGTTGTGTTTCAAGACCATATCCTATACCTTGGATACCTAAACCACTTCAACCTTGTTTGGATAAACCTATCGACCTTTGATGACGTAGAGTTTGCAAGCTCTTCAACTTGGTACCTTATCACATTCTATACATGTGTGTGCATTATACTGCCACTACCTATTACCCACCGAAATCACCCTTACCTACAACCCACCTACTCTTTCTTTCATCATTTACCCATTTATCAAACCACTCACCGACTCTGTTTAACACCTCATCAGTTCCTGGTTTAAGGGGATCACCTCCACCCATACTTGGGGCAACCTAACCTTAACTCGTACTTGATGCACCAAATTCTGTTTTGTTAGTTTCTCTTATCAATACAAGATACATAAAAAAAAGGGAAAATTTAGACAAAAAATTTGGGTCACACTCCCCTTGGTCCCCTTAAATTAATTAACATAACACATTTAAATAATGATGACCCCTTTACCCCATATTAGTATTCATCCTCACATTATTAATTAATTTAATTATTTTAATTAAGTTAATTTCATCCTCACACCTCCAACTCATCATGACATCTCACTCTATACCCATTCTAGGAGAATTTAATACACAATGACCAATTCATCAGTCTCAGCGCCAAGTCATCACTCCCAATACTAAGTCACTACTTGACCTAACTAATAATTCTTCCTAAGCATAACTAGACTTCTTCTAAGATCTTCCTGCCTTCTCTAACATGAAATCTACTTCCCAAAGCAGACCCAACAAGGAAATCACGCAAAATCTAGGATGATCTACGTATTTTTGGTAAATAAGACTATTTCACCCTAACCAATGTCGGTTTATCCTTGTCTGATGTCGGTCACCTAAATTGCCATCGTTCCTTTATATAGAATTTTATAACCTTTTTACCTCGGGTTTTTCATTCAGATTATTGGAGCCTCATTACATTCAAGCATGATTTTTTAATCCATCTTGCATCTAGACAATGAACACACACAACCACAATGCAAGACAACTAGTTGGTTCTCCTTCCAGAGTGTTGGAATACTCATGGGAGCACACAAGTTATTCTTATGTGGCACTGGACTCCGAGCCTCTTCTCTAATCAACCATCAACCATATCAACTCACATGATCTACAAAATACCAAGTAATTTTTGTGATTTCAATCATTTTTGTTTATCCCATTGTATATATGTTGTTGCTTTCAGTATTTTATTTCTTTTGTTACCTATGCATCATCTTCTTCCCACTGATCCACTATTCAACCACCCCAAGCCTTTTCACCTTTATAAACCTCCTTCTTAGTATTCCTGAGTCTTCTCATTCATATTACAACCCAAACCATACTACCTTTGTCACTCTCTGTGTAATCACAGGGAGCCTAAAAACCCATTTTTAATATTTCATTACCTATTGCCCCTCTTGATGCACGTTCCTTGACCATCATCGGTTTTATCCCCATACTAGAATCGGTCATCGAATGATATGAGTCTCTATGTCATTTTATATTCTCAGACTAGCAAGCTTCCCACTTACCCAAAACTAACCTAGACCTCAACCAAACAGCCTTAGACCCTCACCGGACCTTTGAAAACTTATCGACCTAAAAAAACCCCAATTCTAATTAGATTTAGTGTTTTTTTGATATCTAGCATAAAATATAGTGTATTATGTGTATGAAAAACCTAAATCATTACACTGCAATAGGATTTATTTATTTCAGTTGCTTATTCACATTGAATTGTTATTAAACAATGGATTGAAAACCTCTCTAGGAAGCATCACGCTTCTTGTATCTAGCATACTCTAGGAAATCCACTGTATTTAATACTCTTTTGTGGTCTTGATTTTTATCTACAAGTAGTATTTCCTAGACAAAAAAGAGTTCTCTACGTTCATCTTGGATGACGTCAACAACACACACATTCTACCTTCCACCTTCACCTCACATGTATTCCTCCTTAACTATTTACCTTTTATCTGTTTCATCCTATAAAGCGTAAAACTTATTGGTGAACAAAATACACCCTCTCTAATATTTCCATTGTCCCTCCACCTAAATGTGGTAGACATAAAATCCAAATGCATCTAGAACATATATATTAGGCCTGCACCAAAAGGGACCCTCACCATTTGAATAATTACTCTAAATATGAGGCCTTGTAGTTGTTTAATGTCCTTAGTAAACAACCACATCAATATCTTAGGAAACTATTCCACATCTACAGATATCCAAAATCCTCCATGGCATCCAAAAACATCAAAAACAAGTACCCATAAAATATCAATCAAAATCGATCATCAAAAATAACAAAATGCTTCAATAATCATCATAATCCCACAATTTTCTACTACATCATCCCTGTTATCTTGTCATCATTGGCCCTTGAGACATTTTCACACTTTTCATATGCCATTGGCCTTACTTGGAAAAAGTGCAACAAGGCATGGTAGAAAATATCCCTCTAGTCAAATGACATATGGCCAATGACAACCATTCTAAGGTCCCATAAATAATTTTGCATTAATTACAAAAATTTATCCTAATGACCTCTAAATTAAAAATACACTTAAAATCACCTAGACATTGACTAGATCTACATTTTAATTATGTTTGGGGGAAATATTTGTAGATAAATTATCCCTAAAATGTATTTTAACCTTTTCACATAACTACCCATTCCTAATTTAACAACATCACTTACCATAGGATTCACACTTCTGTGTGTCCCATCTTGGAAACGTTGTCTTCTTCCCCAAACTATCACCATCATCACTAAAATCACTCAATTTGGGTTACTTCATAGCTCATTTTTTCTCAATCTCAATTAAACAAGTGAAAAATAAATTCCCTGCTATTATTTATAATAATTATTTTTAACTAAGTTTTATTGCAATCTTCTCCAATCTTAAGACCTATATATCTTCCACATTACAAACCTTAATACAAGTCCAAAAATTATGTCATGATCATGGTGGAAACCCACTCCTTTCAGCATATTACACTTCTCTATCTCTCCTTTTCACTTAAAACCTCAATTTCATCATTTAAATATTAGTGATTTAGCCGAAATTGGTTAATATCTCTATGGGATAGTCATCCAATAGTAGATTATCCTAATAAATTAATTTTTAAGGATATTGCAACAATAGAAGGAATAATCATTTAATCAATGATAAACAATGATGATATTAAATACATAAAGAACTTGCAATGAGGGAGAGAAGATGACTTAGTATATATTTTACTCTATGTGATGATCTGGGTTGGTGTAATGATAAAAAAAAATGTGAATGACCTAATATATCCTCACTATTAAAACTATGAACTAAATTTCTACACAAAACAAAGTAGAGGGCACGAGACAAAGTGTACGGACACTATGTACCTCCTTTTATTCCATTGTTCCTCTATGGCTTTTTCTCCTGCAACTTCCTATGTCTGATTACTACTTCTTGTTCCACTTTTTTCTAAATTTTGGGACTTTTATACTTTGATATGCTTGTTATGTAACTGACTTGATCTTAAAAACCTGAGATAGCTAAGAATTCATGTAAAAGAAACATTAGGTGGGTTGTGGTTACCCCTGTTAACCATTGGCATCACCACTTCTCTACGTATGGTTCAAAATGCATGTCATTGTCACTTACCATGTGATCTATAAAATGTATACAACCAAATAGATAATCATTATATTACAAAAATGATATTGTACTTATACATTTTCCCTAGCTTGAATTGGAGTGATAATATTATTGAGCAGACAAATTATGAAACTTAGTAGAAGACACACATAAGGTTCATGCATGGAAATAGTGTGTGTTCAAAGGCATGGAAGGATGGGGAAGGAAATGCACATGAAAGACAAGGAAAAATTTAGGACTTAGTCATTTTCATGATTACGGGCTTTTTTTGGAGATAGCGTGCAGAGCACACAAACAAGATAAAAAATTGTGCGACACACATAAGCTATTTTTGGAAGAGTGTCTACTAAGCGCTTTACATGGGTTCGAGTTAATAATAGAATTACTACTACCAGTTAACCAGAAGAGATCTATTATTAGCACACTTGCATGTGTGTCTATTATTGTAAAGGCATATAGTTATTTTCAACATGTGAGCTATTATGGGAATTATGTAAGTAGTGAACGGAAAGTCCCCACCCTTATAAATATGTAGTAATCTACATAGCTTAAGGGAGGACTATTTATGAGCAATTGTGAAGTTATGCTGCCAGACTTGAAGCACGCATAATTTTATGATACTGAATATTGTAAGAAGCTTCTATGTATTTACTGTGTTTAATATAATGGAGTGTATTGACTGATTCAAGGTGTTAAACATGATCGTAACTAGTTCTTGCATGGTTGAATTCATTATGGCTATTGTTTAAATCCATTACTCTTTAGATCTAGATCTAGAATATGCTCTATAGAATGTTTATACTATTTATGGATCTGAATGCATCAACTCTTCATCTTGCTAACATCCTACACAAGAAACCCTAAAGAGGGTCCTGGTACCTTTGCACACTTTGGGTGAGCACTTAGTCTAGGCTAAGTGATGTGCTAGTGCGCTGGGTTATTTCTAGTAAATTCTAGGGTGCATCATTGGTTCCACTATCGGGACCTCTTTTTTAGTTTTTTTAGGATGGTTCACAATGAATACATACTTGGTTGACCTAGAAATTATTGAGGAGTGGATAAAATATATAGAATAAGTGTACACATGGAGGTTCAACACCGGATCTAAGTTTAAAGCATCTCGCATGGGTGTAATAGAATTTATATGACAGTTTGTATGAGAGCTTCTTTGCTATCTTTCTGTTATAACTATACAAGTGGCTGGTTGCTTATGTGTCTAAAAGGAATTGGATGTATCATAAAAAAATTTGGATGTAAAAATAATTTCAGGCCCTTTATGATGTTGATCTGATTTGGACACATGTTATGGATAATTGGTTTCATCGTGTTCTGAATAGCTATATTCTGGAGTAATCAATTTCAACTTATTTTTTCCCAGAGATAGTGAAATTCCATTTTTTACGGTATCCTAGGGGAAATTAATTGCAAGGAATTCCACTAGCGATCAAAATATTGATGGTGACCCTAAACTTGGAAAAAAAACCAATGGCTAACTAAACCCCACCATGTGTGGGGGCAGGAGCAAGTTTAGTGAAAGATGGCAGGCCTAGTGGCAGAAAGGAAGAGAGAAGAAAAGAAGATTAAGTATAATGAGGCACACAAGAGGGAGATAGAGAAGAAATGGGATGTTGCAGAGTGAATGGTGTTGAGGAGAGAGATGACTCATAAAGGATTTAGAGCTCACACAGAAGGCATGGAGCCAGAGAATCAGGAACTCCGCCATTTAAGCAAGCATGATAGGGAACCCACATGACTTGACATGGAAGCATGCCAATAGAGATGACTGGGATGCCGGTGCACATTTGAATCTACCTAGAAACCTAGCCCTTGCACATGGTTTTTCAGTATCTAGTATGGAAAATAGTCAGCAAGCTAGGTTAGGCAATAGGGAAGCAAGAGTAAGTCACATAGCAAGTACATCAATGGTAGGAAAAATGTATTCATTA
Organism: Taxus wallichiana var. yunnanensis; assembly: GCA_018340775.1. Lineage (NCBI taxonomy): Eukaryota > Viridiplantae > Streptophyta > Pinopsida > Cupressales > Taxaceae > Taxus > Taxus wallichiana. The sequence continues at coordinate 127,262,966 of CM031239.1, forward strand.
TTGTTTGGAGGTACCTTTTCAGGTGCATCATCTATGTAGAATGTGAGTGCATAGAATTTGGGGCTCACTTCTGGGAGTGGTACCACTTTACAGACCATGGGAGTTCAGTACAATACTACTATTGGGACATAGGGAAGTACATCTTGTCTAATTGTTGCTACAGGTGAAGGATCATGAGGTATAGTTGGTTCTAGTTCAAGTTGATCTGGTGGTTCTAGAGGTAGAGCTTACATAGGAGGTTCTAAATCAAGTGGGAAAGGTCTGCACCAACCCCAGAATATTTACATGGAGATGTCTCTTTGTCTTCTAGAGTATAGAGGCATACAAGATGCTTTGCTAAACACGTAAACGTGTTTAATATACTATGGTGCATGAAAGGTATCATGACTTATGAGTGCATGGAAAGTCAATTTGTCACTACATTACAAGGATGCACACACATCTGGTACAAACAGTTTGACCCTTATTAGACTTGCATAGACTATGTAGCATTAAAATATGCTTTCCTTAAGGAGTTTCACATCCCTGAGTTCTAGTAGAAGAGTATAAGAGTGCTCAAGGATATTAAGAAAGGCTCTATTGAGAGTGTCAGGGAATATTATGCCCTCTTCAAAACACATTTATCTAAGCGTTCTTATGATATTAATGCAAGCCAACATGCGCAATGGTTCATTAGAGGTTTGATCACACATTTTAGAAGGGATTTGTCACATAAGACATACACTGATCCACGCAAAGCAATTCAAGAAGCTTTGAATGATGAAGTAGTCGGAGTATATAAACTAGATTCACTATTCTTGGAGGCAAAGATTACAACTATCGCGAATAAGTTGGAGAAACTATCCAAAATTCAGCACATGAGACGTGCATGGGAATTTGGTATACAGATTGTGAAGTGGAAGGTCACACAAAGGATAGTTGTCCCCGTATGTTAGTACATTCATTGATGCTAGACTATGAGATATGTCATTTAAACCATGATGCTAGCCATTACCAATTATTACAATGCACGGTAAGGAAGAACGTATCCTATTATTGTAATATTTTTCTTTCCATGACTCATAATATAGAGGATTGTAGATGGATTGGTTAGATCCATGATGCTATAGATATTGGTGTGCAAAATACATGAGTATCAGATAACTCTAAAGGAAAGAATGAGCACTAGGATCAATATCACAATCAAGCGTGCTATGATCATAATGAGGGGTGCTATGATGGAGGACGTGGTAGAGGTCAAGGATACTATTGAGGATTCGAGGGACAAGGCCATGGTGGTGGATGAGGTGAATTCCCTCATGGAACATGCTTTACATACGGATATCCTGACCACTACAGTGTGTGAATGTCCTCAGAATATTACATGTTATTTCTTTGGAAAGAATCATAGTTATGAGAAATTCCTAGACTTATATGAGCATCTTATTAAGCATCATATTCAAGAAAACAAAGGCACATGGATGGTTAGAATACAACGCACTGTGGACAATCAGTGGATGCCCAAGTTGGAACTAGAATCTCGAGGTATTTTCTAGAAATATCGCACTCATGCTAAAGCAACGCACACCGAAGAAGTGTTACGGTAGAACCCTACCATCACTAAGGAGGAGGTTCTATATGTATGGTACCTAAATCCTACCCATCAGAAGGAGGTTTATCAAGAAACCATGGAGGTACTATGAAATCTTCAAGGTGTAATACAATGTTTAAAGGAGAAATCATGGAAGATAGAAGTAAAGAATGAGGTAGAGACGGTCCAGTCAGATATTGATGACTTGAAGGAGCTATGTAGAATGTTGCGCAAGGAGGATATTATTCCATTACTATGGATTTGGCTAAAGGGAAAAACTCCGCACGATAATATTGATAATGAATGATAGATCCTTCATGCAAATCTTCCCCCATAGTTTAGACTAATACAAGGAAATCACTCTGAATTCTTTGTGGACAAATGGATTTTGAGTAATATATTGATTGACATAGGCATGAACATCAATGTACTTAATTTAGATGCATGGGTACAAATGGGTAGACCTACATTAGAGCCATATTCTAATGTATTATTTATGGCTAATCAAACTAAGAATACCCCTATTGGATTTTTAAAATATTCATTCATTACTATACAAGGGGCCAAGTTCATAGGAGACTTTCGTGTTTTGGCACTTACGTATGGCACAACTTCCCGAGCTACTTGGGAGCCCTTAGTGTTTTGCAAATAATGTTGATCTTCGAGTTCAACAAGGAATATATCAATTTATAAAACAAGGAGGAAAGATTTATTATCCCTTTAACATATAGAAAATGTGTGCTCTATGTTGAGCCTTTGAGTGAAGAAGATTTGAACTGGGTCTATGTATGTGACATCTAGGACCCAGAGGTCCTTGAGCCATCCAAGGAGGGAATCTTGTTGGGGTGTGGAGCCTATTTTTGGTCTTCTTGAATCAATTTTGAAGTGTTAGAGCTTGAACGGTTAATTTTGGATACTTCAAAGCATTCTACAAATCGTTTGTTGTGACGTTGTTGTGTAGTCATTGTGTTGTTGTTGTGACGTTGCTATTAACATGTTGTTAATTTACTGTTAATGGTGGGGATTTTTTTCCAGCTATGGGAAGTTGAAATATCGTAACTTTCAAACTTCTAGGGTTGGATTTAGGACTTCTTAAAATGATTGTAATCCTATAAATAGAGGTGTTAGGGTATCTTGAAGATATCTTGAATGTTTAAGAGGTCTTGAGTCTTAATGATCAAGAGGTGATCAAGAGTGATCAAAGGTATGCAATTGGGTGTCAATTTTGGTTTAGATGTGGTTTAACATATTTAGAATTATGTTGTGAGTTCATAACTGAGAGAATACTATGAGAGTTGTTTTAATCTTGTTGATAATAAAATCTGAGCAAGTTCTTAGTGAACGTAGCCCACATTGGGTGAACCACGTTAAATCTTGTCTTGTCTTCTTTTGTGCATTATTTATTTATGTTGTTATATTTCTGTAAGTATAATTATGCTATATAGTTTCCTATTGTTGTGGTTTGAGGAATTGTTTATGCATATTTGTTCTCTAATTCCTAACAATTAGTATCAGAGCTTTGGTGGTTTTTTGCTGAAGTTGTAAATCACAGGGAAAGTTTAGCTTGAGTGGGAGCTGTGGCAGATGAGGGAAGATCGAGGGTTGAGAAGTTCAATGGGAAGAACTTTGGTTTGTGGAAGATGCAAATGGAGGATTACTTATATCAAAAGGACCCCCATGTTCCTTTGGATGGAAAATCAAAGAAACATACAACATTTTCAGATGAGGATTGGGAGTTGTTGGATAGAAAGGCACTCAGGGAAATTTTTTTATGCCTCGCATCTTCAATTGGTTTTAACATATCTCAGACACCAAATTTGTGTCTTACGACCCCTTGTGACCCGCATCTCCTCTCGCAATCTAACCTCATCACCTAAACCTTACACAATTATTTATTAATTACCTTATAATTGATAAATCCACATCACCTTACCCGCCACCTCACTTTGCCACCTAATCATGACCTAGCCCTAACACTAAACTAACCTAATTAAGACCCATGACTTGGTCTAGACTCACATCCATAACTAATGCCTCCTTACTCGCACTCCAAAGCCAACCTTCTAGCCACTTGACCAAGCCCGCAACCGATCTCTCGGGAAAAAGCGGGAAGGTGGGCTATTTTACTAAAAATAGCCTACTTTTTCCTTACTTACGATGCCGGTTCCTACTCGACCACCATCGGTTCTACGCAACCGCCATCGGTTCCTCAGTAAATGGGCTCCCAAACCAAAACAATGGATCGGAATTTCATTTTGGAGATCACCAAAGGATTTCGGATCAACAGAGAGCATTGCGAACGAGGAACAGAGTCCCGATCTTCATTTAATCAAGCGAGACGAGTAAAGAAACCGAAGTGCTTACGGTAGAGGATATCAACTTGCATCTTCGCCAAAACCAAGAAGTCACATCTTGCATGTCCTCTGTTATAACATTTCTTATGCTTCTTGAATCTCAGTCCTCCTAAATTCGTTTCTGAATCCACTACCCAACGTGCCATTGCATCTAACTGTCATTCTTTTATCCCTCATCGTCTCATTTCCCAATATCATCCATAAACCAGCCATTACAAACACCATAGCTACCAAGAAGATCCTAGAACCCACCGGTATCGGTTATCGCAACATCGGTTATCGCAAGAATCGTTCCTCGATCAAAAACCAGAAAACCAGCCTTTCCCCTACCCAGTTCAACGAGACAATTTAATTGATATTTTGCAGTCTTTTGTGTTAATTCATATTAGTAGGGGAACTGACCACCTTCGAAAGGAAGTTTTATATTTCCTGGGCCCAAGGCAGTTTCCTCATTTATTGTTTAATCAAAATCTTGTGGTCTTGTGTTCTTATTTGTAGGTAGTCCTTCCAAGACAAAAAGGAGTTCTTCGCCTGATCTTTCTCTACGGTACGCGCACACCATCTCGACATTCAACAGGTATTCCTTCTAACCCTAACCTCATCTATTTCTAAAAGAAATGAAAGGATAGAAGCAACTCTATTCCCAGAAGCCGAAACATTCCGAGTGAAACATTTTGGCATCATCCTGGAGAAATTGCTCAAAGCTGGGGCTATCACCTTGCCCCCTGTTAAACCTCACTCTGGGTTTGACTCCACCCGCGCAATACCTTCCTGGTACAAAGAAAATGACTTTTGTAACTTTCACCGCGTAAAAGGACATAGTCATGAAAACTGCAAGATGTTGAAAAACATAGTGCAGGAAATGGTTGACGCAGGGGATATAACCCTCGATAATCCTAACGCCCCTGCTAACCGAAATCTGAAAATTTTCAACAAGCCATTCCCGAATCACTCGTCCAACAGTAACGTAAACCAAGATATCTTAGCCGAGGAGAGTGTTCATGAGATCCATGCAGTCTTCGATTCTCAGCCAAAAGCCTCTATTGAAATTTTTTTGAATCAAGCCTCTCCACCAACACAGGAGTCTGAACCTCCTTCACCACCATCAAGCCAAAGTGAAATCATTCCTTTACCCATAGAAGAGTTAACTGCCCGGACTTCTCTTCTCATCGACGAGTCTTCTTACACCACATCCCTACAAGACTGTGAGCGGATGTTATCTAATTTATCTATTTCCCAAACATCCCCTTCTACCGCTCTCGCTGCACAAGAGGAGAGCTCGCCACTCCTTTTGTCACCTTTAGACGAGAAACTTCTTACACCGACATCACTAACTTCTTTAACCATAACGGACCCCCTCAAACACGCCCTCTTACCTATTAGTTCTTCATCGCCTAAATCTTTTCAGCGACCTGTTGACCTCTTAACATCTATTGATACAGCGCCTCATCTACCCCTTGTATCACACCCGCAGTGGACTGGAATTACAACCCACCTTTCTTCCGTACAAAAATTACAAATCACACCTGGAGACTGTCATTCCACAGAAGATAGACAGGCCCTATGGGAACGTTTGAGTACCCCTTTTTCTACTCAAATGCAAATGACTGATCCTGATGTCTCCACCATATACCCGAAGTGTTTACAGAAGCTTAAAATGCCCCTGTTCTCACCTTCACCCCCCTCACCTCTACCAAATGCCCCGTTCACTTCTATCGCCTAACCGAGATCTTCCCCTATGCTTGGAGCCTCACCAATGCCTAGTCTAACGCACCCGCCTAAGCGACTTGATCTATCCAAAAATAAATCCGTCCCGCCACCTAGGAGACAAACTCAATCCGTGCCCCTATCACAATCAAAACCATCATCGTCATACCTACCTTCCATATTGGGACCCCATCCCTCTACCTTACATCAATATATCATACCTCCTGCGTTTTCTTCAAAACAACCTACGCCTTCCGCACCTATACAGAAATTCCAGGGTATAGCAACACCGTCACTCCGCGTATCCTGTCCACCTATCAACCCTAAACAAATTCCATCATCAAAAGATTTGTTTTCGGTCACTCCTATCTCCCCGTGGTTGTTTTCTGATACCACATCATCTGCGGCCTCATCATCCCACATAGCTTCTGCGCCAAAGAAATCACGTTTAGTAAAAACCACGTATCAACACCCCTCGGCTAAACCACCACCCGTGCGAACCAATCATGCCCAAACATTACCAAAACCCGCACAACCAATACCCTCATCCTCTTCCGATTTTGACCCACTCAAAGGATCTTACGCCAAAATCCTTGCTATGTTGGTGGAGAATGCGACCATTTCCCTACCTCCACTTAGACCTTATGACCCGTCTAAACCCCGACCTATGGGTTACGATGAGTCTAAAATCTGCGCTTATCACCGCACACCAGGACATGATGTGGAGGGATGCAAAGTTCTAAAAACCATCCTTCGTCAGTCACCTCTCCCGGATAGAAAGATTAAGAAAGACAACTTACGAAGGGAGAGACCTTTAGTTTCCATTCCCTCTCCTATACCATCTGTCCCCGCCTCACCAAGATCTATCATTATTACAACCCCACCTCTTGAAGACCATGAGTTATCCCAACCATCTTCCTCATCTCAGGTCTACGAGATTAATATGATTAGTGTCGCTACTCGAGGGCAGAAAAACAATGGGAAAGCAAAAGAAAACACACCTGCGGCATCTCTTTCTCCGTCAAACATCCCGATTGCACCACCACCTAAAGTGGTCATTCGCGGACCCACCTATCCCGTCTCTAATGGCATTGCCCACCGAAATATGATTAAACAGCTTCACCAATCGCCCGTAAAAATGACATTGTATGATCTCATTCAGACTTCTGAATCTCATCGACAAGCTCTCGTTGAGATCCTTCAAGGGATAGAGGTTTTACCTAATGAAACCCTGCCTGTCGCCTCCATTCTAACACCCAATCACGTTGCTTCTCTCACCAAACAATCCATCTCCCCCACCACTTCTGTCTCTGTACAACAAGCCGCTGCAGTTAGTTTCTCGGAAGATGAAATTGTCGACTTTGGTACAGAAGACCCTGACCCTGCCCTTTTCATCTCCGCTTACGTCCGGGACATTCGAGTACGTCGGGTTATGATTGACGGGGGCGCTAGCCTAAACATCATCTCTTCAAAAGCCTTCCAACAAATGAATATCCCTTCTAGTTGCATGTGTGCCAACCCCATCATGTTGCGGTCATTCAATGATGCTATTACTTCTACCTTAGGCACCGTGATCCTCAACATTCGGGTAGGACCACGTACTTTACCCGAACTCTTCTATGTCTTGGAGGGAGAGTTCCAATATAATATATTGCTGGGTCGTCCTTGGATCCGAGCCATGGGATGCGTTCCCTCAACATTACATAGATGCATAAAATTTGAGTACGAGGGGAAGTCCTACACCGTAAAAGCTGACCCTCCCCCCTTTAAAACCTGCAATATGTTATACCGCCCTAACGATGTGCTTATACCAATCAAGACACCCATACATTCAACCCAACCATCCTCCTCAAATGTACCTCAACCATCCACCTCAACCGCGCCTATGCCTTCATTGATGAAACCACCATCGCAAAAACCACTTCCCTTCCCGCAGCTAACATTCCAACCTCCGACCCCTTAGTAGATGTTTTTCAGCGCCTTACGCTGGGGGAGTACCGCCTATATAACATTAGTTCTTTCCCTACCCCGCAGGAGTACGGACAATTACATGCACATCCCACCTACGACCGTCGCGTGGGGGAGATAATCTCTTACGGACCACCCCATTGCCGCACTAACCTAACGTATGGGGGTGTTGACGCATCCTCCATTACCCCTGAACCTCCTCTTGGTGTGGTTCCTTTCCAATCTGATTTTCAATACTTGACAAATCGTCGTTTCGCCCTCACCTTCTTGACTCGCTGTGCGTGGAAAGGCTTTGGTTTTGGCCTTTACGAACAAGGCCGACATACACTCATTCCCGTGACTACCCGTAAACATAATGATCACAGTGGTCTCGGTTTTCCCGAAACACCTACACAAGAGACACCTCCTGTCAGCTGTATCCTAGAAGAAGAAGATGTCGCCCCTACCAAACCATCATCACCCACTTTGCCATCATCACCCACAGAATCTATAGACCCTGAATCCATCCCCCTAACTTTTTTTTTTTTTTTCATAAATGCTATCTTCATAGGTCCTCTCACTTATCAACGTGATAATGAGGACCCATCTTCTCTTCCCCTTCTGTATCCAGACATGATCGAAGAGGATTCACCTTTGATTAATGTTGTTGAATGCCAGGATGACGACTCCATCCTCACTTACCTTGGCGCGGATGATTCTTATATTCAACGAGCCTTACCATCTGAAACCCAAACCATGCTGAACGAATCTACCATAGAAATCAACATCCACACGGAGGAGGATCCTCACATTGTGAAGATTGGACAATCCCTTAACACATCAGAACAAGCCGCCTTTACTACCTTTCTCCGTGCTCGCAATCAAGCTTTCGCATGGTCTTACGCTGACATGCCAGGAATTGATCCTACCATTGCCGTCCATAACATCACCCTAAACCCCGATTCCAAACCAGTCAAACAGAAATTGAGAAAAATGCATCCATGCATTGCTCTCTTGTCAAAGAGGAGCTCCAACGACTCCTTTCTGTTTCCTTCATCTTGCCTATTGACTATCCTCAATGGATTTCTAACATCGTACCTGTCACTAAAGCGACAGGGGGACTTCGGATATGCACAGATTTCTGGGATCTTAACCTCGCTTGCCCTAAGGATGACTTCCCCTTACCTAGCATTGACCAACTTGTTGATCTAACTGTAGGTCATGAGATGCTCTCTCTCATGGATGGCTTTTCAGGATACAACCAAATTTTGGTTGCCCCTGCCGATCAACACAAAACTACCTTCATAACTCCTTGGGGAACCTTCTGTTATCGTGTCATGCCGTTTGGCCTTAAGAATGCTGGTGCAACCTATCAGCGGGCTATGACCTACATTTTTCATGACATTATGCACACTATCCTTGAAGATTACGTCGACGATCTTCTTGGCAAGTCTAAACATCGTAGTGAACATCTTGATGTTTTAACCATTATTTTTGATCACCTGTTACAATATTCTGTCCGCCTTCAACCAAAGAAATGTGTCTTTGGTGTTCTTTCGGGAAAACTTCTTGGCTTTATCGTCTCTTTGCGTGGCATTGAGGTCGATCCATCTAAAGTCAAAGCTATCCTAGAAATGCCCCCACCCAAAAATCTCAAACAATTGCGTAGTTTACAAGGTAAGCTCCAATCTATCCGACGTTTCATCTCCCAACTTTCAGATCGATGTCAACCTTTTCATCACCTCCTTAAAAAGGATATTGCGTTCCAATGGAGCGAAGAATGTCACCAAGCCTTCGAAGCTCTCAAATCTTATCTCTTGCAGCCACCCGTGCTTATCCCACCCCAAGACGACCGCCCTTTCTACCTTTACCTTTCCGCCACCGACCACGCTGTAGGAGCCATGCTTGCACATCGTAACTCTGAGAATCGCGAACAAGCCGTTTATTATATAAGTCGTACTTTGGTGGACTATGAGACTAGGTACACACATATAGAAAAGTTATGCCTAGCCCTATCATTCGTGGCCACCAAACTCCGACACTACCTTCTAAATCACAAGACTTTCGTCATCACCAATACAGACCCCATCCATTACATGTATGCCAAACCTCATCTGAACCAACGCATTGCCAGTTGGCTCATGCTTCTCACCAACCTCGACCTTGAGTTTATCCACCAAAAATCAATCAAAGGACAAACCATCGCAGACCAACTTGCAGAAGCTCCTTTACCCGGGGAACAATTTACCAATTTCACATTTCCCGACGAACTCATCGCTACTCTTTCCCTCACGGAGGAGTCGTACCCAATGACCCTCTTCTTCGATGGATCTAAATGCCAGCGTTGTTCTCATTCCTCTCAATGCTGAACCTATGCCTCTTTCATTCCGACTCGATTTCCCTTGCACTAATAATACAGCGGAATACGAGGCCCTTGTTCTGGGTCTCCAAGTTGCGTTACACTTAGGTATCAAATCTATCAACATTTTTGGCGACTCTCAATTGGTAGTCAATCAAGTTATGGGCATCTACCAATGCAAAAACGAGGAACTTCAAAAATACAAACACTACGTGGATTCACTTCTAGCCTTATTTACTCACTATTCTATACAAACCATTCCACGCTCCACTAACAAATTTGCGGACACTATGGCTTGCCTAGCCTCGCAAATTCCCGCCGCACTGTTGACTCTAAATTATTCGTTGTGGTCCAAAGAACTTTTTGCACCATCCCATTCAACCCCGGTAGTTTGTATGATAAATACATGTCTACTAGTTCGCAGGGATACCCGTACCACCAATTTCATGACTACCTTACAATCTCTCGTCCTCCCACCGACCTTACTAGTAACTGCAAACGTGCTTTTCTTAAAAGTGTTTCGCGTTATGTTGTCATGGGGGACTCCTCTATAAACGTGGCTTTGATGGCATCCTCCTTCACCGTCTAATCAAGGCGTGAGGCCACTCATACCATCCAACAGGTCCATGACGGTATTTGTGGTGGACATTTCAGCGGCCTTGCCGTGGCCAAATGAATCCTTCGCCTTGGTTATTATTGGCCTACTCTCAATAACAACTGCTACGAATATGTCAAGCGTTGTGTTATGTGTCAACAACATGCCAACCTTCAACATACTCCTAGCCACCCACTCCAGGTTGCTCGAGATCTTTGGCCCTTCTCCCAATGGGGTTTAGACCTTATTGGTGAGATTCACCCGACCTCTTCACAACGTCACCGTTGGATAATCACAGCGACCGAATATTACACAAAATGGGTGGAGGCTATTCCACTCATTTCAATCAAAAAAGAAAAAATTGTCGAGTTCATTAACCACCACATTATCTGTCGTTTTGGTGTTCCTCATCACCTGATAACAGATAATGGAAAATCTTTCAAAAACAAGTTGTTGCAAGACCTTTGTGAAAAATTTGGTATCAAACTTAGTTTCTCATCACCTTACTATCCACAAGCCAATGGGCAAGCCGAGTCCTCTAATAAAACACTAACCAAAATCCTCATGAAAGTTGTCAATGAATCCGGAAGAAATTGGCACGATCACATCCCCTTTGCCCTTTGGGCTTATCGTACTAGCATTCGTACCTCTACTAATGCCACACCTTTTTCTTTGGTATACGATCGAGGCTGTTTTGCCTCTCGAAATACAAATACCCTCCCTTAGAATATCTCTTCAGATATTCTCACCAACGATGATTTCCGCCAAGAGCGGTTAGCCCAATGGAGCTTCTTGACGAACGTCGTCTTACGACTCTTGATCACCTTCAAATCTATCAAAAACGCATTAAACGTGCTTATGATAAGCGACTTCATGAGTGTACTTTTAAGGTTGGTGATCTTGTCCTCAAAGAGAATCAACATGTAACCAAACTAGAAAAGAGCAAACGTGGAAAATTTGCTCCCAATTGGATTGGGCCTTATATAATCACTCACACCTATGGATCAGGCACTTATCGTTTAGCTTCGCTTAATGGTAAACCTGAGCCTGAGCCCCTTAATGCCTTGCATCTTCGACCATTCTACTGTTGAAATTAGTGTTATATCACTTCTTATCTACCTGCCGCTCGTCCCTTGAGCTCACTTACCACTACATACACTCTGTTTCGTACACCTCATAATAACAATCAAGCTCACATAGTTTGATTCTCACCTCCCCTTGATGATGCCTTCCCCTTTTTAGTCTAGTCCATGACTTCAAATTATTAAAATAAGCCGTATTCTTATGGGATTTTCTTGAGTCAAACTTCCTACTAAACTAGATGCTTCACACCAAAAGAACATCTAGTCATCTAAATTAAATATAGACTGCTCCCTCGAAGGAAAACTATATGCCAAACTATTGCTGCTATTATATATAGGTGATCTCCCCAAGGACAGCTATGCATTACAATCATATCTCGCTACTATAAATAGATCGCTCCCTCGAAGGACAGCTATACACAGTCAGCCTTTATCAGAAGCTTCTCGCATTGATCAGCTTCGTGAAGACCTCAAGAATAATACAATCAATATCCCTTGTAGACTTCCCGCATCGATCAGTCTACATTCAATAAAATAAAAGCCTCATTCAAAAGAACTTTTGAGTCATGGACTTGTCTCTTTAGGGTAGGTTCTCTTTCGTTAGAACACTCACTTTGTAATAAGTTCTCTGCACCTCAACTATACCATCCACCTCACCTCACCATTTGTTTCAACTCAAGGGACGTAATGTACGCTCGATATATTGTGATCACACAACTCTTTTCACCGATTGACTTCTCGTCTATGCACGGTACCTAGGGCGCCAAGCTCATTCTACGTTGTGTGGTTTGTTTAGCTCTTTTCACCTACGGAGCACTCTTTCTGCTTTGCCTCGCATCTAGGATTGTGTGTTGACCTTAATCAGGACATGGTTCCCTTCTACTTGGGTAGGCTAACTTTCGCTTCCCTTATACCTTTTACAACATCACCAATTCATTACCAACACCATCCACCTTACCTTTACTAATCTTAATATTTTTACCAACCAACCAATTGCCTAAACCGTACCCAATTGCCTGAATTCGCCTCTCCCTGATCCTAAGGGAGAACTACATCGGTCTGAGGCCCCTCCTTGCTTTGTGCAATGGGCTATGTAGGCAGCACTTCGGAGACATGGGGTCTCCCAAGGTTAGCTCGACCATCCCCTACCATAACCTATCCTGTGTGGTGAATATAAATATTTTTGTGTATTTCTATTTAATCACATTCCTCTTTATCCTTTTTTAAAAACACCGAAAATCAAAACACAAACATTCTTATTATTATCATAACTCAAATCAACATACATATTCAGTTTTATTTAGATGTTAAACAAATACATCTTCTCTATCATCGACACGCAGGTCGGTACTCTTATTTATTCTTATACCTTGCTAACATTTACTCAGACCCTCACGCCTCATCCCGAACTAGGTGATGATCGTGATCGTCGACCCCTCTCGCCGGGCCTCTCTGTCCTCAAAGGTACCACGGCTATTGGTACCGCCCACTGATCTGCCAATCTCTCCTGTAACATCTGAATACGCCCTCTCGCATGGAGGACTCCAGCCTCTAGTCTCTCCGCCCGTGACTCCGCAACCGCTAACAATCCTCTTGTCTCATTCACCTGCGTTTGGAGCTGCTGAACTAAACGCTGCAGATGATCCCTCTCTGCTGTAATCACAGCTATGTCAGGACAATCACGTATACCTCGCAGCTCCGCTGCCCACCATAATCTATAGGCCTCTGTCGTTCCTGCGTCCATTACCCTGCGATCGGCTGCTACCTCTTCAGGACCTTCTGGAGGTGTTGGCTGGGGAGGTGAGAGTACTGCCTCTGCGTCGATCCTCATATATGGTCTATAAGCCAGGGGTATATCCTGCACAAATCCAAATTGTTGCCGCCGCGCGATCTATAGGAATCCTCTCATATTCACTCCTCGGCTTTGTGCCGCGATCCACCTCATTCGCTCTACACCCCTTAACTCCTCAGCTATGCTCTCTGTTACCATATAGTTCCCGTAAGGCCTCCAACAGATGTCCGCAACCGTCACCCTCTCCCATACCTGCCTGTAATACTCAATGTCACCCGTCACGGCCTGAGATCTTGCCTCTTGTTCTGTCTGGACCCATCGTCTGAATCCCAACCTCTGTACTCCGGTCTCTCCTGCCCGGAGGGATTGGCCTACTGGTCGCACACAAACAATGTGCTCATAGGCCCAACAGTGTAATAAGTATGAGCAATCCAGTGTCGTCCTGTGATTTCACCTACAAGCCCATAAACCCCTGTATAGCTCCGCCAAATATGCAGGTGCCCATGCAAAAGTCACGTTCCTTTCTATCATCTCCCAGATAACACACATCAATGCCTTCGGAAATCTTCCTCCTTCTGCCCTCGGTAATGCATAATACCCTACCGCTATCATTAATATCACTGCTAACCTTGTCTCCTCAGGGTGTGCTGCATACATTACCCCATACGTAAAGGATAAACCTCGCTGTGTCAAATCTCGTGCGTATGGACCAAATACTGCTGTTATCGCTCCCCGTGCCGCGCTAGGTAGTGCCTGATATACTAGTTTTCCTGTAATGGGGAGTCTCAAAATACGAAACACATCTTCCAATGTTACTGTCATCTCCCCTGTTGGCAGATAGAAGGTATTTGTCTCGGGATTCCATCTCTCAATCAATGCCTGCAACATAGCATGGTTCCGTGCAATTCGTGAATAATAGCGGATTCCACTTAACCCCAAACGATTTACCAATGTCCATTCAGCTGGTGTTACATCCGCTCGGATTCGTGACAACAGTGCTGGCACACTATCATTCATCCTCAACCCTGCCTCTGCCTGCATACACCAAAACAACAAACAACCATTCAATCCGTCAGGATTTTTCAAACATTCTGGAAATTCCTCCAGTAACCGGTATCGGTTATACATAACCGTTATCGGTTCAGTAACCGATACCGGTTACCTCTAACCGCTACCGGTCACTGTCAATTACATACATCTTGCCTAAAACAACCACCTACGACAATAAATTGCTCGTTTATTCCTCTCTGTATACACAGACATACCCGAAACCCTTGATTACCTACCACGTAACACTTACCTCACCTATAACCCTTGCTATCATGTTTTCTTCTTCATATCTACCCACTTAATCTCTTATTCATAACACATGCAAAAATCAGATCACCAATCAAAACGTTTACCTCTTGGGTTGCAGTGGCTTGAGGTGGCCCTTGTCTTCCCTCTTGTCCCTGCCTGCTGGATGCTTCTCCTCGTTCTGCCATGATCACCACCCTTTTCAAATTCACCTTTCTACTTTCTGAATCTCAGATCGCATTCACCTTCCCAGTCTCTCTTCTTATCACCCAAATCTCTCATGCAATTTCCTGTCTCTTTTCTCCTTATCACTCAAATCTCTCATGCAAATATCTGTCTCAGTCGTCAAAAAGCGTCGCGTTCGCGTATTTAACCTCTTGCATGGCTCTAAAACTAAAACTTAAGTTGCCACCCTAGCTTTTCTATTTTTAGAAAAGCTCATACCTAAATAACCGGTATCGGTTACTTAACCGATATCGGTCTACTAGATACCGATATCGGTTACACACCTATCTTTTCTCAACAGCGTTCTTTTCTTCATTTCTCACCTAAATTTTTGTCGCGCCCGCCTCTTTTCCTGCATAAACAACACAATTTACCACATTTGTTCATCCACCACATATAGCATTACACTTTCATTAACATCATTTATTTTATACAAATACACAAACCATCAACTACGGATATCAAGAAACTATCAATCTATACATCATTTGGATCCAACTCATCAGTTACATATATCACAATGTCACAAAACCAACAATTCATCACATAACCTGTCATTCATATATACGTGCAAAAACAAAAACATCAACATCATCCATCTATCAACATGTCAACTAAAACTTATCATACATTATATATTACCAACCATTAACAAAATATTTAAACATTTTGAACACTGCATGTGAATCAAAACATCGTCTCTATATATATACAAATTTTCAAAAATACAATGTGCCCTACATCGGGGCCTCTGTGATCTCATAATCCACCAAAGCTGGCACGCAGGCCGCAATAACTGTCAAAAAATCTCGACTCGGCTCGCAGGCCGGTCCCTCGTATCAAAAATAGATATATACTCAGCTCATACGCCGGTATCCACTATACAACCCCTACTCGGCTCGCAGGCCGGTATACAATAAATGAATAAATGAATACATGAATAATACATAGGCACGCAGGCCTCTATCAATACACCCGGTTCGCAGACCGGTGCCCATCTATCAATACACCATGTCTGGGATCTCTCAGCTCTCCCCACCGCCCTCGGCACCTCTCCCCGCTGGTCCCTGTGGTGCCTCTCGCCTCCTGCCTGTGACGGACCCACCAGCTGTGGCTGCACCTCCCTGAGACCTCTGACTCCGAGAGGTCTCTGCTCTATGTGCCGCATAGGGCTGATAATATCTCGATAGTATCGGGCCTCCGCTCTAGCCTCCATGTAACACTCTCGAGCCACCGTAGGTACTGGGGCTGGTCCCCTGACACCTACTACCAAGGTGCCCCCTCGTGCTGTCTTGGTGCATTTGTGGTGCTCAGTGGGTCTGTGGGTACTATTGTGCTACCATGCTGACAATTTGGGCTATGGTCAGTATCAAGCACCGGTGGTGGTGCTTTGGTACTGTACTACATACAATACTGCTGCCTGCACTGTGGTGGGTGCTAGTGGTGGTCTTTGCTGAGCTGTCTTTGCTGCTGTACCTACACTACTCGTGGCCGTGGTGTTGGTGGTGGTGCTTTGCTTTGCTGTGCTGAGCCTAGGCTATTTGCCCTGTAAGACCCTATACGTGCTGCTGCGCAGCAGCAAGCTGCCCCTGTAAGAGCTGCACCTGACCCCTAAGCTGATCTCTCTCTGTCGTCACCGCTGCCAAGTTTGGCTGTGCGGGCTGTGCTATCCTGGCTGCTCTCTGCCCAGCCCACCACACCCTGTATGCTCCCGTGCACCCAGCATCATCTACACCCTCACCTGCTGACCTCTCCGCTACCCAATCTGGATCCAAAGGCCGGTGCGGCGGTGGGGGGGCCTCTACATCATCTCTCCTGTACTGAGGAACGGGAGGTGGCTCGTCCTGTCGCAGCCCCATCTGCCTGCGTACCCTCTCCAGGGGTATCCACTCGTACTCTCCCGGCCTCCGTCCTGCTATCCAGAATGTGTACTGGATTAGGCACAACTGTAAGCGGGCTCCTCTGCCAGGATGGTGACCTCTGTAGGGTCTCCATACAATGTCTACTGCTGTAAGGCCCTCTAGCAAATGTCTATAGTATGCCACATCCCGACCTGCCATAATCGCTGCGTGGTCGGCCCACGACCCCCAACCACCTCTGAAAGCCATATCGGTATATGACCTGTGGCCCTGGCTGCTGGGGTAACCCTACTGGCCTGATGCATACGATGTGCTCGTATGCCCAACAATGCAACAAAAATGTAGAACAAATACCAAATCACCTCCTCCGGCGATAGCCCCATAGCTCCCTGTATAATTGCACCAGATATACTGGTGCCCAGGCGTAACAGGTGTGCTCCTCCACCATCTCCAGCAGTACCCCCATCAATGCTCGTGGGAAGCGGCCTCCCTCTGAGTCCGGGAGGGTGAAGCAGGTGATCCCAACCATCATCAACACAGCCAGTCATGTCTCGTGTCGATGCGCACGGTACATGTCACCGTACCCGATACTCGCGCTATGGTAGGTCAGTAGCGCGGCTGCATCCCCAAAAACCTGCAGTATGCTATCCATGGCAGTCTCTGAATCTACCTGGAAGACTGCCTCTCCCTCGATAGGTAACCGAAGGATGCGATACACATCCTCCAATGTGACGGTCATCTCCCCAGTCGGGAGATGGAACACATTGGTCGCCGGATCCCATCTCTCGATGAGGGCAACCATCAGGCTGTGATCTCTCTCTATCGCTCTGTACCTCTGGACTCCACCGAGTCCCACCTCACGCATGATGGCCCAATGAGCCACAGATACGTGTGGCCTCATCCGCACCAACAGCGGGGGCATCCTATCCCGCATCGTCAACTGCTGACGTGCCTGCAAAACCAACCCACATCCTTAGACCTACTCTTTATTACAACATCTACTTTATCATCTAAACACCCCTTTTTATCCCCCCGACCATACCCTGACTCTCTACCGCCCCCCTCTAACAACCTACCACCCCTACAAACCCAAAACAACCTACCACCCCTACAAACCCAAAACAACCAACCCAACCCAAAAACCCAAAACAACCAACCCAACCCAACCCCCACACCGACCCACAACCCAACCCAAAAACCCAAAACCCAACCCAACCCAAAACCCAAAACCTAACCCCACACCTAACCCTTCTCCACCCCTAACCCAACCCCCACACCGACCCACAACCCAACCCAAAAACCCAAAACCTAACCCCACACCTAACCCTTCTCCACCCCTAACCCAACCCCCACACCGACCCACAACCCAACCCAAAACCCAAAACCCAACCCAACCCAAAAACCCAAAACCTAACCCCACACCTAACCCTTCTCCACCCCTAACCCAACCCCCACTCCCACCCACAACCCAACCCAAAACCCAAAACAACCAACCCAACCTAACCCCCACCCCACCCTCAACCCAACCCAACCCAAAACCTAACCCCACACCTAACCCTTCTCCACCCCAACCCAACACCCAAACCCACACCCAACCCAAAAACCCAAAACCTAACCCCACACCTAACCCTTCTCCACCCCTAACCCAACCCCCACTCCCACCCACAACCCAACCCAAAAACCCAAAAAACATACAAGCTACCGACGCCGGCCGATACATGACCGACGCCGGTCACCAACAAGTCTCCCTTTCCCTAAAATTGTGCGACCGATGCCGGTCGCTTAGTGACCGACATCGGTCCCTGTCCTCTCCCGGAGCCGAACCCCCGCGCGGCCCCCAAAACCCATTTTTTTACCTATTTCTACCCATCTACCCACCCAAAAACCCTAAAAACTTACCCACCTACCCACCTTAGCCTATCTAGCCTATCTACCCTCTCCCTTTTTCAAATCATTTCCATTTTCTCATTATTTCCTAAAAAAGGTTAATTCCTACCCAAACCCCCAATTTAGCATAATACAACCAAATCACCAAATTAAAGAGTTTCGAATCTACCCGAATGACGACACGTCGTCGTGGTGGGATGGGTGGTGGCGGTCCAGCTGGTCCAGCCCCTCCAGCTCCTCCTGCCTGTGCCATGGCTCCAATCCTGATCTGCTGGGTCCCCGGCCAATCAACTGTTGCCTCCTCCTTAATCGGGCCCACTATCAACTCTCTCCGCCAATACAATAACTCCACCTCACTCAATCAAGCCTCTAATCCCAACTCTCCACGTCAGACAAGTCGATTTGGTTTGCAAATAACAAAAGTGACAATGACCAGCCGTATTTTTCTTTTTATAGGTTTTTCGCCTTTTACCGATATCGGTTTCATTTTGCCCTAAGGAACCGGTATCGGTCCCTTAACCGATATCGGTCATGCAGAATCGACATCGGTTCTCTACCCCACTTTCACCCCATTCTTTGCCCTTATTTACTCCTTGCCTTCTTTTCACCAATCTCGCCTCTATCCACCTTTGCTGCACACCATTTGTTCACTTGTCCAGCCTGACCTAAGGCCTCAACCTAACCATTAGGCCCGACCCAAGGCCTCAACCTACCTATTTGGCCCGACCCAAGGCCTCGCCCTACCTATTTGGCCCGACCCAAGGCCTCGCCCTACCTATTCGGCCCGACCCAAGGCCTCGCCCTACCTATTCGGCCCGACCTAAGGCCTCAACCTACCTATTCGGCCCGACCTAAGGCCTCAACCTACCTATTCGGCCCGACCTAAGGCCTCGACCCACCACTGTTGGCCCGACCCAGGCCTCAACCTACCAATTGGCCCGACCCAAGGC
Source organism: Taxus wallichiana var. yunnanensis (assembly GCA_018340775.1). Classification (NCBI taxonomy): domain Eukaryota; kingdom Viridiplantae; phylum Streptophyta; class Pinopsida; order Cupressales; family Taxaceae; genus Taxus; species Taxus wallichiana. Next base: position 127,282,589 of record CM031239.1, read on the forward strand.
CTCAACCTACCTATTCGGCCCGACCTAAGGCCTTAACCCACCTATTCGGCCCGACCTAAGGCCTCAACCTACCTATTCGGCCCGACCTAAGGCCTCAACCCACCAATTGGCCCGACCCAAGGCCTCAACCTACCAATTAGCCCGACCTAAGGCCTCAACCTACCTATTCGGCCAGACCTAAGGCCTTAACCCACCAATTGGCCCGACCCAAGGCCTCACCCTACCTATTTGGCCCGACCCAAGGCCTCAACCTACCTATTTGGCCCGACCCAAGGCCTCAACCTACCTATTCGGCCCGACCCAAGGCCTCACCCTACCTATTCGGCCCGACCCAAGGCCTCAACCTACCTATTTGGCCCGACCCAAGGCCTCGCCCTACCTATTCGGCCCAACCCAAGGCCTCGCCCTACCTATTCGGCCCAACCCAAGGCCTCGCCCTAACCATTAGGCCCGACCCAAGGCCTCAACCTACCCATCCGGCCCGACCCAAGGCCTCGCCCTAACAATTTGACCTGACCCAAGGCCTCACTCTACCCTTATGACCTGACCCAGGGCCACCGCCCAACCACTTGGCCTGATCCAAGGCCGTATCACTTCAATACCATACCCACAATCAACGTTTTATTTTATCCATCCATCATGTACCTTTTGTTCAATCGAGCTCACCTGTTCGTGTTTTAGCATGATTAGGGTCCTTGACTTGATCTGTCGACCAACTTTGCCTGACTGGGACCGTGACGTTTATCTCAACCAAACCAACCATTTGGTACTGCGAACATGCCTAAACGTTCCTGTACCTCACCTGTTATATACCCTGGAGCTACTTCCTATGCCTTGGATACCAGGATTATGTCACCCTTGTTTGGATAAACTATCGACCTTTGCCTACACATTGCTGGTTTGCTTGTCAAATCATGTACCCTCGTCGTACTATTGCATTTCAACATGCGTCTGCTTCCTTGGACCTACCCCACCACCTTACCATCCTCTCTACAACATGTACCCTTTATCAACCCTATCCCTGATTTCCCGTTCACTCAATCGGCGATAGATTTGAGGGGGATTACCTATATCTTTAACACGAGAAACCACTTCATATTATTGTCCGCGCAGCTTTACAGAACAAGCTACACGACAATAAGGGGCTAATGTAGACACCAAATTTGTGTCTTACGACCCCTTGTGACCCGCATCTCATCTCGCAATCTAACCTCATCACCTAAACCTTACACAATTATTTATTAATTACCTTATAATTGATAAATCCACATCACCTTACCCGCCACCTCACTTTGCCACCTCATCATGACCTAGCCCTAACCCTAAACTAACCTAATTAAGACCCATGACTTGGTCTAGACTCACATCCATAACTAATGCCTCCTTACTCGCACCCAAAGCCGACCTTCTAGCCACTTGACCAAGCCCGCAACTGATCTCTCGGGAGAAAAGCAGGGAAGGTGGGCTATTTTACTAAAAATAGCCTACTTTTTCCTTACCGATGCCGGTTCCTACTCGACCGCCGTCGGTTACGCAACCGCCATCGGTTCCCTGTAAATGGGCTCCCCAAACCAAAACAACGGATCAGAATTTCATTTTGGAGATCAGTCAAAGGATTTCTGGATCAACAGAGAGCATTGCGAGCGAGGAACAGAGTCCTGATCTTCATTTAATCAAGCAGAGACGAGTAAAGAAACCAGAAGTGCTTGCAGTAGAGGATATCAACTTGCATCTTCGCCAAAACCAGTAAGTCACATCTTGCATGTCCTCTGTTATAACATTTCTTATGCTTCTTGAATCTCAGTCCTCCTAAATTCGTTTCTGAATCCACTACCCAACGTGCCATTGCATCTAACTGTCATTCTTTTATCCCTCATCGTCTCATTTCCCAATATCATCCATAAACCAGCCATTACAAACACCATAGCTACCAAGAAGATCCTAGAACCCACCGGTATCGGTTATCAGTAACCGGCATCGGTTATCAGTAACCGGCATCGGTTCCTCTGATCAAAAACCAGAAAACCAGCCTTTCCCCTACCCAGTTCAACGAGACAATTTAATTGATATTTTGCAGTCTTTTGTGTTAATTCATATTAGCAGGGGAACTGACCACCTTCGAAAGGAAGTTTTATATTTCCTGGGCCCAAGGCAGTTTCCTCATTTATTGTTTAATCAAAATCTTGTGGTCTTGTGTTCTTATTTGCAGGTAGTCCTTCCAAGACAAAAAGGAGTTCTTCACAGTCAGCCTGATCTTTCTCTACGGTACGCGCACACCATCTCGACATTCAACAAGTATTCCTTCTAACCCTAACCTCATCTGTTTCTAAAAGGAATGAAAGGATAGAAGCAACTCTATTCCTAGAAGCCGAAACATTCCGAGTGAAACAATATCACGGGAGAAGACCATGGAAGGTCTCATGAGTGCATTGGGGAAGTTATATGAAAAACCCTCTACCTCTAATAAAATATTTTTGATGAAAAATTTATTTAATATGAATATGTATAAGAATGGTTCTGTTTTGATCATTTGAATGAATTTAATATGGTTGTGAGTATTTTAAACTCAGTAAAAATTGACTTTGATGATGAGGTTAGGGATTTGTTGATTTTGTGCTCCTTACCAGTTAGCTAGGATAACTTGGTTATGGCTGTAAGTAATTCAGTCTCTAATAACTCAAAGTTGAAGTTTGAGGATGTAATAGGCATGATCCTAAGTGAGGAAATGTGAAGGAAGAAAACTAGAGATTCTTCTACTTTTGGAAATTATTTGACGGTGGAGAGCAGAGGGAGACAAAATAATAGAGGGAAAGGTAACCGTGGGAAGTCAAATGATCGTGGAAGGTCAAAGTCCAAGAGTAAGTTAGAATGTTGGCACTATGGGAAGGTTGGTCATGCTAAGAAAGATTTTTGGGCTCTTCGGGATAAGAAGAACAAGAAGGAGGAAACTAAAGAGGTAAATTTGGTAGCAGGTGATGTTTGTCAAGATGCCTTAATTCTTTCTTTAGATAATATTGTTGAATCTTGGGTGTTAGATTCAGGGCTTCTTTCCATGCCACCCCACATAGACATTACTTTATTGATTTTGTTCAAGGTGATTTTGGACATGTATATCTTGGTGATGATGAACCATGTAGCATAGTAGGGAAAGGTTGTGTTCGGGTGAAAATGTAGAATGGGAACACATGGCTACTTAAGGATGTCATACATGTGCCTAAGTTGAGGCGAACTTGATATTAGTGGGATGGCTAGGTGGTGATGGTTGTATGGTTAGTTTTATAATAGATTCTTGGAAGGTTACCAAGGGAGCTCTTGTGGTTGCAAGAGGTAAGAAAAATGGTACTTTGTATTTAACTAGTGGTGTTGATTATTGCAATTTAGTTGCTATAGATGGAGATGCAACTTTGTGGCACCAGAGACTTGGTCATATGAGTCATAAGGGCATGCAAATTATAAAGGATAGGTTGCCCAGATTAAAGGAGTTAGATTTGGACTTCTGTGAGGACTATGTTTATGGGAAACAAAAGTGGGTGAGATTCCTCAAGGTTGGACCTACTAGGAAGGAGGGTAAGTTAGAGTTAGTGCATACAAATGTATGGGGGCCAGCTAAGGTAAACTCTATTGGTGGTTCATGTTATTACATCACTTTCATTGATGATGCAACTAGAAAATTTTGGGTATATTGCATTAGAAAGAAATATGATGTGTTTGAAACTTTCAAAATATGGAAAGCCTTGGTTGAGAATGAAACAGGTCTCAAGTTGAAATGTCTCAGGTCGGATAATGGAGGGGAATATTGTAGTAATGAATTTCTTGATTACTATTCGGTAAATGGGATTCACAGGAAAATAATGGTTCCAAATACTCCACAGGAAAATGGAGTGTTAGAAAGAATGAATAGGACAATCATGGAGTGTGCTAGGTGCAAGAGGTTACATGCAGATTATTTCTTCAAAATTTTCCCCGATTCAAATCTCTACTCAATTTTTTTGCCATTAAGATAAATAGAAAAGGAGATATTGGATCTCCTTGTCTTAATCCTATCATACTATTAAAAACCCACATAGAATGCCATTAACTAGCATAAATAATTTAGCTATGGATATGTAGGTTGGGATTATGTTCCTAAAGTCTTCACTAAAACCAAACCTCTCTAATACTTTTTGAAGAAAATTCCACGAAACTCTGTCATAAGATTTTTCCATATCAAGATTTATTACCATGGTCTATTTATTATTATGCTTGACATAATGTAATGTCTCCTGGATTCTACTATGCTATCTTGAATCTTCCTTCCTAGCACAAAACCCTCTGCTAATTTGAGATAAGGGAGGGGATGAGAAGTTGAATTCTTAAAGCCAAAATATTAGAGCACATCTTGTAGATACAATTGCAGAGACTGATTGGTCTAAATTTTTTAAAATATATAACATTATGATTCTTAGGGATGAGAGATAAAAAGGTGTAATTCATATCTTTCATCATCTTCTTGTTTATGAAGAATTCTTGGATGGCAAGACATACATCATTCTTGACTATTTCCTAGAAAAATTGAAAGAAGAGGGTCGGGAAGCCATCATGGCCCGATGATTTATTCGAGATCATAGTATTCAACATGAATTCAATTTCCTCAATAGAAGGAACCTTAACAAGAATATTTTTTTCAATATCTGAGACAAACTATGGAATGCAATCCAAAAAAAGGGCTTACTTAGAGCTGTTAGAAGCAGGAGATGAAGATAGAAGTCTAGTGTACAAAGAGACCACAACCTTTTGTATTTCACCAGAATCAATTGAGGTGGATTGTCCTTCTCTAGTAATGCTATAAATCCTATTAGAACCTCTTATTTTCAGAGTAGCAATGTGGAAGAACTTCATGTTCTTATACCCTTCTTTAAGCCACTGCACTCTAGATTTCTATCTCTAGAATGTTTCTTCTTTTAAGAGAATATTATGGTGATCAACAAGAAAATTTTTCTCTTTTTGTTGACCCTCATCAATCCTGTCACTACTTAAGTCTTCCATTGAGGCTTTCAACACTGTTATTTCACTCTTTAAGGAACTCTTCATTTCAAAAATGTTACCAAATCTTTTTTTTTCCAACCCCTTTAATTTATTCTTCACATGGGAAAGATTTTTTGAAACTATGAACATAGAAGTGCCTTGAATCTTGAGATCTTACCATTCTTTAACAAGATTTTTAATTTCCTTCTATTATAGTCAAATCTTTTCAAATCTAAAAGAAGTTCTTCTTCTCTCCTTGTCTTTCACTTGGAAGAGTAAGGGATTGTGATCAGATCTTATTCTAGGGAGGGAAAAGAGACAAACCTCCTTACTCAACCAACCCTAGTAAGTGATAGCTCTATCTAGTTTGAATTGAATTAATTGATCCCCATTTCTCTTGTTAGACCAAATATATTTCCCCCTTTCATCTCAATATTCATGAGTCTATTTTGAATTATAGGGTCTTGTAGGTATTCCATGCTTTTAGTAAGGTAAATATTCTCCCATTTTTTTTCACCTGACATTAAAGGAGTATTGAAGTCACCCATAAGAATCTATTATGCATTAGAGACACCTGAATTTTTTAGGTAGAAGTTAACTTTTTGATTTGATTCACCTAGCGTTTATGTAATCGACCACCAATTTATACCATTCGATATCATTTGCTTTTAATTTGTGACATTCACCATTATTTCAAAAGTCATTTTTAGAAATTCTCCAAGTATTATATATGGTTTTGTTTTCGAGGGTCTTAAAATTTACTTTGGTGTGTGTGTGTGTGTGTGTGTGAAAACCTATATGAGTTGAAAGTAACTATAAGAATATTGTTCCAAGCCATGAAGATCTTATATGATAATAACACACCAAATTTAATAAGATGAAAGGAATTTTATAGAATAACCTTAAAAATGGATTTGGAAACAACGAACTAAAATATCATATATGCAAATCCATCATAATGCCATTTTTAATTAACTCAATAATGAGAATTACATATATAGGAGGAGGGAAGTGTAACTACTACCTAGATCAGTGGTGAAGAACTCCCAATAAGTGATACACGTAGTAAAGCTAACTCCATAAGACTATAAATCTAACTCCACACAACTAGTAAGCTAATGTAACATAACTTGTAATCTAACTCCACGTAGCTAGTAAACCTAAGAAATCTAACCCAATAAGTGTAGGGATAACACGAGTGCAAGAATTATCCTAATAAATAAATAAAAGGATAAATAATAACCTACACTAACACCCTCATAAGAATATATTAGGTGGGTGGAAAAGAAGGTGGCACTGCAATAGGGGCTGATGAGGTACCCATGTACAATAAATACAAAAATGGAGCACAAAGAAAGTACCCAAAACAAGTAACAACAAAGTAGAGAGCAAAAACTGTTATAAGGCATCCCAAGAATCTCCTCTCAAAATTGTTTTATAGTGTTAAAGAAATTTGGTGTGTATTATGGTCTAAATCCACACTCGATAAAAAAAAAAAAAAAAAAAAAAAAACTTTGGGATACACCGAATAACTCCATACAAGGAGAATGATAATGGAGTGATGTCGAAAAGTGTAAAAACACACCAAACATATTCAATCAACTATTAAAAATAGGTGTGCTATGATCTAAGAACAAAAATAAAGGAAATGAGGAAAGGACATAAGATCTAAAGAAATAGGAGTGCTAAGATCTAATAATAGCCAAGGTAATAAGGAAAGGAGACAAGACACGAAGAAGCAAGATCAACACCAGGCCCTCCCATACTATTGAATGGGTGGAGTGATACTATAAATCTATATGATTTTAAACATAACTACTCAAACACTTTGAAAAATTAACACTAGGATTCTCCATAATAGCTCCCCCACAAGAAAGAGTGTCAACATGCCGAAAAAATGTCGAAAACACAAATACAAAGTCTCTCAACAAACAAGAGAAATACACTAGACCTAATAAAGATTAAAGTTCAAAACAAGGAGCATTATAATATAAATGATATAGAAAGTGGACTAAGAATCCAAATGGTGGAGGATCCACACATGTATATTTCTCTCAACGAATGCCTATGTCCCCACTATGAGCTATAAGAAATCCACCCCAAATCAACATGGATGGACGAAGAAAATGTCTGCATATGGTTCGATGTAAAATTCACAACGGTTTCATGCGAAAGGAACATAAAAATGTGTAATAGGTCAATCATGTTTGATAGCTGAAATCTCGGTTTCTACCTGAATAAAGGTGAAAAAATCATGTGTAGCTCATGATCTTGATATAGAGTCAAGCAAAAAAAATAGGATCTATGTTAATGTGTGATCCCAATGAATTACATGCTTGAAAACCAATGTCATTGTGAGAAAACCACTTAATAAGATGAATAGGGTAAGCAATACCGTATGAATGTGTGCCAATACCTATGTCAATGAAACCCATAGAACGAAACATGTGAGAACCAAATCTAGTGGTATGCTTATCAAAGGAGCTAGACATGTTAGTAGAAGAATTTGAAGTAGGGTACACCAGGTGTATTACTCTAATATAGGTATATTTTTGGAAGTAGTATATGTAGTAATAACTACAATAGTTCCAAGAGCATAAAAGTAGAAGCAGAATCAGAAATTGACAAATCAAGGTCAGTAGGTGTGGGAGAAATAACCGCACGTGGATTAGGACCATTGGAATAAAATTCTACAATTTGAGGATGATATTATAAGTGAGAAATTTTTTTTTCTTTAGGGAGTGAATGAGTTCATGTTTGTTATGAACGAGGTTATGTAGAAGTGATTTATACTTATTAAGTAATATTTTTCTTCTATAAACTTTATTATGTCCTGTTAAAGTCCACACACTTTAGAGAAAAATATATCATTCTCAAAATTCATGATAACAAAGAATACAATAGGAGGTTGGGATCATCCAAAAATGCATTTGTGTGTGCTTATAACACCCCATGAGATTTTGGCACTTTATAATTATTTCATGTACATATAATAAGTAATAAAAGTACCTTTATCAATGAAATATGTGCATAAAAATATCACCAATGTGGAGATCTCAAAAAATACACAATTTAACAAAAATCACCTTAATCTAAGTTACAAATCAAAAGTTATGAGATATAGAAGGTTTTAATATTAAAAATAATATTTTAATACTTATTTTAAGATCAAGGTACACGTGACACACAAATGTCTAGATTTTAAATAAGTAGAACCATATGGTACATACTTGTGACCAAATAATAAAATACTGCACCCAAAACCTACGCGTCCAGAGGGTAAAGTAATGTATCCATAGGTTATTATAGAAGCACAAGGCTAAGAGGGTGGTTGAATCAACCATACAATAATTTTTACTTAATTTACCATAGCTTTCATATGTAACTCAAAAAGTTCATTCATCATACATCCTTAATGTGAATTTATTAGGTGTGTAATAACCATCCATACAAACATAAAGCAATAGAGTACATATGAACACAAGATATATGTGGGAAACCCTCAAGGGAAAGAAACCATGTTGAACCTCTACTTATATTACTCAAAAAAAAGGAATTATTTGAATATTACACATCACACAAGATTTATTTAGTGATGCACTAACCCCAAAAGGAACACTAACCCCTAGTTTAGTAGGAAACTAATCCTATAAGGAACACCAACCCCTAGTTTAGTAGAAACCAATCCTATAAGGAACACCAAACCATATTTAGTAATACACCATCCCTATAATGATGATTCAACCACCTAAGATGACTAAGAACCCACCTAGACACATAAAATGGATGATCACCTAATGTCCTTATTTCTTTAATATTTGATTCTGATCATTATATAAGATCCTCTCACTCAAAACCTTCTCAAACTTCCCTCTCTCCTTCTTCACTCATACTTATTCACATACTAATTAGGTCTAATGATCTAAAAACCTGATCATATACTCTTCTCAACTCTTAATGCCTCTTCTTAGCTCTACTCTTTACCCCTCTAACCTCTTCTTTCACCTTCTCTAGCTCGCTCACATCTCCATCCTTTTCCTAGCTCAAATGAACCAACACATTTCACTTTTATACTTGAAACACCCTATAAATTACCGTAGGTCATATATGACCATTAAGGTTGGTTATGTCAACATAAAAAAATATCCTACACTCTCATATAAATCACTCCATGAGACCTAATAGGTCGGTAAGAGTCTAGACAAACCATACTTACTCACAAGGCCTAAAACACAAGCTTTCTCCTCTAACAAATGCACTATGAACTCCAAGGGAATGATACATCATCATCGTGACTCCTATAGCTTTGGAAACACCCTATACATCCCCAATACACCTTATCCATACATAGGAACCTCTGCAATGACCATTTACATCATAACACTCACCAAGAGACAACCACAACTAGGCCTTCAAGTTCCCTAAAGTCTGTCCTCAACAACAAGCAACTCCACATATCAAATCATGATGTCATGATTTATTGAGTACATGAACTAAAGTAACATGACATAGAATCACTCTCCAGACCCATGAAACACCATTAAATAGGAAAAATCACTCCATCAGGTTCAGCTCTCTCACATTATTTAATTATGTTGATCATGAACAAAACAGGGTCTTCAAAACCGAGCTGATTCAGACCTTAAATATCTTCACCAAGGTTCACAAGGCACATCAATGGTAATATCATGATGTATAATAACTAATACAACTCATAATATTTATCAAAGTAAGGTTTAAGGCACCAAAACCCTTCCATCTCTCGAAACTGGTCAAAATGGAAATTACGTCCTCAAGAACCAGTCTTGAGAACTACATGCAAAATATCTCCAAGTCCACTTCCAAGCACTTAAAACATAGAAAAATCAAGGAAATCATTAAAATCTTCTCCAAGAACTAATAATCATATGTTACATGGAATAATACATAATAGCACACACGATGCAATCACCTTCTTGATAGGCCTCATATGATAGTTATAGGCCATTAGGTATTCACCATGAAAAAACTTCACTTGATAAAACTAAGAACTCTAACACATAATATTAGACACAAACAAGTTATTCATGAAAACATACCACTACTACATCATGTAAGACTTAAAAACACACCTCAAACCACAAGAATAGTTTTATCCCTTCTAGGCCAAAAGTAGTAGGGAAACTTGTGAGACATATTTATCTAATTTCCTCCACTAACGCTATATGAAACATTTTATAACTATCTAGAACACCTCCTAATATTTTTGGAATAATTCATTTCTTTTCATGAAACCTTCATCTCATCTTTGTACCTATAAATTTCTACAAAATTAGGGTTTTTCTCCCAATTTCTAGCTCACTAGGATCATGAAAATACCACAAAAAGGATCTCTAAGAATTCCTCAACATCCATGACTCTTCGACTAGATTTCCTAATCCATTTTATGACCATACAGTTCATCTTTGATCCATCACTCTAGAACTAGGGTTTTGACCTGCTTACCTTCTTAACAGTGGTTCATAAATGTCGACGTCCATTTGAGCTCATTATTCTTGCAATGTATTATTAACTCCATGCCATAGCATCCCCTAAGGGCTCAAAATCCCATGTAGAACACACATGTGTGGGTAAGAAAATTAACTTGCCTATCGAGTTGGGATTTGCACTTCTAAGAACTCAATATGAATAAAAATGGATTTTCTTGATTTATTCTTTGACTTGTGACCTGAAACTTTGTTTAAATCACTAGAGGATATTCATTCAACTATCCCATGTCTCATCCAAACTCACCTACATATAAAACTCTCCATGCACTAAGACTTACCCATGAAAACTAGCCTTTTCTTCATTATCTTTTTTCAAAATGACCTTGTACCTACACTATAACTATGAAATATGACCTTGTATGCCTTATAAACCTATGGTGAAATGTCACAATATCTTCCACATGCTTATTGTGACCTACTCTTCTCCATATCACAAGTTATAAACTCATCTTGCTTAACCTAGGTATAAAATTAGGCCTAGTTAGACTTGTATCACTTTATGATTCTCATGGTTTGAATTTTTTACCTTCTTGCTGACCTCAATATACCTATGAAACACCTTCTTGGAAATTTTATACAACATAACCATATTTGGCCATCTTTGGAGTTCATATACTAGACCATACATTCTTGAACCATGCTCTAAACCATGCAATCTCACCTAGTCATCATGCCTCTACAACCATAAAACTTATCATGTCACCGCTCCATGACACCGAACACCTCATGCTGACTAAAGAACCCCTTTGACATCAATTTGACACTTGAAATCAATGAAAATAGCTAAGAAATTTTGTCCAATAATCTCCCCCTTTGTCATTGATGGAAACCAAACACATGCAAACACCTACAGACCTATAAAAACCTCTTTTCATGTTTCTAAGTACACTCTCCCCCTTTGACATCTATGAAAAAGGCACTATCATAACTTTACAACAAAAAAAAAAATTACTTGTTCTTTATTGGTCTGTGTACTTACTTTCTTGACCAAAAAAGAAAAAAATGATCTATCGAATTGTCATTACTTGTTCTCATTGCTCCCCCTAAGAAAATATCACAACTCCCTAATTTTGATAAAGGTATACAAAATCATCATACATACTAAAAACACATCCTTTAACTCAACTAAACCTTATTTCCTATCTAATACATTTCAACAAGCTTGTTCATTTTTCACGATGAGTTAGAATACACTTCATCTTTTTCTCTAACTTAGGTCTTCAACGACACATGTATCACAATATTCTTGAAGTATTTTACCAATAAAAATGATAATTATGGGAAAAACATAGCTTTATACACAACTCAGCTCCCCCTGTCTTGAACATTCCTTGACTTACACAATAGACTAATTTGAGAGATGTACATGAATAATTAACACATGAATCAACCTTCTCGATATTACCTACCTTCTGATTATCACTTAAGATCTGAAATTATTAAAACATGTGAAATGGAACTATTTCATTATGCAAACATAGTGTTTTCTTGATACTTGACCCCCATGATGAAAATACGAACCTTGCTTATCGTGATACTATACAAATTTTTTCATCTAGAGCCCATATAGCTCAAAATAATCATCTCTATGTTGTCTTGTCACTTTTTTCCATACTTCTCAAACACCTTCAATGTTTTCCTTTTACAACAACTATGTTTACCAACACCTACCAGGACATCAATCATAGTTAATATCTTTTAACCTTTCACTTCTCAAGTATTCAATATCTTCATGAATCCTTGCATACTACTCAGTAAATCATTCTCAATCTTGCACTAACACAAGAAAATTATAACTTCTTATTTATGGAAGAACTATCAATATTTCTTGATCACTTCACACCGCTACACAGAACCTCTAGCCTTCAAGAGACTGTTAACCATATTTCCAATATTTCTTTTTCAATTCCATATTACTCTACTTAGGTTTCAACAACATAGTTAGGGTCCTCTAAATTTTTAATTCTTACTGATCATGAATCACTCTGCAATAATTTTACATCTTCAACTTAACTATCCACGTACTTTAGGTTTTTCATTTTTCCATCTAATGATCATAAAGTGCTTAATGCTTGAAGAATTTTTTTTTCCAAGTATTCAAACAATAAATAATGAATCAATACTTTGTCAAACATCCTTGATGGTCATACTTTGAGTCCTAGAAATAACTTGTTTTATTGGAATAGCACACCTTAGACCATATCATATATTTGTTTCCTCTAGATCTTCTTGTGACTATACCTACCCATCTTTCCTTCATGAACTTGAACATATTTGTACTTTTTCTTAAAGAATGATGAGTCTTTAATCATACTATGCATACTTCTTTCCTTTATGAGACTCATGCAATTGATGACTTAACAACCCAGCATTATGGCCTTCTTAGCATATATAGACATCTTTTCATATCAACATCATACCTTAAGAGATCAAACTACTATTTACTCAAGCATGAATCAACATAAAATAGATCCACATAGACATTTAAATCATTGTTGTTCCCCCTTAGACCAAGAGAAAAAATCCATCATAAGATATCCAAGTTTATGACATAGATTTTTGATGAACCATTGATTAACTAAAAATGGACTAAGTAGTGCAGGGATAGTTAATCTAAGCTATGAAAAATTGTAATAAAGTAAATAAATGTAGTAAACAAGAATGTAAATGAGCTAAAAACTATGTAAAAGGAAATGCTAACCCTAATATGTAAAAGAGAGTAAGGAAAGAACTCACTTGATAACAGATGCTTGTCAGAGAGTGTCGCAAAGGTGACTAGAAAAATTAGGAGTAAGAACAACTATGAAGAAGTCACAAAAAGAGTGGCTCTGGAATATTTCTCTATATTGGAGTGCCTAGAGGATGAATAGGGCATCTGCGGGCACTTTGGTCTTTAATCTGGCACTCTGGGTCTGTGCAAAATCTATTAAACTAGTTTTTACAAGGTCAGAAGGTGATTTAAAACCCTTGTTGTGTGTCACATCAACTTCGTTGTTCTGCATTGAATGTTACCAATACTCCAAGATGAATGAAAGACCTACAAGACCCTAAAAATAGCATCAAATCCTAACAAAAGAATAATGCATATGAAGGGATCTAACTAACCTCAGATGCCACAATGGTGGACTTAATAACTAAGTAGTGCACTACATCTCATACCCGATGTAGTTCTATGTGCAAGTGTGTCTGAACATTCCCTAGGTTACTCTTGTGTCAGTCGTACTTTGTGAAGAGCGAGTAATAACTGTGTAGAAAATGTAATAGAATGTGTTTATGGAATAGAATATAATCCCTCTTGGTATGAAGTGTATGTAGATGTCCTAGCCTTGATGATGGAGCTATGTGGATGTAAGTGATGCCTAATGCAATAGATGGATGCAACTCTAGATGGAGTGATAGTAGTAAGTGATGCTAGGTTCCTCATTATGGTATCATAACTTTATATTTATAGGGTTCTCTTGATATAATTTCATAATTAACCTTGAAAAAGGCTGACCACAAGAAAAATAAAGATTCCAAATGGCTAGAAAGAGCCCAAAAGTGGTAGGAAAGTGTGAAAAGGACCGGGTGCACCCTAATTGGACTAGGGCACCCACGAGTGTCCTAAGATCTTGGCATGGGCACTCCAATCAAGGCTAAAATGATGGAAAATGACTGAAATAGACTGGGCATGTGGCTGAAAAGGGTCGGTAATGAAGAAATAAAATAAAATAAGATGTTCAAAATATGGGGGTTAATTAGTACTTTCTTCACTCAAGAACCTTCTAAATAGTAGTATGAAACTAGGATGAATAAATTTTGAAATTGCATGATTTTGTGAGTACATTTTTCCCCAATTAATGTTGGTGAGATGAAATATCGGTAACATAAATTCGATAGAGATGCATACTTCATGTCAATGAAGAGTGTAGTAGAAATGTGCCAAGGACTAGACAAAGTGTGGAATGAAAAAAGATGGAGGAGCATGGAAACTAAAGATGAAAAATGTGCAAAGAAAAAGTGATGAGAGTGAACCTAGGGTGGAATGCATGTGTAGTTGTTGCGTGTATAATGTACCTACATGGTTAGTAAAGCATGTGATGTCGTGAAGTGTTGTTATTGATGCTATTATTATTGTTACACCTAATTTGACTTCTTATTTCTCATATGGTTGGACCTGCAAGGATTAAATGATCAAGTAGTCAAATATGTATGCATGTATGTGTAAAAAATAGGTAAAATATGCATGTAAATGTAAAATACACAAATTTAAAATGTAAATGGAACATGTGTACCTGATCCATGTTGAGAAATAGAGTGTAGAAGGATATCATGTACTGTGAGTTTTTTGGGCGATCTCATGCCATCCAAGCTAAAGAAGTGTAGGGAGGAAATGCTTTGTGTCCTCTAAGCTCTAACTAATTCTTTGAATGTATGTGAAGATATCTCTACATCATTCTTTTTTTTTTGGTGATCTGATGTCATTGGCTAGATTAGTGTAGAGAGGTACATCCACTGTAACCTCCAAGCCTATTACTACTTTCTAGAATGCTAAGGACACCATGTCCTATAAAATCTGATGTGTATGGGCTTCGTAGATTGGTCTAAACCCACTCGTTGTCTATAACTGAATTGGACCGGTGTAGAATATCTGTGTTAGTACGTAAAATCCACAAATGATTCCCCCCATCTTTGGGGGTGTATGTGATGTTGCTGATAGGTAAATGTGGCCCCAAAATAGGATAAACCACATGTAATCTATAACTCTACCTTACATGGGGAACAAAATATGATTATTAGAAACCAAGTCATGCACAAACAAGGATGGCTAGGCAAAGACAAGTGTTGGTAAGAAAACACATGCATGTAGAAAACAAGTGTAAAGTATGCATACAATGTAAAAACTACCAAGAATAGTAGTGTAAACACACAAGAAGAAAACTAAGCCGCACAAAGTGAATCGAAAACATGGGACATTAATCATAATGTCGCAATATATACAAGGCCATCATGGCTTAAAAAAAAGTGTGCACACAAACATAGGGAAAATAATGCATACAAGAAACAAATAAAGAACAAGTACAAAAAAGTAGTCATGAAAACATGTAATCTTCCAAAATAAGTGCTGCACATGGAACACCCATTAGCATGTTAGAGAAATAACCAGTATGTCAAAGCATGCATAACCAAGTAAGGTAAAGTGCTAAGGAAAAAAATGAAACAATAACAATACCACATGTGAGAATCGAATGTGGATGCATCAACGACTAGTGTAGTAAGGGTAGAATGAAATCATCCATGATACATGTAAAAGATATGTATTTGCAATCAAAAATAAACAAAGAAGTGAACACACATGTGTGTATGGTATAGATAATGACATATGATAAATAAATATGAAACACTAGTAAATAAGAGTAAAACTCCCGAGCATAATGCAATATGTTGTGGATGGATGAAATGGAATGCAAGATGGAATGATAAGATCCGTGTTCCCTAAGTGAATGGAAGTGTATGCAGTGAGGTTTATATTGTTTTCCCCCTCAACATTCAAGAATTAACCGTAAATGAGAGTGCGTCATTGGGAAATTATCACGTAATGTGTGTTGTGTCTAACATGCTATGATGAACATGTAGGTAGAGTGGTGAGATACAACTAAGAAATGACATATGTGTGTACCCTATAGCCAAAGTGTATATCACACTATATACACGTATAAGTGATGATTTAGCCTAAGTGTATATCACTATAAGATGAATGGTTAAGTGATGATTTATCCCTAAGTGTATATCACTATAAGAAGAAATGAGGAAGTGGTGATGTAACCTAAGGTGTATACCACTACAAAATGATAGAATAGGTGATGATTTAGCCTAAACCATATGCCACTAGCCTAGGATTGTTGCATGCATGATGAGTGTAAGGTCCAATTGATTTGTAAACCCTTGGTAGTTGAGTATGAACCGAGGAACTAAAGTGTGTCATAGGGTGGTGAGTGTAATGCGTAGAGGACAATGCAATGATTAAAATAAATGACATGTGATGAGTAGAATATGTAAATACATGGTGTGTAGAATTCCATACAAGGTGTGTAGAAATGTGTAAAATTTAATGTATAATGCGCGTAGCGTAATATATGTAGATGAGTAATGTAGTATGTAGGGGTGAATATATAATGCTAGACTCATATGTGGTGAAGACTAGTATAGTATGAAGATGTGAAATGAATGATGAATGGTATATGAATATGTATATGATGCAAGGTAATATACATAAATATCCTGTATGAAGTAAAACACATAAGGTGAGGACTAGTATAATGTATGATTATGAATGTGGAAATGGAACAATGTTGTAGACAAATGTGGATAATGGATGGTGTATGGTGTATGATTCACAATGTGTGATGAAACATAATTTTTAATGCTTATAATGTAGTGTGTGGGGTTCAGTGTAGTAGTAATACCTCAAAATTCAAGTGTTCATCGAAGCACAAAAGTGCTTCATCGAGTAGTGATGATGTTAAAAAATGTGATGAAAATTCCTATACAAAAATGCAGATATGATAAATGTCAAAATTATATGATGAGTGAGGGGGAGAGAATTTGAAGTGTTATGCTCCCCCAAGTGCGCACACAAATAAATAATGTAAAATCATCAAGGATAGAATCATCTTCTAGGTAAAAGTCATATGGATAAGAATTGGTGACTTGATAAGCAATAGTTTCTGGTTGATCATGTAATGAGCCATTAAGGTGTAAGTTGTACATTCCCATAGCATATTCCTCATTAGTGAATAGAGGATGTGGAAAACCATTTGCATACCAACAAGTGAGATTTTTTGAATAGAAAATAAAAGAACTATTGTAGATAAAACCATGACCAAAAGGCATATGAAATGAAATGTTAGTTGACTAGGATCAAATTTTCCTCCAATATAAGTAAGCCAAGATTCCCTAATGTGAGTGGAGAAGAATGAGGGGTACATGATAAATAGACTCGAAGATGAAAGACACACAAACCATAAGTGGAATTTATATTGACAAAACCATAGGATAGATTAGGTGCATGCGTAGAAGGACGGAGATCCTTAAAGTTGAAACCAAGACAAGCTAGACCATCATGGGAACATGTAGTGACATCATATGTAGGATCGAATGGAATATGTTCCCAATATGAGTTATGAATGAAAAGTGTACAAGTGAATGGTGGGTGTGCCAAAGTAGGGAATGCATGTGGATATGGATGTGATAGATTGATGTCCATAGACTGGAAATTCCTCGATAAGGAATCATAGTAGTATTAATAGAAGGTGGCATAGAAGAAATTACATCTATCACAAAAATAGTACCATTAAGTGGTGATAAGTGTGGTGGTTCTTCCCTGGGTTGGGGATCATCTGTAATGTATATACGTGGGATATGAAGATTAGTATTAGGATCATGATAAAAATAAAAAAATGGATCATGATCACGAAAAAATGGCATACTCCATGCTCTCATGTAATAATTTAACACATTTATGGACAATAGAAGTGAAAACTTACATGACATGAAGTCATGGTCTACCAAGTAAACAGTTATAGGAAACTGGGAAATAAACAAAGAAAAAGATAGTGTGGAAATTCTTAGGACCAAAAGTGATGGAAAATGTGATATGACTAAAACATGGATGTATGAAGCCATCATAAGCATGTAGTGAAACACTAGATGGACTAACGTCATGCAAAGTAAGACCTAAAACTTTGATAAATGACATGGGATGTAAATTAAGCTCAGACCCATTATTAATCAAAGTATGATTAACAACAACATCATAAATGCAAGAGATAATATACAAATTTGGATCCTTATTGAAATTTTGAACATTAGAGGGAATGTTGGACTTAAATACTAAGTGTGGAGAGAATGCATTAGTAAATTCCTGATAAATTGAGTAGGGATGCATGTCATTATGAATACAAGTAGTAGAAAGAAAAATTTGGACTCTATGGAGTAAATCATGATTTTCAAGTAAACAATCATTGATTGAAATATGCATGATGACTGAATGTAAAATAAAAATATAGAAGGTGCAATGAAGAAGGGTCAGGTTCACCAAAATGATTAACTAAAAATGGACTAAGTAAGTAGTGCAAGGATAGTTAATGTATGCTATGAACAACTATAATAAAGTAAATAAATGTAGTAAACAAGAATGTAAATGAGTTAAACAACCATGCAAAAGGAAATTCTAACCCTAATATTTAAAAGAGAGTAAGGAAATAACTCAGTCGATAACAGATACATGTTAGAGAGTGTCACATAGGTGGTTGGAAAAATCAAGAGCAAGAACGACTATGTAGAAGTCCCGAAAAGAGTAGTTCTAGACTATTTCTCTAGACTGGAGCACTTAGAGGAGGACTGGGGCACCTAGAGGCACTCTGGTCTGCAATCTAGGCACCCTAGTCTATGAAAAATATCTTAAACTAGTTTTTCCAGGGTCGGAAGGTGGTCTGAAACCCTCACTGTGTGTTGCATCAAATTCATTATTCTGCATTGAATGTCACCAATAATCTAAGATGAATGAAAGACTTGAAATACCCCCAAAAAAGCATCAAACACTAAAAAAATAATGCATATGAAGGGGTCAGGCTGACCTCAACTTCCACAATGATGGAATTAATAACTGAGCACTACACTACATCTTAGACCTGATGTAGTTCTATGTGCAAGTGTGTGTGAACATGCCCTAGGTTTCTCTTATGCCAGTCACACTTTGTGAAGTAGCGAGCAATAACTATGTATAAAATGTAATAGAATGCATGCATGGAATATAATATAATCCACCCCCCTATAAAGTGTGATGTACATGTCCTAGCCTTGATGATGGAGCTATGTGAATACAAGTGATCTACAATACAAAGGATGGATGCAACTCTAGATGGATTGATAGTAGTAAGTGAAGCTAGGTCCCTCATTATGGTCTCAGAAATTTATATTTATAGGGTTCTATTCATATAATTTCATAATTAACCCTAAAAAGGCCAAAATTAAGAAAAATAAAGATGCCAAATGACTAGAAAGAGCCTAAAACGTGGTGGGAAAGTATGAAAAAGGACCGGTGTGCCCCTGGTGGGACTAAGGCACCCACGGGTGCCCGAGTACTAGCCCGGGTGCCCTAGTTGAGGCTAAAATGATGGGAAATGACTGAAATAGACTAGGCATGTGGCTAAAAAGGGTCAATAATGATGAAATAAAATAAAACAAGATGGCAAAAACACGGGGTTAATTAATACTTTCTTCACTAAAGAACCTTCTAAATAGTAGTATGAAACCGAGATAAATAAATGTATAAAGTGCATGATTTTGTGACTACACCCACATAGTGAAGACCATCATATCTCATGCAAACCACCTTTGAGAACACATTCCTAAAACATCTTCTCTAGAAGACTAATACTTTAAAGACTCTTCTTGACATTACTGCACCTTGTAAATTTTCACTCTTGATCACCATTTGTTTCTTTTTCCATAGTTTACTTAACTAGATCAATAATATCTTCTAACATAGATCTCATATCACTATAATGAATACTTTCCTTCATGAGACTACTCACCTTCTCTCAAGAGCACAAGATATACCTTTGTCAACATCTTTTAGGCTATAACATGAGCCTCAAAATTATGAGTCTTTAATCTAGTCTAGGTAAACCATTGCCATAACCACATACACACATGTTTATACTAATATTCATTATTATAAGATCACCTTATCATGCTTGAGAATTAGCAACAAACACCACAAGATCATAAAACCTTTAACATGAAACCAATATTGAATCATAAGCTATAAAGCATACCTTGAGTGAAGCACTTGAGAACACAATGTCTACCCCTTGGATAATCATCACTCTATAGTTACAGAAGAAAATTGAAAACCTCCATATACTATTTTCACCTTGGAATTGAATCATCATTTCATGTTCTCTACTTATGAAGACTTTATTCATATATGAAATCAATTCTTTTAATAGTTATGTACAACCTTTAAGAATCATTATTACTAATTAAATGGTACTACCCATATTTGTCTTCTACCATCTTCTTGGAGCGTAAAACCACATGACCATAATTTATTTTAACACTTTCTAGAATATTCTCAAATATTTTTAGCACACTCAAACTAATCTTCATGACTGCACACCTTTAAAATGTGATGGCCAATTAATGGAACTAGAGAACATATATGAATATCTACTCCTCAGATTCTAGACCTTAAACTATATTTCATATGAATTCAAACACCATACCTTATACCCTTACTCCATCAAGCTACATCAATGAATTCATTTGGAATAATTGTTTCTCCTTAAACATATATACAATCCTGTGATCACTTTTCTTGAATGAAAAGAAAAATTCATTGAAAAATTTAGATATTGCTTAATGAAAAGATGGACCTTTACCTTGATGAACTCTTGATAATTTCATGCCCTTATTGGCTTGTAGTTTTTCTTTGGTTTAGAATATATCCTTACCTTCACAATGTCAACATTATTTGACACATAACCTTGATTTTCACAACCAATCAATTTTTTTTCAAGATACTCTTTGAACTCTTCATTGCATATCTTTATGATCAAGACTTCAGGAACCACATCTTCTCCTGAATCAATCTCACAAACTAGGTTCTTTCCTTTTAAACAACTACGATCTTACTCAATTATGATCAATATGTTATAGTTGATACCACTATATTCACTTTCATAATCACTTGAAGAGATGATTTTTACTTGTATATATTCAAACATGACTATGATACTTTTAGGATATATATTTTAGTCATCTTCAACACCTTTATCTTCATTTAAGTGATTTTATCCTTTAGGGAAATATGCTTTAGGGCTTGTTTCCATTTACATGAGATAGGTATATTCTCTGTGATTATTTTTCTCAATAGGGAAGACACTTCACTTGCTTTAGTACTTATATATTTTTTGAGAGTATGCACTTCTTCTGTCTTGACTTTTGTGTCTTCCTCATATATAAACTCCAATTTTTCCCATAAATCCTTATCTTACATAAATTCCATCACCTTAAAATGAATAGGATCTAACATTACACTCAATATGGCCTTCTTAGATGTCAATTCCATAGGATAACATGCATCGAGTTTTGCAGCCCAAGCAAGTAGATCAAACAGAAAATCACGAAAAATGGCTAAGTCCTAGTCCTAGGAGCAGTCGGGACATTTGGGACATCTAGGCGCGGATCGGCCGAAAAGCCTCCAGGCGGCCCGTGAAGCAAAGGGACATCTGGGCCACAGGTACGCGCGGGACGCGAAATGCCCGAATCGGCCGAAAGAAGGAAAAATTTGCCCAAGTCTTCATCCGGGACAAACGGGACACAAGTACGCGAAGTACGCGAACCGGCCGGATCGGCCGAAATGAGAACAAACAGTCCGGAAGCAAAAGGGACATCTGGGCCAGAAGTACGCGAATCGGCCGGATCGGGCGAACCGGAAGAATTTGTCCCACGAAGCACTGGGACATTTGGGACAAATGGACGCGAACCGGCCGGTTCGGCCGAAACAGAGAAAGTTCGTAAAGGGACATCTGGGCCGCAGGGACGCGAGGGACGCGGATAGCCGAAAAAGCCGAGAGCCAATCAGATTGCGCCACGTGTCATCGGCAAATGAGGGACGAGGAAGCCCATTTCGGGCGGATCGGAGGTTTTTGTCCCAAACAGTTTGGGACATCCGGGACATAAAGACGCGAAGGGCGCGAAAAGCCGCAAACCCGCGGACCAATCAAATCACGACACGTGTCACAAGGGAGATAGTCCAAAAGTCAAAGGGCGAGGTTTCGAGCACTGACCCGAACCAATGAAATAGCGCCACGTGTCCAAGTTTAAGGGGCCCACAAGGAAATTTCAAAAGGAAAGCCCGCGAAAGGTAGAGGAGAGAGAATTGCTCATCCAATCAGCACGTGCCACGTGTCATCCAGTGGCAGAGCGCGGAAAGATTTCAAAACACGTTTTGGCCCGCTTTTTGCCCTAAATCTTCGTATCGCCATAACTTCGATCCAGAGCTCGATTGCACGTTCTTTATATCAATGGAAAGTGGTAAAATTCTCTACACGATTCCGGGTCAATCTTGCATTTTGGTTCAGTTTGAGAGAGAAAATCAAGAAACACCTCGCGCATGAAATAACAAGCGTAGTAATGCTTCAACAAACAACTTTAATGCAGCAGAGCATGGGCCGCCGCTTCTCGCTAGACAACCCCACCTTTTGCCAGATCCGCCGCTTCGCCATAATGAGATGAATGGAATGCAACCTGGAGGTGGTTGGGGTAGATTTGGCTTTCCTCTCTCTCTCCCTCTCTCATTCTTTCTATATATTGTAAAGAGGAGCTTCTTTTCGTAGGTCGAACATTTTTCTGCTTTTGCCTCTCTCCTTCTTCTCCTCAGTGAATTTGTGGAGTTCGAACCTCTCATTTGAACTCAATACTATTCTCTACCCTCATGGCATTCTCGTAGTGTATTGTATCAATCTTTGGAGCAAGTAATGCATGTCTCGTGGATGATTCTCACCTCTCTCGTGTTCATTTTTGCATCCTCCCGGTCTTTCACCGCAGTTTTGTCATCTCAGTGCATGATCTTATATCACATTCAAATGGTCTCGTGTTCACCGGAAAAATAGGTGTTCTTCATTCCTGCATCACCTCTATTAGCTTAGATTTATTTTATGCATCTTCTTACCTTGTCTCCTCGCAGATTAGATTAGGTTTTGAGAAAACCCTCTCGCATATTTCGTGTGCATCCGAACAGAGGAATAGGAACCAGCTTCTTCTCGGAGAATCCTTTCTCATTTTTCAAGTCCCACACTTGAGAAAGGATTCAATGTTATGCAATCACACCGATGCCAAAGTGATCAACCTAGAAACCTGATCTGCATCCAGGGGTGCTGTGATTTTGCATCAACAGTTTTGGCACGACTGGGGGGACCTAGAGGTCTCATTTTTATTGCAGCAGAAAGTTGATATGCATCTCGCTGCAATTTTCTTGCTTGAAAGAGCTATTATTCACATATCCGCGACTCCAAAAGGAAGATCAACTGGTTTCAAAGAAGACAGCCCGAAAGCTTATGAGAAGAATCACAAGGTCAAGAGTTGGAGAAGAAGAAGTGTTGTTTGAATACTTGCAATTATCTCCAAGAAGAAGGCAAAGAGGAAGAAGGATTCAAAGGTCTCCATCTCCACCAAACAGAACTCTCTCAACTCCTCCACCTGCTCGGCCTTTCATTCAATATTCAAGAGTCCTTCGACCAATCAGAATGGCGCAACCACTAAATCCCTTTGTCAATTTCACTGGCAGCAGCCCACTCGCCCTCAATGCACAGAATCCAGTTCCAATTGCAGCATTGAAGAACATTCCATTTTTCACCGAGAAAATCATACCACTCCCGGTGATCATGTAAAAGACATTGCTAACGCCTCAGCAATCCATGAGATAAATGAAATGGATGTAGTCACAAATTGCCGGCATCTTCATTCAAGGGGAAAGCATTGCAATGGTTTAGGAGCCTTGGAGCTGGCTCTATCACAAACTGGAATCAGCTGTGTATTGCACTTCATGAGCAGTTTGGAGAAAAGGGAGACAATTTGTCTCTACTAGAACAATTGACAACTATCAAGAGAGCCCCCAACGAGCAGCTGACTGATTTCAACTTCAGATTTCAAAGGTCTTGGGATAGGATTCCAAAGTGGCAAGGGCAAAGCCAACAAAGAAAGGTGCTTTTCTATACTATCTTAAAGCTTTGAATTCTGATATTTCTATGTTAATTCAATCTATGGGAGGCACAACCTTACCTGCTGCTTATAGCATTGCCATTAGAGCCGAAAACTGTCTTATCCAAGCTGGTAAATTGGCTCCTAGGCCTCCAATGCCATTATATCCAAGTTTAGAGAGCCCAAGTGCTAGTCAAGCACCTGTCTTAGCTCCTATTCCCACTCCTAGAAATCAGAGTTCAAATGAAGCTTCCACTTCATCTCCAAGTGCCCCAAATGAGCTTCAAGAGGTCATGAAGCAATTGCAAAATCTAGGCAATGAGCTGGTCACTCTCAAAAGACAGCAAGCTCAAGGTTTTAGACCTTCATATCAGCCTCAAGCTCAACCTAATAGGCAGCCATATCAGCCTCAAAGGCCACCTAATCCAGCTACAAATATGAATCAAACAAGGCCTCCTGTCAATAGACCATTCCAAATTTATAATCCAAATGCCATATCTCGCCTCTAGGGCATTAGTACCAAAGACAAAACAACATTGCCCAGAGTATGATTGGTGTTTTCCATGTAATGAGCCTCATAATCAATCCATGTGCTTCAATGGTGCTTTGACTCAAGCTTTAATGGTAACAACTACTGGTGTGGAGGGTGAGAATAGTCAAGAAAACAGCCAACAACAAGAAACATTCAAACAACAATCAGCCCCAAATGACACCACATTGGTAAATTGGCAAGCAGAGGATTTTTGTGGCATGAACCAGTAGCTTCTCAAGGTGTCAGCAGCAACACAAGGTCAAAAAGGAGAAATTTGGGTGAAGAACAGCCATTAGCCCCAGCCAATCCACAACCTTCCATGGCTCCACAAATGATTGGCAAGCAAAGTCCCGCTTCAAATGCACAAGGACAGCCAAGAACAGCCCCTAGGCCAACTCAAATGCCAGCTGCTGCTGCCCACATACAAGGAGTAAATGTGCAAACCAAGGGGCAGCAGAGAGATCCTTCATCACCATTCAGTATCATTGATCAGATGAAGAAAACAAACGTCAATATATCTATGTGGGAATCCCTAGCTATCCTGTGCCAAAGAGATCTCACCGCAAGCCGCCATGAAGGATCGCCAACTTCAATCAAGAGATACAAGACAAAGTGCTTACAAATGCTGCCCAATCGAGGGAAATCATGGAGGACAACAAGGTAAGATGTCAAACCCCCTCCTTTCTATGTTTCATTAATCATTGGAAATCAGCTAGTGCACAATTGCATGATAGACTCCGGGCAAGTAGTAGGCTCAAGAATGCCTAAACAAATAGCTGATCGCTTAGGGCTCCAAAGATGAAATAACATCTAAGGGAGTAGTGCAATGGATGGGACAGCAATAGCAATAGCTTGGAGTGATTAGAAATTTGAGTCTTACCTTGCACGCATGTCCAAATGTTGTTGTTTTACAAGATGTGTCAGTCATAGACCTTCCACCACTCTTTGCCCTATGTTTGTCAAGGGACTTCACTGCCAAGATTGGGGGATATTTGTCCGCTGATTGGTCACACATGCTATTCAGAACGAGATATGGAACTAAGGCCACAATCAGATCTGAACCTATTGCAAACTTCCATATTGAGCCCTACACTCCAAGTCAGATTAATGTCAATTGCTCAGCATTTGATCAAGAAGATCACCCTAGCACTGATGAAGCTGACACTAAGGTTGGAAGTATCCCAGATTTGACTCTTGATGAATGGGCAAACAAGGTGCATGCTTTTGATCCTTATCAAGGAATAGAAGAATCTGAGCTAGGAGTCTATTGTATACACGAAGAAAGTCAACCTATTCCTAGCATCACCAAGCCAAACCACAAGGATGACAATGAGGTATGGCAGCTGTTTTTTGATGGATCAAGGAGTAGACAAGGTGCAGGAGGTGGAGCCGTGCTTGTTTCACCTCAAGGAGTAAAGTACTATTCAGCTTTTAGATTTCAATTTGCATGCTCCAATAACACTGCTGAATATGAAGCCTTGGTGCAAGGGATGCATTGGGCAATCAAGAAAAAATAAAGAACTTGCAAGTCTTTGGGGACAGTGAATTGATTGTAAATCAGGTCAAGGGACAAAGATGCGCCAAAAATGATCTACTCAAAGCAAGAACAGGTGTGGGACCTCATGGAAGATTTTGAGGGTTTCGGCATTAAAGCCATTCCTAGGAAAGAGAATCAAGTCACTGACAGGCTTGCAGCAGTAGCAGGGGGCAGCCTTTGACATTGTAGAAAACATTCAACAAGACAAGGTACAACCAAACATCCACGTGATTGTCAGGCCTTCGGTGCCGGATAACGATGTCAGTTGGCAAGTATTTGAGAATGACCAGCAAATCATCCATTTCTTGCAAGAAGAAGCTGAGTTCTCACTAAGAATCAAGAAAAGTCGAACAACAATATGGTGACCAAGTGATACAGCTGAGAACTGACAAGCTGCCCAAGGGACTTATCACTTTGGAGTCCATTTTTAACCCCAATGATCAGTTTAGAAAGGAGAAAGCAAACATTCAGGTTAAGAGAGAAGATTCGGTATCCATATTGGTAGAAGAAAACAAGCCATTGCAAATTGGAAAGATGACAACCGAGCAAGAAAGGTGTGAGTTCATACAAATGCTATGTCAAGAATTCCCGACGTGTTTGCTTGAGCTATGAAGACTTGAAAGGTTTCAATCCCAACTTAGCTCAAAGATACCATCGAATCGATCCAAATACTAAGCCTCACAGTAAAACAGACCACCAATCCACACACATGCCTCTCATGAGGAAAGAATTGGACAAGCTGATTGAGTCAAGAATCATATTCCCAATCAAGCATTCTAGTTGGGTCACAACTTAGTTCCAAATGAAGAAGAGTGGAGAGATCAGGCTGTGTGTTGACTTCAGAGATTTGAATAGAGCCTCTCTCAAGGACCATTATCCACTCCCTTCCATGGAGCAAATATTGCAGGTCGTAGCTGGTTCAGAAAGGTTTTCACTACTTGATGGTTACTCAGGCTTCAATCGATTATGGTGAAGGAGGAAGACCAGCTTCAAGACAGCCTTCACAACCAAATGGGGCACATATGCTTACAAGAAGATGCCATTTGGACTGTCGAACGCCGAGCAACATTCCAGTGAGCTATGGATATGGCATTCAAAGGCTTGATCAACAAGATAGTGCTGATATACCTAGATGATATTACTGTCTTCTCAAAGAATGCAACGAGACCATTTCTTTCACCTCGTGCAAGTGTTTCGAGGTGTAGAAAGTTCTGAGTGTCTTTGAATCCTAAGAAGTGCATCTTTCTTGCACATGAAGGGAAGCTCCTTGGCCATATTGTCTCCAAGGAAGGATTAGCAATTGATCCAGAGAGGGTCAAGCCATAAGAGCACTACCATTGCCAAGCCACAAGAAAGCCCTTCGTAGTTTCCTCGGGAAGGATAAACTTTGTTCGAGAGGTTTGTCCTGATTTTGCAGCCCTCACAAGCCCATCACCAAAATGTTAAGGAAAAGCATGGCTTTCAAGTGGACTAAGGCAAGGAGAGAGTTTTGAAGCAATCAAAGAAGCCATCTCCCAAGCACCCACTCTCATCAACCTGCACTTTTCCAAGGATTTCATCCTCTATGCATTTGGAGGTGATGACACTATTTCTACCATTCTCGCACAAAGCAGCAGAACAAAGATAATGATGAATGCCGATTGCCTTCTTCACCAGAGCCTAGATGACTCAAAGTGAGGTACTCTTTTATTGAAAAGCATGTGCTTGCAAAAATCGAAGCTTGAAGAAATTCAAGCATTTAGTCTCAAACAACAAGGTCCAAATGCTTGCTAGTCTCACATGTCAAGTTAAGGACTTCCTCCTCAACAAGGATTTGAATGAGAAAAGGGCAGATGGATCACCCGTGTCATGGAGTATGACATTGAGATCAAGATCACCAAGCTGGTAAGAGGCAAAGGTTTGTGTGAGCAGCTCGCTTCCAAACAACCAGACAACCCGTAAGATGAAGAAGACGCTGTCCCGCTATTACAAGATGATCAAAAATAGAAAATGATGATGTGTCCACTCCTGTTGACTCGTAATATGATACATTTCCTACAGAGACGGGCATGTGCCCTCCAGAAATGAGCAAAGCAAAAAGAAGGTACTTCAGATTACAAGCAGTTCCATATGTGCTTGTTGATGGTGTTTTGTTTAAAAAAGACATCAACGGTGTTCTATTAAGATGCATCGGGACAGTCAAAGCCGAGAGGATCTTACACGAGTTCCATGACGGGGAGGCAGGAGGCCATTTCACCCCACGAGTAATAGCTCTCAAAATCATGAAAGCTGGTTACTATTGGCCTACTGTATTCAATGATTGCTACTCATGGGTTAAGAAATGCAAGAAATGTGCATTCTTCACAGGAAAGGAAGGTTAGCAAAGACCGCCCTTCGTCCAATTTCAAGAGATCATCCATTCATGCAATGGGGATTGACTTCACTGAGTCATCAATCCCACCCGAGTCAAGGCCACAAGTGGATTCTTACAAATGGATGCACTATTTCACCAAGTGGACCGAAGCAAAGAGCGCTCAAAGAGGCAAGTGAGTCTAACATACTAGACTTTTATGAAGAAATAGCAAACTGTGTTCAAAGTGCCGCCACCATCATATCAGATAATGCATTAGCATTCATAGGTTCAAAAATTACAGAATGGGCTGTCAAGAATGGAATCTATTTGAGCACCTCTTCAAATTATTACCCGCAGGGTAATGGACAGGCAGAGTCCACAAACAAGAATTTGCTAAAAATCATCAGGACTCTGGATGAAAATCAAAGAACATGGCATACAAGGCTAAAATCAGCGTTATGGGCTGACAGGATAACACCAAAGAGGTCTACAGGTAATTCTCCCTACAAGTTGGTCTATGGGAAGGAGGCAGTATTGCCTATATCATTAGAATTGCCAGCCTTGGAGCTCATGAAGCAGTTTGAGTTATCTGAGTTCAAACCAATGGAGGTCAGGTATGCAGAATTGATGGAATTAGAAGAAATCGTAGAACATGCAGCTTTGATTTATGAAAAGGATCAGCCTTAGTAAAAGATGGTTTGATAAGAGAGCAAGAGCAAGGACCTTCCAGAAGGGGACCTAGTTCTCAAATGGGATGCAGATCGGGAAAACCAGAAGGCATTCCAAGTTTGATGCCATCCGGAGTGGTCCCTACATGGTCACGGATGCAAAAATAGTAATGCCTTCCAATTGTCTCGCATTGATGGAGAGGAGGAACTTCCGATTCCGGTTAACTGAATCTATCTTAAACATTGCTACTAAAAAGAAAAGGTTTGCCCTTGTAAATATTAGTTTAGATTTTCATTCCTCCAAGTGCTTGTGCACATTGTCCTGTGGTAGTTAGGTTTCTATTTCCTAAGTGCTTCGGCACAGGGCTTGCTGCTTCTCAAAGTTTGTTTTCTATAGTTCGAGTGTTGCTGAGAAGAAGTTGCAGATCGTGCTGCTTCAGTTATTGCTTATAACTCCATGCCCAATGGATCGCTAAAAGGCCACTGATCTTCTACCTAAGCAGGTGACCCCGCTGAGTCGTCAAAACTGTTGTCAAAATTTCACCCCCCAGGGTAAATTTCGATAACATGCATCGAGTTTTGCAGCCTTCCAGCAAGTAGATCAAACAGAAAATCACGAAAAATGGCTAAGTCCTAGTCCTAGGAGCAGTCGGGACATTTGGGACATCTAGGCGCGGATCGGCCGAAAAGCCTCCAGCGCCCCGAAGCAAAGGGACATCTGGGCCACAGGTGCGCGCGGGACGCGAAATGCCCGAATCGGCAA
The DNA here is from genome assembly GCA_018340775.1 of Taxus wallichiana var. yunnanensis. NCBI lineage: Eukaryota > Viridiplantae > Streptophyta > Pinopsida > Cupressales > Taxaceae > Taxus > Taxus wallichiana. The sequence continues at coordinate 127,312,702 of CM031239.1, forward strand.
AGAAGGAAAAATTTGCCCAAGTCTTCATCCGGGACAAACGGGACACAAGTACGCTGGCACGCGAAATCGCGAACCGGATCGGCCGAAATGAGAACAAACAGTCCGGAAGCAAAAGGGACATCTGGGCTAGAGTACGCGAATCGGCCGGATCGGGCGAACCGGAAGAATTTGTCCCACGAAGCACTGGGACATTTGGGACAAATGGACGTGAACCGGCCGGTTCGGCCGAAACAGAGAAAGTTCGTACTGGGACATCTGGGCCGCAGGGACGCGAGGGACGCGGATAGCCGAAAAAGCCGAGAGCCAATCAGATTGCGCCACGTGTCATCGGCAAATGAGGGACGAGGAAGCCCATTTCGGGCGGATCGGAGGTTTTTGTCCCAAACAGTTTGGGACATCCGGGACATAAAGACGCGAAGGGCGCGAAAAGCCGGCAAACCCGCGGACCAATCAAATCACGACACGTGTCACAAGGGAGATAGTCCAAAAGTCAAAGGGCGAGGTTTCGAGCACTGACCCGAACCAATGAAATAGCGCCACGTGTCCAAGTTTAAGGGGCCCACAAGGAAATTTCAAAAGGAAAGCCCGCGAAAGGTAGAGGAGAGAGAATTGCTCGTCCAATCAGCACGTGCCACGTGTCATCCAGGTGGCAGAGCGCGGGAAAGATTTCAAAACACGTTTTGGCCCGTTTTTGCCCTAAATCTTCAGATCGCCATAACTTTCGATCCAGAGCTCGGATTGGCACGTTCTTTATATCAATGGAAAGCTGGTAAAATTCTCTACACGATTCCGGGGTCAATCTTGCATTTTGGTTCAGTTTGGAGAGAGAAAATCAAGAAACACCTCTGGCACGAAATAACAAGCAGAAGTAATGCTTCAACAAACAACTTTAATGCAAAGCAGATACCACGCTTCTCTGCTAGACAAACCCCCGCTTTGCCAGATCCGCCGCTTCTGCCATAATGAGATGAATGGAATGCAACCTGAGGTGGTTGGGGTAGATTTGGCTTTCCTCTCTCTCTTTCCCTCTCTCATTCTTTCTATATATTGTAAAGAGGAGCTTCTTTTCAAAGGTCGAACATTTTTCTGTTTTGCCTCTCCCTTCTTCTCCTCAGGCGAATTTGTGGAGTTCGAACCTCTCATTTGAACTGTAATACTATTCTACCTCATGGCATTCTATAGTGTATTGTATCAATCTTTGGAGCAAGTAATGCATGTCTGTGGATGATTCTCAGCCCTCTCTGTGTTCATTTTTGCATCCTCCTGGTCTTTCACTGCAGGTTTTGTCATCTGTGCATGATCTTATATCACATTCAAATGGTCTGTGTTCACTGGAAAAATAGGTGTTCTTCATTCCTCGATGCATCACCTCTATTAGCTTAGATTTATTTTATGCATCTTCTTACCTTGTCTCCTCGCAGATTAGATTAGGTTTTGAGAAAACCTCTCGCATATTTCGTGTGCATCCGAACAGAGGAATAGGAACCAGCCTTCTCTCGGAGAATTCTTTCTCATTTTTCAAGTCCCACACTTGGAGAAAGGATTCAATGTTATGCAATCACACCGGATGCCAAAGTGATCAAAAGAGTACACATGAACACAAGATATATGTGGGAAACCCTCAAGGGGAAGAAAAACCACTAAACCTATTCTTATATTGCTCAAAATAAATGACTTATGTGAATATTACATATCACACAAGATTTATTTAGTGAGGAAAAAATCCCATAAGGAGCACCAATGTTCACTTTATAAAATATTTCCTAAGTATTAGAGGCACATAAGGATGGGGTGCATAGGAAGAGGATGCATAGGTATGAGTGGAAGTTCAGAAAAAGAAGGTCACATCAGGGAAATTCAGAGTTCATGAATTATCTGTTTTACATATTACAGAATAAGAATGGATTGAGTGTAGAACACACATTTGATAGAGATAGAAGACTTAAAGGCTACATCAAGTTAATTTGGGAACAAGAGGAAGATGAAGAATCATGCATAGTTTGAGATAATAATAGGATTAGATCTATAGTTAATCATAGATGATCTATTATCAAGCGAAGCTTGTATGCTTCTTTGTTTTCTTTTGTAGTGGCACATGACTATTCTTAGCATGCATCTTATTTTGAGAAGTGCATGTGTGGTGAAAGGAAAGTCCCCACTATTATATGTATGTATTGATTTGCATGGTTTAGATATACACTGGATTTTTATAGACTTATGCTACTAGTATGATTTTGCGTGCATAACTTTGTGATGGTAACTATGATGTATTTAGCTATTGTGTTTTTCCATGAATTAATATAATGGATCTTTGTGGATGGTTATTGATTGTTGATGTCTTTGTTACTAGTTATTCTATGGTAAATCTGATCTTGGTCCTTATTTGATTCATTATGCAATATGGTTATGAAATGATTCTTATTTTATCTTAAATTACTTGGTATGGATATGGAATATATGAATGATCATGCTAACATATTGACAAACCTAGTATAAAAAGAGGGATATGGTACCTTTGCGTGCTTCAGGTGAGTGCTCAAATATGTCTGAGTGATGGGCCAGTGCATCTAAGGTTTTGGAAAAGAAAAAAATAGTACATTTTGATTTTGTTTCTGGGACCTATTTTCAAGATATTGCAAGGATGTTTCATGATGAATACATATCGGTTGATGTTGGAGACCATTGAGAGTTGGGTTCTAGAATTAGAAGACCGGTTTTACCACGATGTAATATCGACCCAATTTCGATGCTCACATGTGGGTTGATGAACATCTATATCATGAAATGTATGATACATTCTTATGCTATTTTCTTATATATTTGTACGAGTGGCTGGTAGCATATGCATCAAAGAAGAATTGGAGATATAGAATAATTTTTTGGACACAAGAAGATTTCTAGACTCTATTTGATGCTTTGATGTGACAAGGAGGCATGTTGTAGATCATTTGTGGAGTGGTGTTTTGCATAGTTACATGTTGGATTACACTATTTTTATTTATTCTTGTCTAAAGGTTGCTAAGTTTTAGCTCTTGTGTGAACCTAGAGGATCTTATTTATGCGCTATCCCTTTAGCAATTAGGATCTTGTTGTTGACTTTGGATTTGGAAAAATTACCTATGGCTACCTAAACCTCCACTACATACGGGGAAGGATTAGGTGTGGTGAAAGATGAAAAAATTATGACAAGAAAGGAAAGAGAGGAAAGAAAACTTAAGTATTATGAAGCATGTGAGAGGAAATTAGTGAAGAAGTTTGATATTGAGGAGTCTATGGAGTTGTGGAGGATGATGTCTCATGAAGTATTTAAAGCTCATGTGGAATACATGGAATAAGAGTATCAGAATATCCCTCACTTAGGAAATCATGGAAGAGAATCCCCTTAAGCTTCAGATGAGAGCACGTGAGAATAAGAGAGCATAAGGACCATGGGCATGCATATGATCCCACCTGGGACCTTTCCCTTACGCTTGGTGTTCCAGTTCTTGAAATAGTTATTGAGAAACATGATAGTGTTGGTGATAGAGTATCAACATGTATATTTCATTTTCCATTGATTACATAAGTTCATTAGATGAAAAGTTCATCTATGTCTGTGTAGACATCTTCTTTGTTTGGTGGCCCGATTGGTTGTATATTTTTGGCACATCATCTACATAGAGCTTGGGCATGTAGAACGTTGGTAATAAGTCTAGAAGTAGTACAACATCGTATACCATAGGATTTTAATTTAATACAATAGTTAGAACACATAGTAGTTCATCCTCTAGTATGATTCCCGCTACAGGAGATGTATAAGGAGGATCTGGAGGTTTGAGATCTAGTGGATCTCGGTGGTTTGTAGAGGTGAAGGTAATACTAGAGGTAATACAATTTTTGGATCTATTGGGCATGGTATGTACTAACCACAAAAATTTTATTACAAGATGTCTCTTTACCTATCAGAGTACAAAGGCATTGTGGATGCAACAGAGCATGTGCATACGTGTGAGATTTTATGGTGCGCTAAGGTAATTACAGCTCCTTAGTGTAAGGTAAGTCAGTTTGCTACTACTTTACAAGGGCGTGCATATAGTTGGTATAGGAAGTATGATCTAAACCAAACTAATGTAGATTACAAAGTGTTACGTGATACTTTCTTGAATGAGTTTAATATACTTGAGTTTGAATAGAAAAGCATCAATACACTAAAGGAGATTAAACATGGCATGGCTGAGAGTGTAAGGGAGTATGATGCATGCTTTAAAACTTTACTATAAATTTTTTCTTATGATATTCACCCCAGCTAGCATGCATAGTGGTTTATTGGCATTTTGATCACACCTTTCAGAAGGGAACTCTCTCATAAGACATTTATAGATATGTGCAAGGCTTTGAAAGTATCTCTACATGTTCAGGTAGGTAGGAGTGTAGACACTGAAGCTAGCCCATTATTGGAGGTGTAAATTGCATCTATGGCAAAAAAATTGGAGAAAATATCATCCAATTTGTCTCATGAGACATGCAGTGGAATATGGTGTACAGATTGCAAGGTGGAAGGACATACTAAGGATAGATTTCCTCATAAATTGGTGCATTCCATATTGCTAGATTTTGAGATTTTTCACTTGGATCATGATTCAAGTAGATGCCTACTATTGCAGCATGTGATCTAGAAGAATGTTTCTTGCTATTGTAAGATTTGTAAGTCTCACACTCATGATACAAAGAATTGTAGACTGATTGATTAGATTCATGAATCTTATATAAACCGGTGTATGCCAACTAGTGTTGTGAATAATTTAAACAAGCAAGAAGGAAAACATCATGAAGGGTGCTCTGATGGAGGTGATAGAGGTAGAGGTTACCATGGAGGATATAGATTCCCTGGTCATGGCGGTGGAAGAGGTGATTTTCCACAAGGAACCTATTTTACATGCAGATCCCCTGATCATTATAGGCATGAATGCCCTCATAACATAGTCTGCTCATGGTACAAGAAGCAACATAAGTTTGAATAATGTTCTAAGTTATATGAGCACATGATTAAGAATTATAAGAAGAATGATAAGGGCGCGTGGATTACTAAAGTGCAATTCTCCATAGAAGACCAGTGGATTCCTAAGATTGCACTTGATTTTGAGATGATGCATGTATTAGTGACTACATGCATTGAGGATACACACACTCGTGAGATCCTGAAGTAGAAACCTATTCTTACAAAGCAATAGGTGATAAATGTGAAATATCTAGATCCTACATATGGAAAGGAAGTTTATCAGGAAACTATGGAGGTTATTAGAAACTTGCAAGGTAAGATACAATGTTTGAAGGAGAAGTCACGAAAGATGGAGCAAGTGAAGATAGTTGAACTACCTCAAAAATATTTTGATGACTTGAAGAAGGTTTGTAAGATGTTACACGAGGAAAATATAATTCCATTGTTAGGGGAATGACTAAGGGAGAAGATACCATGTGTTGGATCTGAACATGAGAGAAAAATATTGCATGCAAACTTACCTCCTCACAATCTTTAGTATGATAAAGAGATAAATTTAAATTGATGTGTGGTTGTTGAGTAACATACAGATTGATACATGTTTAGAAGTAAATGTGCTCACTTTGGATGAGTGAAATCAGATGGGGAGACCACCATTACAACCCTCTTTGAATGTGTTGTATATGGCGAATAGGACTAGAGCCATGCCTATTGGAGTATTGAAGGATGACACTATTACTATACAAGGGGCCAAGTTCATTGGGGAATTTGAGGTCTTGGTACTTGTAGAAGTAGATAGTTTTCCATCATTACTTGTGCAACCTTGGTGTTATGTGAATAATGTTGATCTGCACTTTAATAAAGGTTATATTAGTTTTGAGAACAAAGAGGAGTGTGTAATTATTCCTTTGATATATGGGAAGGATGCACCTTATGTAGAAACTTGAGTGAAAAGGATCTTAATAGGATATATGCATGAATAGTTAGGGATCCTAAATTACTTGAACCATCTAAGGAAGGTGTTATATAGTGGGATGATGCTTAGTCTATGAGTGATATAATCAGTATTTCCTATGAGAATTGGGCACATGAAACATATGAAATGGTTAGGTGAGAGATCAAGAACATAGTTACTCACATGATCATGCCATGCACTCGTTCAAAATTTGAGTCATAACCAGGTACCTCAGTACACTAGTGAAGGAAATTCTGATGTATTTCTACATGCCATGGAAGCCCAGTGGAAGGATGAGGGTGACAGAAGAAATATGATTATTTATACCCTATGTGGGACAACAACACATTGGTGGAAAGACACTGAGTTAACCTTTTAGAATGGCGAGAGGTGAGAATCACATTTTCTACTAGGTTTCTAAGGAATAATGTACCTTCAAAAATATATGAATTCCATGGGAATGATTTTTCTTTACATCACGTTCAAAAGTGTGAGAGACTCTGGATAGAGGGGCAGGTCTTGCCACCATCACTCTGGGTATATAATTTCTATGCCACTCTAAACAGTTGTGCACGTAGATGGTATGTTCATACAACATTAGCAAGAGCAACAATAATTGGTAATAAATTACCTCGGTATGATTCGGACATTTGACTACTTTTTGACTAAACCTCTGGTAAATGAAGCATTATATATTATGAAGCAACTTACCTTGGGGGATAGTAAAAAATATGAGGAAATCCTGTTAGATATGTTTAGAGAGTTATATTTAGAGGTGTATTTTGAAGAAGAAGAGACAGAGAAGGAGCATATTGGCCGTTCGTAGCTAGAGAAAGATAAGGGTAAGCTAGTTTACATGATTGATGATGAGGAAGCCGAGAATTCGGATGGTGATCACACTATAGGTATGCGCGAGATCTTATATAGTGTTGATGAGAAGGAACGCACTTATCATGAACCTATGAAAATGAAGAAGGTCAAAATTGAGATAGATAAAAAACATATGGAAGATATTGTTGGTGCAAATCAGCAAAACCTCTGGATGTTGATCAGACTTCTAGTTTGACATTTTGGACATCCAGTGTGATTGCACAACATTGAATCTTTTCCTCAAGTGTGGGACTTATAAAAATGGGAAAAGAATATCTAGTTTAGAGGCTGGTTCCTCAACTCCTCTAATTAGGTGTATTACTTGCAAGTTACAAGAGGTTTCAAACTCAAAATCCTACTCTAAATTCCAAAGGGGGTAGAGCTAAAGAATGCAAAAAAAAACCTGAGACTAACGCTAGTAAGGTGATGCACCAAAGGAGTGGTGAGCATCTTTTACTTCTACAGATTGACACAAATCATAGAAATGAAAAAAACTTCATGCACAAACTGATAAACTATAATGAAAGGTCAGAAATGAATCAAACAACACAAATAGAGGATTAAAACTCATTCACAGAGCCTGCATTGTCATTTTTAACATCAAAAACACTTACATTACAACATTTGAGAGGAAAAAATAGGTTGCAATCTTGGAAGAGGTCTGATATTCCACAAAATCACTTTTAAGGTGAAAGAGGGAGCCTACAATACATGAAAAATGTTCAACCTCCCAAAAATGAGCCAAATCTAGCTTTTACCATGCCAAAAATGACCCAGAGAGAGAAACATGGGAAAACATGGGAGAGCTTCAACCACCAACCAAAAATGCAATAAAACAGCATGGGCATCCTTACAGTCCATTCCCTGATGTTTTTTTCCATGCTGGGAGAGAATGCGAGCCATTCTTCATTAAAAATGGTGGTTGAAACGTCATTTCTATCCATTACCACATGCGAGAGGAGTTTCTCAATTTTATCTCTCCAAAATCCATCAAAATACAAAATTGGGCCCATAATATTGTAGATAATTTCACTAACTTTCATTGATATAAAGAACGCAAAAAAATGAGCTCTGGATCAAAAGTTATGACCATTTGAAATTTTAGGGCAAAACAAGGCCAAAACGGATTGGCGGGTGAAAATTTTGAAATTTTCCACTTTTTGCATTTGGGAAAATTTCCCCCCGTGCTCTACCATTTTAGGTCCCCATGGCATCTTCCATTTTAGGTCTTGAGACACATGGCATGAAATCAAAAATCTCTACCGATGCGGATCGAGGACACATGGTGTGATATGATTCACCGCGGACCTCTGCCCCTTAAATTTTCCATCGCTTTTGGCCATATTGGGAAAAATTTTCTTTTTCTGCTGCTCTTGAATTTTTAAAGCTTTGCGCCTCACCAAACATTTCACCAAAATTCTAACTTCATCTCCACCCTCTGCCACTTCTTGGCCTAAGGACACATTTTCCTTTGACCTAACCAAAACACTTTACCAAAATTTTAAATCTCTCTCCCAGGTCCAAAGGTCTTGAGACACATGGCCTTAGGGCTGAAAATTTTTAGTTGCACCAACACTTCAGGAAATTTTCCTAATGTCTTCCCCTAGGACACGTGGCGTGTTAGGGCTCTAATTCACTTAGGCCTAATGGCTTCCCCACAGGACATGGGCGAAATATTCCTTTTTGAAAACTTTCCGAATCACTTGGTAAAATTCCAAGTTTACCTCCACCCTCCGTCACTCCCGAGGACACGTGGCAGGATATTACTGGCTATGGGCCTTTCAGGGGAAATTTTCCCACAAAAACTCCACCGAGCCATAACTTCAAAAATACATGGAGTTAGGAGGAAAACTTTACCTTTCTGGAAAGCTGAGAAAGAGCTCTATCTAATGGTGTCATTTCTAGAAGGTCTTGAGTGCCTAAAAAGTAAAAAATTATGACTGAGGCACAAGAGAGGGAAGAATGAAGGGAGTTAGCCACAAAATGAGCAAGGGGATCATTTTGGATAACAATTTGGTGACTCAAAGGAGTCATCTGCTTGCTGGATGAAGTTACCAGTTGCCTGAAGCAATCTATTGGGCATGTAGTCATCAAATTCTCTGCTTGGTACCCCAATTGATTAGAACACTACAAGGAGGAAGATGGAGGGTGGCACATCACCTGATTGGAGCAACTCCTGTAAAACACATTTCCTGGGACAACAAGATTGTGCCAAAGCACTTAGGAAAAGCAAAGCTAATCTACAATAAGATAATGTCCATAAGCACTTGGAGGAATGAAAACCTAAGCTAATATGTATAAGGTGGAGAATTCCCTTCAGTAGCAATGCTTTAGATGGATTCCATTGACTAGAATCTGCAATTCTTTGCCATCCAATGAAGACAATTGGAAAGCATTGTTGTCCTTACACTTTGTGACCATGTATGGGCCACTCTAAATGGCATAAAATTTTGAATGCCTTCCCGTTTTTCTCTGTCTACATCCCATTTTAACACTAGATCTCCAACTTGGAAAGATCTATTCTTGGCCTTCCTATCAAAGGTCTTCTTGATCAAAGCTTGATCCTTCTCCATTGCTTGGGATGCCTGATTTCTGATTTCTTAGAGCTCCATCAATTCTACATATCTAACCTCCATGGGCCCAAACTCCAACAACTCCAACTGTTTCATGAGTTCTAATGTTGGCAACTCAAGTGACATGGGAAAATTACCTCTCTTCCATAAACAAGCCTAAATGGAGAATTACCTGTAGATCTCTTGGGAGTTATCCTATCAGCCCATAAGGCTGATTTCAATTTGGTATGCCAAGACCTCTGATTTTCATCAAGAGTCCTCCTAATGATCCTTAACAAGTTCTTGTTTGTAGATTCAGCTTGGCCATTACCTTGAGGGTAATAATTTGATGAAGTGCTTAGGTAGATCCCATTCTTGATAGCCCATTCAATTACCTTGGACCCAATGAATGCCAATGCATTATCTGATATTATTGTAGCAGGTACGCTAAATCTGGTTACTATTCCCTCATATAAGTCCAGGATGCTAGATTCATTTTCTTCCTTGAGTGTTACTGCTTTAGTCCACTTGGTGAAGTAATCTGTTGCTATTAAAATCCATTTGTGTCCTTGGCTTGAATTTGGATTAGTGATTCCAATGAAGTCCAAACCCCATTGCATGAATGGATGATCAATTGAAATTAGATGTAATGGAAGGGCAGCTAGCCTCTCCTTACCCGTGAAGAATGCACGATTCTTGCACCTCTTGATCCATGCATAAAAATCACTAAAAATCTTGGGCCAATAATAGCCAGCCCTCATGATCTTTAGAGCTATCACTCTCGGTGCAAAATGACCACCAGCTGATCCACCATGGAACTCTTCCAACACCCTATGAATATGATTTGTACCAATGCATCTCAGTAGCACTCCATTCACATCCTTTTTGAACAAAACACCATCAACAAGGGCATATGGGACAACCTGCAATCTAAAGTGTCTTCTTTTGGTCTTGTTCATCTCTGGAGGGCATAGACTTGTGCTTAGGAAGTGCATTATGTCTTGGGTCCAGCAAGGAGTGAGGACATCATCATTTTCCTTTTGAGTGCTTCCTTGCTCATGGCTGTCTTGTAATGCCAAAACAGCCTCCTTCTCATTACATGCTTCCTTGTGTTTGTTCAAGACTAGCTGCTCACACAATCCTTTTCCTCTGACCAACTTGGTGAATTTGATCTCAATTTCATACTCCATGAAATGAGTAATCCAACCTGATCTCTTTTCATTCAATTCTTTGTTGAGGAGGAAGTCTTTAACTCCCACATGACAAACCAACAATTGGACTTTGTTGTTTGAAACTAGATGCTTGAATTTCTTCAAGCTCCCGATTCTTGCAGAACATGTTGTTATCCAAAATTCACCCCCCAGGGTAAATTTTGATAACATGCATTAAATTCTTCGGTCCTCAGCAAGATAGATTGATTCAAGGCAAAAAATCATGTCTCTGGGGTCCCCTCGGCCTTTTTCTAACTCTCCTGTCCAAGAAGAAAAGAGCAAGTTCTAAAAAAGGGTGAAAAAGTTGAAAAAACCAAGCTTGGGCCAGAAAAAATCATGAAAATTGGCTAAGTCCTGGTCCAGTTGGCCCTTGGGACAATTGGGACATCGGGGCTCAAACGGCCGAAAAGCCTCCAGGCGGTCCAAACAGTTTGGGACATCCGGGCCATGGGGACGCACGGGACGCGAAAAGGTGAACCGACCGAAGGTAAAAGAAAAATTGACTAACTACTGTGCAGAACAGTTTGGGACATCTGGGCCGTGAGGATGCAAAGGATGCGAACCACCTGGATCGGCCGAAACAGAGAACTTTCACACTGGGACAGTTGGGACATAGGGATGCGTGGGACGCGGAGAGCCGAAGGAGCCAAGAGCCAATCAAATCACGCCACGTGTCTTCACCTCAAAGAGGGACAGAGAAGCCCAAATCGGGTGGATTGGAGGAATTTGTCCCAGACAGTTCAGGACAACTGGGCCAAAGGGATGTGAGGGACGTGAAAATCCAGCAGGCCCGAGGACGAATCAGGAAACGCCACGTGTCACAAGGGAAAACGTCCAAAATTTCTAAGGGCAAGGTTTGAAGCATTGGCCGAGCCAATAAAAAGAGGACACGTGTCCTAAGGAGAAGGGGAGTGTGGAGCTCGGGGAGAAATTAGAGATTTTGGCCAAAAACTAAAAGGTAAAGGATGACCCCGTGCCCCTGTCCTCCAACCAGATCATGCCACGTGTCCCAAGTGGCGGGGACGCGGGGAAAAATGGGAAATTTTCCAAAATTACAAAAAGTCAAAACTTTCAAGGAAAACCCACGGGTAAGGGAAGGAGAGAGAATTTCTCATCCAATCAAGTCCGACATGTGTCGTCCAGGTGGCGGAGCATGGGAAAAATTTTCAAAACCCATTTTTACCTGTTTTGTGCCCTAAATCTTCAGATCGCCATATCTTTTGATCCAAAGCTCAGATTTACACGTTCTTTATATCATTGGAAAGATTATAAAATTATCTACATGATTCTAGGGTCAATCTTGAATTTTGGTTTAGTCTAGAGAGAGAAAGTTAAGAAACGGCTCTAACGCATGTTCATGGCCAGAAGTGACATTTCAGCGACCAAATTTAATACAGAATGGGTCGCATTCTCCTCCAATTTGGTCAAAAATGGCAGGGTATGGGTTTGTAAGGTCCTCCATGCTGATTTAATGCATTTGTAGTCAATGAGGAATGGGCTTCCATGTTTTTGTATGTTTTCTCTCTCCTGGGCTCGACCCATGCAATGTAAAAGCCAGATTTGGCTCATTTCATAAGGTAGAACACTTTTGGCATAGCAGACTTCTTCTTTCACCTCCAGCAAGTGATTGTTGCAAGAATCAGACCTCTTCAAAGATTGTAACAGTTTTCTACCTCTCTGAGGTTGTAATGCAGTGGTTTTGACATTGGAAATGATAATGCAAGCTTTGTGAATGGGTTTCAATCCTTTGTTTGTATTATTTGCTTCATTTTAGATCATAAATTACATCTTATCAGCTTGTGTATGATTTTATGTTGCAATCTTTGGTTTGTGTCTATTTGCATGACAAAAATATTCACCACTCCTTTTGGTGCATCACCATCTTTAGTTAGTTTCAATTTTTTGCATTTCTATCCCTGTCTCCTTGCAATTTAGAGTAGGATTAGGATCTGAACCTCTGTAGTTGTGCAAATATAGATCTAAATCAGAGGAGTTTGAGGAACCAGCCTCTAATCTGGAGATTCCTCTCTCAGTTTCACAAGTCCCACACTTGGAGAGAGGTTTCCATGTTATGCAATCACACTGGATGCTAACATGATCAAACTAGAAATCTGATCAACATCCAGGGGTGCTGTGATTTCGCACTAACAGTTTTGGCACACCCGGTGGGACCTAGAGGTCTCATTTTATTACAGCAAGGTTGATGTGCATCTGCTGCAATTTTCTTGCTTGAAAAGAGCTATTATTTGCATATCTGGCGACTCCAAGGGGAAGAATCAACTAGTTTCAATAGTGTAGGCCTGAAAACTCATGAGAAGAATCACCACAAGGTCAAGAGTTGGAGAAGAAGAAGTGTTGTTTGAATACCTGCAATTATCTCCAAGAAGAAGGAAAAGAGGAAGAAGGATTCAAAGGTCTCCATCTCCACCAAACAGAACCCTCTCAACTCCTCCACCTGATAGGCCTTTCATTCAGTCAACAAGGGTTTTAAGACCAATTAGAATGGCACAAAACAACCCCTATGTCAACTTCATAGGTAGCAGCCCACTTGCCCTCAATGCACAACATCCAATTCCTATTGCAGCCTTGAAGAACATTCCCTACTTCACTGGAGAAAATCAGACTACTCCAGGGGATCATGTTAAAGATATTGCTAACCTTTGTGCAATTCATGAAATCAATGAGATGCAAGTGGCTATCAAGTTACTGGCATCTTCATTCAAGGGTAAAGCATTGCAATGGTTTAGGAGCCTTGGAGCTAGTTCTATCACAAATTGGAATCAGCTGTGTATAGCACTTCATGAGCAATTTGGAGAAAAGGGAGACAACTTGTCTCTTTTGGAGCAGCTGACAACCATCAAGAGAGCTCCCAATGAGCAGCTGACTAATTTCAACTTCAGATTTCAAAAGACTTGGGAGAGAATTCCAGTGGCAGTCAGGCCAACAGCAGAAGGTGCTTTTCTCTACTATCTCAAAGCTCTAAATTCTGATATTTCTATGTTGATTCAATCCATGGGAGGCATAACCATCCCTATGGCTTATAGCATTGCTGTTAGGGCTGAAAATTGTTTGATCCAAGTGGCAAACTTGCCCTAGACCTCCCATGCCACTGTTTCCAAGTTTAGAGAGTCAAACACCAATCAAGCACCTAATTTGGCTCCTTCTCCCACTCCTAGAAATTAGAGTTCAAATGAAGCTTCCACTTCATCTCTAAGTGCCCCAAATGAGCTTCAAGAAGTCATGAAACAATTGCAAAACCTAGGAAATGAGCTGGTTACTCTCAAGAGGCAACAAGCCCAAGGTTTTAGACCTTCTTATCAACCCCAAGCTCAGACTAACAGGTAGCCATACCAACCACAAAGGCCACCTAACCTAGCTGCAAATATGAATCAAACAAGGCCTCCTATCAATAGACCGTTTCAGCCCTACAATCCAAATGCCATATTTGCCTCTAAGGCATTGGTGCCAACACAAAAAAACATTTCTCAGGAGTATGATTGGTGTTTTCCATGCAATGAGCCTCATAACCAATCCATGTGCTTTAATGGTGCTTTGAATCAAGCATTGATGGTGACAACTACTGGTGTGGAGGGTGAGGGAAGTCAAGGAAATAACCAACAACAAGAAGCATTCCAATAGCAATCAGCCCCAAATGACACCACGTTGGTAAATTGGCAAGCAGAGGATTTTTGTGGCATGAACAAGGTAGTTTCTCAAGGTGTTGCAGCCAACACAAGGTCAAAAAGAAGGAATTTGGGTGAAGAACAGCCATTAGCCCCAACCAATCCATGACCTCCCATGGCTCCACAAATGATTGGCAAGAAAAATCCAATTTCAAATGCACAAGGGCAGCTAAGAACAACTCCTAGACCAACTCAAATACCATTTCTTGCTGCCCACATGTAAGGAGTGAATGTGCAAACCAAGGGACAGAAAAGGGATACTTCATCTCCATTCAGTATCATTGATCAGATGAAGAAGACAAAAGTCAATATATCAATGTGGGAATCCCTATCCATCCCAGGCCAAAGAGATCTGCTGCAAGCTGCCATGAAGGACTGGCCAACTTCAAACCAGCAAGTTCAAATGAAAGACAAATTGCTTACAAATGCTGCCCAGCTTGAGGGAAATCATGGAGGACAACAAGGTAAAATGTTGAAGCCCCCTCCTTTCTATATTTCATTAATCATTGGAAATCAGCTAGTACATAATTGCATGATAGACTCCAGGGCAAGTAGCTCGGTAATGCCTAAACAGATAGCTGATCAGCTAGGGCTTCAATATGAAACCATATCCAAAGGGGTAGTGCAGCTGGATGGGATAACAGTAACAATAACACTTGGGGTGATTAGAAACTTGAGTCTTACCTTGCATGCATGTCCAAATGTTGTTGTTTTACAAGATGTATCAGTCATAGACCTTCCACCACTCTTTGCCCTATGCTTGTCAAGGGACTTCACAGCCAAGATTGGGGGATATTTGTCTACTGATTGGTCACACATGCTATTCAAAATGAGGTATGGAACTAAGGCTACAATCAGGTCAGAACCTATTGCAAACTTCCATATTGAGCCTTACACTCCAAGTCATATTAATGCCAATTGCTCAGCATTTGATCAAGAAGATCACCCAAGCACTGATGAAGCTGACACTAAGGTTGGAAGCATCCCAGATCTAACTCTTGATGAATGGGCAAGCAAGATACATGCATTTGATCCTTATCAAGAAGTGGAAGAATCTGAGCTAGGGGTCTATTGCATACATGAAGAAAATCAGCCTATTCCTAGCATCACCAAGCCAAACCACAAAGATGACAATGAGGTATGGCAGTTGTTTTTTGATGGATCAAGGAGTAGACAAGGTGCAGGAGGTGGAGCCATGCTTGTTTCACCTCAAGGAGTAAAGTACTATTCAGCTTTTAGATTTCAGTTTGCATGCTCCAATAACACTGCTGAATATGAAGCCTTAGTGCAAGGGATGCATTTGGCAATCAAGAAGAAAATAAAGAACTTGCAAGTCTTTGGTGACAGCGAATTGATTGTAAATCAGGTCAAGGGACAGCATGCTACCAAGAATGATCTACTCAAGTGCTAAAAGAACAGGCTGTGGGACCTCATGGAAGATTTTGAGGGTTTTGACATCAAATCCATTCCCAGGAAAGAGAATCAAGCTGCCGATAGGCTTGCAGCAGTAGGGGCAGCCTTTGACATTGTGGAAAGCATTCAACAAGACAAGGTACAACCAAACATCCGCGTGATTGTGAGGCCTTCAGTGCCATATAACAATGTTAGTTGGCAAGTGTTTGAGAATGACCAGCAAATCATCCATTTCTTGCAAGAAGAAGCTGAGTTCTCAGCTAAGAATCAAGAAAGATTGGAAGAGCAAGATGGGTGACCAAGTGGTACAACCGAGAACTAACAAGCTGCCCAAGGGACTTATCACCTAGGAGTCCATTTTTAACCCCAATGATCAGTTTAGAAAGGAGAAAGCAAACATTCAGGTCAAGAGAGAGGATTCAGTATCCATCTTGGTAGAAGAGAAAAACCATTGCAAATTGGAAGGATGACAACCGAACAAGAAAAGTATGAGTTCATACAAATTTGTGTCGAGTTCCCGACATGTTTGCTTGGAGCTATGAAGACTTGAAGGGTTTCAATCCCAACTTAGCTCAGCATACCATCGAATTGGATCCAAATACTAAGCCTATCAGGAAGAAACAAAGACAAGTCAATCCACACATGGAGCCTCTCATGAGGAAAGAATTGGACAAGCTGATTGAGTCAAGGATCATATTCCCAATCAAGCATTATAGTTGGGTTGCCAACTTAGTTCCAGTCAGAAAGAAGAGTGGAGAGATCAGACTGTGTGTTGACTTCAGAGACTTGAATAGAGCCTCTCTCAAGGACCATTACCTACTCCCTTCCATGGAGAAAATCTTGCAAGTTGTGGCTAGCTCCGAGAGGTTTTCACTACTTGATGGCTACTCGAGGCTACAATCGAGATATGGTGAAAGAAGAGGAACAGTTCAAGATAGCATTCACAACCAAATGGGGAACTTTTACATATAGGAAAATGCCATTTGGACTTTCCAACGCTGGTGCTACCTTCCAAAGGGCAATGGACATGGCATTCAAAGGTTTGATTAACAATGTGGTGCTGATTTACCTTGATGATATCACTGTTTTTTCCAAAAATGCAGCAGACCACCTCCCTCATTTGAGACAAGTCTTTATGAGGTGCAGGAGATTTGGAGTGTCTTTGAATCCTAAGAAGTGCATGTTTCTTGCACATGAAGGAAAACTCCTTGGCCATATTGTCTCCAAGGAAGGATTAGTAATTGATCAAGAGAGGGTTGAAGCCATAAGAGCACTACCATTACCAAGCCACAAGAGAGCCCTTCAGAGTTTCTTGGGAAGGATAAACTTTGTTCGGAGGTTTGTCCCAGATTTTGCAGCCCTTGTCAAGCCCATCACCGAATGTTAAAGAAGAGCATGGCTTTCAAGTGGATAGCGAGAAGACAAGGAGAGTTTTGAAGCAATCAAAGAAGCCATCTCTCAAGCACCAACTCTCATCAACCCAGACTTCTCCAAGGATTTCATCCTCTATGCATTTGGAGGTAATGACACTATTTCTACCATTTTGGTACAATGAGCACAAGGATAATGATGAGCAACCAATTGCCTTCTTCACCGGAGCCTAGATGACTATGAGGTGAGGTACTTGTATGCTTTGGAAAAGTGACAGGTGAGCGTGAGAATCTACAAGTGACTCTTCCGCGTACCCGACCTCCCGAGGTCGTGCCGAGACAGCTGGTGGGGGTGGAATATGCGTGGGATGCAGACAAACTAGTTAGGCAATCTAATGTCTTCGACACGCACTAGTGGAATTTGTGAATCTAAGGCAAAGAAGGCCCTTCTAACTTGGACTGGTGTGATAGATCGATCGGCAAGGATGACTGCTCAAAGGCTCTAATCAATATCGAGCTCTGGCGTGATTCGATCTAATGGTTACGGAATACGTGGAAAAATGACCTGGGATAGTTTCGTGTATGTCCCCAGATAAGGTCATATGGTGGATGGTGAATATAATTGACTCTACGGATGATTCTCTGGCCTAGTCCAGAATTCTCTAGCTTTGTTAGCCACTATATCTAGTAAGGACAATTGTTCGATGATGATGGGTGGAAGTGGAGTGGATCTAAATACCAAGGTGCGTAGGCTAGTGTCTATATCTGGTTGACTTGTGGACTCGTTGGGCTATGGGATCTGTGGATCACAACCATAGACTCTTGGTTGTTGCGGTCCTGTTATGGTCATACGCGAAATCAAGTTCTAATCCCTAGTATCCAGTAATTGTATGCTTTCTCAGCTTCTATGTTTAGGACCAATAACTGTGTGATTTTCTCAGAATATCTCACAGGCATTCGCGCAACTTGGATCCTTAAACCAGTGTCTATGTCTGTGAGAGTGTCTCCTACACCCGGCTGTGGGACCAAAGGATCACAACCAAAGGTTTGTTCTCTTTCGAACCCTTCTACAGTCATGTGAGTGCTTTACCTAGGGCAATATGTAGTTTGGTTGGTTCGACCAAAACATGTGTGCTTGGTCGTCTTCTATGTTTAACCCTCTTAATTGAGAACTGATCAGTTGTAAATCTGTGGTTGTTCGGAATACTTGTATTCTGAGATTTTGGTCTATGTCAACTATTACTATGACAAGGTTTGGTTGAGGCACGATTGGCTCAAATATATATTCCCAGGCTCCCGAGATCCCGTGATTGTCATACGAAACGAAATGTAAATCTAACTGTAATGAAGCAAATTTTAACTACGTGGACTAAATCTAACATATATATAACTTTTATTCTTCTAAGAAACCTTTCAAGAATACAATGGAAAGCAAGCTATTTTAAGCGTATCTAGAAATAACAACTAAACAATAATTTAAAATGATAAAATAACGAGTGTAGTTATCACTGCAGCATTTGTAGATTTATTCTAAATAAATAAAATAGCTCGTCTAATCTATCTGCAAGATTCTCGATCCTACCTCAGAAGTGAGGAGTGAATCATAGTTTCTTAGAAACTATCAATCCTCACAGCTTCCTTGGCAATATCGAGAATAGAATTTACTGAAATGAAGTAATTTATCTACTCTATTTGATATGATTCTAACTAGAAATTTGAAAGTTAAAACCTGGATTCCACATAACAGTGGCGAATCCGATGGTGTGTGTGATCTTGTCTCCTCAGTGTGATCTCCTCATTCTTTCATGTTCACGTGGATCCAGAAAAGCGTGTAGTGCTAGCATCAACAGGAGTAGATATTGGGACAAGGACAACTCAAAATGCAGACTGAAAATGCGAGTAGGAGAGGGACAACACAAGAGTACAGAGCTTGGCCTATGCGATTCCTAGAAATATTTTACTACGAGTCATGCAACATGAAGCGACCAGAACCTATAACTATCTTATTCGAAGAGCAAAACCTGCAACTTTAATGGCTTCCTAAGCTATTCTGTTCCAATGGATTGGATAAAATAATGACACTGCTTGCACAAGCTGGATATGTGGCTTACCAACAGCTGAATAAAGCTAACCAGGCATATAATGAACTGAACTAAGAACTCTAAGCAACAATGAAAATTAAATCTACAGCAAAGAGAAATTCAGAGGTAAACTTCAAGGCCGAATTGGATAAAGTGACAACACTGCCTGCACAAGATGGGTATGTGGCTTACCAACAGCTGAGCAATCTAACTAAAGATGCAAGTGAATTGAAACTATGGTTTCTAAACAAGATAACAAGCTAAAATACTAAAAATGAGGAGAGAAAAGATCAGTCTTCAAAATCTAGCTAAACTTCAGACCATTTTCTTGTGCACAAACCATGCATTTATAGGAATTCAATCACACAAAAATCAAAACCAAACTGAACTCCTAAACAATAAACAAAGGAAAAACACTATTCCAGGGGACCAAAAACATAAATGCATGCTCAAGTCAGCAAGGAAAAGCTGGTGAACCGTGATATTTCACGTGAGTCGCATCAAAAGAACGTTCTAGAAAATGCGTGACAGACCGCCGCCCGACTGGGCGGCGGTTACGAGACCACCACCCTGCAGGGCGGTAGTTTCGTCACTGAAGATTAAGAGGCCAAGGAAAGAGGGAAAAGGGGAAAACAAAGGGCGCGGGGGCTAAGCGAGGCATGCGGGATGTTAACACATACTCCGAGGGATTTTCCAGATCCCGAACACCTTCCGAGGAGACCTGTATCATCATTGGGGCACTTGTTACACTGTTCCGGCAGTACAGTACCTTACAATTTTGGGTACGCACATATTTCCCCCTTGGAGAAGCATTTTAGCCATGAAGAGGCATAAAACGGTGGGTCCAAGTATGGCAGTCCCGAAATGGGGAGTTAGAAGCTATACCTTACTCGTCCGTGTGTTGAAATGACGCCATCCGAAATTCCCGCTACCTGCAAAATGAAAAGAGAACTCAAGTGCAGATAGATACAATAACTTGGAAAATAAATGCTAAAATAATAGGGAATGAGAATGTACCATTCGTGTGGGGATAGGAACTTACCTCCATCAGCGCTCCAAACCTGTGAAAAAGTCTTTTAAAACGAAACAGGGTGCTATATATATGAAAGTGGGCCCATTTTCCTATTCATTTGCGCGAGTTGATTTGATTGATTTTGAGCTCTGGGACCCACGGTGACGGTTTCTTGCGTGAGTAGAGTCAAAATGTCTGCAGCGAGATTGTGATCATGCCTCCACGTGCGGAACACCGCCCTGCTAGATCACAGGTTGGTTTTCTTTAATTTTGTGTTTTTCCCCCTTTAAATTTGAAATGTTAAATTTGTCGTAATGGGGGGGTTATTTTTGAAAATGTTAGGTTCAAAAGGTCCACCTAGGGGGCGCCTACTGGGTAGGCTCCATTTTTAGGTCAAATGGTCACTTTTTGTTAGTTTTAGGCTTTTTAGGATTAAAAACCCGCGTGGGTTTTCGGACCATGACCGCCACCCTGGCCAGGGCGGCGGTTACACGACCGCCGCCCTGTTTAGGGCGCGGTTACATGACCGCCGCCCTTAAGGCGGCGGTTACAAAACCGCCTCCCTGCTCAGGGCGGCGGTTCTGAACTAGAATGCAAAAGAACTTAATTTTTGAGATTGCACTTGTATTTTCTTGCACTTCTATACATTTTTATGACCTTCTTGGTATTGTTCAGATATTAACTTGCTCTGTTTTGTGTGTTTTTGGGTGTATGCAGGTGAGAGCGGAGTACATTAGATGGAGCAGGGAGAGAGAGTGTGATTGGCTCTCAGGGGTACTGGATGCCCTTTCACAGGATGAGGAGGACACACTACAGAGGGCCGGCATACTACGTATATCGCGCGTGCCCCATGTTGCACCATCGAGTCACATCCTTTGTGACTTATTTTCTTATTGGGATGCAGATCGGAACACCTTCCGACTGCCAGGGGTCCGTGGTGAGTGGACCATCACCTTAGAGGATGTCTACCACATTCTGGGGGTCCCGATCATCGGGAGGTGACTTACACTAGAGACAGCAGGCTCCCGAGCACAGATTGCACAGTGGGCAGCATATATGGGAGATGCAGTCATCTCCATGGGGTCGAAGAAGGGGGTGAGAGTTCGATCCATTCCTTCTTTGCCTATCCCCGTATTTCGACAGGCCATCATGGGGATCCTTGCCTCGAGATTGATCGGGGACAAGGGAGGGGACACACTGTTATATTGCTTTGGGCCCCCATCATTGCACAGATAGAGGGGCATGGCCGGATATACGCCTGGGGTGCAGATATTCTGGGGACCACCTACCATGATCTATATAGGGTGGTCCATTTACAGGGACAGTCATTGAGCCACCCGACTTTAGTTATGAGTTGGGTGTATGAGCGCTTTATCCCTTATGGCAGAGGCGTGGAGGTAGCAGATCCTGGGGCTGTGAGGGCAGCCAGATGGACAGATATGTCGGTGCTCAGAGCACCTCATCAGCCAGTTGCCTCCCTCACTACTGCAGACATGGAGGCGACACCGTACCGGCTTATGGCCAGCATATGGGGCGAGGAGACTCTTACCCTGATCTCCTGCTCCACCACAGGGCAGCTCATTGATCGAGTGGGATGAGTAGAGGTACATCCTTTCGGCCGGGTTCCTCAGCAGTTTGGTCTTCCATATGCGGGTATGCTTCCCCCAGTGGCACCAGTTTACAGATCAGTTCGCGAGGCCAGAGGGGGGCCTAGAGGCCGAGGTTGGACAGTGATCACTCCTGGCATTCCTATTGTAGCCAGGAGGATAGTTCACGCTAGAGGGAGAGCCGGTGCACCTCGGGCACCTTTGCTTCAGATTGCTGTGGGTCCTGCTCATAGCAGCGATGACCCCATAGATATTGACTCTGACTCCGAGGAGTTTTCAGAGGGAGGGACAGAGGAGGAGACCGAGGACAGTGATCCTGAGTGGCATGACACTCAGGATATTATGCAGGCAGAGAGGGCTGAGCAGAGCGCAGAGAAGGACACTCTAGTTTCAGAGGAGCCACTCTCTCAGGGCCATGGTGGAGAGGATGAGTCCATTGCAGGGCAACATGTTGCCCCTGCCACAGGAGCAGCCCTCGGCAGCGGCATCCACGGTAGGTGCCGGTCCCAGCGACCCATCTTGGATGCCTGGGGATCCGAGTAAGTTACCCTTTCTCCCTTTTAATGTTTATTTGTAGGCTCTCCTTAGTTGCTATTGTTGTATCTTTTAGCCTCTTGCTTGGTTTCTAATTCATTTTTCTCCTTTGTTTGAATCTTGACAAGTGGCGGATCTCGATCCACAGTATGTACTAATTCCCTGATGATCCCCATGGATAGGACCCACGCGGAGCTATCCGTAGATGCCGGGGAGCCCTCAGCAGCCGGTAGGCATACCGATGTCTTCGCTCCTGTTTGGCACGTGGCCAGGATGGTGTCGACCCTCCGTACAGAGTTAGCGGGCTACAGGACGGCTGAGCGCCTCATGAGGAGCCATTCTCGTGGTGAGACCGCGGTTGCCCCTCGGGACCTTGAGCCCTCCGTACATTTAGAGCACCGGCGCAGCCGGAGTCCTAGGCATGGGTGCACCTTCGGAGGGGTCACGTAGGGATTGAGAGGCCTCTTGGCCCTCGTGTACTTTGTACTATATATTCTTTTGTATATCACGGGCTCTTTGAGCATTTTGATCATGCCTAGTGCATGATGGCATTGTATATAAACATTGATTATTTATATATACGCATTCATTTTGGATCAAAACCTTGGCACTCATGGCTTCTTTTCTATTTCCAGCTTCCTTGTATATACTACGATGTATGTTTATATGCTTTCTAGAATGTATGCAATAAAAAAGCAGATGATGATGCAAATGTTTTATTTCTTTTTGTATTTCATGATGCTGATACATGATATTGTAGATATATTGTGATCTTGAATTTTAGCTTCTGTGAGCAATTTGGATACCTCATGTTTGTTTTGGCAAAGTGATGAAAATAACCAGTATGATGAACAGATTAACTTGCCCCACTCCTAACTCCACTCAACTAGTAAGATGCGAGGGCTCATCACCAAGAGCCAAGAAGGGCGCAAGTTATGAAATGTGGTGAAATGATAGTGATGAAAGATAGACGAAGCTTTGGAACCAAATTGAAAACTACAAGCTTACTCTACCCGAATGACTTCATAGTTTTGGATGCAACTTGCTTTGTGGTTTATCTAGACTTAGACCCGTAGATGGCCACATAGTAGACAAAATCTGGGTTTTTAGGATTTTAACTCTCTTGGGATTTTGAACATCTGATTCATTCGTTTTTGACTCAAAGTTTGAATTGTTTGTTTATGACCTTTTAACGTTTGCTTTGTCAAGAGGACCCCCTACACTTTGCCCCATGCTACTAGTAAGAAGCGTGGGTTTATCACCGTGGGCAAGGCATAGGCGAGTAAGGGAATTTCCATCCTTTCCCAACCCTACGTCACTAGTAAGAGACACAAGCTCATCACCGAAGGTTGGTGGGGCAAGGAAATGTGTAAAAATAAAATTTTCTGTTTAATCACTTTTTGACTTGCTTATTTGAGTAAAATGTCAGTATATGCTTATTTCCAAAGAGATGTATATATGGGATAGATGTGACACCATGAAGCTTCTAGAACAGACCATAGGCAAGACACCTATCCTAAGAAGAAATCAAAGTGAGAACAAACTTGCAGATCTTGGTATGGTTACCGTTAGGACTTTGTCATGTCTGATTTTATTTGATAAAAGATTCCGAGATGATTCGATGATACATGAAGATGGAGAGGTATGATTAAAGAGCTTTATGCCAAAAACATCACGAGTTTGTAATGAATTTCTTTGAGAATAGATTCCTTGATCACAATTTATGTAAGAAACAAGTGGACAAAATGATCTAAATCTATATGAAGATGCAATGTAGATAATTATACAAGTAGTGCTAGTTGCTTATGCGTAGAATCGCTTGAGGTGCAGGGAATTGACTGTTTCACCAAATTCCTCACCTTCTAGCATACATAAGAGGTAAGCACCATTTCCGTAGTCCTTCATGACTCGGTATGGGCCCAACCATTTGGGCTGGAATTTCCTTCCTTCACCGGTCTTCTTGTCGATCCGGCTGTCTAGTCTTAGAACTAGATCGCCTTCATATATATCGCGCTCATAGACCTTCTTGTTATATTTCCGGCACATTCGGTCAACATAAGCTCTATGCCACTATTCAGCATCTAACCTAGTTTCATCTAGGCTTTCTAGTTGAGAAAGACGTGCTTCTCTGTAAGCGTCTTCATCCAGAATCCCTTGTAATGAAATGCGGAGACTGGGTATTTCGACCTCAAGCGGGAGAACTGCTTCTGCCCCAAATACTAGTGAGAAAGGAGTTGCTCCCATTGGTGTTCTTATTGAGGTTCGGTGGGCCCACAAGGCCGGATATAACTTCAAATGCCAATCTCGTTTGTTTTCTTTCACCGTTTTAAGGAGAATGGCTTTCAGTGTCTTGTTTGTCGCTTCAGCCTGTCCATTGGCTTGGGGATAATACAAGGAAGCCGTATGATGGCTTATCTTAAATTTATTGCATAGTTCACGAACTTCTTCATTTTTAAAAGAAGTTCCATTATCGGAGATAATGATTTGTGGGATACCATACCTGCAAATGATTTGGTTCAAAATGAACTTGGCGATTACCGACCCAGGTACAGTAGTAAGAGGCATGGCCTCCACCCATTTGGTAAAATATTCAGTGGCCATGATTATAAAATTATGGCCATCTATGGATGAGGGAGAGAATTTCCCTATTAAGTCTAGACCCCATGTAGAAAAGGGCCATGGAGTTGCGATTGGTTGTAGAGCTTGTGCTGGCATGTGGATCTCGTGGGAGAATTCTTGGCACTTATGACACCTGCGTGCAAACTCTATCGCGTCATGTTCTAGAGTGGGCCATAAATAGCCCATTCGATGTATTTTTCGAGCGGTGGCATGGCCACCGAAGTGGCCTCCACATATACCACTGTGGGATTCATGGAGAATCCTCTTGGACTCTTCTGTGTCAACACACCTTAGGAGCATTCCATCAAATGCTTTTCGATAGAGCACCTACTCTATAATGACGTATTTAGCTATGATTATGCGTAACCGCCTTCTTTGTTGCGGTGTAACTACCTCCGGGTACATATGGTCCATGATATAATTAATGATATCAGTGTACCAAGGACACTCAGAGATAGCGGGTCGGGTTTCGATGTAGTATACGCATTCATCTGGAAATTCTAAATCTACTAAATCACCTCCGTCTAATGGGTTGTTAGCTAACCAATCCACGATGATTTGTCCTTTAACCGACTTCTAATTTACAAATGTTAATTCAAACTCTCCCATTAAGGTTATAAAACGTCCAGCCTTTTTAGATAATGACCCTTGTGTGAGAAAAGTCTGTAGATGGTCCGTTTTTACCATGACCTTCGTTTCTTGATTCAGCATATAATGTCTTAGGCGTTTAGTAGCAAAGACTATGGCAAGGCATTCTCGTTCTGCCTGTGTATAGCGTGTTTCATAGTCGAGCAGCGTTCGGCTGATGAAATAAATTACGCGTTCTCTCTTGTTATCATCTTCTTGGGCCAACATACAGGCCAGTGAGACATTGGTAGCTCATGAATATAGAATTAACGGGTGATCTAGCTTAGGTGGCATTAGCGTAGGTGGTGATAAAAGGAAATGCTTAACTGCATCAAAGGCTTCATTGCAATCTTCAGTCCAATCAATGCTATAGTCTTTCTTGAGTAAATTATTGATTGGATGAATGGCGAAGCTTAAGTCCGGGATAAATCTCTGGATTGCACCCAGCTTTCCGAGAAATGATCTGATTCCAGATTCACTCGAAGGTGGGACCATTTCGAGGACAACCCGAATTTTGGTTGGATCAACATCAATCCCTCGTGACGATATGATGTAACCTAGGAGCTTTCCTCCTGTTACACCAAAGACGCATTTCTCTGGATTTAGCGTGACTCCGTATTCTATTAGACGTGAAAGAATGACGCGGAGTACTTCGGGATGGTCACAACGCTTCTTGGCTTTAGCCAATAAGTCATCTACATAAGATTCCATGATTTTATGAATTAGATCATGAAATATGTATGTCATGGCCCGCTGGTACGTAGCACCGGCGTTCTTGAGACCGAATGGCATAACAACATAGCAATAGGTTCCCCAAGGAGTTATAAACGTGGTTTTAGCTTGATCTTTCTCAGATATTCTGATTTGATTGTATCCCAAGAATCCATCCATGAGAGACAAGAGTTCAAAACCAGCTGTTGCATCAACAATAACATCTATGGATGGTAACGGGAAGTCGTCCTTAGGACACGCTTTGTTGATATCTCAAAATCTATGCAGATGCGTATCTTTCCATTCTTCTTGAGAACAGAACGATGTTAGATACCCATTAGGGAGTAGTCAACTGGCTTGATGAATCCTACTAGAAGGAGTTTTATTACCTCCTCTTTTACCATGAGAGCTACTTTGGGCTTCATGGGTCTTGATTTTTGTTTAATTGGTTTTGTGTCTGATCTAGTGACGAGGTTATGCACCGCAATGTGGGGTGCGACTCCTGTCATCTCCTTGTAATTAAATGCAAACACCTTCTGATGTTCTTTGAGAATCTGAGTATGTATTTCCACCTCTTCTGGGGTTAACGAAGAGCCTAGTTTCAATATTCTTGGTTCATCTTCTGTCCCGATGTTGACATTGATTGTTTCTTCGATCAAAGAGGCGTTACCCTCTTCAAACTTAGGTGGTGCTGGAGGTAAATCTAAATCATCCCCATTTTCTACTGCGTATATGCTAGGTTCTATTTGTGAGGGAAGATCCGTTAAGGGATTTCCGAAGTAGGAAGATGAATGTGGAATCAGGGATAAATCTAGCATGTGATAGGAGAGATGTAGTGCTACATAGGCATTTAAGTAGTCCAAAGTAGCCACATCACTACCAACATGGTCTAGGACGGTAGATTCACTTCCGCTTGAAAGAGGATTTGTCATTATTTTTATCAATGGTTCATCACGAATGGACACCATGAACTGGGTATCTTCTAACTCATTGCTTGGAGTAAAACGTGATGCTGAGGTTGCTATTGAATCGGCGAGAAGATTTTTCTCTCGCGGGATTGCTTCAATGGATATGAAGTTGAATGCCTTGCTTAAATCTAATACAGTGTTTTTGTAGAGTTGCAAATGTTCGGCTTTAGTTTCATATACTTCAGAAACTTGATTTGTCACTAATTGCGAGTCTCCCAAGACTCTGATGTTATCAATACCAATTCTTTTGGCTAAGGTGAGGCCAAGGAGGAGGGCTTCGTACTCAGCGCCATTGTTTGTGCATTCAAAGTTTAATTTAAAAGTGAATGGGAGGACTTTCTCCTCGGGTGAAGTAAGAATTATACCTGCCCCCGCTCCATAACGGCATTTAGCTCCATCGAAATGGAGAGTCCAATACTTAGCCGGGAGTATAGATGTTGGGGCATCTGTTGCGTTTGTGCATTCTACTTCTACTATAGAGATCCTCTGCTGGAAGGGAACCAACACCTAGGGAAAATCCTATGCCTACTGAATCAAATGGTAGGAACATTGGTGAATCTTGTTCTATCAACTCAATGATTTTCGCAGTAGTCCCTAATGATACTGTTTCTTTAGTTTTATCTTTAGGGGTTGGAATTGTTTTGGCTATGCTGGTAGTTTCAAGATCCGTCGTAGGTACCAAATTTTCCTCTGGTTTTGGGTCAGTGGGTTTATTAAGTTGGTTTGTTGGAAGTTCAAATTCTGAGTGCACCCCTGGTCTTTTCTTTAAATCAGCTAGGTGCAAATCGAAAGGTTTTGGATCACCTTTGGCTACAAATACCTTTCCTAGATGCAAGAATCTTACTTCTTGAAATAAAGTAGAAGGGATTGCCTTCATTCGATGTATCCATGGTCGGCCGAGTATCATATTATAATTAGTTTCCCGATCTATAATATAAAACTCAGTCAGGATTGTTTTGGGCCCTAAGGTGACCGGCAGTATTATAGTTCCTATCGAAGTGGCTTTAAGGCTATCATAGCCTCTCAATGTATTTCGAGTAGTGGAACAGTTTGTTTCCCCATATCCAAGTTTTTGGAGGAAAGAGAAAGGGACTATGTTAACTGCCACCCCATCATCAACCATTACCCGTTTTACATAGTTATTATAAACCCATACTTGTAAGTGTAAGGCTAGATCACCTCGGCGTGCGATCTCAGCATCTGTGGGCATTTTACTTATTTCGAATATGAATTCGACATCCTTGTCCAACTGCCCCGGAGGGTGGATATCAAAATCTACGTGATTTACCTATGTTTCAGGAGGTGGAGTGATGTTAATTAGATGGCCTAGACCTAATGCTTCTAAAAGAGCAGCTCTGTGAGGGGGAGAGTTCTTTAGTAAGTCTAAAAATGAAATGTGTGAGAAGGTCTTTGTTAGGTCACTAATTAAATCATAGGCACCGATGGGTTTTTCAACTATTTGCTGACTCTTATCTATCTCTGGTAGATGACTTGGGCTCAGTTGAGAGAAATACTCTCGTGTTCTTGTTATAGCTTTAATAGGTAGTTCAACATCTAATTCTACCAAATTGACTATCTTGGGTCTCGGTTGAGCTCCTAACTGTGGCGCAACTGATGGATTTAATGAAGTTGAGGCTTCATGATCATTGTTTCCCATCATTGCACCTTTGTTTGTTCCAGTTGGATTCAACCTATTGCTATCATGATTTGGGAGTGGATCATTAAAGATCTTGAGGGGAGCATTCTGAGGGGAAACTGCCCCTGCGAGCGTATTTGGTGATGATGAGACGGATCTGCCAAAAACAAGTCTATGAAGAACTGTCTTTGTTCTTCTGGCAAGCGTTGCATAAATTTATTGTAGTCACGACACGTTCTAGTATCGTGACCCTGAATTTTGTGGAAACCACAATAAGAATTGGGATTGTAATTCCTATTTTGTTGGTTAGGTGTGTATTGTGGCCTAAAATTCTGATCAAACTGTTGCCTATTAGGATTAAAGTTTTGGAATTGTTGTTTCTAGTTTTGACTTTGGTTTTGATAACCAAATGAGTTTTGGCTTGGCCCTTGTATGGGATTTCGCCGTTGTTGTTGTTGTTGTTGTGGATGGTTAAAATCCACTGTATTGATTGTCGGGGTAAAGTTGTTGTTTTGTTGGTTGTTTGTTTGTGACGGAGTATTAACAACATTTACCCTCTTGGGCTGGTCGGTTACCCCATCCGTTGTTACCCCATGATTTTTGTTAAGGATTTTGGGTCCTTGATTGACATTTGTGATAGTTGTAGTGTTTTGAGTGGAGGTGATTAACCTCCCGTTTGTTCCATATGTCTTACGACCACTATCTATCGCTGCTTGGTCTATTCGAAGAGCGCTCTCAAGTACTTCATCGTAAGTTCTTAGTGGGAACTTCTGGACTTCTTCCTTCACCTCCTTGCTGAGAGAATGAAGGAATAAATTACGCATAGTTCCATCTGATCCATGTTTGGAGCACTTGCTGAAGAATAAAGAACTGTACGCCACCTCTGGATGAAATGGGTGACAGATTCGTTGTGTTCTTGTTTGATGTGCAAGAATTCCCTGATTCCTGTTCTCAACAGTTTGTTCATGTCGAAGGCTTTGATGAACTCTGACACGAGTTGTTTAAATGAATGGATGGAGGCTTCAGGTATCCTGTAATACCAGTCGAGAGCAATGCCTTCCAAGGTTTTGGGAAATATTTTAGCAACAACCCCATCCCAAGGGAGTAATTCTCGTATGGCTGTAGCGTAAGCTTTGATATGTGTGTTTGGATCTCCCTCACCCTTGAACTTGGGTAAATCAGGAAGAGGTCTTGGAAGCATGATGCTTCGTATGGTGAAATCTAAGGGTTCCTTTAGATATTCTGAATAAGTCCCTATCGCATAGCTTTCAACCATTGATGGTGGTTGCTGAGGGAGTGGTGGTGGGATAGGTTGTTGATACGGTGCAGCGTATGCATTGGCAGGGGCATAAGGAGGTCCCTGCGTTTGAGCAAACATGCTGGGAGAGGAGAAAATATCTCCTTGTGGTGATTTAGAGTACATGTTTAAGTATGACGGGGTATTGTCAAGGAATGGATTGTTTGATACTAGACCGGGAGGAATAGTGTTAGAGATGATGGGCCTTGTTGGCGTTTGTTGTGGATAGTGAGGCGGCATGCCTAATGTGCCTACTCCTGTGAGGAGATCTACTTGGCCAGAGTGGTATGGAGGATTGGAACTTCCTGTTTGTATGAACGGAGAATTTTGACTTGCTTGAGCCAGTTCTAACCCTCTCACTTTTTCTACTAACGTTGAAATGACTTCATTTGGTGAAGTCACGGTGTTTTGTCTGAGCGGCGTTTGTTGTATACCCTGGTGTTGTATAGGTACGTGATATCCTATCATAAACTGATCGCTATCTTGCCAAGTTTCTCCGAGAGTATTTCCTATATGCAGTGGCATAGAGGTATTTTCTTGAAAAGAGACCTCGGGTTGTATTTGTAAACCTCCTATAGGTGGGTACATACCCCGAGAATGTTGTTCACTCCTAGGATAACGTATTGACTGTCCATCATCTAAGACCAGGTATGGGTCTGATTGCCTACTAATTTGTGGTCTAAGTAGCATTTGAGGAGACGAACCAGATTCTCCGGTAAACGTCATATTGTTTGAGCCTGAAGGCTCTGTTTGTTGCGTTCGAGGGGGTTGATCTAACTCCTCAGTTTGAAAAGATGAACTATATCTGATTCTTGGGGTTTGTGTTGACAACTGATTAGTTGAATAGTTGTCGCCCCATACTGAGAGCGAGGGTGATGATTACCTATTCTGTTGGGTGTAGTATGCCTCAAGACCCAAGAGGGGTCTGCCATATGCATCGAATCCCGACATATTCGGGGGGTATATGAATACCCGTAGAATAATGGGAAGGAGTGAAGGTGGTTTGTGAAAGGAAACATGATATTATGACTCCGAATGAGAAAGTAGGAAGTTTTACATCAGCTTCACTAATTTCGTTTGTTTCACGTCAGGTTCACCAATTTTGTTGGTGAAACTGATGTGAATGCTAATGAGGTACAGAAGGTGAAACAGTTGTTTGTTTCACGTTGGGTTCACCAATTTTGTTGGTGAAACTGATGTGAATGCTAATGAGGTACAGAAGGTGAAACAGTTGTTTGTTTCACATCGGGTTCACCAATTTTGTACGCCGGAAAAGCGACAGGCGAGCGTGAGAATCTAAAAGTGACTCTTCTGCGTACCCGATCTCTTGAGGTCATGCCGAGACAGCCGGTGGGGGTGGAATATGCATGGGATGCAGAAAAACTAGTTAGGCAAGTCTAATGTCTTCGACACACACTAGTGGAATTTGTGAATCTAAGGCAAATAAGGCCCTTCTAACTTGGATCGGTGTGATAGATCGATCGGCAAGGATGATTGCTCAAGGCTCCAATCAATATCGAGCTCGGCATGATTCGATCTATGGGTCATGGAATACGTGGAAAATGACCAGGATAGTTTCATGTATGTCTCCTGATAAGGTCATATGGTGGATGGTGAATATAATTGACTCTACAGATGATTCTCTGGCCTAGTCCAGAATTCTCTAGCTTCGTTAGCCGCTATATCTAGTAAGGACAATTGTTCGATGATGATGGGTGGAAGTGGAGTGGATCTAAATACCAAGGTGCGTAGGCTAGTGTCTATATCTGATTGACTTGTGGACTCGTTGGGCTGTGGGATCTGTGGATCACAACCATAGACTCTTGGTTGTTGTGGTCCTGTTATGGTCATACACAAAATCAAGTTCTAATCCCCAGCATGCAGTAATCATATGCTTTCTCAGCTTCTATGTTTAGGACCAATAACTGTGTGATTTTCTCAGAATATCTCACAGGCGTTCGCGCAACTTGGATCCTTAAACCGGTGTCTATGTCTGTGAGAGTGTCTCCTGCACCCGGCTGTGGGACCAAAGGATCACAACCAAAGGTTTGTTCTCTTTCGAACCCTTCTACAGTCATGTGAGTGCTTTACCTAGGGCAATCTGTAGTTTGGTTGGTTTGACCAAAACGTGTGTGCTTGGTCATCTTCTATGTTTAACCCTCTTAATTGAGAACTGATCAGTTGTAAATCTGTGGTTGTTCGGAATACTTGTATTCTGAGATTTTGGTCTATGTCAACTATTGCTGTGACGAGGTTTGGTTGAGGCACGATTGGCTCAAATATATATTCCCTGGGCTCCTGAGGTCCCGTGATTGTCATACGAAATGAAATGTAAATCTAACTGTAATGAAGCAAATTTTAACTATGTGGACTAAATCTAACATATATATAACTTTTATTCTTCTAAGAAACCTTTCAAGAATACAATGGAAAGCAAGCTATTTTAAGCGTATCTAGAAATAAAAACTAAACAATAATTTAAAACAGACAAAATAACCGAGTGTAGTTATCAGCCTGTGCAATTTGTAGATTTATTCTAAACAAATAAAATAGCTCATCTAATCTATCTGCAAGATTCTTGATCCTACCTCAGAAGTGAGGAGTGAATCATAGTTTCTCAGAAACTATCAATCCTCACAGCTTCCCTAGCAATATCGAGAATAGAATTTACTAAAATGAAGCAATTTATCTACTCTATTTGATATGATTCTAACTAGAACTTTGAAAGTTAAAACCTAGATTCCATGAATGTGGGCGAATCCGATGGTGTGTGTGATCTCGTCCCCTCGCAGTTATCTCCTCATTCTTTCGTGTTCACGTGGATCCGTAAAAGTGTGTAGTGCTAGCATCAACAAGAGTAGATATTGGGACAAGGACAGCTCGTAATGCAAACCGAAAATGCGAGTAGGAGAGGGACAACGCAAGAGTATGAGAGCTTGGCCTATGCGATTCCTAGTGGGATTTTACTATGAGTCATCCAACATGAAGTGACCGAACTCCGAACTATCTTATTCAAGAGAAAACTTGCAACTTTAATGGCTTCCTAAGCTATTCTGCTCCAATGGATTGGATAAAATAATGACACTTTGCTTGCACAAGTTGGATATGTGGCTTACCAACAGCTGAACAATGCTAACTAGGCATATAATGAACTGAACTAAGAACTCTAAGAAACAATGAAAATTAAATCTACAGCAAAGAGAAATTCAGAGGCAAACTTCAAGGCCGAATTGGATGAAGTGATAGCACTGCCTGCACAAGATGGGTATGTGGCTTACCAACAGATGAGAAATCTAACTAAAGATGCAAGTGAATTGAAACTATGGTTTCTAAACAAGATAACAAGCTAAAATACTAAAAATTAGGAGAGCAAAGATCAGTCTTCAAAATCTAGCTAAACTTCAGACCATTTGCTTGTGCACAAACCATGCATTTATAGGAATTCAATCACCCAAAAATCAAAACCAAACTGAACTCCTAAACAATAAACAAAGGAAAAACACTATTCCAGGGGACCAAAAACATAAATGCATGCTCAAGTCGGCAAGGAAAAGCTGGTGAACCATGATATTTCACACGAGTCACGTCAAAAGAACGTTCTGGAAAACGCGCACAGTCCGCCGCTTTGAGTAGGGCAGCGGTTTCGTCACTGAAGATCAAGAGGCCAAGGAAAGAGGGAAAAAGGGGAAAACAAAGGGCGCGGGGCTAAGCGGGGCATGCGGGATGTTAACGCATACTCCGAGGGCTTTTCCGGATCCCGAACACCTTGCGAAGAGACCTGTATCATCATTGGGGCACTTGTTACACTATTCCAATAGTACAATACCTTACAATTTTGGGTATGTACAGTACTCTTTTATTGAGAAGCATGTGTTGGCAAGAATCGAAACTTGAAGAAATTCAAGCATTTAGTCTCAAACAACAAGGTCCAGCTTGCTGGTCTCACATACTCAAGGGTTAAGGACTTCCTCCTCAACAAGGATTTGAATGAGAAAAGGGCAGGTTGGATCACCCATGTCATGGAGTACGACATTGAGATCAAGATCACCAAGCTGGTAAGAGGGAAAGGATTGTGTGAGTAGCTGGTTTTGGGGAAGCAAAAAGAAGTATGCAATGACGAAGAGGCTGTTTTGACTGTCCAGGACAGCGATGAGCCAAGTGGCAATCAAGAAGAAGACAATGCTGCCCCCACTCCTTGCTGGACCCAAGGCATTATACACTTCCTAGGCACAGGCCTATGCCCTCCAGAGATGAAAAAGACCCAAAGGAGACACTTCAGATTGTAGGTTGTCCCGTATGCCATCTTTGATGGAGTTTTGCTCAAGAAAGATGTGAATGGAGTGTTGCTGAGATGCATTAGCACAAATCAGATTCAAAGGGTGTTGGAAGAGTTCCATGGTGGACCAGCCGGTGGCCATTTTGCACCAAGAGTGATAGCTCTAAAAATCATGAAGGCTGGTTATTATTGGCCTAAAATCTTCAATGATTGCTATGCATGGATCAAGAGGTGTAAGAATTGTGCATTCTTCATAGGAAAAGAGAGACTTGCTGCCCTTCCATTGCATCCAATCTCAATTGACCAGCCATTCATGCAATGGGGTTTGGACTTCATTGGAGTCATTAATCCCAATTCAAGCCAAGGGCACAAATGGATTTTGACAGCCACGGACTACTTCACCAGATGGACAGAAGCAGTAGCACTCAAAGAGGCAAATGAGTCTAGCATCTTAGACCTTTATGAGGGGATAACAACCAGATTTGGTGTACCTACTACAATAATCTCAGATAATGCATTGGCATTCATTGGATCTAAGGTGACTGAGTGGGCTGTCAAGAACGGTATCTACCTAAGCACTTCATCAAACTATTACCCTCAAGGTAATGGCCAGGCCAAGTCTACAAACAAGAACTTGTTGAGGATCATTAGGAGGACTCTTGACGAGAATCAGAGGTCTTGGCATACCAAACTGAAATCAGCCTTATGGGCTGATAGGATAACTCCCAAAAGATCCATAGGTAACTCTCCATTCAAACTTGTCTATGGAAGAGAGGAAATCTTGCCCATGTCACTTGAGTTGCCAACATTGGAACTCATGAAGCAGCTGGAGTTGCTAGAGTTTGAGCCCATGGAGGTGAGGTATGCAGAGTTGATGGAGCTGCAAGAGATCAGAAATCAGGCATCCTAAGCAATGGAGAAGGATCAAGCTTTGATCAAGAAGACCTTTGATAAGAAGGCCAAGGATAGATCTTTTTAGGTTGGAGATCTAGTGTTGAAATGGGATGTGGATAGAGCAAAACCGGGAAGGCATTCAAAATTTGATGCCATTTGGAGTGGCCCATACATGGTCACGAAGTGCAAGAACAACAATGCTTTCCAATTGGCCCCATTGGATGGTGAAGAACTACAGATTCTAGTAAATGGAATCTATCTCAAGCATTGCTTCTAGAGGGAAATTCACTACCTTGTAAATATTAGATTAGATTTTCATTCCTCCAAGTGCTTGTGCACATTGTTTTCTTTGTGTAGGTTAGTTTTTTTTTCCCTAAGTGCTTTAGCACAACTTGCTGTCCATGGAGATGTTTTGCAATCCTTGCTTCCATCAGGTGATATTCCATCTTCCTCCTTACACATTCTGAGTCAGTTAGGGGTTCTATTATCCAATTTCACCCCCCCAGGGTTGAATTGATAACATACATCAGGACTCTCAAGTCCCAGGAAAATTGATTGATCCAGGGTAAAAATCATGTTCTAGGGTCCCTTCAGAATTTTTTTTTAACTTCCCTATCCAGGTCGAAAAGAAGAAGCTATGAGAAAATGCGAGAAAGTTGCAGAAAATAAGCTTGGGCCAGAAAAAATTGTGAAAATCAGCTAAGTCCTTGTCCAAGGACAAGTGGGACATTTGGGACACCAAGGTGCGAACCAACCGAAAATCCTACAGGCAGCCCAAACAGCAAAGGGACATCTCGGGGACAAATGGATGCGAAATGCCCGAATCAGCCGAAAGAAAGAAAATTTGTCTAAGTCCTTTACCGGGAGCAAGCGGGACATCTGGGCCATGAGTGCGCGAAGGACGCGAACCGAACCGGCTCACCTCAAACAGAAACCGTAGCACCGGGAAAGTCGGACCAAAAGGACAAAAGGGCGCAAGAAGCCAACCCGGCTGAAAGGAGGAAAATCGACCAACTACTTTGGGACATTTGGGACAAATGGATGCGAACCGGCCGAATCGGGTGAACCGGAAGAATTTGTCCCGCGCCAAGCACGGGACATCTCGGGAAAATGGACATGAACCAGTTGAATCGGAAAAACAGGAAACTTCAGCATGAAGACAACTCGGGACATCTGGGACAAGAGGATGCGGTGGACACGAAAGAGCCGGCAGACCCGTGGACCAACCAGGAGATGACACGTGTCACAAGGGAAAAGTCCAAAAGTCAAAGGGTGAGTTTTGAAGGGGCAGCCCGAGCCAATAGGAATTGGACACATGTCCAATGGAGTAGGGAAGTGTGGAGCTCAGGGAGAAGTTAGAGAATTTTTCCGAGTTCACCAAAAAGGGCTAAAAGTAAAGGAAGCCCCGCCCTGTCCTCCAACAAGATCATGCCACGTGTCGTCCAAGTGGTGGGGGCGGGAAAAAGTGGAAAAAGTCCCAAAATCATCAAAAAGGTCAAAATTCAAGAAAAACCCGTGGGTAAGTGAAGGAGAGAGAATCACGTGACCAATCAATGCATGCCACGTGTCATCCAGGTGGCAGAGCGCGGGAAGAAATTTAAAAATCTGTTTTCACCTGTTTTGTGCCCTAGATCTTCAGATCTCCATATCTTTTGATCCAGAGCTCGGATTGGCACGTTCTTTATATCAACGAAAGCTTGTGAAATTATCTACATGATTCTAGGGTTAATATCGAGTTTTGGTGCAGTCTAGAGAGAGAAAATTGAGAAACAGCTCTGACGCGTGTTCATGGCCAGAAGTGACATTTCAACGACCAGATTTAATGCAGAATGGGTCGCATTCTGCTGTATCTTGTAAAAATGATAGGGTATGGGTTTGTAAGGTCCCCCATGCCATTTTAATGCATCTGTAGTCAAGGAGGGATGGGCTCCCATGTTTTGTACATTTTCTGTCCCCTGGGCTCGACCCATGCAATGTAAAAGCTAGATTTGGCTCATTTCTAAAGGGGGAACAATTTTGACATAGCAGAGTTCTTCTTTCACCTCCAGCAAGTGATTGATGCAAGAATCAGACCTCTCCAAAGATTGTAATAGTTTTTACCTCTCTGAGGTTGTAATGCAGTGATTTTGACACTGGAAATGATAATGCAAGCTTTGTGAATGGTTTTCAGTCCTTTGTTTGTATTATTTGCTTCATTTCAAATCCTAAATTATATCTTATCAGTCTGTGTATGTTTTATGTTGTAAACTTTGGTCTGTGTCTATTTGCTTGATAGAAATGTTTCACCACTCCTTTTGGTGCATCACCACCTTTAGTTAGTTTCATATTTTTTGCATTTCTATCCATGTATCCTTGCAGTTAGAGTAGGATTAGGACCTGAACCTCTGTAGTTTTACAAAATTTAGATCTAAATCAGAGGAGTTTGAGGAACCAGCCTCTAATCTAGAGATTCCTCTCTCATTTTTACAAGTCCCCATGCTTGGAGAGAGGTTTCCATGTTGTGCAATCACACTGGATGCTAGAGTGATCACCCTAGAAGCCTGATCTGCATCCGTGGTGCTTTGTGAGTCTC
The DNA here is from genome assembly GCA_018340775.1 of Taxus wallichiana var. yunnanensis. Taxonomy (NCBI): domain Eukaryota; kingdom Viridiplantae; phylum Streptophyta; class Pinopsida; order Cupressales; family Taxaceae; genus Taxus; species Taxus wallichiana. The sequence continues at coordinate 127,350,568 of CM031239.1, forward strand.
AACAACAGTTTTGGCATGCTCGGTGGGACACTAGAGGTCTCATTTTTAATGTAGTAGAGTTGATATGCGTCTGCTGTAGTTTTCTTGCTTATAAGAGCTATTATTTTCATATCTAGCGACTCCAAGGGGAAGAATCAACTAGTTTCGGCAGTGCATGCCCAAAAATCATGAGAAGAATCACCACAAGGTCAAGAGTTGGAGAAGAAGAAGCGCTATTTGAATACCTGCAGCTATCTCCAAGAAGAAGGCAAAGAGGAAGAAGGATTCAAAGGTCTCCATCTCCACCAAATAGAACTCTCTCAACTCCTCCACCTGACAGGCCTTTCATTCAATATACAAGGGCTTTAAGACCTATTAGAATGGCTCAGAACAATCCCTACGTCAACTTCACAGGCAGCAGCCCACTTGCTCTCAATGCACAACATTCAGTTCCTATTGCAGCCTTGAAGAACATTCCCTACTTCACTGGAGAGAATCAGACTACTCCAGGTGACCATGTTAAAGATATTGCTAACCTTTGTGCAATCCATGAAATCAATGAAATGCAAGTGGCTGTCAAGTTACTGGCATCTTCCTTCAAGGGTAAAGCATTACAATGGTTTAGGAGCCTTGCAGCTGGTTCTATCACAAACTGGAATCAGCTATGTATTGCACTTCATGAGCAATTTGGAGAGAAGGGAGACAACTTGTCTCTTTTGGAGCAGCTGACAACCATCAAGAGGGCTCCCAACGAGCAGCTGACTGACTTCAACTTTAGATTTCAAAGGTCTTGGGATAGGATTCTAGTGGCAGTCAGGCCAACAGCAGAAGGTGCTTTTCTATACTATCTCAAAGCTTTAAATTCTGATATTTCTATGTTGATTCAGTCCATGGGAGGCATAACTATCCCTATGGCTTATAGCATTGCCATTAGGGCTGAAAACTATCTTATTCAAGCTGGTAAGCTGGCTCCTAGGCCTCCCATGCCCTTGTATCCAAACTTAGAAAATCCAAGCACTAGCCAAGCACCCACTTTGGCCCCTATTCCCACTCCTAGAAATCAGAGTTCAAATGAAGCTTCCACTTCATCTCCAAGTACCCCAAATGAACTCCAAGAGGTCATGAAATAGTTGCAAAATTTGGGAAATGAGCTGGTTACTATCAAAAGACAGCAAGCTCAAAGTGCTAGACCGTATCAGCCTCAAGCGCAATACCAGGCTAGGCCCCCATACCAACAAAATAGGTCACCAAATCAGGCTGCAAATCAAAATCAAAGCCAAACAAGGCCTCCAGCCAATAGACCATTCCAGCCCTATAATCCAAATGCCATATCTGCCTCTAAGGCATTAGTGCCAACACAAAATAACATGGCCCAAGAATATGATTGGTGCTTTCCATGCAACGAGCCTCATAACCAATCCATGTGTTTCAATGGTGCTCTCAATCAAGCATTGATGGTGACAACTACTGGTGTGGAGGGTGAGGGTAGTCAAGGAAACAACCAACAACCAGAAACATTCCGACAAAGAATCAGCCCCAAATGACACCACATTGGTGAACTGGCAAGCAGAAGATTTCTGTGGCATGAATCAGGTAGTTTCTCAAGGTGTTGCAGCCAACACAAGGTCAAAGAGGAGAAATTTGGGTGAAGAACAGCCATTAGCCCCGACCAATCCACAACCTTCCACGGCTCCACAAATGATTGGCAAGTAGAGTCCAGTTTCAAATACACAAGGGCAGCCAAGAATAGCCCCTAGTCCAACTCAAATGCTAGCCATTGCTGCCCACGTGCAAGGAGTAAACGTGCAAACCAAAGGACAGTAGAGAGATCCTTCATCACCGTTCAGTATCATTGAACAGATGAAGAAGACTAACGTCAATATATCAATGTGGGAATCCCTATCCATCCTAGGACAAAGAGATCTGCTGCAAGCTGCCATGAAGGATTGGCCAACTTCGAATCAAGCAGGTTCAGATGTAAGACAAAGTTCTTACAAATGCTGCCCAGCCTGAAGGAAGTCACGGAGGACAACAAGGTAAAATGTTGAAGCCCCCTCCTTTCTATGTTTCATTAATCATTGGGGATAAATTAGTGCATAATTGCATGATAGACTCCGGGAAAGTAGCTCAGTGATGCCTAAGCTAATAGTTGATCAACTAGGGCTCTAGTATGAAATAACATCTAAAGGGGTAGTGCATCTAGATGGGACAACAATAGCAACAGTTGGAGTGATTAGAAATTTGAGTCTTACCTTGCATGCATGTCCAAATGTTGTTGTTCTACAAGATGTATCACTCATAGACCTTCCACCACTCTTTGCCCTTTTCTTGTCAAGGGACTTCACAGCCAAAATTGGAGGCTATTTGTCTGCTGATTGGTCTCACATGCTGTTTAGAACAAGGTATGGAACTAAGGCTACAATTAGGTCTGAACCTATTGCAAACTTCCATATTGAGCCTTACACTCCAAGTCAGATTAATGCCAATTGCTCAGCATTTGATCAAGAAGATCACCCAAGCGCTGATGAGGCTGACACCAAGGTTGGAAGTATCCCGGATCTAACTCTTGATGAATTGGAAAACAAGATACATGCTTTTGATCCCTATCAAGAAGTAGAAGAATCTAAGCTGGGAGTCTATTGTATACACAAAGAAAATCAACCTGTTCCTAGCATCACCAAGCCAAGCCATAATGATGACAATGAGGTATGGCAGCTGTTTTTTGACGGATCAAGGAGTAGGCAAGGTGCAGGAGGTGGAGCCATGCTTGTTTCACCCCAAGGAATAAAGTACTATTCAGATTTTAGATTTCAATTTGCATGCTCCAATAACACTACTGAATATGAAGCCTTGGTGCAAGGGATGCATTGGGCAATCAAGAAAAAAATAAAGAATCTGCAAGTCTTTGGGGACAGTGAATTGATTGCAAATCAAGTCAAGGGACGACATGCTGCCAAGAATGATCTACTAAAGTGCTACAAGAATAGGGTGTGGGACCTCATGGAAGATTTTGAGGGTTTTGGCATCAAATCCATTCCTAGGAAAGAGAATCAAGCTGCTGATAGGCTTGCAGCAGTAGGGGCAGCCTTTGACATTATGAAAAGCATTCAACAAGACAAGGTACAGCCAAACATCCATGTGATTGTGAGGCCTTCAGTGCCAGATAACAATGTCAGTTGGCAAGTGTTTGAAAATGACCATGAAATCATCCATTTCTTGCAAGAAGAAGCTGAGTTCTCAGCTAAGAATCAAGAAAAGTTGGAACAGCAGTATGGTGACCAAGTGGTGCAGCTGAGAACCAACAAACTACCAAAAGGCCTCATAACCCTGGAGTCAATCTTCAACCCGAATGATCAGTTCCGGAAGGAGAAAGTGAACATTCAAGTAAAGGGTGAGGATGCAGAGCCTATTTTAGTGGAAGAAGGCAGAACATTATAGATTAGCAAAGTAAGTACCTCACAAGAGAAATATGATTTTGTTCAGCTTTGTCAAGAATTCCCAGATGTTTTTGCTTGGATTTACAAAGATCTAAGAGGTTTCAACCCAGAACTGGCACAACATACTATTGAGCTGGATCCGAAATCCAAGCCTGTCAGGAAAAAGCAAAGGCCAGTGAATCCCCATATTGAGCCTCTCATGAGAAAAGAGTTAAGCAAGCTTATTGAGGCTAGTATCATCTTCCCCATCAAACACTCAAGTTGGGTTGCCAACTTAGTCCCAGTCAGAAAGAAGAATGGAGAGATCAGGTTGTGTGTCGACTTCAGGGATTTGAATAGAGCCTCTCTCAAGGATCATTATCCACTCCCTTCCATGGAGCAAATATTGCAGGTTGTAGCTGGTTCAGAAAGGTTTTCATTGCTAGATGGATACTCAGGCTATAATCAGATTATGGTGAAGGGAGAAGACCAATTCAAGACAGCCTTCACAACTAAATGGGGCACATATGTTTACAAGAAGATGCCATTTGGGCTGTCCAACACTAGTGCTACCTTTCAAAGGGCAATGGACATGGCATTCAAAGGCTTGATCAACAAGATAGTGCTGATATACCTAGATGATATCACTGTCTTCTCAAAGAATGCAGCAGACCATCTCTTTCACCTCAGGCAAGTGTTTCAAAGGTGTAGAAAGTTCGGAGTGTCTTTGAACCCCAAGAAGTGCATCTTTCTTGCACATGAAGGAAAACTTTTAGGCCATATTGTCTCCAAAGAGGGACTGGAAATTGATCCAGAGAGGGTTGAAGCCATAAGAGCACTACCATTGCCAAGTCACAAGAAGGCTCTTCAAAGTTTCTTGGGAAGGATAAACTTTGTTCAGAGGTTTGTCCCAGATTTTGCAGCCCTTGTCAAGCCCATCACCAAAATGTTAAAGAAGAGCATGGCTTTTAAGTGGACAACAGAAGGCAAGGAGAGTTTTGAAGCAATCAAAGAAGCTATCTCTCAGGCACCAACTCTCATCAACCCAGACTTCTCCAAGGATTTCATCCTCTATGCATTTGGAGGTGATGACACTATTTCTGCCATCCTAGTACAGAAGAACAAAGATAATGATGAGCAGCCGATTGCCTTCTTCAGCCAGAGCCTAGATGACTGTGAGGTAAGGTACTCTTTTATTGAGAGGCATGTGCTTGCAGTAATCAGAAGCTTGAAGAAATTCAAGCATTTAATCTCGAACAACAAGGTCCAGTTGCTGGTCTCACATGCTGGAGTTAAAGACTTCCTCCTCAACAAGGATTTGAATGAGAAAAGGGTAGGTTGGATCACCCGTGTCATGGAATATGACATTGATATCAAGATCACCAAACTGGTAAGAGGGAAAGGACTGTGTGAGCAGCTGGTTTTGGGGAAGCAAAAGGAAGTATGCAACGAAGAAGAAGCTGTTTTGACAGTCCAGGACAGCCATGAGCCAAGTGGCAATCAAGAGAAAGACAATGCTTCCCCCACTCCTTGCTGGACCCAAGGTATTATACACTTCCTAAGTACAGGCCTATGCCCTCCAGAGATGAACAAGACCCAAAGGAGACACTTCAGGTTGCAGGCTGTTCCGTATGCCATTGTTGATGGAGTTTTGTTCAGGAAAGATGTGAATGGAGTGCTGCTGAGATGCATTAGCATAGGTCAGATTCAAAGGGTGTTGGAAGAGTTTCATGGTGGACCAGCTGGTGGCCATTTTGCACCAAGAGTGACAGCTCTAAAAATCATGAAGGCTGGTTATTATTGGCCTAAAATTTTCAGTGATTGCTATGCATGGATCAAGAGGTGTAAGAATTGTGCATTCTTCACAGGAAAAGAAAGACTTGCTGCCCTTCCATTACATCCAATCTCAGTTGACCAGCCATTCATGCAATGGGGTTTGGACTTCATTGGAGTCATTAATCCCAATTCAAGCCAAGGGCACAAATGGATTTTGACAGCCACAGACTACTTCACCAAATGGATAGAAGTAGTAGCACTCAAAGAGGCAAATGAGTCTAACATCTTAGACTTTTATGAGGGGTTAACAACCAGATTTGGTGTACCTGCCACAATAATCTCTAATAATGCATTGGCATTCATTGGATCTAAGGTGACTGAGTGGGCTGTCAAGAACGGTGTTTACGTAAGCACTTCATCGAACTATTACCCTCGGGGTAATGGCCGTGCCGAATCTACAAACAAGAACTTGTTGAGGATCATTAGGAGAACTCTTGATGAGAATCGAGGTCTTGGCATACCAAGCTGAAATCAGCCTTATGGGCTGATAGGATCACTCCCAAAAGATCCACAGGTAACTCTCCATTCAGGCTTGTCTATGGAAGAGAGGCAATCTTGCCCATGTCACTTGAGTTGCCAACATTGGAACTCATGAAGCAGCTAGAGTTACTTGAATTTGAGCCCATGGAAGTGAGGTATGCAGAGTTGATGGAGCTGCAAGAGATCAGAAATCAGGCATCCCAAGCAATGGAAAAGGATCAAGCTTTGATCAAGAAGACCTTTGATAGGAAGGCCAAAGATAGATCTTTTCAAGTTGGAGATCTAGTGTTGAAATGGGATGTGGACAGAGCAAAACCAGGAAGGCATTCAAAATTTGATGCCATTTGGAGTGGCCCATACATGGTCACAAAGTGCAAGAACAACAATGCTTTCCAATTGGCCTCATTAGATGGTGAAGAACTGCAGATTCCAGTCAATGGAATCTATCTCAAGCGTTGCTTCTAGAGGGAAGTTCACTACCTCTGTAAATATTAGATTAGATTTTCTTTCCTCCAAGTGCTTGTGCACATTGTTTTGCTGTAGGTTAGCTTTGTTTTCCCTAAGTGCTTTGGCATAGCTTGTTGTCCATGGAGATGTTTTACAGTCCTTGCTTTCATCAGGTAACATTCCATCTTCCTCCTTGCACATTCTGAGTCAGTTAGGGTCCTAAACAGAATATTCGATGACTCCATGCCCAATGGACTACTTCAGGCAACTGGTCTTTTCATCTAGCAGGCAGATGACCCCACTGAGTCGCCAAATTGTTATCCAATTTCACCCCCCAGGGTTGAATTGATAACATACATCAGGATTCTCAAGTCCCAGGAAAATTGATTGATCCAGGGCAAAAATCATGTTCTAGGGTCCCTTCAGAATTTTTTTAACTTCCCTGTCCAGGTCGAAAAGAACAATCTCTGAGAAAATGCAAGAAAGTTGTAGAAAATAAGCTTGGGCTAGAAAAAATTGTGAAAATCGGCTAAGTCCTTGTCCAAGGACAAGTGGGACATTTGGGATGCCAAGGCGTGGACCAGCCAAAAGCCTACAGGTGGCCCAAATAGCAAAGGGACATCTGGGACAAATGGACGTGAAATGCCCGAATCGGCCGAAAGAAAGAAAATTTGTCTAAGTCCTTTACTGGGAGCAAGCGGGACATCTGGCCCGTGAGTGCGCGAAGGACGCGAACCGACCGGTTCACCCAAAACAGAAACCGTAGCACCGGGAAATTTGGACCAAAAGGATGCAAAGGGCGCGAGAAGCCGACCTGGCCAAAAGGAGGAAAATCGACCAACTGCTTTGGGACATTTGGGTAAAATGGACGTGAACCGGCCGAATCGGGCGAACCAGAAGAATTTGTCCCGCCAAGCACAGGGACATCTGGGACAAATGGACGTGAACCAGCTCAATCGGGTGAAACAGAAACTTCAGCATGAAGACAACTGGGACATCTGGGACAAAAGGACGCGGTGGACGCGAAAGAGCCGGCAGACCCGTGGACCAACCAGGAGATGACACATGTCACAAGGGAAAAGTCAAAAAGTCAAAGTGCAAGTTTTGAAGGGGCAGCCCGAGCCAATAGGAATTGGACACGTATCCAATGGAGCAGGGAAGTGCGGAGCTTGGGGAGAAGTTAGATAAATTGGCGAGTTCGCCAAAAAGGTCTAAAAGTAAAGGAAGCCCCGCGCCCTGTCCTCCAACAAGATAATGCCACGTGTCGTCCAAGTGGCGGGGCGTGGGAAAAATTGGAAAAAGTCCCAAAATCATTAAAAAGGGTCAAAATTAAAGAAAAAACCCACGGGTAAGTGAAGGAGAGAGAATCACGTGACCAATCAATGCATGCCATGTGTCATCCAGTGGCGAGAGCGTGGGAAGAAATTTAAAAAAATCCATTTTCACTTGCTTTGTGCCCTAGATCTTCAGATCTCCATATCTTTTGATCCAGAGCTCGATTGGCACGTTATTTATATCAACGGAAAGCTTGTGAGATTCTCTACATGATTCTAGGGTTAATCTTGAGTTTTGTGTAGTCTAGAGAGAGAAAATTGAGAAACAGCTCTGACGCATGTTCATGGCCAAAAATGACATTTCACCGACTAGATTTAATGCAGAATGGGTCACATTCTCCTGTATCTAGTCAAAATGATAGGCTATGGGTTTGTAAGGTCCCCCCATGCCATTTTAATGCACTCTGCATTCAAGGAGGGATGGGCTCCCATGTTTTGTACATTTTCTGTCCCCTGGGCTCGACCCATGTAATGTAAAAAGCCAAATTTGGCTCATTTCTAAAGGGGGGAACAATTTTGACATAGCAGTTCTTCTTTCACCTCCAGCAAGTGATTGATGCAAGAATCAGACCTCTCCAAAGATTGTAATAGTTTTTACCTCTCTGAGGTTGTAATGCAGTGATTTTGACACTGGAAATGATAATGCAAGCTTTGTGAATGGTTTTCAGTCCCTTGTTTGTATTATTTGCTTCATTTCAAATCCTAAATTATATCTTATCAGTCTGTGTATGTTTTATGTTGTAAACTTTGGTCTGTGTCTATTTTCTTGACAGAAATGTTTCACCACTCCTTTTGGTGCATCACCACCTTTAGTTAGTTTCATATTTTTGCATTTCTATCCCTGTCTCCTTGCAGTTTAGAGTAGGATTAGGACCTGAACCTCTGTAGTTTTACAAAATTTAGATCTCAATCAGAGGAGTTTGAGGAACCAGCCTCTAATCTGGAGATTCCTCTCTCATTTTTACAAGTCCCCACGCTTGGAGAGAGGTTTCCATGTTGTGCAATCACACTAGATGCTAGAGTGATCACCCTAGAAGCCTGATCTGCATCCAGGGGTGCTGTGAGTCTGCAACAACAGGTTCTAAATAGAATATTTGATGACTCCATGCCCAATGGACTGCTTTAGGCAACTGGTATCTTCTACCTAGCAGGCAGGTAACCCCACTGAGTCACCAAATTGTTATCCAAAATTCACCCCCGAGGGTAAATTTTGATAACATGCATTAAATTCTTCGGTCCCGAGCAAGATAGATTGATTTAGGGAAAAAAATCATGTCTCTGGGGTCCCCTCGTCCTTTTTCTAACTCTCTTATCCAAGAAGAAAAGAGAAAGTTCTAAAAAAGGGTGAAAATTTTGAAAAAACCAAGCTTGGGCTAGAAAAAATCATGAAAATTGGCTAAGTCCTAGTCCAATTGGCCCTTGGGACAATTGGGACATCGGGGTGCAAACCCGCTAAAAAGCCTCCAGGCGGTCCAAACAATTTGGGACATCTGGGCCGTGGGGACACGCGGGACGTGAAAAGGCAAACCGGCCAAAGGTAAAAGCAAAATTGACTAACTGCTATGCTGAACAAGCTAGGGACATCTAGACCGTGAGGATGCGAAGGATGCGAACCACCCGGATCGGCCGAAATAGAGAACTTTCACACTGGGATAGTTGGAACATAGGGACGCGTGGGACATAGGAGCCGAGAACCAATCAAATCATGCCACGTGTCTTCACCTCAAAGAGGGACAAAGAAGCCCGAATCAGGTGGATCGGAGGAATTTTTCCTAGATAGTTCAGGACAACTGGGCCAAAGGGACTCGAGGGACGTGAAAAGCCGACAGGCCCGAGGATGAATTAGGAAACGCCACGTGTCACAAGGGAAAATGTCTAAAATTTCTAAGGGCAAGGTTTGAAGCATTGGCCCGAGCCAATAAAAAGAGGACACATGTCCTAAGGAGAAGGGGAGTGTGGAGCTCGGGGAGGAATTAGAGAATTTGGCAAAAATTTTGGCCAAAAACTAAAAGCTAAAGGATGACCCCGCGCCCCGTCCTCCAACCAGATCATGCCACGTGTCCCAAGTGGCATTGATGTGGGGAAAATGGGAAATTTTCAAAAATTACAAAAATGTCAAAACTTTCAAGGAAAACCCACGGGTAAGGGAAGGAGAGAGAATTGCTCATCCAATCAGCGCCCGACACGTGTCGTCTAGGTGGCGGAGCATGGGAAAAATTTTCAAAACCCATTTTTGCCTGTTTTGTGCCCTAAATCTTTAGATCGCCATATCTTTCGATCCAGAGCTTGGATTTGCATGTTCTTTATATCATTGGAAAGCTTATAAAATTCTCTACATGATTCCAGGGGTCAATCTTGAATTTTGGTTTAGTTTGGAGAGAGAAAGTTAAGAAATGGCTCTGACGCATGTTCATGGCCAGAAGTGACATTTCAACGACCAAATTTAATACAGAATGGGTCGCATTCTCCTCCAATTTGGTCAAAAATGGCAGGGTATGGGTTTGTAAGGTCCTCCATGCTGATTTAATGCATTTGTAGTCAATGAGGAATGGGCTCCCATGTTTTTGTACGTTTTCTCTCTCCTGGGCTCGACCCATGCAATGTAAAAGCCAGATTTGGCTCATTTCAAAAGGTGGAACACTTTTGGCATAGCAAACTTCTTCTTTCACCTCTAGCAAGTGATTGTTGCAAGAATCAAACCTCTTCAAAGATTGTAACAGGTTTTCTACCTCTCTGAGGTTGTAATGCAGTGGTTTTGACATTGGAAATGATAATGCAAGCTTTGTGAATGAGTTTCAGTCCTTTGTTTGTATTATTTGCTTCATTTCAGATCCTAAATTATATCTTATCAGCCTGTGTATGATTTTATGTTGCAATCTTTGGTTTGTGTCTATTTTCATGACAAAAATATTCACCACTCCTTTTGGTGCATCACCATCTTTAGTTAGTTTCAATTTTTTTCATTTCTATCCCTGTCTCCTTGCAATTTAGAGTAGGATTAGGATCTAAACCTCTGTAGTTATGAAAATATAGATCTAAATCAGAGGAGTTTGAGGAACCAGCCTCTAACTGAGATTCCTCTCTCGGGCCACACAAGTCCCACACTTGGAGAGAGGTTTCCATGTTGTGCAATCACACTAGATGCTAGCATGATCAAACTAGAAATCTGATCAACATCCAGGGGTGCTGTGATTTTGCACTAACACATGCTTCTCAATGAAAGAATATCTCACCTCATAGTCTTCCAGGATTTGGCTGAAGAAAGTAATTGGCTGCTCATCATTGTATTTTTTCTGTTGTACCAAAATTGCAGAAATAGTATCTTCACCCCCAAATGCATAGAGGATGAAATCCTTGGAGAAATCTGGGATAATGAGAGTTGGGGCTTGAGAGATGGCTTCTTTGATTGCTTCAAAACTTTATTTTCCTTCTGTTGTCCATTTTAAATCCATGCTTTTCTTTAACATATTGGTGATAGGCTTGACTAGGGCTGCAAAATTTGGGACAAACCTTCAACAAAATTTTTCTCCCCAAGAAACTTTGAAGAGCCTTCTTGTGGCTCTGAAATGGTAGTGCTCTTATGGATTCAACTCTTTCTAGATCAATTTTCAATCCTTATTTGGAGACAACGTGGCTAGGGAGTTTTCCTTCATGGGCTAGAAAAATACACTTTTTAGGATTCAAGGATACTCCAAATCTTCTGCACCTTTGGAACACTTGCCTCAAATGAAAGAGATGGTCTGCTGCATTTTTTGAAAAAATAGTGATATCATCAAGATATATCAGCACCATGTTGTTAATCAAATCCTTGAACGCCATGTCCATTTCCCTTTGGAAAGTAGCTCCAGCGTTGGACAACCCAAATGGAATTTTCCTGTATGCATAAGTTCCCCATTTGGTTGTAAAGGTTGTCTTGAACTGATCCTCTTCTTTCACCATGATCTGAGTGTACCCCAAATAGCCATCAAGTAATGAAAAGCTCTCAGAACCAACAACAACTTGTAAAATATGCTCCATGGAAGGAAGTGGATAATGATCCTTAAGAGATGCTCTATTCAAATCTTTGAAGTCAACACACAATCTGATTTCCCCACTCTTCTTTCTAACTGGAACCAAGTTGGCCACCCAACTAGAACACTTGATAGGGAATATGATTCTTGAATCAATCAACTTATTTAATTATTTTCTCATGAGAGGCTCCATGTGTGGATTGACTGGCCTTTGTTTTTACCTGATGGTTTTAGTACTTGGATCCAATTCAATGGTGTGTTGAGCTAACTTAGGATTGAAACCTTTCAAATCTTCATAGCTCCAAGAAAACACATCAGGGAATTCTTGACAAAGTAGTATGAACTCATACCTTTCTTGTTCAGTTGTCATCTTACCAATTTGGAACCAATTTGGAGTGATTTTCCTTCTTCCACCGAGATGGACACTGAATATTCTCCCTTGACTTGGATGTTTTCTTTCTCCTTCCTAAACTGATCATTAGGATTGAAAATGGACTCCAAAGTAATAAGTCCCTTTGGTAGTTTGTTGGTTTTCAGCTATACCACTTGGTCACCATACTGCTGCTCCAATGTTTCCTGATTTTTAGCTGAGAACTCAACCTCTTCTTACAAGAAATGGATGATTTGTTGATCATTTTCGAACACTTGCCAACTCACATTGTTGTCCAGCACTGAAGGCCTTACAATCACATGGATGTTTGGCTGTACCTTATCCTTTTGGATGCTTTCAACAACATCAAAGGATGCTCCAACTACTACAATCCTGTCACCAGCTTGGTTCTCTTTTATAGGAATGGATTTGATGATAAAGCCCTCGAAATCTTAAATGAGGTCCCACACCCTATTTTTTTAGCACTTGAGCAGATCATTCTTGATAGCATGCTGCCCCTTAACTTGGTTGACAATCAACTTCATCACCAAAGACTTGCAAGTTCTTTATTCCTCTCTTGATTTACTAATGCAATCCTTATATCAAAGCTTCATATTCAGCAGTGTTATTAGAGCATGCAAATTGAAATCTAAAAGTTGAATAATACTTAACTCCTTGAGGTGAAACAAGCATAGCTCCCCCTCCTACACCTTGTCTACTCCTTGATCCATCAAAAAACAACTACCATACCTCATTGTCATCCTTGTGGTCTAGCTTGGTGATGCTAGGGATAGGCTGATTTTCTTCATGCATGCAATAGAATCCTAGCTCAGATTCTTCTATTTCTTGATAAGGATCAAAAGCATGCACCTTGTTTTCCCATTCATCAAGAGTAAGATCTGGGATACTTCTAACCCTGGTGTCAGCTTCATTAGTGCTTAGATAATCTTCTTGATCAAACGCTGAACAATTGGTATTGATTTGGCTTGGAGTGTGAGGCTCAATGTGAAAGTTTACAATAGGTTCAAATCTGATTGTGACCTTAGTTCCATATCTTGTTCTAAACAACATGTGTGACCAATCAGTAGATAAGTAACCTCCAATCTTGGCTATGAAATCCCTTGACAGACATAGGGAAAAGAGTGGTGGAAGATCTATAACCGAGACATCTTGTAAAAAAACAATGTTTGGGCATGCGTGAAAAGTAAGACTTAAGTTTTTTATCACTCCAACTGTTGTTACTACTATCCCATCCAATTGCACTACCCCTTTGGATATGAATTCATACAAGCCCCAATCGATTAGATATTTTCTTGGGCATTCAACTACTTGCCCTTAATCAATCATGCAATTGTGTACTAATTGGTTTCCGATGATCAATGAAACATAGAATGGAGGGGGCTTCAACATTTTACCTTGTTGTCCTCCATGATTCCCCTCAGGCTAGGAAACATTTGTGAGTACCTTCTCTTACATTTGGACCTGCTAATTTGAAGTTGACCAGTCCTTCATGGTAGCTTGCAGCAAATCTCTTTGGCCTGGGATGGATAGTGATTCCCACATTGATATGTTTACATTTGTATTCTTCATCTGATCAATGATGTTGAATGGAGATGAAGCATCTCTCTACTGTCCCTTGGCCTGCACATTCATTCCTTGCACATGGGCAGCAACAACTGGAATTTGAGTTGGCCTAGGGGTTGTTTTAGGCAGCCCTTGCGTGTTTGGAACTACATTTTGTTTTCCAATAATTTGTGGAGTGATAGAAGGTTGTGGATTACTTGGAGCCAATGACTATTTTTCACCCAAATTTCTCCTTTTTGACCTTGTGTTGGATGCAACACTTTGGGGAATCATTTTATTCATGCCATAAAAATCCTCTTCCTACCAATTTACAAGTGTGGCATCATTTGGAGCTGATTGTTGCTGGAATGTTTCTGGTTGTTGGTTATTTCCTTGAATCCCTTCACCCTCCACACCAATTGTAGTCGCCATTAATGCTTGATTTAAGGCACCATTGAAACACATAGACTGGTTGTGGGGCTCATTGCATGGGAAACACTAATCATACTCTTGAGCTATGTTGTTTTGCACTGGCACTATGGCTTTAGAGGCAGATGTAACATTGGGATTATAGGGCTGAAATGGTCTGTTGGCAGGAGGTCTTGTTTGATTTTGATTTGCAACTAGATTGGGTGGTCTTTGAGGCTAGTATGGCTGCCTGCTAGGATAAGCTTGAGGATGGAAAGAAGGTCTAAAACCTTGGGTTTGCTACCTCTTGAGTGTAACCAGCTCATTACCTAAATTTTGCAATTGCTTCATGACTTCTTGAAGTTCATTTGAGGCACTAGAAGATGAAGCGTGCTTCACTTGAATTCTGATTTCTAGGAGTGGGAATAGGAGATAAAATAGGCACTTGACTAGTACTTGGGCTCTCTAAACTTGGGTATAATGGTATTGGAGGCCTAGGAGCTAGCTTACTAGCTTGAATCAAACAATTTTCAGCTCTAATGGCGATACTATAAGCAACAGGGATAGTTGTGCCTCCCATGGATTGAATTAACATAGAAATATTAGAATTTAAAGCTTTAAGGTAATATAGAAAAGAACCTTCTGCTGCTGGCCTTACTGCCACTGGAATTCTTTCCCAAGTCATTTGAAACCTGAAGTTGAAGTTAGTTAGCTGCTCATTGGGAGCTCTCTTGATGGTTGTCAACTGTTCCAAAAGGGACAAGTTATCTCCCTTTTCTCCAAATTGCTCATGGAGGGCTATACATAGTTGGTTCTAATTTTGAATATAACTCCGAGGCAAGACTCCGAACCATTTCAAAGCTTTCCTTTGAATGAAGATGCCGTGTTTGACAACAACTTGCATCTCATTAATCTCATGGATTACACAAATATTAGCAATATCCTTGACATGGTCACCAGGAGTGGTCTGATTCTCTCCAGTAAAGTATGGAATGTTCTTCAATGCTGCAACTGGGATTGGATTTTGTGCATTGAGAGCAAGTGGGCTGTTGTCAGTGAAATTGACATAGGGGTTGTTTTGTGTCATTTTGATTGGCCTTAGAACCCTTGTTGATTGAATGAAAGGCCTACCAAGTGGAGGAGTTGATAGAGTTCTATTTGGTGGAGATGGAGACCTTTGAATTCTCCTCCCCTTTTCCTTCTTCTTGGAGATAACTCAGAGTGGGACTTGTTGGGAAAAGAATCTCTAGTTTTTCCTCAACTCTTTCCTTGGCCTCTTACACCATTCAAAGGATGAAACCAAGTGCCCCGCCTCAACGCAAGGTGTTCGGGATCGAAAATCCCTCGGTATGCGTTAACATCCCGCGTGCCCCCTTAGCCCCCGCGCCTTTATTTTCCCATTTTTCCTTCTTTCCTTGGCCTCTTGACCTTCAAGCTGATGAAACCGCCGCCCCTGAAAGGGAGGCGGTCCTGTGAACCGCCACCCCGCTCGTAGCGGCGGTCCCGTGCGCATTTTCCGTAACGCTCTTTTGACGCGACTCACGTGAAATATCACTTTTCACCAGCTTTTCTTGCCGACTTGAGCATGCATTAATGTTTTTGGTCCCCTCGAATGTGTTTTTCCTTTGTTTATTATTTAGGAGTTCAATTTGGTTTTGGTTTTTGAGAGTTGAATTCTATAAATGCATGGTTTGTGTACATGCAAATGGTCTAATTTGGTGAAGAATTTGGTGAAGAATTTGAGTTTGGAGCTTTTGGTCACCATTTTTCCTTGTTAGAGTCTTCTCGATTTTTAGTGTTTTGGTTAGCTTGCTTAGGATTGATAAAGCATAGTTTATTTCATACTTGGTTAGTATTGCTCAGCTGTTGGTAAGCCACAGACCCATCTTGTGCAGGCAGTGTTGTTGTTCCATCCAATCCAGTTAGAAGCTTGCCTCTGATTCCTCTTTGCTGTAGATTTATCTTCATCGTGTCTTAGAGTTCTTAGTTCAATTCATTATATACCTGGTTAGCTTTATTCAGCTGTTGGTAAGCCACATATCCAACTTGTGCAAGCAGTGTCTTTATTTTGAAATAGAATAGCTTGGGAAGCCATTAAAGTTGCAGGTTTTGCTCTTCGTATAGGATAGTTGCAGGTTCTGGTCGCTTCATGTTGCATGACTCGCAGTAAAATCCCGCTAGGAATCGCATAAGCCAAGCTCTGTACTCTTGCGCTATCCCTCTCTACTCGCATTTCTCGGTCTCGTATTCTGAGCTGTCCTTGTCCCAAAATCTACTCCTATCGGTGCTAGCATTACACGCTTTTCTGGATCCAAGTGAACACGAAAGAACGAGAAGATCATACTGAGGGGACGAGATCATACACACACCATCGGATTCGCCACTGTTCTGCGGAATCCAGGTTTTAAATTTCAAAGTTCTAGTCAGACTCATATCAAATAGAGTAGTTAATCACTTTATTTCATTTCATTCTATTCTCGATATTGCCAGGGAAGCTATGGGGATTGATAGTTTCTGAGAAACTATGATTCACTCCTCACTTCGAGGTAGGATCGAGAATTGCAGTAGATTAGACAAAGTTATTTTATTCATTTAGAATAATTCTACAAATCGCACAGCAAATAACCACACTCGCTTATCTTGTCTCTGCTTTTAATTATTGTTTAGTTATTATTTCTAGATATGCTTAAAATAGTTTGCTTTCCTTAAAATTGTTAAATATTTCAGAGAAGAATAAAAGTTATATGCAGCTTAGATTTATTTCACGTAATTAGAATTTGCTTCATTACGCTTAGTTTTTCCTTTTATGACAATTACGGACCTCAAGAGCCTGTGGAATATATATTTGAGCCAATCGTGCCTCAACCAAACCTCGTCACAAATATAGTTGACATAGACCAAAATCTCAGATACAAGTATTCCGAACAACCACATGATTTACAACCGATCAGCCTCGCTAAGAGGATTAAACATAGAAGACGACCAAGCACATGCATTTTGGTCAAGTCAGCCAAACTACAGATTACTCTAGAAAACATCCACATGACTCTAGAGAGGGCTCGAAAGAGAACAAACATTCGGGTGCGATCCTCTAGTTCCACAGATGCTGGAGACACCCTCGTAGATATAGATACCAGCTTAAGAATCCAGTTGCAGAACGCCTGTAAGGTATTCTGAGAAGATCGCACAACTATTGGTTCTAAACATAGAAGCTGAGAAAGCATACGATTACTGGATACTAGGGATTAGAACTTGATCTCGCGTATGACCATAACAGGACCGCAACAACCAAGAGTCTACGGTCAGTGACCCATGTATCCCACACCCCAACGAATCCACAAGTCAGCTTAGATATAAACACCGCCTACGCACACTAGTATTTCAGTCCACTCCACTTCCACCTATCATCATCGAACAACCGTCCTTACTAGATATAACAAGCAATAACGAAGCTAGGGAATTCTCGACTAGGCCGTAAAATCATCCGTAGAGCCAATTATATTCATCATCCACTATATGACCTTATCGGGAGATATACACGAAACAATCCCAGGTCATTTTCCACGTATTCCGCAACCCATAGATCGAATCACGCCAGAGCTCGATATTGATTGGAGCCTTCGAGCAGTCATCCTCGCTGATCGATCTATCACACCAGTCCAAGTTAGAAGGGCCTTCTTTGCCTTAGATTCACAAATTCCACTAGTGCGTGTCGAAGACATTAGACTCGCCTAACTAGTTTGTCTCGCATATATTCCATCCCCACCGGCTCATCTCTCTCGCACGACGACTCCTGGAGGTCGGGTACGCGGAAGAGTTACTTGTTGATTCTCACGCTCGCCTGTCGCTTTTCCGACGTACAAAATTGGTGAACCCGACGTGAAACAAACAATTGTTTCACCTTCTCTTTGAGAAGTTTTCAAATCTTCTCTCATCCACCTTCGCTCCTTCCCATTATTCTGTGGGTATTCATATACCCCCCGAATATGTCGGGATTCGATGCATATGGCGCACTCCTCTCGGGTCTTGAGGCATACTACGCCCAATATAATAGGGAATCATCACCCTCGCTCTCAGTATGGGGTGACAACTATTCAACTAATCAGTTGTCAACACAAACCCCAAGAATCAGATATAGTTCATCTTTTCAAACTGAAGAGTTAGATCAACCCCTTCGAACCCAACAAACAGAGCCTTCAGGTTCAAACAATATGACGTTTACCGGAGAATCTGGTTCATCTCCTCAAATGTTACTCAAACCACAAATTAGTAGGCAATCAGATCCATACCTGGTCTTAGATGATGGACAGTCAACACGTTATCCTAGGAGTGAACAACGCTCCCGGGGAATGTACCCATCTATAGGAGGTTTACAAATACAACCCGAAATCTCTTTTCAAGAAAATACCTCTATGCCACTGCATACAGGAAATATTCTGGGAGAAACTTGGCAAGATAGCGATCAGTTTATGACAGATATCACGTACCTTTACAACACCAAGGTATACAACAAACGCCGCCAGTAAAGTACCGTGACTTCACCAAATGAAGTCATTTCAACGTTAGTAGAAAGAGTGAGAGGGTTAGAACTGCTCAAGCAAGTCAAAATTCTCCGTCATACAAACAGAAGTTCCAATCCTCCATACCACTCGTCGTAGATCTCTCTTACGGAGTAGGCACGTTAGGCATGCCTCCTCAATATCCACAACAAACGCCAACAAGGCCTATCATCTCTAACACTATTCCTCCCTGCCTAGTGTCGAATAAATCCGCCTCGACAATGCCCCGTCCTACTTAAACATATACTCTAAATCACCACAAGGAGATATGTTCTCCTCTCCCGGCATGTTTGCTCAAACGCAGGGACCTCCCTATGCCCCTGCCAACGCGTACGCTGCACCGTATCAACAACCTATCCCACCACCACTCCTCAAAGAAACACCATCAATGGTCGAAAGCTATGCGATAGGGACTTATTCAGAATACCTAAAGGAACCCTTAGATTTCACCATACGAAGCATCATGCTTCCAAGACCTCTCCCTGATTTTCCTAAGTTCAAGGGTGAGGGAGATCCAAACGCACATATCAAAGCTTACGCTACAGCCATACGAGAATTACTCCCTTGGGATGGGGTTGTTGCTAAAATATTCCCCAAAACACTGGAGGGCATTGCTCTCGATTGGTATTATAGAATACCTGAGGCTTCCATACATTCATTTAAACAACTCGTGTCAGAGTTCATCAAAGCCTTCGACATGAACAAACTGCTAAGAACAGGAATCAGGGAATTCTTGCACATCAAACAAGAACACAATGAATCTGTCGCCCATTTCATCCAGAGGTGGTGGCGTACGCTTTTTACTTTCAAAAAGTGCTCCAAACATGGATCGATGGAACTATGTGATTTATTCCTTCATTCTCTCAAAGAGAGAAGTGAAAGAAGAAGTCCAGTAAGTTCCCACTAAGGACTTATGATGAAGTACTTGAGAGCGCTCTCGCGAATAATAGATCAAGCAAATATAGATAGTGGTCGTAAGACATACGGAGCAAATGGGAGGTTAATCACCTCCACTCAAAATACTACAACTACCACAAATGTCAATCAAGGACCCAAAATCCTTAACAAAAATCGTGGGGTAACAACGGATGGGGTAACCGACCAGCCCAAGAGGGTAAATGTCGTTAATACTCCGTCACAAACAAACAACCAGCGAAACAACAACTTTACCCCAACGGTCAATACAATGGATTTTAACCATCCACAACAACAACAACAACAACGGCGAAATCCCATACAAGGGCCAAGCCAAAACTCATTTGGTTACCAAAACCAAAGTCAAAACCAAAAACAACAATTCCAAAACTTTGGTCCTAATAGGCAACAGTTTGATCGGAATTTTAGGCCACAATACACACCAAACCAACAAAACGGGAATTATAATCCCAATTCTTATTGTGGTTTCCATAAAATTCATGGTCACGACACTAGAACGTGCCGTGACTACAATAAATTTATGCAACGCTTGCCGTAAGAACAAAGACAGCTTCTTCACAGCACTGCTTTGGCGATCCCGCCTCATCATCACCAAATACTCTCAGGGGGGCGCTTTCTCCTCGAATGCTCCTCAAGATCTTTAATGATCCGCTCCCAAATCATGACAGCAATAGGCTGAATCCAACCGAACAAACAAAGGTGCAAAGTGACGGAAACAATGACCATGAAGCCTCGACTTCATTAAATCCGGCAACGCGCGCCACACTGGGAGCTCAACCGAGACCTAAGATAGTCAGGGCTTGGTAGAATTAGACGCCGAACTACCTATCGAAGCTATAACGAGAACACGAGAGTATTTCTCTCAACTAAGCCCAAGTCATCTCGCCGAGACAGATGATAAGAGTCAAAAAATAGTTGAAAACCCATCGGTGCCTATGATTTAATTAGTGACCTAACAAAGACCTTTTCACACATTTCATTTTTGGACTTACTAAAGAACTCTCCCCTCACAGAGCTGCTCTTTAGAAGCATTAGGTCTAGGCCATCTAATTAACATCACTCCACCTCCCGAAACACAAGTAAATCACGAGATTTTGATATCCACCTCCGGGGCAGCCGGACAAGGATGTCGAATTCATCTTCAAAATAAGTAAAATGCCCACAGATGCTGAGATCGCACGCCGAGGTGACCCAGCCTTACACTTGCAAGTGTGGGTTTATAATAACTATGTAAAACAGGCAATGGTTGACGATGATGGGGCTGCAGCTAACATAGTCCCTTTCTCTTCCTCCAAAACTTGGATATGGAGAAACAAACTGCTCCACTACACGAAATACCTCGAGAGGCTATGATAGCCTTAAAGCCACTTCGATAGAACTATAATACTGCCGGTCACCTTAGGGCCCAAAACCATCTTGACTGAGTTTTATATTATAGATCGGGAAACTAACTATAATATGATCCTCGGCCGACCTTGGATACATCGAATGAAGGCAATCCCTTCCACGCTATTTCAAGAAGTAAGATTCTTGCATCTGGGAAAGGTATTTGTAGCCAAAGGCGATCCAAAACCTTTCGATTTGCACCTAGCTGATTTAAAGAAAAGACCAGGGGTGCACTCAGAATTTGAGCTGCCAACAAACCAACTTAATAAACCCTCTGACCCAAAGCCAGAGGAAAAGTTGATACCTACAACGGATCTTGAAACTACCAGCATAGCCAAAACAATTCCAACCCCTAAAGGTAAAACTAAAGAAACAATATCATTAGGGACTACTGCGAAAATCGTTGAGTTGATAGAACAAGATTCACCAATGTTCTTACCATTCGATTCAAGAGGGCATAGGATTTTCCCTAGGTGTTGGTTCCTTACCACAGAGAGATCTCTCGTATGGTAGAAGTAGAGTGTGCAAACGCAGCAGATGCCCCAACATCTACACTCCCGCTAAGTATTGACTCTCCATTTCGATGGAGCTAAATGTCGTTATGGAGCGGGGGCAGTATAATTTTACTTCACCCGAGGAGAAGGTCCTCCCATTCTCTTTTAAGTTAAACTTTGAATGCACAAACAATGGCGCCGAGTACGAAGCCCTCCTCCTCGCCTCACCTTAGCCAAAGAATTGGTATTAATAACATCGTAGTCTTGGGAGACTCGCAATTAGTAACAAACCAAGTTTCAAGTATATGAAACTAAAGCTGAACATTTACAACTCTACAAAAACGCTGTATTAGATTTAAGCAAGGCGTTTAACTTCATATCCATCAAGCGATCCCGCGAGAGAAAAATCTTCTCGCCGATTCAATAAAGAACCTCAAAGATCACGTTTTACTCCAAGCAATGAGCTAGAAGATACTCACTTCACAAAGATCCATTCGTGACGAACCATTAATAAAAACAATGACAAATCCTCTTTTAAGCGGAAGTGAATCTACCATCCTAGACCATGTTGGAAATGATGCGGCTACTTTGGATTATTTAAATGCCTATGCAAAGCATTACATCTCTCCTATCACATGCTAGATTTATCCCCGATCCCACATTCGCCTCCTACTTCGAAATCCCGTAACGATCTTCCGTCACAAAGGGAACCTAACATATACGCAATAGAAAATGGGGATGATTTAGATTTACCTCCAAAGACCACCTCGAGTTCAAAGAGGGTAACGCCTCTTTAATCGAAGAAACAATCGATGTCAACATCGGGGACAAGATGAACCAAGAATATTGAAACTAGGTTCTTCGCCGACACCAAAGAAGTGGAAATACATACTCAGTTCTCAAAGAACATCAAAAGGCATTTGCATTTAATTACAAGGAGATGACGGAGTCGCACCCCACATCATGGTACACAACCTCGCACTAGATCGATGCAAAGCCAATTAAACAAAATCAAGACCCATGAAACCCAAAGTAGCTCTCATGGTAAAAGAGGAAGTAATAAAACTCCTTCAGGTAGGATTCATCAAGCCAGTTGACTACTCCCAATGGGTATCTAATATCGTTCCTGTTCTCAAGAAGAACGGAAAGATACGCATTTGCATAGATTTCCGAGACATCAACAAAGCGTGTCCTAAAGACGATTTCCCATTACCATCCATAGACGTTATTGTTGATGCAACAACTGGTTTTGAACTCTTGTCTCTCATGGATGGATTCTCGGATACAACCAAATCAGAATATCCGAGCAAGATCAAGCTAAAACCACGTTCATAACTCCTTGGGGAACCTATTGCTATGCTGTCATGCCTTTCGGTCTCAAAAACGCTGGTGCTACATACCAGCGGGCTATGACTTATATATTTCACGATTTAATTCATAAAATCATGGAATCCTACGTAGATGACTTGTTGGCTAAGGCCAAGAAGCGCTATGACCATCCCGAAGTACTCCGCATCATTCTTTCACGCTTAATAGAATACGAGTCACACTAAACCCAGAGAAATGTGTCTTTGTGTAACAGAGGAAAGCTCCTAGGTTACATCATATCATCACGAGGGATCGATGTTGATCCAACCAAAATTTGGGCTGTCTCAAATGGTCCCACCTTCGATGAATCTGAATCGTGTCATTTCTGAAAAGCTAGGTGCAATCCGAAGATTCATCCCAGACTTAAGCTTCGCTATTCATCCAATCAACAATTTACTCAAGAAAGACTATAGCATTGATTGGACCGAAGACTGCAACGAAGCTTTCAACGCAGTTAAACGTTTCTTGCTATCACCACCTACGCTAATGCCACCTAAGCTGGATCACCCGTTAATCCTATATTCGCGAGCTACCAATGTCTCGCTGGCCTGTATGTTGGCCCAAGAAGACGATGACAAGAGAGAACGTGTGATTTATTTCATTAGCCAAACACTGCTCGACTATGAAACACGCTATACACAAGCAGAGCGAGAATGTCTTGCCATAGTCTTTGCTACTAAACGTCTAAGACATTACATGCTGAATCAAGAAACAAAGGTCATGGTAAAGACGGACCATTTACGGACTTTTCTCACACAAGGTTCCTTATCCAAAAAGGCTCGGACGCTTTATAACCTTAATGGGAGAGTTCAATTAACATTTGTAAATCAAAGTCGCTTAAAGGACAAATCATCGCGGATTGGTTAGTCGACAACCCATTAGACGGAGGCATCTAGTAGATTTGGATTTTCCGATGAATGCGTATACTACATCGAAACTCGACTCTATCTCTCGAGTGCCCTCGGTACACCGATATCATTAATTATATCATGGACCATACGTACTGATGCAGTTACACCGCAACAAAGAAGGCGATTACGCATAATCGTAGCCAAATATGTCATTATAGAGCAGTGTGTTTCTATCGAAAAGCATTCGATGGAATGCTCTTAAGGTGTGTCGACACGTAAGAGTCCAAGAGGATTCTCCATGAATCCCACAAATGGTATATGTGGAGGCCACTTCGGTGGCCATGCCACTGCTCGAAAAATACATCGAATGGGCTATTTCTGGCCCACTCTAGAACATGACGCGATAGAGTTTGCACGCAGGTGTCATAAGTGCCAAGAATTCTCCCACGAGATCCACATGCCAGCACAAGCTCTACAACCAATCGCAACTCCATGGCCCTTTTCTACATGGGGCCTGGACTTGATAGGGAAGTTCTCTCCCTCATCCACAGACGGCCATAATTTTATAATCACGGCCACTGAATATTTTACCAAATGGGTGGAGGCCATGCCTCTTACTACTGTACCTGGTTCTGTAATCGCTAAGTTCATTTTAAATCAAATCATTTGCAGGTACGGTATCCCGCAAATCATTATCTCAGATAATGGAACTTCTTTCAAGAATGAGGAAGTTCGTGAACTATGCAACAAATTTAAAATAAGCCATCATACGGCTTCCTTGTATTATCCCCAAGCCAATGGGCAGTCAAGCAACAAACAAAACACCAAAGCCATTCTCCTTAAAACGGTGAAAGAAAACAAGCGAGATTGGCATTTGAAGTTATATCCGGCCTCAGGCCCACCGAACCTCAATAAGAACACCAACGGAGCAACTCCTTTCTCGCTAGTATTTGGGGCGTAAGAGCTTCTCCCGCTTGAGGTCGAAATACCCACCTCCGCATTTCACTACAAGGGATTCTGATGAAGACGCTTACAGAGAAGCACGTCTTTCCCAACTAGAAAGCCTAGATGAAACTAGGTTAGATGTCGAATGTAGCAATGCATAGAGCTTATGCTTATGCCGACCGAATGTGCCGGCAATATAACAAGAAGGTTTATGAACGCGATATATACGAAGGTGATCTAGTTCTAAGACTAGACAAATGGATCGACAAGAAGACCGCGAAGGAAGGAAGGAAATTCCGCCCAAATGGTCAGGCCCATACCGAGTCATGAAGGACTATGGAAATGGTGCATACCTCTTATGCACGCTAGAAGGTGAGGAATTTGGTGAAACAAACAATTCCCCGCACCTCAAGCGCTTCTACGCATAAGCAAATAGCACTACCTATATAACTATCTACATCAGATCTTCATATAGATTTAGATCATTTTGTCCACTTGTTCTTACACAAATTGTGATCAAGGAATCTATTCTCAAAGTAATTCATTACAAACTCATGATGTTGTTGGCACAAAACTTTCTAATCATATCTCTCCATTTTCACGATATCATCAATCACTTCAGAATCTTTTATCAAATAAAATCAAACATGACGAAGTCTTAACGGTAACCATACCAAGATCTGCAAGTTTGTTCTCGCTTTGATTTCTTCTTAGGATTGGTGTCTTGCCTATGGTCTGTTCTAGAAGCTTCATGGTGTCACATCTATCCCATATACACATCTCTTTGGAAACAAGCATATACTGACATTTTACTCAAAAAGACAAGTCAAAAAGTGATTAAACAGAAAATTTTATTTTTACACATTTCCTTGCCCTACCAACCTTCTGGTGATGAGCTTCAAGCTCTCTTACTAGTGACGTAGGGTTGGGAAAGGATGGAAATGCCCTTACTCGCCTATGCCTTGCCCATTTGTGATAAACCCATGCTTCTTACAGGTAGCATGGGGCAAGGTGTAGGGGGTCCTCTAGACAATGCAAACGTTAAAAGGTCATAAACAAACTATTCAAACTTTGAGTCAAAAACGAATGAATCAGATGTTCAAAATTCCAAGAGAGTTAAAAATCCTAAAAACCAGATTTTGTCTACTATGTGGCCATCTACGGGTCTAAGTCCTGATAAACCGCAAAGCAAGTCGCACCCAAAACTATGAAGTCATTCAGGTAGAGTAAGCTTGTAGTTCTCAACTTGGTTCCACCAAAGCTTCGTCTCTGCCTTTCATCACTATCATTTCACCATATTTCATAACTTGCGCCCTTCTTAGCTCTTGGTGATGAGCCCTCGCATCTTACTAGTCATGTGGAGTTAGGAGTGGGGGCAAGTTAACTGCTCATCATACTCGGTTATTTTCATCACTTTGCCAAAACAAACATGAGGTATCCAAATTGCTCACGTAAGCTAAGATTTAAGATCACAATATATCTACAATATCATGTATCAAAGATCATGAAACACAAAAAGAAAGCAAGCATTTGCATCATCTGTTCTCCATTGCATACATTCTAGAAAGCATATAAAACATACATCGTAGTATACACGAGGAAGCTGGAAATAGAAAGGGAAAACACGAGTGACAAAGTTTTGATCCAAAAACGAATGCATATATATAAATAATCAATGTTTATATACAATGCCATCATGCTCTAGGCATGGTCAAAACGCTCAAAGAGCCCGTGATGTACAAAAGAATCTACAGTACAAAGCATACAGGGCCAAGTCGCCTCTCAACCCCTACGCGACCCCTCCGAGGGTGCGCGCCGCTAGGACTCCGCTACGCCGCTCTCCGAATGCACGGAGGGCTCAGTGGTCTCGAGGCAGCCGCGGTCTCACCATGAGAATGACTCCTCATAAGACGCTCGGCTGTCCTATAGCCTGCCAACTCTGTACGGAGAGTCGACACCATCCTGGCCACATGCCAAACGGGAGCGAAGACGTCAGTATGCCTACCGGCTGCTGAAGGCTCCCACATCTACAGATAGCTCCGCACGGGTCTTATCCATAGGGATCATCGAGAATCAAGCATACCCTACGGATTAGATCCCGCCACTCACAACAGCCTCTCGCAAAACAAAGAAGAAAATGAATTAGAAGCTAGGCAAGAGACTAAAAGATACAATATCAAAACATAAGGAGAGATAGCAAATTAAAAATCCTAAATTAAACAAACATTGAAAAGATGAGAGGATAACTTACTCGATCACCGGCCTCCAAGATGGGTCACCGGGCCAAGACTCACGCCGCAGATGCCGCCGCGACCGAGGGGCTGCTCCCGTAGTAGAGCAACATGACGCCCGCAACCGACTCATCCTCTCCACCATGGCCCCGGGAGAGTGGCTCCTCTCAAGCTAGAGTCTCTCTCTCTCGCACTCGCTCGGCCCTCTCTCGCCGCAGCAAAATATCCCGAGTGTCATGCCACTCAGATCGCTATCATCCGTCTCGCTCCTCCTCGACCTCCTCTCGTAAACTCCTCGAATCGGAGTCAATATCTAGGGTCATCACCGCCGCTGTGAGCAGACCCGCAGCAATCAAGCAAAGGTGCCCGGGCGCACCGGCTCTCCTCTAGCCCGAACTACCCTCCCGGCTGCAATGGGAGTGCCAGAGTGATCACCGCCCAACCACGGCCTCTAGGCCCCCTAGCCTCGCGGATCGATCTATAACCGGTGCCGCTGGGGAAGCATGCCCGCATATGGAAGGCCGAACTCACGAGGAACTCGCCAAAAGGGTGTACTCTCCACCCGCCCCACGCGGTCGATAAGCTGCCCCTGGTGGAACAGAGATCAATGTAAGGGTCTCTCGCCCATATGCCGCCATAAGCCGATTTGGCCGCGCTCCATATCTCGCTGTGGTAAGGGAGGCAATCTGGCCGGTGAGGTGCTCTAAGACCGACATATCTCGACCATCTAGCCGCCCTCACACCCCCGGTCTCGCCACCTCTACCCTCTCGCCATAAGGAATAAAATGCTCATACACCCAACTCATGACTGACTAGAGTCGGGTGGCTCAATGACTGTCCCCGCAAACGACCACCCCGTATAAGTCATGGTAGGTGGTCCCTGTAATATCTCGCCCTGCATATATCCGGCCATGCCCTCTATCTCGTGCAATGATGGGGGCCCAAAAGATAGTAAAGTATCTCCTCCCTTGTCCCCGATCAGCCTCGAGGCAAGGATCCCCATGATAGCCTCATGTCAAATACGGGATGGGCAAAGAAGGAATCGATCGAACTCTCACTCCCTTCTTCGACCCCGTAGAGATGGCTGCATCCCCCATGTAGCCTGCCCACTGTGCAATCTGTGCTCGAGACCCCGCCGCTCTCTAAAGCAGTGAGTCTCCTCCCGATGATCGGGACCCCAGTGATACGGTAGACATCCTCCAAAGTGATGGTCCACTCACCACGACTCCCCAATCGGAAAGTGTTCCGATCTGCATCCCAATATGAGAATAAGTCACAAAGAATGTGACTAGATGGCGTGACATGGGGCACGCGTGATATACGCAATATGCCGGCCCTCTGTAATGTATCCTCCTCATCCTGAGAAAGGGCATCCAATACCCCCGAAAGCCAATCACACTCTCTCTCAGCTCCATCTGATATACTCCTCCTCGCCGCATACGCACCCAAAACACACAAAACAGGGCAAGTTAGTATCTAATCAATATCGAGAGAGTCATAAAAGCATATAGAAATGATAAAAATACAAGTGCAATCTCAAAAGTTAAGCTCTTTTGCATTCTGTGCAAAACCGCCGCCCTGAGCAGGGGGCGGTTTTGTAACCGCCGCCTTAAGGGCGGCGGTCGTGTAACCGCCGCCCTGAACAGGGCGGCGGTCATGTAACCGCCGCCCTGGCCAGGGCGCGGTCGTCGTCCGAAAACCCGCGCGGGTTATTAACCCCAAAAAGCCCAAAAGCGTAAAAATAGACCATTTTAACTAAAAACAAAGCCTACCCAAGAGCGCCCCTAGATGGACCTTTTGAACCTAACATTTTCAAAAATAATCCCCCATCAAAAGAATTTTCCATTTCAAATTTGAAGAGGGAAAAACACAAAATGGAAGAAAACCAACCTGTGATCGCTGAGGTCGGTGTTCCGCTCATGGAGGCATGATCACGATCTCGCTGCGAACGTTTCGACTCTACTCACGTGAGAAACCGTCACCGTGGGTCCCAGAGCTCAAAATCAATCAAATCGACTCACGCAAATGAATAGGAAAATGGGCCCACTTTCATATATATATCGCTCTGCTTTCTTTTAAAATGACTTTTTCGCAGTTTCGAGCGCTGTGAGGTAAGTTTCTATCCCCGCACGAATGGTACGCTTCTCCTTCCCTATTATTTTAGCGTTTATCTTCCAAGTTATCAGTATCTATCTCGCACTTGAGTTCTCTTTTCATTTTCAGTAGCGGGAATTTCGATGGCGTCATCTCAACACACGACGAGTAAGGTATAGCTTCTAACTCCCCATTTCGGGACTGCCATACTTCGACCCACCGCTTTATGCCTCTTCATGGCTAAAACGCTTCTCCGAGGGGGCAATATGTACGTACTAAAATTGTAAGGTACTGCATCGCTGCAATAAGGTAACAAGTGCCCCGATGATGATACAGTCTCTCGCAAGGTGTTCGGGATCCGAAAAGCCCTCGAGTATGCGTTAACATCCCGCATGCCCCGCTTAGCCCCCGCGCCTTTATTTTCCCCTTTTTCCTCTTTCCTTGGCCTCTTGACCTTCAAGGATGATGAAACCGCCGCCCCAAGGGCGGCGGTCTCGACCGCCGCCGGTAAACAGGGCGGCGGTCCTCAGAACCGCCGCCCGCCGCGCGCGGCGGTCCCCCGCGTGCGCTTTTCCGTAACGCTCTTTTTGACGCGACTCGCGAAATATCACGTTTCACCAGCTTTTCTTTTCCGACTTGAGCATGCATTAATGTTTTTGGTCCCCTGAATGTGTTTTTCCTTTGTTTATTGTTTAGGAGTTCAATTTGGTTTTGGTTTTTGAGAGTTGAATTCCTATAAATGCATGGTTTGTGTACATGCAAATGGTCCGAATTTGGTGAAGAATTTGGTGAAGAATTTGAAGCCCTGGAGCTTTTGGTCACCATTTTTCCTTGTTAGAGTCTTCTCGATTTTTAGTGTTTTGGTTAGCTTGCTTAGGATTGATAAATAGTTTATTTCATACTTGGTTAGTATTGCTCACCGTTGGTAAGCCACACTCCATCTTGTGCAGTGCAAGTGTCATTGTTCCATCCAATCTCAGCTTAGAAGCTTGCCTCTCGATTCCTCTTTTGTGTAGATTTATCTTCATCGTGTCTTAGAGTTCTTAGTTCAATTCATTATATACCCGGTTAGCTTTATTCAAATTGCTGGTAAGCCACATATCCAACTTGTGCAAGCAAAGTGTCTTTATTTTGAAATAGAATAGCTTGGGAAGCCATTAAAGTTCAGCAGGTTTTGCTCTTCGTATAGGATAGTTGCAGTTCTCGGTCGCTTCATGTCAGCATGACTCGCAAAGAAAATCCCGCTAGGAATCGCATAAGCCAAGCTCAGACTTCTTGCGCTATCCCTCTCCTACTCGCATTCTCGGTCCGTATTCGAGCCGTGTCCTTGTCCCAAAATCTACTCCTATCGGTGCTAGCATTACACGCTTTTCTCGGATCCAAGTGAACACGAAAGAACGAGAAGATCATACCGAGGGACGAGATCATACACACACCATCGGATTCGCCACTGCTCATGGAATCCAGTGTTTTAAATTTCAAAGTTCTAGTCGAATCATATCAAATAGAGTAGTTAATCGCTTTATTTCATTTCATTCTATTCTCGATATCGCCAGTGAAGTCATGGGGATTGATAGTTTCGAGAAACTATGATTCACTCCTCACTTCGAGGTAGGATCGAGAATCTTGCAGTAGATTAGACAAAGTTATTTTATTCATTTAGAATAATTCTACAAATCGCACAGCAAATAACCACACTCGTTATCTTGTCTGCTTTTTAATTATTGTTTAGTTATTATTTCTAGATATGCTTAAAATAGTTTGCTTTCCTTAAAATTGTTAAATATTTCGTAGAAGAATAAAAGTTATATGCAGCTAGATTTATTTCACGTAATTAGAATTTGCTTCATTACGCTTAGTTTTTCCTTTTATGACAATTACGGACCTCAAGAGCCCAGGAATATATATTTGAGCCAATCGTGCCTCAACCAAACCTCACACAAATGATAGTTGACATAGACCAAAATCTCAGATACAAGTATTCCGAACAACCACAGATTTACAACCGATCGCTTCTCGCTAAGAGGATTAAACATAGAAGACGACCAAGCACATGCGTTTTGGTCAAGTCACCAAACTACAGATTACTTTCTAGAAAACATCCACATGATCGTAGAAGGGCTCAAAGAGAACAAACATTCGGGTGCGATCCTCTAGTTCCACAAATGCATTACTGAGACACCCTCGTAGATATAGATACCACTTAAGAATCCAAAGGTCATGAGAACGTCGTAAGGTATTCTCGAGAAGATCACACAACTATTGGTTCTAAACATGTGAAGCCGAGAAAGCATACGATTACATCGGATACTAGGGATTAGAACTTGATCTCGCGTAT
Organism: Taxus wallichiana var. yunnanensis; assembly: GCA_018340775.1. Lineage (NCBI taxonomy): Eukaryota > Viridiplantae > Streptophyta > Pinopsida > Cupressales > Taxaceae > Taxus > Taxus wallichiana. Next base: position 127,381,613 of record CM031239.1, read on the forward strand.
GACCATAACAGACCGCAACAACCAAGAGTCTACTGGTCAGTGACCCACAGATCCCACACCCCAACGAATCCACAAGTCAGTTAGATATAAACACTGGCCTACGCACACTAGTATTTCAGTCCACTCCACTTCCACCTATCATCATCGAACAACTGTCCTTACTAGATATAGCGCTAACGAAGCTAGGGAATTCTGGACTAGGCCAGAAAATCATCCGTAGAGCCAATTATATTCATCATCCACTATATGACCTTATCGGAGATATACACGAAACAATCCTGTGTCATTTTCCACGTATTCCGCAACCCATAGATCGAATCACGCCGAGCTCGATATTGATTGAGCCTTCGAGCAGAAGGGCATCCTCGCCGATCGATCTATCACACCATGCCACGCCTCGGGAGAATTCGGGTATGCGGAAGCTTCGCGCTTTCTAACGTATAGATTCACAAATTCCACTAGTGCGTGTCGAGTGTCGAGGAATTTCTCAAATTTCTCTCTCGAAAATCCATCAAAATACAAAATTGATCCCGAGAATATTGTAGAGAATTTCACTATATTTCCGTTGATATAAAGAACGTGAAAATTGAGCTTTGGATCGAAAGTTATGACCATTTGAAATTTTAGGGCAAAACAGGGCCAAAATAGATTGGCAGGCGAAAATTTTGAAATTTTCCACTTTTGCATTTGGGAAAATTTCCCAAAAATCCATGTGCTCTCTCGTTTCTAGGTGCCATGTGGCATGATTCCATTGGCCACGGGCTCTTGATGCCTCATTTTCCATTGTTTTGACCATTGGACAAAATTTCCAAAAATCTCCACCGGCCGATGATCTGAGGACACGTGGCATGATATGATTTGTTGGGCCTATGGCCATATTTTGACTTCGGCATGTGGCAAGACCCCATTGGTTGTGGGCTTTTCCTTTCCTTTTTCCCTGCGGGCCTGTCTTGTATTTTTTTCCGCCATCTGGACACGTGGCAAGATGCCATTGGTTCACGTTTGGGGGGCAGAATTTTCCTTTTGAAATTTCCTTTGTTTTTCTTTGGGAAAATTTCCAATTTTTCCACACATTTCAAAGCTCTGGAACCACGTGGAGGGCTCCCATTGGGTACAGGCCCTGGGGGAAAACATCTCCACTTGCGCTTACCCTTTGGGAAAATTTCCCAATCTCCCCGGCGCCAAAACTCGACGCCCGAACACGTGGCACGATTCGATAGGTCGGTGGGCCTACGGGCCAATAATTTTCCTTTGACCTAACCAAAACACTTCGCCAAAATTTTAAATCTCCTCCGCGGTCTGCGGGTCTTGAGACACGTGGCATGAAGCCATTGGATGTGGACCTGTGGGAAAAATTTGACTTTGTGCCCTCGCCAAACATTTCACCAAAATTCTAACTTCATCTCCACCTTTGCCACTTCTTGCCTAAGGACACATGGCACAGTGTGGTTGGGTGCGGGCCTTGGGGCCGAAAATTTTTAGTTGCGCCAACACTTAGGAAATTTTCCTAATTTCTTCCCTTGGGACACGTGGTAGGATCCAATTCACCGGCAGGCATGTGGGGAAAATATTCCTTTTGAAAACTTGTTGAATCACTTGGTAAAATTCCAAGTTTACCTCCACCCTCCACCACTCCCGAGGACATGTGGCAGCATATTATTGGTTGTGGGCCTTTCAGGGGACACTTTCCCACAAAAAATCCACCGAGCCATAACTTCAAAAATACATGGAGTTTGGAGGAAAACTTTACCTTTTTGGAAAGCTGAGAAAGAGCTCTATCCAATGGTGCCATTTCTAGAAGGTCTTGAGTTCCTGAAAAGTGAAAAATTATGACTGAGGCACAAGAGAGGGAAGAATGAAGGGAGTTAGCCACAAAATGAGCAAGGGGCTCATTTTGGATAATGAGATATTATTGGTGAATATTGGCATGAACAAGAGGTGGAAAAGATTATTGAGCTATTGCATGACTTGCAGGACTTATTTCCATGAGGATATCATGAGCTAAAGGGATTACATCCCTCTTTGGGTGAGATGAGGATCAAATTAAAGGAAGGCATGTACCCGGTTAGGAAGAGGCCTTACAAGATGAATCCTAATTTGCATGTAAAAGTCAAGGAAAAGATTGATAAGATGTTGAAATCTAGAATCATTGAGCCCATTGAGGAGTTAAAGCGTTTATCCCAATGGTAATAAGCATAAAGAGAGATGATAGGATAAAGATCTATGTGGAATACAAAGAGTTGAATGCTACATGTTTTATAGATCCTTTTCCTACCCCATTTATCGAGGAAATCCTAGGAGTTATAGGATACAAAATTTACTCTTTCACTGATGGATTCTCTAGTTATCATCAGGTTCAGATTGCTAAAGAAGACCAAGAAAAGACAACTTTCACCACTGAGTGGGGAAATTTTACATCTATAATTATGTCATTTGGGTTGAAGATTCTACCTGCAGTCTTTTCACGCATTGTAGTACAAGCATTTGAGGACTTCATACACAATTTTTTACAAGTTTATTTGGATGATTGGACTATATATGGGCTAGTAAAAGTTCATTGTGATAATTGGAGACTTATGTTTGAGAGGTTCCAATAATTGAGAATCTCTCTCAACATTAAGAAGTGTATCTTTGCTACACCCTTTGGAACATTTTTGGGACATATTATATGTAAATAAGGTTTATTGGTAAATCCAACTAAGGTATCAGTTATCTTGGTCTTAGAGGAACCTACCAATCAGAGAAAGGTGCATGGGTTCTTAGGACATACAGGTTACTACAGGAAGTATGTTAAGATTACCACACCCTTGGAAGAATTGTTGAAAAGTAAAGGAAAGTTCCATTGGGATGAGGTGCAACAACTAGCGTTTGAGAAATTAAAGGAAAAACTTACTTTTGTGCCCATTCTACACTTTCCTTCTCAAGACAAACCATTTCATGTACATGTTTATTTTTCTAGCATGGCCATTGGTTATGTGTTAGCACAACCTAGTGATAGGATTGTTGATCATCCTATTCATTTTGCAAGTAGGAAGTTGATCCCGATGAGTATACTTATACAACTACAGAGCGCGAAACATTGTCCATGATTTACACACTGCACAAGTTTAGATAATACTTGCTAGAAAATACTTTTATATTTTATACAAATCACATGACACTTAAGTAACTAGTTATAATCCCATTTTGTAGGGGTGTGTATGCCAATGGATTATCTTGTTTCAGAATTTGATTTTCTGTGGTGGTAAAGCCGAGAAAGAGCAATTCCAAACCATATCATTTATCAAGAATTAACTCGAGGAGAGGATGCACAGAGCATTTGTGACATAATTCCAAATGCATAACTATTCGATTGAATTACACGCCCTTTGATTTAGAATATATTACTTTGTTTTTGCATTCTCGGTGTGGTACCTAAAGGGATGAAGAGCCTAGAGAAGAAATAACTTTCCATACACATTTTTCCTTACATGTTGATTAGTGGGAATTTATAAAAGTTAGGCCATGATGGGATTATGTGCCAATGTGTACTTGAACATGAGCATGAAGTTGTAATGGATGAATCTCATGGTGGGATTACTGGAGGAAATTATGTAGGAAATGCTACTACGTGAAAGATTTTGTTGGCTGGCCTTTGGTGGGAAACACTATATAAGGATTGTAAAGAGTATGCCAGGGCATGTAATCATTGTCAGTGCCTTGGGAAGCCTAGGAATAGGGATGAAATTCCCTTAATGCCTACGTGTAGTACTAGATCACACAATATTATTACATATACAGATTATCTAACGAAGTAGACGAAACAACACCTATAAAGAACTACATGATAGCTAGAATAGAAGGGTTCTTATGGGAGAACATTACCAGTAGGTATGGATGTCCGTTGAGGTTGATAAGTGATAGGGGAACACACTATTTGAATGAGACTATCAGAATATTATTGGCTGATTTTATGGTGGTGCATCACAAGAAACAACCATATCACCCACATGCCAACGTGATCGCTAAGGATTTCAACAAGATATTGGGACATACATTGATGAAGATATGTGATGTTGGAAGGAAATAATGGGATGATAAAGTATTTTCTGTACTTTGGTCATATCGAAAAACTTACAAAATATTGAACAAATACTCACCCTTTTAGTTGGTTTTTGGTGTAAAGGTTGTTTTACCAAAGGAATTTATGTTACCTTCCTATGTATTGCATGCACATGAGATCTAGATGATGAACAAGTAATTAAAGAGTGTATAGAAAAAATGATGTAGTTGGATGAGTGGTGCACCATTGCACGTTAGATCCAAAAGATAGAAAAGGCCAGGAAAAAGGCATGACATGATAGGCATATTAAGAATAAGCAGTTTGAGGTTGGACAGATTGTTCTTCTTTATGACTCCAAGTTTTCATGCCACCTTGGGAAGTTTAAGGTGCATTGGTTGGGATTGTATGTGGTGACATATATACTTGATTTTGGTGCTTGTCAATTATAGGCACTAGATGGAATACGTTTGTCCTAAGGTTATTTCAACGGGAGTAGGATGAAGCCCTACTATAAATAAGTCTTCTTGGTGTTTTTAATAAGGCAGTATTGCCACTTAGATTAGATTTACCTTTAATTCATTTTCTTTATATGTGTTTCCTTTCATCATTGTTATGCTTTATCAATTCAGTTTAGTGTTTTGTTGTAATAAGTGTGCTTGCATTCTTAGTAGCTGATTAATATCTATTTAATTCATGCACAAATGACCATGCATACTTTTAGTGTAGGGTGGATAAGACATAATAAGTTATTGGTGTTATGTTTCAGACCGGTGCATACATAGAAAAGGAGACAGTGCTCGATTGATGATATTTAAGGAAAACTTCTCATATCAAGACCACATTTAGATGGATGGATGTGTAATGTAACACAAGTTAGAAATAAACATGGGAAAATACTTTGAATGATGCACATTGGATATGTACTTCAACAGTGTAGGGGAGCACAAGAAAGGATGTATGTGGCTGAGAAGTAGTGGGTGTGCTAGAAGGTTACAACTAAGGCAGAAAAAGAATATGATGCGACGCATGGAAGAGAGGAAAGGAATAATCACCATAAACATCCATTCTTTGACAATCTTTTGATTTCACATAGTAGACCATACATTCTTGAGCCATGCCCTAAACCATACAATCTTTTGTATCTACAATATACCTCTAAAATATGACCTTGTATGCTTTATACACCTATTATACAATGTAACAATACCATCCACATTCTTATGCTGACATGCTCTGCTCCATATCTCAAGCTATCAACTCATCCTACTTGACTTAGGTCTAGGATTAGGCCTAGTTAGACTTGTATCACATAATGATTTTAATGGAATAACTTATTTACCATCATGCAGAGACCTCAATATAACTTTGAAACACATTCTTGGACATTATAGACACCATAAACATATTTGAAAATCTTTTTATTTCACATAGTAGACCATACATTCTTGAGCCATGCCCTAAGTGATAGGGGAACACACTTTTGAATGAGACTATCGTAATATTATTGGCTGATTTTATGGTGTTGCATCATAAGAAACAACCATATCACCCACATGCCAATGTGACTGCTAAGGATTTCAACAAGATATTGGGACATACATTGATTAAGATATGTGATGTTGGAAGGAAATATTGGGATGATAAAGTATTTTCGTACTTTGGTCATATCGAAAAACTTACAAAATATTGAACAAATACTCACCCTTTTAGTTGGTTTTTGGTGTAAAGGTTGTTTTACCAGTGGAATTTATGTTACCTTCCCTATGTATTGGATGCACATGAGATCTAGATGATGAACAAGTAATTGAAGAGTGTATAGAAAAACTGATGTAGTTGGATGAGTGGCGCACCATTGCACGTTGGAGCCAAAAGATAGAAAAGGCCAAGTAAAAGGCATGACACGATAGGCATATTAAGAATAAGCATTTTAAGGTTAGAAAGATTGTTATTCTTTATGACTCCAATTTTTCATGCCACCTTGCAAAGTTTAAGGTGCATTGGTTGGGATTTTATGTGGTGACATATATACTTGATTTTGGTGCTTGTCAATTATAGGCACTAGATGGAATACGTTTGTCTCAAGTTATTTCAATGGGAGTAGGATGAAGCCCTACTATAAATAAGTCTTCTTGGTGTTTTTAATAAGGCATTATTGCCACTTAGATTAGATTTCCCTTTAATTCATTTTCTTTATATGTGTTTCCTTTCATCATTGTTATGCTTTATCAATTCAGTTCAGTGTTTTGTTGTAATAAGTGTGCTTGCACACCTATAGCTGATTACTATCTATTTAATTCATGCACAAATGACCATGCATACTTTTAGTGTAGGGTGGATAAGACATAATAAGTTATTGGTGTTATGTTTCAGATTGGTACATGTATAGAAAAGGAGACAAGTGCTCGATTGATGATATTTAAGGAAAACTTCTCATATTGAAGACCACATGTAGATGGATGGATGTGTAATGTAACAAAAGGTAGAAATAAACATGGGAAAATACTTGGTATGATGCACATTGGATATGTACTTCAGTGTAGGGGAGCACAAGAAAGGATGTATGTGGCCGAGAAGTAGTGGGTGTGCCAGAAGGTTACAACTAAGGCACAAAAGAATATGATGCGACACATAGAAGAGAGGAAAGGAATAATCAATGCCATGTTAGGTGGTAGTTAAGGAGTGATTAATATGGAAAAAAAAAAAATGAAGTAAAGGGTTATATAAGGAGTACAATACGAAGCTATTCTTACCTTGCATCCCTTGATTTTTCAAGTGCGAAGAGTGATGAAGAGTGTAGTGTAAAAAGTGATTGAATGAATGATGAACCAAGTGAATTCATGACACAATATTAAAAAAGCTCTATGTGGTAGAGTGTTTGATCTTGTGGTGTGTGTGAGGAAAAATATTCACATGGTTAGGGTTTCAAAGAAAAACTTGCAGCTAGGGCATGCTAGGGCACAAGAGAATTTGAAGAACTAGAGGAGATCGAGGAGTGTAAGGGTAAGGTAGTGGGAAGTCACAATTTTTAAAGCACGTAACATTGTGATGGAACTAAAGAGAGCTATGATGAAGGATCCTGTGGTAGAAGAAGAACCAAAAGAGTGGTTTGTAGAAATGCAGTACCCTACGGAAGTGATAGAAGGATGGTCGTGGACTTCCCAATTGGAAAAATTCAAGATCAACGATTTCAATCACCAAACTAAGCAGACCATAAAGGATTTAAAGGCAAAGACCATTTTAAGAACAAACAGGAGGATTGCAGAATGACATAGGTTCATGGATAATTAGGTCTATAGGATGCTTGAGAGTGTTGTGGTTATGCAACATTTTGAATTACCATACTTTGGCAAGCCTAAGCGTCTATACTAGTGGATCATGTCATGTGTGCACAAATACTTCTTTTAATTTGTTGGGATAAGAATGAGAATTACAATAAGATTGATTGGAAAAGTTACATGTTTGTGCGACTCTAGTCTATAGATTACAAGTGATTTGACAGATGATGATGAAGTATAAGAAATGGTTTTTACCTTTAATTATCACAAAGGGGGTCGAGATTTTAATATTGAAAATATAGAAGACCTAGCCACCAGTGGTAGCAGTGTAGCGACTAGTTAGGTGCAAACTAAGTGCCTCGAGATAGGTGTAAGGATGTGAACAAGTGCTTTGGCTCTACATAGAACACAAAATGGTGAGTAAGACATATTATAACATCACAAGCTATGTTACGGAAGGTATAGTGGAGGAGGCATGTGTCTAGGATGATAAGGGTGAGAAGATTACTTGGGGCACCATCTTACTGTTGATTGTGTTTTGTGAGATTGGTGTGCCCAATGGGCAAAAAGATAAAATGTGGGTTTATCCACTAGAAGACAAGTCCTCAAAGAAATAAATTTGTGAAGTTCACATGTCAGGGTTCGATTTCTAAGACTTACAAACAATGCCAAGAGAGGTGGTTTAGGAGGATGCACAACACGTTTGAAGGAGAGTGGATAATACCATGAGATTTTCCTAGTGTCTTTGGAAGGATAGGAGGAGTTTGTGGTGTACCAACACTTTTCTTGGGCCACTTTTTCATGAAGACTGGTGAGAAGAGCCCATGGTGTAAGTTTCCTTTCACCTTTACAACCTATTATTTTAAGGATTCATGAATATGTTACATAACATATAAAATTTATAGTTCAACACCGATAAGGTAGACACAAACATTCATATTTTGCACAAGAAATATGTTTACCCCAATAAAGAGGCATATGTAGAAACAATGGAGTTTGATAATATTGATATCACTCTAGAGGTTATGGTTGTAGGGAAAATTGAGCCCGCATGCATGTATGTATACCTTAGGCCGAGGTTTAAGGAAGGAAAAATTATTACAGGTGAGGAATTGTCACTATCGGGTCCTCCTAAGGGTAAATAGACTATGGGCATGAAGAGGCCACTTGAAAATAAACCCCTAGGAAGGAAAATTATGAACATGAGGGCTTACAAAATGTCCTTGAGTGGGAAGAAGAAGAGAAATAAGATAGTACTACCCTTGATCATGGCAGGAGAATACTTCACAAGGTGAAGAGGAATGCAAATACGAGTTCTTGAACTTCACATCCTTTGAGACAATAACTGTGCATCACAATCGTAAAGAAGGCTGAAGAGGAGAGAAAGAAGAGGTGAAAGTATGTTCCTGTTAAGGATAGTATTGAGGACAAGTCCTCACATGGAAGCACGCATAATGATGTTGCCATACAATGAGGTGTGAGAATATGAAGAGATATGTGGTGAGAAACCATTGTTTGATGTAGAAGTCCCTAGTGTCAGTGTGCATGGACTTGAAGAAGAAAGCTACGTTGGTGGAGATATGGAGATTAAAGACAATATTGTGCACCAACTGGGGGACCCGAGGGTGAAGTTGGAGAAGCAAAGAAGGAGGGCGTTGAAACATAGGAAATATAGGTGAGCATTCCAGTGAGAAAAAGAAAGAAGAAATGGTGTAGACAATAGACCTTGGGTACATCAACGACCCAAAAATATTATATGCGCAAATTTCCAAAGAACTATTGTCATGGCACAATTATGTGGATAGGAGCTAATTGATCCTGAGATGGAAAATACATGCACCAAAAAGTAGCTATCATGGAGTATGCAGAATCACATAGATGAGCCTAATTTTGATGTATGTGAAGATTCATGTGTCTCTAGAAGAATGAATAAAGCACCACATTCCAGACATGTGGCCATCAAGCCAACTTAGTTCTTGGATGAGTAAGAAATTAATGCTTTAACAAAGATATCTATAGAGGTCACATGCAGGAATATAGATAAAGCGGATACTATTTGGACCCTGTTAGAGGATAAGAAGGATAAAGAGGAGGAAATTCAACACTTAATAGAGGAAAAAGAGAGAGCTGAGGTGAAGGTGCGTGTAGATCTGAATATAGCAGAGAATATTGGCAATGGAATTTTACAAGAATGGACACAATATGAAGAAAATGTGTTTGAGAGATTCCCATCCACATTGCATTACTTGTGCACATTGTTTAATTTGATAATTTATGAGGATATAATGCAGGTGCCAAGTGAGAAGGATGTTGTAGCATAAAAGGAGAGGGCTAGGAAAGAGATTAAGCACCGAGATAGTTGAACATGAATCCATTCTTGATACATTAAGGGGTAAATTGAAGATGGAAAATTTGACATTCAAAATGCGTGAAAATCCTGAAAACATCATTAAAACAAGGACCTTAGAAGAGGAAAATTTAGTCCTTGGGGTATAGAAAAATGACACTTTAGGGTGTGAGGAGAGGCTGGAGTTACTAGTAAATAAGTATGACATGCTTAAAGTATCCATGGACCCTCATGATGATATGATCAAATAATTAGGGAAGTTAATGGCGTGACGTATGGATGTTATGGATGGCATGGTATCAGGATTGGTGAATGTAGTCAGGGTGTTGCAGAACAAGGGAGAAGACATGAATTTAGATGAAATGGATGTTGTATTTAGTGACATCCCTGATAAAGAAAAGAAATGAGTCAGTGATTGGGAGGATTTGTAAGAAGACATCAAGAATGAGTACCCTAAGTTGTTGATACCTACAAAATATTAGTGCATTTGAGTTAGTTTATTATTCTTTCATTCTTTCTGTAGATTTGGTGTGGCACTTCATGTTTACTCTTTGGAGGGATAAGACTTGATTACCCATTTCCGGGGGAAGAAACAAAGCTAGTGTGGGGTAATGTTGACTGGAACAAATATTTCCTAAGTATTAGAGGTACATAAGTATGGGGCATGCAGGGAAGGGGGCGTGTAGGTACGCGTGGAAGATCAACAAAAGAAGGGCGTCTAGGAAAATTTAGAGTTCAGGATAAGAATGGATTGAGTGTAGATCACACATTGGATAGAGATAGAAGACTTGGAGGCTACACCAAGATATTTTAGGAACAAGAGGAAGCTAAAGAGTCATACAAAGTTTAAGATAATAATAGGACTAGATCTAGAGTTAGTTATAAATGATCTATTATTAGGATAATCTTACATGCTTATTTAGTTATTTTTGTAGTGGCGCATGGATGTTCTTAGCCTATAGCCTATTTTGATAACTGAATGGGTGGTGAAGGAAATTCCCCACCGTTATATATATATGTATTGATTTGCATGGTTTAGATATACATTGGATTGTTATAGATCTATGTTGATGTAGTACCCCAAACAAATTTTAAAATAAAATAATAAAGTAGCTCTCACTTTTAGCCACCTTTTTTGTCCTTGTTCTTCCATTCTAGCTGTCTTCTAATTAAGTCTGACCTGTTGCCTTCAATATTTTATTCATGCCTAGGTTTTAACCCATGCGTTGGGGTAAGAGTAATTCTGGTCATTTTGTGGCTAACCTGGCTTACACTTTGTTCCTACAAATCACATTTTGCCTTCGCCATGAAATGGTACCGTATTGGACAATGAAAAAGCATCTTGAGTCACAGTAGTCACTTCACGATTTTTGCGCCAGTTTGACTGTGGCCTTGAGCATTGATGAGCAGTGTGGGGTCTACAAGGAGCCAACAAATTTAACAAGCATTTATAGAGTACGCAAGAACACTCAGTGCCTCTGTTCACGTCCTTCCTGCATCAAAAATACAAGAGCATAGGGAAATGTACAAACCCTCTGTGTTCAATTTTTTTAACACATCAAGTGATTAGCAAATCCCAATCTCTCTTCCAAAAATGATAATGGACAAAATGCAACAATATTCTCCCATTACTATTGGTGAGGAAGTCTTTCCTGCATTTGACTGGATGAAAGAATGAAACAACTTCTCATGGAATATGTTTATTGCAGCGTACAGAAGGCATGGGTTTCCTCAAGAGGTGGTCACATTGTTTCACGCATGCAACAAACAGATTTGCAACCTGCATTTAGTCTCCTGTTGCTGGCCATATGCCAGTTGTTTTTTCCTCTTTTTTGTATGCGTGGGTTTTCTCTTCAGCCTGTAAAACTCCATGCGTATGGTTTGGTGGATTTTTGGTGCGCATTCCTTGATGACTGGGACATTTTCTTTTGTTGTTTCTACATGTTTCTGGTTACCTTGCTAGAGAGGACGTCTGTACACTTGTCAAATCTCCTCTTGCACTGACTGCATGAAGGGTAAAGGTGAACTGATCATGTATGACACCAGACATGGCAGGTGAGAAATGTGCAGGTTCATCAATAGTTATTGTTGACGCTCATAGTTCATTTGTTTACCAAATGGACACAGGTGCAGAGCATTCTTCATTCAATGTTGTGTTTATTGTATATCTTGGAGAAATGGGTTGCAGTAGAGACCAAGTTAAGCCCCCGAGTATACAAAGACAGTCACACCATTTCACCATGCAACAAATAGGTCTCCAGCCCAATCAGTTTACATCTGTCATTATATTTCCAGCCTGTGCCAAAATGGAGTTGTTGAAAAGGCGTGGGAACTAGTTGATTTAATGCCTCAAAGAAATGCGGTCTCATAGAGTGCTATGATTGCAGTTGTGCAAAAATGAGTTTGTTGAAAAGGCCTTGGAAACTTTCAAGAAAATACTATTGGCAGGTTTAAAGCCAAACTCCACAACACACTCAGCATCCTTCACGCATGTGCCAAAATGGGAAGCCTTGGAACAGGACATGGGCGCCTTTGATGTTATCAGGGAAAGATAAAATAATAATAATAATAATAATATATTTTCTTGTGTGTGTGAATGGCCATTCGTGGCCGGGCCCAGCTATCTTAAGGAAGCTCTAAAATTTTTCATCAGCATGACAATAAACTGGTGGTGGCTGTGTGAAGGTGTTTGCTTGGTGCTTGCAGCAAACTGTGGTGGTTGTGTGGATGTGCTTGCTTGGTGTTTGGGAAAAGCCTGTGGTGGCTGGAAGGATGTGTTTGCTTGGTTCTAGTGAAATAAAAACATGGTCTCTAGGGCTTCAGTCAGGGTAGGGACATTTGGCAGATGTTGTAGTTGTAGGTGTTATGGCAGATATGTATACAAAAATGTCAATTGTTTGACAAAATGCCTCGAAGAAGTGTTGTCTCATGGAATGCTAGGATTGCAAGATATGCACATAATGGATCTATTCAAAAGGTTTTAGAAACACACAAGTAACTACTTATTCTATTGGAAAACTTCAAGTGATCGGGAAGTTGGTGTGATGTGGTGGAGGTTAGATCCAGGCTCGTGAACTGGTTGACGAAGTGCCAAACGAGATACTGAACCGAAGCCGTGGGTTTGACCGACTCCGTCCCTTCTAGGCATGGTCCATCTTCCCTTACCTCTCATAACTATCATGTTTTAGTTCTCTTTTGCAACTAAATAGAATTTTAAATTATTAGCAATTTTAATATAGTTAAATGTCCCTTCAACTCATTGCAAAATAATAAATTGTCATGCCGTAACTCACGAAGTCATTATAACTCATCTACTCTAAACCATGAACTATCACCCTCACTTTGAGATGATTTAGAAAAATCTTACCCATCTTGATCACTCCAATATTGTTTTATCGACTAGACGAATTTGACTCCCCATAGATAAAGTTGACCTTCTCCCTGTTTTAAATAGTTAAATTTAACATTTTTGGAGACTCACTAAGTACCCTTCATAACCCTTGAAACGAGATGTGAAGTTTCATTCATGTACCTTGGTATATGAGGAGTCACCTTGACCTTTTGTTTGACCTGAAACAAACATATGACATCCTTTTGACGCTCTTATAGGAGCCTGTTACAATCGGTTGACAACAATAGAAAGTTGTTAAATCTAGAAAGTTGGCTTTCGTTTTGAACCACCATTTGAAACTGGATGGAGAAATTACTTCTCATCTTCACAAACCTCTAGTGTTTATACTAGACAATTGCATGGAACATTTAGTATAGGAAAGAGAAATTTTGGGATAGTTTGGTAAAGCCATTTTATAGGCCTCTAGTCATAGTTTGACGAGGTCAAACTGGACCAATTTTATCTTGTCGCTCCAGAAAACTTGTCGCCATTTGAAAATGGTTTTCTAGTTCTCAGTCCCGTCGACTCTGATGAATTCTCCTTATATAGGGGAACTAGTAGGAGATGTCTCGTTGCGTGCTCCTCCATTGAATGTCAATTATGGATGCGGTTTTCTAGGCCCTCGAGCTAACTTTTGTCATTTTACAACTGGGTGAACTATGACCAGTGGCCCCGGAAAACTAGCCGCCAAACGCAAACCATTCACTTTTTCCCAATTCCGTCAGTTGCTATGAATTCTTGGTATATCTAGGGACATGTAGAAAGTTAATTGTGGTGTGTGTTCTCATCGGAAGATAATTTTTATAGCGGTTTCTTAGCCTCTCGAGCCCGTTTTGAACGTTTTGTAGCTAGTGAGAAAATGCAAAAGTAGGAAGCTACGGGACCCTCGTAGGGTTACCAAATCACCACTCAGAAACTTTTAAGACATGTAAATAACTATTTAAAACACTATAATGTAACTTGTTGTGTGCATTAGAACTTTTGACAAAATGGTGTTTTCTCTCTCTACCCTTCTCTTTCTCTCTCTGGGTCACAAAAAAAAGAAAATGAAATGTAAAGAATACATGTCTCTAAACCTTTTTATTTCAATTGAAAATTGTAATTTTTATCTTACATAAATGGGAAACTAAAAAATGATAATTATGATTGATTAGGGTGGATGCCATGCCAGTGATTTATTGTTGATATCTTGCTCACGTGGTTTTTTTCAGGATGAAATAATGATGACGTAAAGGCGTTGAGTAATTCATTGTTCATTTTTGGTATTATATTGAAAGACTTATTGTTGAAAATTGGTAGTATGTAAAAGTCGCTAGATTAATAAATGCTTGAGAAAATTGGTATTTCTTTCATGGATGTTATTCTGATCCCAAAATTGTTATGGTAAAAGTGAAATACAAATGTCAAAAGGAATTGAAATTAATACTTTGTATTGGAATTTCATTGTGCAATCATTGGTTTAATAATTGGTGTTGCACTTCTTCCTTGAAAATGTAATAAAGGAACCCAACCAGAAAGTAAACCCTAGTTCAAAATTTGTATATAACTAACCTGCCTATGTAAATCCCTTAGTGTAGAAAATTGTGACCTTCAAACGAACCTTTACACTCGATGGAACATCCTAGTTTAGGCAAATAAGATCCCCTGAATGGGTTGATCGTCTTAGTAGGTACGTTTAGTGACATCGACATAAACCAGACATATAGGAGCAACACAGTCAAACTCGACCTGGAGTAAGTAGAGCTAACCCTTCCTCCGTATCCTAGTGGATTACCTTGTTTTTCCGAAGATAGATTTAAAAGTAAATTTTTCCCCCATCGAATGAAATCCCTGTTGAATCCAAATGACATAATTAGAGATCGTGATATAGTTGTTCTATGTCTGGCATTCTTGTTAGTAAACTCTTTTGTCCCTCGTAGATAAATGTCTTATCTTTGGCTAGTGACAATATAGTGTTTTGATCTTTTACGGAGAGTTTATAGGGTGAATATGTTTTAAATCTTATTCTAATCTATAATAGAGCGTAAAGCCCTAAGTGAAAAATTGGAATGGAACTAAACCCTAGTGGATTAGGATGTTAACTTGTGGGTAGAAAAATATAATTTTACTCCTTGCATACAAAATTGAGTTGAAAGATGTTGATTCTAAAGAACCTTAGAAACTAAAATCTTGTCCCATAATCCCTTGTTATGTCATTCTATGGCATTAAGGAATATGGAATATTTATTATGCGGAATCATGCAATGCAAAGATATGGGATCTTCGTGAACATATATCACTTATGTTCATGTGTATTTTATAATGCTCCTAACCATGTACTTCCTTAAGATGTCAGACAAGTGCTTTCATAACTCTTTTGTTTTAAGACGATGCTAAGAATGAGACCATAGTGCGATGTAAGATCATATCATATAAGATGAAAACAAGATTGGAGATTAGGATTAAGGTCACTCTTGGAGTCCTTATAACTTAATTTAAACATATTTATGTGTTTCAAAGAATATGTATTGCTTTGGTGTGATCAAACTTCGAGAAAACAAAGGATATATATATAAATCAAATTTGGAATTCAACAAGTTATTGAACTATAATAATAATGGTAGCGAAATAACTATTACTCGTGATCGAAGGATGTTCTTGGGAAAAATCTATTTTCGAATCTATGTCTTCCTTAATCCCAAGATTTCATCTTGACATCACGTTAGTTGCACTTGTGTAGCAAGGGTAAATTTTAAACATTAAATAAACATTTGAGAAGCATATTCTTAACATAAGAACAAGATAATTAAGTATTGTATACGTGATTAGAATTGTGCCAAATAAGAACGTAAGTTATGGAACTTTCCTTGATGCATAAAGGAAGCCAACCTAAATTGGTCAAACTGTAAATTAAATGTGGATTGAACTTAAGATTTTGTAGATGGAGAAAGGAGAAAACTATACTTGCACAATAATTTTCTTAAAATGTTAATCATAACTAAGGTGCAATTGAAGAAATGATGTGTTGTGGGTTTGCCAATCCTGAGTCATTTGTCTTGTGGTTAGGTCATTGCTAGTACTCATTCATTTGGAAAGGTGTGGTATAAACATGTATATGGTGTTGTCATGTGTCTATGTGATTTGATGACTTATGTAAGTGTCGTATATGTTGTTGAGTTTTCCTTACTTGGAGTCCTTGTGGCATTTTGCAATGAGCAATGTAAGTCAAAAAAATTATCCTGGTATTTTACTATTGTAATTGTGTGTGTAAAGTGTGGGCACTACACTATTTTGATAAGTGAATGGGTGGTGAAGGAAATTCCCCCTTTTTATATATATGTATTGATTTTCATGGTTTAGATATACATCGGATTGTTATAGATCTATGTTGCTGATATGATTTTGTGTGCATAACTTTGTGATGGTAACTATGATGTATTCAACTATTGTGTTTTTTCATGAAGTAATGTAATGGATCTTTATGGATGGACATTTCTTGTTGATGTCTCTATTACTTGTTATTTTATGGTAAATCTAATCTTGGTCCTTGTTTGATTCATTATGCACTATGGTTATGAGATGATTCTTGTTTTATCATAAATTAATTACTATGGATATGGAATTTTTGAATGATCATGCTAACATATTGAAAAATATGGTATAAAAAGAGGGACCTGGTACCTTTGCATGATTTGAGTGAGCACTCAAATTGTTTTGAGTGATGGGTCAATTCATCTAGGGTTTTGAGCAAGAAAAACAAACTACAACCAACCCCTACTTTAGTAGGACATCAATCCTACAAGGATCACCAACCCCTATTTAGTAAGGAACCAACCATACAAGGAGGATACAACCCACTATGATGAATAAGAACCCACCTAGAAACTTTAAATGCATGTTCATCTAATTTCCTTATTGCTTCAACAACTGATTGTGATCTCTATGTTATCTCCTCTCACTCAAAACCTTCTCAAACTTTCCTCTCTCCTTCTTCACTCATACTTACTTCTTCACATATTGATTAGGTCTAATGAACTTTAACACATAATACTCTAATATTCTCAACTTTACATTCATCTTCTCATCTCTACCCTCAACCCCTCTAACCTCTTCCTCCACCTTCTCTAGCTCACTCACATCTCAATTCATTTTCTAGCTCAAATGAGCCAACACACTTGACCTATATACTTGACACACCCTATAAATGTCCACAGGTTGGATATGACCATTAAGTTTTGTAATTTCAACATAAAAAAATCTAAAAATCTCATATAAATCACTTCAATAGACCTAATAGGTCGAAAATATTGTAGACAAATCATACTCGCTCATAAGCTCTAAAACACAAGTTTTCTCGTCTAACAAATGCACTATGAAATACAAGGGCACACTAGATAATCATCATGAATCCTCCATATTTGTAAACACCTGATACATCTCCAATAAAAATTATCCATATATAATAACCTATGTAACCACCATATACATCAAGAAACTCACCAAGAAACAACAACCACAATTAGGCCTTCAAGTTTCTAAAAGTCTGTCTTCAACAATGAGAAACTCCACATATCAAATCATGATGTTATGACTTATTGAGAACATGTACTATATTAACATGACCAAAAATCACTCTTCAGATCCATGAAACACCATAAAATAGGTAAAAACACTATAATACCTTAAACTCTCTCACCTCGTTTAAGCATGTTGATCATGCACAAAACAAGGTCTTCAAAACCGAGTTGGTTCGAACTTAAATCTATTCACCAATGGTCACAAGACACATCAATAGAAATATAATGAAGGATACTAACTGATGCAACTCATAACATTCATCAAAGCAAGATTTAAGTAACCAAAACCCTTCTATCTCTCGCTGGTCAAACGGCAATTAGATCTCAAAACTAGTCTTGAGTAAAACATGTAGAAACAACTTGAAGTCAACTTCCAATAACCAAAAAAATTAGTAACACATTAAGGAAATCATGAAAAACCTATCCAATCACTGAAAAACATAGGTCACATCGAATAATATACACTATCACACTTGATTCAATCACTTTCTTTATAGGCCTATTATGGAAAATTTAGGCCATTAGGTATTAACCATGAAAACACTTCACTTGATCAAAATAAGCACTCTAACACATCATATTATACACCATCAAGCTATTCATGACCAAATATCATTCCTACCTCATGTAAAACTTCAAATCACACCTCAAACCATAGCCTAATTTAAGCCCTTCTATGACAAACGTGGTAGGGAAACTTGCTAGAAATGTTTCTCCAATTTCCTCCACTAAAGATATCTAAAAATACCCACAGATATCTATAACACCTCTCGATATTTTTGTAACAATTCATTTATTTTCATGAAACCTTCATATCAGCTTTGTACCTATAAATTTCCACAAAACTAGGGTTTTTTTTTCCCACTTTCTAGTTTACCTAGAGCATGAAAATACCACCAAAAGGAGATCTAAGGAGTCCTCTACATCCATGAGTCTTCATACCATCTTTTCCAATCCATTTTATGACCATACACTTCATATTTTCTCCATCACTCTAGAACTAGGGTTTTAGCAAGGGTTTTGACATGTTTACCTTCTTAAAAATGGTTCATAAATGTCTGACATCCATTTGACCTCATTATTATTTCTATGTATTATTAAATCCATGCCCTAATATCCCATTAGGGCTGAGACTCCCATGAATAAATTACACATTTGGATGAGCAAAAGAACTTACATATCAAGTTGCGATATGCACTTCTAAGAACTCAATATGACTAAAAATAGATTTTCTTACTTTCTTCTTTGACTTGTGACTTGAAAATTTTCTCAAAGCACTATAATAATCTTCTTCAACTATCCCAAGAATCATCTAATCTCAATTTCATCTAAAAATCTCCATGCATTACGACTTACCCATGAAAACTAGCTTTGTCTTCACTTTCTTTCTTCAAAATGAGCTTGTATCTACAATATACCTCTAAAATATGACCTTGTATGCTTTATACACCTGTTATACAATGTAACAATACCATCCACATTCTTATGCTGACATGCTCTGCTCCATATCTCAAGCTATCAACTCATCCTACTTGACTTAGGTCTAGAATTAGGCCTAGTTAGACTTGTATCACATAATGATTTTAATGGAATAACTTATTTACCATCATGCAGGACCTCAATATAACTTGGAAACACATTATTGGACATTATAGACACCATAAACATCTTTGAAAATCTTTTTATTTCACATAGTAGACCATACATTCTTGAGCCATGCCCTAAACCATGTAATCTCACCTAGTCACCATGCCTCTCCAACTATGCAACTCAACATCCCACTTCTCCATGACTTTGAAACCTAATGCCGACTCAAGAATCCTTTTGACATAAATTTGAAACTTGACATCAATGAAAACAACTAAGAAACTATTTCTAGTAAGGTACACGTCTATGTCCAAAGGATAAAATAATGTACCCATAAGATATAGATCTATGTCCAATGGATAAAAGAATGCAACCAGAGGGTACACGTCAGAGAGTAAAGAATTGAATTCAAAAGGTACATATCTAGAGGGTAAAGTAGTACATCCAAAAGGTACACATATATGACCACATGATAAAAGAAAGCACCTAGAAGTTACAAATATGGATCTAGTGAATAAAAGAAAACAACAAGAAACTACACATTCAAAGGGTAAAGAAATTCATCTAAAGGGTAATGCGTCTATGACCAAATGATAAAATAATGCACTCAGAAGGTATAAATATATTTCCAATGGATAAAATATTACATCCAAAATGTAAATGTCCAGAGGGTAAAATAATGCATCCAGAAGGTACAAATATGTGTCTAAAGGATAAAAACATGCATCCAAAATGTACAATTGTTGATACAAACTTAGACTACAAATATCTCTTTTTCTAGTACCTGCATAAAAAATAGAGAATAACCCAAAATGTTTCTTGAAAAACCCATAAATTTGATACAACTTTTGTGTCAAAAAAATTTGGTTTGTATAGAATTGAATGGTTTTTTGGGAAAACATGCCAAAAAACCCTTTAAATACCCATATTTGACTATGTTAGAACATGGTAAAGTTTACACTCAATCCTAGGGTTTTGACACCTTCCAAATCCAATGGTACACTCTGTTTTAGATAAAAATGCATTCTATAGAAACATACTAACAATTTCCAAATATTATGAAAAGTATAAAACACTCACTTGTAATAAAACAATTATGAATGGATGTCTACAACATATAATTATCTAATACCATGAAATTAATGATAAAAATATTTTTCCAAGCCGTGAATATCTCAGATGATAATAGCACACCACATTTAATAATTTTAAAGGAATTCACTAGGATAACCTTACAAAAGGATTTACAAACAAATAGATAAAATATCATATATGGAAATCCATCATAATGCCATTTAATTAACTCAATAATGAGGATGTACATATAGGATGAGGGAAGGGAAACTACTACCTATATAAATGGTGAATAATTCCCACTAATTGATACTAGAAGTTAAGTTAACTCCAAAATACTAACAAGCTAACTCCACACTACTGGTAAGCTAAATCAACACAACTAGTAAGCTAACTCCACACAACTAGTACACCTAAGCAAACTAACCCAACAAGTGTAGGGATAAAATAAGTGCAAGAACTATCTAATAAACAAATAAAAGGATAAATAATAACCTACACTAACATGAGTAAAATACTATGTTTACAAAAATCAAGGTTACAATTGTGCATAAATACATTCTTATTAACATTAAAAGAAATGCATAAAATAAACCTATGAACTATTCTAAACAACTTTTTCTAACCACAATTAGCATATTCATTATTCAATTATAATATATATATATATATATATATATATATATATATATATGGGTAGTAAGGATTCATCCTACTACCATTGAAATCCCCAAACATCTCTTCATTCAACATTTTGAGATTTCAAACACTGTGCTCAAAATATCATTGATTTCATATGGATCCATTTAGTGTGTTTTTAATTTTCCTCAATGGCATGCATACTTGTAATCATACAATAAAACCATAATATATTTTCTATAAAATTTATTTTAGTGTGATGCTTATGCCATAATTTTTTCTTTGTTTTTTCTATGCTCTAGATCCAATATGCTAGAATATGTTTTTTAATATAAATTTAGCGTTGCCAAGTTTACCGTAAAATACTTGTCATAATCCAATTTTTTAAACCATGCAATATGTAATGAATTTACCATTAACAACATTGTAATTATATCTTCTATACCAGATTCCAACTGAAATGGTGTTGCTTTGTGTAGACACTTATAAGGTGTCCTATAAGTAAATAGAATTGATGAAACCTTATCATTCCAATTGTGCCTCCCAAAATCGTATATATTTGTAAGTTTTTATCCAAAATATTGTTTAATACCTCAACAATTCTATTTTCTTAGGGATAGTACAATTTTTTTCTTGTGGTCTACAACCATAAATTTTGCAAGAAAAATGTGCATTGTCTCATTTAGGAAGTGTGTGCCCTTGTAACTTGTGAAACTAAGTGGACATCCATATTGAGTGATTTTATTCTCCCAAAGGAAACTTGTACCATTTTTTTATATGAAAGTATGATTTGGAATAACCTCGACCGAAATGAAAAGATAGTTTTTTTGGTGATAATGTATTGTGCCGTGTCCTACATTTTACAAGTGAAATTAGACCTAAAAGTGAATGGCCCATTTTTCAAATGATTCTTTGTAGAGATATAGTAAAATAACATTTTAACTCATTTTTTTGGTTTCATAACATGTTGGTAATCATTTCACCTACTCACATAGTCCTTTGTCTCTATGAATAAATTATGCCACCACAAACCCACTATCGATATGTTTCTATAAGTTTCATCTCCCACATAATGTCCACATATGATGCCTTATTGTGATTACTTTATGAACCATTTTCTCTCATGATTTATGAAACACTAGCACAAGACTTCATCATGACCCATATTTTTATAATACTCCACAATTAACTTTATATGGTGTCACACTTATTACTAACTACTTCCTTCATTACACATTAATATTTTTGGGCAAAAATTCAAACTCTAGGAAGATCATAAAGTAATTTATTTCATCCAACATGATTTGAATTCCAAAAATTACACTTCTGACATTCCTTCCACAAGGTTTGAAGATTATTCACTTGTATTGATGTGGGAATTAGGTGATTTGGCCATGAATATATTTTACTAGGCTTGACAACTAATAAAAATTTAAACTCATAGAATAATATAATCCATCGACAAATGTTTCCATTAAGAAATTCCTTTTTGACAAGGTATTTTAGTGTCATATGATCTATAAAGAAAATAAAGGGTGTTTGTAATAGGTACTGGTCAAATGTTTTTAGTGCATACACCATTGAAATACCCTCATGCTTGGTTTTGGTGTAGTTTCTTTTGGCTAGTGTCAATATATGGCTTGTAAAAATATTGGATGTACATATTATGTTATCATGATTGTGAGATAATTACACCAATTGGTGTGTCCATAATGTCAGCATGTAAATGAAAAGGTGTGGTATATTCCAGGAGTTGTAATATTGATGAACTTCCTAAATTTTAGTTCCTCGAAATCATGTTGTTGCACTTCCCCCACTCAAAAATCCATTTCTTATTGAAAAAATTATGTAAGGATGTGAAAATCTTAGAAATTCTTATAGTACCCATAGTGTACAAGGAATGTGGGCATGTCTTTTAAAACTGAAAATTTAAGTTAAGGAATCAATTTTATCTTCATGGGATATATAATAATTCTATCTTTACATATCATAAATCCAAGAAAGTTGTGAAAGGGATTTAGGAAGACACACATATTTAAGTTCAATGATATTTGAACTAGACAATAACACTCAAACATAAAATACAAGTTGTCACAATGATATTTGATAAGACCATAGAAATTATAATCATCAAGACTCACTTTAAGGAAATTAAAAATGAATTCTTTGAATTCCATGACTAGAATGCACAATAATACCGCAAGCAAATTTTCCAATCCAAAGTGAATGATAGAATAAAAAAGTATCCCCACTCAATGGAAAATATGGTTTTGTGCATGATTTTCTCATCTACATACACTTGATGGTATCCTAAGAACCCATTAATGAAAGTGTACATATCATGCCTTCTATAACCTCCAAAATTTCTCCAGTGAAGGGAATTGGAAAAGGATCAAGGATACAAACTACATTAATATATCAACATTACACACAAATGTAGATGCACCCATATGTCTTGATGTTCATCACAATAGGAATTCCCCAATTTGACTCGTCAATTGGCATTATCACTTTAGTGGCTAACATCTTTATGATTCCATCCTTTACCTTAGTGTGCAAGTTTGGGTTCATCCAATATGGTCTCTTGTGCATAGGCTTAGCTCCTTTAACTAGCTAAATATTCAATTTTCCAAAGAAGGATGCACTCTGTTTATTTCCTTGTAACTTTATGTAGAGACTAATGTCAAACAAAAACCAATCAATGAGTTAGGAAAGAAATTCAATCATCAATCAACCATCCAAATTTCACCTTGTCACAACATGCCTAAACTTGTATTTTAACTAAAATTCTATACACAACTAATAAAAATACCAATAATCTCTTAGACCTATTATATTTAATCATACCACCATGTACAAACACTTGGAAAAGTTTCAAAACTTCATTTTACTCAAATTCCCTTTTTAGCCTTCAAACTAGCTTGTATCCCTCAAAAATGCACTTTTTGATGTAAAATATACATTTCAGGAACTAGGACTCATTGGTAAGTTTTTCAAATTACCTATTCAGCCCATTAGAGAGCCTAAAAAGTTTCACCACTTAACACTTTACCAATTTGATTTTATTCTCCCTTTACCTTTTTTGCACTAGGTCACCTTCTAGCCCTAGTTTATGCAAATCATTGTTTCTGGATAAATCCATCAATAATAAACCAAAAATGTGATACTTTCTTGACACCATTTTTCCTCCTTTTGATTTGTAAAAATTTCATAGATCCATCTCTCTTTATATCATTCCCAATATAATTTTCCTCTTTGGTCTAGGTCTTCAATATGTCTATACCTATGATTTCATGTCCTTTCTAGGGTTTCATTATAATTTCACTGTTTCAACATCTCCAAATACCTTATTAACCTAAGTTAAACATGTTCAAGTAATTTTCGCATCTATTTTTCTATTGAATCTTAGTTATTTCCACTTTTCACTTTTGGTACTCTTAAGGCTTCTTGGTCTTAATCTCTCTTGGCTTTTACACTAGTTCATTTCCTTAACCATTCTAAGCTTCGATCACTTTATTCTCACTCTCATTATGACATCATCACCTATTCCCTCACATCAGTCAATTATTATATTTTAAAGCTCCTGTACCTTATACCCTTATGTCACCAATTATCTTGAAATGTAATTTTAAGAAAAGTCATGTAATGCTTCATAATTAGATCTGTAAGGTATCTTCCCACCTTCTACTTTTAATCTGATGATATCTCCCCTCCTATAGTTTTTTGATCACCTAAACCTCTTTATTCCTTCCTAAATATTTGATTCACTAACTTTAATCGATTCTAACAAAGTTTACTCCCAAGAGGCAAAACATGGTAGTGTGGACATTTATTGCTTGATTCCTCTCACAGACCATGCACACCTCCTACAACTTCATTCACATTCACCCTTCTATTTAACATGATCACCTTATTATGGATTATCAAGATTGGATTTAAAATATTGATTTCTCAAAATTATAGTCAGTATTGACAGGATCTAGGATTTTATTTCACTTGATTAGTATCTTTGACACATTCTTAGTATTTCAAGCTCATTTACATGCTTCAAATCATCTGTATTCCCCTTAACCAACTAATAAAAATTTATTTTGAATGATATCACTCTTTTCCACCCACAACCATCAATATAATTGTAATTTAATGTTTTACAATTCAGTAGATTCCTTAAATTTGTACTTTTTTATGTTATCTGAATTAATAAGACATTTTTTAATCCTTACACCTTATGAGAACAATTTATACAACACATTTACCCTTGAAATTTTATTAAAACTTCATCAAATGGGCATCAAATGCCTAATAACAGATCACCATACCTCCATACTTTATAGTCACTGCATTTTTCCTTGAATGAAAACTCTTAAAGATTTAACAACCTTGCATTTTTCTTCATACCTGTCACAAATTACACCAATCATTATTCAACAAAATTTAACATTATCAATCATAGTTAACATCTATAAACAAATATATATAGCAATATACTCAAGAATCCCTTGTATTATAAGTTTTCTCGAGAAATTCATGGTTTTTTGAGCCCTTAGGGATTATTACGGATATTTCACCTCCTCACAATCCTTCTCTACACTTGACTTTCCCATTCAAATAAATTTTAAAATTATGGGAGATTAGGAAGGTAGTTACGGTTTTAACAACTAAATCACCTATGCATAGTCTAAGCAAGTGATTTAAAGCCCTATTTGAGTCAAGGAGAGCATGTATTAGGTGGTTAACAAGTCTCATGACCCCATCTAACTTATTTATTACACTTTCACTAACACTTAGGCTTATGAACTACTAACTAGACATTTGAAAATTCAAATTTGTGGTTTTGGAGGGAAACCACTTATTACAAAAAAAATGACTCAAAATGCACTAATTACATCACAAATGCCTCCACATGAATCTTTACACACCTAAAAGTTAATACAAACCAAAATTTCTTATTCACAATGATGTTGCTACATCATACTTTCCAAGAGGAGAGAATTGAGCTCAAATTGTGTTTTCTTTCTTCCCCTTTTCCAATTCTTTGACATATTTGAATTTCTTCCTCTTCTACTGCATTTGAGATCATCCCCATGTTTCTTGTTTGTGTTTTGTCTTCTCCATACTTTCTTGGTTCGTTTATTTCTTGCCTTGTCATCTTCTTGCTTCATTATTTCTCTTTATTCATCTTTGTATTTTTTTAATGTGTCACTTGAATTTTCACATTAATTTCTTACTTCTCTTCATCTTCCACATTCATTTCTTGGTCCATACCTGCAAATACATAGAAAACATTCACCTTAGATTACAAAAATATAGGAAAAATATTCTCCTTCTTGTCTTCTTTCCATGTCAACTTTATTTCTTCATCCATTTTTTGATCAACCTCTATAGTTATATCTGTAATTTTCTATATATTATCAAATTATTGCTTGGTTTATTCTTCTTGGATCTTCACCATTCTTTCATCTTCTTTGTCTACTTCATTTTCCAAGGTTTCTCTAGGATTTTCTCAAGTATTGAATTAATATTCTACACTTAACTATCTCCAAATGATTTTAAGAGCTCTCCATGATCCTTTCATCACACTAATGGCTGCATTTTCACCTTTGACTAATTCATATTGAGCTTGAACTATTCCACAAACTTCTTCTTGTTTTTTATTCATTTTTGTTCTCTATTTCTTCATCCAAGGCATTGTTTATTTCCTTTTCTTCTTCACATTATGTACTTGCACTAACCCATACAAATACACTATCATAGTTAAAATTTGGAGGCCATTTATCCTTTTGAGAATCTATTTTCAAGATCTCTTTTCCTCCTTCAAAATACTCTTCTCCTTCACTAGATTTTTCTTCTTCATCATCAAACACCATTCAAAATTATAAACCATATAAACTAACCTTCATTCACCCTTTTTTCCTTATTTATTCTCTTTTTAAAGACTTCATTTTTCTCATTATTTGCATAAGCCATTCTATAGGCCATTTCACTCTCTTCTTCATATTCCATCCCCAAACTTGATTTTCCTCATGAATTCTCTCTATTATCAATTTCAAGTCTAATTTAAGATCTCTAATATCTTCCATCCACTCCTCATTATTCATTATCATATTTCTCTTACTCTTTCACACTTTTGTAGTAGTCATCTATCAAGAAACCTCTCATTTTTCTCTCTTGTTCTCACTCTTTTCTTCTTTCCTCAAGCAAGTCTTTTGCACCTTTCTTCTTCTCAACACCTTACCTAGGATTATTACCTAGTTTGTTGGTGCTTCCTCTCTCCTTTTCTCACTCTCCCATTCCATTTCACCTTGGATTTCCTCTATCTTTATTCTTATTTCTTCTTTAAGCTTTCTAGGCTAGGTTTCTTACTCACTACATCTTCACTCTTCACTTCTTCTTTTCAACTTCTTTCTTATTTAAATTTCAAGAGAATATACCTACTCTGATACCAAATAATGAAGAGACTAATGTAAAACAACAACCAATAAATGAGTTAGGTTAAAACTTTCAATCATCAATCAAACCATCTAAATTTCACCTTTTCACAATATGCCTAAACTTGTAATTAAACTCAAAATGCTATACACAACTAATAAAAAGCTCAAGAATTCCTTATAACTATTATATTTCCCCATACTACCATGTACAAACACTTGGAAATGTGTCAAAACTTCAGTTTACTCAAATTCCCTTTTAGCCTTCAAACTAGCTTGTAGCCCTCCAAAATGCACTTTTTAATGTAAAATCTACATTTCAGGGAAGTAGGACTCACTGGTAAGTTTTTCTAAAACCCATTAAGCCCATTAGAGATCTTACAAATTTTCATCACTCAAAACTTTACCAATTTTCTTTTATTATCACTTTACTATTTTTGCACTAGGTCACATTCTAGCTCTAGTTTCATGCAAATCATTGTGTCTAGCTAAATCCATCAATAATCAACAAAAAATGTGAACCTATCTTGACACCATTTTTCCTCCTTTTTCTTTGTGCATTTTTTTAGATACATATCTCTCTCTATCATTCCCAACACAATTTTCCTCTTTTTTCTAGGTCTCTAATAGGTCTATACCTAGGGTTTTATGTCATTTCTAGGGTTTCATCATAATTTCACCATTTCAACATCTCAAAATACCTCATTCATCTAATTTAAACATGTTCAATTACTTTTCACATCTCTTTTCATCTTGAATCTTAGTTCTTTTAACTTTTCACTTTTGGTACTCTTAAGGCTTCTTGGTCTTAATATCTCTTGCTTCTACACTAGTTCATTTCCTTGATCTTTCTAAGCTTGTTATAACTTTTCACTCACTCTCATTACAATATCATCTCCTATTCCCTCATATTAGTCAATTATTCTAGTTTAAAGCTCCTTGGACCTTATACCCTTATGTCACCAACTATCTTGAAATGTACTTTTAAGGACATTCATGTAATGCTTCACAATTAGGTCTATGTAAGGTCTCTTCCCACCTTTTACTTGTTTATATGATTATCTCTCCAAATCCTATAGTTTCTTGATCACTTAAACCTCCCCATTCCTTCCTAAATCTTTTATTCACTAAAATTTATTAATTCTAACACCATTTACTCCCGGACTCAAACATGGAAGTTTGAAAATTTATTTGTTGATGCCTCTCATAGACTATGCGCACCTCCTAGAACTCCATTCACATTCACCCTTCCATTTAATGTGATTACCTTATTATGATTTATTAATATTGGATTTCAAATAGATATTTCTTAAAATTGCATAACTCTTATAATGGATACGAGTAGATTATGTTCACACCTTGTCTTCTTCACCACCTCGAGTTATTTTAGACCTCTTTAAGCAATGTTTATCGAGTTTTTTTGTATTTTATACATTTATTAAACTTTTAAAGGTGACACCAACTCCTTTCTCATGAAAATAAGTATTTTACACTCCCAATCCTTCCGTTATGCTCTTCAACTAGACATAATACATCCAACACCAATTCATGGTCCTTTTAAGGTTCTAATCTTCTTCACACCGGTTCGATGTTCCTAAAACCTTAGAACTACCCTTATAGGCATGATCCTTCAGTAATAACAATATACATGGTCTTACTAAGGCTTATACTATCTTTTACTTGTTTCTAACCCTAAAGAAAAGGGTACAATCTGTAGTGAGACAAATATAGGGTTTTGTTTTACTTGATTAGTCACTTTAACAACTTCTTATCATTTCAAGATCATCTACATGCTTCAAATCATTTGTATACCCCTTAAATAACTAGAAAAAAATTAATTTTCATGAGATAACTCTTTTCCACCCACAACCATCAAGGCAACTATAGCTACTTTTTTAACATGAGCTTATGTAGATTCCTTAAATTTGTACTTTTGGATGTTATCTAAATTAATAAGAAATTTGTTAAGCCTTATACCTTCTAATAAAAATTCACACAACACATTTTCCTTGAGAATTTCATAAACCTTCATCAAATGGTCATTACATTCCCTGGAACAATCACCATACCTCCATACTCCATAGTCACTAAATTTTTCCTTGAATGAGAACTCTTGAATATTTTACAACCCTGCACATTTCTTCATACCTATCACAACTTACACCAATCATTATTGAAATTTTTTTATCATTATCAATCATAGTTAACATCAATAAAAATACAAGTATATACTCAATATTCCCTTGTATTATCAACTTTATGATAAATTCATGGTTTCTTGATCCCTTAAGGATTATTATAGATATTTCACCTCCTCACAATCCTTATTCTCTACAATTGACTTTTCCAATTGAATACATTTCAAAATCATGGAAGATTAGGAAGGTAGTTAGGGTTTTAACCACTAACTCACCTAGGCATAGTCTAACCAAGTGAGTTAAAGCCCTAGTTGAGTCCATGAGAGCATGTATTAGGTGGTGAACAAGTCTCATGACCCCATCTAACTCATTTATTACACTTTTACTAACACCTAGGCTTATGAACTACTAACTAGACATTTGAAAATTCAAATTTGTGGTTTTGGAGGGAAACCACTTATTACAAACAAAATGAGTCCAAATGGACTAATTACATCACAAATACCTCCAAACGATTCTTTACACACCTAAAATCTAATACAAAACCAAAATTTCTTATTCATAATGATGATCCTGCATCATACTTCCCAAGAGGAGAGAATTAAGCTCAATTTGTGTTTTCTTTCTTCCCCTTTTTCCAATTCTTATACATCTTTGAATTTCTTCATATTCTACTACATTTGAGATCATCTCCATGTTTCTTTGTTTTCTTATGTCTTCTTCCCGATTTCTTGGTTCCTTTATTGCTTTCCTTGTCATCTTCTTGCTTCATTCTTTCTCTTTATTCATTTTTTTCTTCTTTGTTATGTGTCACTTGAATTTTCACATCAATCTTTGCATATAGGATCATAATAATAGATTACATGTTGAATAAATTGTAAATAAAAGTTTAGGTATGGTGTCCATGAAAATAATGATTTTTTTGCTTGAAAGTATATTTTATATCCTCCTAAATAATTTAATCATCACACAGTTCACAATTCACATACCATGCATACTTCCAAACATATAACATGTAGTAGAAATCATATGTTCAAATTGATTTTGATATTTTCAAGGGTCCTTTTGTCCAAGTTGATTCACACTATTTCAATTTCTCTTTTAGGTTTGTGGCACCATTATAACATGGAACATATCATGCTTAGTTAGTTTTCTCATATGTAATTTGCATAGATTCTTTAATTTGTTCCCATATTTCTAGCACAGGGAGGTGTATCACTTACTAGTGCATTATAGTTCCTCTTGCATACACTAATGAAATAATGTATGCCTTTTGTGATGGAATATTGATGTAGGATCATACAAGGTCCTTGGAAATCCTGCATAAATTTGGGCCAAGTATGGGTACATGTAATGTTGGATAATATTGTAAGAAAGAAGAGGAAGTGTTATAGAGTCAAGTAACATTTGTGTAGAATTATGGGAGTAATTTTCACAATATTTATGTGTAAGAAGTGTAAACCATAGAGTGCGTAGTAGAAGAGGATGTGCATAGTGTGTGAAAAGCTTACATAATGGATCATGCATAAAGAGTAATGTGCATCAATGCATATGGGGTTTCGATAGCACAATTGAGTTTAGTTTATCTTGGTGGGCTAGAAGTTCATGGAAATGGTGAATATTTTTGTGCAAGAGGATGAAAATAAGGTTTGAACGATATCTAGAAACAAAAGAAACACACAAAGGATTGGGAGAAGGCCCAAAATTCCATAAGACATACATGAGGTGTTAAAGATATAAATTGAGTGTGTAAGTGTGAAACATAAGGAGATAAAAGGCATGACCAAATATTATGAGAAAAGAGTGTGTGGAAAAATGGGTTGTTGGAAAAATTGATAGAATTTCAAAACTATATGTTCTATGTGGCTGAAAGATACCTAACAATTAAAAAAGCCTAACAAATAGGTTAATGTAGCACTACTTTACTGATAGCTAGGTGGCACTAAAATAGCTTAATGCATTAATGATACCAAGTTCAAATTTCAATCCAAAAGAAATAAGGATCCAACACATAAATATATGTAGGAGGGAACAACTATATGAAAAGGAAAAGTTCACTAGTTGAAAACAATAAGAAGAAGCAAACAATAGAAATAGAGAGTGTGAAAGCATAAGAAAGATATCATTGGACGAGATTTTTTAATATTTGTGTAGCACAAAATCCAAATATAGGATAGGTATTAGGGAAATACCAAGTATTTCTAAATACTCCATTAGAGAGAGGTTTTGTATGCTCCATAAGAGCATATGCATGCATAGGTAATTAAGGCCATTAAAGAAATAGAAGAAAAATATTGTTTGTTATTTGGCGTGATCTCTTAAAACAACACCGGGGTCATCTCAGTCTACCATGATGTATCAAAAATATTCCCTTATTTCTAAAAATACTCTTTATGTTACTTTCTCCATGGTAACTGATAAGGTTTTATACTCTCGTTTTTAATGTGTCATATATATCTTGCATTCTTGGTGATATCCGAATAGGATGTAGAGGACACTTGTTTGACGTGATCACTCAAAAACCTTGTCCCACAATATCATTTCACATTCTCATGATATCCTTGTTCCAAATTTTTATAGGTTTTGTTCATTATATCAGACACTGAATGCACAACATCGCATTAAAGTATACCCTCACGGGTAGGATTGAAGTGTCCTAAACCTTATGTAGTTATGTTGTATATGTGGTTGATATCATCTCAATCATTTATATACTCAACATATAGTGTGCTTTGACTGTTCTCTATAAGAGTGACCATGTGCTATTATTAATTTTTTAAATATTAGGTATCACTTTTTAAATTATAAATATGTATTGCTAGTGTAACACCATCATCTATCTAGGAGATTTTGGAACTATCTACTTCCACCAATTCAATAACCTTGAAATATCATTGTAATTTTACCATTGTGATGTTGATGATTACATTCTTCAAGACCTCAATTGGTAACATGCACATATTTTTTTTATGAACAATACATGGGGATATGTATGCGGTATGGTTTACCCTATCTTATTATAGGAATCTACAAAGGAAGTTATCTTTTATACTTGTATCAACTAATAATTAATTTATCAACTATTCATTTCTCACAACATCAAATTAAATTTATCAATCATAATCCTATCTTTTTCATTTTTCGTGACTTAAAAATTTCAATCTTAGTAGTCTACACACACCATTAAACTCATCTTTACCTTATTCTTCATATATAAACTCCTTTCTACTTAGTTCTATGTGTGTGATTCTTCTATTAGGAAATCAATCTCTCCTTGGATTGCCTTGACTAACGCCATAGTCTTGTTTAAGAATTATTTTTTCTATTTTACATTAGTATATCCTTTCCCATGAGGAGGATTATTTTGTTTGATTTATTCTATATGAATTTTGGGGTATTTTTCATGTGTTTCCGTTACTCGTATAACTATGTTAACCTTAGGGCCTTGAATAGCCTTGATTTATTTGAGATTTCGCTTCCATTCTAATGTTGAAATACACAAATTTATTATCATTCCCACACCCTTCCCACTCTTTTCCTTCATTGTAGCATAAAAACTAGAAAGAAATTTAATTTGCATTTTCCCTTTCAATATGCGCGGTGGGAATGCATGTAAATAATGCTAGAAGAGATGTAGTGACCCAAACTTGTAGTAAGTGTGTATTAGAAATATTCCACTACCATGGCCTCCTTATCCATGTCCACATTTTCCACATTCATACCCAATTCAACCCCTCATGTATTACCAATAATAGGTTTCCTTAGTCTAAGCTTGTGTACCTCATGAATCCGATCAATGAAAAAACAATCCTCAATGTTATGCATATGCACATCAAAAATCTTATAGTAAAATGATAACTTTGTTTGGGTAACATGATGATGTAGAGGAAAATTCCTTACATTGTGTCCCTATCGGAAAATCTTTCTCTCTTTAAGCATTTCACACACAATAAACTGAGATAAATTGGCCTTCGTGTGCACACTAACTTTTTAATATCTACAAAAACCATGCTATGCATTTATATTTCACTACTGAAATTAACTACCCTTAATGGGTAGCTATTGATGTGATTATTACTTCCATGAATTCCATTATGTTAGTATTAATTCTTCAAATTGCTTCTACATATAACAAAACCTTTAGTACCTCTCTAGGGTCCTTGAAAGTCTTATGTGAGAGGACACACCAAAATGGAAATAACAACCCTCTAATAAACTATTACATGTGTTTAATCGAGTATACATCGTATGAGAGATTAGTGATACAAATTTTGAAATGTGCATCAAAGTTTTGGTATGTCTTGTTTGATATACTTCAAAGTAGAAATATTTGTTTCTTGAACTCGAGTATGTCAAACTCTTTGAGAAAGAATTTTTAGTCAATCATAGTCAACCATTATATTTTTGGATCATTCTTATAATACCAGGTATGTGCAAACTCCATAAGGGTAATAGAAAATTGGCTTACCATTTACTCAAGTGACCATAATCCCTTTGTGCACCATATTAGCTTGCGCTTATGCACATGTTCAACTATATTTTCCACCTTGTAATATTATGATAAATGTAAATACATCTTGTAGGTTATTTTTGGTACAAGGAACCCAATTGTTTAGGTTATGGTCATGACCCTACCTTGTGCTTATGTAACCTAACTGAAACTTAATGCTCTTACTCCAACATTGTTTCTTAGTATGATGGGTATGATGATAGTGTATGTAATGGTTAGAGTAGTTGTAGTGTTCCCATTTCTTGTGAGGTTGTAAATTTACTCCTTATAGAACTACTTATAGTTATATGATCTTGAGTACTATTAGGAGTCTCATCCATAATCCCATAATCCATCATTCTAAATCATGGAACACTTCTTATTATCCCAAGAGTTTTATTTACATTTTCCTCCACTTAATTAACTTAAATTTTATACTTGTATTACAAAGGAAATGTATTATCTAAATCCTCCCTTCCCCTTTTCCTAACTACTCATCACTATCATTCTTTATGCTCATGATTCCTTCACTATCGAGAGGCCTAACCACATGAGCATGCACTTTAGGTTGGAAAATAAATCCATAAACATTTTTTTGAAATTTAGTAATATTCTAAAAATTTATATTATTCAACAATGTGTATCTCTTCTCTCACAATTCTCTTTCATGGTGGTTTTCCTCATGCCATTCCCATTAACCTTAGATCATTGTAATGATTCAAAATTTTGAATCAACCTCTTGTTGAATTTCTCACTTGACTAAATACTTATTGTCAAGCCTCTTTGTAGCACTACTGCTTATGTGCTTGCTCATCTAATTTTTCCTTGTCATTTTTCATAAACAACTCGCATAAAGATAATATGAAACCATATGGTTATAAAATAGGATGTTCGATATAGATTGAAGTAAATTAAGTCCAATAGGAAACAAGTTTGAGAAATGAGTAGTTTCACCAAATGATTTAACCCTAAAGGAAGATAAATAAGGTGTCGAAAGGTGTAAATAGGGATCCTAACTTGTTTATTTTTAGGTTAAGGGTACGGAATATGTAGTATATTCAGATTAATTAATTAACATTAATACCGAAATCATAACATACCATCCATAGAAATTTGTAACATAGAATATAAAAATGATTCCTAAAACACAAGGAAGTGGGTGCACTTAATTGACTATAAACTCGTGAATTTGATCTCTCAATGTTATATGACTGTACAAGCTAGAAATGATGTGAAATTTCTTAGTATTTAGAGTTGGGTGTGTAAAATGAGTTGGGATGATCTATGAAATAATTAGATTTTTTGGTGCCTAGAAAATGACATCATATGATATTATGTTAGATATCTATAACTATATATGCCCTAGCGAATATCTTTGTTGTGCTTCACTTTGGTACCCTTGGTTTCCTACATGTGTGAAACCATTTTTATGCATAGAAACCTAAATCTATCTACGTAATTTTAATACTAAAATTTCACTGATTATCACATGTTCCCATCATTTTCCTTTTTAATTTTGTATTTAATCAATAAACCTTCTTATTGGTTCAATTTCCCTCTAAATCACCTCTAAATATCTTTTAAGCTTATCTTGGTCTATTAATCAATCCTAGTTGATTAATTAAATCCTCTCCAACTCCCATGAGTTTCTAATCACTAATTAATTCATTCTAATCATGATTATCCCTTTCCAATTATACTTTATCTTTATCCCACATTCTCTAGGTTTATAAGTTCTCAAAAATTGGAAAGCTATATAAAGAACTGAGTACCTCCCTTCACACCTCACACTAGTGTTTCAAGTTTACACTATCTACACATGATAATAGAAATTATACCATTGAAAATATTATTGATCTAGCACCCATTCCCTCTACTTGCAAAGAGTAGTAAAGGAAGATCCAAATATGGCCATCAAACCATATTGGTGAGATCCTTTCCTCTTCATGGAGATAGCCTTCATTTTATTGCATCGTAGTCAAAGTTGGTTCAACAAAAGGAGAAAATATTATTTATAAATCTCATCCAAAAGAACAAGGGATGATTTATTGTTTCAAAGTTTAATTTGAATGCATTGATAAGTTTTTTCCTTACATAGCTTTATCATGATGTTTATGTTGAATTAGCTTAGTTATAAGAACTACTTGGTGTTAGTTTCTAGTTGTTAACTTAGCCTACTTTTACATGCATACATATGGCACACTCGGTGGGACCACTCCTTTGTCTCATGCACATTTTCTCAAGTTTTTGTAGTTAAGTTTCATTTTTTCTTACTAACCTTTTTTTGCACATGTTGATAAATATTGTATTTCTTAACTTGTTTTGTTGAGTTTGCATGTGTTGAGTGTTCCTTGCAGGTGTGAAGGAGGTGAGGTGCTACCAAAATTGAAGCTAATTAGCAAAAATTTGAGCTTTTTGACATTTTTGGTAAAATTCCCGTCTTCTTGAAGATACACATGCCCCATGCACTAGCGTTAATTTTGTCTATAGTTTTGTGGCTTATTATGCACTAGTGTTGTTCCTCTGTATGCTAGCATTGATATTGTCTGCATTTTTTAATCCCTATTTTCTAGTGTTAATTTCTTACGCATTTTTGTTCTCTCGTATTTTTAAGGCGTCTATCTATCTAAAAGGTTCTTCATGCGTTTTTATTGAACCTTACGCATTTTTGTGGCTACCCCTATGTTAGTGTTAACCCTTGTGTCTTTTCGTTAGACCTTGTGAATTTCTATTAGCCCTTGTGTGTTTTTGTTAGCCCTTATTCATTTTCATTCGCCATCATGCACTAGCATTAGCCTTCATGCGCTAGCATTGATGTTCATGCACTAGTATTTTGTGTCAATTTTTGGACTTGAATTTAAAGATTTCTAGAATCTAATTTTTTGGTGTTTGCTTTACTTTGTAGGTTTTCTAACTTCTATTTTGTAGGATTTACCTTTTCAAATCATTTTCTAACATTTTTAAATTCTTTAATGAATGTTTTTTTTCCATACTTTACTCAAGCTATATCAAAGATTGTGTATGCTCTTCTCTTACACTCTTGGGTGATCTTGAGAACCAAAAGAAACTTTGGTCTTCTCTTATAACATTTGTGCTACTTGGAAATTTCATCATTTGAACTTGTCTAAGGGAATTAATATTTACAAATAATTTTAAATGGTCATTTAATTTAACTTTTCCATTTCTATCTATTTAGATTAACATCATGTATGCTCTTCTCTTGCACCTTTGGGTGATCTTGAGAACCAAAAGTGATCTTGATCCTCTTTCAAAATATTGTGGGTTTCATGGAAAAATACTAAAAATTTTGCGCATAAGACCATACGCTTGTAAAAGAATCAAACCAAAAAATACTAACGATAGTGTGTTGCAGGTTACCAATGGTGTGCTAAACCACATTTTTAATCAAAGATAAAAACACACCACTTTATTCAAAACACTATATTTGTAGGTTTGGATAAGGGTTAAAACCCATCTAATTTAAAATGTGGAAGTATCTTGGCATAATCCATAAAACTCATTATGAGGATTACCACAAGAACCCCAAAGTAGTCCACACCTTGAGGGAACTAGTGGATGAAACGGGAAGTGCCCCACTACCCACTTAACTAGAAAAAACCTATGAGGAATGCTTCAAGTTGTTTGTAAGAGGGATATTTCATTAATTTTACTGTGGGGTAATGGTACTTTTTCTAGGAGTTTTCTAGCAAAGTGTA
The DNA here is from genome assembly GCA_018340775.1 of Taxus wallichiana var. yunnanensis. Lineage (NCBI taxonomy): Eukaryota > Viridiplantae > Streptophyta > Pinopsida > Cupressales > Taxaceae > Taxus > Taxus wallichiana. The sequence goes on from CM031239.1 coordinate 127,419,295, forward strand.
CGTCTCTTAGGAAAGTATTGGCAAGTGTTGAGAATAAAATCCTAGGTAACCATTTGGAATTGAGGCCAACTTGACTGTATGCATACTAAACTAACTAAGCTAACAAAATGAAGCTAACAAAAAGTAGCTCTAAAATAATCTAATATAATAAGAACATATATGATAAATCTTGAATTAAATAGCTATCTAAGCATCAAAATGAGTAAAACATCTAATGCAAATCCATCCCTTGAAATTGGATGTGCTTTGTAATGTATGATTGCTAAATTAATTGAACCTATCTAGATCATAACAATCAATTTTTTTGTTGTCTCCAAGTGAGGAAAGGATCTCACCAAAATGGCTATAAGGCCATGTTTGGATCTTCCTTTACTACTCAACTATGAGAGAAATGGATGCAAAGATGAAGAATCTATTCCAACAATGGAGAATGCTCTATCAATATGCCTATAGTAATCACTATTAAAAGTGTGGTGTGGTGTGAAGGGAGGATACTAGGTTGTATATATATCTTTCCAATTTGGGAGAAACTACAATCCTAGTGAATGTGGGACAAAAGATAAAGTATAATTAGAAGAGATAAGCATGATTAGAAAGAATTGATTAGAATTAACAACTCATGGGAGTTGGAGATGATTTAATTAATTAACTAGGATTAATTAATAGGCTAGGATGAGCTTAGAAAGCTATTTGGAGTTGATTTAGAGGAAAAAAGGTAGGATTTATATTATTTAAAAGGGGATTTAATTAATAATAGGGTTTATTAATTAAATTCAAGGTTATAAAGGCTTAATTAAATAATAATAGTTAATTAATTTATTATGAGAGGATATACAAATAATGAAGTGTTGTTAATTGGAATCCGAATGGGGTAAAGGCTGGTTAATTAATGAAGTGTCATTAATTGAATGAAATAAAGGGGAATGTTAGTTAATTAGTGAGAAATCACTAATTATAATGGAAATGACAAGAAAGAGGGTAATTAGTGCAATTTTAGTATTAAAATTGTGTAGGTGGATTTTAGGTGTCTACATTAACCATTATCCAACCTCATTTCAAAGAGCCTTCACAAAGAAAAAAATTATTCAGATTTAAAACCTTGTTAGTCCAACAAGGAGAGATCATGAAGTTTTCACCACATGTTATTCATCGTAAAAATTTGTCGTAGTTTCTACCTTGTTATTAAATTAGGAAAAACTATTCCAAAGTTGTGATACGTATTTTCATCACCACTTGTACTATCTCCCTTGTTTTCTTGTTGACATTTTTAGTCCAAATAAAACAATAAAAATAAATTTTGAAATCATGTCCACCACTTTTGCACCCACTTACATCCTTCCTTATTACATTTACTACGATAATAGGCGTTGGTACATATTCATATTTTGGTAGCCTTGTCTTGATATCCATATTGAGATGTATCATTGTAGTTAGGTTATCCTATCTTGATTTCCCTTTATGTCATTATATTTCTTGCATTATATCAATACATTTTTATACTTACATCTTGTTTTCTTAAACTTGATATAAGTGTCCAAATTGTATTGTTACACTGCTCGCATTGTGTTGACTCCTTGTTATACTTAGACCTTGTTTTTGTTCAAACATTGCCTTGAGTTTTGGAAGGTGTTGTAGTTACGCTACTTGCATTGTATCAATACCTTTTTGATACTAACATATCATTTTCATAAAATCTTTATTAAATTATTGTTGTCGTGTAAATATGCAACAGGGAAATTGACAATTCCCGAGCACGACAACTATACCCCAGTGTTAATTTTTTCAAGTCCTATCATTCCAAGACACCCCTGAGTCTTTAAAGTAAGTTCAAGTTACCTTCCAATTAATGTTATCTAATCCCTCTAGGTGACTTATGAAATTTCATTCACCCCCCTAGGTGATTTTAGGAGATCATTTGCAAGTTACAGGAAATTGTGGGAAGGGTTGTCAATGGCCTTCCCGGACTAGAGCCACCCCATGGAGCGGATCGAAAAGAAAAAATAGACATGGAATCAATTAAAATGCCTAACAACATCATGGAAATTATTTTGGAAGGTTTAGGGAAGTTTTAAAAGACTTGGAGAAATTTGAATAAAAAATAAGGTTCACAAGCCTAGGCAGTACACATGCCTAAAATAACTACTGAGCTTCAAAAGAATATTACGGGACTCTAGATGGAGTTAGGAGTAAAATGAAACATCAACATAAATAGGATTCCAATCCCTACATCATGGTGAAATCATATTTTTCACAAAACTTTGACGCATCAGGTCTACAAGTAATTTTTCTCGAGCACAATGTGTGGAGTACCAAATCACACTTCCATTTTTTCAAGGATCAAATGGATGAATAAATACATGTGACCCCAACCATTGGATTAAAATGGCCATTTAAAGTCAGGATAATATAACATTTCACCAATAAATTCCAATGGGAGCTCAAGTTATCATCGTTCCAAGTTACCCTCTTGGAGATAGTCAAGGAGTTAGTCAATTTTTGGGATGACACACGTCAGCACCGGGAGCTTAGCAGGGTTTTATGTCCCTAATTTCCCTAAGCTCAGGTACACCAACATTGGAAAAATTCTCCCAGCCCCCATGTGACCTCTAGGACCTTCGTGTGACCTTCAGACATGACAGTTCAACCCCTAGGTGCATTTGTGAAGCTCAAATTCCCTATTGTTGGCTCGAAGAAACATGTCAGATCTAGGACCACCATGGAATTTTATGTCCCTCATGTCCATGAGATCAGGGACAATAGACATGGAAAAATGTTCCTAACCCACATGGGGATTATTTTTGTCATCCACGTGACCGACTTTCAGCCCCCAGTGCTTCTAGTGTTTTTTCAAGAAAATCCCCCATCGTCGGATCGAGGACATGTGTCATCCTCTTGCTCATCATGTAATTTGATGTCCCTCACATCCCTAAGGTTAGGAAAATTAGACATGAAATTTTTTTCCCAACCTTGCATGTGGATTTTTTTGAATATTCAAATCTGGCACTTAGTCATTTCTTCCCCCTCATTTCTCCTTCACAACTTCTCACCATCCCATGGCCTTGTTCTTACTTGTCTAGACATTTAGTATGCCATTACTGATCTAAAACAGCTCCTTCATGGTCACCAAAATATCCACACCACGAAAACACAATAATATCAGAGAAAAAAGTGTTGAAGAAATGAAGAATGGGAATAAAATGAAGGTTTTTTGCCAGGTAAAGGTGAAGTCACCTAATCAAGAACTCTTCATATCTCACAAGATACAAGTCAGATCGAGGTGCCATCTTTTGCAAACTTCCAAAATTTTCAATATGATCATGATACAACAAATGGGAGGTTAAATGGTGCTTTTAATTATTTGTTCCAAAAAAATCCTGACTTCGTGCACTGACTCACATTCATCAGATTTCCCATCATTCTGGTAATGGAAACAAGATAAAAACTTACACATGATCTCCAAATGAAAAACCTATAGCAATGAAGTTTTTTTCATCCCAAACGGAGACAAAAACTAGACCTACAAATTTCAAGCTCCATTAATGACCCCCATGGCAGCTCCATGCTCGAAGCCATTCTTAGGTTAAAATTTCAAAATTTATTTCCAATCATTCTAGTAGGAAAAATCAAGTGAAATTTGGATGATGTGACTATGAAGACGAGCCAAATAAAAAAATATACTCTATCAAAACCAAGCACCGAAATCAACTTTCCAAAAATAGTAAGATTTCCTACACATGCTTTCTATTTTTGGTAAGTCTTCCCCAAGAAGTGGTCAAAGCAAAGGTAGTGTGCACAAGATCAAATGAGGGAGTTCATCACATCATGATGGTTGAGAAGAGGCAAAAATCACCTCTCACTAAAAATAGTAAGCCTTCCATCTGGACACTTACTATTAATAGCAGTTGTTCTCAAAGGGAAAGTTTGGCACAATGAGACATAAAGGGGTGATCATCTCAGGGAACTAGACAATGTTTTTGACACTCACTACATAGTTTGGGTCACATGTATATCATACATAGGATAGGCATTGTGTTCATTCTGGAACAGTTCACCCGACTTGGTGAGTGTTCATGAACTAATTTGAAGGAGTTTCAAAGTGTTCAAGGAGTTTGAAGATTCGAGTTTCACTGCATTTTGAGCTTTCCATAAACAAGGACCAACAAACTTCATTGGGAATGACATCTCCGCTTCTTCTTCTCTCTCTCTCTCTTTCTATCTCCTCTTTCCCCCAACATTATCTCACTTTCCAATATTCTAATTTCACATTGGGGTTGCACTTTTTCATATGTCCTAATGTTCCTAATGTAATAAGTCACCTTTATGTTATAAAAAGGGACTTAATATTCTCCTAAGAAGTCAAAAATTTTAAGTTGCACAAGGAAATATGAAAATCCATTGGGGGTAGATGATAATTCACCTTTCATTCTATAAATTGTAACACCATTCCCATTTCAAAGTGTTGGTCATTAATTTTTTAAGCTCAAGAGTGCATTCTACCTTGAGAGAACAAAGGAGATAGCCAAATTCTTCCTTTCCCCCACTCTCTATTTTTCCTTCATTCTCATACTATGTACAACTTGGTTTAAGCAATCAATAAAAGAAGGAGTTTCAAGCTTTTTTTGACTAAGGGGCCTATTGATACTTTGTGATCATAAATTCCACTTGATCTTGTTGCTATGCATAGAGTTGTTTCCTCCTAATTTTAATGCATGTGATAAAAAATCTAATTTATGTATGTAAGAATATGATTTTCTACCTACAACATTAGTTCCCCTACCTCTTTTCTCACTCCCCTTTCCCACTCTTCAGACAAAGTATCCCATAGCAAGAGATTACTAGATTTTCCTCAGGGTCAATGGAGTTCCCTTGTTAGATCCTTGGCCATAAGGCCACCAATAAAATCCACCTTTACTTGTGCATGCATATACGACAACTACACTAGTTAACTAGAGGGACTTAAATCCCCAAAGCATTGGCAAGAAATCCACAAGTTTGTCCACGAAAAAAATTTCTTGCCAACAATTTTTGGCACCCACTGTGGATTAGACTTGGCAGCATCTGCACCCAAAATATGACCGCAAGGTCTAAAAATTCAAAAAATAAAAATATTGAAAAAACAAAAAAAAGAGTTCATGAAAAGCCATTGCTGAAAGATACACTGTCAATTCCTACACGTGACCTTTCATATTCCATAGTGTATTTTCATATTCCCACTTCAAGAATTTCCAAAATCTGGCTGAAGGAAGATACGCCAAGTTGAATAGGTCGAGAGGTGGTGTTGTTTCCAAATTTGAGGCTTTGCAAAATCAGAAATAACAAATTAGAGATAATCCATACTTCTTCTCTCAAGCCTCCTCTCCATATAGCTCTTCACTAAGTTCACCGGGAAATCCTATCAAATCTCATGTTGATACTCCCCCTTCAAATTATTTCATTTTTAAACCACCATTGAGCATTGAGCCCCTAGAAGAAGAAGAATTTGTAGAATCAAGGGCTAAAACAAAAGTAGAAACAACAATAGAAGATGAAGAAGAAAGACCTCAACCCATTATCCTATAGGGAAGGAATACATGCCCGCTTTCTCTTGAACCCCCTCTTCATGATCTACCAATGGGTTCCCATAAGAACTTTCCAAGTTAAAAGGTGAAAAAACACAACATCCTGAAGAACACATCAATACCTTCACGACATCATGTGGAATTATTGGTGTCCAACATGAATATGTTGTTGTAAGATTATTCATGGAGTCTCTCCAAGACAAAGTTACGGAATGGTTCTACCTCCTACCTTATCGATCCATCATCTTGGTTAGAATGACATCAAGGATTATTTTGAAGAGAGATTTAAATCAAATGAAGATTGTGAGGACCTCCTAGTGCAGTTGGGTTAAATGAAGAAACAAGAAAATGAAACCATGAGAGACTTCATGGATCATTTCAAATGGTTACTTCACAAGATACTTGAAGATGATTCACTATCTCAAAACAATGTAACAATATTCTTCATCAATTCTCAATCATCAAAAGTAGGATTTTTTTATGAAGATCCCAACCAAGGAACATTGCAAAATCAAAAATATTGGCAACCTGGACTTGATGATGATCTCATCCTATCTGTAAATATAAATAATCCCTCAAAGGGTAAAGCTCAACATCCTAGAGATGAGAGAACCAATCCATACTTGCAAAAATTGGAAAATGAAATGGCATTACTAAGGAGGGAGATGTGTGAACGAGTTTGTATCCAAAGAAGTAATGAAAATCAGATTGCAGGAGAACCCCAAAGGCTTGCTTTAGAGGCCCCACCCGTGAGCGTAAATTACAGATTTCAAGAAAGTGAAGAATAGCTTGAACAAGAAAGTGAAGGTGGAAACTTCCTAGAGATCGATGAACTTGAGAACGATAGACAAATAAGATTTTGTGAGTATTTTGGAGGTGATGAAGATGATGAAGAGGATGCGACGATTTCTCGTGTGGTATTCACTCATTCTCAGTCTAAGAAAGGATCATATCCCTCCATTGCTGCAAAATAAAAGAAGGTTGATGATCCTCCTGTGGTGATTCTGCAAAACAAAATAATCAGTGAGGATCCCCACTTCCATCTTCCATAAAGTCTGCATTATTGGAGCTTGATACCGTAGCAAGTAAGAAGGCTCCCACAATCCCAAGTAAGTCTTGTGATGTCTCTTCAAAGTCTAAATCTAAATATTCTCCTATAAAATCTAGTACTTTGAAAGATCCTAGTGTACCTTTTAAAATACCCTCCATTCCCAAAAAATCTACTCCTTCTAAACCTATCCTAAATCCAAAATCAATCCCTTCATCATCTTCACCCTCATCTTCTCCTTTTGAATTCATAGAATATGTGAAAAAATTCAAAGTACAAATTACTGAAATTGAATATTTGCAAACCCATCCTGAATAGTTCAAAAAGTTATTTCAATACATAAGAAATGGAAGTTTAACACCTAATGATGTAGCTCCTTGTCCTAAAGTAATACTACTAAACCCTCCTACACCTCCCTCACATAACATGATCTCTTTGAGTACCTCAAAGACCGATAAACTTGAACCTTTTACGTCTCCCTTCTTTTTGGAGAATATTTACTAAACAATTGGCATAATAGATTATGGTGCCTCAAACAACGTGATGCCTTTAAAGGTTGTTAATGCTCTCAAACTTACCATGACTCCACCCAAAGTGGATCTTGTTACTATTTGGAGTCAAAAGAGGTCCCAATTGTAGGGAAGGTCAAAGATGCATATGTGGCTCTCACCAAATTTCCAGACAAGAAAATTTCAATGATAATTTTGGTAGTAGACATCCTAGCCTCATTCGAATGTTGCTAAGTAGAAGTTTCTACCGAGACTTGGGAGGTAAAATTCAAATGAATTGGTCTTCTGCAACCATACCAGTGAAGGGAGACATGGAGAAATTACTTCCCGAGGTACATGATACAAAATTTTGGAAGGCCGGAAGATAACATTTTGTACTAAGGTAGCAAGAAAATGAATCACTTTGTGGAAACCGAGGAGGAAGAGGATATCCCCATCTTGATAGGTTTAAACATGCCTTCCCAGAGAGATTTGGATTTTGAAGAAGCATTAAGGAGATTCAAGTTATAAGAGGGAATCCCTAAATTACTAGATGATGCAAACCATGAAGAAGAGGAGATGGTTCTTGATTATTTTCAAAAAGCAAAACCAGATTATGTGCTTATCCATGATGAAGAGATTTTCTCATTCCCATTTGAAGATGAGGACCCCTTGATCATGTCACCTAGGAAGAGACCAAGCCAGTATACAATGAGCCCTCAAGAAATGGGAAAGAACTATATGTACATAGACTACTAAGAGCTTTAGAATAAATAGAATATCCTGAGATCAGTCTTGAACTTTTAATGCAAGCCATGAATCTGGAAGACAAGCATGAAGCTGACTTGGAAACCTCAACCAGTGTGAAGATGGGCTATGCTGAAATAAATATAGATGAGAAATATGATGTCCCTCTTGAGCCAATGGTTGGTGGATATAATGATGAAATTGAGGTATTTTCTTTCCCATTTGAAGAGGAAGAATCTTTCCATGATGAAAAAATTAAAGTAAGAAGTTTTGAGGCCTTTGAAGCTGAAGCTCCTCTGGACAAAGGAGTGATAAAATGCAGTGATTCCCAAGATGATGAAGTAATCCTCTAGATAGTTGTCTTGGGCTACAAAATAAATATTTTTCAAAGGTGTATAAAGAGGAGATACAAGAAATGACAAAGCATAAATCTGTGTAAGAAATCTTGGATGCAAAGAGAAGTTTCAGAATACCCCGAGATGATTCTTGATCTCTTCACTCATGCCATGGATATAGAAGACAAGTATGAGGTTGCGTCCAATCCTTTCGTCGGCACTCAAGCACAACATATTAGAGTAAAGGAAAAGGATAATCTGAGGTTTCTCATGGAAAATACGTCAATGGTCATAGACTTGGGAAAGAAATGAATCCAGAATGTTTAATTAATTTGAATGAAAAGTATCCCTGGGGCAGCGATAGTGTGCTCAGTGAAGAATCATCTTTGTGGATAAACACGAATGCAATTGGCACTATGAAACCAATTATAAATAGGATGAAGGAAATGTAATTTATAAGTGAAGGCCTGAGAATCAAGAATATCATGTAGAATCACTCATACCAAGTACAAAGACAATTGTGAAAGCACATGGATTTCATAAATAGCTGAGGAGAGGAGGCTACTTTTTAGAACCAATCAATGGCTTCATGGAACAACATCACTCAGTGTTGCCCACTTAGGGGTAAATTTTAAGGAATGAAAAGAGCTTCAATGAAAGTGGGTTATCCCCCACCTTGTACCATAGGTTATTTATAGGTGTGTTTCCCTTCCTGTTGTGTGTCATGTGTTTCCTTTCCGTCTTTGTGTGTGTGTGTGTTTCCTTCTTTGCTCTCTTTCTCTCTTGTTATAAGTTGTACATGACTCCGCAAGGCCCAATGGATAAGGCACTAGTCAATATGTTGTAGGTTATTTATAGGTGTGTTTCCTTCCCGTTGTGTGTCATGTGTTTCCTTTCCGTCTTTGTGTGTGTGTGTGTGTTTCCTTCTTTTCTCTCTTTCTCTCTTGTTATAAGTTGTACATGACTCCATAAGGCCCAATGGATAAAGCACTATTCAATATATTGTAAGTTAAGATTTTGGGAGTTCTCATGCCATGTGTTCACTGCACTTAGTCCATGTCATGTCCCCAATCTAGAGCAAGATGTTTTCATGCAAATGTACAACAAGGAAATTGACAATTAATGATCATGACAACTATACCCTAGTGTTAATTTTTTTCAAGTCCTATCATTCCAAGACACCCCAAGTCTATCCAGTCAATTCAAGTCACCTCCCGATTAATGTTATCTCATCCCCCTACGTGATTTAGGAAATTTCATTCATTCCCCTTAGGTGATTTTAAGAGTTCATTTGCAAGTTACAGGTAGTTGTGGGAAGGGCTATCACTGTCCTTCCTAGGACTAGAGAAAACCCATGGAGTATATTATAAATTAAAAAAATGGATGTGGAATCAATTAAAAGTCCTAGTAATATCATGGAAATGATTTTGGAAGGTTTGGGGAAGTTTTGAAATACTTGGAGTAGTCTGAATAAAAATAGGGTTCATAAGCCTAGGCAGTACACATGCCTAAAACAACTACTGAGCTTCATAAGAAGATTCCAGGAGCTTTGAATGGAGTTAGGAGTAAAAAAATATCAATAGAAAGAGGATTCTAAGTTGTGCATGATGGAGAAATCATATTTTCACAAAAATTGGCGCATCAGTCTATAGGTAGTTTTTCTAAGGCACAAATGGAGTACCAAATAATAATTCCGATTTTTAGGGATAAAATGAATTAATAAAGACATTATACCATAACCATTGGATTTAAAAGGACATTTCTAGTCAGGATAATATAAAATTTCACCATGAAATTCCTCTCGGGAGCTCAAGTTATACTCGTTTGAAGTTACACTCTTGGAGACAATTCGGAGTAAGTCAATTTTTGGGAGGACACATGTCAGCACTAGGAGCATGGTGGGATTTTATGTCCCTAACATCCCTAAGGTTAGATACACTAACCTTGGAAAAATATTTCTATCCCCCATGTGACCTATGCGACCCTCATGTGACCTTCAGACATGACAATTTAGCCCCCAAGTGCATTTTTGGAGCTCAAATTCCCCATCATTCACCGGATCAAAGACACATGTCAACTCCAAGATCAGTGTGGAATTTTATGTCCCTCACGTCCCTGAGGTTAGGGATAAAAGACATGGAAAAATGTACCTAGCCCTTATGGGGATTCTTTTGGTCCTCCACATGACTGACTTTCAGCCCCTAGTGCTTCTAGTGTTTTTTAAAGAAAATCCCTGTCATCAGATCGAGGACACATGTTTTCCTCTTGCTCACCATGAAATTTTATGTCCCTCACATCCCTGAGGTTAGGGACATCAGACATGAAGAAATTTTCCCCACCCTTGTATGTGTATTTTTGAATATTCAAATCTAGCACTTAGTTGTTTCTTCCCCCTCATTTATCCTTCACAGCTTCTCACCATGCCATGGCCTTGTTCTTGCTTGTCCAGACACCCGATCTACCATTATTGATTTAAACCAGCTCTATCATGGTCACCAATATCTCTACACCATGAAAAATAGAAATATCAGAGAAAAAAGTGTTGAAGAAATGAAGAACGAGAAGAAAATGAAGGTTTTTCGCCAGATAACCGTGAAGTCACCCAATCAAGAAATCTTCATATCTCACAAGATACAAGTCGGATCGAGGTGTCATCTTCTACAGACTTCCACATTTTTCAAGATGATCACGATGCAAAAAATGGGAGGTCAAATGGTGCTCTAAATTATTTGTTCCAACAAGGCTCACATTTGTCGACTTCCCATCATTCCGACAATGGAAATGAGCTAAAAACTTGCACACGAGCTCCAAATGAAAAACCTATCGCAATGAATTTTTTTCATTGCAAATGGAGATAAAACCAGACCTGAAAATTTTGAGCTCCATTAATGGCTGACATGGTAGCTCCATTCCCCGAAGCCCTTTGCCAGGTTAAAATTTCAAAATTTATTTCCAATCATTCTAACAAGTGAAATCAAGTGAAATTCAAAGGACGTGACCATGATGACAAGCCAAATATATAAAAATATACTCCATCACAAAATGAGTACCAAAAATCCATCTAGAAATTTACTATTAATAACAATTTGATCTCAAAGGACAAGTTTCACACAATGAGATATAGAGGGGTGATCATCTCAGGGAACTAGACAATGTTTTTAAACACTCACTACATAGTTTGGGTCATAGGTATATCATATGCAGGTTATGAATTACGGTCATTAGTGGAACAATTCACTCAACTTGGTGAGCATTCATGAGCTAATTTGAAGGAGTTTCATAGTGTGTAAGGAGTTTGAAGATTTAGAGTTTCACTACATTTGGAGCTTTCCACCAATGTGGACTAACACACTTAATTGGGAACAACATATCCTCTTTTTCTTCTCTCTCTTTTTCTCTCCTCTTCCCCCAAATTTTATCTCACTTTCTAATATTCTAATTTCATGTTGGGGTTGCAATTTTTCATATATCTTAATGTTCCTAATGTAATAAGTCACCTTTATGTTATAAAAAGGGACTTAAGATTCTCTAGGAAGTCGAAAAGTTTTAAGTTACACAAGCACATATGAAAAGCCATTGGAGGAAGATGATAAGTCACTTCTCATTATATAAATTGTAATGCCATTCCCATTTCAAAGGGTTGGTAGAAAATAAGCCTTGATGAGCTGAACTGTTTCTCAAAGGTAATAAAAATCTCACTTCTCACTTTACTAGTTATCTTTATCTATCTTTACCTTAACCTTTTCATGATGTGGCTCTCACCCTTATCTAATTTCTCACTCTTGAGGGCCATCACAAATGCATTTACATGTACCACCTACCTATGCTTAATCATTTTAGACGTGGTCAGGATTTTAGCTTCCCCTACTTTCTTTTTCACTCCCTGAGTGCTTCTATCTCTCAGTTCAAAACTAGAAGGGTCTCTGTCCGCTCCATCAAGGCTTTATTCTTGCTCTTGTCAAAATATCTACTCTAGATATTGACAATTCTAACTCTCTAACTAAAACTCTAGAAGCTTATGCAGATGGAGTCGACTCAGAATTAGAGGAAGAAGACTCGAGTGAAGAATCTAATTCTTAGGAAGGTGACTCAGAAGAGGATAAAGATGAGGTTGAGATTGTGGCGGCCCAGAATCTTAGGGAGATGAAATCCAAGTAGGTTCCTAGTGTTCCTTTGAACACCAAAGGGGAGTCTAGTAAATAGGATTCTCTAGCTCCTATCAATGTGTAATTGGAACAACAATTCGAGGCTATGGGGCATGTTGGACCTGTGAAAGGGGAGAACCATCTAGCTAAGATGGCTGGTATATTGAGGAACTTAAGGGAGATATGAGACTCACCAAGAGCTCGGTGCATTTTTTGTTCAATGACTGGCATAAGATGAAAGTGCAGGTTGAGGAAGTGATCGATGAATGGACATGGTGTAAAGGTTGATGTTTTAAAAGCCAACTATGGTTTCATAACCAATGAGTTGGACCATTTTTATGCTATTCTCCATAGCTACATGGAGTGGAGTGTAGTCATGGTGAAATCTACTCTACAGCATCTCCAAAATGGTCAACTCGCTAATGCCTATAGTGTTGTGGATAGTCAGGGAAGGAAAAGAAAGGTGACTCCTCGAAGGTCTCGACTTGGTGTCTTTGGCTAGTAACATAGATTCTCTGGCTAAGGAATGGGAAAAGGTGCTAGAGGGGATTGAAAAATCCTATAAATGATCTGGGGAGGGGTTTTTATTTTATTTATTGTCTCTATAGCTTTTTGGTGTTATTTTCTACGCTATTGTTAGTTCCTCTATGTTTTTTTTCTGTTGTTGTTTCACTACTATTGCTCATGGGAGCCTATTTATTATGGACTTTTATATTATTAGTTTTTTTGATGGTTTTGTAATGTATTTATCTACTCTCATGGAGTGTGAATTTGTTCGGGGTAGGGTCCCCTCAACCATTTTTTACCTCTTATAAAAAAAAGAGGGTTGGTCATTAATTTTGTAAGCTCAAGAGTGTATTCTACCTTGAGAGAACAAATGAGATAGCCAAATTCTTCCTTTTCCCCACTCTCTATTTTTACTCCATTCTCATACTATGTACAATTTGGTCTAAGCAATCAATATAAGAAGAAGGATTTTCAAGCCTTTTTTGACTAAGGGGTCTATTGATACTTTGTGATCATAAATTCCAGTTTGTCTTGTTCTATGCATAAATTTGTTTCCTCCTAATTTTAATGCATGTGATAAAAATTCTAATTGATGTATACATGAATCTGATTTTCTACCTACAACATTAGTTCCCCTACCTATTTTCTAACTCCCCTTTCCCACTCTTCAAATAAAGTCTCTCCTAATAAGAGATTGTTAGCTTTACTGAAAGGTCGGTGGAGTGCCCCCTGTTGGATCCCCGCCACAAGGCCACACGGAAAATCAACCTTTACTCACGCATGCATATACAAAAACTTCACTTGGTTAAGTAGAGGGACTTAGATTCCCAGAGCATTGGCAAGAAATCCACAAGTTTGATCACTTGACAAATTTTCTTGCCAAAAAGTATCTAGAATGTATTGTTGTGTTGCTTGCATTTGTAACCTCCATTTTGAAACTATGAAGTTTGTTTGTATTAAATTAGTTTAAGTATACATTGAATCAAAATATCTTTAACCCCTTTTTAATACATAAGTCTTGTTTATTCCAAGCTTGATTTAAGTATACATTTTTTTGCCAACAAGTATCCAGACTGTATTGTTGTCTTTGTTGCATTTATAACCTCCATTTGGAAACCATGGAATTGGTTTGTATTAAATTAGTTTAAGTATACATTGAAGAAAAAATATCTTCAACCCCTTTTTAATACTTAAGTCTTGTATATTCCAAGCCTTGATTTAAGAAATCCACAAGTTTGATCACCGACAAATTTTCTCACCAAAAAGTATCCAAACTTTATTGTTGTGATGCTTGCATTTGTAACCTCCATTTTGAAACCGTGGAATTTGTTTGTATTAAATTAGTTTAAGTATACATTGAATCAAAATATATTTAACCCCTTTTTAATACTTAATTCTTGTTTATTCCAAGCTTGATTTAAGTATTACAATTGTGTTGTCATATTGAGAAAAACAATATTTGAGACAATTTAGACATAGGGAGTAGGTTCTTTTGTGATTGGTCCCTTGTTAAAAACTTCCTATATTTTCCTTAGTACATTTCATCTATATTTCATCACCCCGAAATTTTTTTGTGCCATTTATAGTTATTACACTACTCATTTTTTGTGATTCTTTCAAATAATTTATAAATCTTTGTGACATTTACAACTGTCACGTTGCTTAATTTTGCCTAGGTTCATTATAGTACTTGTACACATTTTTCAAATCTTAGGGAAAATTTTCCTATTGTGTTAATTCTTACAAGAATGGGACATAAAATACTATGATACAATCCATTTGTGGGTGAAAATTTAGGCCCACTATTTGAAGACAAAAACTTAGTAGAATATATCAGAACAATGTGACATATCCTCAATATAACTTTGAATTTTATCCAACACACATGTATAACTTTTTGTTTCATAATAGGGATCAATTTATAGTATGAGTTATAGAATTAGGGGCTAAATTGCCACCTGAATTTGACCATACTATTCTTACAAACATGGTTCATGGAGAAGAAGAATTAGAATGTCCCTTTTCATTCTCTTGAGGACATATTAAATCCTGGACATGCTTCTACTTTTGGTCAAGGAAATAACAATGAAGAAGAAACAACTCCTAAAAACATAAGTGGTTATTGCATACCACTCATTCAAATTAATTGTGAAGCTAGGGGTGAGAATGAAGAGCATGAAAAACCTCCTCCATGTGAAAATAAAAAGAACCAAAAAACAATGAGTTCACTATTCAACAACAATTACAATCCCTTAGTTTTTAATTAGTGAGCTTTGCTTCCCATATCCACAGAGACCCAGGAAAAACGACACATAATGAGAAACCTAAGGTCACATATAATGAACTTTACACTAAAAACCATGGTGGTGAAACATCAAAGTCTAACCACATGTATATACCTACCACACCTTCTTGTGGCCGGTATTTGATCGGGAGTGACAATCTATGAAAAATTATCTTACAAAAATTCAATAAAATAGTGAAGGATATAATAAAAATACTAATTTGAATAATTATGTCCATATCCTTTTGATTAGGGCAATGTTATGGACACCATTTCCTCTTAGCTTCAACTGTCCTAAATTTGACAAATATAGGGGTAAAGGTGATCCATGTGATCATGTCAAAGACTTCTTCATGGATTTCTAGGAAGTTACATACAACCATAACTATATTATTCACTTAGTCCAACGGGGTCTTAGGGGCCAAGCACTTGAATGGTTCCTCCATATACCTAAAGGGTCTATCTTTACGTTCACTGAATTGGCTGAAAAGTTTGTACGCCAATTTTTATTCAATATGGAAAGTGACATCACCATGTTAGATTTATGTAACACCAAACAATGTAACAATGAGAACTTCACTAGTTTCCTACAATGATGGTGAGGGTTAGCTAGTCGCTTCCCTTGCTATATTCTAGAGAAAAAAATTTGTTAGTATCTTTGTGATAAAATTACATCTAGAAATTTCCTTTCACCTACAAATGCATTGTGTGAGCATTTTCGAAAATCATAGAGAAAGGAAGCCAAATCAAGAAGGCTTTGTTAGTTAAAGGGAATTTGAAACCATTTTCAAGAGATAATCATGAGTCCAAACCTGTAGACAAACCTAAATTCTTCAACAAGAACAAAACCATTGTAGGTGATGGCATATCAGATTCAAAATGTGTGCAAGTAATTTAGAATAGTACTCTAAAACTTTCCAAAATACCTATTGCACCTAAAATTAAACATCGAGTGTTCACTCCTCTTACGGATTCTTTGTCTTCAATCTTGAAATAATTGGATGCAATGAACATGATTAAGTTTCCAAACACTATGCCCTTTACAGATGATGCACCAAAACTGTCATGGTACAAAGACCATGAATATTGTGAATATCATCATGTTAAGGGACATACCACATATAAATGTTTGAATTTGAAACACTTCATTCAAGACCTCATAAATAGTGGAGATGTTGAAATGGATTTGCTTGAACCCAATAAAACTTCTAACAAATAATTGGGAATATACAAAGAGCCATTCCCAAAGAATAAATGAATGGAGAAAGATTTGGGTGAAGGTCAGTCATCCCAAAATAAAAATTCCAATCATGTTGTTGCCAAAACAAATAATCCATTTGATTCCCTCATTGGATTTGTTCATCCTCTTGTTGAACATGTGAATACAATTAAGATCAAGACACGAGAGATTTTCGTGGTAAAATGATGTGCTCATCTTGTTATTTGAGAACTTACTTTGCCTACCCTTATGAATAGTAATTATGATCTCCTCGAATAACTTAAAAAGACTACTGCCAAGATATCTATCATGGATCTTCTTAAGATATCCAATGTTCATAAGGATATCCTTTATAAAAACCTTTATGTGTCAAGAATTTCAACATATAATGATCCTTCACACTTCCAATCCTTGGTTGCATAGCTTTCTCCTTCTGAACATATTAGCTTTAGCCAACATGAGATTCCAATGGATGATCATACACACAATATGCCCTTGTACATTAAAGTGATTGTTACTCCTAAGAAGATAAAAATGGTACTTGTGGACAATGGATATGGCCTAAAAATTTGTACTTTGAAACTCATCAGGTAGATGGGATGCAATGAAAAAAATTGGAGCCTAATGTCATCACCATTAAGGATTATGATAATGCAGAGTGACAATCAACTAAAATTATAACTTTTCCTATGGAAGTTGGGCCCACTAGTCATGATACCCAATTCCATGTCTTGGACTTAGAACTACCCTACAATATGCTTCTCGCCTTCCTATGGATTCAAGCCATGCAAGCCATGCCCTTAACTTTATATCAATATATTAAATTGTACCATGAAGGAAAAATATCACCATTCTTGGGGACCCCCAACCCTTTGCACATTGTAAAGCATTATCAGGTTATTTTCCCACTTTACGTATATGAATGTCCTTCAACTAAAATAGTTCTGTAGATTCAATCCATGGCTCTTGCCTCCCATGTATTGATCCTAGTACACTTTGTGCTCACATGAAAATGGTGTTCCTACTTCTCTATCTCCCTTTTCTTCATGGGAGATGAAGGTCTATTCTATCGGTTGTAGAGAATACAATATCCAATATGCCCTCATAATTTCAAATCTCCCCTATCACTCAAGACACATGGTAGGCCCAATTATAAATATCAACAAGATCTTACAAATATCAGTAGCATTGAAAATTTCCTTCCTAGTGGCCTTTTGGAAGATGAGAAACTACTCGACACTTTTATATCCCATTCTCCCGATGATGAGATGACTTCATGCTATTAAGCTCCTAAATATGCCATCCATAACAAGATAATGTATGCCAAGGTTTACCAAGGATATGGATATGGCGTAGATGAATAGGGTGTGTGAGAACCTCTTCCGATACCACATCACAAGGTGGAAAAATATGGTATTGGTATTTGGCCATATGGGTCCCATCCTCCGAAGGTCGAATCCACCTCTTCTAAATGTGACGATAGTTCTTCTGGTTATGATAGCAAAACAGAGTCCCAATGTAGTCTCTATGAAGACCTTGCCTCCATGAACCTATTTCCTGACATGGCTATTTTAACCGTATCCCCTTCCACTCCCGAATTGAATCTTGTTCACCAATCCCTTGTAAAATGGGACTAAAAACAACACGTACCAATTTATTTCTTTGATAATGATGAAGAAATTGGTGAATTTATGGGTCTCCGTGATGAAATACCTATAAGCCATCACAAAAAGGGGTTCTCTATAAATCTTGACACATTCGCATACTTTGGGAGGAGGCTAATTTTTCTGGTCAAAAAATAAAAAAATAAAATGAGCGCAAGATATCATCTAAAAATCCTTAAGAAAAGAAGAAATCCAAGTTTCATAGAGAAAACCTCTTCGAGGAACTAGCAGACAAAAAAATTAAAAAATATATTGATATAAAAAGTGACTAGTATAAAGTTGATAATCTCGTTGAGACACCCTTAAAGGAAGATCTGAATCTCCCCTTAATCCTACGCATATGGAAGATGAATCCAAATTACTGGTGGAGGAGACTATTGATGCTAACATTGGAAAAAAAGATGAGCCTAAGATGGTTAAGACAGGAGCTTCTCTCTTAGTACAAGAACATTTTTTTTTCATGCTTCTTAAGAAATTCTCATATATATTTACATGGTCCTATGCAGACATGCCTAGCTTGGATCCTTCTCTAGTGGTGCATAAATTAGTTGTGCATGAATCTGCCAAGCCAATCAAATAGAAACTATAGAAGATGCATCCTTGTGTGGCTCTTTTGGTCAAGGAGGATTTAAAAAAAGTATTGGCAATAGAATTAATCAGGCCTATTGACTACTCAAAATGGATTTCCAACATAGTACCTCTGTAAAATAATCCCATTGGTATCATAATTTGCATGGATTTCAGGGACATCAACAAAGCATGTCTAAAATATGAATTTCCTCTTCCAAACATCGACATGATTGTCAATTCAACTATAGCCTAGAAATTTTATCCATCATGGGTGAGTTTTTAGGATATAAACAGATAAAATTTGTAGAAGAGGGCCAACATAAAACTACCTTCACTACCCCTTGGGGTAAATTTTGTTACCAAGTAGTGCCCTTCAGCCTTAATAATGTAGGCACAAATTATCAAAGAGCTATGACTGTCATATTCTATGACATGTTTAATTATATTATGGAATACTATGTTGATGACATCTTGGGAAATTCCATGAATAGGGAAGAAAATCATGAAATCCTATGACATATATTTCAACGTATTAGAGATTATAAGGCTACACTCAATATAAAGAAGTATGTATTTAGTGTGATTTTAGGGAAGCTATTAGGATTCATTGTTTCTAGAAGAGGAATTAAGGTGGACCTAACAAAGTTCAAAACTATTACAGAAATAACTCCTTCTAAAAACCTCAAACAGTTGTGCAATTTGTAAGGTAAAATCCAAGCTATCCATAGATTCATTTCCCAACTCATAGATAAATTCCATTCATTTACTCATCTTCTCAAGAAAGATGTTGATTTTCATTAATGTGTTACTGGTGTGAAAAAGCATTTTACTTGCTCAAGGAGTATTTGGCTAAACCACCTATTCTTATGCCACCTACCCTAGACATACCCATGTTGCTATATATATCTTAGCTAACCACTTTGCTATAGGTGTGATTTTAGCTTAATATGATTTAAATAAAAAAATTTAATCCATCTACTACCTTAGTCATGTACTTTTCTATCTTATGAGCTTAACTATCTACAAATTAGAAAGGATTTCTTGGCCATTGTTTTTTCATTCTAGAAACTCCATCACTCTCTATTGAATTAAAAACCAAGATTATATCCATATTCAACCCACTTAAGTACATGTTATATAAACCTGCACTAATCGGCGGGATGATCAATTAGATCATCTTGCTTAGTAAGTTTGATATTGAGTATGTTAGCCAAAAATCAGTCAAAGGGAATGTACTTGCAGATCAAAAAGTTGAATCCCCTTTGTAAAACTAAACCATCGAGTCTAGAACTTATGGATGCTTCTATGTTATACATTGAGGAATCTACTACATGGAAAATATAATTTGATGGATCATTTACCTTTCATAGCTCAAGAGTAGGGGTTGTTCTTATCACTCCTACATTTGATTTGATTCCTTAGGATTTCAGATATGGTTTCCCATGCACCAATAATATAGTTGATTATGAAGGCCTCATTCTAGGATTGAAAATTTCTATACGGTGGGATATCAGACATGTCAATGTTATAATTGATTCTCATTTGATCATTAAACAAGTTAATGATTAATATAAGGTCAAGGATAAGAAGCTCATCCATTACAAGAAATTGGTTGATACTTTAAAGGAATTATTTGTGCAAATCACCTTTCAAAAATACCAAGAGGATATAACTATTCAAAGTGGATGCTATGGCTATAATTTGATCCTTATTACACATTCCACCTGGAAACAATGAAATTCCATTCTTTGTGGAACATTTGACAGTACCTACATATGAAATGTAAGAATATTTCTTGGTATTTAAATTTAATGGTCCCCTTTCCCCTTTTATCTTGATATATATAGTTACTTATAAGATGGAACCTTTCCTCCCAACATTACCCATTTTGAAAAATGTAACCTCATCCAATGCATAGCCTCTATACCCTACTTGGGGGTACTCTCTATTGTCGAGGCTACAATGGGAATATATTATGTTGTCTTAACTTAGAAGAATACATATTTGTGATCAAAGAGGTGCATGAAGGAATCTATGTGGCCCATATAATTGGAGTGGTATTTTTAAAAAGTTATTGAGAGTAGGCTATTACTAGCCTACTATACAAACTGATTGTTGTTAGTATGTGAAAAAATGCTTGCTATGTCAAAAATATTGCAACCTAACACATGCTCCACAAAATCTTTGAAACATATCATGACACCATGTCTGTTCTCAAAATGGGGACTCAATCTCATAGGGAAGCTCACACCAAATTCCTCTAATGGCCACAATCACATTATAACTACCACCAAGTACTTTATAAAATGGGTAGAGGTTATTCCTCTTACTTATGTCTTTGGTGCACATATTTCCAAAATCATCATTAGTCACATCATCTGCCATTACGGCATCCCCTCTTCCATTATATCTGACAATGGTAAATATTTCAAGAATAAACAAGTGAAGGAACTATGCCAATGCTTCCAAATCTGCCAAAAATGCTCAACCCTTATTACCCTCAAGGTAATGGACAGACAAAAGCCTCAAAAAAGACTCTTATTTGTATCATGGAGAATATGGAAAATAAATATGGCCGTAATTGGAACCAAAAATTCATCATGTCCTCTCGGCTTACATGACATCCATTTGCACACCTACTGGTGTAACTCCATATTCCCTTGTTTTTGGAATAAAGGCCATCTTGCACCTTGAGATTAAGCTTCCTTCTTTGTGCATATCCTTTAGAGATTATTTGGATAAAGAGGAAGAATATAGGGTGGCTTGACTGGAAGAACTGTAACCACTAAATGAAAATCACCTTCCCACACTGGATCACCTTAAAGTGTATCAGGACTGAGTGCATAGGAGCTACAAAAAATTAATCATATCTCATACATTTGAGGTAGAAAAACTTGTTTTCAAAGATAATTAGTTCAACAATACAAATGTGTGAGATAAGAAAGGAAAGTTTGAACCTAACTAGTTAGGACCATAAATTTGTGGTCTCTAAATTTGGTCTAGGTACATATAAAGTTGCCTATCCTAATGGTGATGAACTTCGAGAACCCATGAATGACATGCATCTCAATAATTTATACACCTGAGAATAAGTACATATAAAAATAAAAAAATAAAAAATCAGAATAATGAACAAAAAAGTAAAGAGAAATAAATTCATCCAAGTGTGAAAACCACGCAATTGTGACACTTTAGACAAGTCTTTTGGTGAAAACCGGTTTCAGTGCCATAAGATAGTTCATTGTTCACAAACATATCACACTTTGGGGTACAATTGCTTTATCCTAATCTATTTTTCACCTATGTCTGAGATTATTTTAATCTTATCCTTCATGTCCTTGATCTGGTGAATCCTACTCTTATATGTATGCGAGGAGTTTTTCCTTCTACATTCCCATCTAACACTAGGGCATCTTTTCATCTTCACTTTCTTACACATATACATGTATTTTTTCCATTTAAAATTCCCATCTATCGCATGAGCATCCATGCTTCTTCATTTTCTAGTACATAAATTTTCTAAAATTTTAGAAAATACCAAAAATTCAAATAAAATTTTAGAAAATACTAAAAAAAAAAAATAGCTTTTACTAAAATAACATAACATTGTCTTGTGAAAATACAAAAACAATAAAAAACGGTTTCAAAATCTTCCAAAAAAACATAGTAGTGTTTTCTTACTTGATTATTTTTTTGTACATAGTTTTGTTTTCTTGATTGTACATATAGTGTGTTGTATTACATGCTTTCTAGATTAGTTTGTTCTTTACTTGATTATATTAATTCTTGCTTTAGTCATTGTTTAATTCATTAGACTAATTATTTTTGGAACATCTATAGACAAATTGTAGTTGAGTTATTAACATCTTAGTTCATATATAACTTTTTGTAAGTTAATTCATGCTTGTTCATATTGGGTGTGTTTTCTTGCTTGTTTATTTTTGTACATTGTTATGTTGTTGGGTTGTTTAGCATGTGTATATATTAGATTTGTTAACTTTTTCTTGTGCTTGTGTTATTTTCTTGTACATTGTATGTTATCACTTCATCATATATCTCATATCATCACATCTATCTAACATCATCACATAATATCATCAATAAATGCTAATCTACATCATCATAAAATGAAAATCAACATGTATGCTAAGCTAACATCATATCATATCATCAATGGGGAAATAGG
Organism: Taxus wallichiana var. yunnanensis; assembly: GCA_018340775.1. Classification (NCBI taxonomy): domain Eukaryota; kingdom Viridiplantae; phylum Streptophyta; class Pinopsida; order Cupressales; family Taxaceae; genus Taxus; species Taxus wallichiana. Next base: position 127,442,046 of record CM031239.1, read on the forward strand.
GATTATTTTTATCCCCCATCATAAACCATAATAAAAACATGGGATAACACAATATATCATAAATCAAAATTTCAAAAACATTAATGTCCATATATAAAATTGTCTTGATACAATCGAGATACATAAATAATCCATCACGAGCATGGATCAAAACTGTGTGCCTTCATCTCGAGGCATAACTAATAATATACATATACATCGAGTAAAAAATGTTCCTTCATCTCAAGGCATATACCAAAAATAATACATGTATGTAATCACTCTAGTACAATAATAGATTCAACCCCGAATCTCTTGGTCACCTAGACAATCTGATCTCTAACAAGGTGGAGGCATCTGAACTGATCTGGTAGATAGAGAAATTATATGAGACCTCTTCACTTTGATGCCTATAAGATGGATGTATGGAACTAATCTCTAAGCCTCTAGAACCACAACCTGATATAAACCCTTGTAATACCCGACCTTACTTAAGATACTAAAAAATAATATACTATATAACTGGGTACAACCCCTACAGTATGCTAAAGAGTAGCGGGATCTCTTGTAATTTGAGCTACATCAACCTGCAGTTGTGTCATCGCTACTACCAAATATGCCCTCTCTTTTGCAAGATGAGCTCACTTGTCGGTGACCTACTCTACCTATCTCTGCAAGGTATGGACTTTATAGAATGCCAAATTTCACCGTAGCATAGCCATATGTATCTAAATCTATAAAGTGGTCATGTATGGCCCACATACTTTGCGGGAATGACTCAAAACCCGGACACTGGTATTTATAGTGGTGGCTCTATGAAATAACCACTCCACCCCCATCATTCCCATGTCATACTAGAATATCTAGGATACTTTCTCTAGGAGGTGATGGTGGACCATGTACAAGAACTTGGTGAATGAGTAAAGCTATGGGAATCTCATGTGTAGGCACCTATTGTATCAATGGCCCCTCTGCCACCTATAAATGTACCTGTGAATAATAAGAACCTATTATATCACTTGCACTTGTATCCGGAGAGGCACATGTGGTGTCTGTTGTACTTGTGGCTATGCCTATCCCTATGGTTGTTCTTATTCTTGGGCCTGGCCTTGTGCATGTGCCTATACTTGTGCCTTTGCGGCCTTAGCCTCTTACTAGCCTAACTTGTCTCACAATGGATGCCCCTTGAGTACTACTATTGCTACCACTATGCCTTCTACAATGGCTTCCTTTGGTATCGTGAGCCATCTTGAAAACACTATCATATATCATGCATGATAATCCATAGTCATCCCATGATCAATTATCTATGCATGTGCATCCCATACCTAGGGGACCATGCCCCAAAAGCTATCCCATGCTATCTATGGTGTGATGTGGGGTCCAAAATCAAATGTCTCTCATGCATGTGCATATCATCTCTCATCTCCTAGGACCCCCGAATACATACAAGCTAGGACTACAATCTATCAACTCGTACCACTCTAAAATATGATTATGGCTTCCTATCAGATAATGATCCACCTAAGCTATGCTCAACTCTACCATATTTGTATGCCACTAATATAAATGGTATGGCCTCCAGTCACCATCCGTAACTGTAAATCATCAAAATCTTATCTGTAGTAGGTGACGACTCCCAAGTGGCTCTAAACATCAACCCCTACTGGCTCCTAACCATGGCACAAAGGCTCATCTACCTATCTAGCTCATAAGATGCCATGGGGCCACCCAATCGCTATGTGGTCCCACACCCATATCTGTAGTAGGGTTGCACAGACTCGAAATCCTCATCCCTTTATAGGGTTTCAAATGTAAATATCTATATAAGTGGGCCAATGTGTACTAACCCCACAAGAAGATCTCTACATCAATAAATCGGTGCACAACTTCTATCAAGCCGAGCTAGAAATGTGTCCTGGTATTATCAAAGTAAAGAATAGCCACCGAGAAGATCCATTAGATAAATAGGTAGTCGTGTTATCCCTCTACTCTCAAAGTATATGTACAAATGAATGACCATCCCCCGTCGGCGTATGCCCTCTCGATAGAATAAGTCTCAATTATGCTCTTGAATCCTGTCAATGTCATCATCATACTCAACTAAAATTCCTAGATAAGAATATTCAATATCTAATACATGTCCTCTAAGGTCACATTCATCTCTAGTGGGCATCTAGAATGTCTAGTTCTCACTATGCTAGTGCTCTGCCAATGCTATGAGTAGGCCATGGTCCAATCTAATTTATAGTAGGTTGGAAATATAGGACATGCACATTACCTCGAGTATGGAAATTAAACCCCTCTTCTCTTGTCGAGATAAGGTCTTGTCAAAATCTTAAAGGCACCTTGGCATTCCCATGCATTTACGGATCATGGTCTCTCTTGTAGATCACCAAATCACAAAAATTAGCATAATTTATTCATTTTTCATCTCCTCATCACTTCTAGAACCAGCAATAAAGTGCACCTCTTTTTCACTAGCACACTTCCCTTCAATGTTAGTACACCCCAAAGTTGCTACACTAGCACACTTATTTTGATGCTAGCACATTTGACACTAGCGTACATACTTTAACTCTAGAGCACACCATGCTACGCTAGTGCACTTAGTTTTACACTAGAACGTGTAACACGCTAGCACAAGAAAAGATCATGCTCTTTTCCCCTAGTTTCACACTAACACATGACCTCACAGAAGTGCACATGGTGCAATCGGTAGCGTGCCCAAAGGCGTGTGTTAGCATTAAAATGTTATTTTCATCTAGAAAAAAATGTAAAAATATGACAAAAATTCAAAATATTTACATTACATACCATGACACCATCCTCTGGAATCCTCCCATACTATCAAACATGATCTCGTATGGTGTTTCCAAATGTGTATGTGGGCCATCTCTCTAAAAATGTAGAGTAAAAATCTCTTAGAAGACAAAGAAGGGGTAATAACACAAATGGTTGTGATGGATTTTACCCCTCTCAACCTGCTATTTATATCCTCCCAGCCATTGTTCTTCAATTTTCTTGCCTCAAAGGGGAAGGATTACTAATATTTTCCTCTCGACACCTCTTGGCATTTTGTTGTGATCATTTCTAGATGAAAATAGTTGTTATTACTAACATTTTCATCTTATCGGGGAGTTTCTTACATCCCGATGACCTTTTCTTCTCATTGGGGCATATCCTTGCTTCCTAATGACCTTGTCGTGTACCACACACACCATCATTCTTCTATGCCACATTCTTCCCAAAAATCCTAAGAATCAGTAAAAGTTTCAAAACATCCAAATGTCGGTAAACATTGTGTTTCAACATCCGAATAGTTCATAGTACACAATGTCCTCAACATCAAAAATTATCCTATAAAACATCTTTCTTTGGTCCTCATCTATTCTTTTGTATGACACATGGATCATTTTGATCTTGCCTCATTAACAAAGCTGATTTTCTTTCTATATTTGTATTCCCTTGTACATCCAAATTGCTTGGGAAGTTTCATAGTGCATGATTTATTTTTCAAGAGACTTCTATGTCGTATTTTTATTCACCTTGCATATATCCTTGCTTGGGGCGCCATTTGTAACCCTTGTTGTATAACTAGAAAATTTGGGAATTGAAACTGGATAACAAAACCATTAGTGCAATTGTCTTGAATGTTGTTTGCTTGAGTATGTTTGTTGGTCTTCTTGTTTACTTTCTCGCATCAATTAATTTATGTATTTTACTTTGAGTCAATCCTTTGATAATGTAAAAATATTAGTATTATGGATTTTCATGTCATTTTACACTTTTTTTGCATGCTTATATCAAATAAAAGTTTCTCCTGCGCTAAATGGTTTGTTGACTACGTTGCAATATGATGATAAAAGCATTCTCTTGAGCTATCTCGGTTGGCTTATTATCGAATATATACTCCGTATACATGCCAATTTCATTCTATCTCACTTTATACTAATCAATTTTCAAATTTTCTTTATTTTAACATTGGCCAACTAGGCCCAATTTGAATCCCTTTCCATTTCTATCAACAATTTCTTCCACAATAATTGGGGAAATAGGGATGATATTTATCCCCCTTGCCCTTGTTTCTTCCATTTTTAAAACACATGATTCCTTTTCCAATCAAGACACTTGAACACTAGCCTACTAGGATTGTTTTGAATATTATTTTTCCTTCTTCTTTTTGATCATCAATTGACCTCTTCTATCACCCCATCGACACTCGAGGGGGCATCCTTCATTCTAATAATTTTTCCTCTACTCCTTCAAAATTTAATTATCTGTAGTTATCTATTATCTTTGAAGTGGCATCACTTGTGTTTCACCACACCAAAGAGAGGAAAATGTAGACACCTAAATTTGGCTAGTAATTTTAATAATCAAATTGCACTAATTATCATCTTTTCCCATCATTTCATTATAATTAATGGGTTCCTGCTAATTAGCTAACATTCCCCTTCATTTTGGTCAATTAACTACACTTCGTTAGTTATAATTCTCTTTCAATTAATTAAATACTTATTAGTTAATTAAGCCTTTTAAGGTTGTATTTAATCAATAAACCTTCTTATTAGTTAAATTTCCCTCTAAATCACCTCCAAATGGATTCTTAAGCTTATCTTGGTCTATTAATTAATCCTAGTTTAATTAAATCCTCTCTAACTCCCATGAGATTATAATCATTAATTAATTCCTTCTAATCATGCTTATCCATTTCTAATTCTACTTTAAACACTTATTTCACTAAATCTGAACTTATTCCAATCTGAGTAGCTAAAAAATATAGGCAATATTGGAATCCAATATTACTAGTTTTGGATTAAAAAATGTTAAATATTGGAATTATCTCAACTCCAAAATAACACATATTGGATTCCAACATCGCATATATTGGAATCTAAATCATATATATTGGAATCTAGAATCACATATATTGGAAGTCAAAATCACATATATTGAATTTACAATACTCCAAAATCACATGTATTGGAATCGGAAAATTAAAATATTAGAATAAAAAAATAAAATATTCAAATCCATTAATTCTCCTTTCAGAGTCCAATATATCTGATCGAAATTAAATTAATGAATATGTGAAAAAAATTTAATGATTTCAGGGAATCCAACATTGATATGAAAAATAATTCCTAGCATCTGCTAGCCCGTATAAAATAGAAACATGTTTTGTTTTATACGGGTTAGCAGCCGTTAGGCTTAATGTTTTCTTTGGAACAAGGATCTTATTAGTTATAAGATGTATTTAAGATTAAACTATGAAAAATGAATATTTAAAACACCTTTGGACTAATAGCCACTAGGATAATGAAATTCATGAGATGTGAGTCACTTCCAGATTCATTTAATATGGTGTGATTGAACCTAGGGGCAACCAGAGAATTAATGAAGATGTTATGAAGAAACTAACAAAGGGAGACGATTCAATTTAGGAAAATGTAATTAAATGTAAAACCATTCTAGATATATTTTCATATTTAAATTTAGATATCAAATTAACTTCATTTATTATGGTGTGATTGAACCTCAGCACAACTAGAGAATTTATGAAGATGTTATGAAGAAATTAGCAGAGGGTAACGATCTAGTGTAGGAGAATGTAATTAATCAGTAAAACCATTCCAAATATATTTTCATATTTAAATTTAGATATAAAATTAATTGTAAAAAACATGGCATATATATTTTCATATTCAAATATGGATATGAAATTAATTAAAATTAACTGTAAAACCATCCCGATATATTTTAGTATTTAAATATAGCTATGAAATAAATTGAAATTCCTTTACTAAAGGTATAATTATAATAAAAATTTGAAGAATAATTTGAATTTATAATGTAAGACTATTCCCGAATATGGAATTTCAAATCAACAATAGAAATTATAGTAAAGCTCCAATAAAAAGCTCCCTATAATTGATTTTTTGATCTAATAAAATCCCAAACATCTTCGACGTCCTTCAATGGTTACAACAAAGGACACAAATCATCTAACAAGTATTTATCATCCGACTTATAATTTATGTTAAATGTTTTTAAAATTATGTAGTTAAACATCATTGAACTTATTTTTCTCTAAAGAGTCATCTATAAGCACTTTGCATTTTTACAATTGTATGATGCATTAAACCGTGGCCAAATGGAGTTAAGATTCTTGAGATATAATTTGGGATTCCCAGAACCTTCATAATTGGAGTGTTTTGTCTTGACACAATCTTCTGTGTAAATATGAACTCGAAGCTTCCAACCTCTAAGCCAATTTTTTGAAGGAATGAAGGCATCATGTCATCAACATTTGAATTTCTCACCGATGTCCATAGTGCTATTTTGAATTTTTTTGCACCATTGTAAGAAATATTTCACATTAGGTATGAGAAAATAAAATTTTGTTTTGAGCTCGATGCCACCAATTTTTTTTTTAACAATTTATATGTTGAATTAGCCTTGTGGAGGGTGTCTGCCAAAAAACTATTTATATCAAATATGATTAGTTTCATGTTGCATGTTTTCTTATCTGTAAATGAAAAAAAAAAAAATCAAATGGTTAAGGGTGGTGAATCAATCAAAAATTAAAAAATAAGTCCCTTTCAATATTGTTATATCAAAAATCAAATGGTTATAGGTGGTGAAGAAGGTGAAAAATCTAAGGGCATTCCTCATTTCTCATTATTATACTAGAAATATATTTTTTTGCATAATTTATTTGAATTGAATGTAATGTTTTAGCGTGATGAGTCTTTACATACCATATTGTAGTTATTTCATTACATTTGAAAGTGGTATACATTTTCTATTATTGAAGCAAAAATAGTATTTAAGCATGCTCAAAATTAATTTAGGAATACATATTTGATTAATAAAAATTGCTCAAAGATTTTTTACAATAAAGTTTCTCTGTTAATTCACATTCGTAACTTATACACTCACACTCTCAACTTATAATCGGGAAAATATAAATACTCCCAACTTATATTTGTACAATCTCAACATACAAAATAGTTAAGAAGAACCATCATAAAAACATATGAATGTATTTTATTTACAATGTTAAGCAGTATCATCATAATAACATTTTGAAATGATAAGTATTTATTTAGAATTTTCTTGCTCTAAATATTTGATGCCCTCTACAACATTTAATCCCTTAGACACTATTAGTGATAAGTATTTGTACAAATCGGTCATCAACCACATATCTTTTGAACAAGATTCTCCTCTACTTTTCATCCCAACCATAAAATTTGTAGGAGGGTTTCCCTTTACACCTAATGTAATACACAATGTGTCTTTAGAATTATAGGGAACATCATTTCTACTCCAAAAATTTCTAGATCTTTTATTGCAATTCCATAAAATGTATTGCAATGTTCCTTTCCCCAAGTGAGTAACGGATTCAATTCAATTGATAGGTTTTTAGTCATGGCCTTTATTAGCTTTTTTCAACATCAACAAAAGTAATGTTTTCGGACCAGAATCCCATTTCAAATTTTGTTGATAATGAATTTATAAACTCTTTCAGGCCACCTCGTAGGTTGATATTCTCCTTGTTGAACTTGAATGAAATATCCTTATGGGAAAATTGGTTTTTATCATATAGTAAGCCCTCCAAATATAAAATAAGCAAGTAATTATTGTGGCTAACTACAGAAAGTAAATATTTTTTTAAATTGGTCTCATATCAATTCTAACCAATGGAAATAATCAACATTTTAGCTTGTGGATACCACTTACCGATGGGGATTACATGTAGGATTGCATCTTCTTTACCCACAACTAGATCCTTTGATGCAAGATCTATTTCAAACAAACATTAATATATTCATAATCTAGCTATTGTTATGGAAAATGAAAGCATATTTGAAAAAACATAGTGATCTACATGGTAAAATGGTAAATTCAATATCAACACTTTAGGAGGCTACCACTTACCGACTGAGCTTCCAACTTGGATTGCATCGACCTTACCCACTAATGGTTTTTGAGGAAAAATGTATTGCAAATAACATTAATCAATTCATAATCGATTTCATGTTATGAAAAATGAAAGCATAATTGAAAAATATACTTCTCTCCATGGTAATATGGTAAGTACAAAATAAATTGTTCTATCTTTTGAATGAATTTTAACAACTGATAGGTTTTGTTTATATTCATTGAACCACCCATTAGTGAACAATAATTCTAAGATATTGATGTGGATTAGTGACCACTAGGATATGCCATCATTGGTTGGACTAAGCATTGATACTAATGTTTGTTAGTTATGAAATGGTAACTACAAACTATGGAGCATTAGATGCCACCATGAAATTTTGAAATAGGTTATTTGGTTATTCCTTCTTTGAAAATGGTTCCTCTTCTAGAGTTAGCTGATATCATTTTCTATAACTTTGTGAGCCTTATAAATGGTTTTGTTTAAAAATACACATGGTTAACATATCATGTTCTGACTGCATATTCATGTTGGTTACCACCGTGCACTCCATTATTACTTTCTTTGGTTGTTGGTTGTCTGCATAAACCATTAATTATCTTATAAATTTTGGGGCTTAGTAGAGGTTTTTAATTATAAATACTCAGGACTAACATACCAGGAATTTATTTCATATTCATTCCAGATGTGGCTAAGTTCTCCTCATCTGTCATCGTAGTCGGTGAACATAGAGTATTGTTAAAAAACAAAAACCATGGTAATTGAAAATAGATCTCATTAAAAATATTTATAAAATGATTAAAGGTCAATCACCATGTTGAATTGATTGTGTAGTGTCAAGTTGAGAGGGTTGTACATCAAATCCTATTGTTATTTAGTTGTCTGCGTAAATAATAAATGTGTAAGTATCTTTTCTTGGTTAAAATCCATTTAAAAAAATAAAATTTTCAAGTTGTATTCCGTACAAAAATTTATTCATATGAGAATAGTAATGTTTCAAAAAAATTCCTAACTATATGTCTCAAAAATAGAAACACTAGATAGATTGGATTCAACTAATGCATGCAAAGTGACACTTTGCCATTGTAAAACAACAATAATAAAGAATTTTGGGAACAACATCGAGTGAACATCTCATCCCATAACTCATATGATTGTTCGCAAGGAAAAGGATGTTTGTTTCCTTTTAGGACAATTTTTCTTGCAGTTATTAATTGTTGTGGAAATTTTTCCATCCAATCCCTAGTGACTTCTTCTCTTTCATCATTGTTATTATCGAAATTATGCACACCAATTATTGTGTACATAAGACACAAACTTATAAATTTTCCACTTGCTATCATAAATTCTTTAGCATCCATCTAAAATCCATTTTCTAGTGTCTTTAAAATTTTCCATGTATTTTTTACTATTTCTCTTAACATTTTTGAATATTCAATTGGTATGAGAATAATAATACAATCCAACACACTAGTCCCAATAACTGTTAGCAACTCCATTATTACATCAAAAGAAATACCACTAGACAAATTACAAAAATCAGTGATAACACATTTGACATTGGAAGGATTGGTGGTAGGAATAACTGATAGAGTTCACGGAAGTTGGAACAAGTATACACATTGAAAAGTAAAATCTTATGAGTTCTCCATCCTTGCTAGTGTATTTTCTTCCATTGACATTACATAGTTGTCTAATATTATCTGAGCCTTGATGGGAAGAGCTTATTCCACCATATTGTCCTTTTTTTGTTCCACCTTTTTCCCCCTTTTTGAGAATCATATTTTATCTTCACCCATTAGTACATAAACCGACAATAGTGTGATTCATGCAATTTAATTTTTTCATTTACATTAGATTCATTGTAGGATGGAAAAAAATATTATTCGTATGTATTTCTTTAAACTAATGTAGAACTTTTGTTCTCATTTTTCTATCTCATTTTATTCTCTCGATAGTAAGAATCAAATGTCTCTACTACTACACCTTCCCAAATAGAGCTAGTTAACCATACGTCCCCGATTGTACTTTATCTGCTAGTGTTGCTAGTTATTTTTTGGTCATTCCTCTAGTATCCCTGAATGAATTGGATGTGAATCTTGCCAATGAATTTGGCTAAAAGTTAACTTGATTATCTTTAATAGGTGAACAAGAAAGGCCAACTCGATCTAAACAACTGAAATGTTGTCATCCATTTAGTCCATATATCATCTAGCAACAATATAAAAGTCCCTTTATTGTATAAAATTTCAATTCTTTCCACTTTGAAAATTTAAAGCCATTGATTCTCAAAGATCTGCATTTAAAGGACAATCATATGCTAAATCTTCTTATATAAAAACTAAATGTTAATAACCAATGCAATAAAATTAAAATACATTACCTTCCACTCTTATGTTTTTGTTTTTGTCAATCCAGTACATTGAGGATATCTTAGAAATTTCTAAACAGATCTAAATTTGTACAAAAAATCAATAAACTTGGTGTTTATACAATTTTTGTTCACTTCATTATGTTGTTTGCAAATATTAATAATGGCCTCAAGTTTTTGCATTTGCAGATAGAATGTGAGCCCTTCAAAAATGTATCCTCGTATATAAAGATTTGGAAGTATATGAGCCCAAAACATTTTTTTGTGCACATTATATGCTAGCCATCAAGTATATAAAATTTAATGTCATCCCTTTCTAGGTCTCTCAGATCTTGGAGTTCCACAACGTTATTCGTAGACTATAAGAAGGGAAGAATAATTGTGCCCCTCTATGTAAGAATAACATTTATTAACATGGAGTGCATAAGAAGGTCAACATTATCATCATCTATAAGATGATATTGATATTATGGAGGTGTTACATGGCACCTTGAAACATCAATTGAAAATACTTTACCACTTAAGAAAAAGTAATCAAACCATTGAATAGTTGAAGGTTACACTTTCGTGAATATAGTGGTTTCTTTCTTCAAAGAATGAATCTGATTTAGTATTCTTTTTCAACCCCGCAACTTTGATATGGATGGATTGATCTCCAATTTATCCAAATTTGTTCGCCTCAACATAGTAAACAACTTAGCATGTTTAGGAGGTGCCAAAAAACCTATTCTATTTTTAAAAATGAAAAACATAAGAGGTTTTATCAGTTCTATATAATTTTCTGAGTACTACAAGCATGCCACTCTAAATGTATTCTACATTTGAACAACTAGTTTTGTCATTATCTTCTAACAACCCCAAATTCTAACCATATAGTGAACATGAATATGGTTCTTTTTCTATTGAGGCTTTCATTTCCCATTCCTAAATAAAGAAACATCTAACTCCATATCCAGAATAAGACACTTATTATTTTCATAGTCAATGCATTCAACCTAAACATACAATGTAATCAAATCAATAACTGTTGATGATATAACCATGCCAACTTCCTCATGTTCATCATCTTTAACAAAAAAACCACAGTCGGCGTAGTAGTTTTTCAGGGTTTATAGTTTTCAACAAACCATTCCTCATCTCATTTCATCCGAACTTAGCGCCTTGATGAATGGAATTTTTGAGAATGGAGTGTGAACAATGGAAGACATTTTACCTATAATTAGAGTAGAATATATTAATAATTACTTCACATATGGATTAATTTTTTTTTTTTGTCACATTGTATGATAATGAATATAAGTATTATTCTTTGCGATCACCAATCTCTAGAGTACATTGTTGGTATATGGTCTTATAGGTGTTGTCATTGATGTAAAACCACATTAATGAAAAAGTGGATAATAGAGTAGGGTCGATGATGTTATGGATGATGTTTCCATGATGGTTTAGGTGAGTTCATTATGGTACAATGTGATTTAAAGAGAATTTCTTTCCTTGCAAGCCCATTCAGGAGCCTAAGTGATGTTGCATGGTGTTATGAGCTTCTAGGTTACTCGATAAGCATTTTGGCATGTTGAATAACAGTTCAAATAGAGTTTAGGTACTCACATTAGTTGTAAGTTGCAGATATAGGTGTTTGGCTATGTTTCACATGCTCATTTGAAATAGACATGGATGCTACGAGGTATGAGATTGCGAGTTGGAGTTATATGAGATAATGTATGCATGTATTTAGGTGTATTATGGTATATTAGGTATGTTTGAGTCATTTTTAGTCATTCGATGATGAGTTATAACATTATTTCAGTTGACCCTAGCTTATATAGTGTAAAACCTTGAGGTGAGGCTATGAAAATGAGATAGGATAGAGATTTTGAGGTTTTTTGATGATTTTTAATGATTGGACATGTTTATAGGATGTTTCATTGTGCTTTGGGAAAGCATTCGTGTTTCCATGAGGTGTCTTTTACAATTTATGTCAATTTGTGTAAGACAAGGTCAAAATCTAGTGCAAATCTAGCTCGAGTTGGAACTTATGATGCTCCCTAAATTTTATGCTTTGCATGGGACCTTTTGATTTCAGTTATGTCTCTATGTTGAGTCTAGAATATTTAAACAAAATAATACGGTCATTTAATTCTCATATTTTTAGCGTAAGAGGTAAAGTGAGCCTATTTTTATTGATTAATAAAAATTTATGATTTTATGATGTATAGGAATATCTCATCTTTCCATAAATGTATGATATAGGTCATGACGATGAGTGGGCCCCACTCAAACATGTTAGTTTATGAAGAAGAGTGTTTTGGGACAAGGTTGTCCAAAAGAGTTGCATGCTAAATTGATATTATGGAATTTATGTGAGATTATATTGATGTAAATTAAGGTTTTATAAAATTTTCATGAAGTTAAATAGTCAAACGAGCATCATTCGTATTAAGGTCAAAGGGCGATTTGGGGCCTTAAAAAGCAATGTTCAATAAAATGAGCATATCTGGAGCTACAGGTGGAATTGTGAAATTATTAAAAAAAAATTGGAAATATTATTCATAGATATTTCTAGTGATATGAGGTTTTTCTCATGATGATGTTTTATGATATATTTTCTAGGTCATTTTTTAAACAAGAAGTTTTTTGCCATTGCAGGATAGGATGTGCTTTGCTGAAATTTTTGAGTTATTTTAAGCATGAGATGGATTAGGTGATGATTTATATCAAATTAAATGTTAAGAGGGATTAATTTTAAATCCACTTAATTAATTTATAATTATTTATTATTTCTATAAATTTCTTTATGAGCTACTCTTTGGAAACATATATTTGGGCAGGTTGATTTGGTGAAGACAAAAGTGTTTTTGGTTTAAGCAGATTTAGTGTTTCAAGGATTATAACTTGATTAGAAGCATTATAAAGGTTGTGTAATTTTGATAAATATTTCAAATGTAATTTTTGGTTGAGTTGAAGTGATTTAGTGGCATACTAAATTTTCTAGGGTGCTTAAAGGGTGTAGGAAACAACAATTTTGAGATGAACAAAGAGTACTTGGGCCCATTAAATGAAATAATTTGATTAGTTGAGATAAATTGTGACCATTTATGAATGTTAAATGTTATTTTAAGCATGTTTAGTTTATGGGTCATGAATAAGTATGGTTTTTATGTAAGGGCATTTTTATCTTTGTGCCATGGGGTTTTGATCCATTTTGGCACATGTAATGAGGTTTTTAGCTAGGAAAACCTACTTGGGTCACTTGTGACTATTTTAATTCAAATTTGGGATGTTTTCATGATGCATGGGTTGAGAAAAATGAGGGAAAATGTTTTTTTTTGAATTTGAAATCAAGAGGAGCTTATAAAAGCATTGTTTTGGGTGCTTTTACAAGCAAGTTGTTTATGTGCAAAAGTGTCACCTAGGTGAAGTTTTTCACAGTGTGTGAGCATGAATTTATGTTGGATAAGGTGTGTGATAGGTCAAGTAATATTAGAAAGGATGTGTGCATGTGTTTTAAGCTTGAGAAGTGAAGAAAGTGATTATATGAGAGAAATTTATCACCTAGGGTTTAAGTGAAGAGTTGAAGAAGCGGCACTTGAATACTTGGTCTCCATAAATTGTGGCGAGAAAAAATATGAGATCAGATATTTATAAGGTGGTTGATTTGGTTCTTGATCATCTTGGTGGTTGTAGCCTCATTGTGGAGTTGGTGATTTATAAAATTAGGGGTTGGTTCTCCTTATAGGGTTGGTTACCTCACTAAAATTTGAAACATATCAATATAAGATTGTGTTTCAGTGGTTTTTCTTACCCTTGAAGGTTTCCCAATTATATCTTGTGTCTTGTGTTGATATATAGCTTATGGTTCTTACACATGTGATGGTTTATTGTATGCACACATTAATGGATGGTTGAATGTTTATGATTTTTTTATTAAGAAAATATGAAATCTAAATTTAAATTATTGTAGGATGATTCAGCCCCCCTCTCATTCCATTGTTATTCTAATAATTGGTATCAGAGTGGGTACTATTGGATAAGTGTGACAACTTTAAAGGAGATCCTTAAAGCACAATATGGCGAGCAACTTAGTCATTGGAATTGCACCATTGTTTGATGGAGTGAATTATGGTTTTTGGATCTTGAGGATGAAGTCATTCATCATGGCTCAATGGTTTGATGTTTGGGATGTTGTGGAGCATGATTGTACTCCTCCTACCACTCCTCTGAGTACTAAAGAACAAAATAAGGAATATACAAATAATTCAAAATATTTTAATGTCATCATAAGTGGCCTTGGAGAATCAAAGATGGGAAAAGTGATTGTAAAAATGAAAAGGAAGCATGCAAAAAAACTACAAGTTATTTATGGAGGTGACTCAAAGTTAACGATTGCAAATATTCAAACATTCAGAAATCTGTTTGAATATCTTGAGATGAATGATGATGAATCTATTGCTGCATATCTTATTAGAGTTGAGAAGGCATTTAATAACATAAAAGGTTTAGGAGAAGAGTTGAAAGAAGAAGCGGTTGTTCAAAAGGTGTTTAGATCTTTAACTTTTAAATTTGACTCCAAAGTGTGTGCCATAGAAGAAGATAAGGATTTGACTCAACTTAAGATGGATGATCTATATGGCACTTTGACAGCCTATGAGATGAGGATAATTGATTCTAAACCTGCTAAGAAGGAGATAACCTTCAAAATGGAGAAGATGGTAAGGACAAAAAGGGTAAATCCAAAGATACCACATTAGAGATTGATGATGAAGAGCTATTTTCCATGGTTGCTAGAAGAATGACACTCAAAATTGGTAAGTACAAGGGAAAACTTCCTTTAAATGTTTTACATGTGGTAAAGTAGGTCATTTTTCTACTAAGTGTCCTCATATACATGATAAGAAAAGAAATGATGAACATGATAGTGATCATGAGAAGAAAAATTATAAGTTTGATAAGAAGAAGAAAGGGTTCAAGAAGAACAATAAGAGTCTCTATAATAAGAATGATGATTATTCCTTTGATGAAAGTAGTGAAGTTGATAGGTCTTGATTAAAATATTGAATTTGATCACAATGATTTAGGAGATAAGGTACTTTTCATGACAAAGGAAGATATGAGATCCTCTAGTGGTGGCTCCACTTTGTGGGGTGATATCTCACCTGATCCTTACAAAGAAGAATAAGGAGAAGATGATAGTTTAAGGATTGAGTTAGCATGTGTCCAATCAGAATTAGAACATGCTAAAAAGAACAACAAGAATTTGAATTCACAAGTCAAAGAGTATGAAGCAAAGATACAAGAGCTTGAAGGAAAACATTGGGCCATTTCTGAAAAACTTGAGGAATCAGTGAGAAGGCTAGAGTTGAAAATGAGTAACATGACTCTTAATCTACAATCCAAATAGGAAGAGGTGATAGTTCTCAAGAAGGATCTCTCATATACTGCAAGTAAGTTGAAAACCTATCAAAATTTTCAAGAAAGTAAAAATATCTTGATTATCTCTTGAGAAATCGAAGGTTGCAGTGATAACGGTGGTTTAGGCTTAAAATGTGAATTCAAAGACAAAAAGGTGAATAAAGAAGACATAGTTTTATGCACGAGAGGTAGGAGAACTAAACAAAAGGAAGGAAAGAAGGAGATACACATCAAGGACATTGAGAAAAAAAAAAATTAGGAAACCTAATGCCTCAAGGTATGAAAGGTCTTTTAATGGTTATTTCTATACATGTAATGCATTTGGTCATAGGGATAAGGAGTGTATAATTACTTCTAGAGATACCCAACCATGGAAAGGCATTAGAGATTATCATGCTAAGAATGTTGTATGCTTCAAATGCAACAAGATAGGTCATGTTGCTAGTGATTGTATGAATGACTCATCTAGACACTTTCATGAGCTCAAGAAGAACAATACAATGGTATGTTACAACTGTAAAAAAGTTGGTCATGTTGAAAGTTTCTATTATCAATCCTATTCAAGACAAATCACATGTTCTTCAGGTCCTAGAGCACAATACTATGGAGTTTAAAGACCTAGAGTGTATGAAAATGGTCCTAGAAGGACTTGAGAACCAAGAGGAGACCATAGTGTCTCATCGAGAGAAGATGTTAATGAAAGAAGAAGTGTTTAATAGTTCTTAGATAAGAAGAGAGAGGATGAAAGAGTTTTTAGGTGCCCAAGAAGGTTTATGACCTCTTCAAGACCTTCTTTTAGGTTATTATAGTATATATATATATATATATATATATATATATATATATATATATATATACCTTCACTATGCTTCTTGAAGGTATATCAATGCATATGAAGCATTCATGTGAGGGGGAGTGGTCTGAGTCAATTTTTTCTCCTCCATAAGGTCAAGGTATGTCATTTTATGATCTTGTTCATGGTCTTGTTGGTTCATGATGGTTGTTCTTGTGTAAGATGTCTTGATATCTGTCTTGGGTCACCAATAGTACATGTATGAAGTCCTTACGATTTGTGTTTGCTTCATTATGGTGTGTGTTTGATCTGAGTTTTTATATATGTTCTTGAGTCTCTTTTTCATGACTTAAGATTTGTGTAAGTGTCTTGATCTCATAAATTATGTCTCCACAGAGTCTCTCAAGTTTATACTCATCTAGTATTGAAATGGGTATATAGTTTGTGTGATATGCCTGAGCTTTGATGGTGTCATGAAGATTAGTCATGAGTTGTAGCATCAGTTTTCAAGTGTGTTTAGCAGTCCATGATGTGTATGGATCTTTGAAGTTTCCTCAAATATTGTAAAATTTCATCTAGAATCACTATGTAGTCATTCTTCTTACAAAGTATAACATTGTAATTTTAAGGTGTCTTGGCATCAATCTGAGTCTATGTGTGTCTTTGTGATTTGATTCATGATATTTCAAGGGTGTAAAATTTAATCATGAGTGTGTATGAAGAGGACTAATGTGATCAAGTTATAACTTGATCCATACATTGCTAGTAAAGGAGGGATGTGGAAAAGATATGTCCAAATTAGGTGTGCACTAGATAAAAGGAGGAAGGTTTTAGGTGTGAATTTGGTCTTTCATGCTCCTTAAATCATGATAACATGTTCTCAGATGGTTTGAATCATCATATTAAACATGTAAAGTCATTTTTAGGGTCTTAAGAGAAATTAGTACACTTTGGTCACTCCTCTATATTGATTGGGTTGTCACTATGCAATGTGAACAATGTTGATGGAAAATAAGTTTTGGAGGACCTAATGATGGAATATTGACCTAAAATTTTATACATTTCATATAGAATATAAGGAATAAAGGATAAAGGTAGTGTTAAGATATAATAATGTGTACATTTTCTAGAATCTATGACAATGTTGGAAAAGTGATTGTGTTGCCTAGAGACCTAATCTATGATGGGTACTTTTTGAAATTTGGGCATGATCTATTTAAGGTGAATTTTCAAGTCTTGAGGGAGTGAATGTTTTATAAAATGGGTATTCAAATTTTTCTTGACATCCTCATGAATTCTTTTATGAAAAAGGTATGCATGATTCTTCAATGATCGGGGCTGGTAAAAGTGTGTAACTATTTGTTGACAATATGAAGGAAATATTATCGATATTCTGAGCCATAAGATATGGAAAATATTGTGCAAACTATAAATGTATATCATTTAATTTTATGAAGATTTTTAGTGATGAAGTGAAGAACATATAACATAGTACCAAAGAAAATTATGTTAAGAATATAATTTTCAAGCATGCTACAGTGTACAAAAAGAGAGATAAGGAAGAGTTTGGTGTTTCTATTGGGATGGTGTAATCTTTATAATGAAAAGGGATATAGGAGATGATGTATCCACTATGTGAATTATGATATGAAGTGTGATTGATGGTCCATCTCAAGAGTGAAATAATATTACACATGAATAATTCATGTCTTGAGTCAAGTTGATTATTATTTAAGTATGAGAAGGTGTTATGCATATTTCTATGGTGTTACAATCGTTTAGACTATGAATTGAATAAATCAAAGTGTTGGGATTTATAAAGACAAGTAGGAAGGTAACCTCATTCTTTTTGGTTTGTGTTGGTCCACATATGACTTTATGAACAAGGATGGTCTGTTACTGATCATGATGCACGCTTAGAGGCAAAGTATTCTTATTCCTTAAGGTAAGAGGTATGTTCCAAGTTTCTTTTGAACAATTTTGATGTTCCATGTGGTATGTGAATTCCATTAATTGAATATGGGGATCTAGTAACTGTGAAAGGATATGAAACTACTATGTTTTACCTCGAAGTTAGTCTACATGGATGTAGGTGTCTAGTGAAATATGGTGATGGCACATACTATGTTTAGAATGATATTAAAGGATATAAAAGGAATTAGAGTTTTATATTCAAATGATTTGGCTTACAAAGCATGAACAAGGATAGGTGATGATTCATGATATCTTAAGGAAACCCAAAATACTACAAAGGCACTCAATTTCTCAAGTCTAAATATTGACCGAGTTGTATGACTATACTCATGACAAGGGAGAGAATATTTTTTCTTCTTGAATATTCTTTATGTAGTTATTGAGATTAAAAGAGTATGATCCTTATATATTGAAGGATATTTAATGTAATTTTGGTTCATAGTGGTCTATGTTATACAAGAAAATCCTCTTACAGGTATGAAGATGTTGCTACAGGTGAATGAAGTGCATATATTCCTACTAAAGTTAGGGGGCTCAAATGTGTGCTTGTAGAAGATGGTATAAGTGATCTAAGGAATTAAGTAGCTGTTTGAGTCAAGTTTTGGCTGTTTTTGGTTCATAAATTCATGTTCTCAGTCAATTATGACTATCCTAGACTGAGAAAGTTGTTTAGGACCAAGCAAAAGTAGTAAAAGTGTTTTCTTGGCAAGATAACATGGTGAGTTGCTCAAATTTGTCTTTATGGGCTAGAAACGAAGGTATTAAGTCCAAGGGGAGCTATGGGTTTCATTTTTAAGGAATGTATGATGTTCTAGAACTTGTCAAAGTTGGTTCTAAACACACTAAGAAGACTATTTAGGGACCTAAGTCTCAAGTGTGGTATGAAAAGCAAGAATATGCATTGCAGAGCTTGTCTTATGCCTAGAAAATATGGAGTTTGGTAAAGAATGAAGATATGAAAAATTGTATGATCTTCTTTGACATTGTTGGTATGACCATGGTGTGGATGGTTTAGATAATGCTCGATTCTGATTAATCCTTAAAGCCTAAAACAAGGTAGAAGGAGAAAATGCCCAATTTTACATGCCTAGAGGTTGAAAAATGATGTTTTTACTCCAATTAAGGTAAGACTATGCTTCATTCATGATTTATTGAAATTCTTAGATGATTTATATTCTTGGCCTAGGGGGAGCATGGTGTGTGTATGCTTAAAATTAAGGAAAAATTAGGTTTTTCAAAGAAAGTGAAAGGTTCTTGAGCTTGTTTGAGACCTTTGGTGGATGTTTCCAACCAAGAGATGATGTTATGAATAAGTGGAAGATGAAGAAAATGTTACTATAGGTATGCCTTTTTCATTAATGTAAAAAGGGGGAGAAGTTTAGGTAGTTTTCCATCAATGAAAAAGGGGGAGATTGTTGGCATGTGGTCCTATAGGTGTTGTCATTGATGCAAAACCACATTAATGACAAAGTGGATGATGGAGTAGGGCCAAATGATGTTATGGATGATGTTGTCATGATGGTTAAGGTGATTTCATAATGATATAATGAGATTTAGTCAAGATTACTTTCCCTTGCAAGTTATAGTCCCAAATCATTCACTTTAGACATCATTTAGTCTTGGTCTCATACTACTATTTAGAAGGTTTTGAGTGAAGAAAGCAATCTTTAACCCCTATCTTTTGGCCATATTCTTTTATTTTCTATCATCATTACCAACCTCTTAGCCACATTCCCAATCATCTTTCATTGTTTAGTGTCATTTTAGCCTTAAATGGGGTGCCCAGGATAGTATTGGGGTGCCCATGGGTACCCCGGTCCCACCATGGGTGCCTTGGTCCTTTTTCAACTTTCTCACCACTTTTTGCGCACTTTATAGCCATTTCATCTTGTTATATTTTTGTGGTTAGCCATCTCAAGGTTGATTACGAAATTAGACTAAGAGAACCCTATAAATATAAAGTTATGATACCATAATGAGGGACCAAGCACTAGTCAATAATATCATCCACTTAGGGTTGCATTCATCTAAGGTGTTTGGAGATCATTTACATACATTTAACTTCATCACAAAGGAAAAGGATGGTTCATCTGCATCACATAAGCATAAGAGGGGATTCTATTCTATTTCATCCACCATTCTACTACATTTTTACATCTATTTATTACTCACTACTTCACAAAGTGCATCCGGAATAATAACACATAGGGAACTTGATGCACACACACACACACAAGAAATACATTTAGGTCCTAAATGTAGTGCAAAGTGCTTATTTAGTAAGCCCACTTTGTTGTGATAATTGAGGTCAATTTGACCCATTCATTCGAATTCTTGTTTAGGGTTTTGATACTTCTTGTGTTTTCTTACAGTCTTATCATCATCTTGGATTATTAGCAAAACCTAGAGGAGTGTATCGAATCTAATGTGACACACAATGAGGGTTTTAGACCACCTATCAAACCTATAAAACTCAACTCTAGAATTGTTACAAAGACTAGGGTGCTTGCAGACACCCCAGTCCCTCTCCAGGAGCTCCAGTCCACTCGGATATACCCGGTCTATCATTTTTTAGGACCTCTGCATAGTCGTTCCTACTTCCAGTTATTCTATTTCTTCGTGACATAGTCTAATGAGCTCTTCAAATTAGCTAAGTAACTTCCATACTTCTCTTACATATTAGGGTTTCTAATTTCATTAGATTAGTTGTTTGTGTCATTTTCTATAGCCATTTAATGTATTTACATGTCATTCTAGATTAGATTAACTAGTACACATATTCCTAATGTTTAGTTAATCATTTTGGTGAACCCAACCATTTCAACACTACCTTTTGACAATGTCATCTCCTTATCAAGTTATGGCTCAATCCTCTTATCCTACCTTTGCACCAACTAAGGTCTCAGGCATAACTACTACTACTGCTGATTTCATGCGCGTTCATACCTAAAATCCTCCTCACTTTGTCACACCTCAGGATGATCCATCCATTAATGTAGTTACTACTCGTCATGTTCATCTTAATCCTCCTATGGATCCACCTGCTTCTATTCCTCCACCCATTACTTTGGAACCTCCTCCTACTACTTCTAAGGGATATGAAATTATTTAGAAAATTAAAAATATGTCAGCTAAGATCTCTCTTTATGACTTGTTGCGTAATGCACTAGATTTTCATAACACGCTAGAATTTTCCTCACTGCTGCCATTCATGTTGAAACTTATAACTTTGTAATGGCATTTACACGTATCATACAATATATTTATAATTTACCACATGCCATATCTTTCACTAATGAGGATTTGTCGCCTTTTGCTAAAAGTAATATGTGTGCTCTTTTGCTCACTACTTGCCATTTTTAGCACTTGCTTGCATTAAATGAGTCCTCATTAATAATAGGTTTGCTGCTAATTTATGCACTCACTCTCTTTTAAAGTAATTAGGTATTAATGATAATTTAATTTATAAGAATTCTACCCTCATTCGAGGTTATGATTATACCACTCACACATGCCTAGGGACTATCTCATTACATATTTGGGTTGGGCCTAAGACTATTCTCACTAATTTCTATGTTATCGATGCCTCTTTTCAGTTTAATATCTTACTATGAAGGCCTTTGATTCATGCAATGCACATGGTACCATACACTATTCACCAATGTGTCAAATTCTTACATGATGGCTATGAACATACTATCACCATTGATCTAGAGCCATTCAAATACTATCGCATAGATCCCATTACTTCTATGCCCATACCACCTTTGTAATGTATTCCATATAGTAGCCTTGACATATATGACATTGGTCGCAAACTGTTTCAAAATATTCTCCTACCACTCTCAATGCTCCAACTATCTCTACTCACTCTACGAATATTATTTCACCTACGGTATCGAGCCTACTAATGTCCCTTCTCAACTCATCGTAGAAGCATCTACTAATCCATCTACAAAGTGGCACCTACTAACATACTTGATAGTGCTACACAACATGATGATGCTCACACCGATGATTTAGATGACAAAGTTGATTCTATTAGACTTACAAATGAAGCACTAGGATAACTTGATTTTAATCCTATTGGCATATAAGAATCTTATTTTGAAGTAACTTTTATGGCCGATGGCCCAAGTGAATATAGGTTCAAGACCCCTCCCTCTACTAATGTTATGGTACTATACTGGGGGTCCATAAATAGTGTAGACACTACTTCATCGTCTCCTCCATGGGTTGTAGCTCTGTTGCCACCTTTTACATGTACACTATTCATCAACAAGTCCTTCGGCAACACACCCCTATCAATTCTACTTGATTAGACACTATTTACAAAAGTGACATTTTTATTAGGTTTGGCATGAAACTTAATGACATCTTACCACCACTTCATTCACCACATATTTATCATGGCTATTTTTATATTACAATAGCTTATGGATTGTGTGTGTTTCATTTGATGCTATTTGTTGTGCATTCCCTCGTGAATCTCCGGTCACACTTGGAAAACCTAGCTTGACTATATTAGCATAAAGTAGATGCACACTCACTCTTTTCTTACATTTCCTATGCCTTTTGGAAATATCTCTCTTCATAATGATTCTTCTTCCACTTCTTGTTCAAATATATCTCGTTAGCATGCTCATGGTTGTCCAAAGATCACTTTTACAGATGAAGAATATGTAATGAATAAGTACACATTCCACCATAATGGAGTCCGTGTATGACCCTCCTCACTCTATAGCTTATCAGGTTTCGGATGCTACTCCAGTAGGTTTCGATCATGACAATGATGATTTCCTTGATCACAACACATAGTCATATTCTCTATCATATAATTGGGGAATAAAATTTAACACATCTCCCCCATTCTAGCATCCTTACATAGTACTAAACCACTCTCTTAACATCTACTCCTATCTCATCTTTGTATTCTTATACATCAAATTTCCTAACATGCACATATGCATTCATACTTTAGCATCTTCATTACCCGATGACACACTCTTGTGCTTTGGTTCACACTTTCCGTCGATGGATTACTACACATGAAACCCACACACTACATTATAGGCACCACACATCACATTTCATACGTCTTGCATTATACATACTACATTTAGTCTACATTTGCGCATCTATAAATTATACAAATTTTACACATCATCTATGCATCTAGCATTACTACATCACACATATTACACTTTTTAGTATGCATCATACATTACATCATGTATTTACACATTCTACTCATCATATATTATCACACATATTACATTGTCTTCTACACACCGCACTTACTACTTTGAATGACACACTTTAGTTCCTCAATCCATACTTGACTACCAAGGCTTTACAAATCAAATGGACCTTACATTCATCATGTGTTCATCATTCGAACTTTCATTATGAATTTTTTTAGGATAGTGACACATGCTACAGGATAAATTTTCACTTACTCTATTCATCTTGTAGTGGTATACGCTTTAGGCTACATCACCACTCCCTACTATTCATCTTGTAGTGACAGCCACTATAAGATAAATCGTCAATTCCTCTATCATCTTGTAGTGATATATGATTTAGGAATAAATCATCACTCATACATTCATTTTTTCCTAAGATACACTAAGGATATAAGGTTCACACACGTATCTTATATATGTCCCATATCATCATCACTATGCATATACAATCTCATCATAATGCGTTAGACATAACACACACTATTCAACCATTTCCCAATGACGTACTCTCGTTTACGGTTCATTCTTGACTACTAGGGGTGAAACCAAATGAACCGCACTACATACATTTCATTCACTTGGGGGCACAAATATTTTATCATTCCATCTTGCATTCCCGATGTAAGAGCATCGAGTGACAACCTCCCTTCTTATCAAAATTTATCATGAGCATGAATTGTGCCTTTATAGCATTTCCCTCCAAAATCTAATTCAAATTTCAAATGGTGGTAGTATCACCTACTATCCAATATTTACTTGTGTATGAGTTAAACATGACTTAGAGTATTAAATGTGCTAATTAAAATTGTAATTAATCCATCTTGGGGTCCTTGAGAGTTGTAATTAGGAGATAACCCTTGTGGGTGTATTAAACTTAGGAAGTTGATAGATAGGTAGGGTCAAGCTAGCCCTAAGGTTAAAAAGTTAGTTATTTTTGAAGGAATTTGAATAAGAGAAGGTAAGAAATAATTTTAAGGAATCCAATCCTTAGTAAGAGAGAGAGAGAGAGAGAGAGAGAGAGAGAGAGAGAGAGAGAGAGAGAGAGAGAGAGAGAGAGAGAGATTTTTCCCTCGTTGGGGAGGAAGAAGAAAATCAAGAAATGCAACAGAATGTAATGTTTTTGTGTTATTTTGCAATATATTTCTATATAACCTATTTGTATGTGCATTTTATGAGCATGAATAGTCTTAGTTCATTATTAAGATATGGTTATATATCTTGCATTAAAAGGATGTTTCGAGGAGCATGATCTTACCCTTTACGTGTATGAAGGAAAAAATGTAGCATTTGTATAGTATTATTTGTAAAATTGTGTATGAAACACTTTGATTAACATATGATGAATGTTGGTTGTGATGGGATTTTGAATCATGGTTTAATAGTATTTTATTCATAAGAAAGGTATGAATCCAAGTTTAAAGAAGGACCTCTATGGTGAATCAAATTAGTTTAATGAACCATGACCCTTTCAATTATGACATATAATCTATGATTGTGCATGCCTTAATGGGAACCTCAATTGAGATGAATAATTGAAGTGTGTGTTTCTTGTTATATGGGATAAAAGTCATATTCATTGGCATATTGGTGATTTGATGTAAGTAACAAACTCAGATATGAAATATATGATAATTAGCTTCAAGGTTTATTAACAAGACTATCAATGTTTTAACTGTGTGAAGTGAGGTTATTTCTTGTTGAAAATTGGACAAGGATATGGGAATAATTATTATTTAAAGACATTTTCTCATTATATCCATCATATTAAAGGTTGATAAATATGTTTTTTAGAAGTTTGTGCCATGAAAAGGGAGACAAGTAGTTTATTTGCTCATACCCTATTTTGTGTGTTTATACAGTTTGCATGGGAAGGATTTGGTAAATTTTGTATGACAAGGTTACTCTATCCCCATTGGTAAAATTTTCATGTGTATAACACTAAATAAACTATAAATAAAGATATTAGAGTATTGAAAGAGTGTAATTTGCATTGTAAGACAACTTTTTGTCTTCACGGGTATGGCAAGGTGTAACAAGGGTTTCTACCAAAACCCTCTTTTGAAGGTATTCCATTGTTTTTCAAATCTGTAATCTTCTCGAGAAGGATATGAGGATATTTAAGAAAACATTGGTAAAGTCATAATTTATTAGAAAACACTCATTTTTCTCTCAAGCTTAACAATTATCTTTTCTAATGAACTATGTGGAGAGAAATAGACGAGGGCTTGACTAAGGAGACTCCTAATCATTTAATTTTGAGTTGAAATTCAAAAGAAGAGATCAGCTGTGAAAAGGTTTGATTCAATATTTTGAAAGAAATTTTATGGTCCATTAGGTGAAATAAGATTTCTTCTTACCAGTTTAGGACTGGGACAAAATCTCTACTAAAGGCCTAGTTTGAAGGTCACATTTACAAAGCAAGTGATATCTAGACTTAGAGTTTATTCTTGAAATTTTAAGGGAATCGTAAATGGACTAATGGGCACTCCAAACCCTAGGCATTGCACCCTAAAACCTCCACAGAACAGAGATAAGTATGACAATTACTAGTAAAGGACTTGGTGAGGATTGGTGTTAAACTACAAAATAATTGAGTCATGAAATTTTACAAATATGTTAGCACCATGAAGCTATAAAAATCAGTGGTAATAGTGTATTGAGAATAATTGAGAAAGTGTGAATGCTTGATCAGAGTAAGTAATATTGAATTAAGATGCATATTAGACAATCTTGTAAAGGGGAGAGTAGTAGAAAGTATTATCCTTAATGGATTGAATGCAAGGATTTTTTGTTACTAATAATTTTTTAAAGTGTTAAGCAGGGTAAGAGGAGCAGAAATCCTTTAGACATATTTGGGACAAGATGCTTGGAAATAGACAAGAACAAGAAAGACTTAAAATGTCATATTTGAGTAAGTGAATGAATATTTAAGGAGGTGATGCACTATTTTTTTTTATAATTGAAAATTTGTGGGTGGAGGAGGTGTAAATAGGGTACAAAAACAAATAGTTTTATAAATGAAATAAGGGCCAAATTTACATGATTGAGATGGGAACTAGTAAAGAACAATAAAAGAAAATATTGAAAATATGAGAAAGTAAGTTGTTTCCTTGATGAGAGGACACTAAGAGAGTGGTTTGGGCATGTCTTGAAGGTGATAACACATATTATTAGAATTAAATCTACCAATTAAGGAAAAATTTGCTTATTCTTACAGTTTTAGGCCAATTTGAGCATAATGAGAAGCTTGATGGTCCTCATCCTAGAAATTTTGACAAAGGACATTTGTGAATTTTTCTTATTATGTAGAATAAATGAAGATGTTGTATGAAGTGGTTACATCAATTCCATTCCATCCATCCACAACATACTACATATTATAGTTTCTTTTACTCTTTCTTACTTTTGATTGTTCATGCTCGGTTTATTACACATGCCAGTTCAATTACTTGTATGCCATTTATCTATATCATCCACACATGCGCATTTATGCATTTTTTTAGTTGTGATCAGAGATACATGGATATTACATGCAACATGGGTGCTCACCTTCTACCCTTCCTAAACTAGTCACTGGGGGCATCTATATTCGTCTCTCACAAGTGCTATTGTTTCATTTTGTACTTATCACTTTACATTACTTTCTTATACACACTTTTGACATACTAGTTATCTTTTTAACATGCTAATGGGTACTTCATGTGTAAAATTTATTATACAGGGACATTTTCTTCCATTCTTATTTGTTATATTATATGTTATTTCTTGTTGTTATATGTGGGCCTTGCCCTATATTTGGTGTGCACACTTTTTTTTGTTTGTGGCCATGATGGCCTTACGTGTCTTGCACCATCGTGAGTGATGTCCCATGTTTGCATCCCACTTTGTGTGAATTTCTTCTTCTTCTTGCATGTTTACATTGCTACATTATTTGGTAGCTCATACATGTTTTCCATATGCATGTTTGTTTTTACTAACACTTGTCTTTGGATAGCCTTCTTTTTTACACATGCCTTGGTTTCTACCAAGTACTTTTTAGATTTATAATGTATATGTGGTTGGTCCTCTTTTAAGGGATACATTCTCCTATCAGTGACTTCGCATGCACCACCAAAGAGGGGGAATCATTTGGGGTGTTACATACTAACACAATGTATCTACATCAGTTTAATTCAAATCATTTTTAGCCCTTGACATTGTGGGTTATATACAACAAGTGGGTTTAGACCAGTGTACAAGCCCCATACACAACAACTTTAACAGGACATGGTAGTCCTTAGCATTCTAGGAAGAAGTTAAAGGTTGGAGGATGCAATAGAATTCCTCCCTATACTTCTTCGACTAGTGGCATTGGATCACCCACAAAACTAGGATGTATAGAGATCTCTTCACACATATTCAAGGAAACAGTTAAAGATTGGAGGATACAGTAGAATTCCTCCCTACACTTATTTGGCCTATGGCCTTGGATCACCAAAAAAATGGCAGTACATGATATCCTTCTAAACTCTATTTTCTTGACATGGATCATGTGAACATGTTCTATTTACATTTTCATTTGTGTAATTTACATTCACATGTTTTTTACATTCATATACATGCATCTTTTACATTGCATTTTTACACATACATACATACATATTTGACTACTTGATTTTTTTCTCCTTGCAGGTCTAGTTGTATGAGAAATAAGCAGTCAAATAGGAAAAACAACAACAACAAAAATGTCAACAATGAAACTTCGTGACATAACACAACATACTAACCATGTAGGTACATTGCACACATCAATAGATACACACGTGTTTCTCACTCTCATCACTTTTTTGTGCTTTTCATATTTAGTTTCCGCACTCCATCATATTTTTATCATTCCAAACTTTTCTAGTCCTTTGGCATGTTTTCTACTACAATTTTCATGGACATCAGTGCATCACTATCTACACTATATTACTAAGATTTTCACTCACCAACATAAAGTGGGGAAAATGTAGTTACAAAATCATGCATTTTAGACATTATTTAGTCTTGATATAACACTACTATTTAAAAGGTTTTTGAGTGAAGAAAATACTAATTAATCCCGTCTTTTAGCCATCTTATTTTATTTTCTATCATAATTACCAACCTCTTACACCCACATGCCCAGTCGATTTCATTGTTTTGCATCATTTTAGCCTTGACTGGGGCACCCATGGGCGCCCTAGTCCCACCAGGGGCATCCCGATATTTTTTTAACTTTCTCACCACTTTTTGGGCACTTTCTATCCATTTCAGCTTCTTATATTTTTGGTGGTCATCCATCTCAGGGTTTATTATGAAATAAAATCAAGAGAACCCTATAAATATAAAGTTATGAGACCATAATGAGGGACCAAAAACTAGTCACTACTATCATCCACCTAGATTTTTATCCATTTAGAGATCATTTTCATCTATTATCTCCATTACAAGGAACAAATCTAGTTCATCCGCATCACACAATCATAGGGGAGGGATTTTATTATTTCATGCACTATTCTACTACATTCTATATCTAGTTATTTCTCGCTATTTCAAAAAGTGTGATTGACACAAGAGCACCTAGGGCACATGATGCACACACACACCAAAACTACATTTGGGTCTGAAATGTAATGCAACACTCGATTAATAAGCCCACTATTTTGTGAGATGAGGTTTGTCGACCCGAGTCATTTACATTCCTATTTTTAAGGGTTTTGATACTTCTTGTGTTTTCTTGCAGGTTTTTAATCATATTGGATTATCGGTGACACCGGAGGAGTGCAACGAATATGATGTGACACACAAATATGGTTTCTAACCACCTTCCGAACTTGTGAAACTTAGCTTTAGACCTTTTTCATAGATTAGGGCACCCATTCTACTGGACTTGAGAGCACTTGCAAGTTCCCCAATCTCTCTCTAGGTGATACAATCCACCCGGATATATGTGATCTATCCTTTTTAGGACCTTTGCATACTCATTCATGTTTCCAGTTATTCTATTTATTCTATGACATAGTCCGACAAGCTCTTCAAATAAGCTAAGTCACTTCCATACTTATCTTGTATATCGGTGTCTACTTTCATTAGATTAGTTACTTAGGTCATTTTCCATAGTCATTTACTATATTTACATGTCGTTCTAGATTAGATTAACTACACATATTCCCAATTTTTAGCTAATTAAAAGCCCATTGAGGTTCTTAGGTGATGTTTTATGGTGGTATGAGCTTCTAGGTTACTTGAAAATCACGTTGGAATGATGGATAACAAGTTAGGAGAGTGTTTAGGCACTCACATAAGTTGTAGGTTGCCAATATTGGTGTTTGGCTAAGTTTCATGTCCTCATTTGGAGTAAACATGGATGCTAGGAGGTATGAGATTGAGTTTTGGAGATATATGATCTCATGGATGCATGTATTCAGGTGTATTATGGTATACCAAGTATTTTTAGGTCATTTTTAGTGATTTCATGATGAGTTATTATAACATTCTTTCAGTTGACCCTAGTTTCTATAGTGCAAAACCCTAAGGTGAGGCTATGTAAATGAGATAGGATAGAGAGTTTGAGGTATGGTGATGAATTATAATTATTTTATATGTTTTTATGATGTGTCCTGGTTCTTTGGAAAAAAATCAAGTTTCCATGAGGTGTATTTTGCATGTTATGTCAGTTTTTGTGAGAGAGGGTAAAAATCTAGTGCAATTCCAACTCAAATTGGAACTTCTAATGCACAACCTAAATTTTTTTATATACATGGGAACTTTTGGATTTTAGGGGATTTTATATGGTGATTCTATAATCTTTCACAAAAATAATGAGGTTATTTCATCATCATGCTTTTATGAACGAATGTTAGGAAGATAAAGTGGTTTAAAACCCTACCTAGGAGCAACTTGCAGAAGAAGAGGTATAGTGAGACTATTATGATTAATTAATAAAAATTGATGATTGAGTAATGTATATGAATCTCATATATTTCTATAAATTTATGGTAGAGGTCGTGATGGTGAGTGGGCCCCATTCAAACATGTCATTTTCTGAAGAAGAGTGTTTTGGGACAAGGTTTTCCAAAAGAGTTACATTCTAAATTGATGTTATGGAATGTATGTGAGATGATATTTATGTACATGAAGGTTTTAGGACACGTTCATATAGGTACACTATCAAATGATCTTAATTTAGGTAATCGGGTCAAAGGGTAGTTTTGGGGCCTTAAATTCAGTAAAATGGGTATATCTGGAGCTACAGGTGGAATTTTGAGATGATTAAAAATGTGATGGAAATAATATTAATATATATGTCAATTTATATGATTTTTTTCTCATTATGAGGTGTTTTGTTACATTTTCTAGGTAATTATTTAGAAAGAAAGGTTTTTTCCAGTGCAGGACAAGACGTGATTTATTGAAAGTTTTGAGTTTTTGAAGAATGAGATGGATTAGGTGATGCTTTCTATCAATTAAAATGTGAATAGTGATGAATTTTGAATCCATTTAATTCATTTATAAGTATTGAATATTTCTAGAAATGTTTTTATGAGCTAATCTTTGGAAACAACTTTTTGGGCAGGTTGATTTGGTGAAGACAAAAGTGGCTATGGTTTGAGCATGTGAGTGTTTCAAGGCTTATAACTTTCTTAGAAGTGTTATACAGGTTTTGGAACTTTCATCAATTTTCACATGGCATGGTTTTGTTGATTTGAAGTGATTTGGTGGCATAATGAAGTTTCCAGGGTCTTGAAGGGTGTAGGAAACATTAGTTTTGAGATGAACAAAGAGTATTGGGCCCATTAAATGAAATAATTTGATTGGTTGAGATAAATTTCAACCATGTATGAATGTTAAATTTTATTTTAATAATTTGTAATTATTTATGGGTCATTAATAAGTATGGTTTTGATGTAAGGGCATTTTTATCTTTGTACGCATCAGGTTATGAGCCATTCTTGGCACATATAATGAGGTTTTTAGCTAAGACGAACTACTTGGGTCACTTGAAACTATTGTAATTAAAATTTGGTATGTTTTTATTATGCATGGGTCTTTAAAAAGGAGGGAAAATGTTTGTGTTTGAATTTGAAATCAAGAGGAGCTTATAAAATCATTGTGCGTGCTTTTTGAAGCTAGTTGTGTGTGTGTAAGAAGTGTGACCTATATGAAGTTGTTTTATAGGTTTGTGAGAATGAATTGAGGTTAGATCCAGTGGTTAATAGGTCAAGGAATATCAGCAAGTATGTGTGCATTTTTTTGAATCTTGAGAAGTGAAGGAAGTGATTGTATGTGATAAATTGATCACCTAGGGTTTGAGAGAAGAGTTGAAGAAGTGAAAGATGAATAATTAGTCTCCATCAGTTGTGGTAGAAAAAAGTCTGAGATAAGATATTTATAAGGTGGTTGAGTGGGTTCTTGATCATCTTGGGGGTTGTAGCTTCCTTATGGAGTTGGTGCTTCACAAAATTAGGGGTTGGTGCTCCTTGTAGGGATGGTGCTCTACTAAACTACGGGTTAGAGCTCCTTGTAGGGTTGGTGATCTACTAAACTAGGGGGTGGTTCTCTTTGTGGGGTTGGTGCCTCACTAAAATATGAAACATATCAATATAAGATTATGTTTTAGTAGGTTTTCTTCCCCTTTATGGTTTCCCACTTATATCTTATTTCTTGTTTTGATATCTTGTTTATGGTTCTTGCACATGTGATGGTTTATTGTGTAACATCCTCATTTTATCCCTTAGAACAAGTGAATTTTTTTTTTTTTTTGAAAATTGCATCCTGGTTCTAAATACATAATTTAGAACTCATAAATCAAATAACCATTCATATAACAGAGATAACCATATGCAGAAATAGTAATGACTCGGAGTACCTCCGATCTATTCATTCCATGACTCAGGTAATCTACCGATCTATTCATGAGTAATAAGAGTTGGCGTTTTTATTTAACACTTCACTCTTGCGGTTCTCTTCCCTATTCTGGGATTCAGAATGCTCTGTCCAAGGAACCTAACTGAATAATTGTTACCATTATTCATCGGCATCTCATCCCTTAGACTAGGTGAATTAGGACAACGCAATCAGCAGACTTGCGATACTTTGGCCAAAGATTTGAAACATACTGTTTATGTCTCGTATTCCTTAACGGCATACTCGTCAATCTGGAATACGCCCTTCACCCCATTCTTATGTTATGTAGAATGTCTTATACCGACTTCTGTCAGTCCTTCCTATCTCAACTTAATCACTCGGAGACAGATTAACAAGGTGATAATGTTATATGGATGCCCACGAGGATTAGGGATATGATGACATACTGGTTCAACCCTAGTTAAACCAGTGTGTCAAGATACCCCGAATCTCCTAGGCAGCCTTATAACGTGACCACATTCCTAATCGGTCCCTGAGTAACTCGTTCGAGATCAAAGTGTAAATCTTAGCGATCAATGCAAAGGGTGTCGTCATAAGTCACCTGCATTGTTGTAACTTCGAGAAGATCCTAATCTTCTCGGAGGTACAACCCTGCAGTTGACTTGTGCCGTCAACCTTTAAATCCGCCTCGAAAAGATCTACTTATTAATATGCGTTACGCACATTGAGTTTAAATTACATTAAAGACGTTCCCTTAAGGTTAGCCTTTCCCAATCCCTGGATTCCTCATCCTAGGATGACCTTTCTCAATAAAACCCATTACTCAGAGGAGTTATCAAGGCCAAGGTCTCATCAAGGAGTTCATAGAATATACATAATTCTAAAACAACGGAATTGGTCAATATCTCATAAATTTCTCACGAGATAGCCATCTGAACCCCATTAGATTTATATCAGTTCTCATAACTGAATTTATATCATACTTATTAGCATCAAATATAAATGATTCAGAATCCAATTAAATGTTGTCCTATCATAATCAGGACTAGGGATTAATAATTTAATTCAATTTGTTTAGCGTTCTGTTTAGGTATATTTTAACCCTATCTTCCAAAAAGACAGTTACCTAAATTTCAATTTTGCTTTCGATAGAACAAATTAGAACTACTAAACACTCATAAAATTCAATCACATATTCTTGTAACTTTCATTGACAATCACAAAGTCTCCAATTTATACAATGATAACAATGCCCCTCCGGTATATAAACCGAAGAAGGTCAACAATCAGAATAAGAATACAACACATAAGTAGCAAATACTTATTTCCATTCTTTTCAGATCTATACAGATACATTTTGTACAATCAGCATACTTAATACAATGCTCAACGGAAAAAGGACATCTTTCCTCATATAATACATTTTAGAGAATCTATCTGAAATTCTACTTAAAATAAAATCTAAACAATCTGATCATCCTATCAGATCTGCATGCTTTTACCACTCACGGCAACCATCTGCAAAAATAGTCAACATGGGTCAGTTCGATGAACTGAGCATGATAAGCACTAACCTTTAAAACAATTGCAAAACATCAATTGTTTTCATTAAACACCCTGTTTAAATGAAATCAAATCATTAAAACGTTAGTGATCAAGAAGACAAATGCATCTAACCAACTATCCATCTGAATCCCAAGGACAGCAACATCAGACGGATTATATATTCAACATAATACAAAAATAACCTATCATGATTCCATCAGCATGGTAAAACAATTCCAAAGGTTAGATAAACAATTATTTCAACCTATACTTTATATCAGAAGAGAAATAAACAAATTGTACATGTTTCCCTCTGAATTAGCTCATGACTGTACCATCTTTTCAAAAGCAAGGCATTCACCTAATACTCATGCAAATAAATCAGTCGAGTCCCTCAATTAGCACTTTGTTTTGTTAAAACTTAAAGTAAAGCAACTACAGTATAAGAACCCTCTTGCCAAACAACGGTGTCTATCTACCAAGCAGACTCAGTATGACCTTGCGCAAGAAGCGATAGACAAGAAGATAAACACTGAAAGGCTTTTAGACACAAGGTCGAATTCAAAAGATCTCCTTTGTTATCGCAGTCGACCAAAGACTCATGATCATTTAAGCAATGACATTTCCCTACGACTATGCGAAGGGATTTTTAAACGAAATCCAAGCAGCATGCGCAGCCACATCAAACTGGAATGTAATCAGAAAGAAAACATAACATAACATAACTTAGTCACTTCTGAACGCATCCAGAGTTGAAAGTATGGTATTCACGACCTACTTCATAGAAGCCAAAATTCATGAAGTCAAGCTTATTAAAGAAAACCAACAAAGCCAAGAACATTACATGTTCATACTCAGGCTTATACGGAAAACAGTGACATAGATTACCATTCGAGGAATTAAAACTAAGTCCATAAACAGTATTCACAGTTTAGCTTATCCAGAAGCCGACATACAAGATATCTTCCCATACTCACAGAACCCAACAAGTCAAAAACAAAGTAAACCCAACAGTTATAATTTGAAGCAGTTACACTGTTTATCTATCAAGAATTCAACTGAGTCCCAACAACAGTAAACAAAATACATAGAAGATAATGATTCCATCCGTGCCAACATTGGCAAGCCTTTAAAATCAGGTTTATACAAAAGCTATATAATGATTTAGTAACAAGAAATCCAACGGAGCCCGTATAACTATATTTGCTCCAAGCTTACATAGAGTGGAATACATATTTAAATGCCCAACTGAGTCTGAACCACAAATTCCTTGTAAAACGAAAGTATTCATTACCAAATAACAGAAGTCGCCTTACCTGTTACTCCAACAAGACTCAGACAAAGCAATTTCCAACATTCAAATATATATATATATATATATCTTCCACAGTGGCCCAATTTATACGAATCATTTAATGGACTCTACAGAGTCGTTCAAATAAAATACATATATCCATATTGTATACTGTCAACGGGTTGAATCCCATTACCACAATAAAAGGAAAAACAACTTCCACAGGGTCGTAATGACTACTGTAACACAGTAGTTACCTCTTCCCAAACAACTTTAAAAGACAAAACGAAACCCAACAAGTATCAATAACCACCCCATCAATAACCACGACAGAGCTTACAAGGTTCTTTTAAAACTGAATAATCAAACAAATGTCCAGCAGTTTCCCTTCCAACAAGTATTCACAACATGCATCGATGACAAAATCGACAAGCATAACAGTGGCCTGTACCCATCACAAGAATAATTTATGGGCTCTCGCCGAGCAGGCCGAGCATACATTCCTTTCATATATTTCACATATTTAAGCCAGAATGCAAAACACAAAGAAATAAAGCCACAGTTCGAATTTAATAAACACCCATCAAGGGATAAATGAAAAATCGAACCAGCATGAAGATACAGTGTCAAAATCACACAAGACATCCAAAGAAAATCCTCTATTACCATAAATCATTTGAACAGAGTTGTTCTAATGAAATCATTTGAAGAAGAGCAAGATATTTAAAAGTTAGGGCCTAACATGCCTGGGTATTTGCTCAAATTTCCGAAGCAGACCACTGAAAGAGCTCGGACTTTCTTTTCCTTTTCCAAGTTAGAGCGACCAACAAAATTTTTCTATCTCCATGACATATATATTTTCCTTGCCAGAGAAAAGAGCTAGATACGCTCATACTCGCCATGCAACACAAAGAAGACTGGTGCGAAGAACCAGTGAACAGGCAGAAGGAAAACCGAAATTCGCGATAAGCCAAACAAAACAACAACTTTCCAATTTGCATGCCTTCTCACGAATTCCGAGCTCGACTACCGAGCTCATTAATTGCATTTACTCCAAATTTCCCGCTCAAACTCCACTGCCACCGACCGCCAAAGTTGGCGATAGACAAATAGAATTTCAAGACCATTTTCAGTTTTGGCGACCTGCCACGTCGGCTCAGTTAGCCGTTTCTAAAACCTCCGCCAATACCTATCCTTCATACTTATCCTTTGCATTAAATAACATAGAAACTACCGCCCATGGTTCGCATCCCCTCCATAGGTCCCCATAATCCTTGCCCAATAGTTAGGTTAGTAACTTAGGTTAGAATTTAGGATAACACCTAATCTAACTTTATAGAACATAGTTACTAACTTAGGACATTAGCTCTTAGCCTAGGTCTAGGTTAGATTAACACTAATCTAACCCCTAGGTTAGGTTTAGTTTTAGGTTACTAACATTAATAATTCCAGTTAGGTCTACATTCCGTACACTCTAAAAAGACCTACAACATGCATTCTTGACCGGGGTTAGCTCTGTTACGCCTTTAGGCTACAAAATTGTATGAAACCGAATTATTACCTGGTCCACGATCGAGACCTTCCAGATATACTTCGATATCGGGAACCAATCCATTTCACATGATCAACCTGAGTTATACTCCGGACTAGCTTATTCAATGCTTCTAGACCTTGCAACCTGTTCAAGGTCTGTAATTTTAATTCATCACGAACAAACTTAAGCAATACTTGGATCAATTCCACTGATCCAAGGCTAGGTCTTATAGATGGATAACTCTATGATTCATTCCGAGATCAGATTAAACTCAGATACAAAATGAAAAAAATAAAAGAGTCTAATCATATTCCGACTCAGTCAAAGATCTGCTATCTGCAAAGAAGATACAGTACATATCAAGCATGATTTCTCAATCAAGGAACACATCCTTTTTACAAAGAAATCACATATCAACACTTGTATGCTCGGGGAAAGTAACAACAGATTCGGGGTGTTACATATTGTATGTAAAAATTAATGGATTGTTGAATGTTTATGATTTTTTTACTAAGAAAATTTTAAATCTGAATTTAAGTTATTGTTAAGACTAATTCACCCCCTCACCATTTTTCTTCTAACATACATTTCTTTTTATAATTATATAGTAATAAACATAATGGTTATTGGTGTCAGATTTAACTGGACATGCTATCTAACCTTCAAATGGTTACTTTAATTCATATTTTGTGGAACACATAAATAATAACTAAAACTATGTAAAATTGTTCTTGAAAAATAACACGCAACATATTTTTGAGGGATTATCCTCTATCGACAACCGTCCACATTGCGTAGATAACATGACTATAAATTTTAAAAATATAGATGTTACCAAAAGATAGGATTTAATTCGAAATATAAATGGACAATTTTTTAACATTCCTTATTGTTAATTTCTAACAATTGAGTGGACTAGCGTAGAGGCCACTTTGAGATTTAATTTTTCCTATTTTTATTAGAGTGTGTGAGAAATAAATCAAAATAATAGATTCAACCATCACTAACAAGTATTTTTTAAACATAAATTTTTTTAGTTGTTCCTCAACACACATTGCAAGGAATATATTAATAGACACTAAGACCTAACAAGTTTTATTTGAAATCAGGCATTAGAATATATTGTGTACAACATGCAATTCACATCCGTCCATATCAAATCAAATTCTTATTGACCGTGAAGATCCATTACTAATTGAAAGGAATGACATAGAGGCCGCTAGGATCTTTAGTTTCTTGATTTAAAAATAGTGATAAAATAACAAATCATTATCTAGCTTAGCGGCCGCAAGGTTCCCACCATTACCTCTTGTTGTTGTAAACACTATCTCTACATTTTTGAATCGATATTGTTTTTCAATGATTATAAGTGTATCATATTGGCTTGACTATCCCGACAGAGCCAAGTGTTTGCACTACATACCCTTGAGAGGGATGAAGCCTTATGTAGTTCTCATAAGATATATTCTTTATGACATATAATTTAGTTAGGTTCTTATATTATAAAATTCTTAGATACCGCTAAGTTGCATTACTAATTGTAAGGAATGACATAGTGGCGACTAGGCTCAACAATTTCTTAATTTGAAAATAGTGACCTCTAAGCTCCATTACTAGTTAAAAGGAATAACATAGTGGATGCTAGGATCAACATTTTATTAATTTGAAAATAGATATATAATAACATATAATGGTCTAGATTAGAGGTAGTTAGGCTTCTATCATTACCAATTTTCATTGTAATCACTATCTATTCAAATTTAGATCAATTTTATTTCTCATTTATTGTAATTGTATCATATTTTTTCAAGTTTACATGATGAACCCAATTTTTGCACTACATTCCATCAAGAGGGATCAAGAATTATTTATTTCTCCTAAGATATATATTTGTAAATTATAA
Source organism: Taxus wallichiana var. yunnanensis (assembly GCA_018340775.1). Classification (NCBI taxonomy): domain Eukaryota; kingdom Viridiplantae; phylum Streptophyta; class Pinopsida; order Cupressales; family Taxaceae; genus Taxus; species Taxus wallichiana. The sequence goes on from CM031239.1 coordinate 127,480,916, forward strand.
TCCATATTTGTTTGTATCAAAGAAAATTCCTAGCGACCACTAGGCTTAACAATTTCTTAATTTCAAAATAGCTATAGAATAACAAATCATGGTCTAACTTATCACCCACTAGGATCTTATCATTGCATCTTGTTATATTAATCATTATATGTATAAATTTAGATCAATTACAATTTTCAATGATTATAATTGTATAAAATTTGTTGGACGTTACCTAATGGAGCCAATTGTTGTCATACTTTCCATCGAGAGAGATCTAGACTTTCCATTCGTATTAAAAAAAAAAGCTTAATGGATGGTAAGCTCCATTACTAGTTGAAAGGAATAACATAATGGCCGCTAGGCTCAATAATTTATTAGTTTGGAAATAGTATATAATAACAAACAATGGTATAGCTTAGCATCCGATAAGCTCCTATCATTACCACTTGTCATTGTAATCACTATCTATTTAACTTTGGATTGATACTATTTTTTATTGATTTTAATTGTATCATATTGGCTGGACTTTACCTAGTAGACCCAATTACTACACTACATTCCATCGAGAGGGATCAAGACTTATTTATTTCTCCTAAGATATATATATATATATATATATATATATATATATATATATATATATATATATATATATTTGTAAATTATAATCCATATTCGTTCAGTATCAAAGAAAAATCCTAGTGACCTTTAGGATCAATAGGTTTTTAATTTCAAAATAGATATAGAATAAAAAATCATGGTCTAGATTAGCAAGTCATTAGGATCCTATCATTACCTCTGGTCATAGTAATCACTATCTATACAACTTTATATCGATTGTAATTTTCAATGATTATAATTGTATCAAATTCATTGGACATTAACTGGAAGAGCCAATTTCTACAGTTTACTTGGTAGAACCAATCGCTTGCACTACATTCCATCGAGAGGGCTCAAGACTTATTTATTTCTCCTAAGATATATATTTGTAAATTATAATCCATATTCATTCGTATCAAAGAAAAATCCTAGTGACCATTAGGATCAACAGTTTCTTAATTTCAAAATAGATATAGAATAAAAATTCATGGTGTAGATTAGCGAGTCATTAGGATCCTATCATTACCTCTTGTCATAGTAATCACTATTTGTAAAACTTCATATCAATTGTAATTTTCAAAGAATATAATTGTATCAAATTCATTGGACATTAATCGCAGAGCCAATTTCTACTCTAATTTCCATTGAGAGGGATCAATACTTTTGTTCGTATCAAAGAAAATTCTTAGAGACCACTAAGCTCCATTACTAGTTGAAAGGAATAACATAATGGCCACTAGGCTCAACAATTTATTAATTTGAAAATAGTTATATAATAATAAACAATGGTCTAGCTTAGCATCCGCTAGGTCAACATTTTTTTAATTTGGAAATAGCAATAGAATAACAAATCATGATATATCTTAGCGGCCGCTAGGCTCATACCAATACCTCTTTTTATTATAAACACTATCTTTACAGCTTTTGATCGGTACTATATTTCATTGATTATAATTATATCATATTGGCTAGACTAGCCCTATCATAGCCTAGTGACACACTATATACCCCTGAGAGTAAGTGATATTTATGTAATTTTTATAATATATATCATTACAATACATAATTCACATCGTTATTATCAAATAAAATGCTTAGTGTCTGCTAAGCTACTTTAGTTATTGAAAGAAATGACATAGCAACCATTAGACTCAACAATTTCTTAATTTGGAAATAGCGATAGAATAACAAATCATGATATAGCTTAGTGGTCGCTAGGCTATAAATAATACCTCTTTTATATGTAAACACTATCTTTACAGATTTGAAGCGTTATTGTTTTTCGTTGTTTAAATGCAAAAACAACTTTTGAGATTTCAAATTTTCATGCCATGTGTCATCGTTTTAGTGGGTATTATTTATATTATAATATCATGGATTCATATAGGTTTAAAATATTTTATACTCATTTCTTTATATATAAATTTCATAATAAATGTGTCAATTATAATGTTTTCTAACTATCAGGTTCAAACTTTCCACGTGGCACAAATTAATTGGAGAATTATATTTCATTAGCGCACTACATCTAACATTGTCTAGGTCAATTTTGATAAAAATAAAAATAAATGTGCCTATACATTTATACAATTTATTTCTTTTGTTTTCTTATAATATTATATGTTTTATTTCATTTTTACTATTTTAAGCTATAACCAATAACAAAAGGTGTTATTTTATATCTTTTGTATTTTTTTGATATCCCACATCTTTTCTTAATGAGTGGTAAATTTAAATTTCGAATTGCGAATTCCCCAATTTGAGAGTATTTGAAATTTGAATATACTCACAAATTCCCCGATCTTTCGCTTAATGTTCGGAAAGTCTAATTTTCAATTTTTCATATCTTACACTTTTTATATTTTCAAAATTTCTAATCTGGAATGTGCCAAAAAACTATTAAATACCCTGGAGAATTTTTTTAGGGTTTCTATTTTTTTGGTCTTGCGGTAACAATCAAGCCATAATAATAATCTTGTTTGTAGAGAAAGCACACAAAGGTTGCACACAAATGAGGCATACGAAAGAGGTAAGGAAAATGGGTTGCGGATAAAATCGTGTAGATAGTTAGTTTGATGCAACAGATAGAGGTTTGAAAGACATCACCAAGCACAAAATGATCTTTTAGATCTAAATTAGTATTTATTAAAAATGTATGTTATAGTAAATGTACATTTTTTGATTGCGGGCTTGTTAAGTCATTTTATCTTTGACTAGTTCCTATCTTTTCACATTAGTTTAGCCATGTTTTACCCTACCAAAATGTGCTTCGTGGCCAAAATCTACTTGACCTGTGGAATATTTCTCCGTAGTCCAACCCGGTTTTCCCTACCAAATCGAGCTCCTCCTATCCATCCCTACTTTCTTGTTCCTTTTGATTGTCTGGTCAAACCACCTTATTATTCATGAAAACAAGGTTTTGTTGTGCCCTAATGAAAGAAAAATTAATCCCTTTCCAGCTCTAGTTTTTATTTCATTTGAACGCTTTCAAGTATCTGCCATTCTATGTCTCCCTCTAGATTTTTTTGGCTCTTTGGATATCCACCATTTTATGTCTCCCTCTGGATTTTTTTTTCCCGATAATGATGGCTTGTTGCATAGTCACTAGTTTTTAAAATTGTAATGGTTTGCGAGACTCAAAGTATTGTTTAGATATTCCTTATGACTACCTTTTCTGCTTTTTATTATGATGATAGAAATAACCCTAGGTAATTATTTCATTGTACATTGTTTATATGGTTGTTGCATTGACTTTATGAGAAGATATTTAAGGTTAACAAAATGCTTTAAAACTATAGAATCATATTAAGTTTTCAATTGTATGATAAATTTTTGTACAATGGAAGGTAAACATATTATATATACGCATAAATTTTATCAAATAAAAATTTTAATCACTATGTATTTAAATTTATATTTCCTTTTCCGCCCACTAAGCCATGACAAAAATTACATAGTTTTGTAGTCACAACGATATAATTCTTTTTAAACAATATTATTAATATGCCACATATTATTGGCGAAAGATAAAGTGTTTTCATACATATTAATTTATGATTCTACATGTATTTCTATGATTCTAAACATATTTCTATTAGATTTATTTGCTATTGTTTATATATTTTCAATTCTATTTCTTCTATCGAATACAATCAATCAAGAAAAAGTTGTGTATCTTAGCGGCTACTAGGCTAAAATTCACTTTTGAAAAAAAGGTTGTTTGAATCTCAGTGATAATAAAAATCTATGTATAATTGTATAACACATAGAAGGTTTATGTTTAGAGCTTAGCGGTCGCTAGTTAAAGCCTTGAGAAAATAAGACTGACGAATTATTTATTATGAAAACCATATCTCTATACATTACTTGAGCTTACACGTTCAATTTAAGAATTTGAAGTAATTTTTTTGAGGTTAGTGGCTACTAGGCTATGCCAAAGAATAATATTTTGATCTTAAAACCAATAGGTAATTCCATCGAATAATATTTGGAGCCATGTAGTGGTTATGATTTTTAAAAAAGATGAAAATAGTATGATCTTATCAATGAAAGAGGGATTCATGAGAACCGATGCTGAAAACAATGCACCACAACGAAGTTAAACTCAAGGTAACGTTAAGCTCCAATGCAACAAGAAATATTTGAACAATGGAAATAATATGAAAATAAGAAAACAAGTCTACTCATCCTCATAGATCGAAAAAAGGAAGTACAAATAGGGGTGTTGTGTAACCCCCATGCCTAAATAAGGAAAGAATATCAATGACGCCATTGACACATATGACGTGACTGACACATATGATGCCACTAAAGGAGGAGTTACAATTCCAAATAAGGAATGTAACTCCTATGATGCATTGACACAAATGACAATGAAATATTCTATGACAGAATCTGACACTTGTCATTTGACTTCCTAAGACCTATGACTCTCGCAAGGCGAGATGACTCACCAGGTGATGTGGATGATGACTAGGCATGTCACACACACCAACACCCCCTTCATCGAAGTTGAGGAAGAGGTCATGGTAAGCCAGAATAGAAAAGAAGACTCCCCTAGACAACTAAGAAAGATGTGTCAATGGGGCTCACAAATAAAGGCCTAATAAGGTGCCCATATACAAACAACAAATTTCTGACGAGAACGAGAAGAAGAAGAGGAGAAGAAGGAGGACTATATAGCCCGAAGAAGATGGGTGGTTGTAATAGACCTCACCCCAAGAAGAGACCGTAAGTGAAGAAATTTCACCTTAGTGAAGGGATTGGTGAATATGTCTGCAACCTAATTAGCTATCTGAACATATTGTATGTCGATGATGTTTTCATGTATCAGCTCCCATATGAAGTGCATGTGAATCTCAATGTGCTTCATCCATTGATACTAAATGGTATTTCTACAAATTGAGATAGTGCTCATGTTATCACAAAGTAGATAATGGTAGGATGCTTTGAAAGTGGATGCCAAAATCTATCAAGATACCCTGTAACCAAAAAAATTCTATGGTAGTGTTAACTACTCCTCTGTATTCTGATTCTATCGATGATATGGAAATGGCATTCTACTTCTTACTAGACCAACTGACAGAACTTGAACCAAGAGTGAAATTGTAGCCTAAGGTAGACTTCTGATGATCTAGATCACGACCCAATCTGAGTCTGTAAATCGAACCAAGTCAATCTCAGTCCCTCCTAAGTAATGAATACCATCTATGTGAGTGCCACGAACATAGTGAAGGATACTCTTTTCTTATTTTTTAAATGCAGCTCATGAGGATCCTATATAAATTTAGACATGATCCCAACAACATATGAAAGATCTAGCCAAGTGTGAGTAAGGTAGATCAAGATCCCCACCAACTGCTGATAAAGGGTACCATCAACCAAGGGGGAAGAGCAATCAAAACCAACTTGACCCCGGAAAGAAAAGGAGTAGGTGAGGACTTGCAATCAGACATGTGAAACCGAGCAAGAAAATCAAGAGAGTACTTAGGCTACGAGATCATAATTCCCGAGTCATATTGTGAAATCTGGATCCCAAGAAAGTAATGAAGCAATCCTAAGTCAAACATGGAGAACTTGTTGGCCAAGTATATATTCACAGAATCAATGATAGAGGAAGAGCTACCCGTGATCAAAAATTCATCAACATAGAGAACAAGAATAAGCATGGATTCATCCTACCATAGAATATACACATTTGGGTCAAAGTGACACTAAGTGAACCCTGATGCAAGTAGAAAGGAGTCCATATTGGCATAACAAGCATAAGGAGATTTTTAAGGCGATAGAGATACTTCTTTAACTTGTAAACGAGGGATGGATCATGGACATAACCCAGAAAATGTTCCATATAGATATCTTCCTCTAGGTCCCCATGAAGGAAGGCACTTAAACTTCCATCCGGTGGACTTCCCATCTGTTAGCATCAGCAATGGAAAGGGTTAGTCGAATGGAAGTCATATTAGCAATCGGAGAAAAGTTTTTGAGTAATCAACCCTAGCTAGCTAGGAGAAACCCTTAGCTACAAGTCACGCTTTATAATTCTCGACTTCTCCATTAGATACATACTTTGTTTGATATATCCACCTACAATGAATGAATTTTCTTCCTTTTGGAAGAGGGGTAAGATCTCAAGTGTCATTGTTTATGAGTGAGGAATACTCCTCATCCATAACATAATCCCACTCAGGAATCCTAGAAGCTTCCCCGGAAAGATGGTGGATCAAGAGCGGAGGAAAAGGAGTGGGGTCCAACAAAACTTGAGTGCATATGTCTCTCATCTGAAGGATCTCAAACTAAATCTCCAAACCTCTCAGAATTTTTCCCCAGCCCAAAGATGTTCCAAAGGTTTAAGCTCGAGTTGAGTCGAAGATTCTTCACTCAAGTGAGAAGGGACATAGTTCTCATCATCACTACTGTTAGAATAAGAAGACCCATAAGTCTTAGGATTGAGAGGAGAAAGGAGAGGAGGAACTCACTCAAAAAAATCATCATTTGATGATTCAGAAGCTGAATTAGTGGGAAAAAGAACCTCATTGGAAGTCAAAGTCAAGGATGACTCATCAAACTTCACACTCCTCTCAATATAGAGATCATGGGTAGTAGGGTTCAATAATCTATATCCATTCACGCCATCAGGATACCCAACAAAGATACAAGGTTTGGATTGTGGATCCAATTACTTGTGTTTCTTCTTGGGAATCTGAGCCATAACCTTGGATCTGAAGACTTGAAAGTTCTCAACATTAGGCTTGTGTCCAAACCAGGATTCAAAGGGTGTCACCCCTCTTACTGCCTTGTGTGGAACATGATTCTAAATGTAACAAGCACAATTCACTACTTTAGCCCAATTCTGTGGAGGAAGGGACTTCGAGTGAACCATACAAGTAGCCATCTCCTTTAGAGTTCACTTCTTTCTTTCTGCATTTTGGGAAGGGTCATAAGTAACTATACACTACAAAGCAATCCCCTCGAAGTGCGAAATCCTCAAACCTATTGCTCACATACTCACCTCCATTTTCAGTTTAAAGAACCTTGATAGACCGTTCCACTTGTTTTTCAGCAAGAGCCTTACAATTTTGAAAATTCTCAAAGACTTTAGACTTAAGCTTAATAAAATATACCCAAGTATAACGTGAAAAGTCATCAATAAAGGTTAGTATATATAGATCTCTAGTGAAAGAATGAGATGGAAAGGGGCTAGAAACATCACTATGAACAAGATCCAAGGGACAAGTAGCTCTCCAAGATTTTCCCTTATAATTTTTTTTTTCAGGGTTCTTTCCGAGTGTGCAACCCTCACAAATACCTTTAGAAAACTTAACTCAGGGTAACCCATTGACCATTTCATTTTGGCTCAATTTTTCAAGGTAATTATAATTTAGATGCCCAAAATTCTCATGACATAGCTTACTAACCTCATTTACATGAGTGAGCAAGGAATTGGGTGTCAAATCAGAAGAGAAGTGGGAAAAGGTATACAACCGTGAATGGTGATCCACCTTTCCCTCAGCCACAGTGTAGTTAGAGTTAAGCTCATGAATGATCACCAAGTTAGGACCAAATTCCACTTGCATTCCTTCACCAAGGTGGGTGATTTGGTAAACCAATAAGAGATTGGTAGAGAGATTGGGAACACTCAACACTTGGTTAAATGATCCACCTTCTATCTCTACCGATCCACTACTGAAACTGACACATGAGTGTCATCACCCAACATGATTTGGAACATGCCACATGGTTCAATGCTAGAGAATTCAACCTCTGAAGAAGATATGTGGCGCGAGGCACTAGATTCGATAATCCAAGTTGATGATGGAGCTTATCTAGCTACGAGGGCTATACCTTTCTTCTTTTCATTTTTAGACTCCTTTTCTTTTGAAGACTCACCCTTTTGAGCATTTTGTTTAATGAATTCAGCAACACTTATTTAATTTTTCTCAAGAAAATGAGTTAAGTGATCAATTTTTTCCAAAAACAATGATGCTCATCGTGGCTAGAATTCTTACAATAGGAGCATTTAAACTTTTCCTTCTTTTCTTTAGGCTCAGAAGTCAAGTGTTAGTGTTGGGATTAGCTGGGGGTTGGTTGGTCTTGGTTTATTTCTTAGGTTGGTCCTTAGTTTCTTTCTTCTTTTCATTTTTCTTGCCCTTATTTGCCACAAAGGCACGTAACTTGGATTTTAGAGTCCCCATTCGAATGAGTTTTTCCTGTTCTCAAATGAGTTGGGATGAAAAATTGTCAAAGGAGGGAATTTTCCAAGTACTACCCAAGGCATCTTTCGTGGCATGGAAAGTTGAAACAAAGACAGAGTATTCAGGACCTAACTTAGAAAGAATCAACAAGATCAATTAAGAGTCTTTCTTTTCCTTTTACATTCCTTTAGAAAGCGATCTAGTGCGGAAAAACTTTGAGAAGAAGGCTTATAGGTTTTCGTGAGTCACTAGATTCAACCCTAGTAGTTCATCCTCTAAATCATGCACTCTCATGTCATCTTTCTTCCCAAACATATCATCGAGCATTTTCCATGTTACATCGGGTGTCCAGGAAGTTTCAATGTGGAAGAGAAAGTCGGGAGAGACAGACATACAAAGAAGACCTAAGGCTTCATCACAATGGTTGAACCACTTAGATTTTTCAAGTTCATCATTAGGTTTAGTCTCTAACCCCATGGTGATACGGTACAAACCTTTACTTCACAAAACTAATATAATTTTAGATTTCCAATCGAAGAAATTAAAAGGTGTGAGCACGAGAACTTTAGAAATATCCATAATGAAGAGATAGAACCAAAGGATGTAGAAGGAAGGATAGAGAAAGAAAAAACTACCCCGCATAATGTCACACCCCTGAGTTTGGAACTTTATAGTTTAGTGTGTTGATTACAATCAGATGTGACTGTGTGCCAAGAACCGAATTTTTCACTAACCTTGCAATTAGTGTAATAACGCCAAGAGTAGAGACAACAATCAAGGTTTGGTTAGGCGCAGCAGTTCAACACCACAAGTAAGTACAAGAATGAGTGAAAAAAAGAAGGGGAAGAGAAATTCTTGTGAGATATAGTGTCTCACATCATACGAAAGACTCCCTTTGCTTTGTAAGACTGGGCGGACGCACTCACAAGTCCACAAACAATAAAAGGGATATAAAAAGCTCAAGATGATTCAAAATGAGCTGAATTACGCAATACAAAGACACCCCTAAGAATGTGGCAATTTATAAAATAATGTGTTTACAAAACTGATAATCCCATCAACTAGAGTGTGAAAAAATATGTAACTTTGACTAAAAAAGTGCTCAAAACTAAGCAACGGTCAAAAGTTACAGCAAAAAAATAATTCCCGCAATGGAAAAATGCTAATAAAGTGCCCTAAAAGCATGTAAAGTGTGTCATATGTATGCTTGTTGGAAATGGCATCAAATTTTAGATAGTTTTTTTTTTTTTTTCAAGGGAGGATTAGCCAACGCCGGACCTCACCCTCCATCTTCTTCACTCGAAGGAAGGATATTAAAACAAGCAAAAATACCCCCAAAACAAGGTTTACAATGCCAATTAAAAAATTTACACCTTAAAATATTAAAGGTGAGATTGATTTTACCTTCAAATAATTCTAAAAGGAAATGTTGATTGAGCTGCTCCAATAGTATGGTAAACGCCGGTGTTGACTAAGTCATTTAATTTGATGGATGACTCACGAAGTTTGACAGATAGGTGGTGGTTGGTGTCAGTGACAGGTGGTCCACGTGGAGGAGATGATGCCTTGTCACAATGGTCAAATGTAGCATAGATTCTATGGGTTGGAAGAAGGAGCAAAGTGAACCTGAAATGACGAGAGAAGATGGCAAATGCTGGAAACAAACTGTAGGGAGCCCAAGTCGATCAATGTTGGTTAGAGTTCGAGCAAGCACAAGTGGCCAAAGGAAAGGTAGGGAACCGGTGGGGAGGAATCGAGTCAATAATGAGTTACGGGAGACAAGGCATGGTGAGCATGTATCGGACCAAGGAAAAACCAACCACAATGTTAACAATATAGTGGAGAATCAACCACGAGCTTGGGACACTAGTTACAAAGTGGCAACAAGCGTAAACCATCCACACAGAGTAAAAATGAGATGTACTGATTGAGATTTGAGATGATGTAATGAATGGTGTAGTGAGATGGGAAGGTACGGTTCAACAAGAAATAAACCGAATCAATATTCAATCTATCAACGAGTCACACAATGCATAGAGGATCCTCCAATGCTAGAGATCAGGGTAGAACTTTCAACAAAATAAGAACCCAAGCTTCCAAAAATAGTGCAGGTTTGACCCAGGAAACAAGGCATGAGTTTACCATAGTTTATGTGGATGTAACATGCATGAATTACAAATGAGTTGTCTAGGAAGCCAATGAGGTATCAATACTTAATGCATGTAAAAATCGAGCATGAGTAAACCAAAAATGATCCTTTAAGTAAAAAAATGTTCCCTTGAAAGTGGGTTCACCAATGCAAATGAGTTAGATGAAAGTTGCTAAGCCAAGTTGACACCAATGGAACACATGTCCACGCCAAAGAAAAACTGAATAGGTGGTCTAGTGCAAGAGCCAAAAACCGATGAGCCTCCATCAAGCAAACTAGGTCGCTGCAACCTGAGACTAGCAATAGACCCCAAAACATGCATGCAAGGGCTGGAAAACAAGTGAACCTCAAAACTTGAAAAAAAAACCAAGAACAACCCCTCAAACTTGTAACTATTGAAACCTCAATACGAGGTGAGCAATACAATTCCAAAATAATAATCGAAAAAACTTGCACAAGGAAATAAGAAGAAACCAGAAGTAATAAACAACTTGATAAATGAAGAGTGCATGTTTTACCGAAACTAGCTCTGATACCATGAAAGAGGGATTCACGAGAACCGATGTCAAAAATAATGCACCACAACAAAGTTACACTCAAGGTAACATCAAGCTCCAATGCAATAAGAAAGATTCGAACAATGGAAAGAATATGCAAATAAGAAAACATGTCTTGCTCATCCTCATAGATCAAAAAAGGAAGTACAAATAGGGGTGTTGTGTAACCCCATGCCTAAACAAGGAAAGAATATCAATGATGCCACTAACGCATATGACATGACTGACACATATGATGCCACTAAAGGAGGAGTTACAATTCCAAATAAGGAATGTAACTCCTATGACGCACTAACGCAAATGACAATGATAGATTCTATGACAAAATTTGACACTTGTCATTTGACTTCCTAAGACCTATGAATCTTGCAAGGTGAGATGACTCACCAGGTGATGTGAACAATGACTAGGCATATCACACACACCAACATCAACCACTCGGATATGCCACAACATATTATTTGGAGCTTACAGTCGCTATGTATGGCCACAAAATAATATCTCGAACATTAGGGTTGCTAGCATTTAACACATTAAAGAATTATATTCTTAGCTTAGAATCCGAAGATTATGATGCAACGTATTACTTGGATATTAGTTGTTGCTAGGATATAAAAAATAAGAAATATACTGTGAGCTTAGCGACCACCAAAGTGTATATCACAATTCCATATTTGTAGCTTAATGAATTCTAGGAATTTATGGATATTTTGAGCTTTTAGGCCACTAAGAAACTACCACAACATAATATTTGGAACATAGTGGTCACTAATATTTAACAAAATAAAGTAAGATATTTCAAGACTAGTGTCTGCTAGGTATTTTTGTAACATATTATTTGGAGCTTAGCATTCACTAGGATTTCACAAATTAAATTAAGGTAGTATCAAAGTAGCCTCCGCTATGTACTATGACATCATAATATTTATATTAAATTCTCCAATAAAATTTAACAATTTAAAAGGAATTAATTTGAGCTTCGTGGCTGCTAGTCTTTAAAAAGATACAATAATTTAAGCTTAGCATTCGTTAGGATTTAATGCATAATATTTGGAGAATATCAATCGTTATGATTTAACACATTAAATTAAGATTATAGGATCCTAGTGGCCACTAGGATATGCTTAATCATAATATTTAGAGGTTATCAACGATATGCTTTAACAAATCAAATTAACATATTTTGAGTTACTCAACATTTAGGTGCTTCCACAATATAATATTTTAAGCTTAGATGTCGGTAGCATTTGAAAATTCATAGAATAATATTTTTAGATTAGCGTCCACTAGCTTATGTCAGTAACACATTATTTGGATATTTTTAATCGCTAGGATTTAACAAAAACAATTAATATATTACGAGCTTAGTGATCGCTAGTTTATGCCATTATAACATATTTTGAGCTTAGCGATTGCTAGTATTTTACAAATATTTTGAAATTTAATGCCACTAAGACACTACCACAACATAAATAGCGGTCGCTAAGATTTAAAAAAATAAAGATAGATATTTTGATACTAGCATCTGCTAGGTATTGCCATAACATAATTTTTGGATCTTAGTTGTCACTAGGATTTCACAAATTAAATTAAAGTAGTATGAAATTAGTAGCCAATAAGCATTGCCACAACATAATATTTAGAGCAATTCTTTCAACAAGATTTAAAAATTTAAAGGAAATTAATTTGAGCTTCGTGGACGTTAGTCTTTACAACGATATAATAATTTAAGCTTAGCATTCATTAGGATTTAACGCATAATATTTGGAGCATAGTGGTCATCAAGATTTAACACATTAAATTAAGATTCTAGGAGCCTAGTGGCTGCTAGGATATGCTTAATCATAATATTTGGAGGTTATCGACGATATTCTTTAACAAATAAAATTAACATATTTTGAGCTACTCGACATCTAGGTGCTTCCATAATATAATATTTCAAGCTTAGATGTTGCTAGCATTTAACAAGTCAAAGAATGATATTTTTAGCTTAGCATCCGCTAGCTTATGTTATAACATATTATTTGAAGATTTTTTGTTGCTAGGATTTAACAAAAACACATAAGATATTGTGAGCTTAGCACCGCTAGGTTATGCCACAATAACATATTCTGAGCTTAGTGATCGCTAGTCATTTATGGATATTTTGAAATTTTACGCCACTAAGACACTACCAAAACATAATAGTTGGAACATAGCGGTCACTAAGATTTAAAAAATAAAGTAAGATATTTCAAGACTAGCGTCCATTAGGTATTTTTGCAACATATTATTTGGAGCTTAGCGGTCACTAGGATTTCATAAATTTAATGAAGGTAGTATGAAATCAGCCGCTACGTACTACCACAACATAATATTTAGAGAAAATATTTTGAGATGATTTAGTAATTTAAAGGAAATTAATTTGTGCTTTGTAGATGCTAGTCTTTACATCGATATAATAATTTAAACTTAATGTTTGTTAGGATTTAACACAATTTTTTTTTAGCATGGCGGTTTGTTGGTGCTCGTTTCAAATCTCACCCTACTATGTTAAATTTTTCCTTTGTAGCTTTGTTGTTTTCCTCTCATTAAACATTTTGTCTATTGCTTTACGTCGGGGGTCATTTTCTATCATATATCCTTTGGAAAAATCCCCACCAAGTGCAATGTACGAGCCTCGATCCAAAAATTTGAATTTTCTTTGTTTTTAAATACCCTCGGTCCGTGTCTCTACTTTCAAATTTTATCATGTTTCCTGTTGATATGTGGCAATTTCTAATTGGATGTAGCAAGATGTGGCCAACTTGTGAACTTTTCACTTTTTGTTATGATCGTAAAATGCAAAAATGGCCCCATAACCCGAAGGATATTCCTCAAATATTCGAAATTATCAAGCAACATATACAAGTTCTTGTTCACCCCGAGGATGTACATGTGTCATGAATTGAGTGGATGCGGGAAGGAAGGCCTAGTTCTGTTCTTTATGAAATTTGGTATAAAATGCAAAAAGATAAGAAGAATGCTTAAGGCCCACAGAGAGGACAAGTGGCCATTTTATCAATAGAGCGGTGGGTGGGTCAATCAAGAAATTTGGCACTTTGGTTTTTTTTTTAACTTAGAAAGTAAAATTTGTAGAAAATACCCATAGTTCTTTGTTTCCCATAAACCACCACATGTCGTTCCCGTGTTAAAATTCAAAAGGTAGATGAGTGGGTCAAAATTCCTAAAAGTGTATAAGTTCTAAAAACTACAAGATGCAAAATATGCCCCGCACCTACTTTAGTGAAGGTTGTTCTCCATGTGGAAAGCTCATTTTTAAATTTGGAAATGATAAGGTGGATGGTTGAGATGTGATGCATTTATTTCTTCCACCATCAATGCTCTTACGTACCATCATAGGTGTTCTTGGCTAATTTTTTTGTCATCATTGTTAATCGATTTGTTGTTTTTCAAGTAGCACTATCGTGAAGTATTGTGAATTTGACAGAGAATCTTTGATTCATGGGAAAGAGAATTGTAGGGACTATTGATTTGAGGTAAAATTTCTTGGTAATTGCAACAAACTAGTAAGAACTAGAAATTCCTCTATTTCTCTCTTGTTAACAAATGAATTTGTGAATAAGCTAGGGTTTTTGAAAATGAAAACCATGTCGTCCTCATTCTCAGTCATGTCAATAGATAGTCACAGTGATTTAGACAATATTACAGACACATGACCTAATGAATGCTGACTTGAATGACTTCCTCCAAATATTAGGTAGCCCCGATAAAAGTGAATCCTTAAAGGCAATTCAAGAAATTTGTATTTCTCTAATAGGTGCCATCCCACCATCTGTTCAATGCCCAGAATTAGTATGGTACTGTGCCATGAATTATGACCCTATGAAGAGGGAAGTGTTAGATGGGAGTGGGGATGTGGTGTTGACATTAACACCAGCTACACTTAGGATAATGCTAAAGCTTCCTATCATTACAAACCCCATCACCATTGGTATATAATTAGCCTTGCAAGATTACGAAGAGAAAAAGAAGGATTATGCCAAGATGATAAACACACAATGGATCCTCACAGAAAAAAGGGCAACATATAGACTTCCCAAGAGGCTGGTTAGGGAAATGTTTTTCAAGGAGGTTGAGGACATCATTGTGTTGTTAAGTCGGATGGCGGTATCAAAAACTAAAAATGAGTTTAAGGAATGGATGACCACATATATCTGGATTATTCTAAAGAGGAAGGGAAGTATTTGCTAGACCACCTTCATTGCGAAGCACTACATGGTCACATGTTTAATCTAGAAACAAAGATTGAAATGAGATACACTTTGTAGAGTTAGATTTCTATATGATGACATATTTGATCTATAATGTTGCAGGGCATAAACATTTCCCGTGTCTAATACCAAATGCTGACTTTAATAAATGTCAGATATATGAATTTTTCCCTCAGTTGCAGTTAGCCAATTGGAGTAGTAATGTGAGGTTAGTTAATGATGCTTTCTTTTCACCCCTCATTTGTCTTTTCAAACCAAAATGGGGATAGTAAAAATATCTGAACAAGCCAAGACATGTGATTCTAGAGTATGGGTGTTACTTCATCCAATACAAAAGTTTCACTTACATCAGGGTTAGTGGCTTTGAGGGAAAACCTTATAAATTTCCTAGGTATGTTGATGATAAATTGGTTTTATGCAAGCTAGCAAGATAGCTGACACCAGTGCATAAGTTGATTGACTGGAAGGCATAAAATAAATATTAAATTTCCTATCAAGATTGGAAGGTATTTATGTCCTTCCATCATAAAGGCAAGACTAATTGAAGATGAAATGAAGAAGTTTGACATGGAAAAATTTGAAGCAAGAGCCAATTATGACATTAGGTGGGTGTTTAACAATATTGCCAATACTTTTGAACATGAGCCTCACTTTGAGGATTACTGGATGAATTACAGAGATGAGGAGGAAGTCAGATTGAGAGATTTCTCAAGAATGAATTTGTCATAGGTAATTGATTTCAAGATTTCAGTCATCCCAGAAGGTATTTTGGATGATCCCAATATAGTAAGAAAGTACTATGTTGATAAAAAAAAAGAAATTCAACCTATAATCCCCCCAAGCTAGAATGAGATAGAATCTGATGATCCTTATGTAAGGATAGCAGATGTGATGAGGAGAATGGTAGATTGGTTGGCCCATATAAATATTGATTTGTCAATACAGAATACAAGGGTCTGAACAACTTCGAAGTTTGGGGATCTTATGTGATGATATTCCACCTCTAAGGGAGGGTGTAGATAAGATTGACCCATTAGGGGAAAATCCCCTCAATTTCCCTCCAAGAGGCCTACTCCTGAGCTCATTGATGAATGGACATCAGCCACTAGTGGAACTGAACTCCTATGTTAGTTCTTAGGTAGAAAATGAGGAAATTCTTCTGAAGACAATGGAGAATTCCCCCATTACTTTTGCAGTACCAATTCAAGCAAAGATGAAGGGTTTGGAAAAATAGGCTGCTCTCCCAGTGCTTCACCAGATACACAGTGCTATGGAAAAATAATTAGCGAGGATATTGCTTGTGGTCATACCCAAGCTAGGCCTCACAAAGAAGAGTAAAGAGTAGCACCAAACCTAAGGTAGTTTGAAAGAATGCACAAGAAACACAAGATTGATCAGGTGCTAGTATTGGTAAGAGTGGGTGCTCATGTACCCAAGAAGCACAAGCACAGGGATGTAGTGATTGATCCCCCTGAACCTAAAAATATTGATGTTTCTCGAGCTCAACAAGATATGCCACCACCATGTATGAAGAATTAAAAGTCCTTGCCTACACATTTGTCTTCTCTAGAGGCAACATTAGGAGGGGTACATAGCGCATTGTCCCAAGGAAATGTTGCAATTGATTTAGTAAGTGGTCAATCTACAACTTCAGATATGAGGATGTTTGAAAATTTTCCTAATAAAGATGTAAATATACCTTCAGTTGAAACACCACACAACTATGTATAATGTCAAAATGATGAAGCTAATGTTGGAATGGATGGATAATTCTCTATGATTGATGCACTCAAATTGTCTATGGAAGAACCACTGCTAACACCCGCAGGTGACATTAATTTAACTAAAGAATTGGAATTGAACATTCATGCATCAGTTAGTGAATTAAAGGCCCAAGATACAGAAAACGTTTCCACAGGCTGGTATTGTCGAAAAAGATAGGTTGGAATTGATTGGTGAGAAAGCTACGATGCGTAAAAGTTAGTAGATGAGATTGCTTCTTTTACTGCTGGAATTAATAAACCTAATGAATTAAGCCGTAAGGAAGGCATGTTGTTTGAGAAGAAATTAGAAATACCGCAAGAGGAAATCATCAATGAAAATATCACCACTAATAGATATGTGTAGCCTCTCCGGTTGAGGATATTGAGGAAAAATTGGAGTTAGCATGGCCCCAATGAAAGAATCGGAAGAAGAGAATCCTTTGGCCATTGACATGAATTAGAAGGAAAATAACCTAATGCAAGGTCATAATAGCAAGACTCTTATTGATATAAATGATGATGAGGAAGCAGAGACACTAGTTCAAGATGAATAGGAAATTATCAAACAATTATCAATCATCTCTAGGAAATCTCCACAACAAATCACATGAAACAAAAGATGTAATATGTTTGAGAAGGGATGGATCAGTGAACTGATTTCTAGTGAAGAAAAGGAAAGCCTCCCGTGTAGGCCATTTAACTCACTTCCCTATCCTTCCCAAAGGCAACAAGGGTTCCCAAAAGGGCTAGAACTATTACAAAGACCCATACTGACTCATCTGGAGGTAAAACCTTGGAGATAGCAACACCTTTGGAAGAAAAATAAGAGAAAGTATAACAAGTAATGATTATAATGTTCAGATCATTCCCCTAGGAAAGCCCTCAAGGGACCAACTAAAACAAGGAGTGTCTAAGGTAGTGAATGATTTTCTGCAAAAGGTTGATGAGGATAGGATGACAAAAAGGCAACTAAAAGAACATGTTAGAGCTTTAAGTGCTAGTCTGCAACAGTTAACTGGGTAGACTGATCAAACCCAAGTAAGTGCCTTTGTAAACACCCCTGGTGGAATGGATCAAATAAATAATGTTGTTAAAAAGGTCCAGTAGTGGACATCTGGGTTAAAAAAATTGATTGAAAAGGGAAAGGAATCTATCACTCAAGCTAGGTCAAAATATGAGGATCACAAAAAAACTCAATGAAATTGATGAAATAACCGAGTAATGTGATAATGATATTTTATACTTAGAAGGAATTATTCCCAAGTTGGACTATATAACCCAACTTAGTGATGAGTTGGTTGAGAAATAGTACATTGTACCAACTAAATTTAAAGGAAGTCAACATTTCCTTGAGGAGTTATCAAAGATTAGAGTCAAGACCCTAAATATAATAAAAGGAAAGATTGAAGTCAAAAAAATTGGGTTGATGATACTCTCAATGCTATTGATTTAAAGTTGGAGGATATGGTTATTGATAAGTTTAAGAAGAGTTATGGAGACATTCCCATATCCATTAATGTCTCCCAGTCATTCTAGGATGACTCATAGTTTTATCCAGCTTCAATTTTCTTCTTATTAGTTGAAACCCAATCTAAAAGATCTAGAGCTCCTGTGAAGAAGGTTATTTTTCCTTTTCCTTTATGGGGATTGATGTGCTAGGAGTATCTTGAGAGGGGACACCTGAAGTGATTGGTAGAGTAGGTACGCATGTTGCTGATTGGACCGACCGAGAGGCCTCAAACTTGACCCAACTTCCCATTTCGTAAAAAGGAGGGTTATCCTTCGAGGAAGGAATTTGTTTAGGGCCCAATAATTCATACTCTTCCCGAGAAGCACATTGAATTAGGTAGATGGATGATCGAATAAAAAATATCCCTTTCTTGTCTTGAGCGAAGGAAATGGCTTCCCTTGAACAATAGTAGACAATGGTTTGTATTATTCCCCGTCTAAGATAAGAATTGGGGGTTGTGATTATGGTTCACCTTTACTTTTTCCCCGAATATGACCCTGGTGCTGAAATTGATTATAAAGGCATGGTCTCTACTTGCTTCTTCTCCAGGAAGTTGAGCCTTCTCTCTAACTCCTCTATTTTGTGAGAGATAGCAGGCACTGTGTCGATGGAGGATTTTTCATACAACACATATGATTCCTTATGAATCTCTTTTGATACAAACTCCTCATCACACAGAAAAGGACATTGAAAATTGGTTTTCCCAGAGACTTGGGGTCTTCTCTCAACCCAGTATTTTTTCAAGTCTTTGGGATTTTTCATATGCTCCCATCTAAAAATATGGAAATACATAACTTGGAAGGATGCAAACATAGGATTAATCCTGATCAACCTTGTAAGAAGTGCCAATCAGACTTGCTAGTATGTTAGGGCCCCCTAGTGTCACCCACACATTCTATCTCAAATAGATCCCTAACAAAAGCTTCATCAGGACCGCTTAAATCAAAAATATGATTTAAATCCTCAGAGGAAATCTCCTTCAAGTTATGAGCTACGAGCACCTTCGCCATTCTCTCTGAAATTCCTTATACTCAAAATAAGAAAGGAAAGGTATGATGATAATGAAATTAAGCCAAGTTTTATAATGAAATGGAGACATATGTTCTGAGTTGATGCAATCTTTCCCATGAAATGAAGGAGATTGTGTTCAGTTCACACAAAGGTGAAATTAAGATTTGGAAGAAGTTGGGAATGAGCAGAGATGATAAATCAGGATGATTCGATAGAAGCTATGTGTGGCAATTAAGCCAATGAAGCAAGAAGTAGAGGGTGTGGCGCCCAAGGTAGATTATTAAAAAATGAGTATGGATATACGTCATTTCAATATTATTCGGAGGTATTAGGAGATTGTTCGAAATGATTATCTAATCAATACCAAGAAATAATGATTAAAATAAACCACCGAAAAGACTACCTAACATCCCAGTCAAACACTATTGAAGTGATTGAAAAAAGCTGATGATTTGTACACCGACAACTTAAAGAATTACCTTTCTAAACACCATGTTCTAGAATAGTTTTTAAAAGAAGAACATTCCTAGGAATATTCTAACTTTTGGGGGAAAGAAATTTAAAATTTAACAAGCAAAGGGGATGATATAAAAGGAGGATGGATAATCATGAAAGAGGGGGTGTTAATTTTTCTTAAATTTACTCAGAGAAAAGAAAAGGAGAAAAAGAGGAGAAGCCATTTTTGAAAGAACGTATTTGAGAAACCAATTATTTCTTGTGTATCTTTAAAAATTGATCATGTCAAGATGGTTGCAGATGTATAGCCATTGACAAAAATTTGAGATTGTAAACAAACTTTCCCTTGTTGATCAAATTTTGAAAAACCTTGAGTAATTCATGTTAATCATGAACCATGTTATGTCTATTGTCATTTTGAGATATCTTCAAATAGTTATCTATGTTCCTGTTGCAATATTACATTAGGAATCCCTCTGAAATCACACAAAATATCATCCTCATGACAGTATTGTGGCATTTGCAATTACATTATGAAGAGAGATTTCATTTCATGATGCAATAATTGATTTAAATTGACTTTACTTTCATTTCAGTGATACAAATTGTTTTTCAGTTTATGAGTGTATCATAAGAATGATATATTAGGGTATTTTAAGGCTTAATTAAGTCTTTAACATGAGTTCTAAATTTAAATCATTAAAGAATGTGTGAAGTCGTGTGTCTTTGAGCTTTCATATATGCACATTTTTCTAGTTGAAGGTTTTTCTTGACTATTTGAAGCCATTCATCATTTTTCCTTGTAGATTTATCAACATTTGTTTAAAGTTCTCAAGGATTCGGTATAATTAACTTTATCCTTCTTAAATTCCCAACCATAAATCACATATTCAGTGATATATCATACATGAAATATCCCTGCTTGTAATTTGTATCCATAAATGATAAAGAAGATCATTAAATTCATCCATCCTTTACTAAAATATGCAAGTGCAATCAGTTTTTATCATTGTCTTTAGTGCCCTGGGCCTTATCTAGAGAACATATTCATTTTCTAAAGTGACAACTTGTGAGAGTTAGGTTATGTTATATTGGCCATGTTTTCTCAAGGTCTCCTTCAAAATATTGCAAAGGAATAGTCAAATACTACTAATTCATTGATAATTTCCACTAATACAGTCAAAATGGGTCCTCTCACCTTGGTTGAAGGCACAATCTAAAGTAGTAAGGGTAGGTCAAACTCTTAGCATGGTGATACCCAATCCTTTCCAAACCAGAGTGATAAAGAGTCATCTAAAATCCATCCCCAACTACAAAATGACTCCTATTATGATTTGTTTGTCTCTAAGCATCCTGATCAAATTGTGATGTTACTCGGTTTCAAAGGAAGGATCAATTTGGGTACCAACACTAATCTGGTGCCATTTCTAGGGAATATTTGTGTAAATACATATGCACATCAACCTTGGGTAATGATTCATATGCAAATATGTTGTTTATATATCATCATTTGTTAAAATTTGTGAAAATTCTGTGAGATTGGGAGTTTTTATG
This sequence comes from Taxus wallichiana var. yunnanensis, assembly GCA_018340775.1. Lineage (NCBI taxonomy): Eukaryota > Viridiplantae > Streptophyta > Pinopsida > Cupressales > Taxaceae > Taxus > Taxus wallichiana. The sequence continues at coordinate 127,502,445 of CM031239.1, forward strand.
CAATATTTTCTGGTTTTAGTAAATTTGGCACTAAATCATGTGGATATTGATAAATATTGACAAAGAATGATCAGATCCATCAAGCTTTGTAGAAATTAAGTATTGATAAACAATTGATAGATTAATTACAATGCTTTAGCATATCTAAGGTGAAAATCCTTGGTGGTGACTCCGTGTTTGGTTTATAATTTCTGGTTGTTACCAGTGTCTAATTTTTTCAAGGGGTTTTGTCATTAATATTTGCAAAGCTGGAAGGAAGAAGATATTTCTTCATTAGGGATCCTACTAGGAAGTTATTTCCAGAGCTTGGGAAGGAAAATTCAGAAGGAAGATGATTACGGGCAGTGTTGGGAAGTCAAGAGTCAAAATAAAAGGTATTACCAGTGCTTTGGAGGATGATCAACCTTTAGTTGTATATTTTCCTACATCTTTAGATAATTTTGAATCAGATAGTCCTTGTAAGAAACTAAATTCTCTAATTGGTGAAGGGCCATCATTTGTGTCTGAGAAACATTTCCCTTATTTTTCCCTTCATCATCTAGGATTGATAGGGTGTTTCATGAAATTGAATCATTAGAGGATATTCACTTGGAAAGTTGTACTCCTGTGTTCGAAAGGCCTTTGGTCCCCTATCATTTTGATTCTCCTGTAGGATCACCTCCTCAAGATAATATGGCTTAGCCTCCACCTAGACTGCCTTTTGTTGTCAATAATTTTAGACCGATAAATTTTAGAGGCATGGTTGGGTACCCTAATGTTCTACCACAAGATGTGATGAACATGTTGCCTAAATTTCAAGGAAACAATGCCATTACTGGGGATCAACATTTGAGACTTTTTGTTAACATGATGGAAGATTTTGAGATCGAGTATGAGGATGTGTATATAAAATTATTCATTCATACTCTTGAAGAAGATGCATGTGACTGGTATAAGGCTTTACCGGATAATTCAATAGACTCATAGATGGAGAAGAAAAATTCCTTCAAATTACAGTATGGGGATAAGACTAATCCCAAGCTTTTTCTCGTATGAATTCAAAAAATATTAAAAAGAATCCTAATAAGTCTTTCCAATATTTTAATACTAGATTAAATAAGACTCTTAATAGATTAGCTAAAATCCGAGGCCAAGTGATGATTCTTGTTTAATCAAATATTTTGATGCCTTTGACAAAAATTTTGGGTACTACTTAAGAGATAAGAACCATGGGACATTAAGGAAGGCTTTCACTATGGCCTTGAAAATTGAAAATAATATTAAGGCAGTTGGAAAACCTCCTAAGAGAGAATGTGTTAAACTAATTAACCCTGATAAACCTCGGTGAGTAAAGAAAGTGATCTAGAGGAGGTTGTGAAGACTTTGGCTGGGGAAGTTAAAGAAATATTGTACAAGTTAGATAGAGCGAAAAGGGGATAGGACAGAGCTCTCAGGGTCAGCATAAACCACAAAACTAAGATAGATTTGGAAATCATCCTAGGAATGATCATAGGTCAGATGAAAAAGGAAAGGGGCCATGGGATCAAGTAACAAGCAATCACAACTTAGAGAGAACAGATTGGTCCCAGATCCTTTGACTTCTAGGGTTGTTATGGTGGAAGAGGCTCACATTATTGATTGGTTTGATAAGTGTTTCCTACCACATTCCCCATGTGATCTAGGTAAGGAAGTTGAAGAGGTAAATGATGATGAATCTTATGGTGATGTGTCTATGATGGAATGCCCTGAAAATCACAACAAGGGGCTACTTTGATTGATTTAATAAGTGTCAGGATTGTTTAAAGTTTTGGGATTGCATTCACCGAGTATTACCTCTCTCACATAATGATGATATTGAGATTGATATGGTACAGGATTTTGATTTACCTAATCATGATTTTGAGTACCTAAGGGCCCTAATGATTAAGAAATATGATGGGGGAATACCTTCTGAGGAAGATAGGAAACTATTGATGAATGCAGTGGTTACACAAGAAAAGTAACATAATACAAGAAGTAGAGTTATCAAAGGGGGAGGTCCTCAGGCCAAACCAAAAACTCCACTTGCTCACTAATATCCCTAGGGAAACCCCTAAAAATGATGCACTCAACAAAGGTCATGTTGCTCCAAATAAAACTTGTACCCTAGCTCATGCCCAAGTTGTAAAGATTGTTATACCACCAGAGGGAATCATAAATATTCCACCCAATACTACCTTACCCAAATATGTTCCATGTGATATAGCCCATATTTTGAGTCAAATCAAAGTCACAGTACCTATTGTTGAATTTCTCATAATTCCTAAGTAAAGAAAGTGGACATTTGAGTATTTTGAATTTAAAGAATAGATAATAACATAGGGAAATAATGTGAATGATGTGGATCTTCCTCCTTTCATCACAGAGCTTGAGGTACCTCAAGCCCTAGAAGAATTGGGAGAATCACTAGAAGTATACTTGGGTACCTCACTTGTGGAATCTCAACTTGATGTTGATCCTTTTTACACCACTTTTATTATCAAGGATAGGTTGGTGCATAACTGTATGTTTGATTCAGGAGCTTCGTGTAATGTAATTCCTCTTGAAGTAATGAATGAATTAAACATCAAAGTAACAACAACTTTTAGGAAATGCACAACTATGGATTCAAGGGAAGTTACTTGTGATTGGATATGTCAAAGGATTAATAGTGCAATTAGCAGCTTACCCTGGAAAATCCTTAACTATGAATGTGGTTATTGTAGATTTCCTGACCAAATGGGGCATGCTCTTATCAAGGAAATGGGCTGCTAGTGTGGGTGGAAGTGTACAAATTGATATGTCATACAAAACCATAACATTGGAAGGAAACCTTTTGAAGTTATATGGTGAAAATAAGATGTTACATCTCATCGAAGATCTAAACAATGATTCATATGAAGTATTATATACAGATATAGATGTTAACAATTTTGTTGGTCATGCAGATTTCAAAGAACATAAACTCGATAAATGTAATTTCCTTGATAAAATTGGTTCCCCTTGGACTTTGATTTTTGATGGAGCTTGTTCTAATGTTGGAAATGGTGCAGGTATTGTATTGATATCCATGTTGTTGCAAATCAGCAAAGACACCCCGGATGTTGATCGACTCTTGAGTTGACATTTTGGACATCCAAAGTGTGATTGCACAACATTGAATCTTTTCCCCAAGTGTGGGACTTGTAAAATGGGAAAATAATCCCTAGTTTAGAGGTTGGTTCCTCAACTCCTCCGATTAGATATATCACTTACAAGTTGCATAGTTTTGAATTCCTAGTTGCATTTGGTATATTTCATGACCAAATGGGGCATGCTCTTATCAAGGAAATGGGCCAAATGCTAGTGTGGGTGGAAGTGTACAAATTGATATGTCATACAAAACCATAACATTGAAAGGAAATATTTTGAAGTTTTATGGTGAAAATAAGATGTTACATCTCATCGAAGATCCAAACAATGATTCATATGAAGTATTATATACAGATATAGATGTTAACAATTTTGTTGGTCATGCAGATTTCAAAGAACATAAACTCGATAAATGTAATTTCCTTGATAAAATTGGTTCCCCTTGGACTTTGATTTTTATGGAGCTTGTTCTAATGTTGGAAATGGTGCAGGTATTGTATTGATATCCCTGTTGTTGCAAATCAGCAGCATCCCTGGATGTTGATCAGACTTGTAGTTGACATTTTGACATCCAAGGTGTGATTGCACAACATTGAATCTTTTCCCCAAGTGTGGGACTTGTAAAATGGGAAAATAATCTCCAGTTTAGAGGTTGGTTCCTCAACTCCTCTGATTAGATATATCACTTACAAGTTGCATAGTTTTGAATTCCTAGTTCCTACTCTAAATTCCAAGGGGAAAAAGATAGGGAATGCAAGAAAATGAAGCTAATGCTAATGAGGTGATGCACTAAAGGAGTTGCAGACACCTGATGCTGTAATATATACACAATCCATAAAAAAACACAACACAAAGCATGCAAAAATTGCTCAAAATGTAATGAAAGGTCAAGAAAACAATGGTAGATATATGAAAGGATTGAAGAATTTTAATCAAAGAGCATATATTAACATTCCAGATCCAATACAATGCATTATCAAATTCCAAAATAATTTAAAGGAGCACCAAACTATTCAGTTTACTCTTATCTTCCACATCGTCAACCAAGAATATAGATCCAAACATGTGGTAATCTAAATTCATGAATACATGTGGCATTCTCGAGAAGAATTCAAAGTCATGGACAAACTCTTTCAAGCAACTCGTGTCGAGTTTATTAAGGATTTTGATATGATTTTGATATGAACAAACTTTTAAGGACATGAATCAAATAATTCCTTCATATCAAATAAGAGCACAATGAGTCTGTCATCCACTTCATTCAAAGGTTGTGACAGGTTCTCTACTCCTCTGCAAACACTCCAAATATGGATCAGATGGAGCTTTGTGATTTATTCCTCCACTCCCTCAATAGAGAGACAAAGGAAGAAGTCCAAAATTTCCTGCTAAGGAGCTACAAAGAGGTGCTAGAGGGTGCTCTCCAGATTGATCAAGCAACCATTGACAGTGGTCATAAGACTTATGGAACAAATGGGAGGTTAGTCACTCCTAACAAAAATAACCCCAGTTACTCCAACAATGCAAACAATAATCAAGGACCAAAGGTCCTTAATAAGAATCACGAGGTTATAATCGATGGTGTTCGATCGACTAAGAAACCCAATGTTTTTAGTCCTCCCAATACAAATACTACCACCAACAACAACAATGGTGATAATAAGAGAAATAATTTCTCATCCTTAATCAATGTAGTATATTTCAATCATCCTCAACAACCAAGTCAAGCACAAACCCAAGGCCCTAATCAATACCCAGGTGGGTATTTGAACCAATTCCAAAACCATGGGTAGGGGTTCCAAAAATTCAACTATAATAATCAACAATTGAACAATAATCATAATTTTAGACCATAATAAGGTGCAAACCAAATGCCTCAAGATTATGATCCTAATTTGTACTACGGTTTCCATAAGGTTCACGGAATAATGCAAGATCATGTTGTGATTGAAAAAAATTTCTACAACATTTTCCGAAGGACCAAAGGAAATTATTCATTGACATGTTTTTGACAAACCCAATAGTGCCAACGCAGAAAATTTACACAGGGCTGGTATCCCCATAGAACACACTACTTAGGATCTTTAGCAATCCTCTCCCCACACACCCAAAATATGGTTGAATAAATCCAAATGGTTCACACAAAGTAATTGCAATAGGAACCAAAGTGATCATGAGGCCTCAACTTCATCAAAATCATAGGTGGCATCTCCTTTAGATGGTCACCAATAAAACAAAATTGTGGGATTAGTAGAGTTGGACACCAAACCTCATATTAATGCTTCCACTAGAACCAAAAATTATTCTTCGCAACCTATCATGATCTACCTAACTATATCAGATGACATTCATGATACACTTGGAAAGCCAATATGATCTTATAAATTGATCAATGACTTGACAAAAACCTTCTCTCATATTTCCTTCTTGGATCTGTTAAAGAATTCCATTTCTCACAAAGCTTCCTTATTAGAGGCACTAGGTCTTGGGCATTTCATTAATGTCACCCCTCCTCCGAGAAACATAGATAAATCATGTATAATTTTATGTTTATCCTCTAGGGAATCCTAAAAGAGATGTTGGATTCATATTTGACATCAACAAGATGCCCACAGATGTTGAAATAGATCATAGAGGTGATCCAAATTTGTTTTTACAAGTTTGGATTTACAAAAACTATGTAAAATGTGCAATGATTGATGATGGGGTAGCGGTCAACATAGTCCCCTTCTATTTCCTTCAAAATTTAGGTTATGGAGAGACCAATTTCTCTTCAACACAAAACACACTGAGAGGTTATGATAGCCTCAAAGAAACATCAATTGGAACTATAGTGTTTCTAATCACCCTTGGACCTAAGACGGTTCTAAATGAGTTTTATATTATAGATTAGGAAACCAACTATAATATGATCCTCAACCATCCTTGGATTCATCGCATGAAGGTGATTCCCTCTACTTTATTTTAGGAAGTAAGGTTCCTACATTTAGGGAAGGTCTTCATGGCGCAGGTGACCCAAAACCCTTCGACATACATCTAGCTAATTTAAAGAAGAGACCAGGGTTTATTCTAAGTTTGAGCTTCCTAAAAATCAATTAAACAAACCTATAAGATCAGTGCCAAAATAAAATATGGTTCCTACAACAAAGCTAAAAAACTACAGGTTTGATTGAAATAGTTCATGCTTTGTAAGGACGAAACCTGTAATTGTTGAGATAGTTTCAACAGAACGCAATAATAAGGATAATTGAGTTTTTGTAGAATGACCTACCACTTCTTCTTTCATTTGATTACATGGGTATAGGAGATGCTCTGGGACTCGTCTCTCTCTCATCCGATGACATATACATGGTAGAGGTCTCAGAAGCAAGGGAAGACAATACAACAAATAATCCAACTTTAGTATTCCTAGATGATTGTCCTGACCGTAAAATACAATGGAGAAAATTTCCTCTTTGGTGTTGGGGTAGGTGTGATACTTACCAACCCTCAGGGAAGGTTCATTCCCTTCACCTTTAAATTTAATTTCAAATGCACTAACAATGGAATAGAATATGAGGCTCTCCTTCTTGGTCTCATTGTAGCCAAAAGGATGGGTGCTCTTTATATTAGGGTGTTGGGTGATTCACAACTAGTTGAAAATTAGATATCTAAAGTATATGACACTAGGGCTGAGCGTCTACAACTCTATAAGAGTGCCTTCCTTGAGTTAAGTAAAGGTTTTGATTTCATTTCAATCGAGGCTATACCCAGAGAAAAACCTCCTTGCTGACTCTATAACAACTTTTGCTTCTCGTTTTACCCCAAGAAGTAAGTTAGAAGACACTAGCTTTATGGTTTTGGTTCATACCAAACCTTTGGTTCACAAGATACCAAGAACGTTGATTCTAATGTATGTAGAAGCTGAGAATGAGTTTATCACTTTAGATTACAATGAAAATTAATAAGAAATCCAAAGGTATTTGAAATCCTATGAAGAATTGCATTACACTCATCATAAGATCAATTTTCTCTCATCCCAAACTCTTCCTCTTACTTTGGAGATTTCACAATTGATCCTTCCTCTACGTAAGGTATGGAGGTATATGAAGTAGAAGGGGAGGATATTAAGAGATACCTCCTGGCCCCACCTAAACTTGAATAGGGTAATGCTTCCTTAATTGAAGGAACAATTGATATAAACATCAGGATGAAGGAGGAACCAAAAATATTGAAGCTGGGATCCTCTCTAACTCCATAGGAGATAGAAATACATACCCGAGTCCTCAAGGAGCATGAAAATATTTCACATTTAGCTATAAGGAAATGATGGGAATTGTGCCACATATTGTAGTTCACAACCTCGTTACTAAGCCAGATGCTAAGCCAATTAAACAATTCGAGACCCATGAAGCCAAAGGTGGTGCTCATGGTGAAAGAAGAAGTGATGAAACTCCTATAGGTGGGGTTCATCAAGCTAGTCGACTATTCACAATGGGTGTCTAACACCGTCCCTCGTTTCTTAAGAAGAATTGAAAAATCTGCATTTGTATAGATTTTTGGATATCAGCAAATCTTGTCCCAAAGATGATTTCCCATTACCATCCATTGATGTTATTTTCAATGAAAAAATTGGTTATGAGTTGTTGTCTTTCATGGAGGGGTTTATAGATATAACTTGAGATCAAGATCTCCGATGAGGGTCGATAAAAACGACATACATCACTCGCTTCAGAACATACTTTTATGTTGTCATCGTTCGAATTAAGAATGCATGTGCTACATACCAATGGGAGATGAATTATATATTCCATGATCTTATCCATAATATTTTGGAATCCTATGTGGATGATCTTCTAACTAAGGCTAGAAAGCACTATGATCACCCTGATGTGTTTCTTATCATTATTTTTCACTTAATCGAATACGGCGTCACGTTAAATCTAGAAAAATGTGTATTCGGTGTAATAGGAGGAAATTTGTTGGGATACATCATATCTTCATGAGGGATTGATGTAAACCCATCCAAAATTAGAGTTGTATCGAAATGAATCCACCATCGATTCCCTAATCGATATTTTCTTGGAAAACTCGGTGCAATCAAGGTTTATCCTTGATCTAACCTTTGTTATTTACCCAATCAAAACTTTATTGAAAAAGGATTACAAAATTGATTATAAAAAATATTTCAATGAGGCATTTGAGTTAGTTAAATGATTCCTACTTTCTCCTCACACACTCATGCCACCTAAGTCGGTTGCCCTTTGATCATGTATTCACGAGCTATGGATGTGTCATTAGCCTTCATGTTAGCCTAAGAAGATGATGATAAATGAGAATATGTAATATATTTTATTAGTCAAACATTACTTTACTATGAGACACATTATACACTGGAAAAAAGGAATGCCTTGCCATAGAATTTGTGATAAAGTGCTTAATACATTACAAAAGTTAAATCAAGAAACAAGGGTTATCATTAAATCATATCATCTGTGGACATTTCTCACACAAGCGTCCTTATCTAAGAAATTTGGACGCTTCCTAAATATGATGGGTGAGTTTGAGTTAACATTTGTTAATCAAAAGTCTGTCAAAGGACAAATAATCATGATTGGTTGGATGATAACTCGTTAGATGGAGGTGATCTAATAAATCTAGACTTCCCCAATGAGTGTGTGTATTTTGTTGAAACCAAGCCTCCCATTTCTGCGTGCCCATGGTACATTGACATCATTAATTTCATAGTGGATCATACATATCTGGAAGGGGTGACATCACAACAAAGAAGACAATTACGTGTTATAACCACCAAGTATGTTATCTTAGAATAGATGATCTATCATAGATCCTTTGATGGAATGTTGTTAAGATGTGTTGATAAAGAAGAATTCAAGAAGATTCTTTATGAATCACATAATGGAGTATGTGGAGGTTACTTCAATGGCCATGCCACTGCTTAGAAGATACATCGAATGGGTTAATTTTGGCCCATGCTAGAACATGATGTGGTAGATTTTGTGTGTAAATGTCATAAATGTCAAGAGTTCTCCCATGAGATCCACATACCGACACAAGCTCTATAACCAATTACAATACCATGACCCTTTTCCACGTGGGGCCTTGATTTGATAGGGAAGTTATCTCCCTCATCAAAAGATGGTCATAACTTTATAATTATGGCCACATAATATTTTGCTAAGCAGGTAGAAGCCATGTCTCTTACCACCTTTCCTAGATGTGTAATTGCTAAGTTCATTTTGAACCAAATCATTTATAGGTACGGGGTCCCACAAGTCATTATCTCTGATAATGACATATCTTTCAAAAATGAGGAAGTACATGAATTGTGTGAAAATTTCAAAATAAATCACCATATGGATTCTCTCTATTACCCTTAGGCTAATGGACAGGCTGAAGCTATAAACAAGACATTAAAATCCATTCTCCTTAAAACGGTCAAGGAGAATAAATGAGATTGGAATTTAAATATTTTTCTAACCTTGTGGGCCTATCAAACATTGGTAAGAACATTGACACGGGAAACCCCCTTTTCTTTGGTGTTTGGTATAGTAGCGGTTTTACCGCTTAAGGTCAAAATACCTAGTCTCTATATCCCATTGTAAGGAATTATGGGGGAAGAGGGCATTCGAGAGGCACGAATCTCTCGGTTAGAAAGTCTTGATGAAGATACCCTCAATTCTAGACATTGAAATAGAGTTTAAGCTGACTAGATGGCTTGGAAATATAATAATAAAGTCTACAAGCATGAAATATATGAGGGAGATTTGGTTTTAAGACTTGACAGCTTAAATAGAAAAAAATAGCGGCAAAGGAAGGAAATTCAGGCCTAGGTGGTTGGGTTTATATAGAGTAATAGAAGACTATAAAAATGGGGCATTTTTCTTGTGTATAGTAGAGGGTAAGGAGTTTAGCTAATCTATAAACTCTCTTCACCTAAAGAGGTACTACACATGATCTATTAGCATTTCCATATATACTTTACTTGCATCCACGTTGCATTTTCATCTACCGCTTCATTTCATAAAAATTTTGATCAAGGGACTTATGCTTATAGAAATTCTTGAAAACTTTTGAAAACATTAGAAAAAAATTCAAATCATGTCTCTACAAATCTCCACAATGTCATCAATTGTTTCCAAATCATTGTATCAGTTTAAGCAAGACAAGAAAAACCTTTGATAGTAACCATACTAAGGCCTGCATACTTGGTTTTGCTTATAGTTTCTTCTAGGTTAGGTGTCTTTTCCTATAGTTTGTTCTAGAAGCTTCATGGTGTCACATCTATCCCATATACATATCTTTGGAAATAAGAACATTCTAGCCATTTTTCCTAGATAAATAAGTCAAATTCAAATCCGTAAAAATAAATTATTCTACACATTACTTTGGCCTACCAACCTTCGGTGTTGAGCCTGCATCTCTTACTAGTGATGTAGGGTTGGGAAAGGAGATAAGCTCCCTTACTTGCCTATGCCTTGTCCATGGTGGTGATCCCATACTCCCTACCGGGAAGCATGGGGTAAGGTGAGCAGTATCTTTGACAAAATTTAAAATTAGAAATAGTTCACTCAAATGTCATGAAATCATAAAAAAAAAGTGAGCTAGATGTCCAAAATTCTAAAAGAGTTTAAAACCTCAAAACCATATTTTGTCAACCAAGTGGCCATCTACAGATCTAAGTATAGATAAACGGAAAGTAATCCACATTTTAAACTATGAAGAAAACTTAAGTAGAGTGAGGTTTTAGTGTCTCAATTTGGTTTTTTCAAATCCTTTTCTCTATCTCATCATTACCATTCATCAAATTTATATAATGTGTGCCCTTTCTATCTCTTGGTGTTGAGCTCTCGTATCTTACTAGTTGCATGGAGTTAGGAGCGGGAAAGTTCATTCATTTATCATATCACTCTTTCATCATGTTTTTCCAAAAAAAATACAAAGTAGCAAAAGTTGATTCCGAAACTAAAGTTCAACATTACAATGTGATTGCATTATCATTTATTAACAATACCAACAAAAGAGATAATTCTATTCACATTCATATCCACTGCATACATTCTAAAAAGCATATAAAAATAAAAAGTTCTAAGCATCTAGAGTAGACATGTGAAGTGAGCTAAGAGGAAATCAACTTAGATATAATGAATTACTTAACCAAAAAGAATATTTTGTATATATAATAATAAATCAATTTTTATACAATGCCATCACGCACTAGGCATGGTCAAAATGCTTGCAATAAGCCCGAAATATACAAAAAAATTATATAATGCCCGATAAAATTAAAATCAAGCAATAAAAGGACCATCGACCTATCAATCTATGTGGAACCCTAAGATGGTACACGAATGTTTCCAGGACTCCTACGATGGCTATGACGATGAGAATGTATTGGATAGTGAGAGTGCTCATGGTGGTGGCCACTAGCCGTGGGTCTCGCTATGAGAGTGAATCAGCCTCATCAAATGCTCAACTATCTCGTATGCGGTCACTTGAGTGTGGAGAGAAGTCAAAACATCCACTTGCCCTCCAAATGGTCACAAACACATCAGTGTGTCTACCAAATGCAAGTGGTTGTCCTATATCCTCAGTCAACTCAGCTTGGGTCTTCCCGAAGGGATCAACAAGGTGTCCATGCACACCCATCAAATAAGCTCTCACAACTCATGTGTATTCACTGCAAGTAGAAACAAATAATAAATGATGAGTTAGAAAGTCATGAAAAGACAAAATAAAAAGAAATACCAACTAACATTTCTGACTAACAAGGTCAAAGAGAAGAGGATCAACATACTCAGATCTCCAGGCATCCATATAGGATCAGTGGCTGATGTTGATACTATTGATGGCTATGAAGCCTCCCAAAATCTAGAGGCAAGATATTGTCCCACAAAATACTCGTCATCTACCTCTCCATCATGAAAAATAGGTCCCTTGAAGATGAGTGTCTCCTCCTTTATGACTCGCCTCCTCCTAATCCTCTCTTAGAACATCTCAAGTATCATTCCACTTGCGATCACTCTCCTCCTTCATGTGAGCTACCCTACCAGCCTCAACACCCAACCCCTCATCATAGATCTCCTCTCCACAAGTATCCTCTCTAGTCGCATCCCATGTGTAATCCTCAAAGTTAGAGTGTATGTCTATGAGATCATCCTCCTCTCCGATGTGAGCAGTGTGTGACCCCAATTTGGAGTAAGGGTGTAAAAGTGGCATGAGCTTCTGTTGAGCATGATCAACTCACCTAATTACAATAAGCACTTGCAGAACCACCATTGTCCAACCTAGATCTCCTTCGAGGCCCCTTTTGGTCCTCCTTCATTTTCCTATATACAAGTGCCACTAGGGTAAACATATCGATGTAAGGGAGGCCAAATTGCTAAGGAACTTAGCCAAATGAGTGAATCTCAATCTTCCCCAACCTATCAAATAATTGACCAGTAGTGGAACAAGCCACCACTTTGGTCCCCTCCTATCCCAAAAACACTGCCATGTCATGGTATGGGGTAGCCACCATGTCTATTATAGCCAAAGAAGTCATCCGATAATGTGGCACTCGAGAATTGTCATCCTGTCCACCTGGCAGCCTTGACAGCCCCTAAATTCTATCCTGGCACTCCCCTCCCATAGGGGATGATCCACTCATATAACTAACTCATAATGAATGTGGGGTAACTCAAAGATTTCCCCGTAATCTAACAACATGATACAGGTTGTGATAAGTGCTGCCAAGTATGTGTACTCCCCATACATAGATATGGTCATATGCCTCAATCTATGTAATGATGGGAGACCAACAATGATAAGTGTGTCACCTTCCTTGTGTCCGATGAACCACGAGGCTAGGATTTCCATGATTGCCTTATGGATAGTAGGGATGGGGGTAGTGGGAATGGATCAAACCTTGATCCCCTTCTTCAAACCAAAGGAGGCCATGACATCACCCACATAGTTGTCCCACGGATTCGTTGTGGCTCGGATCCTACTGTCTCCACGGTCAATTGTCTTCCTAGTATCAGAACCCCAAGAATATGGTACACATCCTCCAGGGTGATTGTCCACTCACCCCTAGTACCTGATAACTGAAAGGTGTTATGGTTTGTATCCCAATAAGAGAACAATTCACATAGAATGTGACTAGTAGGAGTAACATGGGGCACTCGTGTAATCATCCATATGCCCACTCTATGAAGATTATTAGTCTCATCCTGAGTCTACTGATCCAATATCATTCGGAGCCGTCCACACTCCCTCTCGGGACTCCAGGTGGATATACTCTTCCTTCTTTTGCATCCATCAAAACAAAAAAAAAGAACAAGTTAATGGCTCTTTCTTGGGGATGGGCACTCCCAAAGTGAGTGCCACAAGATCACAACGTAGACTAAGTGCCAAAAATCCATTGAGAAAGGAGTTAAAAATGTTGAACTGACCCCCAAAAACCAGAAATTTCACCAAAAATAGACCGAGAAAACTAGACCAGAAATGGTTGCCAAGGACAAAAGGGCAAACCATGAGCCAACAACAGCAAAATACAAAACAAAAACAAGGACTATACAAAATGTATAACTTGTGCATACCTCATATGGGGATTTAGTCCAAGAAATGTTTTAAATGTCTGTCATTAACATGCATCTCCAAAGCAAATCCCCATCCAAATCCTTGAGAAAAATTGTATTTTCTCCAATCCTAATATCAATGGCATAAGGGCCCATCCATAGAGCATCAAAATTTCAATGCTTTCCTTTGTCTTCATGCCTACTATCCCACAGCAAAACCAGATCTCCAACACTAAAAGCTCTAAGGGTGACCTTCTTATCAAACAACTTCTTCAATTTCTCTCTAAATCTGACATGCCTTTGGTGAGAAGCCCTTCTCTCTTCATCCAACTCAATGATTTGATTGATACTTGATTCATATGTCCCATATTTTTGATCTTCCAACTGTTGGGAAAACTGAAAAGTGGATAATTGTAGGTGTAAGGGCAGCAATGCTTGAGTTCCATACACCAATTCAAATGGACTTTTACCAGTTGCTCTTTTTGGATTTATTTTATCAGTTCAAACTAAAAATTTCAATTGCTCTCCCCACTTCTTCTTGTTGATTTCCAAGGTCCTTATAATAATAATGAGAAAGTTCTTATTACTAGACTCAACTTGCCCATTCCCTTATGGATTGTAGTTTGAAGCATAAGTTAGATTGATTCCATATTCATTGCACATTGCCATCAAAGGCTTGGCTCTAAAACACATGGCATTATCAAATACAATCTTAACTGGAACTCCAAATCTGCATATGATATGATTCAACAAGAAATCCATCACCACTTGGTGTGTTGCTTTTCTAGATGGAATTGCTTTAACCCATTTTGTAAAATAATCAATTGCTACAAGGATCCATTTATGACTGGGCTCGGAAGTATCTGAAATCTCACCAATGAAATCCATTCCCCATTGCTTGAAAGGAGCTTCAATTGATACAGGCTGTAAAGGAAGGGAGCCTAAAGCTTTTAGTCTTCCAGAGAAATGTTGGCAACTATCACACTTTCTAACCAACTAGGTTACATCTTTAAAAAGAGTTGGCCACCAATAACCAGCTCTTAAAATCTTATGTGCTATCACTCTACCAAAAAAATTTCCTCCACAAACTTCCCCATGGAAATTAGCAATCAACTTGGGAGCTTCATCTTCAGTTATGCACTTCAAGAGAACACCTTCAGGGTTTTTCCAAGCCAGCCAAAGGTCTGTTATGATATATTTTTGAGAAGCTAGCTTGAGGGCCCTTTTTTGATTTTTATTCAAGTGACTAGGACAACATAGATGTCTGAGGTATAAAATCACATCTTTTACCACTCGATCTCATCAATTTTTCAAGAAGGTCTATGCTTTCTTCCTTTAGCCGATTCACTTCTACATTTTGCAAATTGCTTTCAGCCATGAGCTTGGCAAGACCCATACCTCTTACTATCTTTGTTGTTTTGATATCTATATCATATTATTATAATTTGTTGACCCATCTACATCTCTTACTTGATACCTCCATGTCTGATAAGATGTCTTTAACCATGGTGTGGGGAACATAAGCAACAACTTTTGAACTCAATATATAGGGCCTGAAAATCTTTGTTACTTTTACCAATGCAAATGCATGTTTTTCCATGATTGTATACTTCAACTCAGCTACTTTTAAAGCCTTGCTAAAGAAGGCAATAGGCCTCTCAGCTCCATTCTCATCCTTTTGTAAAAAAACTGAAGCAATAGTGAATTCAGAGGCAAAAGAAAAGATTTGGAAAGGTCTCTTGTAGTTTGGGGCTGCTAAAATAGGTGCATGCTTAAGTGCATCCTTTATTCCTTCAAAATCTTGAATGGCAGCCTCCTCTCACTTGATAACTTGATCCTTTCTTAACATGCTTGTGATTGGAAGAGTTAGCTCAGCAAAATTGGAAACAAACCTTCTAATGAAATTGATTTGGCCAAAGAAATATTAGATACCTTTCTTGGTTCTTGGAATGGGCACTTTGCTGATTGCTTCCACTCTCTCAAGGTCTATCATAACACCTTCTTTGGACACAATATGCCCCAAAAACTTGTCCTTTTACATGCCAAAATGACACTTTATTGAATTAAGTGAAATGTCATACTCTCTACATATGATTAGCATCTTCTCTAGGTGTTGCAAATGGTCTCCTCACTGCCTTGAAAAAATAGTCACATCATCTTGGTAAACAACAATAAATTCATTGATATAACTAGCAAAGGCAACATCCATTTCCCTTTGAAAAGTAGCACCAGCATTCATCAATCCAAAAGGCATCCTTACAAAAACATAATTCCCCCAAGGGGTAGTGAAGGCTATCTTAAGTCTTTCGATTCTTTGACAACTACTTGATTGTATCCTGGAGAAACCATCCAAAGTTGAAAGGATCTATAACCCTATTACAAGCTATAACATATTCTACATTCTTAGCAAAGGATATTTGTCCTTCATAGATGCTTTTTTAGATTCCTAAAATCCACACAAATTCTGATATCTCCATTCTTCTTTCTAATTGGGATAAGGTTTGCACCCAAGATGAGTATCTAGTAGGTCAATGATGCCACCATATCTCGATTTCTTCAACTCTTCTTGCAATTTCATGGAAACTAGTGGGTTAATAGGCCTTTTTTTTTTCCTAAATGGCTTGGTTTTGGCCTCAAGAGGAATTTTATGCTAAAATAAATCTTCTCTATATGCCTTCAGCTCTGAATAAGACTAGGCAAGGTAGTCTTGATACTTCTTTAAAAGTTGGGCATAGGACTATTTTTCCTCTTTGCTAAGATGGCTTCCCAACTAGATCTTCCTTGGTTTATCCTTGGTTCCCAAGTTATGCTCTTCCACATCCCTTGAAGCATACATCTTTCTATTTATGATGCAATCAACATTGTTAAAATTGGATTCAAGTGCAACAAGACCTTTAGGAATGGTGTTTGTCTTCAATTGTATAATATCCTTGTCAAAAAAAGTTTCTCTACCTTCATTCATGCATACCATTGGTTCCCAATCAATATTCTTACTAGAAAACTCACCTTGGCATTGTAATAATCTCAAAACTTGGGCATCATTATAAAAATCTGCCAATGTTTCACATTATCCGGGACAGCTGGCCTTGTTAGCACTTCAATGTTATATTCACAAAAAGGTGAAACGGTACAATTGTCAAATCTAGAGCCAAGTACAACCAACTTATCAGCAGTAGCATTAAGACTTCTATCATGGTAAACAATGTTAAATGAATCAAACATTTCAATCAAGTCCCAAACAACATGCTTATATTGTTTCATACACTGATTTTTTGTGGCATATAACTTCCTTACTTGCTTGACAACCAGCTCAATCTCCTTTAGCAACAATATCATTTACTCCATAATTTAATACAATCCTTAATCCCAACAATAATGCCTCATACTCAACAATGTTGTTAGTGCATTAAAAATTGAGCTTGAAGGAGAAATGAAACTCCTCCAAACTAGGAGAAACCAGCACTATACCAGCACCATTGCCAAATTTGGAGCAAGCTCCATCAAATAGTAATTTCCATGGAGAACCTACAATACCAAGGCATTCTGATCTGTCCATCTTATTCTCTTTTCCATCAGCAAAACCAATGAATTTGTCAACATCTACATCAGCAAACAACACTTCATAAGAAGCATTTTTGGGATCTTCAATCAAGTGTAACATCTTCTTTTCACCATAGAGTTTGACAAGGCTTCCCTCAATGGGAATGGTGGTGAAAGACATGTCCATTTGAACACTACCACCAACACTTGCAGCCCACTTTCTTGACAAAAGAATACCCCATTTGGTAGGGAAATCAACAATTACAACATCAAGTTTTAAATTCTTACCCTGGATAGGTTGCAAGTTACACTACTAAACCCTTCACACAACCAACAACTGGCACTTCCCTTGAATCCATGGTTGTACACTTCCCATATGCTATTGTCACTTTGATATCCAACTCATCCATGACTTCTAGAGGCATGACATTACATGATGCACCATAATCAAAATTGCAATTGTGAAGCAACCTATCTTTATGAGAAAAGTTGTGAAGAATGGATCAACATTCAATTGGGAATCAAGCAAGGATTTTCCAAAATATACTTCAGGTGCCTCTCCAAAACCTTCCATTAGTGGTGGTGTTTCAAGGCCAGCAATGCTTTGAAGAGGATTCTCAAAAACATTTACATTTCTACCTGGGGTAATATTTTCTTCTTTCAATCCCCGATCGAATGCTCTCTTCTTATGCTCAGGAATTCTAAGAAATTCAATAATTGGAACACCCACTTTAATTTGGCTCAATACTTAGGCAATATCATATGGAACACTCTTTGGTAAGACAACATTGGAAGGGAAACAAGAAGGTTCATCAAATGGAGAAGTATTCTTGGCAGCCTGGGCATGAAGAGGACTTATATTTTTGCATGGGACAGCAGGGTTCTTGGCAATTGTTTCTTTTTAGGATTGTCCTTGGGAATGCTTGTGAGTAAGGGTGTCTTTGGTTTGGCTTGAGGACTAGCTCATCTAACAAATTTTCTTCTAGTATCATATTCTTTCTCTTGACCAACCACAACATTTATTAACAATTTTCTATCCTCCTCTAAAGGGATACCACCATCATACTTCTTGATCATTAAATCCCTTAGATATTCAAATTCATTATTAGGAATTTCAAAGCTTGAACTACATCTACATCATGAGCTTGAGGAAGAGAAAGAAATGGTACCCTCTTTATGAAATACCAAAAGGTTGCAACAATTCTTGCACTTATCACATTTGTTGATGTTGTTTCTTATTATAAGCTTGAAGAGCATCCCATCATACAAATGTGATCATCCATTTCATTCTCATTATCATCTTCAATAAATTTCTGGTCCATTTCACATGGAGGATGAGGAATAAAACATCTATCACACTAATCCATATCAGTAATTTCTTGAACAAAAGCAACTCTTACAATCGGAGGGTCGCACCACTCTATTTTCACGTGCTTGGGGTTGTCTACTTACAAATCCAACAAGCCCTTTACCTCTATCATCTTGTCTTTGATCACCCCTTAGGATGATTGCCAAATCTATCATGGTTTTGAGTTATTTACTGTCCTTGTGAACTTTGCCCAATACCTTTCTCGGCTGGGCTAGTTTGTAAGAAATTTCTTTGTGACCCCTACCCAAAGTCTTGACAACAACTTCTAAATCAGTACCCTTTCTAGCTTGAGGCTTCTTAGGGTTTATCAGTTTCACACCATCACTCTTAAGTGGTTTACCAATATCTTTAATATTATTTTCAATTTGGAGTGCCATAGAAAGCTTGCCTCAAGTTTGTAGGATTTTCGTCTCTCAAGTAATAGGCTTCCTTTTTATCAAATGCATCTACATATTTGATCAAGAAAGATTCATCACATGGCCTCAAAATGACAGGCACCTTCTCAATGTTTTATTAAATCTTGTATTGAAGTCATGGAATATCTCATTCAGGTTCTTCTTGATATTTTCAAATTTATACAAAAGAAATCTAGGATCAGTCCGTCACCATCTGCAATCTAAATGCATTTTTAATCTCATTCCATGAATCAATAGAGTTATCAAGTAGATCCTTGTACCAATCCCTAGCATCTTATTCAAGTGTATGGATAAAAAAATTGATATACACATCCTCAAATTCTATCTCAAAATATTCCATCATATTATCAAACAGTTTGAGATGCCGATCACTTTGTAATGCCATTGTTACCTTGGAATTTTTGTAACCTATTTCTCACATCTTGTGGGACAGCATTTGGATAACCGTCCATTCCTCCAAAATTTATAGGACCAAAGGTTTTAACAAAAAATGGAGGTCTAGGATGAGCCATATTGTTTGGTGGGGTTGATCTTGGAGGTGAAACAATCGATGAGGAGTAGTAATGGGTCTGATTGGAATAGATGAGTGATATTTAAAATGAAAACCCCCAAAGGTTCTCTCTCTTGATACACTTTAGAAAACTTAGAAACCACGGGAGCAGATTTAGGAGCAAGTTTTTAAATACACAAGAAGGTCCCTCACCGATGAAGAATGAAAATTAATAAGAAGGTTTCCTGAATCAAATCTACTTGAAGAAGAATTATAATCTTCAATAACATGCTGCTCTCTTTCAAATTGAACTATGGGGATCTCTTTTCTTGTAACCAAATCACCAACCACTTTCCGGACTCTTCTTCCTTCTAGTTCTGAGCTTCTTGATTTAGTGAGCAACTTCTTAGAAGATTCCTTGATGAAGAGGTATCTCCTTCCCTCCAGTTTGATAGATTTAAACAATTTTCAAATGAAAGAGATGTATAAGACAACTAGTATTTCAAAATCCAAACAACATGGAGTCACCACTAAGGATTTCCACCTTAGTTGTTCAAGAAAGAACTAAAATATTTTGTCAAATGTATATTATGACTAAAAAATTTTCAATGGTTTACAAATTAGATCTTCTTCTTCTTAATTCAACAAAAACAATGATTCCAAATCATATAAACTACTAGTAAATGAGAAGAGCAGCAGCTGAGCTTTGCAACTTTTACCCAAAACATGCAGATCTCAAGTATGAAATGATATTTCAAAAATGTAACAGCTAAAATATGATCACACAAATTCTCAAACCTTTTAAACACTTCAAAACCACCAATAAATTCCAAGAATTCCCTGGCAACGCGCCACTCTGTGTTGGTATCCATTTAATCTCTTTCATAACTTAACAATCATGAACTTGCACAAGACACTAAAGGATAGATAGATGGATTGTATGTCATTTTTAGCTGGGAGCACACCTATCTTCTTTTTGCATTCAATATTTGAGGGAGTGGATAGCACCTTCAAAAGGGTTTTGATCTAACCCTCACTATTTTAGGTTGTGCCTATCAACCAAGGTAAGAGAACCTATATTATGGCCCTTGTATGGTTAAGGAGGTAGAGATATCCTTGTGTTTTGCATATGGTATGGAAGAGGCCTTGTGAAAACATGATCAAGCATCTATTATCCAAAATAAAAGGAGTTGTCACTACTAAATGATGGAAATGCTTTCAAAACAAGGCTAAGGATGTTAAAGACATGATAAAACCCTGATATGCTTTGTGCATTTTTGTGAAAGGATGGAGTTCTTTTGTGGACACACAATGCAAATGTAGGGGTAGTATAGGTAGGATGAGTTAGTTTGAATGAAATTTTTGTGGGAGATGCTTAGACAAGTCTAGCTGGGAATTACCAACTTCTTTGAAAACCTTTGCAGGAAATTTGCAATACCTACACAACAGGGATGCTTCCAAGGGTTTTAAATGCTCCTTCAACTAGGATATGTGCACAAATGGAGGCCCAGATCTACACTCTTCCACACAACCTTTGATAACCTGCCACAAAATCTTGAAGTAAAATACCAACAAAGTATCCAGGAATCCCTGTTTAGTCATGACCTAAGGTGCACCCAAAGGTTTACAAACAGTCTCATTATTCAGGGATAGTAAAATGATTTTAAATCTATCTATCTTCTATTAGATGAAAGCTCTTCTGAGTATAAGATTGCAAATGCCATTAAACCATCAACAAGAAGTGAGACCCTGTATGATCAAAGAGATCCTAAACACAAGATTGCAACATGAGCAAGAAACACAAATTGAAAACATTCTGAGACATAAGTATATGTAAATTTTGCCAAGAGATAACACCACATAATCCAAAATCTGATCAAATACATCAATAGGGGAATGCTATAAGAAAAATATCAGAGCTTGTTGATGGCTTTATAGTTGAAACCAACTCAACATGATGAAATCTGATACAAAATGGAGTTAAAAATGGCTCTCAGGCGGTTTTCTCCAGAGAAATGGATTTCTTCCACCTTTTTGCTTGAAAATTCTGAGTCTTTTTCTCTCTTCTGTCTCCTCTTTTTACAAATGCTTGAAAAATACATTTTATACCTCATGCCAGCTTGGATCCTTGCATCCCAAGCAAAGAATATGCTTAGGGATCAAATTTGTTACAAGAAACCTTATCCATTTCATGAAAATGACATTAAACTGTAAAACAACTCGTAAAATGCCAGGGATGCACAAATATTTTAAAATATTGCATGAATTCAGATCCTTATCCATCCCAAGGTCATGTTTTTGGCATTCAGACATGCCAGCATGCTTTTGCAATCATTTTCCACCTTTTACTTCATCATTTTTCACCTCTGCAACTTTAATTTTCACCTTTCACATTTTTTACATGGGCCTGAATAAAAATTTCATCAAAAACACCATAGGGCACCGAATTAGCTCATAAAAATGATGCCATTGCATTCAGAAGGCCAAGGGGATGCAAAACCATATAAAATTTCATGTGATTTGGTGAAGAAATGACAATTCCAAGCTTCCTGGAGCTCCAATGGCGGCAAGAAATGAAAACGCACAGCAACCGTTGATTTAAAAATCAACTTTTAATGTTAGCCCTCCACGTGTCCAAGATATTCCCCTTTTTCCTTTGGACAAGGTGGACACATGTCCAAACATGATTGGAGTGGGTCCCCATCTTAAAAAATGCATTTTTAACCCTTTTTGACCTTTGGAAAATTTTGAAAATTTTCCCCGCTTGCCCCCTGGACCCGCCACGTGTCCACATGTGGGCCCTACCAAAACTACAAGCCAATTTGATGAATTTCACCACCATTTTGAGAAAAGGAAAAATTTCTCAAAAAAATCTGTGGGCCCAAACACCCACTCTCTCCTGCCACATGGCAGTCTCCCATTCACTACAGAGCCGACCCTCCATTTGTTTCTTTCAAACCTCCACAAGCACTAAAACCTTTGCGGGTCTACCACTCTCCCTTTTTCCCTTTTGTAAATGCCATGTGTCACCCCCTGATTGGCTGTGTGGGGGACACCTCCAAATTTTCCATGGGTCAATTTTTCACTTCGATATTTTTTGCCAAAATTTTGCAAACTTTTCCACTTTCTCTCCACGCTCCAAACCTCCACCAAATTTTGGACACATGTCCTCCTCTAATGGAATGGAATCCGAGCAAACTTTTCTTTTGTAACTTTAGGCCCAAAAACAAAAAAATTTTTGAAGTCCCCGCCGCTCCATTTTTTCCTGGACACGTGTCCAATTTTCATATGATTTTATTTTTACCTTGTAAATATTTCATAAAATTTTCCCTTGGCCCTTTCTTCCATCTCGCCTCCCGGACACATGTCTTCCTCCAATTGGTTGCGAGAATCTCGAGAGAAATTTTAACTTTAATATTTTGAAGCCAAAAACTTCAACTTTTTCCAACTCTTCGCCTCTCTGTTTGACCCTCCTCACCACGTGTCTGCTTCCCATTGGACGTGGGCCTTTGGACCAAAAAATGACTTTGAGAAATTTTCCAAAATGGAAGAAAATTTTCTAAGTGACCCCCGCCACCCGCCGATCCTCCAACCAATCAAATCATGCCACATAGGCACATCATTGTAGCAAATTCGGGAAATGGAGAAAAAATTTCCTTTGTCAATTTTTCAAAAGTAACAACTTATAACATTTTCGTGACCGCCCCCGGCCAATAGAAACCTGCCACGTCACCAAAAGGATGCAAGGATGAATTTGACTAGAAAATGACACCCGTATGCCCGTCAAAATGTAAAAATACAAGGGATGCCCTAGAAATCAAAAAAATTCACAAGGAAGGCATTTCTCGGTTTTAACTCCAATGAAACATGATTTTACATTGATTTAGGCCTGGGGAACGAGATTTTAATAGAAAAAAACTCGGATTCAATCCATTTTATTTTTTTACACGAATTTGACAAAGGGAAAATGGCTCAGCCCAAAAAAATGAATAAATTAGGCTACAAAAGAGGGGAACTTGGAATTTTTTTCAATTTAGGGCAAAATCATGACAATGTGAGCAATTCAAAGGCATTCAATTGGAAAATATGAATTGTAGGACACTAGTTTGAGCAAATGAAATGTTTTATGAGAAAAATGGATATGGAAAATCATGGCACAACCGCAGTTAAAATTTGCACCAAGTGACATATTTTGTAAAAAAATCTTCAAAACATAGAAAAATATTAAAAATTAAAAAAATCTAAGTTATCATGGAGTTTTGACATTCTCGTTTAGAACCACCACCCAATGCAAGGTGTCGATTCTATAAATGCCTCCTACTCGGGTGATGGTCCTAAACTGATTCAATCTACGGTTTTGTTGCCCTAAAAACAATCAAAACTGTAAAAAAGGACCATTTTAAACAAAATAAAAGGCTATCCTTAGGAGCTTCCCAAGAGACTCATCTAAAATAATAAATTTAAAAAGTAATCCCCTGTAGGAAAAAATTTTGACGTTTTCACATCTTAGGTTTAAAAACACATGAGGAAAACTAACCTGAGACCATGTTGGCCGATCTCCCACTCATGGAGGCATGATAATGATATCGCAACGAATGTTTTGACTATTCTTTTGACGAAAAATTGTCAATGTGGGACCAATGCTCAAAAAGCACCAAGTCGATATGCACAAATGAATTCAAAAATGAGTTTGTTTATATATATATATATATATATATATATATATATATATATATATATATATATATATATATATATATATATATATGTTTTTATAACTTCATTTTGAGTGCATATGTTCACAGGATGGAGCATTGTTGTAGGTATATTTCTATATCCCCACGCAAATGGTAATTCCTCTTGTCATTTTAATTTAGTGTTTATTTTTCGATATTTTATCTATCTGCACTTGAGTCTTCTCTTTGTTTTACAGGTAGCGGGAGTTTGGACAATGACATTTCGACACATAGGCGTGTCAAGTATAGCTTCTAACTCCCCATTTCGGGAACACCATACTCGACTCTACGTTTTACACCTTTTCATGTCTAAGACACTTCTCTCGAGGGGGTAATATGTATGCACCCAAAATTACATTTGTTACATTATCGAAAACGGTTACAAAAGTCCCCAATGATTATTTATGTCCTTTTAAAAGGTGTTCGAGTTCCTAAAACCATTTTTAGTGTATATTTTTAGCCTAGACATCCTTATTCAACTTTTCCACACTTTCTTCCAGCTTCCCACTTCATTTTGTACATGTTTTGGCCTTTAGTGTCGGGATCGACGCCCGCTAGGTAGCGGTTCAAACTCTACCCAGTGGAAAGTGGTGGTTTTACGCACTTTTTCTAGAATCCTTCATGCATAATTTTAACATGCATGATTTCAATTAACTTGACTTATAGTGTGCGTTTATGAACCAAATTTCCTAAAAATATTCTTGGTTTTCCTTCCCTCCTCTATTTTTAAGTACATTTAATTAGTTTGAACTGCCTATCCACCCAATGATTTGGCACTCCAAGGCTGCCTTGTGCATGAAGGAACATCCTAGCCAATTCCTATATATTCTATGCTTGTATTCAAGGAAAGCTTCCGAGAATTTTGTGTATCTTGCATTGTATTTCTTTCATAATCTTGTTGGAAATTGCATAGCCAAAATCTATTCACTTGTGTTATCCCTATTCCACCGCATTGCAACTAGACTATCTTGAAGATGTCATTTCTCAAGTGTCTTATCTTTTTTTTTTTTCTTGCATTCCCAATTATTTGGACTCATGGATAGGAAAAGAAAGAAAGGAACAAACTGAGGGGATAGATATAGATACAACTAGATTTTCCAAATCTCTTGCTTATCTAGGTTGGAGTTATTTGTTTGTTTCCTTCATTTTTCAAATTATCAATTTTGGGTTATTCATTTCAAACAAATATCAAATAGAGTAGCAAAATCATTCATTTCAGAGTTGATTGAGCAATTACAAGTAGAGAAAATCATTAGAAAGCTTTCTCTTTGAAATTACCAGGGGAAGTAGTGGGGAACAATAGATCTTCTAGGGTTATGAAGTGGTGGGTATAGATATTTCTATACTTGCCCTCCAAAGTGATGTATTTCATGAGTTGGAGGCAGACATCCTTCCACACACCGGGATGCAAGAGTGGGCGATACCATCCGTGAAAAACTAACACCTCTCTTTGCCAACAAAAAACCTATCAATCTCCAAATCCCTACGTTTTCTATCCTTATAGAGCTTCAAACCTTCCATTTTCATTTTAGTAATCCCGCAATGTCTCATTTTACAAATACCAAGTTCCATTAGGAGGTGACATTATCATGCACACTCCCCTTAATGGAAACTATGAAAATCCAAGTTTTTCATGAAAGTGACAAAACTTTGCAAACTCGGGGATTTATGAAGATGTTAGCAACCTACTCTTCAGTTGGCATAAAATTGAGATCTATCTTACCACTTAGCACCTTCTCACAGATGAAGTGTATATGTATCTTAATGTGCTTCTTCCTCTAATGCTTTCTTGGATTATTTATCAAGAGTAATACCATTCTGATCACCACATATGAGAGGAATACGTCCTTCATCTTCCATGTGTATCTCTTCCAATAGTCACTTTAGCCACATGAATTCTTTTCTTCTACCATTCTACTTCTCTCTGTCTTAGTAGCATAAAATGAAGGTTGTTGGTTACTTTTGTTGTTCCAAGTAATGGTTCCTGCACAAAACAAATTGAACACATATCTAGTATATTTTATATTTAACATAACATCAACATGGTTAGAGTTATAATATCATAATAAGCATATAAATATAAATCATTATTGATTTCACTTTTAACCATCTGTAAAAGTTAAACACTTAGTTGAATTAACAACTAACATAACAATATGCTTAACAACTAACCATGTTATTTTACAAATATGTTGAAAATTTTCAACATACTATTCTAATATATATATTAGATTTTATGGAGGAAAAACATTGCAAAAATAATTTAGATACCATCCTCCTATCGTTCAAGTCTCGCAATCTAAATATGACGAAAAAAGGTCATGTCAAACAGATAATCTATACATATGATATATTAGTTTGACAATATTTAATCGAAATGTGAATGATATTTTTTTAGTTTTCCATATAAATGACGATGATGATGACTTATTCATCATGTCATAAAAAATATACCATTTAGAAAAGATTAATCCAAGTAAAAATAATTCTCTCAATTTAAAAGTAATAAAATAATAACTTGATTTGAATTTTTAAAAAAATCAAGAGAGGAAAAAAAGTTGACTAAAAAACATGATTTTATATAAAAAAATGGAGATGTTTTATAGATGGCTCGACCGAACTATTTTAGTACCCCGGTGAGTTACTTAATTAACTAGATAATATTATTTCCCTCATATACCAATCATTTTTCACAACATGATGGAACCAACTAGCCCCCCATGAGCCACTAAGTAACCAGCTCAATGGGAATGATTTAATACATGGTAAATGCTTTATTTCGTGACCGAAGCCATGCTTCAAATTATCTCGGCCTAACTTATAAACCTATTTTATAGCCTCTATACTAAGTCATGTGGGACTAAAGTCACAAGAAAAAATAATAATTAAACAAAAAAATGTCATGGTCAAGGTTGGAGGAGGTGGTTTGTGGATAGGGCATTGGAATCTAGTTGGTAGCCATGTACGAGCGAGTGGAGGGATAAGGGAAGGAGGCTCCATGTGGGAGCTTCCAAAGAGAGAAATAAAATGTGAACCCCTAATAACATACATGCTTTACACTGTAATGTTTATGAGGTTTTATAAGGTGGTCACACGAGATTTAGAAAACCTTATAGCTTTTAACATAGTTTAGTCAATATAATTTATTCATGTATTCAATCCCATTAGGGATGTGGTTTGTTTGTGGTACCCTTTTGATTAGTACCAATAAGCTACATGTGAATTACCAATAGTCAAATGGAAAAGAAAAATATTTTGTTCAAGATAACAAGGAAAAGAATAAATTTACATTTTATCCATGTCAAAAATGGTTTTGACCCAAATAATCTAGCTCCATAGGAATATAGAATGTTAATTATATACACTTTTCACTATATTAAAATAATAACAAAATGTAGAGGGTAAGGGGTTAATTTTAGGGTAGTAGGCTCAAGAGATGTACTTATTGGCCTAACTAAATAGAATATTGAGTGATCCTTTATAATTTGTATTCATTTTGCTTCCTCAAATGTCTAATTCTAATCAATAGGCATGAGAGCTTCAAATGAAAAACAAACCCTTTATTCAATTTATTGTAACATGAATATTTACCAGGGAATGAGTTTTCTAATTCTAAAGGTAAAATTAACATGGAGTTTTACCAACAGGGGGACAAGAATTTTGTCTCCATCAGTAGAAAAAATTGAATTTCCTATTCTCATGGAACTTGTCTCCATTTTTAACCTTTTATTAATTCTTGGATTTTACCTCCAAAATACTTCGACCTTCATATTATAAACTATAGAAATATGGAAAATATTTCATATAGTAATAAATCCTTACCTTTTCTCATTTGTGATTTTCATGCGAGTAAATATTGGGAGCCCTTTCACCTATGCACACATCAATATTAAAAATAAATAAAAATTCATTAACATGCATACTAATTAACTTCCCATAATCAAATAATAACCCGCATTATAAAGGGATCTGGCATTATACCCCAGACCTATCATAAAAATTTCTGACCATATAGAAGTGAAGATGAAACCCCTAAGAATGCACAACATCTTCAAATTTCTGAAAAGTGTTAATGTAGATAAATATCTTGCCAACTTAAATTTTATGTCTAAATTACCATCATTCTACCTTACTTTTAGTCCGATGTGACAATCATTCGACCATCAAATCTAACATAGTGAAAATTTCCTCTATATTTCCTGAATGTGAATTTTACACAAATTTTGGGTGATTTTACCTAAAATTATGTCAAATAATGGATCTGAATTCACCTCAATTTATTCAATTTATCAAAGACATGATAGTGCAAAATTAGACAAATATTTATTTTCAATTTTCCATGCAAGCAAGTTCAGAAACACAAAGAAAACCAAAGGGCATTAGCAAATATAAAAATACAAAACAAATAGTACCAATTTTTAGTGAAATTAAATAAATAATTTAATTTTCTTTGGTACAACTATAGTGAAATTAAATTAATAATTTAATTTCCTTGATATTTTCTATGAATTCTATTTCCTGACATAAACTTCCACTTTTCCTAATGATTATTCCCTGCACACACCACTTTTGAAACATAATTAAATAAAATTTTATTTCTAAAATTAAATTTATTTTAAAAGAAATATCCTTTCAAAGAATTTACATTAAATTTTCAAAGGTTAGAACAAAGGAAATATTCCATATAATTTCCAAATGTAAATGAAAGTAAGAATCATATCATATTACATCTCCCCCGAAAAATTAGGGATTTAAAATTGAAAAACCCTAAAATTTTTACCAAGAGTTTCGAAGAGGGGGGTCCACCACAATCTCTTCTTTTCCTACAAATTAGACTTCTTCAAAATGTACAAAAAAAATTAGATTACATAAATTTAGTGGCAAAATACATTGGGGAAGAAAAATAAGGGGACCGGATACTTTTAGATACCATTCCGAGTTGGTTCACAAACATGTACAAATTAAATAAAGTAAATACAAAAATATTTGATCTAATTTATTTAATTATCCCAAGCTCTGTTACCATGTTGGAATTTGAGGATTCGAATGACAACAAGTTTAATCAACTTAAATATTAAACATTAATATATTATGCAACATTAAAATGAATAAATAAATAAACATCACATTAATAAACTATATTGCATGATAATTAAATAAATACTTATAGAATGTAAATAACACATAACACAGGATTTATAGTGGAAAACCCGAAGGTAAAAAACCACTGTGAAAAGTAACCTTTATTATAGAGAACCCAATTACATCCAGTAGAAACCTCCTCCTTACTAACCCTAATCACAAGGGTAAAAACCAAATCAATTAATATTGATTTGCACACCTTTGATATATTCCTTCGATATATCAAATGAGGACCCAAAGTCCTTTTTATATGAGGTGATCGGGTATGTCTCCCGAATCACCCTTTCAACCAAGTTGGTTGACACATATTCCAAGGTTTGAATATTTAATAATAGAAATAGAAATATTTCATAGTATTAAATATTTAACCTATAGTATAATATTTGAACCATATTAATTAAGGGGTGGCCACCCCAATTAACCATTATGTTCTAACAAAAGTACATAACTTTTAGAAATGTAATTTTTAGATCTAACTTTCAGGATCCTTTGGAATGGAGAAGCCATCCCAATTTATAGCATTGTGGATTGATATTTCATCTCCCTCATATGACTCTTTGTTTCCATATTCCACTTGTGACCTTTCATTTTCCATTAAATTAAGTATTTCTCTTATAATTTTGAGAAAATACTTTTACAATTTGAAAGTAGGTCACTTAAGTGAATAGGAAAAATACAATGATGAAACCCAATGAAGAATTAGAAAGGAGAGAGAAGAAAGAGGGAGAAAGAGAGAAGGAAGGAAAAGTTGCTACATTTGATGAAGAAACCTCCTGCTATGATGAACCCTACTAAAACACGTCTCATGATGGTGGATATCTAGAATGAATTTAAACTCTTCTTTGCAGGGCCTGAATTTGTCTTTCTCTTTCCAATTTAGTGACACGTTCCTCTTCAAGATCCAAAACTCTTATGGCTATGACATACTGGGAAAATATTTGTTTGTTATGATAAATAGCTTATCTTAAATCTGAATTAATATCTGTTGGTGTGTGTGACATGCCTAGTCATTGTCCACCTCACCTAGTGAGTCATCTCACCTTACGAGAGTTATAGGTCTTAGGAAGTCAAATGACAAGTGTCATATTCTATCATAGAATCTGTCATTGTCATTTGCATCAATGTGTCATAGGAGTTACATTCCTTATTTGGAATTGTAACTCCTCCTTTAGTGGCGTCATATGTGTCAATCACGTCATATGCGTCAGTGGCATCATTGATGTTCTTTCCTTGTTTAGGCATGGGGTTACACAACACCCTTATTTGTACTTCCTTTTTTTTTATCTATGAGAATGAGCAGACCTGTTTTCTTACTTGCAATATTCTTTCCATTGTTCGAATCTTGCTTATTAAATTGGAGCCTGACATTACCATCGGAGTGAAACTTCATTGTGGTGCATTTTTTTACATCGGTTCTCACAAATCCCTCTTTCATGGTATCAGATCTGGTTTCGGTAAAATGTGCACTCTTCATTTATCAAGTTGTTTATTACTTCTGGTTTCTTCTTATTTCCTTGTGTAATTTTTTTATTATTATTTTAGAATTGTATTTCTCACCTCGTATTGAGGTTTCATAAGTTTCAAGTTTGAGGGGTTGTTCATCGGTTTGTGGTTCAAGTTTTCCAATATATGCATGCATTTCTGTGTGTTTCGGGGTGTATTTCAGGTTCAAAGGTTATAGACTTCAAGTTTCGAGTTTTATTTTTCACTTCAAGTTATACTCTACCTGCTCACCTTGCCTTTCTGCATGCATCCTCCTCCTAGTGAATCGAGCCTCTCTACATTGGCTTGGGTTATTCTCATGCCTGGTTTGTGGATCTTCTTCCCTCCATCTACATGCAGCTCTTGACTCATGGTTCCTTGTTGGCTCGTGTTTTGTTCCTACTCGGCATTTAACTCATTGGTTGGTTGTTGCGTACCTATTTGTTTGGTAGTCATTTCTACCAGTGGTTTTTTAGCTCTTGTTACTCATTGTCAGTGCTCTTGAGCACTTTGTTTTCGTGCTCTTGTTACTCACTGTATGTGCATGCATCCATTCCAGGTTTCCTAAAGCACGTCTTCAACCCCTGTACTGCTTTTCTTGTTTCTTTGGAATCTCATTTCTTCCTCAACCTTGCATTGGTTTCTTGTTTCCTTAGAACCATTTTCCCATGCCAAGACTACCCGGACCTCTTCGGCGAACACATTACACCCTACCACATTGTGTTCCTCTTACCATTCACTCTGGAAGACTGTTATTTGGAACGTGGTAACAACTATCCCTCTTCTCGACCATTTTTTGATAATGTAGGCCTAGAATATCTCCTAGCTATTACATTTTGCACGCTCATCTCGCAACCTACCCCTTCTCTCGCTTGGTGTCGGTTACACTACATAATCTTAGTAGCTTCATTGGAGATATACTTCTCCACCACACGTGGATCAACTCGTGGGCGTCGACTTGCTAAAGACCTTAGATCCGTGAACATATCCTCACTTCGTCATTTACCATTCGATTGGAGCAGCTTGGTCAACATGGGCCCCTTATACACTTTCCTTCCTTTAGAATTGATTATTAGTAAATCAATAATCACCTTTCAAAATATTTAAAGGTGTAAAACTTTTAATTGGCATTGTAAACATTTATTTTGGGTTTTTACTTCTTTTATTCATCCTTCCTTCGAGTGTCGAAGACGGAGGGTGAGGTTCGGGGTTGGCAGGAGGCTAATCCCCCCTCACAATTAAAACAAACCCTATCTAAAATTTGATTCCATTTCAAATGAGAATATATACGACACCCTTTGTGTGCATTTAGGGAACTTTTTAAATCTATTTGTAAGCTTATTAGCATTTTTCCATCGATTGTAGGAATTGTTTCTTCTACAACGCGTTTGACTCATTGCTCGATTTTGAGCACTTCTTTAGTCAAAGTTGCATGTTTTTTTGCACTCTAGATGATGGAATCATCAATTTTATAAATGCACTATTTTATAAAGTGCTGCATTCTGGGGGTGTCTTTGTATTGCTTAATTCAGCTCATTTCGAATCATCTTGAGCTTCGTTCTATCCCTTTTATTGCTTGTGGACTTGTGAGCACGTCTGCCATAGTATTACAGCAAAAGGATTCTTTTGTGTGATGTGAGATGCTATTTTTCACAAGGCCTTCTCTTCCCCTTCTTGTTTTCACTCATTCTTGTGCTTGCTTACGGTGTCAAACTATTACGCCCAACAAACCTTGATTATTGTCTCCACTCTTGCAGCGTTATTATGTTGATTACAAGGTGAGTGACAGACTAGTTCTCGACACACAGTCACATCTGATTGTAATCAATGCACTAAACTATAAAGTGCCACAAAAAGGGGGTTAAACTTGTATTCTTTGGAGGATCCTCTCGTCATGGACATTGAATTTCATCACTCTATTGTTCAACTAGGACCAGGAAACTACCTATAATGGAAGAATGGAATACTCGATCATTGCATTATGTACAACTTGTTACCACATCTTCTTGGGATGGCACCTAAACCTATTGACCACATTCATCACCAAAATTGGTTGAACGAGAATGACATGGCATACGGGCTTCTTTGTCTTACTATACCAGAGGACCTTCAACATCAAGTAGAGTTCACGAGTTTGTGCACCAAGATTAGACCCTCATTTAGAATTTTCATGGAGACTTTGATCCTCCTTCATCTGGTTATGGATCTTACAATGATCTTGTATCCATGGAGGAAAGTGAGTTCACCAATAATTTTTCTTATGAAGGGCCACCCACACATATTTCTTTGTGTGATGACAGTTCCTCTGCCAGAGACTCGCTTTGTTCTACTTCTGATGATGAGGATTGTTCACCCAGTTCTGATTTCAAGAGTACTATAGAGGACTCTTCTCCTCCTTCTCTCACTATTCCAGAGAGTGTTGACACATCCCACATCTCATCAGATATCGAGCAGTCTCCTATATAGTCTCATACAGTCATCACACCCACCTATTTTCCATCTTCAGTGTTTGAGGCCCATTTTACTCCTCTACCTTCATTGGATGACTCATACCTATCTGACATCACTTTTCTATTTGTTGAGCCCCCTCATTGGGATGAGTATCTACCTAACCTTAGTTTTCTTTTTGCAAAGTACACTTGTGATGTACTATAGGTTCTGATCCATCTACAGGTATTTAGAGGAGTTCATCATCCTTTTTATTAGGAGTGCCCCTTCGAGACTCTTACCACTTCCACTTTTCTAGAGACCTTCGTTGATCCACCCTTTCTTGTGGAATAATTTTCAGTTGTGGGGGATGTTTTTTTCCTTGGCATCAGTTGGACATCCTTTCTACAGTGTTCCCCTTTTCACTCTAAAATTTCTACGCACATGGAATTACCTTTGGTTCCTTTGCACTCACTTGCTAGACCTATGTCACACTTTTGTGGACCGGACTCGAGCTCTTCATGTTGCTACCTTTAGTTTCCTTCACGAAGTAGGTGGAATTCTAGCACATCATTTCTATCCTTCCTAAGGGTAGACACACGATTCGAGATGGATGGCTCTTCTTCACCCGTCAGGTAGATTCTGTTGGGAGACTTCTTAGAGTTACAGAGTTTAGATCCATCTATGGCATCTTTCACATCCATCTCATCTCCCTCATCTTCTCTCTTTTTCATCTTTCTGATATATTGCCCTTTTGTTCATGGGTACCTTTACAGGCTAGTCTATGGCCAGGACCCATCCTTGGAATATTTCTTAGATTTGAGAGTATTTTGTTCTCTTGTGATGGATGTTTTTCCCACTGGGTTTTCCTTCATTATGTGGGACTTCCTTTTGTGCATGGGTGCCTCATAAAGCTTTATGTTGGGACCCATTTCTTCTTATTCTTCTTCTTCTAGGAAAATGTTGTTTGTATATGGGCACCTTATCAGGCCTTTAGTTGCTAGGACCCATTGACACATCTTTCTTAGTTTTCTAGGAGTCTTCTTTTCTGTTTTTTCTTACCATGACCTCTTCTTCGGCTTCGATGAAGGGGGTTTTGGTGTGTGTGACATGCCTAGCCATCATCCAAATCACCTAGTGAGTCATCTCACCTTGCTAGAGTCATAGGTCTTAAGAAGTCAAATGACAAGTGTCGATTCTATCATATAAATTGTCATTTTCATTTGCATACATGTGTCATAGAGTTACATTCCTTATTTGGAATTATAACTCCTCCTTTAGTGACATCATATGCATCGATCACGCCATATGCGTCGGTGGCGTCATTGATGTTCTTTCCTTGTTTAGGCATGGGGTTACATAGAACCCTATTTTTACTTCCTTTTTCGATCTATGAGAATGAGTAGACCTATTTTCTTACTTGCAATACTCTTTCTATTGTTCGAATCTTGCTTATTACATTGGATCTTGATGTTACCATCGGAGTGCAACTTCATTATAGTGCATTGTTTTTGACATTGGTTCTCATGAATCCCTCTTTCAATATCCTCTTGAATGTGGAATAATGGTTCTAGTATTTCAACTGGAGGATTGCCCGAAATGGCCATAGGTTTTCCCTGTTACATCGTATGGTGTTCCAACTTGCTTCCGAGCACAAATTGGATGTCTCAAGACCTCTTACGAAGGATGCACAGACTCATTTGAGATATGAAACCACCTTGAAACCATGAGAGGGTGGAAAAATACAGCGATATGAGTTGTTGTGGAGGTGACATCAAGTTTCTACAATTGGAGCCGAAACTGCTATTTTTCAAAAATCGGACCCCGAGGCTACTATTTCAGAAAGTTGTTTATTTGGTCTTGTTGTTTACACTAAGGAGTTCCCTTCACATTTAAAGATTCTTACAGATGTTTTGGGGTTAATTACAAGTACTTTCCATTTTTAAAATTTGATTTTTGCTTTTTTCCTTTTTGACCCGTGTGCCCAAGTTTTCAATCCATGTGATTTTTAGTATTTGTTCTTTTGAAGGATTTTTCTGTTTTTGGAAACTTACTAAAAATGGATAGTAAAAACTAGAAAAATTTCTATTATAAAAATATAAAAACCACCGTGTGAGATCGAAGAGAAAATTGTGGATTCTTTCTAGTTTTTGATTTGGATGCTCTGTACAAATTTTCAAGTGAAACTGCTTCTGGATTGATGATAAATGAAGAAAGAATTCCCTAGGGTACAAAGTTTCGAGATGGATGCCATTTAAAATCATAGATGTATTTATATGTTTGGTTTTTTCATCTTCAAGGAGTTTGGATGACAATTTTTTTCTCCATGTTTCACTAAGATTCAATCACACGGTTCATTAATTTTGAGTAATTCTTCCTTTTAGAGCCTAGGGTTTTCTCAGACTCTTGATCATGAAGTTTACTTAAAAATTTGTGTTTTTCATTTTTTAGCAGAATTTAATAGCTGAAAAATGATGTTGGAGGTGGTGTAAATGTCGTGGAAGTAACATTAATGGATGAGTGGAAGAGATTCTGGCGTTGGAGAAAACTCGTGCATGCGTGCGTGTAGAGATGAAATAACTAGTGATATCCTAACAGTTAGGAATTTTGCAATATTTTGAAGGTTGAGAATGAGTCAAAATTTTGTGCACCAAGTGAACTATAAAAATTATTTCACAATTTAATTATCTCTTAGGTACACCTCCGTGATGGATTTTTTCCTTTTGATCTACTTAGGGGGTGTGCACCATCTTCAAGAAGATCAATAATGACCTTTTACAAGCTTGTCAAAAAGTTTTCCTTAATGGATCTTGTTACAAAAGAGCTTGAAATGAATTGATACCCCTAAATCACATATGGGAACACTAACTTGAAACCTTGAACTGATCATATAGGGGAAATAGTATAGACTCGGGGATTAGGATGACCGGACAAGTGTTTGGAAAGGTCTACAACCAAAAGTTTTGACACAGGGGTCCATTGTAATGCTTGAAAAATTAGGGATTTTCTGTTACACATTTACATGATAACAAAAAAATATCTCATCAAATTTTTCTTGCTGATTTAAGAATGTAACTATTTTCTTGTCATCATTTAATAACTACCACAGATCTACATTATCCAGGACCTTTGGTTAGAAGAATTTCTCAATTTTATAATCACCATGTCCAAATATTATAGGTGGTTGATCCAGATGTAAAAGAGCTGCAATAATTTCCAAGGAATATTCCATGGAATTATAATCTCTAGGGATATAAAATATGGAGAAGGCTACGAATCCATCATGGAAGAAAACACGTGGTCTCTATAGTGTGTCATCTTGTCTTTTTACTTGATATTGACCTCATATTTTCTTTAAGATGAGTTTAGCATCTCCCTTTTCTTCAATAAATTTTACTCCCATTATCTTATCTTGCTCCATTCCTAATAGAAATGTAACACCCCTAATTGTTGTTACTTCCTCCCGAGCATACAAGTGTTGATATGTGATTTCTTTGTAAAAAGGAAGTGTTCCTTTGATTGAGAAGTCGTGCTTGATATGTACTATATCTTCTTTGCAGATTGCAGATCTTTGACTAAGTCAGAATATGATTGGACTCTTTTATTTCTTTCATTTCACGCCTGAGTTTAATCTGATCTCGGAATGAATTATGGAGTTATCCATCTATAAGACCTAGCCTTGGATCAGTGGAATTGATCCAAGTATTGCTTTAAGTTTGTTCGTGATGAATTAAAATTACAGACCTTGAGCAGGTTGCAAGGTCTGGATGCATTGAGTAAGCTAGTCTGGAGTATAACTCAGGTTGATCGTGTGAAATGGATTGGTTCCCGATATCGAAGTATATCTGGAAGGTCTTGATCGTGGACCAGGTAATAATTCAGTTACATATAATTCTGTAGCCTAATGGCAGTACAGGAGTGAACCCTGTTCGAGAATGCATGTTGTAGGTTCTTTTCTTGAGCATATGAAATGTTAGACCTAACTAGAATTATTAATGTTAGTAACCTAAAACTAAACCTAACCTAGGGGTTAGATTAGTGTAAATCTAACCTAGACCTAGGCTAAGAGCTAATGTTCTAAGTTAGTATCTATGTTCTAAGAGGTTAGACTAGGTGTTATCCTAAATCCTAACCTAAGTTACTAACCTAACTATTGAGCAAGGATTAAGGGGACCTATGGAGGGGTGCGAACCATGGGCGCGGTTGTATGTTATTAAATGTGGGGATAAGCATGAGGGACAGGTAATTTGGTGGAGGTTTTAAAATGGCTAACTTGAGCCGACGTGGCAGGTCGCCAAAGTTGGAAATGGTCTTTGGTATGCATTTGTCCATCGCCAACTATGGCGGTTGGTGGCAGTGGAGATTGAGTGGGAAAATGGGAGTAAATGCCATTTATGGACTCGGTCTTCGAGCTCGATTTCATGGGGAAGCATGCAAAATGGAAAGTTAATAGTTTATTGGGTTTTGCATGTGCTCCGGTTTTCCTTCTGTCTGTTCACTGGTTCTTCGCACCAGTCTTCTTGGTGTTGCATGGCAAGTATGAGCGTAACTAGCTCTTTCCTCTGGCAAGGAAAATATATAAGTCATGGAAATAGCAAATTTTTGTTGGTGGCTCTAACTTGGAAAAGAAGGAGAAGGTTCGAGCTCTTTCAGTGGTCTGCTTCGAAATATTAAGCAAATATCCAGGCATGTTAGGCCCTAACCTTTAAAAATCTTGCTTTCTTTCAAGTGATTTCATTAGAACAACTCTGTTCAAATGATTTATGGGTTTAGATGATTTTATGGTAGCTACGGGTGATTTTGTTACTGTATCTTCTTGCTGTTTGATTTTCAAATTTAACCCTTGATGGGTGTGTGTTGTATTTCGAACTATTGCTCTGTTTTATTGTGTTTTACATTCCGGCGTAAGTCTGTGAAACGTATGCTTGAAGGATACTTATCCCGCTTTCTGTGAGAACGAGTGCATGTTTCCCTTCTTTGGTTCGAAGCTACGAGAAAGCTTGTTGTTGATACTTGTTGATCGAGGCTTGTTGTTGATTCTTGTCGAAAAAGATACTTGATGGACATTTTGTTCAGTTAATTGGACTTCTATGTAACTTCTGTCGAGGTTATGAAGGTAGTGGTTACTGAATCTTATTGGGTTTCACTTTGCTATTTAAAAGTTATTTGTGAATGGATAACTTGTTGTGTTACAGTACTTCATTGCGACCGTGCTGAAGTTGTTTTTCCCTTGCATTGTGGTTATGGGATGCAACCCATTGATAGAATGCAATATATATATTTATTGTACT
This sequence comes from Taxus wallichiana var. yunnanensis, assembly GCA_018340775.1. Classification (NCBI taxonomy): domain Eukaryota; kingdom Viridiplantae; phylum Streptophyta; class Pinopsida; order Cupressales; family Taxaceae; genus Taxus; species Taxus wallichiana. The sequence continues at coordinate 127,541,023 of CM031239.1, forward strand.
CGAAATGACTCTGTGGAGTCCATTGAATGATTCGTAAATTGTGGACCACTGTTGAAACTTCGTATATATATATATATATATATATATTGAATATTGGTAATTTGATTTTTATCTGAGTCTTGGAGGAGTAACAAGTATTACGACCTCTGTTATTTTGTAATGAATACCTTCGTGTTGCAAGGAATTTTTGGTACAGACTCTTTGGGTGTATTTTTACGTTTCCTTTCTGTGCAAACTTGTGCGAAAAATATTGATGAGGCTCATTGGTTTCCTTGTTGCGAAATCAGTAGTTAGCTTTTGTTTATGCCTGATTTTTAAATGTTTACCATTGATTGGCACAGTTGGAATCATTTACTATTATTTATCTTGTTACTGTTGTTCGGATTCAGTTGAATCCTTGAAAGGTAACCAGTGTATTTGCCTCAAATTAAGCCTGATTTGGTACACTGTTGTTTTTGTCACTGTTGGAGTTCCTTGAGTATGGATAGATATCATGTGTCCTGGCTCTGTTGAAGTGAGTCGCGAATACCATACTTTAAACTCTGAATGCGTCCAGATGAGAATAGATATGTTATGGTTCCTTTCTGTTTATTCCAGTTAGATGAGGCTATGCATGTTGTGGGAATTCTGTGTGATTATCTCAGCATAGTCTTAGGGAAACATCAATTGCTTAATGCCATGGAGTCTATTGTTGACTGCGATATAATAGAAGTTCTTTGATTTCGACCTTGGGTCGAAAAGCCTTACTGTGTTTAAGTAGGGACTAGCATGGGCTGTAGGTTGATGTAAGGGATTGTTGGCATGTTTACATCTTCTGTTGCATGTATACCTATTCATGAGCTTGATTGAACTTAGGAGTCATCGGCTGCACCTCAACAGGTAATGGCAGTGAATATCCTCTTGTATGTCGCTTCGTGTGGGAGGTCATGCAGAGTCTGTTTGGTAGATAGTCATCACTATTGGCATGTTAGCTACTGTACGAGATTTTTGTTATATTTGATTTTATCAAAATAGTGGTTCTCCTTATGGCTCGTCTAACTCATTCATATGCATGTAAGGTGAATGCTTTCCATTTGAGGAGATGGTACAGTCATGAACTTGTTGAAGGGAAATATGAATGACTTGTTTTCTTTCTCTTCAGTTATGAAAATATATGTCGATATTTTTATTTAACCGTTGGAACTATTTTTAACATATTGATGGAATCATGATTTGTTATGATATTCCTTTTACTGTTGAATGAAATGATCTGTCTGAGGTTTGCTAGTTTTTGGAATTCAGATGGATAAATGATTAGAATACTTTTTTCTTCTTGATCCCTAATATTTTGATGAAATATTTGAGAAGTATTTAGGACTATTCTCAGAACGATAATAGAGTTACACATTTGTAGTCATTTTTGTATTACAAAGGCATAGTCTGAAACATGTATACTTGTTTGGTGAATTGATCTCATTTAAACAGGTTGTTTAATGAAAACAGTTGGTGGATTGTAATTGTTTTAAGAGTTAGTGCTTATCATGCTCAGTTCATCGAACTAACCCATGTTGACAAATTTTGCAGATGGTCACCGTAAGTGGTAAAAGCATGCAGATCTGACAGGATGTTCATATTGTTTAACTTGGCTTATGATGAATTCAGTTTGATTTTCTTTAAATGTACTATAAGAGGAAAGATGTTCTTCTTCCGTTGAGTATTGTAACAAGTATGCTGAATGCATAAAATGTATTTGATTAGTTATGAAAGGAATGGAAATTGATATTTGTTACTTATGTGTTTGTATTCTTATCTTGATAGTTTGACCTTCTTCGGTTCAAATATCTTGAGAGCATTGTTATTATTGTATATATTTGGAGACTTTTGTGATTGTCAATATAAGCTTGCAAGAATATGAGACTGAATTCTTATGATTGTTTAGTAGTTCCTGTATGTTCTATCAGAAGCTAAACTGAAATTTAGATCACTGTCTTTCTGAAAGATAGGGTTAAAATAAACCTAAGCAGAACGCTAAACAAGCTGAATTAAATTATTAATCCCTAGTCTTGATTATGCCAGGACAACATTTAATTGGATTCTTAATCATTATATCTTGATACTAATAAGTACGATATAAATTCAGTTATGAGAACTGATATAAACCTAGATGGGGTTCAGATGGCAATCTCATGTGAAGTTTATGAGATATTGTCCAATTTCGTTGATTTAGAATTATGTATATTCTATGAACTCCTTGATGAGACCATAGTCTTAATAACTTCTCTGTGTAATGGGTTTTATTGAGAAAGGTCATCCTAAGATGAGGAATCTAGGGATCGGGAAAGGCTAACCTTAAGGGAAACGTCTTTTAATGTAATTTAAACTCAATGTGCATAATGCTTATTAATTAGTAGTGTTAGTGCAAAATCACAAAGCACCCCGGATGCAGATCAGGCTTCTAGGTTGATCACTCAGGCATCCAGTGTGATTGCACAACATTGAATCCTTTCTCTAGGTGTGGGACCTGTAAAATGAGAAAGGAATCTCCAGAGAAGGCTGGTTCCTGCTCCTAAACTACCTGCCACAAGCTATTCCAGTGCAGGCAAGCTAATCTAATCCTAATCTAACAATGCCAAGGAGACAGAGAGAGAGAGAGAGAAAGGAAAAGAACAAAAGCCTACACTAAAACGGTGATACACCAGAGAAGGAGAATGTTGAACATCTATCAAAACTGCATGCTGACAAAGAGAGGTGAGCAATGGGAAGGATGGACGAGATGCATCACGAGCCCAAGGATAGATTTCACACGAAAAATGTCCCAAAACTCCATGAACACAGCTCCAGACCTGCAATGAACATTCAAACATGCACAAATACCTGTAATGAAGAGAGGCAAGAAGAGAACAAACAAAAGACGAGCAAGGATGGATAGATGCATCACAAAACATGCTTTTTGTTGCTCCAGAAGTTTGCCTGCAGAAACATCATTCCATTAGTGTAAAGGCAAAAATGCCATTACGAGCGGGAGAGGAGGTTCGAACTCCATTTTCAACCCTAGAGAAGAAAAGAAGGGAGGACAGTAGAAAAGATGAACAACTTGTTATCATGTTTTTAAAATGAGCCAAATCTGGCTTTATACAATGCATGGGTCAAGCCCAGGAGACAGAAAACATAGGAAAACGTGTAAGTAGCCCAACCATTGACCAAAATGCATTCTTCATTAAAATCAGTGGTTGAGACATCACTTCGCCATCTGAAGAAGAATGCGACCCATGTGCATTAAAATCGGTTGTTGAAAACGCCGCTAAACGCCATTATCACGCGTCGAGCCATTTCTCAATTTTCTCTCTCAGACTGCACCAAAATTTGAAATTGATCCTAGATTCATGTAGAGAATTTCATAAGCTTTCCGTTGATATAAAGAACGTGCAAATCCGAGCTCTGGATCGAAATTTATGGAGGTCTGAAGTTTTAGGGCAAAAAACAGGCGAAAACATGTTTTGAAATCTTTCCCACACTCTGCCACCTAGATGACACGTGGCACGCATTGATTAGTCACATGATTCTCTCTCCTCTACCTTTCGGTGGGCTTTCTTTTGAAATTTCCTTGTGGGCCCTAGCTGGGACACGTCGCACTATCCCATTGGTTCGGGCTGACCCTTCAAAACTCGCCCTTTGACTTTTTGACCTTTTCACTTGTGACACGTGTCATGATTTGATTGGATGAGCAAGGTCTTCAGCCTGTCGGGTTCGTGATTCTCCTCTGCATTTGCATCGGACTTGGAGGATGGCTTGACATATGCTTCATGTTTATGTTTTCCCGAAACCCGCTTCCGCCAGATTATCCAAATTTTCCTTTGTTGTCGGGCTTTCCGACCCCTCCGACATGTCCCCTGCTGTCGGGTTTCTTGACCTCTCTGACATGCCTTGGTGAGGACACGTGGAAGATTCTCATTGGTTTTCGGATTTTTGGGTTTTCATGTCCTTCACGTACATTTGTCCCGGATGTCCCAGTGCTGTCTGGGACAAAAACTTCCGATCCGCCCGAAATGGGCTTCCTTGTCCCTTATCTGCCGATGACACGTGGCACAATCTGATTGGCTCTCAGCTTTTTCGGCTCCTTCAGCGATCCGCATCCCACGCGTCCCTTTGTCCCATTTACCCCAGTGCTTCATGGGACAAATTCTTCCGGTTCAACCGATCCGGCCGATTCGCGTCTTTTTGTCCCACTTGTCCCACATTGTTTTGGACTGAAGTTCTCCATTTCGGCCGATCCGGCCGGTTCGCGTACTTCGCATACTCTTGTCCCGAACTGTCCCGCTCAGCAGTTAGTCATTTTCTTCCTCTTTCGGCCGGATCGGCCTCTCGCATCCACTGCACTTCGGCTGATTGTCCCAAATGCTTAGCAGGCCGCCTGGAGGCTTTTCGGCCGATCCGCGCCTAGATGTCCCAAATGTCCCGACTGCCCCTAGGACTAGGACTTAGTTATTTTTTATGATTTTTCCCGGATCAATATACATGCTTGGAACTGCAAAACTCTGATGCATGTTATCGAAATTTACCCTGGGGGCATGAAATTTGGATAACAAGTAGATCTTTTCGAGGTGGATTTAAAGGTTGACGGCACAAGTCAACTGCAGGGTTGTACCTCCAAGAAGATTAGGATCTTCTCAAAGTTACAACAATGCAGGTGACTTATGACGGCACCCTTTGCATTGATCGCTAAGATTTACACCTTTAACTCGAACAAGTTACTTTGGGACCGATTAGGAATGTGGTCACATTATATGGCTGCCTAGGAGACTCGGGGTATCATGACACACTGGTTTAACTAGGGTTGACCCAGTATGTCATCTTATCCCTAGTCCTCGAGTGCATCCATATAACGTTGTCACCTTACTAATCCGTTCTCGAGTGATTAACTTGGGATAGGAGGGACTGACAGAAGTCGGTATAAGACATTCTACATAACATAAGAATGGGGTGAAGGACGTATTCCAAATTGACGAGTATGCCGTTAAGGAATACGAGACATAAGTAGTATGTTTCAAATCTTTGGCCAAAGTATCGCAAGCTGCTGATTGCGTTGTCCTGAGTCACCTGGTCTAAGGGATGAGATGCCAATGAATAATGGTAACAGTTATTCAGTTAGGTTCCTTGGACAGAGCATTCTGAATCCTAGAATAGGGAAGAGAACCGCAAGAGTGTTGTGTTAAATGAAAACGCCAACTCTTATTACTCATGAATAGATCGGTAGATTACCGAGTCATGGAATGAATAGATCGGAGGTACTCCGAGTCATTACAGCTGCATATGGTTATCTGTTATAAGAATGGTTATTTGATTTGTGAGTTCTAAATTATGTATTTAGAACCAGGAAGCATTTATCAAAAAAAAAAAAATTGACTTGTTCTATTGTCTAAAATGAAGATGTTACATCTTGGTATCAGAGCTGAAGGTTGCAACTCTTGGGCCTATCGTGTCCATAATCTGATAAAGACCTGAATTTTCTTGTAACAGAAAATGGTTAGAACAAGGGGGAACGCGTTGCGAATAATTCTCCACCGTATGAAGGAGGGGCAACAACCTAGAAACTTGATGAGATCCTTGCTGCCTGTTGGACACAAGAGATCGCTTAGTTGTACTTGAACAATGCAGGTGATGGGAAATGAGGAGGATGAAGAAGCTGGTAATGACAATCAGCCACCTCCCGAGGACATCCCCAATATGGGTGTTGATGTTAATGCTTTGGGAATGCACTGTCCCAACTAGAAAACAAAAAGGCCGATTAGCGTGCAGAACTCACTAATGATATAAAAAGGATAAGTCCACCTAAGTATGATGGCACCACATTAGGAGATGGAGCTAAGAACTGGCTCAGTGAAATGGAGAAGTACTTTGCAATAAGGAACTTCTCAGAGGAAACCAAAGCTATTTGGGGAGCCTATCAGCTTTCCCACGAAGCATCTTCATGGTGGGATAGCCGTAAAGCTGAACTAAACATTGATGAGACCAATATTACTTGGGATCAATTTAAAGGCTATTTTAGGCAACGTTGGCTGCCACAACTTTTCTATGATCAGAAAATGACAGAATTTCAGAACTTAGCTCAAGGGAAGCTAACGGTAACTGAATTCTGGGAGCGGTTTACAAAACTCCTCAAGTATGTACCGCAGTATCAAACTGACGAGAAGTTCAGAATACGGAAATTCATCATGGGATTGAATCCCGTGATAGGGGGAGAGGTCGATGTTCACAGTCCAACCACTATGGAAGGAGTTGTTGAAAAGGCCATAAGGCAAGAACAGAAATTAAAGGCTATTTCTGCTCATAAAGAGGAAGTGTGGAAGAAGACTGCAAATCCTTCTTCAACCTCTCTTGCACCCAGAAAAGGACCATGGAAAAAGTTTGGAAACAAGAGTAAGTTTCAAGAGATAACAATAAGAAATCAGTAGTAATTAAGCCTGCTGAAATGTAAGAGATAATTTTGCCAAAAATTATAACAATGGGCAGAAGCCCTATGGAGGACAACGTGACAATTACAAGGTTGGAGGCAATTTTGAGCCTAAAAAGGGACTTGTAGGAGGCTGCTACAATTGTGGCAAAGACCACTACGCTAATCAATGCCCTTTAAAGAAGGATGATCATAATCAACAACATAAGATACATGCTTTGCGATGTGAGAGCAAAGCAAGTCTGAAAAGCAAGTAACACCTATAGAAGTTCCTGTAAGTTATTTGGCATACCCACACTATTCTTTTGATACAGAGCTACTTGAATGTTTTATTTCTAATAAACTTGATTCTAAACTTAAAAGAAAAGGTGGAAAAATGGATAAATCTTGGGTACTCGTATAGTATGGTAATAACTCTGTTCATACAAAGTGAGTATGTGTATTTTTGGGGCGCCTTGACTTACCTAACTTCTCCACGTGGTTGACCTCTATGTTACACCTTTGGGATCGTATGACATTGTTATCGGTGTCAATTGGTTAGCTGACCATAAAGCAAAGGTAGATTGCTATGAAAAGAACATAAAATGTTTAGATGATCAGCTGGAAACAACAGAGATTCAAGGTGTGAAACGGGAAATTTCAGTTAGAAAACTGTCAGCTATGCAGCTTAAAAAGGCTAAGAATAAAGGATGTACCCTTTATGCAGTAAAGATATCTGAATTTTCAGAAGAAGATGGTGATAACATGAAGCAATTTCCTCTGTTACAAAGTTTCAGGGATGTTTTTCCTGAAGAATTACCAGGGTTACCACCCAAGAGAGAATTTGACTTCACCATCGAAATCAAACCGGGATCAGAACCTATTTCCAAAGTGCCTTATAGGATGACTACTACAGAGTTAGTCAAGCTTAAGGCACAGTTGCAAGAACTTTTGACAAAAGGTTTGATTAGACCAAGTGTTTCACCTTGGGGTGCGCCTGTGATATTTGTGAAAAAGAAGGATGGAACACTTAGGCTGTGTATTGATTATCGGATGTTGAACAAAGCAACAATCAAGAACAGATATCCACTTCCTAGAATCGACGATCTATTTGATCAGATGCGTGGAGCAGCGGTTTATTCTAAGATAGACCTTCGATATGGTTATCATCAGTTAAGGATTGGAGAGGAAGATATTCATAAAACAACTTTCCAAACAAGGTATGGACATTATGAATTCACGGTTCTACCCTTTGGATTAACCAATGCACCCGCAGCCTTTATGAACTTAATGAACAATATTTTTCAAGAATATCTGGACAAGTTTGTACATGTATTCTTGGATGATATTCTCATTTATTCTAAAATCGTTGAGGAGCACAATGAGCATTTGAAGATAGTTTTGGGAATTTTGAGAAAAAGAAATTTGTATGGTAAGTTATCCAAATGTTCTTTCTTTGATTTAGAAGTTCACTATTTGGGTCATGTCATAAGTACAGAAGGAATTTCTGTAGATCCTTCAAAAATAGTGGCAATAACTGAGTGGCCTGCACCAAAGAATGTGCATGAAGTAAGAAGCTTCATGGGTCTTGCTGGTTACTATAGAAAATTTGTAAAGGATTTTTCTAAAGTAGCTGCACCAATAACTTCATTGCAAAAGAAGGATAAGAAATTCATATGGAATGACAAGTGTGAAGTGGCTTTCAAAAGTCTGAAAGACCAGTTGACTTCTGCACCTATATTAGCTGTACCAGACCCTAATGGGAGTTTTACAGTTGTAACGGATGCTTCTGGGGAAGGCCTTGGAGGTGTTTTGCTACAAAATGATCAAGTCATTGCATATGAAAGTAGAAAACTCAAGTTACATGAGCTGAATTATGCCCCTCATGATTTGGAGCTTGCTGCCATTGTTCATGCACTTCAAGTCTGGAGACACTACTTACTTGGGAAACCTTTTGAGTTGAAAACTGATCACTTAGGGCTGAAATATATTTTTACTCAGCCTAATCTTAATGCCAGACAGAGAAGGTGGTTAGAATTTTTATCACAATATGATTTTGATATTAGCTATATCAAAGGGAAGGAGAATAGAGTAGCTGATGCTCTAAGTCATAGGAGGCACATTTCTGCTCTTATAACATTAAGAACTCAGTTTAAAGATGAGGTAAAAAGTGCCTCAGAATTAGATGCATACTTTCAGCAAGTAAAAGCAGCGCTTGCTGCAGAACCTAATGATGAAAGGTATAAAGGTTTTCATATTGATAATGAAGGAATCTTGCATTATGAAAACAGGGTATATGTACCTATGTTGAATGATTTGAGAAAGAAGTTGTTAGTTGAATTTCATAATTCACCTTTCTCTGGACACCCGTATCACAAAGATGCTTGCTGATCTAAAGCAGCAATACTTTTGGAAAGGTATGAAAAAGGATGTCATAAATTTTGTGACCCATTGTTTGGAGTGTCAGCGGATTAAGGTAGAACATATGCACCCTGCTAGACTGTTATATCCTCATAGCATACCGCAGTACAAATGGAAAGTAATAACCATGGATTTTGTACAAGGATTACCCATGTCCAGGAATAAACATGATGTTATCCTGGTAGTTGTAGATAAACTGACTAAGGTAGCTCATTTCATCACTAGAAATCTAAGGGATGATTCACCAGTGTTGCCAAAAGATTCGTACACAAAATTTTCAGATTACATGGTGTACCAAAATTGATTATATCTGACAGGGATCCAAGAATGACGTCAAGGTTTTGGCAAACGCTTAATACAGCTCTTGGAACGAAACTAAACTTCGATTCGCATATCATCCGAAACGACGGACAAACCGAGAGGGTAAATCAAGTGTTGGAGGACATGTTACGAATGTATTGCATGGATCAACAGTATAAATGGGAAGAGTATCTTCCATTAGTTGAGTTTGCATACAACAACACTTATCACTCATCTCTTAAAATGGCACCATTTGAAGCACTTTATGGAAGAAAGTGCAGAACTCCTGTTAGTTGGGATAGTGTTGAGGATAGAGTGGTAATTTGACCAGAGATTCTCACGCGAAATGGAACAATAAGTTAAGTTGATTCGTGAACGATTAAAGGAAGTAGTAGATAGGCAGAAGAGCTATGCTGACCTTAAGCGGGTTGATAGAAGGTTTGAGCTTGGTGAGAATGTTTTTCTTTGTGTTAAACCTAGAAAGAGTTCTATAAATTTTGGCAAGGCTACCAAGTTGTCACCTCGATTCATGGGACCTTTCAAAATTGTCAAATAATCAATCCTATAGCTTATCATTTAGCATTATGACCTGCTTTATCTCGCATGCATGATGTTTTTCATATTTCTTTGCTTAAGAAATACGTTTCAGATCTGTCACATGTTTTAAATTGGAATTCCTTGCAGGTCCAAGACCCAGGAATAATCGTGGTTAAACCCACACGAGTGTTGGAAACTCGCCAATTGCATTTAAGAAATCATGAAATACAGAAATGTAAGGTCCAGTGGGACCAGTTTAACGAAGAAAGTGCAACTTGGGAAAATCTGGAAGAGATGAAAATTGCTTTTCCTTCTCTTTTTCAACAAAATGAAATCTGTTGACAAAACATTCTTTTATGAACTTATTTTTTTAAGTATTTATGAAAGCCAGATGAAGGCAAACATTATTCAGGTGAATAAAATGTGTTGTGACATTGATTTCTGGAACTATTCAAGTTGGAAAATAGTCGCATTGATTTGTGAACTAATAAATTGGTTGACCTGAAGGTTAATTGAATATGTAATCATCGGGATGATGAATCTTTTTAGGAGGGAAGCATGTAACACCCTGAACTGTTGTTACTTCCTCCTAAGCATACAAGTGTTGATATGTGATTTCTTTGTAAAAGGATGTGTTCCTTTGATTGAGAAGTCGTGCTTGATATGTACTGTATCTTCTTTGCAGATTGCAGATCTTTGACTGAGTCGGAATATGATTGGACTCTTTTATTTCTTTCATTTCACGCCTGAGTTTAATCTGATCTCGGAATGAATTATGGAGTTATCCATCTATAAGACCTAGCCTTGGATCAGTGGAATTGATCCAAGTATTGCTTTAAGTTTGTTCGTGATGAATTAAAATTACAGACCTTGAGCAGGTTGCAAGGTCTGGATGCATTGAGTAAGCTAGTCCAGAGTATAACTCAGGTTGATCATGTGAAATGGATTGGTTCCCGATATCGAAGTATATCTGGAAGGTCTTGATCGTGGACCAGGTAATAATTCAGTTACATATAATTCTATAGCCTAATGGTAGTACAGGAGTGAACCCTGTTCGAGAATGCATGTTGTAGGTTCTTTTTCTGAGCATATGAAATGTTAGACCTAACTGGAATTATTAATGTTAGTAACCTAAAACTAAACCTAACCTAGGGGTTAGATTAGTGTAAATCTAACCTAGACCTAGGCTAAGAGCTAATGTTCTAAGTTAGTATCTATGTTCTAAGAGGTTAGACTAGGTGTTATCCTAAATCCTAACCTAAGTTACTAACCTAACTATTGAGCAAGGATTAAGGGGACCTATGGAGGGGTGCGAACCATGGGCGGCAGTTTCTATGTTATTAAATGTGGGGATAAGCATGAGGGACAGGTAATTTGGTGGAGGTTTTAAAATGGCTAACTTGAGCCGACGTGGCAGGTCGCCAAAGTTAGAAATGGTCTTTGGTATGCATTTGTCCATCGCCAACTATGGTGGTCGGTGGTAGTGGAGATTGAGCGGGAAAATGGGAGTAAATGCCATTTATGGACTCGGTCTTCGAGCTCGAGATTTCATGGGGAAGCATGCAAAATGGAAAGTTAATAGTTTATTGGGTTTCGCATGCGCTCCGATTTTCCTTCTTCTTCTGCTTCACCGGTTCTTCGCACTCGCCTTCTTCTTCTTGGTGTTGCATGGCAAGTATGAGCGTAACTATCTCTTTCCTCCGAGGAAAATATATAAGTCATGGAAATAGCAAATTTTTTTTGGTGGCTCTAACTTGGAAAATAAGGAGAAGGTTCGAGCTCTTTCAGTGGTCTGCTTCGAAATATTAAGCAAATATCCAGGCATGTTAGGCCCTAACCTTTAAAAATATTGCTTTCTTTCAATTGATTTCATTAGAACAACTCTGTTCAAATGATTTATGGGTTTAGATGATTTTATGGTAGCTACGGGTGATTTTGTTACTGTATCTTCTTGCTGTTCGATTTTCAAATTTAACCCTTGATGGGTGTGTGTTGTATTTCAAACTGTTACTCTGTTTTATTGTGTTTTACATTCCGGCGTAAGTCTGTGAAACGTATGCTTGAAGGGTACTTATCCTGCTCTGTGAGAACCCGTGCATGTTTCCCTTGCTGGGTTCAGGCTACAGTAGAAGCTTGTTGTTGATACTTGTTGATTGAGGCTTGTTGTTGATTCTTGTCGGAAAAGATACTGATGGACATTTTGTTCAGTTAATTGGACTTCTGTGTAACTTCTGTTCGAGGTTATTAAGGTAGTGGTTACTGAATCTTATTGGGTTTCACTTTGCTATTTAAAAGTTATTTGTGAATGGATAACTTGCTGTGTTACAGTACTTCATTGCGACCGTGCTGAAGTTGTTTTTCCCTTGCATTGTGGTTATGGGATGCAACCCGTTGATAGAATGCAATATATATATTTATTGTACTCGAAACGACTCTGTGGAGTCCATTGAATGATTCGTAAATTGTGGACCACTGTTGAAACTTATATATATATATATATATATTTGAATATTGGTAATTTGATTTTTATCTGAGTCTTGGAGGAGTAACAAGTATTACGACCTCTGTTATTTTGTAATGAATACCTTCGTGTTGCAAGGAATTTTTGGTACAGACTCTTTGGGTGTATTTTTATGTTTCCTTTCTGTGCAAACTTGTGCGAAAAATATTGATGCGGCTCGAGTTGGTTTCCTTGTTGTGAAATCAGTAGTTATCTTTTGTTTATGCCTGATTTTTTTAAATGTTTACCATTGATTGGCACAGTTGGAATCATTTTCTATTATTTATCTTGTTACTATTGTTCGGATTCAGTTGAATCCTTGAAAGGTAACCAGTGTATTTGCCTCAAATTAAGCCTGATTTGGTACACTGTTGTTTTTGTCACTGTTGGAGTTCCTTGAGTATGGATAGATATCATGTGTCCTGGCTCTGTTGAAGTGAGTCGCGAATACCATACTTTAAACTCTGAATGCGTCCAGATGAGAATAGATATGTTATGGTTCCTTTCTGTTTATTCTAGTCAGATGAGGCTGTGCATGTTGCGGGAATTCTGTGTGATTATCTCGGCATAGTCTTAGGGAAACATCAATTGCTTAATGCCATGGAGTCTATTGTTGACTACGATATAATAGAAGTTCTTTGATTTCGACCTTGGGTTGAAAATCCTTACTGTGTTTAAGTAGGGACTAGCATGGGCTGTAGGTTGATGTAAGGGATTGTTGGCATGTTTACGTCTTACATGTACATGTATACCTATTCATGAGCTTGATTGAACTTAGGAGTCGTCATTGCACCTCAACAGGAAATGGCAATGAATATCCTCTTGTATGTCGCTTTGTGTGGGAGGTCATGCAGAGTCTGTTTGGTAGATAGTCATCACTATTGGCGTGTTAGCTACTGTACGGGAGTTTTGTTATATTTGATTTTATCAAAACAGTGGTTCTCCTTGTGGCTCGTCTGACTTATTCGTATGCATGTAAGGTGAATGCTTTCCATTTGAGGAGATGGTACAATCATGAACTTGTTGAAGGGAAATATGAATGACTTGTTTTCTTTCTCTTCTGTTATGAAAATATATGTCGATATTTTTATTTAACCGTTGGAACTGTTTTTAACATATTGATGGAATCATGATTTGTTATGATATTCCTTTTACTGTTGAATGAAATGATCTGTCTGAGGTTTGTTGTTTTTGGAATTCAGATGGATAAATGATTAGAATACTTTCATTCTTCTTGATCCCTAATATTTTGATGAAATATTTGAGAAGTATTTAGGACTATTCTGTAATGATAATAGAGTTACACATTTGTAGTCCCGCTATCTCGCAAAATAAAAACAAGGGACTCAAGTGTAGATAGATAAAACAATTTGAGAGATAAGGCTAAATTGATAAGAAAAAGAGGACTTACCATCTATGCGAGGTTTAGAACTTACCTCCGTTGGTGCTCCGGCCCTGTGAAAGACATTCAAAATCAAATTAAGGGGGCTATTTATATAAAATGAAGTCATTTTACTATTCATTTGCGCGGATTGATTTGATAGATTTTTGAGCTCTAGGACCCACAATGACGGTTTTCGATGAGAGTATACTCAAACTGTTCGTGGTGAGATAGTGATCATGCCTACGAGAGTGGAACATTGACTCATGAAGTCTCATGTTAGTTCTTCTTGATTTATTGTTTTTAGACCTAAAATGTGGAAATGATGAAATATTTTACTTGGGGGTCATTTTTGAAAATGTTAGTTTTAAACGTGTCTTTAGGGGGGGTGCCCATAGGGTAGGTTTTCATTTTAGCAAAAATGGTGTATTTACTTATTTTTAAGCATTTTGGTAGGGTATCTAACCCATTTAAGTTTGTGGGATAGGACCACCACCCTGTGTAGGGCGGCGGTTACGGGACCACCACCTTAGAAGGTGGCGGTTACTGGAACCACCGCTCTACACAGGGTGGCATTCCATGATAGAGTGACAAAACAATGCTTTACCTTATTTGTTTTTGCATTTTTTACACTTTCACATGTTTTTAGTAGTCTTTTTAATTGGGATTTGATACTATCTCACTTATTTTTGTGTTTTTGGGTGTATGCAAAAGAAGGAGGAGTACATTAGTTGGAGTCAGGAGAGGGAGTTTGATTGGCTCCCAGTAGTGTTAGAGGCACTCTCCCAGGCAGAGTGGGATACTCTCTAGAGGGCTGGTATTTGGAGGATTGCCCAGGTCCCTCACGTTGCACCTGCCAGTCACATATTGTGTGACTTATTTTCATACTAAGACATGGATTGGAACACCTTCTGATTGCCAAGAGTTAGGGGTGAGTGGTTCATCACCCTGGAGGATGTTTACCGTATCTTGGGGTTCCTTGGGTGGTAGCTATATCTCTTAAGACAACAGTATCTAGATCACAAGTGGTTCAGTGGGCCACCTACATGGGAGATGTAGTTGTATCGATGGGATCAAAGAAGGGCATGAGGATCCAATCTATTATTGAGTCAGACATTCCCTCACTCCACAATGCCATCATGGGCATCCTTGCATCCAAACTGATCAGGGACAAGGGAGGGGATACCCTCTTATATTGTTGGTCCCCCATTATTGCACAAATTGAGGGCCATGGACGTATCTATGCTTGGGGAGTAGATATCCTTGGGACTACCTACCATGATTTATACAGGGTAGTCTGATTACAGGGATAGTCACTAAGCCACCCGACTCTTGTCATGAGTTGGGTGTATGAGCATATCACCCCATATGGGAGAGGTGTAGAGGTGGAGGATCCCGGGGCCGTTAGAGCAGTGAGGTAGATAGGGATGATAGTTCTTAGAGCACCCTACCAGCCAGTGGCTTCTTTGACCACTACAGACATGGAGGCCACTCCTTATCAGGCTATGGTAGGGGTATGGGGGAGGATACCGTTACAATGATTTTTTGTCGACTACCAAATAGTTGATAGACATGGTGGGGAAGCTTGAGATTTACTCCTTTGACATAGTACCACAGCAATTTTGGCCTCCCCTACAATGCCGACATGATTCCTCCAACGGTGAAAGTGTACAAATCTATCCATAAGGCTCATGGAGGTCCTAGAGGATAGGGTTGGACCATTGTTACTCCCCGTGTTCCTATTGCAGCCGGGGAGGGTGGTATGTGCTTGAGGGAGATCCGGTGCTCCTCAAGCACCCTTACTACGAATTACGCCAATCCCGCCCATACAGCAGTGATGAGCCCATTAACATGGACTCCGAGTCTGAGGAGTTCACTGGGGGAGAGATAGAGGAGGAGACAAAGGAGATGGAGATTAGTGAGATGGGTGGGGAGATGATAGTGATCCCGAGTGGCATGATACCCAAGAGATCCTACGGGCCGAGAGGGTGGAGCGAGCATAGAGAGGGTGACTCTGGTTTTAGAGGAGTTTCTCTCTTAGGACTTAGGTGGAGATGGTGAGTCTATTGCAGGCCATCACATTGCCCTAGATGTGGGAGAGGGACACTAGTCAGTGGCGACATCAGTGGCGGGTGTGGATCCTAGAGATCCTTCCTGGAGGCTTGGCGATCCGAGTGAGTTTCCACTCTTCTCTTGACATTTGTTTTAGTTAGAATTGTTTTAGTTTGTTATTTCTCTTTATTTTTTTATTCTTGGTTTTATCATTGATAATTTTCTAACTTGTTTTCTCCTTTGGTTGCAATAACTGCTGATGAGTGGTGAGACTTGATTCACCGAGTATGTACTGATACCTTACTTCTCCTCTCGAGAAAGACTCATGCTAAGCTTTCCGTGGATGTGGGGATCTTTCAATAGCTCATAGGCATACTGATGCTTTTTCCTCTATCTAGCACATGGCAAAGATCATGACTTCTCTCCACATGGAGGTAGCTAGATATAGGATAGCCGAGCGCTTGATGAGGAGGAGTCATTCTCATAGTGATACAAAGAGCTAATGGTCGTGACCGCGAGCCCTCAGTACATTTGGAGTTCCAGCATAGCTAGAGTCCTAGGCATGGTCATGCACCCTCTGAGGGATTCCATAGGGATTGAAAGACCATTTTGTAGCATTTTTTCAGATGTCTATACGAGTGTTTTTGTACTTTTCGGGCTCATTGAGCATTTTGACCATGCCTGGGCATGGCATGATGGCATTGATATATGAAACTTGATATATATATATATATATATATATATATATATATATTTTGATCTAGACTCTTAGCATCTAGAATTTCGTGACTCGTTTCCACATGTGTACTTAGATATTTTTAGAATATTTGTTTTCATGTTTTGAAATGTATGCAATGGATAAGAAATGATGGTAAACATGATGTTTTACTTTTTATGCTTTTGTAAAGATGATATGAGATGATACTAACATATGGTAGTACTGAACTTTTGAACTCTTTGGGCAATGTTTGTAATTTCTTCTTATGTTGGAAAAACGTGATGAATGCATAGTGATCAAGAGATGAACTTGCCCCAATCCCAAATCCACGCAACTAGTAAGATGCGAGGGCTCAACACCAAGAGTTAGGAAGGGCACAAGTTGTATGAGTTTGATTGAATGGAGTGATGAGAGACAGAAAAACCAGTAACAACAACCAAATTTGGACCTACACACCTACCCTATTCAGAACTACTACCATGCTTAGAAGGCCACTTACTTTCCAATTTATCTAGACTTAGATTCATAAATGGAAACTTGGTTGACAAAATCTGGTTTTGAGGATTTGATCTCTTTAGAATTTAGATATTTGGATATCTAATTTCTCTTAATAGAATTTGATTTGTGTTTTAGCATACAAAGATTTTCTCATTTTTGTGACTAGACCCCCCACACCCTACCTCACTCCACTATTAAGAAGCATGGGTTTGTCACCAAAGGCAAGATTTAGGCGAGTAAGGGAACTTCTTTCCTTTCCCAACCTCACAACACTAGTAAGAGATATGGGCTTATCACCGAAGGTTGATGGGGCAAAGAAGTGTGTAAAAAAATATTTTGTTTTCTTGGTGCTTTGGATTTCATTTGATTTTGACATTTCTGATCTATGACTTTGGGATATCCTTTCATTCAAAGAGATTTAAGAGGGATAGATGTGACACCAAGAAGCTTCTAAAACAGACTGTAGGCAAGGAAAACTTCACCTAGTAGAAAGAAAGAGTGAAGCCAAGTATGTAGGCCTTGGTATGGTTTTCATCAATGATTATCCATCGAACTTGATGAGAAGATTTGAAAATACTTGATGATGTTTGAAGAGATGTGTTTTGAATGCTTTTTCTAATATGTTCAGGAATTTGTAATGCATTGTTTAAGAGCAAGTTCTGGACTACCACTTTTACAAAATTGATAGAATGAATTAGCTAAAAGACTAATGTAATGTAGGTAACTATAATGTAAGAGTGGTGATTTTGATGTTTTATATGTAAAATTGTTTAAGATGCAAGGAATTGATAGTTTCACCGAATTCCTCACCCTCTAGTGTGCACAAGAGATATGCACCATTTCCATATTCTTTTATGACTTGGTATGGGCCCAACCATTTGGGCCCGAACTTTCTTCCTTTGTTAGTTTTCTTATCGATCCGGTTGTCTAGTCTTAGAACTAGATCTCCTTCATATATTTCTCACTCATAGAATTTTTTATTATATTGCCAAGACATCCAAATAAAGATAGGCTCTATGCCTTTGTTTGGCATTTAGTCGACCTCGTCAAGGATTTCTAGTTGAGATAGGCATGCCTCCCTATAAACTTCTTCAACCAAAATCCCTTGTAATGAGATATAGAGACTGGGTATTTCAACCTCAAGCGGAGAACTACTTCTACCCCGAATACCAAAGGTGAGAGAAAGGAGTTGTTCTGTTGGTGTTCTTACCGAGGTTTGATGGGCCCACAAGACTAGGTATAGTTTTAGATGTCAATATCACTTATTCTCCTTGATTTGTTTTGAGGAGATTAGCTTTCAACATTTTTGTCACTTCACCTACCTATTGGCTTGAGGATAGTAAAGAGAGGTTATATGATGGTTTATCTTGAATTTTCTACATAACTCACAAACTTTGTCATTTTTAAAGGACGTGTCATTATCTAAGATAATGACTTGTGGGACACCATACCTGTAGATAATTTGGTTCAAAATGAATTTGGCAATTACTAAACACATACGGTGGTGAGAGGCATGGCCTCCACCCATTTGGTAAAATATTTTGTGGCTATAATTATAAAATTATGGCCATCAGTTGATGAGGGAGAGAACTTCCCTATCAAGTCTAGACCCCACATGGAGAAGGGCCACAAAGTCACTATTGGTTGCAGGGATTGTGCTGGCATGTGAATCTCATGAGAGAATTCTTGGCATTTGTGGCACTTATGTACAAATTCCACTACGTCATGCTCGAGAGTGGGCCAAAAATTTCCCACCGATGTATTTTGCGAGTGGTGGCATGACCACCGAAGTGGCCTCCATATATTCCACTATGGTATTCATAAAGAATCTTCTTGGATTCTTTTGTATCAATGCATCTTAGAAGAATGCCGTCAAAGGCTTTACGATAGAGTACCTATTCTAAGACAACATATTTAATGGTAATAATGTGTAACCACCTTCTTTTTGTGACGTGGCACCTTCCGAGTATTTATGGTCTATGATGAAATTGATGATATCTCGTATACCGGGGACATGTGGAGATGGGAGGCCTAGTTTCGATGAAGTATATACACTCATCGGGAGAAGTCCAGATTCACCGATTACATCCATCTAGTGGATTTTCAGCCACCAATCTGCAATGAATTTTTTCCCTTAATGGATTTTTGGTTTATGAATTTCAACTCAAATTCACCCATTAAGGTTATGAAATGTCCAACCTTTTTAGATAAAGACCCTTGTGTGAGAAACGTTCGTAAATGATCTATCTTTACAATGACCCTTGTTTCTTGGTTTAACATGTAATGTCTTAAACATTTTTTTCAAAGACTATGACAAGGCATTCTCTCTTTACCTATGTATAGCGTGTTTCATAATCGAGCAACGTTCGGCTGATGAAATAGACCACACATTCCTATTTATCATTATCTTATTGAGCCAACATGCAGGTCAGTGAGACATGAGTGGCTCATGAGTATAGGATCAAAGGGTGGTCTGGTTTGGGAGGAATTACCATGGGTGGAGACAACAAGAAGTGTTTAACTACTTCAAAGGCCCCATTGCATTCTTCAGTCCAATCAATGCTATAATATTTCTTTAATAGATTGTTGATTGGATGAATGAAAAAACTTAGATGTGGGATGAACCTGTGGATTATGTTGAGTTTCCCAAGAAATGACCTGATTCCAGACTCATCTGATAGTGGGATCATTTAAAGAATAACACGTATTTTGGCTGGATCAACATCAATCCCTCATGAACATATAATGTAGCCTGAATTTTTTCCTCTGTCACACCAAACACGCACTTCTCTGGATTTAGTGGGACGCCATATTCAATTAATCGTGAGAGGATGATACGGAGCACTTTTGGATGATCACAATATTTCTTGGCCTTGGCCAACAAGTCGTCCACATATTATTCCATAATTTTATGGATAAGATTGTGGAATATATATGTCATTTCCCACTGGTACGTAGCGTCGGCATTCTTAAGACCAAATGGCATGACGGTGTAGCAATAAGCTCCCAAGGGAGTTATGAATGTAGTTGTGGCTTGATCCTATTCAAATATTTTAATCGATTATATCTTGAGAATCCATCCATGAGGGAAAACAGTTCAAATCTAGTTTTTGCATCAATGATAACGTCAATGGATGGTAATGGGAAGTCATCCTTGGGACAAGCTTTGTTAATATCTTGAAAATCTATGCAAATGCATACCTTTCCATTCTTTTTGAGAACAGAGACAATATTAGACACCCATTGTGAATATTCAATGGGCTTGATGAATCCTACTTGGAGAAGTTTTATTACTTCCTCTTTTACCATGAGAGCCACTTTTGGCTTCATTGGTCTTGACTTCTGTTTAATTGGCTTCACATCTAGCTTAGTGACAAGATTATGTACCACGACTTGTGGTGCAATGCCCGTCATTTCTTTATAATTAAATGCAAAAGCCTTTTGATGTTCTTTGAGGATTTGGGTGTGTATTTCTATCTCCTATAGAGTTAATGAGGATCCCAACTTTAAAATTTTTGGTTCTTCCTCCATTCCAATGTTTATATCAATGGTTTCTTCTATTAAAGAAGCATTACCTTCTTCAAATTCAGGTGGGGCTGGAGGTAGTTCCAAACTTTCTCCATCTTCTATCTCATAGATATCGAGATCCTTCTATGGAGGAGACTCTATCATGGGATTTCCAAAATAGGAAGAGGAATGTGGTATTAAGGAAAGATCAACTATACGGTGAGCAAGGTGTAGCTCTGCATAGGTGTTTAGATATTCGAGAGTGACTCTATCATCGTCAAAGCGATCTACGATGGAAAAATCATCCTCAGCCTCTCCATGAGTTAGGAGTGAGTTTGTTGGTATTTTGCGCACTAATGGCTTAGTACGAAGTGATACCGTGAAATTTGTATCCTCCAAGTCACTATTTGGGGTGAAATGGGAAGCTGAGGTTGCTATTGAGTCTGTGAGAAGGTTCTGCTCTCGTGGGATTGCTTCAATTGATATGAAGCTAAATCCCTTACTTAGATCTAATATTGTTGTCTTATAGAGTTGTAAATGTTCAGCCCTAGTTTCATATACCTCAGAGACTTGGTTTGTAACCAATTGCGAGTCTCCTAGCACTCTAATGTTGTCGACACCCATTCTTTTAGCTAGAATGAGGCCAAGGAGGAGAGCTTCGTACTCAGCCCCGTTGTTTGTACATTTGAAGTTTAATTTAAAGGTGAAAGGTTGGATCTTTCCCTCAGGTGAAGTAAAGATCACTCCCGCCCCAGCTCCAAAGTGACATCTAGCTCCATCAAAGTGGAGAGTCTAATAATCATTTGGAAAAATGGATGTTGAGATATTTGTTGTATTTATTTCTTTTTCTTTGGTTACTTCTACCATAAAAACTTCATCGATGGAAGAGAATCAATTCCCGTGGTTTGTCCCATACACATGGGATCAAATGGTAGGAGAATAGGTAAGTATTTCTCCAACAATTTGACAATTTTGGCAATAGTCCCTAGTGAAACCATTTTTATAACATTGGTCTCATTCTTGAGTGCTGAAATGTCCTCGGCTGGATTGGTAACTCCCAACTCCATGGTGGGTATAAACTCTTCTTTTTGTTTTGAGTTAGTTGGCTTGATGAGTTTATTTGTTGGGAGTTCAAACTCGGAGTGAATGCTCGGTCTCTTCTTCAAATTGACTAGGTGTATATCAAAGGGTTTTGGATCGCCTTGTGCCACGAATATTTTCCCTAAGTGTAGAAATCTTATTTCTTGGAATAGCATGGAAGGGATTTCCTTCATGTGGTGTATCCATGGCCAACCAAGGATCAAATTATAATTGGTTTCCTAATCTATAATATAAAACTCGGTGAGGACCGTCTTGGGTCCTAAAGTGACTAGTAAAACTATGGTTCCAATCGAAGTGGCCTTGAGGCTATCATAACCTCTTAGTGTATTTCACATTGTGGAACAGTTCGTCTCTCCATATCCTAATTTTTGAAGCAAAGCAAAGGGGACTATGTTAACTATTGCCCCATCGTCAACCATTGCACATTTAACATAATTATTGTAGACCCAAACTTGTAAATGTAAAGTTGGGTTGCCTCTTCATGCAACTTCAAAGATTCATTGGCATTTTGATTATATCAAATATAAATTTTGTATCCCTATCTATCTACCCCAGGAGGATAAATGTCAAAGTCCACATGGTTTACTTGTGTTTCGGGGAGGAGTGATGTTGATTATATGACCAAGGCTTAATGCTTCTAAGAGAGCAGCCCTATGGTCGAGAGATTTCTTTAACAAATCCAAGAAGGAGATGTGCGGGAAGGTTTTAGTTAAATCATTAATTAAATCATAGGAACCTATGGGTTTTACCACCATTTGTTGACTGTTGTCTGGTTCCAATGGATAGCTTGGAATAGGTTGGAATGAATAATCCCATGTTCTTGTTATGGTTTCTACGGGTAGCTCGGTGTCTAACTTCACTAAACAACTATTTTAGTTTGAGGTCGAGTTCCTAATTGGGGTGAGACTGGTGGATTTAATGAAGTTGAAGCTTTATGATCATTGTTTCCTATCATGACACCTTTGTTTGTTCCATTAGGATCTAGTCATTTATTGTTGGGGTGGTTTGGGAGTAAATCATTAAAGATCTTGATGGGTGCATTTTGAGGGGAAACTAACCCTACATAAGCATTTCGCATGGGTACTAGAGAATTTGCTAAAAACATATCTATAAAGAGCTGCTTTTGATCTTCTAGCAAGTGTTGCATGAATTTATTGTATTTTCTACAAGTCCTAGTATCGTGGCCTTGAATCTTGTGGAAGCCACAATATAAATTGGGATTATAATTTTTAGGTTGTTGATTTATAATCTGTTGTGGCCTGAAATTATGATAAGGTTGTTGGTTGTTAGAGTTAAAATTTTAGGTTGTTTCCTTTGGTTTTGACTCTGATATCCAGTTGGGTTTCAATTTGGACTTTTTGTTTGAATTTTTCATCGTCATTGTTGTTGTTTCCATGGTGGACGATTAAAATCCACCGTGTTGATTTTGGAGTAAAGCTGTTACTTCACTTATTATTAATAGGTGGCAAATGTTTAGAACGTTTGCCCTTTTAGTTTGGTCGGCCATTACTCCATCTGTTGTAACCCCATGGTTTTTGTTAAGGATCTTAGGTCCTTGATTAGCGTTCCCAGCATTAGGATAGGCCGTGATGTTTTGATTGGGAGTAGTTAATTTTCCATTTGTCCCATATGTCTTACGACCACTATCTATTGTTCTTTGGTCAATTCAGAGAGCACTCTCGAGTACTTCATTGTAAGTTCTTAGTGGGAACTTCTGGACTTCTTCCTTTATCTCTCTATTGAGAGAATTAAGGAATAAATTACATAGTTCCATTTGATCCATGTTTGTAGCACTTACCGATGAGTAGAGAACCGTATGCCATCTTTGAATAAAATGAGCAAAGGAACTCATTATGTTCTTGTTTGATATACAAGAACTCCTTGATTCCCGTTCTAACAATTTGTTCATGTCAAAAGCTTTGATGAATTATGACATGAGTTTTTAAATGAGTGTATTGAGGCTTGGTATTCTATAATACCAATCAATGGCAATACCCTATAAGGTCTTAGGGAATATTTTAGCAAAACCCCATCCTAAGGGATTAACTCCCATATGGCATAGGCCTTAATGTGTGAATTTGGGTCCCCTTCCCTTTGTATTTGGGAAAATCAGAAGAGGTCTTTGAAACATAATGCTTCATATGGTGAAGTCTAGGGATCTTTTAAATATTCTGAATAAGTCCCTAACTATGTAGGCCTCGACCATCGATGGGGCTTGCTAAGGGGTTGAGGTGAAATGGGTTGTTTATATGGCATAGCATATGCATTTGTAGGGACATAAGGGAATCCCTGTGGTTGAACGAACATCTTGGGAGAAGAGAACATGTCCCTTTGTGGTGATTTTGAATAAATATTTAAATAAGGAGGAGCATTGTTCTGGTATGGGTTGTTTGGTGTCAAAACGAGAGGTGTCATGCTTTCAACTGGAGTGGCATTTGAAAACGCAGTCCTAGTTGGTGTTTGTTGTGGGTAACTATAAGGATTTTTAGGAGGCATGCATAACATGCCTGTTCCTGTAAGAAGGTCGACCTAAATGGGATGATGCAGAGGGTTGACGATTTTTGCTTGCCCAAAGTATGAATTTTGTTTTGCTTGAGCAAGTTCCAGCCCTCTAACCTTTTCAGCTAAGGCTGAAATGACCTCCATTGGTGAAGACACAGTACTTTGCCTTAAGGGTGTTCATTGTATAGCTTGAGGTTGTAAAGGGGTATGATACCCTACTATGAATTGGTCATTACCTTGCCAAGCTTCACCGAGGGTATCTCCCATAGCTAGAGGAATGGGGGTGTTTTCCTTGAATAGGGTATTAGAATGTATTTGCAAACTTCCTATTGGTGGATACATGTTTTGGAAATGTTGTTCACTTTTAGCAAAGCATGTTAAGTATTCCTCATCCAAAAAGGAGAGTGGATCTGACTGTCTACCGATCTATGATCTGAACAAGACCTGAGGAGATGAAGTGGACTCTCCAGTAAACGTCATTTTGTTAGAGCCTAATGGCTCTTGGCTGTTGTGTTTGTGCAAACTGATCAAACTCCTCAATTCAAAACGAAGAACTTGAGCTAGTTCTTGAAGGGGAGTTTGATATGAAAAGTAGTTACTTGAATAGTTATCTCGCCCATGCAGAAAGTGAGGGTGATGGTTTCCTATTTGTTTGACTATAGTTTGTTTCAATACCTGAGAGAGGTATACCATATGCATCATATCCCGACATATTCAAGGGGTATATCAATACCCGCATAGTAATGGGAAAGAGCAAAGTTGGACGAGAGAAATGAATAATAATAAAAGGAAGAACTATTTGTTCACGTCAGGTTCACTAATTTTGTTAGTGAAGCTGATGTGAAGGCTAAAGGGGTGGAAAAGATGAAAAGCATATTAATTGGAAGAATAAGTAGAAATATGACTCCAACCGTAAAGGTAGGAAGTTCACGTCAGTTCACCAATTTTGTACGATGGAAAAGTGACATGTGAGCATGGGAATCTATAAGTACCTCTTCCTTGTGCTCCGACCTCCCGAGGTCGTGTTGAGATAGCCGGTGAATGTTTGGATGTGAATAGATTCGATAAGCTAATCGTGTAATCTTATATCCTCAATATGCAATAATGGAATCTGCGAATCTAAGGTGAATAAGTCCCTTCTAACTTGAATTGGTGTAATGTTCTGTTTGGATATAATGGCTGCTCGAAAGGCTTTAATCAATGTCAAGCTCTGCTTTGAGATCCTGTTGCTTGGTTGTTGGATACGTGGGAAGTGACTGTAGGAGCTTCTTATATATCTCTAGACAAGGTCATAAAATGGTGATGGGTGATTTAGTGGATTTGCGGTTGACTATGGGTGGTTTTTTGTCTAGCCCATAAAATATTAGATTGATTAGCTTCTATGTTTAATATGGAGAATTGTACTATAATATCTCGGCGGGAGTGGTGAGGATTTAAATACCGGTGTTCTCAAGCTAGTGTCAATACTTAATCGATTTATAGGCCTATTGGGTTGTGGGATTTGGGGATCACAACCTTGAGTTCATTGTTATTGTGGACCTATTATGGTCATGTGAAGAATCAATCCCTTCTCCCAACTATCCAATAATCGTATGCCTTTTTAGCCTCTATGTTTAGAACTAGAAGTTATATGATTTTCTCGAAATACCTAACAGGTGTTCTGGCAACTTGAATATGTAAGCTAGTATCTATGTCAACGAGGAGGTCTCCCGCATTAGGGTATGGAACCAAAGGATTGCAACCAAATGTTTTCTCTCATTTGAATCCTTACATAGTCATTCAGATTCTTTATCAAGGCAATCTATAGTTTGGATGGTTTGACCATAATGTGTAAGCTTTGTTGTCTTCGATGTTTAATCCTCTTAGTTGCTCACTAATTGCTTGTAAATTTGTTTTTTCTTGAAAGACTTGTATCCCGAGGTCCTAATCTATATCAACCAATGTTGTGGGAACTACGGGTTTAAATACATATTCTCTAGGCTCTCTAGGTCCTATGATTGTTATACAAAATGATTCAAATTTTAACTAAAATTTAATAAACTGATTACAAAAGAAGTATTTACACTATGCAAGCATTCTTCTATTTTTGTATTTTCAATGACGTATTTCAATGAAATTAAAGAGTAACTACTCTAGTATATTTATAAAATGAACAACTAATCTAGTAACAAAATAAAAAGCAACATAGCCTGGTATGGCTATTTTCCTATGCAGTTGTGATTTTATCCTAAATATCTAAGTAGCTATATATTTTGAATTGAAAGGCTCTCGATCCTACCTCAGAAGTGAGGAATGAATCACAGTTTCTCAAAAACTATCAATCCCTATAGCTTCCTAGTGATATTGAGAGTGAACTTTTAACTAAAATGAAATAATTCACTACTCTGTTTGATATTTCATAACTAGAACTTTGATAGCTCAAACTTGGCATTTACAGAACAATGGTAAATCCAATTGTGTGTGATTTTATCCCCTCAATGTGATCTCCTCATTCCTTTGTGTCCTCGTGAATCCAGAAAGTATGTATATGATCGTATCAATAGAGGATGGTATTCGAACAATGGTAGCTTTGGATATAGATCGAATACAATGCGAGTACGAGAGAGATAGCGCAAGTGAATAGAACTTGACTATGCAATTCCTAGCAGGATTTATTTCCAAATACAACACAAGTGTACTTGATATTTTTAGAAACTATCCTTGTTATAAAAAAACTCAGTAACTTTAATGGATTCTAGTCTAGAAATGAATCTATTATATGTTAAACTGATTGTACACGTAGTAGAAATGAAACAAGACTGAAACAAGAAGATCTTATGACATCTAAAATACCAACAATGGAAGCAAAACATGAAAATAACATAATTCTAAGCAATAAATTGAAAAACTAAACAAGAGAATTGAGAGGATGAGGGCCATTTGCTTAAAAACAAGTCAGCTATTTATAACCAATGCATTTACTAGAGGGTAACTCCCATTTGATCTCTTTTACTATAAACAAAGGAAAAACACTATTACCAGGGACCAAAAATATTAATGCAAGCCAAAGTGGTTAAAGGAAGCATGTAAAATCCAAGATTTACATTTGATGCGATCATCGAAGGATCTGGAAAATGCGTACGGAACCGCCACCCCAAGGTGGCGCTTTCATCACCAAGACAACAACGCAAGAAGAAAAGGGAAAAAGGGGAAACAAAGCATGCGAGGGCGAGCGGGGCATGCGAGATACAAGTGTATACTCGGAGAGCCTTTCTGGATTCTGAACACCTTGCAAGGAGACCAGTATCATCATTGGGGCATGTGTAACATCATTCCGATGGTGTAGTACACTACAATTTCGGGTATGTACAGAGCCCAATTCATTATGGTACCCAGAGAAAATATATAGAACCATTCTCTATCCAAATCATGTAAAATCTTAATGAAATGTCTCATAAACACATCTTCATGCTCTACAACAAGCACCCCACATGATATGAAGAAATCTGCTAAGTGATCATTAGGATTTTGTTTTCCATCTCCATAGAACTTCGAAAAAACTTTTCCTGGAACCTTTGAGAAATCTATGAAGTGGAGGAGCCAAACTCAAAGGTCTAAAAACTGCACCCCATGAAACTTGTTGTTATTGAGCCATCTGTACATAAATAAACATCCAAGCATTGATTGGATAAATAATACCAATGGTATCAGGCTATGTTGCAATTGATTTGGCAAAGTATGAATGCTCCTACATATAAAATACTTGATGTGCATGTCCTGGGATTGATGTGGATAATTAAAATTAAATTGTTCTTGTAGATGAAAGAAATGATTAGTTTTTCCCTAAGCATGACTTGCCCGTATAAATGGATGACTTTCCAAAATGAAGGATATTAAAAAGCAATGGGGCAAGCTAGAGAAAATTTATTTCTTAAAAGAAGTTGTTTTACTAAAAAATACACCTAAATTTAATGTGAGGCCATTTTTATAATATGCACCTAACTACAAGTAAGAATAACTTCAATGTGAGCAAGGATTTGGATACATGAAAACTTCTATATATATTTTAATTCTAACATCCAGCTTTATGATAAGCACAACAAACAATCCAAGCACCTAAGTTAGACAACAAATAACTCGAGTCATTTCTCTTATACACCCACAGGATAAGCACAAAATTTTGATTAAATTTCGTTCCTAAGCAGATTTGCCAAAAATGTTGGCATAATTTAATTATCGAGATAAACATATAACTTAGGAATTCATGGGATGAATACCCTTAATTTAATGGTTAAGATCCCATTTTATTTATTTACTTATTTTACGACCTTCTAATCTATATTTGGGGTATTACTTTAGTTTTATAGCTCATGAACCATATCTAAACAACTCTGTAGCATGTAAGCGGTTATACGGCCGTATAAAGAGAATTTTGTAAATAGAAACAACTATGCAAAGGAAACATGTTTGGAAATGAGTAGATAACAGAGCTAGATGTGGAAATAAAAATAAATAAATACTTGGTGATTTTCATAATTCTTATAAAATGAAAAGAAGTGCACTTAGATGAAATTTAAAGATAAAGAAAATTTTACCATTAGCTTTCACTGTTTACACAACAGACTTTAGAAGACATAAAGTTCCAAAAATATTCCTTCTTCTTATTCATATATCAATCATTTACAAAATGGACATCTAAGTATTTCAACAAAATTTCAAACAACCATGTAAAAAGTATAATTGTTGTTTGCAAAATTCCAAGATCCCTTGATCCGTAGGTTTCTTCCTCTATTTATAGTCTCCATAAGGAAAATACAAAAGAGACAATGTCTATTATACTTCGATGAATGTCTAACTACAAAAATGCGAGGAGTTGAGAAATTTTCTCCTCAAAATCCACATTGCATGCCACATATGAGTTTGAAATGTTCCATCATTTAAACAAGAAAAACTAACTCACCACTATCATCAAGTAGTTGACTTTATCAACCAACTTAAAGTAATGATGATTAACTAAATTACTTCAGTCGTATGATAAATTGCATTACTTGATTATATTGAGAAATAATTGAAGAAAGAGAAAAAAGAAGAAAAAGTTGAAAAGGGAGAAGAAGAAGAAGATGATGATGAAGCATCACAAGTTACTCTAGTTGTAGGATTTCCATACTATCTTGATCCTTTTCTTCAGCTCCATCTCTCTCTAAATTCTCAACATTTTTTTTTGATATTCTCTCTATATAAGTCATACTGATCCAACATATACTTTATCACTCTTTCATCACCTTTGCAATGTCTTGTATTTCTATTTTGAAACTGAGCTCTTTCGCAATGGTGCAAAACCTCTAATTTTCCCCATACAAGCTATAAGATAATTGATCTCCTCTTGGATCCTTGATAATTTCTCCATTGAATTACAAGTGAAGGGAATTGTAGCATTATTTATTACTTGTTAAAAGAGTTAAAGGAAATATTCTATCTTTTGGGGTTTTGTGGTATTGAACTTTGTAACATCATAAATTCCATCATATAACTCATCCATAACTTGTTCTATCTCTTCATAAAGATGTTTCATCTCTTAAATCATTTGATCAAGAATCTTCTTCCGAAAGAGAGAGAAAAATTTTCCTATTTACCCTTCTTTATTGATCCTTCGACACATTTTTTTCTTTAATTAATACATTTTTTGGAAGTGAGACAATTTCTTTAATGATTTCTAATTAGATCTCCGCAATTCCACATTCATTATCAGCTTGTTTTTTTAATATTTTCAATTTATCCCATTTATCTTGACATTATTTCATTTTGAAAAGAATTTTTGTGTACAATTCAATAGCTGATTTGGTGATATATCATATCCATTCATCCATAGCCTTATACTTATTACTTGTTTCTTCCATTATAGTAATCAATTGAGGATTTACTTACTCTTCAATCAAGATCTTGGTGGAGAAGATGACCGACAACCTTCATAATTATTTCACATAGATTAGAAGACTGTTCTTTTAGCTTGAAATTTTAGATTTCTCCCCATCAAGCTTAAGAAAAAGTAACTATCAATCAATGTATGTGTATCTTGCTTGAGTCCTTCAGGAGTTACCTCCCTAGAGGAACTTTTGTCATCATCAGATCTTCCTTAGTCAATTTAGATTTTCCCTTACCTATTACCGGGGTAGACACTTCAACAAGTTTTTGTCCCGATGGTTCAATTATAATCCTTGAAGTCACCTTTTCTATCTTAAAATTCCTTCCCTTATTTTATATACTCTTCAATAATTGTAAATCCATTTCCTCTAAATTGACCACTTCCTTAGCACTAGGAAGTGTCTGTGATGCTAGCCATATAGCATAGTCTTGTCTTGACTAGTAACTTCCTTGGAAGGATGCATGATCATTTATTGTTGTACCTTTGGTGCTTCAGAAACAGATATCTCAGAATGAACACCTTTTTAAACTTGTCAATCTTATGAATTACCAATTTATTTTCAATCTCCTTCTCCTCCCCAGTTCTATTATTAACATTACATTTAACTTCCTTTTCTTTCTCAGCTCCCTCTTATAATAGAGGATCTTGAACTAAAGACTCTTAAAATGTCTCCAAATAAGTGTGTCCTTCACCTTCCTTTTCAATCTCCCCTTCTTCTCTTTCCTTAGTTCCCACTAAGACTTTAACTTTCTCTAATGGTTGATATACCTCTTGAAATGAGGACCCTTCCATGGTAGCATCATGTATTAACTCTTTTTAGAAGTTGACTGATCTTGTGAATATGGGGGAAATTTTTAGTGGAGAAAAAGAGGAGGATGAGGAGATGGTATTTCTACCACAATTAAATGGAATATGTATGTAGTCTGGGCTCAAATGTGGCACCACAATTTCTTCTTGTGTGGAAGGAATTTGTATAGTAGGATCAACAAGAGATGAAGACACCAATGAGTGATAATCCTCACTTAGGATAACTTCTTAAATTTATGTTTGCTTCAAAGGTGTACATTTTTTTATGGGATCCTTACTTGAATGTAAGTTTATAGGCCCCCACTACTCTCCCACGGTCCTCATTTTCTCTTGGTTCTATTTTGATTGATTTCAATCATCACAGATTCTTCAAGGAAATAACCTTTATTAAGAATCCAGTTGGAAGTATAGAGTAGAACCATGGATGTTCTTTCAATCATTGTTTTTGAATTTTTATTTATGACTGACAACGGTGTATCATCCCCTCCTCATAATATGAATCAAAATTACATTTCTATCATCTGAGAATTTCTTGGGAATATTTTCCAAGCTAAAGCTTATAATCTACTACACTATCATTTTGTTGTAATCTCTTCTTCTGATTTCAAATGCATCCCAACAATCTAGCCAATAATCCTCCATTCTTTGGGAGATGTGTGTGATCAAATGAGACTATCTTCCATGTAATATTTCTATAATCAAAATTTATTCTAGCCTTATAATCTTCTTGGGTATAATTATGGAACATTTATTTTATAAATTTTTGATCTTTGTGGATATTGCACAATGATAATTCCCATTGACAACTGGAAAGTGAACCACTGATCTATGAAGCCCTTGTTGCAAATCATGAAGTTCCACTAGTTTTCTACATAGTTCAAGTAAAATCCACCTATCACTAGGATACCTTGGGAGTTTTAGTGGTTTTCCTAAGAAACCACAAACCCTTAGATAAGTGAAATGAGAGAACTAAATAAAAATGCATCCATATTGCACAACTGCATTCCATACAACACCATACACCCTCTTCACCCTTAGCTCAGATACATCTTACAGCTTAAACTCATAGAAAAACAAATTATTGACCCATCTATACTCCTTAAAATAATAAGGAAATGCCAATTGTTGATAATATTCATGAACTGGATTCTCATCTAAGGTACCCTAGCTTCGTAACTTGGAAAAAAACATTTTTTGCTACAACATATATTATATAAGAAGTCATCTTAAAATCAAGCATTTTAATGACTCCCGATAATTGGCTATCAATATTATTGTTAATAATTTCATCCCAATTAATCAAATTATTAGGCTTTCTAATCTTAATCATTATGATAAAGTAATACATCCATGTAGAAAAACGCTTAGCATTATTCTCTTTATTGATCCTGCATAATAATTGAGTTATATCATCCACTTCTTGAACCATATCATATCTTATAATAGACTTAGGAAATATTGAGGGATTCTTATTTTCCTTTAAATAATTTAAGTTCATGATCTGAATGACATCAACCATGTTGTTCTCCTAGTATTCATTAGCCTTCTCCATACTTTCCCAGGTTCTTTAGTGTATTATGGATCTTTAAGTAAAAGTTAAAGAAATGGGTGTCAAGCATCACTACTAGATTACCAGAGGTATCCTTGATTGACCTTTTTGAGAATCATAATACTTAGCACATTCTAGTACAAATTAGGCAATTGAACAAAGATTAGGAAAAGTAGATTCTTATATTAACTCACTTCTAGTCAAGGCCTGCATGAGAGGTGTTTGAATTTTAGCCTTAGATATTTCAATCAATTCACTAATGGAGACATTCCCGATTTCTATGTCACTAATTTTAGTAAGCTTGGATACAATACAAGATTCCACATGATAGCCTTTATACTCATACTTCATCTTACTCCATTTTGCTTCACTAGACTTAGCCTTTCTTTGCTTTGGAGGTTTCTTCAATAAAAATATTGGGGTATTCTTGAATAACAACAACTTATTCTTTCCCTAATGACTTCTCAATTGCTTCAGGTGACTCTTCCCTTCCCTCAGACATCTTCTCTCCTTCAAGTAACCATTTTGCTTCAACTACTTAAATATTAGCAATAGTCCCTGCTTTAAATATAGAATTCAAGTCAAGTTACATTATTTCAATTCCATGCAGATATTCAGATTCAATCTGATCATGAAAATGCATTGAGATCCTTTTAGAAGTGGAGTTCAAAGTTCACTTGGAAGAGATCAAGAAAAATAGCTCATTTTGTAATGTATTACAGTTTTTTAGATGCTCTTACTTAAGACTTGAAATTTAAAAAGAAAAAATAATTCAATTTTACGCAATGAAGAATAAGTAAAAGATTTTTAAAACACGGTAATATATGGGAAGTAAATTCCCTTGAAACCCACAATGTATAGGAGTAATCACCCATCATTTTAGTGCGAAGTATATTGTGAGTATTAAGTAATCCAAAACCCACAAGGAAGTAAGAAGTAACAAGGGGTCAGTTTAGCACAACTTACAAGTCTTAAGTCAAATAATTGTAGAAACCTGCAAGTCATTAGAAGTAGGGGTTACCCAAAACACCACAATGTATATAAAGTAATGAGCAATAGGTTTAGTAAAAAACATAGGTTGAGAAGTAGAAGTAGTTCCAAATAGTTAATAACATAACAAGTAACAACTATTCAAATCCATGCAAACAAGAGGAAGAGCAATGTGGTGTTCCAAAGGATGATTACTTTGAAGAAGTGACTACCCCTAACCCTGAGTTGAAGTAATGCAGAAACCCACAATGCTAGATGATACAAGGAAATGTTATGCAGTGTTTCCAAATTACTTTTCTTTCACGAAATAGAGAAGTAAGAGAAATCCTAAACTCCACAATACATAGGAAGTAATGAGTAGTTTGAATCATAGGTAGGTAATACAAAATTTTAACTACTTGATACTCAGAAGGAAGAAGTAACAACCCCACAGAAACCTGCAAGATCACTAAGATAAAACTATGGTTTTGCAAATGATAGAAAATTTAAAGGCATTTCATCAAAAGGTAACAACGGGTCAATGGAACAAGAAAAACCCTAATTCCAAATCACTTCAGAAAACACAAAGAAAAAAACATCCGAGAGGGAAAACAAACAAATAATACAAAGGAAGAAATAAACAAGAAAAGGAAGAAGGAAAATCAAAGTACTAACCTTTCTTGCAAATGGGCCAAATTCAGTTTACACAAATTATCTTTGAGTAAGCACAATACGTGGAACTAACATGTTATTTCTTATGATTCTATATATTCCAACTCATTAATGTAGATCACTTAGATTCCACGTCCACATTGTCCTTATATGCAGGTTTTGAGAATAGGTTAAATTTTTTATTTTTAAAGAAGTAAATCACCCTCAAAATGCCAATAAATTAGTGCTTAGTTATACGGCATTTGAGAGTTACTTTACTTGTTTTACCTTTTGAGAACTAAATTAGTTGGGATTTAATGCAAAGAATACACATAGTTAGTTATTGATTTAACACAATGAAGATATTTTCTTTATGGTGTTTCCAAATTAATTTACTTGATGAATGTAAAGAAGTAAAATTATTTTGATTTAGTGCAAAGGTGAGAAGTAAAATCATCATAGTTTAGCGCAAAACTAAGAAAAATGAGCCATCTTTACGGGGTTCTCAAACAACCTAACTTATCAATTTTAATAAGTAAAAGCACTCATATTTAGCACAAAGAAGGGGACTGTGTGAATTGGGTTTTGGAGGATAAAATAATTATTACTTAGAAGTAAAACACTACAAAACCTGATTTCTTGAGAGAACAAGTAATTTACTTTTCAAGGGATTTTAGAGCACTTTGAGCATATGGGTATTTTATCAACTATCCCGAAGTAACATCCCATAACCTCTTGAAGAATTATAAAGAATTCTTGTAACCCAAATTAGTCAAGGAAATAACCCAAACATAAAAACAACATGAACACAACTCTTCACAAGACATGGAAACTCAAAAATTTTAAAGGGGTACCCCAAAATTTCTAAGTGAAATCTTCAGGACACCACAACCACAATGAAATATTTTGAGGTTAATGGGTGCTAGGAATCATTACTAGGAATATTAATGCAATGAGAAAAGAGTAGAAAAACATGAACTATAAAGAGTTCAAGGAATATAAATGTCTATTCCTAGTAGTCTCTAAGGTCAGCCACAACAAAATATTTACAATCTTAATCATCACTATGATCAACATCGACAAAATATTTTGAATGTAGTGTTCGCTAGGTATCATTCAATGGATATCTATTACTAAACTAAGAAAAGAGTTTTATTACATGGTTTCTTTAGGGGTCAAGCTTTACTTATATTTGATTAGTTTGTTTCACAAATGTGTATACCTCTTTTTACTTATTTATAATTGTACTATATTGGTTGGACTATCCTCTGGTGGAGCCAAGTGTTGCACTACATACCCTCAAGAGGGATCAAACATTATGTAGTTCTCATACTATTTACTATAATTATTAAAAGGAATATATAAATTACACATTTTAATGATAAATGAAATCTCAAAAGCCATGGTGATCTATAATTAGTCAGTAAATGAAGTCTCAAAGGCCATGGTATAATGAATATAAATATAATGAGCACACTCTTTGTAGTGTTAGTATGAACATACAGACTCCAAACCCTATGTATAATCTCCCTTATCATTAAATATCACAATTTCCCAAGATATCACATCTCCCTATTTCCATATGCTTATTTTCAGATTAAGAAATAAAATCCCTGACATCTTATAATTTTAGTGTCAATATATCATTAGCTTATTTAACTAAAACAACTAGAGCCTGTAATTTTAATATGTAATTGTTGCATGTCTTTCCAGAACTATCAAGTAAGTGAAACATTATTCAAAATATTTTTTATCTTGACTTCTCAAATTATAGGTTTTATAGTTCCCAATTCACTATTTTTCAAGGAGGAACCTACACAGATAGAACTCTTTGTATTTTTCCTTTGGCAGTCACATATATGTTTTTATAAAATTGTATTTCCCACAATTTCCTTATGTAAGAAAATAATTACTGTAAACAAGCAAATAATTATTTGTGTTACTATTACTATTTCATCTACTAGAAGTTACTATCACTATTTCATTACTTTATTTTAATTTATAATGAAATATCTATAGAAACCTGATAGTAGTCTAAAATCCCTAAATGAATAACAACCATAACTGAATAAAATATATTTTTTCATCCTTTTCAAAAAAACCCATTTCTTTTCTTCTAGAAATCATTGTTATCAATGTCATGAATTTTATGAAACATTTCTAAGTCCTCTTGCAAAAAAATTCCCATAAAAGTATTTTGCATTATTCGCAAGCACGATACAAACATATTTCAAAAATAATTTAGGGGTTGGTAGATGTCAAACCCTATACCTTGAGAAGTATTTTTCAAAGAGCGTTAAAGAATAGAAATATTTGACTACTGGAAGAACATAATATAGGGTTTCATTGAAAAGGCTATGGAAAATTCTACATTTACAAAATTTCAAAAATTTGGAAGGAACAAAGGTGAGAATGCATACCAATTTTTGACACCTTCATGAAAATAAACCATTCTAAGAATTTTAGAAATCAAACCATGATCATATTTTCTAATAGATGATTAAGCTCATGGAGTTTTTCCGTTACACCAATGTTCTCATCAAAAGCTTCACAAATTTAAGTGTTAAGGAAATATACTAAAAATGACAATCTATAGTTACAAGGAACCAAAATTCCAATTGTCACTTTCTATAGCACACAAATAAAAAAATACTCATGTGTGTCATTAAATTACTATATGTTTAATGGATAATTAATGGTTATTGTTTTTGCAAATCAGCAGGACCCCTGGATGCAAATCAGGTTTCTAAGTTGATGTTTTAGGCATCCAGTGTGATTGCACAACATTGAAACCTCTCTCCAAGTGTGGACTTGTAAAATGAGAGAGAAATCTCCAAATTAGAGGCTGGTTCCTCAAACTCCTCTCGATTAGATCTATTATTTGCATAATTGCAGAGGTTTGAATCCTAATCCTACTCAATTCCAAGGAGACAGAGATAGAAAGTGCAAAAATTGAAACTAAACTAATAGGTGATACACCAAAGGAGTGGTGAACAATTCTTGTTCATGCAAATTGACACAATTTCATAAAATTCAACATGAAACATCATACACAGCTGATAAGATGCAATTAAAGGTTTGAAATGAAGCAAGACAATACAAACAAAGAACTCGAAAATTGATCACAGAGTCTCGCACTGTCATTTTTCATCACAAAATCCTTGCATTTGCAACGTCAAAGAGGCGTAAACCTGTTACAATCATGAAGAAGGTCTAATACTTGCAAAAATCACTTTTTGAAGGTGAAAGAAGAAGCTTGCTATCCAAAAAATGTTTAACCTAAAAAAATGAGCCAAATCGCTTTTACAATGCATGGGTCGAGCCCAGAGAGAGAAATGTGTAAAAACGTGGAAGCCATTCCCATTGAATGAAGATGCATTAAAATAGGATGGGCACCCTTACGCACCCATGCCCCGACATTTTTGGCCATCTTTGAAGAAGAATGCGACCCATTTTGCATTAAAACTGGTGGTTGAAACGTCATTTCTCACCATTAGCACGTGCCAGAGGTGTTTCTTGATTTTCTCTCTCCAAACTCAACCAAAATGCAAAATTGACCCCAGAATCATGTAGAAAATTTCACCATCTTTCCATTGATATAAATAATGTGAAAATTTGAGATCTGGATCGAAAGATATGGCGATTTGAAAATTTAGGGCAAAAACAAGCCAAAATCGGATCAGTGGGCAAAAGTTTGAATTTTTACCCGTTTGGTCTTTGGAAAAAATTTCAAATTTTCCCGCACTCCACCACTCCAGGTGCCATGTGGCGGCTTCCTATTGGCCACGGGCCTCCTAAGGGAAAATTTCCCACAAAAACTCCGCCGAGCCATAACTTGAAAAATATGAGGAGTTAGGAGGAAAACTTTACCTTTCTGGAAAGCTGAGAGAGAGCTCTATCCAATGGTGCCATTTTTAGAAAGATTTGAGTGCCTAAAAATCAAAAATGGAGACTGAGGCACAAGAGAGGTAAGAACACAAGGAGTTAGCCACAAAAATGAGTAGGGGCACATTTTGGATAACAATTTTGGCGACTCAGAGGGGTCATCTGCCTGCTAGATGAAGATACCAGTTGCCTGAAGCAGCCCATTGGGCATGGAGTCATAAAATTTTCTATTCGAACCCCAACTGACTTAGAATGTTGCAAGGAGGAAGATGGAATATCACCTGATGGAAGCAAGGACTGCAAAACATCTCCAGGGACAGCAGCTCTGTGCCAAAGCACTTAGGGAAAGCAAAACAACCTACAACAAAACAATGTGCACAAGCACTTAGAGGAATGAAAACCTAAGCTAATATTTACAAGGTGGAGAATTTCCCTTTAGTAGCAATGCTTTAGATAGATTCCATTGACTGGAATCTGTAGTTCTTCGCCATCCAATGAAGACAATTGGAAGGCATTGTTGTCCTTACACTTTGTGACCATGTATGGGCCACTCCAAATGGCATCAAATTTTGAATGCCTTCCCGGTTTTTCTCTATCTCGCATCCCATTTTAACACTACATCTCCAACTTGGAAAGATATAATCTTGGCCTTCCTATGAAAGGTCTTCTTGATCAAAGCTTGATCCTTCTCCATTGCTTGGGATGCCTAATCTCTGATCTCTTGGAGCTCCATCAACTTTGCATATCTCACCTCCATGGGCCCAAACTCTAGCAACTCTAATTGCTTCATGAGTTCCAATGTTGGCAACTCAAGTGACATGGGCAAGATTGCCTTTCTTCCATAAACAAGCCTGAATGGAGAGTTACCTGTGGATCTCTTGGGAGTTATCCTATCAGCCCATAAGGCTGATTTCAGTTTGGTATGCCAAGACCTCTGATTCTTATCAAGAGTCCTCCTAATGATCCTCAACAAGTTTTTGTTTGTAGATTCAGCCTGGCCATTACCCTGAGGGTAGTAGTTTGATGAAGTACTTAGGTAGATCCCGTTCTTGACAGCCCACTCAGTCACCTTGGATCCAATGAATGCTAATGCATTATCTCGAGATTATTTCAGCAGTATGCCAAATCAAGCTTACTATCCCCTCATAGAAGTCTAATATTCTAGACTCATTTGCTTCCTTGAGTGCTCTTTGCTTGAGTCCACTTGGTGAAGTAGTTTGTGTGGTCATCAAAATCCACTTATGCCCTTGGCTTGAATTGGGATTAATGACTTCAATGAAGTCCAAACCCCATTGCTTGAATGGTTGGTCAACTGAAATTGGATGCAATGGAAGGGCAGCAAGCCTCTCTTTACCTATGAAGAATGCACAATTCTTGCACCTTTTGATCCACACAAAGCAATCACTGAAAAGCTTGGGCCAATAATAACCAGCCTTCATGATTTTTAGAGCTGTCACTCTTGGTACAAAATGACCACCACTGGTCCACCATGGAACTCTTCCAACACCATATGAATCGATTTGTGCTAATGCATCTCAAAGAAAGACTCCATTCACATCTTTCTTGAACAAAACACTGTCTACTATGGCATATGGGACAACGTGCAATCTGAAGTGTCTGTTAGTGCAAAATCACAGCACCCCTGGATGCACATCAAGCTTCTAGGTTGATGTTCAGGCATCCAGTGTGATTGCACAACATGGAAACCTCTCTCCAAGCGTGGGACTTGTAAAGCGAGAGAGAATCTCCGATAAGGCTGGTTCCTGCTCCTAAACTACCTGCCACAAGCTATTCCAGTGCAGGCAAGCTAATCTAATCCTAATCTAACCATGCCAAGGAGACAGAGAGAGAGAGAGAAAGGAAAAAAAAAGCAAAAGCCTACACTAAAACGGTGATACACCAGAGAAGGAGAATGTTGGACATCTATCAAAACTACCATGGGACAAAGAGAGGTGAGCAATGGGAAGGATGGATAGATGCATCACAGGCCCAAGGATAGATTTCACACAGAAAATGTCCCAAAACTCCATGAACACAGCTCCAAACCTGCAATGAACATTCAAACATGCACAGATACCTGCAATGAAGAGAGGCAAGAAGAGGACAAGCAAAAATGAGGAAGGATGGACAGATGCATCACAAAACACGTTTTGTTGCTCCAGAAGTTTGCACAGAACATCATTCCATTAGTAAAAGGCAAAAACGCCATTACAGAGCAAGGGAGGAGGTTCGAACTCCATTTTCAACCCTAGAGAAGAAAAGAAGGGAGGGCCGAGCAGAAAGAATGAACAACCACTTTTTAAAATGAGCCAAATCTGGCTTTTACATTGCATGGGTCGAGCCCAGGGGACAGAAACGTGGGAAAACGTGTAAGCCCATTCCTCATTGAATACCAACGCATTAAAATGGCATAGGATACCTTACCAACCCATACCCTGCCATATTTGACCGATTTTGGAGGAGAATGCGACCCATTTGTATTAATTTGGCCGCTAAAATGTCACTTCTGTCCGTGCAGAAGAAGAATGCAACCCATTAGCATTAAAACGGGTTGTTGAAAAGTCGCTTCTGGCCATTACCACACGTCAGAGCCGTTTCTTGATTTTCTCTCTTCAGACTGCACCAAAACTCGAGATTGATCCCAGAATCATGTAGAGCATCTCAACAGCTTTCCGTTGATATAAAGAACGTGGAAATCCGAGCTCTGGATCAAAAGATATGGCGATCTGAAGATTTAGGGCACGGAACAGATCAAAACGAATTTTAAAATGTTTTCCCGCTCTTCGCCATCTGGACGACACGTGGCACGTGCTGATTGGATGAGCAATTCTCTCTCCTCCGTCTTTCGTGGGCTTTCCTTTTGAAATTGCTTGTGGGCCCCTTAAACTTGGACACGTGGCGCCATTTCATTGGTTCGGTTCAGCGCTCGATAACTCGTCCCTTTGACCTTTTGACTTTTCTCTTGTGAGGACATGTGGCACCTTCTGATTGGTCCTCGGCTGATTCGGCTCCTTCACGTACTTCACCTCCATTTGTCCCGGATGTCCCATTTGATTTGGGGCCCTTTGTGCTCATTTCGGCCGGTTCGGGCATTTCGCGTCCATTTGTCCCAGATGTCCCTTTTGACTTTGGACCCTCTGGACTCATTTCGGCCGATTCGGCCGGTTCGGGCATTTTTGGCCCGCTTGTCCCACTTTGCTTCGGACTGACTTGACTCTTTTCGCCGGTTCGGCCGGTTCGCGCCTTTTTGTCCCAATTGTCCCATTTGCGTCCCTCTCAGCAGTTAGCCAATTTTTTCTCGGTCGAACCGGCATTTCGCGCCCGCCGCGTACTTTTGTCCCAGATGTCCCTGTTGCTTTGCGGGCTGTTTGTGCTTACTTCGGCCGAGCCGGCCGGTTCGGGCCTTTTTGTCCCAAATGTCCCGACTGCCCCTAGGACTAGGACTTAGTCATTTTTACGATTTTTTCCTGGATCAACCTACTTGCCTTCTGCAACCTCTTTTTGCATTTTCTCAGAGCTTGCTCTTTTCCTCTCAGACAGGGATGTTAGAAAATATTTGAGGGGACTCTAGCAACATGATTTTTGGCCCCAAATCAATCAATTTTCCTGGGACTTGAATATTCTGATGCATGTTATCAAAATTACCCAGGGGGGGTGAAATTTTGACAACAGTTTGGCGACTCAGTGGGGTCATCTGCCTGCTAGATGAATGATCAGTAGCCTGAAGCATCCATTGGGCATGGAGTCATGAGTTGCAACCTGCAACTGATCTGAACTTTGAAAACCTCCCTCTGAGCCACTTGGAAACCCATTGAACCTGGAGTGTCTTCACCAAGATGCCACTGAAATGAACTGTGCAAGAGCAAAACCAGCAACACCAAAACTATGTACAAAACTGAAAATCATACATGCCCCAAATGGAACATGCAGAGTGTGCACAAGCACTTCTTCTGCTGAAAGCAAACCTAACTACTCTACTTTAACTGGAAGCAAAGGCAAGCTAAACAAACCCTGCAACTGGTTGTGCAAAATAGCTCCCTTTCTTCAAAATTGGCAGCCATGCAACTGATTTGGCACTGATCATGGCTGTTTGGATGGATGGAAAATCAACAAGAAGCTGGTCTTCTATCCAAATCATCAAGGTATCAACTGAAAATAAATCCAATACCTCTTTTAGTTGCTCTGCATTTGGATTGGAGAGGTATGGCAGCTGATCCTTGGTACTTTTTAGCTCATCCTCATGCTCAGAAGCAAGCATGACTGGTTGTGGCTTCTCCTTTGGCTCCAATGAAGCCAAATACCTGATTGGGCAAGGTCTGATCCGTTTGATATGCCCATTGCTGTGATTTTCAACTCCGAGAATGGAGTCTTCTTGTAGACCCTCTTGAATGGATGATGTGGAAGAAATGGTGAAATTCTTCTGTCCTTTCTCTTCCTCCAATGAAGAACATGGAAGATTTAAATCTTCCAATTTTGGTTCCAAAGGGCTGCTATAAGATGCAGGCTGCTGCAAATGAATGCTCTTCTTCATGACAGCAGACTCTTGTGTTTGGAATGTGGATGATGAAAGAGAGAATGGTGAAAACTCAACCGGCTCTTCTTCATCAAAATAGTCCTCCAAAACTGACAGGTAAACTGCCTCATTGTTGTCCCGCTGTTCTTTTTCAACTTCCTCCATGGTGTCCTCTTGATC
Organism: Taxus wallichiana var. yunnanensis; assembly: GCA_018340775.1. Lineage (NCBI taxonomy): Eukaryota > Viridiplantae > Streptophyta > Pinopsida > Cupressales > Taxaceae > Taxus > Taxus wallichiana. The sequence continues at coordinate 127,583,405 of CM031239.1, forward strand.
TGCAACTTGACCACCATGGTTTCCTTCACTCTCCAATATTGAGTTTGAGAGATCAAACTCCTTTTCAGCACTGGAACTTGAGAGAAGTGAAGTAGAAAGAAGAACTGAAGGTTCTCCTGTAACCTGCTTTATGCTCAAACCCTTTGGATCTGCACTTTTCTCCTTCACAGCTAGATTGTGCTCCTCTTCTTTTGGATTTGGAGCAGCTTCTCCTTCCTCCAATGTTTGAAGGCAATCTTGCTCTTGGTTGAACTCTTCCTCCAGCATGAAGTTTGTCAAGTCAAACTCTTCAATCTGCTGCTCTAGAGGGCAAGTTGGGGCTGCAAGATCTTCTTCTTCAACAAAATCAGTCCTAACCACCATTTGTTCAACCTTGGCCTCTTCTGTAGGATTAACCATCAAGGGAATCTTTGTTATCCCAAATTTGGCAGCCCAAACCTTCAAGTTGTCTGTCATTTCTTTTCTTTTTGGCTCTTCCTCTTGTTGTCCTTGATGACTGATTTTTTCAATTTCTTCTTTCCCACATGGAATTGGGGATGCAAGAGGAGGGATAGGTTGAAACTCAACTGATTTGACAATTTTGTGTGGTGGTGGAGGCGGTGAAACCTCTTGTTTCTTTGGAGGAGGGGGTGTTTCTGTTGGCTCTTGTGGAGGGAATGACTGTTTGGAAGGGAAAAGGAAAGAAGAATCCAGATGAGATGGAAGACTGAGAGGTGGAGACATGGATTCAACATTTGGGATAGCAGATGGAGGTTTTGAAACTTGACACTGCTGAAATGATACAGATTGGGAAAGAGGAAAAGAAAAGGTATGAGATGATGTGCTTACCCGTTGACAAGGTTGCTGAATACTTCTCTCATACACCTCTATTTCTTCAATCCACTTTGCAAGCAAAGGCAGCGTTGCAATCATGAAGTCAAGTTTCTCCTGAGGGCTGTAATGCCTTGGAAAAGGTCCCACCCATGGACAGGGTGCTCCACAACCGATTCCAAATGCTCTCATCTGTGCCTGAGCCCTGGACTGCACCATCCCCACCTCCATCTTTTGGATTTTCTCCAACAGACCAGCATCTTGGATCTGATTGTCTTCATTGTATGCATACTCTTGCTCTTGGAAAGCTCCATAGCCAAACTGACTTTGGCACTGCTGTTCATATGAATATGCATGCTGATCTGGAGGATTTGTAAAACGTGTTGGAGGTGGAATATACTGCTGTTGTTGATATGAAATCCATGATGGAAATGAAGTCATGATTGCACGACTTCATGGAATGGAAAAGAATGAAAGGGATGGAAAGAAAGATGGATGAAAATGTATGGAAACGGGCCTGCAAGCTCAGAGAAATGGGTTGCTGATCAGATGGAGTCGCCAGATGTGTTTACAAGTGCCTCCAAAGGCTGAAATCTTCACAGGAACACACCAACCTGCAAAAGATGAAGTGAAAGACCTCTAAGGTCCCACCGGGCATGCCAAAACTGTTAGTGCAAAATCACAGCACCCCTGGACGCACATCAGGCTTCTAGGTTGATGTTCAGGCATCCAGTGTGATTGCACAACATGGAAACCTCTCTCCAAGCGTGGGACTTGTAAAACCGAGAGAGGAATCTCCAGAGAAGGCTGGTTCCTGCTCCTAAACTACCTGCCACAAGCTATTCCAGTGCAGGCAAGCTAATCTAATCCTAATCTAACCATGCCAAGGAGACAGAGAGAGAGAGAGAAAGGAAAAAAACAGAAAAAGCCTACACTAAAACGGTGATACACCAGAGAAGGAGAATGTTGGACATCTATCAAAACTGCCATGGGACAAAGAGAGGTGAGCAATGGGAAGGATGGACAGATGCATCACAGGCCCAAGGATAGATTTCACACAGAAAATGTCCCAAAACTCCATGAACACAGCTCCAAACCTGCAATGAACATTCAAACATGCACAGATACCTGCAATGAAGAGAGGCAAGAAGAGGACAAGCAAAAATGAGGAAGGATGGACAGATGCATCACAAAACACATTTTGTTGCTCCAGAAGTTTGCACAGAACATCATTCCATTAGTAAAAGGCAAAAACGCCATTACAGAGCAAGGGAGGAGGTTCGAACTCCATTTTCAACCCTAGAGAAGAAAAGAAGGGAGGGCCGAGCAGAAAGAATGAACAACCACTTTTTAAAATGAGCCAAATCTGGCTTTTACATTGCATGGGTCGAGCCCAGGGGGAAAATGTGGGAAAACGTGTAAGCCCATTCCTCATTGAATACCAACGCATTAAAATGGCATAGGATACCTTACCAACCCATACCCTGCCATATTTGACCGATTTTGGAGGAGAATGCGACCCATTTGTATTAATTTGGCCACTAAAATGTCACTTCTGTCTGTGCAGAAGAAGAATGCAACCCATTAGCATTAAAACGGGTTGTTGAAAAGTCGCTTCTGGCCATTACCACACGTCAGATCCGTTTCTTGATTTTCTCTCTTTAGACTACACCAAAACTCGAGATTGATCCCAGAATCATGTAGAGCATCTCAACAGCTTTCCGTTGATATAAAGAACGTGGAAATCCGAGCTCTGGATCAAAAGATATGGCGATCTGAAGATTTAGGGCACGGAACAGATCAAAACGAATTTTAAAATGTTTTCCCGCTCTTCGCCATCTGGACGACACGTGGCACGTGCTGATTGGACGAGCAATTCTCTCTCCTCCGTCTTTCGCGGGCTTTCCTTTTGAAATTGCTTGTGGGCCCCTTAAACTTGGACACGTGGCGCCATTTCATTGGTTCGGTTCAGCGCTCGATAACTCGTCCCTTTGACCTTTTGACTTTTCTCTTGTGAGGACACGTGGCACCTTCTGATTGGTCCTCGGCTGATTTGGCTCCTTCGCGTACTTCGCCTCCATTTGTCCCGGATGTCCCATTTGATTTGGGGCCCTTTGTGCTCATTTCGGCCGGTTCGGGCATTTCGCGTCCATTTGTCCCAGATGTCCCTTTTGACTTTGGACCCTCTGGACTCATTTCGGCCGATTCATTTCGGCCGATTCGGCCGGTTCGGGCATTTTTGGCCCACTTGTCCCACTTTGCTTCGGACTGACTTGACTCTTTTCGGCCGGTTCGGCCGGTTCACGCCTTTTTGTCCCAATTGTCCCATTTGCGTCCCTCTCAGCAGTTAGCCAATTTTTTCTCGGTCGAACCGGCATTTCGCGCCCGCCGCGTACTTTTGTCCCAGATGTCCCTGTTGCTTTGCGGGCTGTTTGTGCTTACTTCGGCCGAGCCGGCCGGTTCGGGCCTTTTTGTCCCAAATGTCCCGACTGCCCCTAGGACTAGGACTTAGTCATTTTTACGATTTTTTCCTGGATCAACCTACTTGCCTTCTGCAACCTCTTTTTGCATTTTCTCAGAGCTTGCTCTTTTCCTCTCAGACAGGGAACTTAGAAAATATTTGAGGGGACTCTAGCAACATGATTTTTGGCCCCAAATCAATCAATTTTCCTGGGACTTGAATATTCTGATGCATGTTATCAAAATTACCCAGGGGGGGTGAAATTTGACAACAGTTTGGCGACTCAATGGGGGGGTCATCATCTCACTGCTAGATGAATGATCGAGCTCAAGCATCCATTGGGCATGGAGTCATGAGTTGCAACCTGCAACTGATCTGAACTTTGAAAATCTCCCTCTGAGCCACTTGGAAACCCATTGAACCTGGAGTGTCTTCACCAAGATGCCACTGAAATGAACTGTGCAAGAGCAAAACCAGCAACACCAAAACTATGTACAAAACTGAAAATCATACATGCCCCAAATGGAACATGCAGAGTGTGCACAAGCACTTCTTCTGCTGAAAGCAAACCTAACTACTCTACTTTAACTGGAAGCAAAGGCAAGCTAAACAAACCCTACAACTGGTTGTGTAAAATAGCTCCCTTTCTTCAAAATTGGCAGCCATGCAACTGATTTGGCACTGATCATGGCTGTTTGGATGGATGGAAAATCAACAAGAAGCTGGTCTTCTATCCAAATCATCAAGGTATCAACTGAAAATAAAATCCAATACCTCTTTTAGTTGCTCTGCATTTGGATTGGAGAGGTATGGCAGCTGATCCTTGGTACTTTTAGCTCATCCTCATGCTCAGAAGCAAGCATGACTGGTTGTGGCTTCTCCTTTGGCTCCAATGAAGCCAAATACCTGATTGGGCAAGGTCTGATCCGTTTGATATGCCCATTGCTGTGATTTTCAACTCCGAGAATGGAGTCTTCTTGTAGACCCTCTTGAATGGATGATGTGGAAGAAATGGTGAAATTCTTCTGTCCTTTCTCTTCCTCCAATGAAGAACATGGAAGATTTAAATCTTCCAATTTTGGTTCCAAAGGGCTGCTATAAGATGCAGGCTGCTGCAAATGAATGCTCTTCTTCATGACAATGAGACTCTTGTGTTTGGAATGTGGATGATGAAAGAGAGAATGGTGAAAACTCAACCGGCTCTTCTTCATCAAAATAGTCCTCCAAAACTGACAGGTAAACTGCCTCATTGTTGTCCCGCTGTTCTTTCAACTTCCTCCATGGTGTCCTCTTGATCTGCAACTTGACCACCATGGTTTCCTTCACTCTCCAATATTGAGTTTGAGAGATCAAACTCCTTTTCAGCACTTGGAACTTGAGAGAAGTGAAGTAGAAAGAAGAACTGAAGGTTCTCCCAGTAACTCCGCTTTATGCTCAAACCCTTTGGATCTGCACTTTTCTCCTTCACAGCTAGATTGTGCTCCTCTTCTTTTGGATTTGGAGCAGCTTCTCCTTCCTCCAATGTTTGAAGGCAATCTTGCTCTTGGTTGAACTCTTCCTCCAGCATGAAGTTTGTCAAGTCAAACTCTTCAATCTGCTGCTCTAGAGGGCAAGTTGGGGCTGCAAGATCTTCTTCTTCAACAAAATCAGTCCTAACCACCATTTGTTCAACCTTGGCCTCTTCTGTAGGATTAACCATCAAGGGAATCTTTGTTATCCCAAATTTGGCAGCCCAAACCTTCAAGCTGTCTATCATTTCTTTTCTTTTTGGCTCTTCCTCTTGTTGTCCTTGATGACTGATTTTTTCAATTTCTTCTTTCCCACATGGAATTGGGGATGCAAGAGGAGGGATAGGTTGAAACTCAACTAATTTGACAATTTTGTGTGGTGGTGGAGGCGTGAAACCTCTTGTTTCTTTGGAGGAGGGGTGTTTCGTGGCTCTTGTGGAGGGAATGACTGTTTGGAAGGGAAAAGGAAAGAAGAATCCAGATGAGATGGAAGACGAGAGGTGGAGACATGGATTCAACATTTGGGATAGCAGAGATGGAGGTTTCAAACTTGACACTGCTGAAATGATACAGATTGGGAAAGAGGAAAAGAAAAGGTATGAGATGATGTGCTTACCCGTTGACAAGGTTGTTGAATACTTCTCTCATACACCTCTATTTCTTCAATCCACTTTGCAAGCAAAGGCAGCGTTGCAATCATGAAGTCAAGTTTCTCCGAGGGCTGTAATGCCTTGGAAAAGGTCCCACCCAGGGATAGGGTGCTCCACAACCGATTCCAAATGCTCTCATCTCGTGCTCGAGCCATGGATCGCACCATCCCCACCTCCATCTTTTGGATTTTCTCCAATGACCAGATCTCAGATCTTGGATCGATTGTCTTCATTGTATGCATACTCTTGCTCTTGGAAAGCTCCATAGCCAAACTGACTTTGGCACTGTTGTTCATATGAATATGCATGCTGATCTGGAGGATTTGTAAAACGTGTTGGAGGTGGAATATACTGCTGTTGTTGATATGAAATCCATGATGGAAATGAAGTCATGATTGCATGACTTCATGGAATGGAAAAGAATGAAAGGGATGGAAAGAAAGATGGATGAAAATGTATGGAAACGGGCCTGCAAGCTCAGAGAAATGGGTTGCTGATCAGATGGAGTCGCCAGATGTGTTTACAAGTGCCTCCAAAGGCTGAAATCTTCACAGGAACACACCAACCTACAAAAGATGAAGTGAAAGACCTCTAAGGTCCCACCGGTGTGCCAAAACTGTTAGTGCAAAATCACAGCACCCCTGGACGCACATCAGGCTTCTAGGTTGATGTTCAGGCATCCAGTGTGATTGCACAACATGGAAACCTCTCTCCAAGTGTGGGACTTGTAAAAATGAGAGAGGAATCTCCGAGAAGGTCTGTTCCTGCTCCTAAACTACCTGCCACAAGCTATTCCAGTGCAGGCAAGCTAATCTAATCCTAATCTAACCATGCCAAGGAGACAGAGAGAGAGAGAGAAAGGAAAAAAACAGCAAAAGCCTACACTAAAACGGTGATACACCAGAGAAGGAGAATGTTGGACATCTATCAAAACTGCCATGGGACAAAGAGAGGTGAGCAATGGGAAGGATGGACAGATGCATCACAGGCCCAAGGATAGATTTCACACAGAAAATGTCCCAAAACTCCATGAACACAGCTCCAAACCTGCAATGAACATTCAAACATGCACAGACACCTGCAATGAAGAGAGGCAAGAAGAGGACAAGCAAAAATGAGGAAGGATGGACAGATGCATCACAAAACATGTTTTGTTGCTCCAGAAGTTTGCACAGAACATCATTCCATTAGTAAAAGGCAAAAACGCCATTACAGAGTAAGGGAGGAGGTTCGAACTCCATTTTCAACCCTAGAGAAGAAAAGAAGGGAGGGCCGAGTAGAAAGAATGAACAACCACTTTTTAAAATGAGCCAAATCTGGCTTTTACATTGCATGGGTCGAGCCTAGGGGACAGAAACGTGGGAAAACGTGTAAGCCCATTCCTCATTGAATACCAACGCATTAAAATGGCATAGGATACCTTACCAACCCATACCCTGCCATATTTGACCAATTTTGGAGGAGAATGTGACCCATTTGTATTAATTTGGCCACTAAAATGTCACTTACGTCTGCGGAAAGAAGAATGCAACCCATTAGCATTAAAACGGGTTGTTGAAAAGTCACTTCTGGCCATTACCACACGTCAGAGCCGTTTCTTGATTTTCTCTCTTCAGACTGCACCAAAACTCGAGATTGATCCCAGAATCATGTAGAGCATCTCAACAGCTTTCCGTTGATATAAAGAACGTGGAAATCCGAGCTCTGGATCAAAAGATATGGCGATCTGAAGATTTAGGGCACGGAACAGATCAAAACGAATTTTAAAATGTTTTCCCGCTCTTCGCCATCTGGACGACACGTGGCACGTGCTGATTGGACGAGCAATTCTCTCTCCTCCGTCTTTCGCGGGCTTTCCTTTTGAAATTGCTTGTGGGCCCCTTAAACTTGGACACGTGGCGCCATTTCATTGGTTCGGTTCAGCGCTCGATAACTCGTCCCTTTGACCTTTTGACTTTTCTCTTGTGAGGACACGTGGCACCTTCTGATTGGTCCTCGGCTGATTCGGCTCCTTCGCGTACTTCGCCTCCATTTGTCCCGGATGTCCCATTTGATTTGGGGCCCTTTGTGCTCATTTCGGCCGGTTCGGGCATTTCGCGTCCATTTGTCCCAGATGTCCCTTTTGACTTTGGACCCTCTGGACTCATTTCAGCCGATTCGGCCGGTTCGGGCATTTTTGGCCCGCTTGTCCCACTTTGCTTCAGACTGACTTGACTCTTTTTGGCCGGTTCGGCCGGTTCGCGCCTTTTTGTCCCAATTGTCCCATTTGCGTCCCTCTCTTTGTCCCATGGCAGTTTTGATAGATGTCCAACATTCTCCTTCTCTGATGTATCACCATTTTAGTGTAGGCTTTTGCTGTTTTTTTCCTTTCTCTCTCTCTCTCTGTCTCCTTGGCATGGTTAGATTAGGATTAGATTAGCTTGCCTACACTGGAATAGCTTGTGGCAGGTAGTTTAGGAGTAGGAACCAGCCTTCTCTGGAGATTCCTCTCTCGGTTTTACAAGTCCCACGCTTGGAGAGAGGTTTCCATGTTGTGCAATCACACTGGATGCCCGAACATCAACCTAGAAGCTTTGATGTGCGTCCGTGGGTGTTGTGATTTTGCACTAACAAAGTGTTCTTTTGTTTTTGTTCATCTATGGAGGGCATAGGCCTGTGCTTAGGAAGTGCATTATACCTTGGTCCAGTAAGGAGTGGGAACAACATTATCCTCTTCTTGAGTGCTACCTTGCACATGGCTGTCTTGAACTATCAAAACAGACCTCTTCTTTATTGCATACTCCTTTTTGCTTTCCCGAATCAGCTACTCACACAATCCTTTTCCTCTTACCAGCTTGGTGACCTTGATCTTAATGTCATACTCCATGACACGAGTGATCTAACATGCCCTTTTCTCATTCAAATCCTTGTTGAGGAGGAAGTCCTTTACTCCCGCATGAGAGACCAACAACCGAACCTTGTTGTTTGAGACTAGATGCTTGAATTTCTTCAAGCTTCGATTACACTGTAAAGTACATGCTTCTCAATAAAAGAATATCTCACCTCATAGTCATCTAGGCTTTGGATGAAGAAAGAAATTGGCTGCTCATCATTTTCCTTGTTCTCATTGTACCAAAATGGCAGAAATGGTATCATTACCCCCAAATGCATAGAGGATGAAATCCTTGGAGAAGTCCGGGTTGATGAGAGTTGGTGCTTGAGAGATGGCTTCTTTGATTGCTTCAAAACTCTCCTTTCCTTCTGTTGTCTATTTGAAAGCCATACTTTTCTTCAACATCTTGGTGATAGGTTTGACAAGGGCTGCAAAATCTAGGACAAACCTCCGAACAAAATTTATTCTCCCCAAGAAACTCTGAAGTGCCTTCTTGTGGCTTGGCAATGGTAGTGCTCTTATGGCTTCAACTCTCTCTGGATCAATTGCTAATCCTTCTTTGGAGACAATATGGCCAAGGATCTTTCCTTCATGTGCTAGGAAGATACACTTCTTAGGATTCAAAGAAACTCCAAATCTCCTACACCTTTGGAAGACTTGTCTCAAATGAGAGAGGTGTTCTACTACATTCTTTGAAAAAACACTGATATCATCAAGATATATCAGCACCATGTTGTTAATCAAACCTTTGAACGCCATGTCCATTTCTCTTTAGAAGGTAGCTCTAGCGTTGGACAGCCCAAATGGCATTTTCCTATATGCATAAGTTCCCCATTTGGTTGTGAAGGCTGTCTTGAACTGATCTTCTTCCTTCACCATAATCTGATTGTACCCTGAGTAGCCATCAAGCAATGAAAAACTTTCAGAGCCAACAACAACTTGTAAAATCTGCTCCATAGAAGGAAGTGGGTAATGGTCCTTGAGAGATGCTCTATTCAAATCTCTGAAATCAATGCACAATATGATCTCTCCACTCTTCTTTCTGACTGGAACTAAGTTGGCAACCCAACTAGAATGCTTGATTGGGAATATGATTCTTGACTCAATCAACTTGTTCAATTTCTTCCTCATGAGAGGTTCCATGTGTGGATTGACTGGCCTTTGTTTCTGCCTGATGGGCTTAGTATTTGGATCCAACTCAATGGTGTGCTGAGATAACTTGGGATTGAAACCTTTCAAATCTTCATAGCTCCAAGCAAACACATCAGGGAACTCTTGACACATCTGTATGAACTCATACCTTTCTTGTTCAATTGTCATCTTTCCAATTTGTAATGGTTTGTTCTCTTCCACCAAGATGGATATTGAATCTTCTCTCTTGACCTGAATGTTTGCTTTCTCTTTCCTAAACTGATCATTGGGATTGAAAATGGACTCCAAAGTGATAAGTCCCTTGGGCAGCTTGTTAGTTCTCAGCTGTACCACTTGGTCACCATACTGCTGTTCCAATTTTTCCTGATTTTTAGCTGAGAACTCAGCTTCTTCTTGTAAGAAATGGATGATTTGCTGGTCATTCTCAAACACTTGCCAACTTACATTGTTATCTGGCACTGAAGGCCTCACAATCACATGGATGTTTGGCTGTACCTTGTCCTTTTGAATGCTTTCCACAATATCAAAGGCTGCCCCAACTGCTGCAAGCCTGTCAGCAGCTTGGTTTTCTTTTCTAGGAATGGATTTTATGCTAAAGCCCTCAAAATCTTCAATGAGGTCCCACACCCTGTTCTTGTAGCACTTGAGTAGATTATTCTTGACAGCATGCTGCCCCTTAACTTGGTTTACAATCAATTCACTGTCACCAAAGACTTGCAAGTTCTTTATTCCTCTCTTTATTGCCCAATGCATCCCTTGCACCAAGGCTTCATATTCAGCAGTGTTATTGGAGCATGCAAACTGAAATCTAAAAGCTGAATAGTACTTTACTCCTTGAGGTGAAATAAGCATAGCTCCACCTCCTGCACCTTGTCTACTCCTTGATCCATCAAAAACAGCTGCCATACCTCATTGTCATCCTTGTGGTTTGGCTTGGTGATGCTAGGAATGGGCTGATCTTCTTGATGTATGCAATAGACCCCTAGCTCAGATTCTTCTACTTCTTGATAAGGATCAAAAGCATGCACCTTGTTTTCCCATTCATCAAGAGTTAGATCCGGGATGCTTCCAACCTTGGTGTCAGCTTCATCAGTGCTTGGGTGATCTTCTTGATCAAATGCCGAACAGTTGGCATTGATCTGACTTGGAGTGTAGGGCTCAATGTGGAAGTTTGTAATAGGTTCAGACCTGATTGTAGCTTTGGTTCCATACCTCATTCTGAATAGCATGTGTGACCAATCAGTAGAAAAATATCCTCCAATCTTGGCTATGAAATCTCTTGACAAACATAGGGCAAAGAGTGGTGGAAGGTCTATAACTGATACATCTTGTAAAACAACAACATTTGGACATGCATGCAAGGTAAGACTCAAGTTTCTAATCACCCCAACTGTTGTTACTGTTGTCCCATCCAACTACACTACCCCTTTGGATATGGTTTCATATTGAAGTCCTAGCTGATCAGCTATTTGCTTGGGCATCACTGAGCTACTTGCCCGGAATCAATCATGCAATTGTGCACCAATTGGTTTCCAATGATTAATGAGACATAAAAAGGAGGGGGCTTCAACATTTTACCTTGCTGTCCTCCATGATTCCCTTCAGGTTGGGCAGCATTTGTGAGCACCTTCTCTTGCATTTGGACTTGCTGATTCAAAGTTGGCTAGTCCTTCATGGCAGCTTGTAGCAAATCTCTCTGGCCTAGGATAGATAGGGATTCCCACATTGATATATTTGCATTTGTCTTCTTCATCTGATCAATGATACTAAATGGTGATGAAGGATCTCTTTGTTGTCCCTTGGTTTGCATATTCATCCCTTGCATGTGGGTAGCAACAACTGGTATTTGAGTTGGTCTAGGAGCTGTTCTTGGCTGCCCTTGTGCATTTACAACTGGATTTTGTTTGCCAACCATTTGTGGAGCCATAAAAGGTTGTGGATTGGTTGGAGCTAATGGTTGTTCTTCACCCAAATTCCTTTTTTGACCTTGTATTGGCTGTAACACCTTGAGAGACTATTTGATTTATGCCACAAAAATCCTCTGCTCCGCTAGTTCACAAGTGTGGTGTCATTTGGAGCTGATTGTTGCTGAAATGTTTCTTGTCATTGGTTGTTTCCTTGACCGCCCTCACCCTTCACACCAGTAGTTGTCACCATTGATGCTTGATTCAAGGCACCGTTGAAGCACATAGATTGGTTGTGAGGTTCATTGCATGGAAAACACAAATCATACTCCCGAGAAATGTTGTTTTGTGTTGGCACCAATGCCTTAGAGGCAAATATAGCATTTGGATTATAGGCCTGAAATGGTCTATTGGCAGGAGGCCTTGCTTGATTTAGATTTGCAGCTAGATTGGGTGGTCTATGAGGTTGATATGGCTTCCTGTTAGGCTAAGCTTGAGGCTGGAAGGAAGGTCTAAAACTTTGGACTTGTTGCCTCTTGAGAGTAACCAACTCATTACCTAAATTTTGCAATTGCTTCATGACTTCTTGAAGCTCATTTGGGGTACTTGGAGATGAAGTAGAAGCTTCATTTGAACTCTGATTTCTAGGAGTGGGAGAAGGAGCCAAATTAGGTGCTTGATTAGTGTTTGGGATCTCTAAACTTGGAAACAATGGCATGGGAGGTCTAGGGGCTAGTTTTCCAGCTTGGATCAAACAATTTTCAGCCCTAATGGCAATGCTATAAGCCATAGGGATAGTTATGCCTCCCATGGACTGAATCAACATAGAAATATCAAAATTTAGAGCTTTGAGATAGTAAAGAAAAGCACCTTCTGCTGTTGGCCTGACTGCCACTGGAATTCTCTCCCAAGTCCTTTGAAATCTGAAATTAAAATCAGTCAGCTACTCATTGGGAGCTCTTTTGATAGTTGTCAGCTGCTCCAAAAGGGACAAGTTGTCTCCCTTTTCCCCAAACTACTCATGGAGGGCTATACATAGCTGATTCCAATTTTGAATAGAACTTGAGGCAAGACTCCTGAACCATTACAAAGCTTTCCCTTTGAATGAAGATGCCAGCAGTTTGACAGCAACTTGCATCTCATTGATCTCATGGATTACACAAATGTTAGCAATATCCTTAACATGATCACCAGGTGAGGTCTGATTTTCTCCAGTGAAGTATGGAATGTTCTTCAATGCTGCAACTGGGATTGGATTTTGTGCATTGAGAGCAAGTGGGCTGCTGCCAGTGAAATTGACATAGGGGTTGTTTTGTGCCATTCTAATTGGTCTTAGAACCCTTGTTGACTGAATGAAAGGCCTACCAGGTGGAGGAGTTGAGAGAGTTCTATTTGGTGGAGATGGAGACCTTTGGATTCTCCTCCCACTTTGCCTTATTCTTGGAGATAACTGTAGATATTCAAACAGCACCTCTTCCTCTCCAGCTCTTGACCTTGTGTTGATTCTTCTCATGAGTTTTCAAGTCTACACTACCAAAACCAGCTGATTCTTCCCCTTGGAGTCGCTAGATGTGTAATTTATAGCTCTTTTAAGAAAGAAAATTACAGCAGATGCACATCAAATTTGCTGCAATGAAAATGAGACCTCTAAGGTCCTCACTGGCGTCTAAAAGCATTGTTGCAAATCAGCAGACACCACGGATGCAAATCGGGTTTCTAAGTTGATGTTTCAGGCATCCAGTGTGATTACACAACATTGAAACCTCTCTCCAAGTGTGGGACTTGTAAAATGAGAGAGGAATCTCCAGATTAGAGGCTGGTTCCTCAAACTCCTCTTATCAGATCTATTATTTGCACAATTGCAGAGGTTTGAATCCTAATCCTACTCTAAATTCCAAGGAGACAAAGATAGAAAGTGTAAAAATTGAAACTAAACTAATAGGTGATACACCAAAGGAGTGGTGAACACTTCTTGTTCATGAAAATTGACACAATTTCATAAAATGCAACATGAAACGTCATACACAAAGTGATAAGATGTAATTAGAGGTCCGAAATGAAGCAAGACAATACAAACAAAGGACTAAAAATTGATCACGAGTCTCGCACTATCATTTTCATTGTCAAAATCCTTGCATTTGCCACATCAAAGAGCAAGAAACCTATTACAATCATGAAGAAGGTCTGATACTTGCAAAAATCACTTGTTGAAGGTGAAAGAAGAAGCTTGCTATCCAAAAAAAATGTTTAACCTCAAAAAATGAGCCAAATTTGGCTTTTACAATGAATACATGGGTCGAGCCCGGAGAGAGAAAACGTGTAAAAATGTGGAAGCCATTCCCATTAAATGAAGATGCATTAAAACAATGTGGGAGTCCTTACAGGACCCATTCCACGACATTTTTGGCCATGCTTTGAATAAGAATGCGACCCATTTTGCATTAAAACTGGTTGTTGAAACGTCATTTCTGGCCATTACCACGTGCCAGAGGTGTTTCTTGATTTTCTCTCTCAAAATCAATCAAAATTCAAAATTGACCATTGAATCATGTAGATAATTTCACCAGACTTTCCATTGATATAAAGAACATGAAATTTCAGCTCTGGATCGAAAGATATGGTGATTTGAAAATTTAGGGCAAAAACAGGCCAAAATCGGATCGGCGGGCAAAAGTTTGAATTTTTACCCATTTGGTCTTTGGAAAAATTTTCAAATTTTCCCCATGCTCCACCACTCCAGGTGCCACGTGGTGGCTTCCTATTGGCCGTGGGCCTCCTAAGGGAAAATTTCCCACAAAAACTCCGCCGAGCCATAACTTGAAAAATATGAGGAGTTAGGAGGAAAACTTTACCTTTCTGGAAAGCTGAGAGAGAGCTCTATCCAATGGTGCCATTTTTAGAAAGATTTGAGTGCCTAAAAATAAAAATGGAGACTGAGGCACAAGAGAGGTAAGAACACAAGGAGTTAGCCACAAAAATGAGCAGGGGCACATTTTGGATAACAGATTATAAAATGCCGCACATATTTTGAATATCGCGTGAACTTTACATTGTTCGATTTAATGGCCAATAAGCTCAGGGAACCAAAATATTAACCATATATGCCACATGAAAATATTATCAACATTATCATAAAAATAACAACATGCTCATTATCAATATTATCATCTATATTGAATTCGTGGATCTGTTGGCCTCAAGGTGGAGTCGATCCCTAAACCGTTTGCTGAACTAGCCAAAATGGTGGTAAGGTATATTACCCTTGAAGGAAGATATGTGACTATACCTCAAAAACATCTGATTTTTCTGAATCATTTTCGTAGAAATAACATTATCAGCTTTCCTCATTATCTGATTAACTCTCTGGAGAAATCTATAAGGGAAGTTCAAAGCCACTCTAGGGTTGTCCCTTTGCACCAGGGCCTTATCCTATTAATTCACCAACATTTCTCCAGCTACCCTCCCATGAATCCTATCCCACCTCCCTCTTCCATACCTCCACCTACCCACACTGCTCCCACTCCCCCCTACTAAAAAGAAAGAATGAAGAGGTGGTCTCCAACGCAAGAAAAGAAAGAGCCTCAAAGCCAAAATCCCTGCTTCCTAACGAGTCCTAAGGAGCCACAAGGACTTAGAACTAGCTGAAAACCTCCTGCATATCAGCAGGCCGATGGAGGAGCCCAAAGAGGAGGAATTACTAGATAGGGTGGTCAGATTAGAAAAGGAGCTGCAAGAGCTCAAAGGGGCTATAAAAAACATGGAAAGAGCGAAGGGTAAAAGGATCCTTCAAAGTGAGGAGGAAGAGGGGGTTATTGGTGAAGTCTTCAAGAAACTACAGTCCCTAGATGGCAGATTGGGGAATGCTAAAAGCCGAAATGACTGCATATTGTCTACCCTCAAAAGCATCTATAATTTCATTGAGCAACATGTCCACAGTGTTTGCAGTTTAAGTGGGATCAATGAGGACATATGGGGCCCTAAAGAGAAAAGGGACATTGCAATTGCCCAAGCTGATTTACAAGACTCCTCTCAGGCCACTGCCATTGCCTTCTTCATGTCACTGTAGGCTATCAAGACCAAAATTGACAGAGCCATCAAGTAAAGGGCTGTTGTGATGCTGTTTTTTGGCTGCGATGTGGCTATCATCGGGTGGTTCTAGAGCTGTTTTGTGGCGGGGCTCCTTATGTTGTTTCTCTTTTGGTTCCTTTTTTATCTTGCCTTCTTTTTCTGGATCTTTGTACGTTTAGATCCTTTTTTCACCTATATTGTAATATTTGGTTGTTGAGCCTTCCTTGGTTGGCTTGTTTTGCCCTTCTCTGGGCTGCTTCTCTCATCTTTACTATCTGGATTTTGAGCCCTTTTGTATACAGGGTATAGTCCCTTCAAAACTATTTTCCCTTAATAAAAAAATATTATCATCTATAAATTACATAGTGAGTATATAAGTATTCCATACTTTTACTATACTACCAATGATATGTGGTTCAATTGATGTCTCACATATTGAATTATCATATTGTCCTAAAAATATATTTACCGACATCATTTTAAAAGTGTTTTGTTGCACAAACATTATCTTGGGATGTGTGTGTCAATTCTCTTGGTGGCACCCATGATGTTGATCATTGGAATTGTTCTGAAATAAAAAGAAGAATGCAAAATAGAGAAGTATTAGCTAACTCCAATGCATGATCTTTTTCTTACATAATGTATACCATATTTTATAATGGAATGAATGATGTAATACTATATTACTATGGTTAAAAAACTATAATTTACTTGGGTAAAAAGACTTGCAACTTGAATTTGTACATCTAATATTTTCTCCATTATATTTCTCTCTTATTCCATTCTTTCACACTCAAGTTGAAGTCTTCCCTACTCAATTTCTTTCATTGTCTAACTGAATAGATGCATGCTATTTTTGATTACCTCTTTCAAATATCCATAAGAGTTTATTTTTCTCTTTACACATTTGCGTTGAATTCCATTTTTATTCAAAGGGGTTTCTTGGTTTTCTCCTTCCAAATTTTCAATGTTGATAGAAGGGATTTCTAATTTCCCTCTCATGTATTTTTCAGAAGTATAAGTGCTTATATTAACCCTTTATTTTCCATTAAAACCAATAACCTTGTGTGTTTTCTGTGTAATTCAATCCATATCTTCATAGAAACTCCATGTTGAATATGTTGCCAACATTGTGTTTTTCAATTATTTCTCCTTCTTGAGGGTTTTCTTCAACCTATTCATACTGTAGTTGCATTGCATCCTAGTGAATGTTTTTCCATAAACTTGACTTAAAGCATCTGCTATATTATCCCAATGTTTCTTGCTGATTTTTCCATAGTTTAAATCTTCATACACCTCTTCATATTTTGAAATAAATGTTTTCACAATAGATTTTGGCCAAATCTCTTCTTTGTATTCTTTCATCAGCTCCTCATTATTTCTATCTTTGTCATATGCATGGGTTATTGAAAATTTTTCTTCTAGTTTTGAATCATCATCAAAAATATATGGAGTATTTAGATCTATTTGTGAATGTGGAATGTAATGACCCAATTTTTGTGTGCCCTTGTATTCTCTTACAAATTTGAGACACTATTTCCATCAAATTTCTGCATGCATAAGTCCTTTTCACAACAGTTTCTTAGTTGTGTTGAAAAAACCATATTGTCTTCATAGTTTCTTGGATTTGATTTGAGACCTTGGGATTCGATACGTGAAAACAAGAAAAATGGTGATTTTTTCATGTCCTATAAATTTATTAGTTACTATAAACATTCAAAAATGAAACAATTTTCTTACTACATCTTTTATCTAAACTTCATTTCATTTTTCATTTTTAATAATATATATACAACAAGTGCTATGCTCTGTAATTTCATAGAATCAAAACTTGTGGAGAAAAATTGAAAATTGGTTAAGTACCTAATAACAAATGCACTATTTACAATCATTGTGAAATGGGTGTACAAAATGAAATTATTCAAAATAGAATAACAATGCTTTACCTCTTTTAATTTTCTATAACTTTGTTCTTCCCCCATTTGTATATGTGCTCCCTATTTTGGTGTTGTCACCTTCAAAATGAGTATATAGTTTTCCATTTTGTTGAATTAAAATGAAGACATTAAAAAGATTACATGGATTAAAATTTACTATTGTACCACTTAACATTAAATGCAAAGATACGAAAAAAAAAACTTTTAAGTGGCGATTTTATATTATTTGGTTTAATGAACCATTAATGTTTACAAAACTGCAATATTAATTAGGTAGCATTTGACCTTACAAAAAGTGTAATTGTTATTGTAAAGAATTAAGGTAATATTTTTATAACATAATTTTTAATGTATGAAAACTAAATTTTGACATTTTTGAAACTTAAATTTGACATACATAAATTTAATTGAAATTAAGTCTTTAATATTGACAATTATTAATAATAAACTATGTAGCATGGGTTAATTCTACTCAATATTATAGACAATTATTAAAAATAAACTTATATTGTTAAAATATTATGTAAGATATAAAAAACTTAGAAACAATTAATACACATAATTGAATAAAAGTATATAGCACAATTTTTAATCAAATAAAGACTAAACTTGAACTCTATACCATAAAATAAACATAGCTATACAATTAGAGAATAAAATATAGTAACGATTTACTTTGACACAATATTAATGGCCCTAAATATATACTAAACTTAAATTGGAGGACATTGAACTATTCCTTAGTGTGAGTAATAATTTTATAAATAGTTGTCTTTAAATTGGAGGAGATTGAAATTTTCCTTATTGTGAGTAATAATTTTATAAATAGTTGTCTTCAATATTATCGTGTGTACGAGAAAAATTTAAGTCCAAGAGGATGCTAGGATAGAAAAAATTGACTATAATGGCAGGTGAAAATGTTAGTGATGGACCTTCGATATGCAAGTGATTGTTATTTGAAGTGCGAATGCTTGAAATTCATCATGAAATGGATCACACTTTTTCATGTGAGGGATCACACTTTGTCATGTAAGTGATCAATTAGAGATGTGTTAGTTCATGAATTAATCATACTACAATGATCGATCACTCACACATCTATTTGCGAGTTTTAACACTTGGAATTGGAATCTCTTGCACATTAAAGTGTGATCACTAACATTTGACCTACCATTCTAGTTAATATTTGAATTTTTATGTGTACAAGAAAAAATTAAGTCCCGGTCATTGCTAGGCTATACAACTTTTGAAATCCATACACTATGTGTTTTATGGATAAAAATATACACACAATAGCGAGATCTAAGAGTATAATACAATGTGTTATATGTTCAAATATTTTGATTAAATGAGGTTTTAAAGATGTTCATATAAGATGTATATTTTTATTTTCTCATTGTGATTTCAATTCTCCATACTAAGGTTAAAGATTTAAGTGTCCTCGGTACTAATTTTATCTTTTTATTTTTGGATATAGTTAAAAATGAACTTTTTTTTAAGATGGAGCACATGTGTATTTACTATCTAAAGGCATGAAAGTTGTAGAGGGACTAGTTTATCCATCCAAAGCTACACTCCATTATAGAGACATGGGGTCTAGCTTATTTGTTGTCATAATAAGTATTGTATTTAATGGTAGAGCGAGACTGCCATACACAATTCATGATTGTGAAACCATGGAAAAATAAAAAACAATGGATACTTTATCCCATGGGAAAGGAAGCAAATGATTAAGCATGTGATTTTAAAATTTTCTCATGTGGGGGTGATGGAATTCAAAAATCATGAGAATTGAATCGATGATACATTTGATGAGGATGAGGGTTTGAATTATAACAATGATAGCCATTGTTTCACAAATCCTAAAGACAGGGATGAATTTTCTACAACCTACATGGTGCTAAAACATAAGTGTGCTAAGAAAGAAGGTGACATAGCTAAAGGGTTTATATCCTTAGTACAAGAACAACACGTGATTTTAGGAGTAGTGTTGGGACCCACATAGTTTGGTGTTTTTTGGAGAATATTATAACTACATGCAATGATTGCTATCCAAGTCTACAACGTAATAATTAAGTTACTTGGCCAATCCAAAACCTAGTTTATCTAGAAACAATAATTGTAGTTCATGTGAATGGAAATTCTGAACTCCAATAAATAATTTCCACATCAAACATTGAATTCAATTTAAATTTAAAGGGGTTTACTACAAAGTTGATACATTTTTGTTTAAAAGAACACAAATTTGTTGCAGAAGTAATAATTACAAATGTATGTGAAGGAGACATGGTGCACTTTAAAAATTGGATGGCAATATATTTTGGGTACATATTGATAAATTAATCAGGCCTTTTTGTAAGGGTTTCTCCATATCAGAAGGATCTCTCATCCAATGGCATGCTAGCTAGTTGGCCCATCCAGATGGTTCCGTTATGGAAGTAAGGCTAAAATAAATTCCAAAAGAGTTTCTAGTAAAAATGTGGAGTGCATTTGAAGAGCCATTGCCTCAACTGGTATACCCAAATTCATATGAATCCTCCATATGTAGTAGTAATGAAAACTTGATAATAAAAAAACCTTACAATGCTTCAAAACATAAAATGTAAATTATACTCCATCTAGTAAACCAAAGGAAAGGGAAAATGATGAAAAAACAAGAGAACAATTTCTGTCTAAAGTTGAGAAAAACCTTTCGCGAAGGAAGGATGTCTCTCTAATCTATCTCTTAGCACTTTCAATCACAGTTGGAATTTAACTCTAGGGATGAATGAACCTACCATAAAAAAACTTTGTACTTAATACATTCACCGCAAATGCTAGTAGTTGTGATCAAGGTCAAAATTTTGAGCATACTATAGATAAATTGAAGTTATGTGGAAGGGATATATGTCAGAATGCATGGTACAGATGTCATGGAATTCGAAAAGAACCTATTATGGATACAAAAAATATTGGATTAATGGCGAGAGGAGGGAATTAAATGTATTTACATGAAAACAAAAGAATGCTGAATAGTGTTAGAACTATTGCAATGATATCCAAAATGGCGGAGAGGAATTCGATACATTGCCACACGTGTCTCATTCAGTGGCACAAAATGGTACTAAAATAATAATGATACTGCTTCCTACATGTTATAGTTTTTCTTACATCATACAAAATGTAACAGGGGCCTTTCATTGTTGGACCTTCCTCCAAAGTCACGATCAAATACCAACAAAATAGGAAAGAACATTTCTCCCTTGTTTCAATCACCAAGATCAACTTCTTCGCCAAATGTTACAAGTGCATAGAGCTTAAGAACAAATGTACAACCACCTCATGTCCATAAACACCGAATAAAATAGATCAACGCTAGAAATGGCACAATTATTACATTGCAAGTTTTCGTTCAAATTACTATGCACATAGAGCATAATCACAATAAATCCTAACAACTATTTGAGAATTGTGAATGAAACAATGAACAAGATGAAAACTACCATACCAAATACTGAAGGAGTGAAGGATGAAGACCTGGAAGGAATTCACGTGCATCAAATAGTTACACTTCACCAAAGTGTACGAGTTGCGAGATTAAAGCAAGCGAGGCCTTGTAAAGCAATGTGCATGCATATGAGAGCTCAAAATTCAAAAATGGAGTAGAATGGAATGCCGGGCTTGGCTTAGGCTTGTCATATATCAAAGGAGGTGAGTAAAAATAGGGAGTGAATGTGTAACTCCCATGTAAGAGAATATTCCTCCATAATAGAGAAGAAGATTTACTTTCCCAAATGGGAATGTAACTCCTATGACACACTTACACATATGACAGATTTCACAAGGAATCTATCATAACTAAGATGACATCTAGATCCATGTCAAACTAAGTGAGATGACTCACTTGGTGAGGTGGAATAACACTACAAAGTGAAGAAAAATACCACCTACACCAACACCCCCTTTTGTCATAACTTAGGATGAGGTAGAAAGTCAGAAATGAGAAATGGGTCCTAGCACAAAGCCTGATGAGGTACCCACATACAATAAACTCTCAAAAATTGGAGTAAAAGGAGAAAACCCAGTGGGAAAAACTCCCCCAAAAGAGAGACAAGTCCACTCTCTAATCTAAGAAAGATGCCAAGGATGGGTCCCGCCATAGACAAGCTTGTAAAGGTACCCATGTACAAAGAGGCAATCTCTCGAAAGAAGAAGAGAAGAGAGAAGAAGAGGGAGACGAGAGGAATGCGAGAGGATGTCATGGACGAACTTGAACTTTGTAGCTCTAGGAGGTCTCCTAGAAGAATGTCGATGACGAGATCCTTTGCCTCTGGACTGAAGAAGAGCCATCTACGCTGAACTATGTGCCTTCCCTTAGGAAGGAAAGAAATGACGTCTTTGGAAGTCTTTCCACTCCATGAAGAAAACTGAAGGCAACAACATGAAGAACTCTGAGTCTGGTCCAAGAAAGTGTGACATAAGTCTAGCAAGTGAGTGTGAAGGAACTGAAGGTAATGTCACGAGTGCATAACTATTAGAGTATGAAGGATGAACACCTGTAGAAAGGATGTCCAACTGATTTGAATGCAAAAAAACATCCCCCACAATAGAAAATGGATCCACAAGCAAGGGTGGATCAATGAAGGTATCCAGAAAAGTGGAAGTGGTAAGAGTCCCAAAAGGGGCACTCAACAATGGAGATGATGAACTCCTCTGAAATGCTTAAAGATGGATGAGGAACTCCGTAGTACATCACAAGTTTACTTTGTGAAAAGATGACTAAGGTCAAGAAGATACTCATCCCAATGATGGGGCTCAACAAATAGAAGAGCGATGTCAGATAGGTATGAGTCATCCAATGAAGGTAAAGGAGTGAAAGGGGCATCACATAGTAAAGGTGGAAAAGAGGCGGGTGTGCTCACTATGTGAGACTAAATAGGAGACCGCTCGATATCCGATGAGATGTGGGATGTGACAACACTCTAGGATAGTGAGAGAAGGATGAGAAGAGTCTCTGTAGTACTTTGACATCGAATCCTGGGTGCACAATCCTCGTCATCAAGTAGAACCAAGCGAGTCTATGTCATGGAACTTCCTGTTATCCAAAATTCACCCTCAAGGTAATTTTGATAACATGCATCAAATTATTCAGTCCCGAGCAAGTAGATTGATTCAAGGCAAAAATCATGTTTTTTGGGGTCCCCTCGGCTTCTCTCTAACTCTCCCATCCAAGAAGAAATCCCAACGAGTTGGAAAAAATGGAAAAAAATGCAAAAATAAGGTTGCAGGACTGTTTTAAAGCATTTCGGTTTGAAGGGTTCGGGTCGTCTCGAGGTTCGTCGTACTTACAAGCTAGGGGCTGAAAAAACAAGGAAAATCAGCTAAGTCAGACATTTTTGTCCCAGAAAGCGAATCCACGTGACAATTGGGACATCGGGACGTGAAAATCCGAAACGGCCGAGAGTAGGGAAAATCGTAAAGTATTTGTTTCACGCGGTTTTGGGACAGCTGGGACAAAAGTACGCGCGGGACGCGAATCGGCCGATTTGCCCACAAACAGTCCATTTTGGGCGGTTCAGAGATATTTTTCCTAGGTAGTCCGTGGGATAGTTGGGAAAAAAGCACGCGAGGACGCGTGGGACGTGAAAAGCAAAGCAGGCAAAGAAGAAGAAAAGTCAACGTTTGACCCATGAAACTTCAAACGGCCATAACTTTTGACTCCGAGCTCCGATTTTCACAAAATTGGACTTTCTGAACCATTTTTAATGAGGGTAGATATATTTAATTAAAATAAATATATTCGGCTGCGATCACTTAATGCTCATTCCCACAAATGACAAAAATGCCTGTCGGACCCAAAATAGCTGCCCGCACTCAGAAGGCCATAACTTTTGCATTTCTCAATGAAATCACACAAAATTGGTACCATTGGAATCTTGGCTCCGATCCCAACATACATCAATCAAGAAATTATATATTTGATGAGAGATTGATCTAGTTTTTAGAAAACATGTTTGGGTTCATAATAGTGTTTTATTTGGTGGTTGGGAGTGCAATTAAGAGGCATGGTCATCATTCTTTCTTTGCTGCAGCACCTAGGACAATATGGGGAGCCTTTTACAAGTAATATATAATCATTTTACTCCATTTAATGCCTCTTACAAGTGGTTGAAGGACAGATTTTGGGATTTCCATTTTTCCCTTCTCTCTTTCTTCTCATTTTTCTATAAATGGGAGTGTTGGGCTCATTGTAAAGGAGGTAGTTTTTGTAGCAAAGCTCTACCAAAATTTCTTTGTGAAGCCAATGTGTTGCAGGCCCTTGTTGTGGACTCCTTACATGGTGATCCAGGCCCTTACCTTGTAACCGATTGAACTGTGCATATCCGGAAGCAATAAAATATAAGTTTGTGAATGTATCTTCCCTACCGTGTTTTTCTTGCATTCTTCTTTCCCCTTTAACCTTGATTACAATAATATTGTGTCTATTATTATTTTCATGCAGGATCCATTATCATTGTTTATGTTTGAAATATTGTTGTGAATGTGTTTTACTAGATTATGGAGAACTGTCATCACCTCTTCTAGTGTGCACTTTACTTTTGTATTTCACGCATTTGGAGACTACTCTGACACCCTCCTTTTCTGGTGTATCACTGCTTTAGTGTAGGATTTCATTTTATGCATTCTCTCTCCCTGGTCCCTTGGAAATTTATATTAGAATAGTTAGTTTCCCCTGCATTAGAGTAGATTGTGGCAGGTAGTTTAGGAGCAAGAACCAACTTTCTCTGGAGGTCTATCTCAAGTACCAAGTCCCACAACTTGGAGATAGTACCCATGTTATCCAATCACACCGTGAGCTCAAGTATATGCACTTGTATAAATAGAGGGGTGCTGTGATTTGGTGATAACACTACCATCACACGAAGAACAAGAGGAGGTGACTGAATCAGTAGCAACAATAATGGAAGTAGTATGTGAAGGGTCTCCATAGAGGGACTGAAGAATGCCCTAGACACCGTGGGGAGGATCTGATTCAGCCACGTGAAACTTGAGAGATCTGGAGACATGCATCATCAAGTGACCAAAAACATGGTCACAAGTGTCAAGGAAGTCCTCTAGATGATGATTATTAGTGGGTGTAGGAACTAAGTAAGAAGGGTGAAAGACCCTCATGAGCGAAGTAATGTTCCATGGAAGCACACCAAGCTGAATAGTTCTCTCTCTCCGGTAAGAAGTGGCGGAGGTCAGAAAGCAATCCTATGATGCTCAAGTCTAGAAAGAGAACCCTGCATGATGTGAAATCAAAAGTGCAAGGTGTACAAAAGCAAGATGTTAGACTTGGCCGATAATGCATCTACATGTAGTACAAGGCCCAAGAGTACTAGTGACCCCCAGAATGCGGCACTTTATAAAGTAGTGCGTTTATAAAAACTAACAATTTCATCACATAATGTGTGAGAAATCATGCAACTTTGACTAAAGAAGCGCTCAAAAGTGAGCAGCGAGTCAAAAGTTATAGCAAAAATACAATTCCTACAACTAATGGAAAATGCCAATGAACTTTGCAAATTGATTAAAAAAGTGCCCAAAATGGGTGCAAAGGGTGTCATGTGGGTACTCATTGGAAATGGCATCAAATTTTAAGAAGGGTTTGTTTTGCTTGCGAGGGGGGATTAGCCTCCTGCCAACCCCGGACCTCACCCTCCATCTTCGACATACAAATGAAGGACATAATACAAGCAAAATAAAGCCTTAAAATTATTACAATGCCATAATAAGAATGTTTTTGCCTTAAAACATTAAAAATAGGTTGTTTTAACTGCCAAACAAGTTCTAAAAGGGAAGGAAGTGCTAAGACCAAGTTGTTTGATGGCTCTCTAGGCGAGTTGAATGAGTGGACTCCGAGTTGAGCAAGGTTCAGCACCAAGTCTGTATTGCAAAAAACCACCGAGTGATTAGTCAAAGTGACTATAAATGAAGCCACGTATCAGGTGTAATCCACTACATGCAAATGAAACCTGAGTCATTTGAATGTAGAATTCCTGACGGTGGTTCTAAGTAAACGCTGAGCGAGTGGGTTATGTAAAAATCATCCAAGGATTCAATGCCACGTTGAGGAGAGCTTGGGGCCACGTGTTGGAGGAACATCAAAGTAATGGTCAACCGGAGAGCAGACCTCCACATGGTAGGGAGTCACGAAATAATGTTTGAAATACTCAAGCGAGTAAAAAAATGTTGAGTAAGGCCCACCCGCCAGGAAAGGTCTATGTAATGGTACAAATACTTACGAATTAGTGGTATCTAAGCGAGGCCCAAATAACAACTCGTAGCATGCATAGTTTCAAATCCAAGCTTTTCCAATGAAGAACACAACCAATGGTGAGAGCAGAGCATGTGAGCTCAAGCCCAAAAGCAATGCAAGTGGTGAGATAACAAGGTAGAGTGCATAGACCCGAGTTGATTGTTACACGGTTGTATTTGATGCACCAGTTGATAATGCAACAGTCACAAATGCTCGAGTCACCAAAGCACGAGGAGTAAGCTTTGAGTTTAGGATCGAAACACCTTGAGTGAGCTGGTGCTACATATAATTGGTGTTGGGTGCTGAGTTACAAAAAATGAGTTGTCAAGCAATGCACGAGCCCACAAATCCGATAACCAAGATGATGAACTGGAAATGATTCAATGCACCCATGAGCCCAGGTGCACAATGAGGAAGGTTGAGCTATCAATAAGGTGTAGACGAGCCTAAACCGGTGCAGGTCATGAATGCAAAGAGAAATGTGGGAGATGTAGATCTAGTCATAATGAAAGGCACAAGTCACCAACAACTACAAGCGAGCCAATGCTAAAACCCGAGTTAAGAAACCGAGTCATGATGAGGCACAAGCCCGTCAAATAAGCAAATGAAAAGTTGTCTAATACAACAAATGACCATGTTGGTGAGTTCTCAACCAAGGTAGTGTGTGGCGAGCTATGGGACAACTTGGTCCTTTAAAAAACAACCCTCAAACCTTTCAATCACCATAACCTCTACACCTTCAAACCTACAAGTTTTCCCTATTCTAAACACACAAAAACAAGTGAGTAGACTAACAAACCACAAGAAACCACTAGAATCTTGAAATATGTAAGTAGAGCACATGAAAAAGTGAGATCTTACACAAGCAACTACATGGTGGAGAAATTATGGTGAGCAACGTGATTTCAGTCCTTGAGCTCGATACCATGAAGGAGTGAAGGACAAAGACCTGGAAGGAATTCAGTTACATCAAATAGTTGCACTTCACTAAAGTGTAGGAGTTACGAGATTAAAGAAAGCAAGCTTTGTAAAGCAACGTGCATGGATATGAGAGCTCAAGATTTAAAAAATAGAGTAGAATGGAATGCTTGGATTGGATTAGGCTTGTCATAGATCAAAACAGGTGAGTACAAATAGGGGAGTGAATGTGTAACCCCCATGTAAGAGAATATTCCTCCATAATGGAGAAGAGGAGTTACTTTCTCAAATGGGAATGTAACTCCTATGACACACTTACACGTATGACAAATTTCATAAGGGAGTCTATCATAACTAAGATGACACCTAGATCCATGTCCACCTAAGTGAGATGACTCACCTGGTGAAGTGGAATAACACTACAAAGTGAATAAAAATACCACCTACACCAACAAAGATGGGCACAAAAATTAAAATAAATAAGAAATGCTTTTAATCTCCACATCACCTTGACTAGTATGTTGACACATGGGCACAAAATAGGGGTTTCGAGCACTTTGGTCTCCATTTTGTTGAGTGAGGAGAAAAATCACAATAACATCATTGAAACTATGTATCTAGAATATATAAGAACCACTTACGAGATCAACATGGTGATTTTTATATAGTACTGGGTGATTAAAAAAAAGGAATACCTAGATGGCCTAGGAGGGTATTTAGGGTATTAATGTTAATCTAGTTAAGAGGAATAAAACATTGTAAATAAACTAAAGTAGTATGAAATAAATATAAATAAACTATTCTAGATGAAATGAAACCCTAATGTGCAAGAGAAGAGTAAGGAAAAGACTCAACTAATAACAAAAGACTGTCATACGATTGTCGCAGATCTAGAAATAAACTATAGAAGTGTAGAAAAACCCTCGAGAGATCTAGAAAAGGGCATATTTGGGTACTGCTCCGAGATAACAAAAATGCTTGGGAGTGTACTTGGGGTTCCTCAAGGTTCCTGTCTACAATCTGGGTGCTCAAAAAATGTAAATGCTCAAAACCTCAATCTGGTATGGTCACTAAATGCATCTAAGTACTTCTTATCTGTCATGATGGATTCATCAGATGAACTGGAGAATGACCTGTAATGCAAGGAGAAATATCAAACCCTATAAAAATGAAATATGCATATGAATGGGTCGGACTGACCTTAGCCACCAAACTATTAGTCTTATTGTTGAGCGTTGTACTACATTTTGAACCTAGATGTATTTTTGGTGTGTGTGTGTGCATATCATGCCCTATTTTCTCTCATGCTTGTCATACTTTTGAAGTAGCACACAATAGTAGGTATAGAAATGTATGTAATATGTGTGTATGGAATAGAATGGAATCCCTCCCCCTATGAAGTGTGTGTGATGCATATCTCTTAGCTTGAATGCATGGCACTATGTGGATGCAAGTGATGCAATGGATGCAACCCTAGATGGAGTGATAGTAGTGATAAGATGCAATGACCTAGGACCCTCATTATGGTCTTATAACTTTATATTTATAGGGATCTCAAGCTTAATTTTGTAATTAATCCCGACAAGGCTGACTGAGAAGAAGATAAGGATGAACAACAACTAGAAGCGACCTAAAAAGAAGTGGAAGAGGTTGTGCATAGACCAGGCTACCTGAAATGGGACCGTAGCTCCTGGGCACCCCAAGATGCAGTTGGGGTGCCCTGATTTTAGGCTAGAATGTCGGAAAGGTCATGAAATGGGCTGATAGGTATCGAAATATGCAAGAAAGACAAAATAAAAGATAAGAAAAAGGTGGCCAAAAGGTGGGATTAATTAGTACTTTGTACACTTGAGAACCTTCTAAAATTAGTATAAGGTCAAAGCTAAATATTGTCTAATGTGCAATATTTGTGTCTACATTTTCCCCCACTTTATGTTGGTGAGCGAAAGCTTGGTAACATAAAGTAGATAGAGATGTGTACTTGATAACCATGTAGAGTGTAGAAGAAGACGTGTCGATGGACTAGACTCAAGCGTGGAATGACAAAAATAAAAATGTGGAGGAGCGTGGATTGTAAAGATGAAAATGTGTATAAAAAATGATGAGAGTAAACCTAGGGAGGAATGCCTATGTAGTTACTATTGTATGTAGTGTATCTACATAGTTAATAAAGGATAAATTCTTGTAGCGATGTGTTTCTATTGTCGTTGTCACTATTTTTGTAGTTGTTACCCCTAATTTGACTTCTTATTTCTCATACGATGGACCTATAAGGAGAAAATGATTGTGTAGTCAAATATGTATGTATGTAAATTTTTTTGTAAAATATGCAAATGTAAAATACATTGGAATATAAAGTGTAAATAGAAAAATGGAACATGTGCACCTGATCCATGTCAAGAAAAAGGGTGTAGAAGGATATCCTGTAGTGTCATAATTTTTTTAGGTGATCTCATGCCACCCTGGCTGAAGAAGTATAGGGAGGAACCATGTTGTATCCTCCAACCTTTAACCACTTCTACTAAAATGTTGGAAGAGATCTCTATATTTTCCTAGTTTTTGGGCAATCCGATGCCACTAGATGGAGAAGTGTAGAGAGGCACACCACCATAACCCCTAAGCCTGTAACCAATCCACGAATTGTTGAAAGAAACCATGTCCTATTGAGACCAATGTGTATGGATTTCATAGACTAGTCTGAACTCACTCGTTATGTGTGAACCAAGTGTAGAGATACGTTGGGGTCATATGCAATGACCTTACAAGGAGAATGCGGCCCCAAAAGAGGACCAATGAAAATCTAACTAGTATAATTGTGCCCTATAGTGGGAAATGTAAAACACTTGGTAGATAACAAGTCACACACAAAAGGGGATGGCTAGCCAAAACAATTGTTAGTATGCAAGCACATGCATGTAATTAGTGTAAAAACACAAACAATGTAGAAAAATACCAAGCATATTAGTGTAAATACACATAAAACAATAAGAAGAACACAAAAAGTGGGTTACAAAAATGGGACATCACTCACGATGTTGCAAGACACACAAGCCCATCGTGACCACAAATAAAAAACAAGTGTGCACACAAGAAAAGGGAAAATCCCAAGTACAATAGAAAATAAAGCAGAGAAGTAGAAATAAACAAGTAGTCATGGAAACATGCAATCCTGTAAAAATAAGTGCTACACTTGGAACACCTGTTACCATATTAGAATGATAACCAATATGTAAAAACATTTATGACCAAGTAGCGTAATATTTTAAGTACAAAATGAAGCAATATAACCTATATGATACTAATGTGGATGCCCCACGACCAATATAGTAAGGGTAGAAGGATAACATCCATGCCACATGTAAATGGCATGTATCTATGATCACACTAGATAAAGGCATGAACACATATGTGTGTATGATAATGAAATATAAGAAATCAATCTAACATGTATAGTAGAATGAGCATGCAAAACACTAGTATGCAAGAGTAAATGCTACCAAGATAGTACAATATGCTATGGATGGATGGAATGGAATGCAAGATGTAATGATAAGAGCACCATTCCCCCTGCATTTATGGAAGTGTATGTAGTGACGTTCTTTGTGTTTTCCCCCTCGAAGTCAAGAATGAACTGTAAATGAGAATGTGTCATCGAGAAATGATCGAGTAGTGTTAGTTGTATCTAGCATGCTATGATGAGTATATATATGTAATGATGATGAAATGTGATATATATAGAGGTGTGCATGGACTCTAT
This sequence comes from Taxus wallichiana var. yunnanensis, assembly GCA_018340775.1. Taxonomy (NCBI): domain Eukaryota; kingdom Viridiplantae; phylum Streptophyta; class Pinopsida; order Cupressales; family Taxaceae; genus Taxus; species Taxus wallichiana. The sequence continues at coordinate 127,613,723 of CM031239.1, forward strand.
AGGCTGAAGCATATACTAAAACTTGTTGAATGAAGGAGTGATGATTTAACCCAAATCATATATCACTTATAAGATGAATTTATGGGAATGGAGCATATGGAAAGATGTGTGTGGACCTTATAGCCTAAGCATATACCATGATGTGTTGAATGGAAGAGTGATGATTTATCCCTAAGCGTATATCACTGAGTGATGACTAGGATAAATGATGAGGTAATAGAATGATGTAGAATAGGATAATAGAATAGGTGATGATCGGATGTAAGAGGATAATGTGAAATGGATAAAGGAAGTTGTGATTTAACCTAAGGTGTATACCACTACATGATGATTGAAGGTGTGATAATGTAATAGGAGGATAGAATAATAGATGATAGAATGTAATAAGATGATGTATAAGTGATGGAAAGAGTGTTGATTTATCCTAAGGTCTATACCACTATGGTATGTAAGGATGAGTGTGGGTGACGATATAACCTAGAGCGTGGGTCACTAGTCCGATGAATGTGGTATGATGACATGTCACATGTAGGTAAGGTCCATTTGATTGGTAAACCCTTAGTAGTCAAGTATGGACCGAGGAACTAAAGTACATCATAGGGTGGTGAGTACAGCGTGTAAAATACAACATAGGGTAAACAACCAAGGTATGTGAATGTGTAGTGTAGAATGTGTAGTGTATATAGGGTATGCAATGTAGATAGAAATGGAATATGTAATGATGAGAAAACTAGACCCATATGTAATGGAATCTAGTGTAGCATGTAGAATGTAGATGATAGCTAAATGCGTGATGGGAACTAAGCAATGTAGGATATGTATGATGTGTAGGCTAGAGAAGATGTGGATGTAAGTGTAGATAGAATATGTAGTGATGACATGTAAATATAGACCCATAGATAATGTGACCTAACGTAAATATAGAATGTAAGGATGAAATATAAAACTAGACTCATACATAATGATGACTAGTGTAGCATGGGTGAGATAGATGATGAGATGATAAATGTAGAAGATAATGTAGGATGTAGACTATGATGATATAATATAAGTGTGTAAGGCCTATAGTGTAGTGTGTGGGTTTAGTGTAATGGTAATCCCTCAACATTCCAAAGTGTCATCGGCTAACTAGGGTGTTGCGACATGTGAGATAAAAATGATGATGAATGTGGGATGATACAAGTATTCTAGAGAAGAGAAAAAGGGGGTGGATACAATTTTCTATGCCCCCAAATGAGTCGAAATGACGGGTCAACCAACAATAAGGTTAAGGAATGGAGGTATGATAATTGGTGGCAAAGATGATGACACCTTAGGATGATGGTTGAGTAAGGGAGGTATGTGATAAAAATGTTGTGTGGGGGAATGAAGATGATATGTATGTGATGGGTGTACGTAAGACCAAGATCGAGGTGTAGTGAAGTCTTTGGGTGATGGCGAGCAAGGAATGACCATACGTTGGGAACTAAATGAGCCATGTGGGATAAAGCGAGGTGGTGACCATCGGTGGGAGGTAGTAGTAGTCTTACAAATAGGCTTATGGGGTGTGGAGGAATAATAGAATGGACTAGGTGCACAGTGCAAGTTGAGACGGTGAGGAAAATTGAGATGGTGAGATAGGAATAGGATGCAGTGTAGGTGACGTCAGAGGAGATATGTGAGGGAGAGGAGGAGGTGCATGAGAAATGAAACTAGAATGAGAGGATGTCGAGGTGAATGAGGAATTCCATGAATGGAGATAACTCAGTTGTTGTAGATGAACTTAAGGCACAAGTGGTTGATGGAGACAATATCTTGAGATTTACATATCCAATTTAAGCCGAGAATCAGTCACACTTGTTAACCACTTGATTAACGAAGAAAGGGATGAGAAGAGTGAGAGGGCCAACTATGATAGGTGACTTAACGAAACCATAAAGCCTCTTGAATGGAATGTCAATTTGTGATGGAGGATAGCTATTACAGCGTAAGATAGAAAAGGAACATGTGCTAATGGGGGAGGATGGATCAACCTAATACTATTTATAGGGGTTGAGCCAATAGATGCTTGTTTATGTAAATTATTATCAGAACATAGCGTGGTAGTTGGTGGTAGAAATGGAGATAACTAGTGCTAGAACAACAATGTGAGAAATGAGAAAGTCAAGAGGTCTGAGCGGAGGAAGGCATTGTATGAGAGATGTAGTTGGAAGAGGAATCGATGGGTTTGGTATCATGTTTGGGGAGCAGGTTGTTAAAATTTTGAGTTTATGGTTATCGTTGGGAGATACTATTGTGGGATACTTGGGAAACTCAATACAGCCATTTTCAAGTAGGTATTGAATAAGATGTCGAGTTGGAAACAACAATCAAAGGGGATGCTCCAAACACTAGTGATAGTCATAGTAAGAATTTTTTCAAAGTTACGTCCTTTAGGTTGGGATGGGTCGAGCTATAAAGGTGGAGGTAGGGTAATGAGGTTACTATCAATGAGTTATGGCAATAATATGTTGGGTGGCATACTAAGTTTAACAAGAGGACACCGATATGGTTGAGGGCACAATTCTCGAGTGGTGAAAACTAAATCAAACAAAAGTTTGAGGAGTGATAGGTTTATGGGCAGGGATTTTGAGGAATTCTTTTCTAGGAATGCGGTAGAGGACGAAGGTGAGTCCTGATATTTGAGCTTGCCAACAGAGACAAGTTTAGTCTCATAGAGCTTGAGAGCATGAAAAAGTTGATCAAATGAGGAAAAAGTATCAAATAGGATGCTATCTTGTAGAGGTGGTAAGAGACTATGGATGAATAAATCCTGAAGTTCTAAATTGGAAAGAACATTAGTCATCTTGGCAACATTATTTTTATATCATAAGACGTAATCATAGAATTGTTCATCGAGTGTTTTCTAAGCTAGGCAATCTGGGCATAAGATAGGGTGGAGCCAATATTGATGGAAAAATTTGTGAGAAAAGCATCGTCCAAATGGGTAAAAGAGATTACCGAATGGACTGGAAAGTCATAGAACCAACACATCACATAGTCTTGTAGACTACACGGAAATAACTTAGCAAGGATAGTATGATCATCAACGTAGTCAAGACATGTGACATGAAAGGCATAAAGGTGTTCTTTTGGGTCACCGTGGCCTTTAAAAATGGGAAATTTTGGAGTGGTAAAGTTAGGTGGGAATGGGTAAGAAGCGATAGATGACATAAAGGGGGAATGCAACAAGGATGTGGAATCAAGTGATAGAGGTCCTCGATTAATTTTCAACCGTCGGATATTCTTTTGGAGATCATGATATAACAATGTTAAATAAAGGGGATGAGATGAGGAGAAAAGTGGTATATTAGAATCACCATGGGGATTTTTAGGGACAATAGTAACAATAGGTGGAGATGAGGTGGGAGCCAGTAGATACCATAGGGGTAGAAGACACAGGGAGTGATGCCTCACGGGCTCATTGAGTAGCAAGAAGAGCATGTAAAACATGAGGGAGATGAGTGGGATTTTCATGTAAAGCTTGGAGAAAATAAGTAATAACATCAAGCTGCTCTTGGTCAACATTAGTGTCCTCATCATAATATTTCTCACTAACGGTGGTTTCAATTTCATGCAGAGGAACTTGGGTAGAGGTATCTAAGGGGTTTTTCAGCCATGGAGGAGGGTATATCCATCATGGATCTAAAGGGATGGTGGAGAGGAGAAATAAGTTCACAATAGTGAAGAGGTCTAAATGACCACTACGAGTAATGGGAATAAAAGAAAAAGGTATGAAGGAGACCCTAGTAGAATGAGAAAGAGGAAAGCGAGGAATGATACATCGGGTTCACCAAAATGATTAACAAAAATAAGGAATGCCTAGATGGCCTAAGGGGGTATCTAGGGTATTAATGTTAATCTAGTTAGGAGGACTAAAATGTTGTAAATGAACTAAAGCAGTATGAAATAAATGTAAATAAACTACTCTAGATGAAATGAAACCCTAATGTGCAAGAGAAGAGTAAGGAAAAGACTCAACTGATAACAGAAGACTATCTCACAGTGTTGAGGATCTAGAAATTAAATCTAGAAGTGTAGATAAACCCTCGAGAGACCATGCAAATGGCATATCTGGGTTGTCGAGATGACACAAGCACACGGGAGTGTAATAGGGCACCCCAGGGGCACCTTGGTCTACAATCTAGGCACTCATAACAACATAGACTCTCAAAACTCAATCTAGTATGGTCACTAAATGCATCTGAGTACTTCCTGTCTGTCATGCTGGATTCATCGGATGAACTGGAGAATGACCTGTAATGTAAGGATACGTATCAAACCCTAAGAAATTGAAATATGCAGATGAGTGGATTGGATTGACCTTAGCCATCAAACTAGTGGTCTTATCACTAAGTGTTTCACTATATTTCAGACCCATATACAATTCTAGTGTGTGTGTGCATGTCGTGTGATAGGTGCTCTCCTACTAGTCACACTCTGTGAAGTAGAGAGCAATAATATCTATAGAAATGTAAGTAACATGTGTCCATGGAATAGAGTGAAATCCCTCCCCTATGAAGTGTATGTAATGCAGATCTCCTAGCTTGAATGCATGACACTATGTGCATATAAGTTATGTAATGGATGCAACCCTATATGGAGTGATAGTAGTGATAAGATGCAATGACCTAGGACCCTCATTATGGTCACATAACTTTATATTTATAGGGATATCAAGCTTAATTTAATAATTAATCTCAACAAGATTGAATGAGAAGAAGATAAGGATGACCAACAACTAGAAGTGACCCCATAGGAAGTGGAATAGGTTGTGCATAAACTAGGGCACTTGGAATGGGACTCAGGGCACCTCAGGGCACCCCATTATAAGTCAGGGTGCCACGATTTCAAGCTAGAATGTCAGAAAGGTCATGAAATGCGTTGATAGGTATCAGGAAATACATGTGAAAGATGAAATAAAATATAAGAAAAAAGGTTCCAAAAGGTGGGATTAATTAGTAGATTGTACACTAGAGAACCTTCTAAATAGTAGTATAAGGCCAGACTAAATATTTTCTAATGTGAAATATTTGTGTCTACACTGGGACTTCAAAACACCCATTACATGATGCACTATTGTAAAATGATATGTATGAAAAGTGCAAGGAATAAAAGAAGAAAAATGAGTATGCTCATATAACTAATACTATAAGAATACATTCAAGTTCATTTAGAAAATAACCACCAATTATCTACGTGTAACTAAATAATGCTACAAGTGAAAATAAAAATAGCACATTGTTTTCATTTGCATCCATGTTAACAACTATAAGGGTTTTCAATGTAGTGTTCATGAGTTTCCTTCCATTGAGTCACACACATGAAGACAAAGATCTAACATTTGAATGATTATTGACAACCTTATACAAATTGATAACATTCTCTTTGCCACAAATAATGGAAACTTACAGAACATGCCAAGAGGAGTCCAACACATTCAATTTTTACCTTATTGAGGAAGTCTACAAATTTAAGGCCTTTTTGGAACTTCATCTACTAGATAGTAACCACAAGATCGTGGTGTCAATAAACCAAATATGTTTAAATTCCATGTCATGAACAACATTCCTATCATGGAGTACAAAACATCAATCATAGAGGCCTTATGGTCACACTCAATTAAGATATGGAAAACATTGGGTGTGAAAAATTTCTTACTCGAAGAGGATCCTCCATTAGCACCCTTCAAAGAACTAAAAGAGATGATAGACCTGTAGAGAGGCATTCAAACATACATCACACACTAGGAAAAGAGTTCAACATATGGTGGAGAAGCATACTAGGTTCCAAAGATTGCATATTGGAAAAATGTTCTACATGCCCTAGAGAATCCCTTTGTCAATTGTAGCATGACGAGGAGAGATTATTTTTGGCCAAAAAATAATTCAGGATAATGCAATGTATGATCAGATAGTGGGTGTACCACATCTTGACATGGATAGATACTATAGTCAAAATGTCCTTTCAAATAAGGATATATATGTTGGGCCTATTTGTGATAGACCTCGAGAGGAATTCAACCTAGTAGTGGATGTGAATGTTAAAAAAATGATACTAGTAAGACCAACTGATGATAACATACCTATATGGATGGGCAACACATGACAAATTATACTATAGGATGTTCAAAAAAAGGCTCAAAAGATAGAGGTATGCTAGTGGAAACCATAGGAAAAGAAAAATAAGGAAAAAAAAGGTACCATGAATGCTTAAAGAAAAAGAAATGGTGGCAAGAATCGAGGGACACATCAGATATTGATATAAACAATTTCATCCGGACATTGAGTCCAAAAAAATATGGAAAATAGATCAAATTAAAATACCAAATTAGGGACACAAAGCTATCCAGGCATACCTTGTACAAATTCAAGAACAATAATTAATACCCTTGCAAGGATCAATGCTTATGTAATACTTGTTTAACGTATTTCTTAACTCTTTGTTATTTATGATTTACAAAATAGAAAAACATAAAATAAGTTGACTTTATCACATGTAACTTGCATATTTACAATATCATTATCGTTTTTATATAGATTTATAATAAAATTATATCAATATATAATATACATAAAATATTAAATAAGTATAAATTTTAAGTATTTAAATAACTACTATTTTATATTTTTTAAGGAAATATTGTAAAATTACCGCCATCTAAAAATTGGTTGATCGCCAAAATATTGACTAAGTATAAGAGGGTGTGTGGATAGGTGCTAAAGTTTAACAGAGTTGTGCCCTGAATATCCACGCCTAGAAAGATAGAGTTTGGAACTTAACCTGTTTTGCATGGATCAAGCTAGATTTGAACATGGAGTGATGAAAATGCATTGTGTAAAGATAAAATACTTTGAGACTACGTCAATCTATTTTGGGAACAAGAAGGAGATCAAGAGTCATGTAGAGTTTGAGCTAATAATAGGATGCAAAATTAGAGTTATTAATAGATGATCTATTATTAGGTGAAGATTTCATGCTTCCTTAGTTGTCTTGTAGTGGCACATGGCTATTATTATCACATTCTATTTTGAGAGTGCATGGGAGGTGAAGGGAAATTCCCCACCACCTATATATATGTATTTATTTACACGACTTAGAAACGAGAGGAAAAAAGATATGCTACTGGTATGATTTTACGTGCATGACCTTATAATGGTAATTATAATGTATTTAGCTATGGGTTTTGTTATGGATTAATATGATGGATCTTTGTGGATGGATAATGATTGATGATGTCTTTATTCATAGTTATTGTAGGGTATATATGATATTGATCCTGGTTTAATTATTTATGCATCATGGTTATGATCTATCTCTTGTCATACTTTACCTTTAATTACTTGCTATGGATATGGAATGTATGTTTGAACATGCTAACTTCTTGACAAAGATGGTATAAAAGAGGAACCTGGTACCTTGCGCGCTTTGAGTAAGCTCTCATATTTGTCTAAGTGATGTGCCAACACATCTAGGGTTTGAATAGGAAAAGAGTAATACATTTTGGTTCTATTTCTAGGACCTCTTTTCAAGATGTTGCAAGGATGTTGCATGATGAAGACATATTGGTTGACTTTGGCTAGTATTGAGAGTTGGTTAGAAGATTTAGAGGATGAGTTTGCTCACAAATATAATACTAGACCTGATTTTGATGCACATGTGTGGGTTGAAGAAAATTTGTATCATGAACTCTATGAGATGTATTTATGATGTTTTCCCATATAATTGTATGAGTAACTAGTAGTATATACATCACAGAGAAATTGGAGGTACAGATCTTTTTTTGGACACAAGAAGACTACCAGAATTTTCATGATGCTGATCTAACTTGGACAAACAATGTATAACATTATAACATTGGTGGAGTGGTGTTCTACATATTTACACATTGAAGTATGTTGTTTCTACTTATTCTTGTCTAGAGGTTGCTTTGAGTCTCGATTCTTGCACAAACCCAAAGGATCTTATTTGGTTGTTATCCCTTTAGCAATTAAGATCTTGTTGGTAACTCTAGATTTGGAAGAATGACCTATGGATAGATAAACCTCCATTGCATGTGGGGGTAGGAGTAGGTGCAAGTGAAAGATGGCAGACCTTATGGAAGAAGAGGAGAGAGAGGAATGATGACTTAATTATAATAAAGCGCAGGAATGGGAATTGGCAAAGAAGCATGGAACTGAGGAGTCTATGGAGTTGTGGAGACAATTTATGTGTGAAGGATTCAAGGTTCATGTGGAGGACATGGAACTTGAGTAGCAAGACTACCCCATTGAGGAAAGCGTAGAAGATAATACCCTTCAGCTTCATATGAGAGTGCGTCAAAAGAAAAAAGAATAAGGGCCATAGGCGTGCATCTGGTCGCACCTGACGACCTTGCCATTTTTCTTGGTGTTCAAGTTCCCAAAATAATTATTGAGAAATAGGATACTATTGGTGATAGAGTAGCAATAGGTAGATATCATTTTCCTTTAAATAAATAAGTGTTTTAAACAACATCTATGGCATCGTAGGAGAAAACATCTTTGTTGTTTGGAGTACTGATTGGAGGGATAATTTATGGCACATAATCGGGACAAAGTGTGGGCACACAGAACATTGGAAATACATCTAGAAGTAACACAAATTCATAAAATATGGTAGTTTAGTTTAGTAGAATAGTTGGAACATAGAGTAGTTCATCCTGCGGTCTAGTGCCTACTACAAGTGGGGGATCGGGAGGATCAAGAGGTTCAAGATCAATTGTATCGGATGGTGGAGAAAATACTATTGGGGATTTGGTTACGGATCTGGTGGATAAGGTCTACACTCTCATCAGCCACAACAAATATTCTATTATATGTCTCTTCACTTTCCATAATATTGAGGTATTGAGGATGCTACAGAGCATGTAAACAAGTGTGAAATACTATGTTGCACTAAGTGAATTACAGCTCCCGAATGGAAGGCAAGTCATTTTTATATTACTTTGCAAGGGCATGCACATAGTTGTTATAAGAAGTATGATTTGAACCAGATTGTTGCAGATTAAAACATGTTGCATGATTCTTTCTTGGTTGAGTTTCATATACCTGATTTTGAATAGAAAAGCATCAACGCACTGAAAGATATTAAGCAGGGCATGGATAAGAGTGTAAGGAGTATGATGCATGCTTTAAAACTTTTCTATCAAAGTTGTCTTATGATATTCACCCTAGCCAATATGCAAAATGGTTTTTTACGCTTTGATAACACTTTTTTAAATTTTTATCAAAATATGTTTATAGATCCATGTGATGCTTTGGAGGCAACTCTATGCGTTGAGGCAATTAGGAGCATAAAAATTGGAGTTATACCATTCTTGGAGGCACAAATTACATCTATGGTGAGAAAATTGGAGAAGATATTGGCCAATTTATCTCCTAAGATGTGCAATGGTATATGGTGTACAAATTACAAGGTTAAAGGACATACTAAGGATAGATGACCTCATAAATCGGTGAATGCCGTATTGATAGATTTTAAGATTTGTCACTTATATCATGATTATAGTATACACCCATTAATGTAGCATGTGATTCAAAAGAACGTGCCTTGCTATTGTAATATTTACATATCCCACACTCATGATACAGAGAATTATGGGTTGATTGATTAATTCATGAGGGTATTAAGACTATTTTACATCAGATCAATGTTGCACATAATTCAAAGGACCAAGGTGAACATCATAGTCATATTCGTTATAAAGGGAATTCTAATGGAGGTGGTAGAGGTAGAGGTTATCATGGAGGATAAAGAGGACGTGGTCACGGTGCTAGAAGAGGTGACATCCTTGTAGAACTCATTATACATGTGGATCTCCTAATCATTATAGGTGTGAATTCCCTCAGAACATGGTTTGCTCATGGTGTAGAAAACAACATAAGTTTGAAGAGTGCCCTGATTTATATGAGCATATGAGAAAGCAACACAAGTAGGATAAGGGCACGTGGATGATAAAGACATAATGCCTTATAGAAAATCGGTTGATGTTGAATTTAAAACCTGATCCCGAGGTATACCTATATTGGTGACTACACACACTGAGGTTGTGCACGCTCGTGAGACTCTAAAGAAGAAATTTGTTATTACAAAACATGAGGTATTACATGTAAAATATCCAGATCCTACTCATCATAAGGAATTTTATCAGGAGACTATGGAGGTTATTAGAAACTTGCAAGGTAAAATACGTTCTTGAAGGAGCAATCATGGAAATTGAAACATGAGAGTAAGGTTGATCTTCCTCGAAATATGTTGATGACTCTAAGGAGGTTTGTAAGATGCTACGCCGAGATAATATCATTCCTTTATTAGGGTAATGGATAAGGAGAAGATACCACGTGCCGAGATCTAAGTACGAGAGATAAATATTGCATGTAAACTTACCTCCTCATAGTCTTGAGTCTGATAAAGAGATCATGTTGAATGCACTTTGTTGATGGATGGTTGTTGAGTAACATACTGATTAATACAAGTGCAGAAGTAAATGTTCTCACTTTGGATGAGTGGAATCAGATGGGGAGACCACCACTACAGCTATCTTTAAATGTCCTATATATGGATAACATGACTAAATCCATGCCCATTGGAGTATTGAAGGATGCTACTATTACTATACAAGGGGCCAAGTTTACTGGGGACTTTTAGGTCTTGGCTCTTCTTGAAGTGGATCATTTTGACATTAATTGGGCTCCTTGGTGTTACAAAATACAATATCTATCTACAATTTAATAAATGTTAGATTAATTTTGAGAATAAAGAAGAACACCTGATTATTCCTTTGATAGATTGAAAAGATGCACTATATATAGAACCTTTGAGTGAAGTGGATCTGAATAGGATATATATGTCTACAGATTAGAGATCTTGAATTGCTTGATCCATCAAAGGAAGTTATTATTTATTGGGATGATGCTCATTCTATGAGTGATACCACTAATATTTCCTATGATAATTGGGCACATAGAACGTATCGGATGGTTGGGTGAGAGATCAAGAATACAATTATGTGTGTGATCATACCACACACTATTCTTCATTTGAGACATAACTAGGTACCTTAGTATAATGGTGAAGGAAACCATGATCTATTACTACTCACCATGGAAACCCAATGGAAAAATGAGGGTGATAGAAGAACTATTCTGATTTATACCTTATGTGGGATAGATGTGCATTATTGGACTACACAAAGAGATAACCTTTTAGAGTGGTGAGAAGTGAGAATCACCTTCTCTACTAGGTTTCTTAGAGCAATGTACCTTCATATATATGTAAATTCTATGGGAAGTATTTTTCTTTGCATCACGTACAAAAGTGTGAGAGACTCAGACGGAGGGACAGGAGGCATTTCCGCTATCACTATGTGTACATAATTTCTACGCCACTCTACAAGATTGCACGTGTACATGGTATGTTCATACAAAGTTAACAAGGGAACAAATTAATTGGCAGGATATGACCTCTTGTATGATTCAGACCTTTGACTATTTTTATACTAAACCTTTAGTGCATGAAGCATTGTAGATTGCCTAGAGCCTTACATTAGGAGATAGTGAAAAGGTTAAGGAACTCCTATTAGATATGTTTGAAGAGTTAGATTTGGAGGCACACTTTGAAGAAGAAGAGACATATAACGATAATTTTAGGTGTGCTTTCTTGGAAAAATAAAAGGGTAAGTTGGTTTATTTGATTGATGACGAGGAAGTAGAGAAATTGGATGTTAATCACATTGTAGGTACACATGAGGTCTTAGGTAATGTAGATGAGAAGGTGCGTGTATATCATGAGCCTATGAAAACAAATAAGGTCAACATTGGGATAGATGCAAACCTAAAGAGGCCATTATTGGTGAATATTGGTCCGAAAAGAGGTGGTAAATATTATTGAGCTCTTTGCACAACTTCCGGACTTATTCCCATGAGGCTATCATGACTTAAAGGAGTGCATCCCTCTTTGGGATAAATGAGTATCAAGTTAAATTAAGCTAAATGCACGATGATGAAGAGACCTTACTAGATGAATCCTAATTTACACGTCAAAGTTAAGGAAGAGATTGATAAGATGTTGAAATTTGGAATCATTGAGCCCATTATGGAGTTAGAATGGGTTAAACTCATGGTGATAAGCATAAATAAAGATGGTATGATAAGAATATGTGTAGACTACAGAGATTTTGATGTTTCTTGTGTGATAGACCCTTTTCCTACACCTTTTACGTAGGAGATCTTGGAAGGTGTTACGGGCGCGATATTTACTCTTTTACTAATGGATTATTTGGTTATCATCAGTGTGGAATTCTAAAGAATACTAGGAAAAGATAACTTTCACCATTGAGTGGGGAAGTTTTGCATATATTTTATGTCCTTTGGGTTAAATAATACACCCGCAATCTTTTCACGCATCGTTGTACAATAATTTCATGACTTCATTCATAATTTTTACAGGTTTACTTGGATGATTGAACTGTATATGGGCTAGAAAAAGATCACTATGATAAATTGAGACTTATGTTTGAGATGTGCCAACAGATTAAGAATATCCTTAAACATTAAGAAGTGTATCTTTTCCATGCCCTTTAGAACTTTATTGGGACACATTATTTGCAAGGAAGGTTTAGTTTTAGATCCTTCTAAGGTTGCAATTATCTTGGGTTTGGAGGAGCCTACCAATCAAAGTGAGGTGTGTAGGTTCTTTAGGACATACAAGTTATTATAGGAAGTTCATTAAGGGATATGCTAAGATTTCCATGCCCTTGGAGGAATTATTGAAGAGTAAAGGAAAGTTCCATTGGAATGAGGCATAACAGATAACATTTGAGACATTAAAGGAAAGACTTACTTTTGTGCCCATTCTATGCTTTCCTTCTTGGGATAAACCATTTCATGTACATGTTGATGCCTTTGGCATGGCCATTGGTGTAGTGTTAGCACAACTCTTTGAATTTATTGTTGATCTTCCTGTTTTTGTGAGAAATAAGTTGACACCAATTGAGTAGAATTACACAATTATAGAGTGTGAAGCATTGTCAATGATTTACGCATTGCATAATTTTAGACATTATTTGCTAGAAAATCCCTTTATATTTTATATAGATAACATGGCAACTGAAATACTTGGTTAATAAGACCATTTTACGAGGCACATATGTCGTTGGATTTTTTGTTTTAGAAATTTTACTTTATAGATGTGGTAAAACCGGGAAAGATAATTTCTTGACCCGATCATTTATCAAGGATTAACTCATGTAAGGATGTGTAGAGCCTTTAGGACATAATTTCATATGCATAGCTATTTATATTGAACCATGCACCCTCGACTTAGAATATATTGTTGTGGTTTTGTGTACTAGTATGGCGCATGAAGGGATGAAGACCTTAGACAGAAAACAACTTGTCATATGTGCCGCATCTTACATGTTGATCGGTGAAGATTTATACAAGTTAGGCCATGATGACATTTTGGGATGGTGTGTACTTAAACATGAGCATGAAGCTATTATGGAGGAAGCTCATGACATGATTACAAGATTAAATTATGTAGGAAATGCTACACTGTGTAAAAACATTTGTTAGCTAGCCTATGGTGGGAAACACTATATAAGGATTGTAAATATTATTCTAGAGAATTTGATTATTTCAGTGCCTTGGGAAGCCCGAGCATAAATATGAAATGTCTTTGAGACTAATTGCAAGTGCAGAACATTTTGAGAAATGGGCAATTGACTTTGTGTGCCCTATTTCCCCACCCACGTGTAGGACTAGACTAGATAATGTTATTTTATAACTTGTACAAACTATCTTACAAAGTGGGAAAAATCATCACGTACAAATAATTTCATGATAGCTACAACAATAAGGTTTTTATGGGAAAATATTATCAGTAGGTACGAATGTTCGTTGATCTTTACAAGTGATAGGAGAACACAGTTTTTGAATGAGACTATCATAATATTATTGGCTAAGTTTATCGTGGTACATCATAAGACAACCCCTTATCACCCATAGGCCAATGATGCTTCTAATGATTTTAACAAGATATTGGGACATACATTGACAAATATTTGTGACGTTGGGAGAAAATGATGGGATGATAAAGTCTATGTTCTCCTTTGGGCATACATGAAAACTTATAAAATATTGAACAAAGCCACACCCTTTCAATTGGTGTTTAACATGGAGGCTATTTTACTAGTGGAATTTATGTTACCCTCCTATGTATTTCACGCACGTGGATTGGATGATGAAAAATCACTTGAAGAGTGTATAGATAAACGATGCATTGGATGAGCAACACACCATTTCAAATTGGAGCCGAAAGATAGAAAAGACCAAGCAAAAGGCATGGCATGATAATCATATAAAGAATAAGAAAATTGAATTTTAACAAATGGTTCTTCTTTATGACTCCAAGTTTGTGCGCCACCTTGGGAAATTAAAAGTGCATTAGTTGGGACCATATGTTATGACTTATATACTTGTTTCGGAGCTTTCCGATTCACAGTGCTAGATGGCACTAGGTTATGTAGTTACTTCAATGAGAGTAGGGTGAAGCCTTACTATAAATAATTCTTCTTGGTGTTTGCAATAAGGTATTGGTGCCATTTTAGATTAGGTTTCCCTTCAATGAATTTTATTTTAATGTGTTTCCTTACATCATTGTTATGCTTTGTCAATTTAGTTCAATGATTTGTTATAATAAGTGCGTTTGCACGCTAGTAGATGATTCCTATCTGTTGAATTCATGTGTAGAGGACCACACATACTTTTAGTGTGGGGTGGATTGGAAAGTGATTGGTGACTTATTACAGATTGGTGTGCATTGTAATATTACAGGAGCTCAGAGTCAAAATGATTTTGGAGAAAAATTTAATGAATTTTTCTCGTATTGAAGACCACGCATAGATGGATGGACATGCAATATAACATGAGGTAACATGCAACATTGGAAAATACTTGAGATGATTCACATTGGATAGGGAATTTTGTGTATAGAGGCGTGCGTAAGGAAATATATGGTGAGAAGTAGTAGCTACACCGCAAGTTATGGTGAGGCACGAAGAATAAGGCATAATGTGCAAAAACAAGAGGAGTAGAATTAATGCTATGTATGGTGGTAGTTGAGGATCAATTAATGCAAGTAATTTAGAAATAATACAATAAATTTGGTGCTTGAAATGTTATTGTTACCTTACATCCTTTGTGACTTCTTGTTGTGAAGTGTGACGAAGTGCATAGTGTGATGAGTGATCTATTGAATGGAAAAATAGGTAAATTCATGGCACAACATTGACATAGCTCTGTGTTCAAGTGTGTTTAAGCTTCTTATGTGGGCGAGGAAGGAAGTTTCACACATTTATGGTTTCACAAAGGCATACTTGTGGCTAGGACACATGGAATCTCGGGAACCAGAGAAGATCGAGAGAGTACGGGGAAAGAGAGTGAAAATATTGCATTTTTTCGATGCACGTTCTTACTAAGCAGAGTAAATGGCACTAAGGATGTCTCCATCCATTAAGAGACTGAGGAAGAACCACATGAGTGGTTTGCCGAGATGTAGTAATAAGAAGAGGTAATTGAAGGAAGGCCGTGGAAATTGTAGTTAACTAAATGTAATATTAGTGATTTTAATCATTGGACAGAAAAAACCCTGAAGGATCTTAGCGCATAGACTATTCACAAGACCAATAGGAGGACTGCATATGTGAAGAGGGTTATAGACAATTCGATATATAAATTATCGGAGGGTGTCACAATTGTGCAATTATATGAGTTTCCATACTTAAGGAAGCCTTATTACTTGTACAGGTGGTTGATGTCACATGTACATGAATATTTCTTCTACTTTGTGGGGAGGAGGATGTGAATTATGGTAAAGTTGGTCAAAAATGTTACGAGGTTTGTGTGACTCTCATTTAAATATTGTAGGATATTTTTCATATTATGAGGGAGTGGAGGAAACAAATGTTTCATTTCACTACCAAAAGCGAGATGAGAATTTAACATCACATGTATAGAATACCTAGCTACAAGGGTAGTGGCATGAGTAATTGGTTGTAAATTGGGTGCCTCAAAGAGGTAGATAGAAGTTAACAAGCACTAGTTGCACATAACACATAAGATGGAGAATAAGACTTACTATAATATTATAGGATACATTGTGGAGAACTTAGTGGTAGAAGCACACACCTAGGCTGATAAAAGTGAGAATATAACCTAGGCTCCCATTTTACTCTTTATTGTTTTTAGTGAAATTGGTTTGCCCGATGGTCTAGAGGAGAAAGTATGGTAAAAACCCATGAAAAATAAATCATCTACAAAGAAGTTTTCCAAGTATACATGTCATGGCTCAATTTTGAATACTTATAAGAAGCTCCAAGAGAAGTGGTTCAAGAGGATACGCTAGGCATTTGAGGGAGAGTGGTTCACATGGCACAAACTACCTAGTGTTTTAGATATACAAATAGAGTTTGTGGCATACCATCACTTATGTCTAGGTAGAATCTTCATGAAGACAGATGAGAAGATCCCACAGTGTAAGTTACCATTTGTGTTTACTTATCATTACTTTAAAGACTCAATGAACAAGTTACACAACACACAAAAATTATAGTTTGATGCTGATAAGGTGGACACAGATATCCATATTCTCGCAAGACATATGTCTACCCTAATAAGGAGGAATATGTAGAAAAAATGGAGTCAGAAAAAAATTGACATAACTCCATAGGTCATCACTATATGAAATATTGAGCCCACATGCATGTATGTGTACCTAAGGTTGTGGTTAACGGAAGGTAAAGTTGTTACAGGAGAGGACTTGTCTTTACGAGGTCCTCAAAAGGGTGAAAAAAATTGTGTGCATGAAGAAGCCATTAGACCAAACACCCATAAGGTAAGAAGAATAGGGACATAAGGGCTTGTAAAATGTCTTCGAGAATGAGGAAGAGGAGAAAGAAGATAACACTACACTTGATCATGGGAGGAGATAGTTATGCAGAAAGTGCATAGGTGCAGATGTTGGCATTGGCCCCTCAAAACCACTAAGGAGATCACCACACATAACACCCGTGAATAAGGCCGACGAAGAAAAAAATAAAAGGCACAAATACATTTCAGTTATAGAGAGTGATAAGGAGAAGCCATCGGTAGGGATATGTGTGATTAGGTTTCCATAGCTAACCTTGGACTTGGGGAAGATGAATGGATTGGTGATGAACACCCACAATTCGAAACAAAAGTACCCAATATGAGCTTGCACAAACGTGAAGATTGGTGGAGATATGGAGATTGAAGACAATGTTGTGTACCCAACCAAGGGACCTGAGGGAGAAGATGAAGTAGAAAAAAGGAGGGTGTTAGAACACGGAGAATATAGGTGAGAACACTAGTGAGCCCAAGGAAGAGGATATGGTGTAGAAGAGGAACCTTGGGTACATTGATGACCTAATGAAGATTATATGCGCAAGGTTTCGAGTTTTGTTGTAAAATAAAAATTATATGGGTGGGAGATGATGGATCTAGAGATGGAAAACACACACACCCGAAATTAGTTATCATGGAATATGTAGAATCACATGGATGAGCCTGATTTTGATGTGTGTGAAGAGTCATGTGTCTCCTAGAGGATGAAGAAATCCCCACATTCCCGACATGTGGCCATCAAACCAACTCGATTCTTAGATGAGCAAGCAAGTAATGCTTTAACGAAGATATCTACAGAGCTCACTCATAGGAACATAGATAAAGAAACAACTATTCGGACCACGATAGAGGATAAGAAGGATAAAGAAGAAGAAATTCGGTGTTTGACTGAAAAAAGAAAGAGTTGAGGTGAAGGCACATGTAGTAATTGATATGGTGAAGAAGATCGGTGATGAAATTTTTTAGGGTATTAAGAAAATGTGTTTGAAATATTCACATTTACTTTACATTACTTTTTCACGTTGGTTAAATTGGTGTTAGATGAAGGTATAGTACATGCACCAAGACAGAGGGATGTTGCAACACAAGATGGAAGGACTAAGGCTATAATAGCGCATCGAAGAATTGGGTATGAATATTTTCTTTAGACACTAAGGGATGAAATGAAGAAGGAAGACTCGTTGCCAAATATGTGTGCAGACCCTAAGGAAATCATTAAGAAAAGGATGTTGGATGAGGAAAATGAGGTTCTTGCTGTGAAGAATGATGAAACTCTTGACAGCACAAGGAGAGGTTGACATTGTTAATGAGAAAAAGTGTGATCTGCAAACAACGACCCGGACCATCATACGAAGAGATAAAGGAAATTTGGAAAAATTATAGCCGATGTATGGATGTATCATTGGGATGATCTCTAGTCTAGAAAATGTTCTTAGGGTGCTATAGAACGAGGTTGAGAAATATGACCTCGGATAAGATGAAAGGGTTACTTATAAACATCCTTTAAAAGACAAAGAAGGTTCTCAATGATTAGAATGAGTTAGAGGTGGAAATCAAGATTGAGTACCCATAGTTGATTACGCCTTCGAGAGGAATAGAGCATCCAGACTCTTTTTGGTATATTTTTATTCATTTTGTACAAATATTATTTTATTCCTTATTCTTTATTATTATAAAAAATGCATGATTACCCATTTCCGGGGGTGGTAATGAAGTTAGTGTGGGGTAATGTTGACTAGCCAAAATATTGACTAAGTATAAGAGGGAACATGGTTAGGCGTTGAAGTTTGTGAGTTATGCCCCGAATATCGTGCTTGGATAGACAAAATTTGACACTTAAGATATTTTGCATGTATCAAGTGGAGTTGAACATGGATTGATGAAAACGCATTGGGTAAAGATATAAGACTTGAAGACTACACAGAGATATTTTGGGAATAAGAAGGAGATCAAGAGTCATGTAGAGTTCAAGATAATAATAGGATGCAAAATTAGAGTTATTAATAGATAATCTATTATTAGGAAAATCTTGCATGCTTCCTTAGTTGTTTTGTAGTGGTGCATGGCTATTCTTAGCATGTAGCCTATTTTGAGAATGCACGGGTGGTGAAGGGCAAGTCCCCACCCCTATATATATATGTATGTATGTATGTATGTATGTATTTATTTATTTGCATTACTTAGACATAAGAGGAAAAAATCTATGCTACTGGTATGATTTTGCACACATGACCTTGTGATGGTAATTATAATGTATTCAACTATGGGTTTTGTTATGGATTGATAGGATGGATCTTTGTGAATGGATAATGATTTTTGATGTCTCTATTCAAGGTTCTTGTAGGGTAGATCTGATATTGATCCTTTTTTAATTCTTTTTGTATCATGTTTATGATCTATCTCTTTCCATACTTTACCTTTAATTACCCGTTATGGATATGGAATGTATGGTTGAACATGCTAACTTCTTGACAAAGATGGTATATAAAGAGAGATCTAATACTTTTGCACACTTTGGGTGAGCACTTAGATTTTCTGAGTGATGTACTAGTGCATGTAGGGTTTAAATAGGAAAACCATACTACAACAGGCATATGTGTCTATCAAATTTAACCCCTAAAATATGTAGCTTTGTGGCAGCTAGGCTTATGTAAGTTAGTGGCCGCTAGGATTATGTAGCTTAGAGATGGGTAGGCTCATGTAACCTACTACTAGTAATATGGTGTAACTTTGTAGCCTCTAGGAGTTTCTCACCTAAAGAATGTTGTGCTCATTTTGAGCCCTCCCTGATTGATTTTTCCACAGAGTACTTTGTAACATTTAAAGACCAAAATTTGCATATGTTACCTTGTCACTAATGTCTTTTAGAATCTCCATGACCATCCCTTCCCCTAATGCTTAGAAAATTGAATTATAGACATAACTATTCAAATTTTAGGAAGCCACAATACATTAACTTAGTATTTTGCATAATTAAGAATTTAGTGTTTTGTGGGTTGCAACGCAAGATAAAGGTAAGAAGGGATGTCGTGGACTACTAGTCATAAGAGATAAGAAAAGGCGGTTCTATCATAAAATCCAAAACAAACTGAAGTAGTGTTTGATTGTTTTAATAGAGGAATCAAGTACTCGTGGATTCAAAAAAATAGTTTTGGGACACTAAAATATTTTCCAAAGGGCCATGGAAAATCTTGAAGCAATTGAGCCTATGTGGGTAAAGGAGATTTACAAGTAAAAGTTGCTTGATGGTTTTGTCACAAAAATTAGTACTCTTTGGGTTACAAAATAATCATGGGGCGCTCGAGAAAAAAAAATATTTACTTGTATGCGTATTCGATGATGCAATATGAATTTAGAAATGATTGTTGTGCTATGTAAAAATTATGGAAAATAATTGTTAAGCTGAAAAATGCAAGAAAAATAAGCACATTCTATAATACAAACAAAAATGGGTATTCTACGGGGGCCCTAGCTCCTGTAAATCATATAGCTTATGGTATGTATATACAAAAAAATGGTTATGACAAATGAAGTAAAATATCAATTAAGGGTTACAAATTCCTTTGTAAAAGGAGGAATATGATTCAGAAACTTCTTCCTGAACTCCAATTCTTTTTAATCTTGAGCACCATGAACATACATGATGTCCCCCCCAAGGTCACGAGATATGCCTAGTTCCATGAGCTTTGAAATATTTATTTTGGGACCCTCCAATATTTTGATTAATTCTAATTTCCTCCCATAGGAGGAGACACATTCGAGGATTTTATACACATCTTTGAGGTAGGCCTTGGTAACCCACTGTGTAGTAGCTTTTGAAGATGAGGAAGATCCATGAATGTCAGTTAGTGTTTTTGTGGAAGATTTAAGTTCATCCACTAGAATGGGTTTACTTTCACAAGTTGGACTAGGTGCACCCCCCATGTCTTCTCATGTGGCATGGTGTAACTATAGGGCTTTCCCAAAAGAAGAAATTACAGGTGTTTTTCAAGACAAGAAAGTCTTTGCTCCATCATGGTGATTTTGTAGGAAATTGATGATATATCCTCTACAAGATCATCAATAGACCCTTCATAGGTAGCGGTCGGATTTATTTCTCTACCAATTCTTCATTAAAGAATAAAGGAGATATATCAATGATGTTTTTGTTAATGGCAAAGAAGAGAATCCAAAATTCCTCATCGATTCGGAGGTTTTTAGTCCTTTACATGAAACAAATGATAATACATGACCTAAAATATAGAAAATAAGGGAGTCATCTTGATAAGCCTTCTTATTAGTGTTATTAAAACCGCACGAGGTGTTAGCATACCATTAATCTACACTGATCCTTAATCTCAAAGATCATCCTCAAAAAGGCCTCATCTGGACTAGAAAGATTGAATATTGAGTGCAATATCTTAGAAAAATTTTCTTTCAATATGGTAGTTAGCTCTATATCTCTGTCATTACTTGGGAAGAATGGACGTAAACCCTCTTTTCACTCAAGATGTTTGAAGGAAGATATTATCTTATGTGAGAACAATGGGAGTTTATAAGAGGATGAAATTCAAGAGTAATTATGTAAGGTATCATTTTAGGATTGAATGAGAAACAAATTTTGGAAACTTGCACGGGTTTAGAGAAGATTGATATCTTCCAAAAGGTGATTTTCAGTTTGAAGCAGAAATTCACACAAAGAAAGAATCAAACATGAGGGAGTATAAATGATTATCCATTTTCTAAAGCATATTCCCAAAAAGGTTAGGTGTTAAATTATTTTAAAAATAATGGCATGAGGGAGAAAATGGTTTGTGATGGGGCTCATGTGTAACACCAATAAATTTAATACATAAATGCAACAAGATAACACTACCAAATTTTTTTTTTTTGACTTACATTAATGTATACATGACACCACATGGGAATGAATTGGGTAATTCAATGTCACACAAGACATTTATATAAATATGGACCCACATGTATCACAAGATGAGAAGTGATTGGCTCACAAGGAAAGATGACACACATAACCAATCCTACCTAAGAGGCTTACATAGGGGAGAGGTCATCATTACAACTACCCATTATCCCTCCAAGAAGGGATCTTGGCTAGCCTTTGGTTCCTTCAAGGCACACACACCACATCAACTTTGACAGACCCCATTTTTTCTCCAACATAACACACACTTCTCCCTTATTCCTCCATTCACTAGCTACACCTTATTCCCCAATAACCAAATATGAAACCTCACCCCAACAAGAAAACAAAAAAACCACTTGATACACATGATGTCAATCATTAGTATATTTCCCAATGATAAGGAACAAAAAATAATCACATTTCCCAAAATGATGAAGCACAATAACAATCCAACCACATATCAAATTATAAATAGGACCTTCCCAAGACATGATATTTTTATGATTACACACTTATTACAATCATGTTCCAATAATTAATCTTAATGGTTTTAGAGAGTACTCAGTACATGCATGTACATTCTTTTTCCTTTAGTTAAATTTCCTTTATATCATTTAATATTTAACTTAAGGTGTTTTCATTTAATCTAAGTCATATACATTGTTGTAATTACTTATTCAATTTTCTTGTTTGTTAATAGGGTATTTATTTACCCACGAGGCTACTATATCTTATTCCTAGGATTTATTTTCTAAAGATGTGCTTCTTATTCTTGTATTTTATCTTAGTTGCAATAAGGGAGGTTCACATGACACAAGGGAAGTTTATTATTTAATGAATAAATAGGTTATGTGTTCCTTTCGTATTAGTATTTAATTGTTTGGGTCACCTTATTTTATTTTAAGTTATTACAACTAGCTATATATTCTATCTAATTCCCTTAGATACTTAGTTTACATTGATCATGATACATGGTAGAGGATTTTCCTCGAGTCAAAAGGGTCAATCCTCAAATTTCCTATTTTTCTTAATTTTAATAATTTAATATTATTGTTTAAACTACATTCAAGGATGTGGTGATTATGTTCATATCTTACGTATAGAAATTTTCCCATTCACAAAGTTAAAATATCACTAAGGATAATGATATCACACTTATCCACGTTTGAATTATCACTACGAAATTTAACTATTGGGTGCGTATTGCAATGTGACATGTAGTTATAATTTTATACCCCCTATGAGCTTCTAACAACAACCCTTCTCACTAGTTGAAATATATTAATGTGTGACTCACCCTAATTCTCATAAGAGGTCCACATTCGACTAATTTCTGTTACCACCGAAGAAGCGAGATACACCAAATAAAAATGATAAAGAAGAGAAAACAATTATGCTTACCCCACAACTTATGCACAACTAGGAATAGTCTTGCTAAGATAACACCGTTATTTGTGCATAGAAAAGGGGATTCAAAATCACAGGTTTCATAAATAGGTAACTTACGACACGGGTTCCACTCATGGTCCAAACCCTCATATCATAAGTAAATAACATGCTTAGTGATGATTCCATTGGATAAATCACGAGTTTTAATTTATATAAGGTTCAACACCTCGTTAGGACTATGTCCATATGTTTATACTAGATACAAGAATTGTAAGATGAAACCGAAGGCTACATCCCATCATCACGAGGATCTATGAAGGACAACACCGAGAGTAGATCTATTAGTTGGTAAATGCTAACACTCGTACCTAGGATGGTCATGATCAAAGTGAGGATCACTCAATATGGAATAAATCTCAAGTTGTTCTCAACTATCTAGTGTCAAAGATCACCTACTAATCATGTAATAATCGAGGGAAGCTGAAGAATTGAAGGGGATTTAGAGCACAATTCCATTTTAATTTATATAGAGATATTTATTTCTACTATACATGCTATAAGTTTCACAACATAGCTATAAATGAAGTCAATAAGAGCATTAAATAATATATGGATAATTCTTAAAACTCAATGACAAAGAATAGTTACAAATTTAATTAAAACTTCAAACACAATAAGGAAAATATTTTATTTGAAAGAAAATAGGGAAATGAAACTCTAATGTAAACATAATAATACATATATTTCTTTCTTTTTCCATTAGCATACATAAATTACAATAATACACAAAATTAATTACAACCATGCCATTTCACCATCTTACATGCATCTTGCAAAACCATTTGAGCATGGGTCAGTAAAAATCAGTGGCATGACATCCACCTAAATCTAGCATAATTAACATTTTTAGTTTCCATTTACATAATCAGAATAATGTACATGACAAGAGAGGGTTAGAGACATATATTCATTTCATTTGATTTCATTTCTTAACTAAGAGAGGAGAAAGAAAGAGAGAGAAGAGATAAGACACTATTTTTCCAAAATTCAATTTTTCTCAAAGCGAGCTATAAAATAAAATTTCATACAGTCATTTATAAGTGTCTATAAGTTTTCACGATGATTATTTGACTTGATTAGGGTCCTACTGCCTTATTTTACATTTTTCTACTAGTTGCGAAAACATCTAATTTTGGCTTAGAGGCTAAGAAACCACATTCAAAAAATTTCTTCCAATGGGAAAATGCACAATGGGTAAACTAAGTGTCCTTCATATAAAAAATTCCTAGGAACTTATAGAATTCAGATTTACCAAACAATTTACAATTGGCGGCTAGTTTTTCGAGGCTATCGGTTATAATTGGCGTAGTTATAAAAACAATAAATTTTATCTCGAGGGATAAGAAACCATGTCTTAAAACTAAATTTTGATAGATTAAAACTTAATGAAAAAATTACTACATGTTATCCTATATATCGAGAATTCATTGGAGTCGACGGTTTTATAAGCGACAAACGAGTTGCAAACAACGATTGGTTTTACGAAGCCACGGATCGTAATTGGTCCAACTTGACCTAGTAAAACAACAACCTGAGGCCTATAAAAACTCTTTTCCAAAATAGATTGAAATGTTACTAGCAATTGTCTAGTAGAAATACTAGAGATTTGCAAAGGAGGAAAAGTGTTTCTTCTCTCGAGTCCAAACAGTGAGCCAAAACGAAAACCAACTTTTCACTTTTAGAAGCTTCCTAAAACTACAAAACGAGGTAATAAGGCTCCTAGAGGGGTAATGAAATAGAACAAATAGTCAATCAGGGTTGATCTAAGGCTTGATGCAACTCCCATATGAAAAGGAATATAGAAAAAAATTGATGTCTCTTTTCCGGGGTTTAAAAGGTTATGTTGCGATTCTTTGACAATCGCGATTTAATAGCCTTTACAAGGGACTCAACTCAAATTGTAAATAAATGGGGGTGGTTTTCAGATAATTGGTTTGGTTACGAATTTGTTAGATCATCTCTGAATGAGGGTTTAAGTATATGGTTTACACCATGGGTTATTTTCATTACGTAAGTAACAAGGTGAAATTTTATTGTTTGCAAAATGAGTTGGTTTAAAACAATAAATTTTAAAATGAATAAAGGGGTTATGTTTTTATATTTTGTTGTAAATGAATAACTAAAAGTATAAAAATTATGGAAGATTAAGGTAAGGGATACCATGCCCGAGGGGGAAATGAATCAGCCAAAGTTGAGGCACTCGATTCCACCTCTCCACAAGGCATTTTGTCAAACAATTTGTGCATTTGGAACACCCCTCCACTTTCCGTTGCTCAAACATCTCTAAATATTCTTCAAAAAAACCATTTGTGCACATCCATAAATTGAAGTATTCCATGAGGCTACATTTGTTTGAGGCATTTTTTCAAACGCTTCATGTGTCAAGTGTAAGATTCTACATTTTACATGTATGTCATCCCAATAATATTAGCTATAAACACTGACAAAAGACCATCAGTGCTCCTATCATTGCACTCCAAGAATTTATATTTCAATTAGATACTTTCATAAAAATATTGTGTGTATTATTTTTATATTGTTGCATTTGGCATACATATCAACAAGGGCACTTTCCACAAATGCATTAGAATCAAATCCTATTCTAGTTGCATGCCCATGAATCCCTTTACCCTCTTGTAGAGCTCCCATCTCGGTGCATGCTCTAAGTACTCTGGTCAATGTAGTGTAATCTAACCTAATACATGCCTCTTGTAGTTGCACAAAGAGATTAAAGGTATCCACTACATAATCATTCTGAGAAAACACCACCCCCTTAAAAATTAAAATCTACAATACCTTATATTGCACACACATTCCACCGTAAATATGAAATGCGTCCCATATATTGCCACATTATACATAAATTTCCATAAGGGCATTCTCCAGAGGCATGATTGGGATAATAGAAAAGGGTAGTTTTTAATGTCTTAAAAACTACAATGACTCACTAGAAATAAAATATGAAGAGTGGAAAACCGAGTGGATATAGTGCACTTAGCACAAGTGCTCAGAAGAAGAGGAAGAAAAATCAATACGATTAAACACTATGTGCCTCCTAATCATCAATATTCATCTTCTCCTTCAATAAAAAATAGACAAAAAAACAATGACAACATAGGTATTCTTTCCTTCCTCTAAAAGAAAAAAGAACCTACTTCATATGTAGATACAGATCCCAATCAAACAATTTCTACATAGAAGAATGAGGAGACATTAGGGATATAGATTTATCTCCATGTGTAGGGATGTTTTAACCAAAAATGATACTAATTTTAGGACATCTATTAGTGAGATATCCATTTAACACAGTTCCCTCAAATGTTCTCATTCACCGCAACTATCTGATTACTGCTAAAGTTGCCAACATTACTTGGGTTTTAGTGTGGTTAACACCTTTGGATCTCAATAAAGTTTTTGTGATGTTATGCAAGGAAAAAGATAGGTCTATTTAGGATGGATGCATGATTTCAAATATCCCATTTGGCAATGACTGAGGAGGTGCATATTAAGGTTGGGGAGTTTATTTTAGAACTTGCCAATAGAATTTTCTTGGAGTTTTCATGCCTTGATGGAAGGTTGTACCGAAGAAAAAATATTATCCTTACATGGTGGAGTAGGGGTGTTGGTAAAGGATTATGAAGCCAATTGTTTTTTCATGTTGGCTTAATCTTAAAAATGTATTTACTTGAAATTTCTGAAGATATTTTCAACTAGTTCATTTGTGCATAATAAGAAAACCTTCCATTCCAAGGAAGCTGCCTCACTCTTCGATTAGTAAAACACCCTACAAAATCTCCCATGCTTTCACACCTTCCCAAGAAAACTAGCCCATGTGCCTTCACATGGAGCTATTTACTCCATTTACCAACCTTTCCATCATATTTATTTTCCTTTTATTAATATTTTAATCTTTGTTTTATTTTATGTTATATATTTTTCTTATTTTATCATTAATCTTAATAGATCTTATTATTATTATTATTATTATTATAAAATATCAAATTTTAATAAGACTCATTCACAAAGCCACCATTACAAGATTGAAAACCTTTAAATTTAACTCTCCATTATGGTGTGATGAGGTACAGGAACTAAAACAAGAAGGATGGTGACAACATGAATAAGGAGAAAAGGGAGTTAGATAATAAAATTAAAAAAATTCTGCATATATCCATGTAAGCATCTAAAAGTAGAATAAAATTAAGAAATAAAAGGGTATCTTTGCCATTACAAGATATTTTCTATAATTGGATCTCATTTTCGACGTATTTATGGAATGGTTCATTGAAGTTTTGGGGAAAGTTAAGTTCTAATAAGACATTTAATTGTATAATTATGAGGCTTGTCCTCATAATTAAGGGATTTGATGTTTTGTATTCTAATTAGAAGGTGTTTTAGTCATTAAATTTCTAAAGAGGTATTGAGATAAAAGTTTTGATTACCACATGTTTCCTTTTTGAAATACGTATAGAGTTAAGTTTCCCACACTTTTGTTTTCTAGGTGGTTGTGAGTGTACAACCATTGGCGCTTTGAGAACATTCAGTTGATGTTCCCTTGCTAATAAGTTCAAGAACTCAATAATATATGTCCACTTTTAAGTTGAAATTACTACGTTGTTTGGATAAAAATTACTAATTGATAGGTCATACTTTTATTATAATCTTGCATTTACTGGTTCTCTCTCTGTAATACACTAGATTTGTCCTTGATGCTTATGTTTTGGTCATTTAGTTTGATATTGTGTTGTGAGATTTCCTTCTATAACATTGAATTTAATTGTAAAACCCTTGTCATAAAAAATTACACACGACAGACAATGAGGGATTCATAACGAGATAGATTTTTACACATACCATGGCACTCATAATTCAGACTAGGGCACCCAAAGGTGCCTTGATACTCTCGTAGGTGCCCCATCCTTCCAAATAGCTCATACTTGTCCTTTTCGGGATCTCTAAATGTTTGTTCCTATTTATAGAATATTTAGTTCATTTTATGACATAGTCCAGCAAGTTTTCTAAATCATCTAAGCTCCTTCTAACCCTTATTTGAATATTACAGTTTTTTTTTTATTCGCTTGGTTGTTCGGGTGACTTTCTATATTTATTTACTGCTTTTATTTATTGTTATTTATTATTGTTCCTAGTTAGATTAACTACCATTATTCCACACTTTTATTTAATCATTTTTGTGAACCCAAAATTTTAAATACCCTTTCTCCTTGGGCCTTTCTTCATATGTCCTGTCACTTGTAGTGGTCACTTTGGGTCTTTTCAATATTGTGAGCTTAATTCACTCACTCATAGGGAATCCAAACCAATGGTTCATATCCATACTTTTGTAGCTACTACTAATAATCCTTTGGATAATTCACACAATGTCCCTCTCCACGAAATAGAAGCATCTACTAGTGAGAAGTCCTACGATGAAGACAATAATGTTGACCAAGATTAACTAAACACTATTACTGACTTTTTAAAATCTTTGCATGAAAACCCTAGTCATCTCCCTCATGTATTGCATGCTTTAATCATTTCTAATAAAAATCGTGAATCTTCAACCTCGGTTAATGCTAATTCTTCAGCTCTCATGGTCTCCACTCTACCCACTTATGTTTTTGCTCCTATTTTTACAACTTCCACTCTCATTACTCACCTTGGCATAGCTAATATGCAACTTGGATCTTCCTCAAACACCCATGATTTAACATATTTATATCAAGATTTGTAAAATCAAAATTTCCATCTCTAATTCACTACTTCTCATGCATCCCCATCCTTAGAATCTACTTCATTGTTTCATACCCATTTCAAACCATCTAAATCTACATATTTGTTTCCACATAAATTCATCTCTCCCAAATTACCCATTTTTCAATGCCATGGTGACCCACAAGAGAATCTTTGACATTTCCATGTAGCATGTCTCAACTATGCGATGATCACACTATAATCACTAAGATATTTCCTCGTATTTTGTGATATTATGTGATGCATTGGTCTTATGACATCCCCGTTCATTCAGGTAGTCTTTTTCATGCATTTGGTTGATGCTTTCCTCACTCAATTCTCTATTAACATTGGCTCTAATATTTCCTATGCTCAACTTGCACAAATTAAAAAAGGGGCTAACGAACACCTACTAGAATATGTCTTGTGCTATAAAAACAACTTAGCTAAGATGTCTAATATACTTGCAGATGACAAGATCCAAGATCTATTCATTTAGAGTCTCTTTAAACCTCTCCAGGGAGAGTTTTATTATTGAGACCTCTCCTTCATTTGATAGAATGTTTCCTACTCTTAAGCTTCATGAAACCAAGATCTTAACTATAGGTAAGCTTAAGTATCAAGAGAAAGCATCATCTATATGATTTCAAGGTAAGTCAATATTTAAGCCATCTATAACAAAAATCCTCCGATACAAAGTTTACTATCAACGCAGTCTCTACCACTAAGGAACTAGCCTTTAAAACATTATAGGTATATCATTTCTAGGTTTAACATCCCTCCACAAATTTTGTTACCGCAATTGGTTGATAGTAACCTTATTACATTACCTTCCCCTCTACAAGTTGATCCATCTCGACCAAAATGGTGTAACTTTGATGAAAATTCCCATTGTGACTATCATCAATGTGTAAGATATTCCACCGGTCATTGCTTTTGACTACAATTGCTCATTCAAAGTTTGATTAAGGATGATCAAATTAAGCTTCCAAAATCTACACAATCTCCACCTATTAATGAGAATCATAAGATCAAAATATTTAATAACCCTCTACCCAAGCATGATACAAAAGTAACTAACTCATT
This sequence comes from Taxus wallichiana var. yunnanensis, assembly GCA_018340775.1. Classification (NCBI taxonomy): domain Eukaryota; kingdom Viridiplantae; phylum Streptophyta; class Pinopsida; order Cupressales; family Taxaceae; genus Taxus; species Taxus wallichiana. The sequence goes on from CM031239.1 coordinate 127,643,852, forward strand.
GACTAATCATACATATCACGCAGTGCCTTCTCCTACGTCAAGGACTCTTGATTTCTTAGTTACACGTATTGATGCTACACCTCCTATCATCTCTTTATCTAAACACAATTATCATGAAACCTTCACATATAATCACTTACATATTACAAAAAAATTTCTATTCAATCTCCATTAATAATACTAAAGTTGACCCATCATGGCCCATTAGTGCATGTTCCATTCCACTTTTTAAGGATATCTCATACCCTCTATCACAAATTGAATACCATGTGAAAAAACCCTTTGGTGTTGTCAAACTACATGTCATGGTTGGTCCTCATACTATTCTTGTTCCTTTCCTAATTGGAAACATAGTTGACAGGTGTGACATGTTTCTTGCTCTCTATTGGATTCATTGGTCTCAATCTATTATCTCTATGAATCATTTGTGACTTAAATTCATCCATAACAATTAGGTTATTTCTATTGATGTTGTTCCTCCATCTAATCCATGATTTTCATCTCCTCACACATCAGTTAGCACACCACCTAGATCTTCTACCACATCACAATCTATGTTAATCAAAGCACAATCTAATCCTAGCTCACCTACTCACACATTTTTTACATGACCGCATCGCTCCACTAGTTCTACAAATAGGTATCATCCCATTCCTAGGACATTTACTACATCTCGATGTATATCACCACCTTGATTTATTAAAATTTGGTTTCCATCACCTTCATGCTTGGCATCATGTAGATCTCTATCAGTGATACATTTTTCTCCACCTTGGTTTTCATCATAGATTCACCCATTTCACACACATAGATTTCATTCACCAAAGAGCGTAGTATTTGTCTCATATACCACCACTATTAGATTAGTGTCATATGATTTTGGTACCACATGCATCGGATGGAGGACCTTCATCCTTCACTATCATTGGATAGATCATTCACTCACACACACATGAGGGGCATAACATATAACAGATCTCCCCCATCCTAGTAGCATTGTACCTCACAACATAACATACTTCTAACATACACATATCGCATCCTTGTCATATTAGCATTAGCATATTTATCATCTTTGCATTATCATACATCACTCCCATAGCATAGGAACATTCATCTACACACTTTGCAACCATTACCTAATGATGTATTCTTGTGCTTCAGCTTTAAACTTGACTGTTGAGGGCTTACTACACATGAACCCCACACACTACACAATAGTTACTACACAATATGTCCATTCACACATCTTACATCTTACATATTACATCTTACGTCATGCACTCTACATTTAGCCTACATATTTACACATCTACACATCATACATCATACTAGTCGGCATTATACATACATCAAACTTTCAGGGTCTACATTATATACTTGCATTGTGCATTTATACACCACACATTTTCTATACATTATACTAGTATTCATCATACATATGTCACACTTTTATTGTCCACGAGTCTAGCACCACATACTACTCCTCCTACATACTACATTGCACGTACTCTCACATTACTAGTCTATATTACATTACACACTATACATTGCATTTTTACATATCTTACACATCATATGGTCATCTATTATCATAACACATACTACATCCTCTTCTACACACTACACTCACTATCTAATGATACACTCTAGTATCACGGTCTATACTGGATTGTTGAGGGTATATGATAGAAATGGACCTTCTCATACACACACATTCATCAGTCGACACTCTATCATGTGACATTACTAGGTTAGTGACATACACTATAGGCTAAATGGTCACCTATCCCTTCATCTTGTAGTGGTATACACTTTAGGCTACATCACCACTCCCTCTATTCATCTAGTAGTGATATACACTTTATGCTACATCATCACTCTTTTGATCATCTTATCGTCATATACGCTTTGACTATAGGTTTGATGACACATCATTTATAGGTTACATATCCATCACCGTGTGTTAGACACAACACACATTTTGATCATTTCCCAATGATGCGCTCTTGTTTACGGTTCATTCTTGAATTCTTAGGGGAAAACCAAATGAACCTCACCGCATACATTTGCATTCAATCAGGGGGCATGTGACTCTTATAATTCCATCTTGCATTTCATTCCATCCATCCATAACATATTACATATCTCAGTTGCCTTTACTCTTGTTTTAATTTCCTTATATATGGTCACTTTATTACACATGCTAGGTAGATATCTTGTATGTAATTTATATATACCATACATACACACACACATTCACGTCATTTTCTAATTGTGATTGTAGATATAGGTATTTTGTATGCATTAAAAATGCTCACCTTTTACCCATCCTACATTAGTCACTGGGGGCATCCACATTATTCTCTCATGCAGTGCTATTATTTCATTTTGTACTTAACACTCTATAGTACATTGTTATATAAGCTTTTGACATACTGGTTATCTTTCTAACATGATAATGGGTGCTTCATGTGTAACATTTATTTTCAGGATTACTTACTTCCATGGTTATTTGTTGTTTGTACTTATTTTTCTACTATTTTCTATTGTATGTGGGTCATACCCTTTGTTTGGTGTGTGCACTTGTTTGTTGTATGCATCCATAATGACCTTGTGTGTTTTGTAACATCATGAGTGATGTCCCATGTTTACAACCCACTTTGTGAGACTTACTTTGTCTTTTTGTAGGTTTACATTACTACATTACTTGGTAGCTTATACATTTTTTGCGTAGCTTACACATTACTTTCCTCATGCATGTTTGTTTGTAATAACACTTTTCTTTGAATAGCCTCTTGTTTGTGCGTCTTTATTTCTATCAAATATTTTCCCTTCCCCCTTCAGGAAAGAGCTATAAAGCTTATGTGGTTGGTCCTATTTAGGTCCATATTCTCCTACCAGTGACACCGCATGTGTATCCAAAGAGGGTGGCATCATTTGGGGTTTACATACTATACACCACTTATACATTGGTTCAATTCAGTTAGGTTTTTTCCCTTGGAATTGTGGGTTATAAAGTGAGTGGGTTTAGACCAGTCTACAAACCCCGTACATAGTGGATTTTATGGGACATGATAGTCTCTAGCATTTTGGGGAGCAGTTAAATGTTAGAGGATACAATGGATTTCCTCTCTACACTACTATAGCCAGTCGCATCGTCATCACCCAAAAACTAGACAAGATAGAGATCTCCTCATACAACTTCAGGGAAGCGATTATAGGTTGGATAATAATTCAGGTTTCTCCTACATTTCTTCGTCTTATGGCATCAAATCACCCAAAAACATAGGACATGATATCCTCTTCCTAAAAACATTTCTCTCGACATGGATCAGTGCACATGTTCCATTTTTCATTTATGTACTTTACATTTACATGCTTTCACATACATATACATGTGTATTTGACTACTTGATCATTTTTTCCTTGTAGGTCCATCCATATGAGAAAAAAACAATCAACAACTACAACTACAACAATGGGGGCAACAAAAATGACATTTTTAGTAACACACAACATACTAACCATGTAGGTACATCACACACATTGGAAACTTCACACGCATTTCCACCCTAATTTCACTCTCATAATGTTTTTGCGGTTTTGAATTTTTAGTTTCCACGCTCTATCATATTTTTGTCACTCCACGCTTTGTCTAGTCCTTCATCACATTTCTACATCACTTTACATGGATTATCAGGTACACATCTCTATCTACTTTATGTTACTGGGATTTCTACTCACCAACATAAAGTGGGGGAAAATTTAGTCACAAAATCATGTACTTTAGACATTAGTTAGTTTTGGTCTCATACTACTATTCATATGGGTTTTGAGTGAACAAATTACTAATTAACCCCCATATTTTGTCCATTTTACTTTCTTTTTGTTTTCACCGCCGACCTCCCATACATGCATGCCCAGTCTATTTCTATTATTCCATGCTATTTTACATTTGACTAGGGTGCCTAGGCTAGTACTAGGACACCGAAAGATGCCTTAGTCCTAGTCGGGGTGCCCCGATCCATTTCTCATTTTCCCACCACTTTTTGGGCACTTTCTAGCCATTTGGAGATTTCATATTTCTTTTGGTCATCCTTTTTGGGGTTAATTACGAAATTAGAACAAGAGAACCATATAAATATAAAGTTATATGACCATAATGAGGTACCAAACACTAAGCATTGCTATCATCACCTAAGGTTGCATCCATCTAGCTCTATCACAAAGGTACAAGGATGGTTCATCTGCATCACAATATAAAGAGGGAAGCTTATTCTATTTCATCCACCAATCTATTACATTTTTTACGCATAGTTATTGCTCACTAATTTCACAAGGTTTGATTGGCACAAGAACATCCTAGGGCATGATTGCACATAAAATCACATATAACTACATCGGGTCTAAGATGTAGTGTAGCACTTAGTTAATAAGTCCACCATTGTGGTAGCTAAAGACAGTTTGACCCCTTCATTTGCATTTTTATTTTTTAGGGTTTGATGCTTGTTTTAGGGTTTTACAGGTCTATATTTCATCAGTGATCATTGAAAACATTCAACACAGAGTAGTGAATTACATACGATAGAAAATGAGGGATTCATATCATCTTCCAACCATGTAAGTTTAGTTTTTGGACCTCTTGCAATGACCACGACACTTATAAATTAGACTAGGGAACCCACAGGAACCCTGATCCTCTCCCAGGCACCCTATTCTAGCCAAACAACTTAGACTTGTCCTTTTTGGGAACTCTGCATGTTCATTCCTTTTTTTAGAATATTCAATTCATTTTGTGACATTGTTCAACAAATTCTCTGAATTAGCTAAGCTCCTTCCAACCCTTCTTTGCATATTATGGTTTTTTATTTTCATTACCTTGGTTTATTGGGTCACTTTCTATATTTATGTACTTCTTTTATTTACTGTTACTTTCTATTGTTCCTATTTATATTAACTACCATTATTCCACATTTTTAGTTAATTAGAGTGTATCTTAGGCGTATGAGAGGTGAAGCAAGTAAATACTTTACAAATGCTTACACAAGTTATTATGTCAAGTGTTTTGGAGATTGATTTGAAACTTTTCATCTATTGGGTATCAATGAATGCAAACCTTTCTTTTTACAAAGTGTTATTTCTTGATCCATTTTTATGTGCTTTCCTAGATTGCAGAATTTTTTAAGTGATAAATTTCTTACCACAATGAATGTCTCTCTGCCTATGGTTCCCCTATGAAAAGTTACAATTGTCATAACTGACCCCATCCCCGATTATTAAAACATCATTTTGTTCCATTTCACTACCAAGCTACTCTGAATATCATTAAAGGTGTTTGTTAGCCTTGATATAATTATCTAAAGAATGCTAGAATAATTATACTTAATAGCCTCTAATAACGTGTGTCCGGAAAAGTAAACATATATATCATCCTTTGTGATAACTCGTGAGATTCAAAGTTATGTCCATTGGTCATGTTTATCCTACATTGACTTACCATTTGAGAAGAAATTGTGTGAACAAATACTCCATATCCCCATCTGCATTTCATGTTACACAACGGGTCCTCTCACCCTAGTTCAAAGTAGGACCAAAAGTAGCAGAAATGGCCATCTCCTTTGTATGTGCCCCTAAATTATCCTAAGGATTGATGCCAAGTAATGTGTTATACCCATCCTCGCTATAAAATGACACATCAAACCAATCTACCACCATTCCAGCCCCCTTACCTTTGAGGAGAGATTGTTGTCACCCAACATGGGGTGTAAATTTGAAGACTAACATGCTTATGGTGCAATTTCCAAGGAGTATTTTTTTGTTTTGAAAAATATATAAAGTCTCTAACAACAATATTGAATATTTAGGCCAGATTAAGGTTCAAAACTCTTCCCTTTACAAATATTTTTCAAAAATATAGTCCATTCTGAACGTATTGTCTCAATATTTTCTCAGTATAAGTAGGATTTCCATTAAATATGACTTCACTGGGAAAATCATGGTAAAATTCATAAATATTTGCAAATCTTTATCTACCAGTTTTTAAATTTGTCATTTCAAGATCTATTTGAGTTGATCTAAACATCTAAGGTGCAACACCTTAGTGGTGGCTTCATATTCTAAAATAAAGTCTAACATGAACCAGTGTAAGTTATTTACTCTTTGATTGATTTAATCTTCAAATTTATAAAGTTGGTTGGAAGAATATCTTTCTTCAAGTCTGATCCTACCGAAATTTACTTGAAGAGATATAAATATTAAATCCAAGAATGAAATAGATCTGGAATCTAGTGGGTGCTATGAGGTTAGAAGAAAGACTAATTATAAGTGAGGAATTTGATCAACCTTTAGTGGAAGATTATTCTAGCACGTCTAACGATCTGAGTCAGGTAGCCATCGATTGATTTACATAATTTGTTTAAAAGAAGATCAACATCTATAACTAACCAAGGTATTCATCATATTCCTCCATTTTTAATTCCTAACAATAAATTATTTTGTGAAATTGAGCCTTTGAAGGATTCATATTTTGTGGATCATACTCCTTTACCTCAAATCCCCCTAGTTCCCCACCTTTTAAATTGTGAAACTCCTCAACCAAACAATATGACATAATCTCCACCAATTCCTCTTTTGTGGAAAATACCTACAAACCAATAAGATTCTAGGGTACGGTGGGTTACCCAAATAAGGTGCCCCATGAAATTAGGAATATACTACCAATTTTAAGGAAACAATGTTATAAGTGGAGATCAACATTGTATATTTTTTCATAATGTTATGGATGAATTTGAATTAGAACATGAAGATGTGTATGTCAAGTTATTAATTCATACTTTAGAGGAAGATTCCATGGAATGAAACAATTCATTGTCATAAAATTTAATTGATTCCTGGACAGAAATGAAAAATGATTTCAAGTTATAATATGGTGATAAAACTGATCCCATGTTTCTCTTGACTGAGTTTGAAAATATAAAGAAAAATCCAAATGAATGTGTGCAAGACTTTAACACTAGGTTTAATAAAACCTTAACTAGATTTCCTATTAATCTAAGGCCTAGTGATGACTCTTTCTTGATCAAATACTCATATGCTTTTGATAAAAATGAAACATATTACCTAAGGGATAAAAACCCTAAGAATTTGAGGCAGCTTTCTCTATGGCTATCCAAATTGATAACAATATCAAAGACAATGGAAAAATATTCAAAGAGGGGAGGTGTTAATATGATTAATCTTGAGAAGCCACATCTAATAAACCAATGGATATAGGGGAAGTGGTTAAGACCTTGGCGATAGCAAAGAAAAGAAGTTCCCTACAAGATGACTAGATTTGAGAAAGGATTAGCTTCAACTTATCATGTTCAAAATCATGCCTAAGGAAAAAATAGATTTAGGAATCATCCCAAAGGAGAGTACTGGGATGATGACCAAGGAAAGGAACTCATTCCCTTAGGAAATAAGAAAATGCTTATCAAGAGAATAAAATAGTCCCGATCCACTGATAGCAAGAGTTGCATTAGTGGAAGAAGATCACATCATTGAATGGTGTGATAAGTGTTTATTTCCACATTCCCCTTGTGAACCACTTATTGGGAATGATGATGTCATTGATGAAGTTAATTTTTATGAAATATGCATGATGGAATTCCTAAAATATCCAATGACATGAGATACTTTGACTGATGTCTTGTATGCTAAAATTGTGGAAGATTTTTGGGCTTACATAAATCAGGTATTCTCCATTCCTTATATTGCTGATGCTTATATAGATATGGCCCAGCGATTTTAACTCCCAAATCATGATTTCAATTACTTAAGAGCTCTAATGATTAAAAATTATGATGGTGGGATCCTTCTGAAGAAGATAAGAAGTCGTTAATGGATGTTGTAGTTGCTCAGAAAAGGAGTACAACATCAAAGTAGACATGTCAAAGGGTCTATCCATGCTAAACCAAAAATACCTATATTGACCAATATCCCTAAGAATACTCCTAAGAAAAATATGCCTAATAAAGGTCCTATCAATATTTCAAAGCCAATAACTTCTATTTCTGCCAAAGAAATAAAAGATAACATTCTATTAGATAAGATTGTTACCCTTGTAACAAATTTAGTTCTCCCAAAATATATAGTCTATGATAGGGCTCAGATCCTAAGTCAGATAAAAGTTACGGTCCCTATTATATAATTGCTTAGGATTCGTGAGCATAGAGAAAGAGCGTTTGAATACTTGGGGCTGAAGGATGATATGGTTATTAAAGAAAAAGGTACAAATAATATGGTGAATCCACATGCCATAGCTGAATTTGAAATAAAGGAAGAACCAGAAAGCATGGAAGAACCCCTAGAATTATATTTAGGCACTTCCTTGGTTGAATCCCAATTGGATGTGGATCCTTTCTTCACTACTTTAATTATCAATGGGCGGATTCTTCATAATTGTATGTTTGATTCAGGAGCCTCATGTAATGTCATGCCTTTAGAGGTTATGAATGAGCTAGATATCAAGATAACAAAAACATTTGGGACTTGTTATTTCATGGATTCAAGGGAGGTACCAATTGTAGGGTATGTCAAAGGTTTGGTAGTACAACTTTCTACCTACCCTCGGAAAATATTTGACCATGAACACAGTTATAGTGGATTTCCCTACTAAATGGGGCATGTTGTTGTCAAGAAAGTGGGCCACTAGTGTGGGAGGTAGTGTTCAGATGGATATGTCATATGCCTCTATACCATTAGAGGGGAAGCTAGTCAAGTTACATGGAGAAAATAAAATGCTTCATCTTATTTAAGATCCTATGAATGCTTCTTATGAGGTACTGTTCATTGACATTGATTTGGGAAATTTCATAGGTTTTATGGATTGTAAAGAACATGGAGTAGATTCTAGCACACCTCTAGAGGATTCCAATGCATCTTGTACTATGATGTTTGATGGGGCATGTTCTAAGTTTGGAAATGGATCTAAGTATAATGCCTCTACCATGGTTGATATCCTTGATGACTTCTATAATAGAAGTTACAAATGTTGATATGTGATTCTTGTTTGAAGACAATGTAATCTTATGAACAAAGTAATAATGTTTTTTGTAGATGATATGTTTATCTTCTAAAAATGAATATAATCATGACATGATAATTATGAATTTAAAATGAAGTGTGTCATTCTTTCTTTTTCTGAATGTTCACTGTATGTGGATGGAAGAGATAAATTTAGTCTAAACTCGTTCATAGCCTATTTTGCATTTGAACTTGTGCTTCAATCTATTTGATTTCTGATGTAGGATAGCCATACCTTGGATCAATTTCAGTGATCTAAGGCATGCTTTTGATTTTATGACATTTAGGTCATTTGACCAAGCTGTAGAATGTTTGATTTCTAAACCCAGGCATTGTGGGATCACAGTGACATCTTTTGCATACACCCTTTATAGTGATCTAAAAATGTCATTTTTATTCATCATAGGGTAATGTTATTGATTGAGTGTCGGGACCTAATTTAATCTAAGTTCCTATGATTATTATCTTATCCTAATTTTAAGCTAAGGTGATTTTATTATTTTGGTAGATTATTTGGAAGGGGGTTATCCTAAGTCTTGATACTAGTTTATTCTAAGACTGAATAAGAATTATACCTAAGTGCCTAAGCCGAGTTTATAAGCTAATATTAACTAAACCTAACCTAAAGGCAATAAGCTATCCTAAAGGGAAATGGATGGTGAGGATGAAAAGTGGATGGGTGTCAGTGGCACCAATTTCTAAGGAATTTAAAAGGTTTGAATGTGTCATTAAATATGCTTTTATCACCAATTTTGGCCAATGCATGAAAATTGAGGGGAAATTTGAGTTGTCAACTCTGCTAATTTTATTTAAATGAAGTTTTAATTTTTATTTTTAACCAATAGAGATTTGGTGATGGAAGGATGTTAGAAAAGAACAATGGTAGTCCCGTTGGTATGAAATGTTCTTGACTAGAGAAAAAATGCCTTGGAAATAGGAGAAGGTTGGAGGAATAGACAGTTTTTGGTTTTTATTGTTTCATTTGGTTTTGGGAGATTTGAAGCTCTGCATGTGGTTTTTCATTCTTTCGAACCTCCAGTTTGAATCTATGCATGCTTAATCTCCCCTTGAATTGTAGTATTGATAACAAAATCTGAGCATCAAGCTATAAGAAAGAAATAAGGAAAGTTTTAGAGGCTTGGTTTCGAATTTTTGTGGAAATATTGTAGTAGAAGTTTTGAATGAAGGATTGAGGTAAGGAAAACAAGACAAGAGCACTACTACTAGGCATGATAGGATCTATCTCATTAAATCCTCTGCTTTTATTTAAAAAAATTCATTAAGAGAACTTTGATCTTTATGAAAATGCCTCTATGATTACTTTGTTAGATGGTTGGATTGATCTTTTGCTTCGTTTGTGTACTCTTTGAAAATGGTTTCATGGATATGAATCATTTTGTGTTTTAGTGTATTCTTTTTTATGAATGCGAGTTTTATATGAAACTAGAAAACCAATGTGTTGTTCTATTAGGAAACTAGGAATGACTTTCTATGGTATTCTGTATTTATACGTATGTCTTCTCATGTCGTATCATTGTTGTGTTTACTAAAAACATTTGCTGAATTTATGTGGATATCTCTTAAATCTAGGGATCGCCTTACTATTAGTAAACTAGGTTTTAATTTATTGTTATGTATCCAATTGTGTTCTCCATAAGAAAGGGACTGAAACAAATCTTCGCCAATAGATAGACTTTTATTTTGGAGGTAGTATCATTCGTTGATGGTTGATTTGTGAGTGTATTCTTGTTGGGAGTTCTAGTTTCAATTCTTATTTGTTTTTGGGTTTAATCGCTAACTATCTTTGGTTTTGTAGTTTTCTTTAGTAAGATCTTTTTGATCCATATGGGGCATACCTGAAATTATTTTTAAGTAGCGTATGTGCGTTTAAAGAGGGATCTTGTAGGAGTTTATATCTTTATTTTTGTTTCTAATTGTAGTTTTTAACCATTCATGGGTGGACTCTGTTTAGTTGTTGATACATGTAAAAATATATACCTCTCTCTCTTTGGTTGAGTTAACTATGAATGAATACCCGTTTGGTTTGGCATAAGAAATGTATAATGTATAGCTTAGATCATTCGAGGTCATAACAAAATTTTGAAATGGTCTTGTATGAGATTATAGTTTGTAAAAATTTCTTTATTTCTCTTTGTGGGTGTATTATTCATTACTTGACTACTTATCTCGATTCGGTTCTGTTATATAACTTGACCGAACCTATGAGGAAATATTGGGTTGTTACTTTTATTCGGTTTGTTTTCCTTCATTATGATTCTCCATGTGGAACTTTAAGCTTCATGAGTATGGTTGGGTATTCGATTATGGTTGTAGATCTTATCATCCTTAAAGAGAGCTTTGTGTTTGAGTAGCGTGTTTAATTGACGATGATTGCAGGTTGACTTGAGTCTTTTCCCGTCTCTTTGAGACTACATTGAAATATTTAGTTGTATTAAAGAGATGAATATTATTATTTTCGTTCTCGAGCTATTTTTTGTAGGTAGATTATGTTATGTCTACATTGATAATTATAAGGAAGCTATTCTTTTATGGTCTTGGAATCGGTCTTTTGGGTAAGACATGAATTTTGTGTGGTTGTTTGTAAAACCGATCTTATCTTTCTCCATTAGCAACTTTTGGAAGCAAGGTACATTCAAATGTGATTGTTTTAGGAGCAAGGTTGACTTTTTGAGTTGCATGGCTTTTTTTTTTTAGTCTTTTCCCTTCCTGATTCGGTCTTATGACATAAAAAATTGGGTTAGGAAACCTATTCATTTGGTTAAGTCGGGATTATCTGAGTTCTTAACTTGTGATCCCTGTTATGTGATTCTTTTTGGGATGACTTATTTTTATGGATGGAACCAAGAATTTGGTTGAAGGTGATATGGTAGTGGCAACCTGTTCATTTCAATTTATAATTATTCCTAGTTACATTTTTGGTTGAGCGATAGGAACTGCCATGTTTTTGTAGAACTTAGGTTGGAAATTAATTTGAGAAGATTGGGATTAAGATATGAATTTTAATTACTTATTTTCTTAATTGGTTGTTGTTTGGATGATTATCATGTAGTAATGATTTTTATAACTATGCTTGAGATAGAATTAATTGTAATGGTTTAATTAGTTCTTTCTTGAACATTATTACTTGTAGATTATGTGACTCTTCTCTATATCTGATTAGTAATTGTTAGGGAAAGTCTTTCTTATTGTCCTTATTTTTGTGCATGGAACCTTTTCATTAACAACAAGGTTCCTTTTGTGAAATAATTAGATAAAGGCATTTTTTTAACGTTATAACATTTATCATGCTTAGTTCTTATGAACTGACTCATGCTAACAATTTTGCAGATGGAATTCGTGAAAGATGAAAGGAGAAAGACTTATAGAAAGTTATATTTGTTTTATTAATGAAATCATCTTACTTCATTCAGATGTCTATGTATTGACATTTTCTTGAAATATACTTCTTGTTGGAAAAATTAAATCATGAAGATATAATAAAATTAGTTTTATAATGGTGGAAAGACATTTTATGTAAACCTTTGAAATACTTACTAAGTTTGGGGAGTAGTGAAATTTATTTTTGATAAATGAATTTCTTTGGTAAAGATGTTGATTTCTAATTTATTTCTAAGGTCTTCCTAACTTTGGGTTGAGTAATATTCCAAGATAGTATCATGCATGATGGGATTGTATGAATATATATTTTAATAATGATTTACACAACTTAGTAGATTCTAAGGTATAAAATGTTTCTAGGATTGAGGATCTATACTTATAGTTTGATTCTTTTATTTTGAAAATATCACTACTAAGCTAATAATCATCGGTAGATCCTTAACCAAAGAAAGTGATTATGGATAGTTTATATAAAAGAGTGTGGCTTATTATTACCAAACTAAAGCATATGATTTCATATTTCACTAATAGGACATCAACCCTTTACAGAGAAAGTAAAGGATATTGTCCTTTGTAAATAAATTAAGAGCTATGTATGATATCTTGGTAAGTGATTACGATTAAATAATAAGGATGATTGGTTGTATGTTCCATATATGATATCAATAATTTCAACCACGAATGCTTAAAAGAGTTATTTGAAAGATTTAGACTTTATGATATCTCAAGTCTAAAGTATAAGCATTCAAACAAGTTTGTTTACAATGTTAAACTATAGTAAGTGTTAGGGAATATATCTTAGTGCTCCATTTGTATGGGTGAATAATAATTACATGTGTGATTATTATTATGATAAATTAGTGAAAGTACATTTACTATGTAAATGTAAATAGTAAATGTAAAATGTGGTTAGTATGTGGTAAGTTAGTAAGTTAGAATAATAAAACAATTAGTATTGTTTTATTATTATATTAGTGAGAGGTTGAAACCATATGGGTGTATGGTTGTATATGAATAAAAATAATAAAAAAATAATATAGAGTTTTTGATTTCAATTATTGTCTGTAGTAGCTATTTCATGGATTCTTTGTATTAGATCGATTAATTTCTACATTTGGTACCAGAGCAGGTTAAATCTGTCTCAAAGAATATCTCGTAACTTTTGTTTTACGATCTAGGTTTCTCCAAGATTTTTATGTGGAACTATATATTATACAAAAAGCTACGTAGAAATTTCAAAAAACCCGGTTAAGTAGTTTGGGAGAAACATGCAATTTACTATACAACACATTGATCACTGCTTGTTTTTTTTGAAGAAATCAGAGAATCAAAGGTAATTCAAATCTACATTCAATTTTTTTGGATATTTAGATTCAATAAAATGGATATACCATTAGATAAATTTAATGGGCTGAACTTCCATACATGGAGAGTAAAAATCCAGATGCAGTTAATGAATAAAAATCTATGGAGGATAGTAGATGGAAAAGAAAAAACACCTACAGATGTAAGCAAAATTGTAGAATGGGAAACTAGAGATGAACAAATAACAGATGAAATTGACTATAACTATGAATAATTTCTATACTAAGTGAAGTTCTTGGAGGAAGGAGGCACAGGAGGTTGGAGGTCATTCAACGACCTCTCGTCAGTCACCAACGATGGGGCCGTATCAGTTATGGTGATTATTTTTTATACAGTGTGTTCCTGTTGTTTCTTTGTATTTTTGGCAGAGTGTTTGGTTGCAGTGTTCCTATTGTGGTTTGCAGAATAAAGGAAATTTCACATTGAGGGGGGAACATGATCTCAATGTTCCATTTCTAGTTTTCTACATTTCTGGTATTTTCTATATATGCAGCAGATTTCAGTAGAATTTCCTATGTTATTCCCTGCAGTGAGATGTGATGAGGGCTAAGAATAATACTTGGCATATCATGATGTGGTTGTAGGTAAACCACTTGAAAACCTTCATTTTTGGTTTGTGGTACACCAGTTGTAAAACCACCATTTTCGGTTGTTGGTAAACCCTATGCAAAACCATCACCCTTTTGGTTTGTGGTACACCACTTGTAAAACCACCATTTTTGGTTGTTGGTAAACCCTATGCAAAACCATCACCTTTTGGTTTATGGTAAACCAATTGCAAAACCATCATTTTTGGTTTATGGTCAACCCTATGAAAAACCATCCATTAGGTTTATGATCATCCTGTAAAATCATCAGATCATGAGCAGGTGCAAGTATAAGGTAGGTTTTCCCCATGTTCGCACTAAGGGGGGAATGTTAGGAAATATATCTTAGTGCTCCATTTGTATGGGTGAATAATAATTACATGTGTAATTATTATTATGGTAAATTAGTGAAAGTACATTTACTATGTAAATGTAAATAGTAAATGTAAAATGTGGTTAGTATGTGGTAAGTTAGTAAGTTAGAATAATAAAGCAATTAGTATTGTTTTATTATTATATTGGTGAGAGGTTGAAACCATATGGGTGTATGGTTGTATATGAAGAAAAATAATAAAAATATAATATAGAGTTGTTGATTTCAATTATTATTCTGTAGCTATTTCATGGATTATTTGTATTAGATCGATTAATTTCTACAAAGTAAGAAGACTTAATGATCTTACTTTTATAATATTGAATTCAGACATATTGATAAATGAACATAAACGGATAAGAACAAGATGAGTATAAGAATAGATTTAGATTAAGTTGGAATGTATATTTTATCTGCATACATTTCTCTTATGTAAATTACACTTTATACCCTTCTTTGGGTAAATTGTGCATAGTGGACCCTTAAGTGCATTGTTATCATTAAAATTTTTAAGATAATAATTGTTGGGTTAATAATCTAATATTATTATGTAATTTTTGTTGAAGGAACTTAGTTGGTTTTTATAACATAGGGACTGCAACAAAGTACCCTCATAATGACAGGATTCATTACGAGGATACTATGATGTAGTCAACTATGCTTTAACACCCTACTTAGTTCAATTAACTTGACTGACATAAGCAGAAGTTTGATTCATGGTTATACTCTAAACAAAGATAGAAACATGGATTAGTGTAGTGGTCAAATCATGTTAACTTAGGGTAACTAGACACACCCAATCGATGAAAGTTGATTGATTATGTCTATGTATCCTTAGTCACCATGAGTAGTCTTCCACACTAGTACATGTAAGTTTCCCCTGTTTAGTGTGAAAATTTGATTCAGATTTGGGTTAACAATAGTCAAGGATGACCAATCTAGATAATAGTACAAGTGTGGTGAGGACATATTCCTTTCGATGAGTATGTCGTCTTGGAATGTAAACATGGTAGACATGTTTAAAAATTTGGCCAAAGTATCGCAAGATGTTGTTGTATTGTCTTATGTCACCTAGTCTAAGATGTAGGATTTTAGATGAATATCGGTAAAAAATATTTAGATAGGATTCTTAGATAGAACACTTGAGTTCCCCTAAAAGGGTAAAGGAACCAAGTATACATAGTATACACTTAAACAAGTTAACATGAGAGATCAGTTTAATATTGAGTCATGGAATGAGAGATCGATGTTCACCGAGTCATTAAAGTTCCATAAGGTTTTTTTATGAGATGTATTAGCAATGGAGTGTGTGTTCTGAATTATGTTAATTAAGAACAAAGAATATCATGTTACAAAAAAATCCCTTGTTTATAAGTCTTAAAAAGTGGATGTTACATCTTGGTATCGAGCAAGGTTACAACTCTTTAACCTATTGATTCCATAAATGATAAAAAATTAATTTCTTTTAATATAAAATAGTTAGAAAAAGGGGAAGTGTTTCAAATAATTCATCTCTAGGTGGAAAGCAAGCTACCACACAAAAAATTGACAATATTCTTGATGCCCTGTTGGGCACAAGATATTTTCTTGTTGTACTTGAACATCAAGTAATGGATAATGAGGAGGAGGAAGATGATGCTGATAATAACAATCAGCCACCTCCAGGGAACAATGCAAATGATGGAAATTTGGGTGTTGATAATAATAATACAACAAATAAAAATGTTGTGAATGTCAATAATAATGCTACAAATGCAAATGCAAATGTACCCAATCAGCCTAAAAATAAAAGGCAAGATTAATAGCTAAACTTACTAATGACATAAAGAGGATAAGTCCACCAAAGTTTGATGGCACTACACTAGGGGATGGGGCTGAGAATTGGCTCAGTGAAATGGAGAAGTAATTTGCAATAAGGAACTTCTCGGAAGAAACA
The DNA here is from genome assembly GCA_018340775.1 of Taxus wallichiana var. yunnanensis. Lineage (NCBI taxonomy): Eukaryota > Viridiplantae > Streptophyta > Pinopsida > Cupressales > Taxaceae > Taxus > Taxus wallichiana. The sequence goes on from CM031239.1 coordinate 127,660,581, forward strand.
AAAGCAGTATGGGGAGCTTATCGCTTTCCCATGAGGCATCCTCTGGTGGGACAACCATAAAGCTGAATTGAACATTGATGAATCAAACATCACATGGGATCAGTTTAAGATCTACTTTAGGCAATGCTAGCTGCCACAACTCTATTATGATTAGAAAATGATAGAATTTTAGAATTTAATTCAAGGAAAATTAACTATAACTAAGTACTAGGAGAGGTTTACCAAAATTCTTAAGTATGTTCCTTAGTATCAAACTAACGAGAAGTTCAGGATACAAAATTTTATCATGGGATTGAATCTTGTCATAGGGGAGAAGTAGATGTGCACAACCCAACCACTATGGAAGGGGTTGTAGAAAAATGCATTCAACAAGAATAGAAATTAAAGGCAATTTCTGCTCATAAAGAAGAGAATCGTAAGAAAATTTCTAATTCTTCTTCATCACTTGTACCTAAAAAGGTGGCATGGAAAAATTTTGAGCCAAATTTTTTTATGACTGATAAAAATAAGAAAACATCATCAAATAAACCTATTGTGAACATTCAAAACAATTTTGTGAAAAATAACAACAATGGGTAGAAGTCCTATGGAGGACAAAACAATAATTTCAAGACTGAAATAAGTTTGAACTAAAAAGAGGACTTGTAGGGGTTGTTTCAACTATGGTAAGGATCACTATGCAAATTAGTTCCCTCTAAAGAAATATGACAACAATCAACAACATAAGATACATGTTGCAGTAGCTGATAAACAAGCTGAAAAGCAAGTTACGCCCATAAAAGTGCCATGTAAATTATTTGGTACACCTATTACTATAATTTTTGATACTGGAGCTATAAATGTTTTATTTCTAGTAAATTAGCTACAAAATTAAAAAGAAAAGTAAGAATAATGCAAAAATCTTGGACTGTACATTATGGTAATAATGTTGTTCAAACTATTAGTAAATGTTTTTTTAGAGCAGTCTTAGAGTTACCAAGTTTTTCCACTGAAGTAGATCTTTATATTACTCCTTTGGGGTCATATGATGTAATAATTTGTGTTAATTGGCTTATTGATCATAAATAAAAAGTTGATTGTTTTGAAAAACACATTATTTTCCTTGATGATCTATAGAAAACAACAAACATTTAAGGGGTAAAATGAGAAATTTTAGTAAGAAAATTGTCAACTATGAAGCTTAAAAAGCCAAAAATAAAGGATGCAATCTGTATGTAGTAATAATTTCTGAAATAGTATAAAAGGATAGTGATTTCTTAGAAAAGTATCCACTTTTTAAGAGATTTCAATGATGTGTTTCGAAGAACTACTCGGTCTTCCACCCAAATGATAATTTGACTTCACAATAGAAATCAAACCTAGAAATTGAGCCTATTTCCAAGGCACCTTATCGAATGAATACCATTGAACTAGTATAACTTAAGGCATAGTTACAAGAGTTTTTTCTAAAGGTTTGATAAGACCGAGTGTCTCACCTTGGGGAGCACTGGTAATTTTTGTGAAAAAGAAAGATGGAACACTTAGAATTTGTATTGATTACAAGATGTTAAACAAAGAAACAATCAAAAATAGATATCCACTTCCTAGAATTGATGATTTGTTTGACTAGATGTGTGGTGCATCAGTATATTCAAAGATAGATCTTCATTCTGGGTATCACCAATTAAGAATCAAAGATGAATATATTCATAAAATAACCTTTAGAACAAGGTATGGACATTATGAATTCATGGTTTTACCTTTTGGTTTGACAAATGCACCTGTAAATTTTATGAATTTAATGAATAATATATTTCAAGAATACCTAAAAAAATTTGTACTTGTATTCTTGGATGATATTCTTATCTATTCTAAAAGCATTGATGAGCATCATAAGAATTTGAAAATAGTACTTGAAATTTTGAGAAAGAGAAGATTGTATGGTAATTTTTTTTATGAAACAAAAGTGCACTATTTAGGACATGTCATAAGTAAATATGGAATAGCAAGTTGATCCATCAAATATTGTTGCCATAACTGAATGGCATGCACCTAAAAATGTACATGAAGTTAGAAGCTTCATGGGGCTTGTTGGTTATTACAGAAATTTTGTTAAGGAATTTTCAAAAGTTGTTGCCCCGATTACTTCATTACAAAAGAAAGAAAAAAAGTTTGTGTGGAGTGATAAATTTGAAGAAGAATTTAAAACTCTAAAAGAACAACTAACTTCTGCACCTATTTTGGTTATACCATATCCAAATGGAAACTTTACGGTAGTTACAAATGCTTCCAGTGAAGGACTAGGAGGTATTTTGTTGCAAGATGATCATGTTATAGCATATGAGAGTAGAAAAATCAAGTTACATGAGTTTAATTATGCTCCCCATGACCTAGAGCTTTCTTCCATAGTTCATGCACTTCAAGTATGGAGACATTATCTCTTAGGAAGACATTTTGAGTTAAAGACTGACCACCTTAGGCTGAAGTATATTTTCACTCAGCCAAATATGAATGCAAGACAACGAAGATGGTTAAATTTTTTTGTCACAATATGATTTTGACATAAGTTACATTAAAGGTAAGGAAAATAAAGTGGCAGATGCACTAAGTCGTAGGAAACATATTTATGCACTTATAACTTTGAGAACTCAGTTTAAGGATGAGGTAAAGAGTATCATGGAATCTAATTTTACTTTCAACTGGTAAAAACAAAACTTGCTGCAGATCCTAATGATGTAAGATACAAAGTTTTAACTTTGATAATGAAGGGATTCTAAGATATGAAAAAGGGTGTATGTACCTTTGGGAAATGAGTTAAGGAAAAATTTAATGATGGAATTTCATAATTCACCTTACTCAGGACATCCGGTGTTACAAAAATGCTTTCTAATGTAAAACAAAAATATTTTTGGAAAGGGATGAAGAGAGACATAACTAATTTTGTTTCACATTATTGGAATGTCAAGGTGTTAAAGATGAGAATATTTCACCCAGCTAGTTTATTATATCCCCATAGCATACCACAATACAAGTGGCAAGTAATTAACATGGATTTTGTTCAAGGGTTGCCTATGTCTAGAAATAAACATGATGTTATTTTAGTTGTGGTTGATAAATTGACAAAAGTAGCACATTTTATCACTGGTAATCTTAAGGATGATTCACCTATTTTAGAAAAAAATTGTGCATGAAATTTTCAGATTACATGGAGTACCTAAATTGATTATATCTAATAGAGACCCTAGAATGACATCTCATTTCTAGAAAATGCTAAATGTAGCCTTAGGAACAAAACTAAATTTTAGTTTTGCATACCATCCGAAATAGATGGTCAAACTAAGAGAGTAAATCAGGTTTTGGAAGATATGTTACAAATGTACTATATGGATCAACAATACAAATGGGAAGAATATCTTCCTTTAGTTGAATTTTCTTACAATAATACATATCATTCCTCTTTAAAAATGGCACCTTTCGAAGCATTGTATGGAAGGAAATGTAGAACTCCTAATTAGTTGGGATAACATTGAAGATAGAGAGGTAATTGGACCTAAAATTCTTACTAAATGGAACAACAAGTGAAAATGATTCATGAATGATTAAAAGAAGTTATGGATAGGCAGAAAAGTTATGCAGATTTGAAAAGGATCGATAAGAAATTTGAACTTGGTGAAAAAGTATTTTTACATGTCAAGCCTAAAAAGAGCTCAATAACCTTTGGAAAGGTAGCCAAATTATCACCTCGTTTTGTGGGACCTTTGATATTTTTAAAGTGATTATCCCTATAGTTTATCACTTAGCATTACCTCCCACTTTGTCATGAATGCATGATGTTTTCCATATTTCTTTTCTTAATAAATACATTTCATATTTATCACATGTATTAAATTGGGATTCCTTGTAGGTCCAAGACCTCGAATAATCATGGTTGAACCCATAAGAGTGCTGGAAACTCACCAATTGCACTTACAAAATCATGAAATCAATCAATGCAAGGTCCAGTGGGACCAGTTTAATGAAGAAAGTGTAACATGGGAAAACCTTGAGGACATGAAAACTACTTTTCCTCATTTGTTTGAACATAATTAGTTCTTATTTTTAGGTAATTAAAGACTTTATTTTAAATCTATCTTTAATTTATGCCATTTTTAGGGAAAGTGCTATATTTTTTAGTACATGGAAAGCTATTTGATGTTGTAATAAGTTATAAAAAACTTGAATTCTACAAATTTGGTTTCTGTTTGAAATTTTGTGGATAGAAGAACTATAAAAAGATGATTATTTTTCTTGTTTAAAGAATATGGACTAAGTTAATCATCGGGATGATGATTCTTTTTAGAGGGGAGGTATGTAATGCCTCTACCATGGTTGATATCCTTGATGACTTCTATAATCAAAGTTACAAACGTTGATATGTGATTCTTGTTTGAAGATGGTGTACTCTTATGAATAAAGTAATCATGTTTGATGTAGATGATATGTTTATCTTCTAAAAATGAATAAAATCATGCCATGATAATTTTGAATTTAAAATGAAGTATGTCATTCTTTCTTTTTGCTTGAATGTTCACTGCATGTGGATGGAAGAGATAAATTCAATCTAAACTCATTCATAGCCTATTTTGCATTTGAACTTTTGCTTCAGTCTATTTGATTTTGATGCAGGATAGCCATACCTTGGATAAATTTCAGTGATCTAAGGCATGCTTTCTATTTTATGACGTTTATGTCATTTGACCAAGTCATCCAAAATGTTTGATTTATGAACTCATGATGTTGGAGATCACATGTGATATCTTTTGCATACACCCTTTATAGTGATCTAAAAACATCATTTTTATTCATCATAGGGTAATGTTATTGATTAATTGTTGGGACCTAATTTAATCTAAGTTCCTATGATTATTATCTTATCCTAAGTTTAAGCTAAGGTGATTTTATTATTATGGTTGATTATTTGGAAGGGGTAATCCTAAGTCTTGATACTAGTTTATTCTAAGACTAAATAAGAATTATACCTAGGGGCCTAAGCTTGGTTTATAAGCTAATATTAACTAAACCTAACCTAAGGGAAATAAGCTAGCCTAAAGGGAAAGGGGATGGAATGGATGGAAAGTGGATGGGTGTTAGTGGCACCAATTTCTAAGGCATTTAAAAGGTTTGAATGTGTCATTAAATACATTGTTATCACCAATTTTGGCCAATGCATGAAAATTAAGGGGAATGTTGAGTTGTCAACTCTACTAATTTCATTTAAATGAAGTTTTAATTTTTAGTTTTAACCAACAGAGAGTTGTGATGGCGGGAAGTTAGGGAAGGACACTGGCAATCTTATTGGCATTTAATGTTCTCGACTAGAGTGAAAACCTCCTAGGGAAATAGGAGAAGGTTGGAGGAATAGATAGTTTTGGTTTTATTGTTTCATTTGGTTTTGGGAGCTTTGAAGCTCTACATGTGGTTTTTCATTCTTTTGAACCTCCAGTTTGAATATGTGTATGCTTAATCTCACCTTGCATGGCAAAATAAAAAAATCTGAGCATGGAAGCTATAAGAAGAAAATGAGGAAATTTTTAGAGGCTTGGTTTTGGCATTTCGTGGAAATCTTACAGTAGAATTTTTGCATGAAGGATTGAGGAAAGGAAAATAAGACATGAGAGCAATACCAGGCATGATAGGCCCTATCTCATTAAATCCTCTTCTTTTATTTAAAAAAATTCATTAAGAGAACTCTTCTCTTCATGAAAATGTCTTTGTGATTACTTTGTTGGATGGTTGCATTGTTCTTTTGCTTCTGTTTGTGTACTCTTTTGAAAATGGTTTCATGGATATGAATGGTTTTGTGTTTTAGCGTATTCTTTTTAATGAATGTGGGTTTTGTATGGAACTGGAAAACCAATGTGTTTTTCTATTAGGAAACTGGGAATGAATTTCTATGGTATTATTTATTTATACCTATGTCTTCTCATGTTGTACCCTTGCTTATGTTTGATAAAAAATTTCTGGCTTTTTACTGGGAGATCTCTTAAATCTAGGGAGCACTTTACTATTAGTAAACTGGGTTTTAATTTATTGTTATGGATTCGATTGTGTTCACCATAAGAAAGGGACTGAAATGGATCTTCAGTTTCAATAGATAGACTTTCATTTTGGAGGTAGTATCATTCGTTGATGGTTGATTTGTGAATGTATGCTTGTTGGGAGTTTTGGTTTTAGTTCTTATTCATCATTGGGTTTAAGTGTTAACCATCCTTGGTTTTGTAGTTTTCTTTAGTAAGATCTTGTTTGATCCATACTGGGCATACACGAAGTTGTTTTTAAGCACCGTATGTGCATTTAAAGAGGGATACTATAGGATTTTTGTATGTCTTTTTGTATCTGATTGTAGTTTTTAACCCTTCACGGGTGGACCTGTTTAGTATCTGAGACTGGTAAAAATATATCTCTCTCTTGTTTTGAGTTAACTATGAATGAATACCCTTTTGGTTGGCCTTGAGAAATGGATAACGTCTATCTTGGATCATTCCAGGCCATGGAAAAACTTTGAAATGGTCTTGTATGAGATTATAGTCTGTAAAACTTTGTTTCTTTCTTTTTGTGGGTGTATTCTTCATTACTTGAATACTCATCTCAATTTGGTTCCTATTATAGAACTTGACTAAACCTATGAGGAAATCTGGGTTGTTACTTTCATTCTGGGTTCATTTTCCTTTATTATGATGCTCCATGTGGAACTTTAAGCTTCATGAGTATGGTTGGGTATTCGATTATGGTTGTAGATCTTATTATCCTTAAAGAGATTTTTTTAGTGTCGTGTTTTCTTGATGACGGTTGTAGGTTGACTTGAGTCTTTTTCATGTCTCTTTGAGACTGTATTGACATCTTTAGTTGTATTAAAGAGTTGAATGTTGTTCTTTTCGTTCTCAAGTTCTTTTCTATAGGTAGATTATGTTATGTCTACACTGATCATTGTAAGGAATTTATTCTTCTATGGTCTTGGAATCGGTCTTTTGGGTAAGACATGAATTTTGTGTGGTTGTTTGTAAAACCGATCGTTATTTTCTCCATTAGAAAAATTTGGAAGCAAAGTACATTCAAATGTGATTGTTTTAGAGAAAGGTTGAATTTTTTGAGTTGCATGGCTAATTTTTGACTCTTTTCCTTCCTGGTTCAGTCTTATGACATAAACAATTGGGTTAGGAAACTATTTGTTTTGTTGAGTCAAGCTTATATGAGTTCTTAACTTGAATCCCTATTATGTGATCTCTATTTTTTAGGATGAATTCTTTTATGGATGGAATCAAGAATTTGGTTGAAGGTGCTATGGTGGTGGCAACCTATTCATTTCAATTTATAATTGTTCCTAGTTACCTTTTTGGTTGAGTGATAGGAATTGGTTGTGTTTTTGTAGAACTTAGGTTGGAAATTAAATTGAGAAGATTGGATTAAGATATGAATTTTAATTACTTATTTTCTTAATTTGTTGTTTTTGGATGATTATCAATGTAGTAATGATTTTCATAACAGTTCTTGAGATAGAATTAATTGTAATTGTTTAATTAGTTCTTTCTTGAACATTATTACTTGTAGATTATGTGAATCTTCTTTATATACAAATAGTAATCATTGTTTGCGAAATTCTTTCTTATTTTCCTTATTTTTGTGCATTGGAACCTTTTCATTAACAACAGGGTTCCTTTTGTGAAATAGTTAGATAAAATCATATTTTTTTAATGTTATAGCATTTATCATGCTCATTTCTTGTGAACTGACTCATGCTAACAATTTTGCAGATGGACTTCATGAAATATGAAAGGAGAAATACTTATAGAAAGTTACATTTGTTTTACTAATGAAATCATCTTACCTCATTCATATGTCTATGTATTGACATTTTCTTGAAATGTACTTCTTTTGGAAAAAGAAATCATGAAGATGTATTAAAATTAGTTTTATAATGGTGGAAAGACATTTTTGTAAACCTTTGAAATACTTACTAAGTTTTGGGGAGTAGTGAACTCTCTTTTTGATAAATGAATTGTTGTGGTAAAGATGTTGATTTCTAATTTATTTCTAAGGTCTTCCTGACTTTGGGTTGTGTAATATTCCTAGATAGTATCATGCATGATGGGACTGTATGAATATATATTTTAATAATGATTTACACAACTTAGTAGATTCTAAGGTATGAAATGTTTCTAGGATTAAGGATCTATACTTATAATTTGATTCTTTTCTTTTGGAAAGAGCACTACTAAGTTGATAATCATTGGTAGATCCTTAACTAGTAAAGGGATTATGAATAGTTTATATAAAAGAGTGTGGCTTCTTATTACTAAACTAAAGCATATGTTTTCTAATTTCACTAATAGGACATCAAGCCCTTAATAGAGAAAGTAAAGGATACTTTCCTTTGTAAATAAATAAAGAGCTATGTATGATATCTTGTTAAGTGATTATGATTAAATCATAAGGATGATTGGTTGTATGTTCCATATCTGATATCAATAATTTGAACCATGAATGCTTAAAAGAGTTATTTGAAAGATTTAGACTTTATGATATCCAAAGTCTAAAGTATAAGCATTCAAATAAGTTTGTTTACAATGTTAAACTATAGTAAGAAAATTTAATGATCTTACTTTTCTAATATCGAATTCAGACATATCGATAAATGAACATAAATGGTTAAGAATAAGATGAGCATAAGCATGAATGCATAATAATATGGAATGCATATTTTATCTACATACCTTTCTCTTGTGTAAATTACACTTTGTACCCTTCTTTGGGTAAATCGTGCATAGTGGACCCTTAAGTGTATTGTTATCATTAAAATATTTAAGATAATAATTATTGGGTTAATAATCTAATATTCTTAAGTATGTAAGTTTAGTTGAAGGAACTCAATTAGTTTTTATAACATAGGAATGCAACAAAGTACCCTCATAATGATAAGATTCATTATGAGGATACTATGATGCAAACAACTATGTTTTAACACCCTACTTAGTTAATTAACTCGACTAACATAAGTGGAATTTTGATTCATGGTTCTACTCTAAAAAAGATAGAAACATGGATTAGTGTAGTGGTCAAATCATGTTGAATTAGGGTAACTAGACACACCCAATCGATGAAATTTGATTGAGTATGTCTATGTATCCTTAATCACCACGAAGTATTCTTCACACTAGTGCATATAAGATTCCCTATTTAGTGTGAATCTTTGATTCAAATTTGGGTTGAAATAAAGTAGTCAAGGATGACCAATCTAGATAAAAATACAAGTTTGGTGAAGGAAATATTCATTTTGACGAGTGTGTTGTCTTATAATGTAAACATGGTAGACATGTTTAAAACTTTAGCCAAAGTATCACAAGTTGCTAGTTACTTTGTCTTATGTCACCTAGTCTAAGATGCAATTTTTCAGATGAATATAGGTAAAAATATTTAGATAGGATTATTAGACAGAAAAATTGAGTGATCCTAAAAGGGTAAAAGAACCAAGTATATATAGTATACACTTAAATAAGTTAGAATGAGAGACCGGTTTAATAACTAGTCATCAATGAGAGATTGGTTTTCAACAAGTCATTACAATGCATATGATTATTGTGTTATGAGATGGATTGGAAATGGAATGTGTCTTCTGAATTATGTTGATTAAGAACAAATAACATTATGTTAGAATTTTTTTAAAAGAAAATCCGTTGTTTCTAAGTCTTAAAAAGTGGATCTTACAATTTGAGAGTTCTAACTTCTCTAAATGAGGTTTCTTCTAAATTTTCTTTTAATTTTAAATTTTAATGTAATAATAACATTTCTAAATATGAGGCACTACTCCATAGTTCAACAATTTCATGGAGGCATGTTACAAAGGACATCATTGTTAAATGAGATGAAGAGATGGTTGTAAAGCAAGTAAGACAATTGTATCTTTGCTAAGAACAAAATATTGAAACAATATAAGCATGTAGTTTGGGACTCCATCAAATTTTTTTATTATTTTAACATTCTTTAGCATGAGAGAGATCTAAATAAAACACCTAATAATCTGTTTGTTATGTCCTCTTAGTATGATAATGAGGTTGTGTTCCCTTTTCCTCTATGAAGTAGAAGAGTTAGTTAGACCTTCGAGTTCTGACAACATTCAATATTATCATGTTTTAGAGGATGATACTCAAATTCGAGAGATTTTTAAATTGCAAGGGTAAGTTCAATAATCAGCTCATTGATCTTGAACCCATGGTGGAAGTGTGAAGTAAAGGATACTATCTTTGGAAAATATTTAATCTAGCTAAATAAAAATGTCATCCATAGAGGACTAATCATCTTGGAATAAAACTTTGATAGTATGGACTAAATTCTAAAAAAATATTTGTGTTTCTAGAGATGTAGAAGAATACAACTTGGGAACTTCTCAAAATGCAATAAAGGTGTGGTGGGGAGTAGTATGAATAAAGAAGAAAAATAGGTTTACACTAAGTTGCTAAAGAAATACCAAGACTTCTGACATGGTCTTATTAAAAATTTAAATCTTATATAGAAGACTTATTTCAACATGAGATACCCTTAGAGCCTCACTCTAATCACTTCAGATAGAAGAAAAGGCCTATCAATATCCTCCTTGCAACCAAAATGTGGGAAGAATTGACTAAACTATGAGATGGTGGGATAATTAAGCCAACTACATACTCTTCTTGGGTGGTTAATTTGGTTCTAGTTAGGAAAACAATGAGGACATAAACATTGTGTGGATTTTAGAAATTTGAACAAGGAATCAATTAAGGATAATTACCCATTTCCTAATATGAAAAACATTTATAAAAAGGTGACAACATCGAGTTGTTATCTACATTAGATGGTTTTTCTAGATATAACCAAGTAGTAGTAAAGCAATCAGAACAATTCAAGGTTGTTTTTACTACCCCTTGGGGAACATATGTATATATTAGGATTCCTTTTGGACTGATGAATGCTGAAGAAATTTTTTAAAGAGCCATGGATGTGGATTTTTCTGGATTTATAAATGATTTTATCGCAATATATAAATATGATATAAATATTTTTTCCAAAAATAGAGGTGACCAATTAGGGCACCTAGAAAAGATGTTTCTTAGATGCAAAGATTATGGGATTTCATTAAATCCTAAGAAATGTCACTTCATAGTACAAAAGGAAAAGTTTTTGTGGCACATACTGTCACAAGAAGGGTTCATGATAGACCCTGAAATGGTAGAGGAAATTAGAAAGGTTCCCATTCATATATCTAAGAAGGGCATTCAAGTATTTCTTTGGGTAGGTAAAATTTGTAATGAGATCCATCTCCAAATTTTCTAAAATTATCATCCCTATTACATGTATGCTTAAAAAGACCAGGCCATTAAGTGGGAAGAAGGTGTTATCCAATAATATAAAGGAATAAATGAGACACTTGAAACTACCCTAATCTTAACAAGTCCTGATTATAAGAAATAATTTCAAATGTTTTCATTTGCCTCAAAAAATACAATTGCTTCTATGTTGTTGCAAAAAATGAAGAGGGGCATGAATAGCCCATTGCTTTCTTTAGCAAGGCCTTGTAGGGAGCAGAAATGAAGTATTCTATCATGGAAAAACAAGCCTTTTCTTTGGTGAAATCCACTAAGATTTTTAGGTCTTATATTTTAAGATCTGAATTTGTAGCTTATGTTACCCATACTATGATGAAGGACATTTTTTTTCAGAAATGGAGATTTCAAGTAAAATATGCCACTAGTTTGATAAATTATAGGAGTATGACATGAAAATATAGATAAACAAGTTAGTTTGAGGGTTGGGTCTAGCAATATTTATGGCGAAAAGCTATTTAAAAGTGGTGGAGATCCACAATATTGAGAAGGATGGGCCACATTATCATGAAAAAGTAAGTACTTCATCTTGGTACAAGGATATAGTATATTACTTGATAAACCTGAATTGTCTTGTGCACTTAGACAAGAACCAAAGAAGGACACTTAAGTTGGTTTCTCATAAGTATATATTGACTGACCATGGATTAGCTTGGAAGAATCTAGAAGGGGTACTACTTAGATATGTCACTGAAGAGGAGGCCCCCAAAATAATTATAGAATTTCATGGGGGAGTGTGTGGAGGCCATTTTGTTGGAAGAGTGACTACTCACAAGATTCTAAGTGCAGGATATTGGTGACCTTCACTTTGTAAGGATGTGGCTTTGTTAGTATAATATGTGAAATTTGTCAACTATTTTCAAGAAAACTTAAATCTTCCGAGCCCTACCTTTACATCTTGTGTCAATAGAAGCTCCATTTAACTAATGGGTTTTGAAATTTATTGGTGAAATTTCAGATCCTTTGAGTGCTGGTCATAGATGGATATTGTTGGCTAATAAATATTTTACCAAGTGGGTTAAGAATATCCCCACCGTAAGATAAACTCATTAGATAGTCATGTTTTTTATCCTGAATAATATAATTTATAGATTCAGGTACCTACCAAAATAGATGCTTGAGAATTCCATGATCTTTAGAGCTAAACCATTGGCAACTATGTGTAAAAATATGGTATAAGTTTGGCATATGCCTCAAATTATAAACCTCTGGGAAATGTCCAAAAAAATCATTTAACAGAATCGCTTAAAATCTTCAAAAGGACACTGCAAGCTAACAAGAAGAAATGGGGTGAACAACTCAAATTTACGTTATGGGTAGAAAAAATTACCACTAAGTAGCCTATAGGAAAAATCCCTTTTGATATGGTTTATGGAGTTCAGGACCTTCTTCCCATACACTTACAAATTTATTCATATCATTTTATGTAAGGAGAAGTGAGTCCATATGAGGAAATGATAAGTCTAATCACGGAGTTAGATGAAGTTAGAAGAGATTCCTACCAAAACATCTTAAGTTCTTAGAAAAAACTGAAGAATATATTTGACAAGAAGGTCACCCCAAGGAATTTCATTGTTAGATACTTAGTATTTTTATGGAGTAGTAAGCATGAAGATAGAGGTAAACATAGAAAATTTGATGCTCCCTAGATGAGACCATACTCTATTGATATCATAATTGGGGAACATACTTTCTTCCTAAAGGATTTGGAAATACACTTAATAGAGTTTCCTATTAATGGCAGGAACCTCAAAAATTTGTTGGATTAATCCAATGTTTCAGCTAAAAACCTTGTATAGTGTATGGTTTTCTTGTGTTATTTTCCCTTTTTTGTGTTCTGGTCTACAATGACCATGTTTTGAAATGTGGTAGTATTCTGGTTTGGATGTAATGTATCTTTTGAGAAAAATCCTATGTATTTGGTCTATTTGACTCCTTGCCCAATGGATTAGGCATCAAGCCTGGTCTATGTTCTTGTGGTACCCACAGGGGGTGCCCATCCCTAAACTAAAGCCAATGTTGGTTCTCATTTTAAGCTCTCCTTGATTGATTTTTCCACAAATTACTTTGTACTATTTAAAGACCCAAATCTACATATGTCACCTTGTCACTAATGGATTTTTGAATCTCCATGACCATCCCTTCCCCTAAAGCTTAACAAATTGAAGGATGGACATAAATATTCATCTTTTAGGAATATGCAATAAATTACTAGCCTGGTCTATGTTCTTGTGGTACCCAAAAGGTGTGCCCATCCCCAAGCTGGAGCCGATGTTGGTGCTCATTTTAGGCCCTCCTGTTTGAGTTTTCCACAAATTACGATGTACCATTTAAAGACCCAAATCTACATATGTCACCTTATCACTAATGTATTTTTAAATCTCCATGACCATCCCTTCCCTTGAATACTAACAAATTGAAGGATGGACATAACTATTCAACTTTCGTGAAGTCAGTAATAAATTAACTTATTATTATGTAAAATGAATAATTCAATGTTCCACAAGTTGAAATGCAAGATAAAGGAAAGAAGGGAAGCCTCAGACTACTAGTCGAAAGAGATAAGAAAAGGAGGTTCTATCAAAAATCCGCGACAAACTAAAGTAGTGTTTGATGGGTTTAATAGAGGAATCAATACTTTGTGGATTCCAAAAATAGTTGTGGGACACTAATTTTTTTTTCGAGAGGGTCACTGAGAACATCATAAATCAATTGAACATTCATGGGTAAAGGATAATTACAAGTAAAATTTGCATGATGGTTATGTTACGTGAAGTTAGTACTCTATAAGTTTTAAAATAGCCGTGGGGCACTCAGAGTAATAAAATTCTTTACCGCGGGTTTTCAAACCATGAAATATGAATTTAGAAATGAGATGTGATATGTAAAAATTATGGAAATTAATTGTTAAGTTGAAAAATTCAATAAAAATAAGCACATTGTGTAATACGAACAAAAATGGGGATTTTATAGGTGCCCCAACCCTTGTAAATCATATAGCTTATTGTATGCATATACAAAAAGAGGTTCGGAAAAATACGTACATTATCAATTAAGGGCTACACATTCCTTTGTAAAAGGAGGAATATGGTTCAACAACTTCTTCTTCCTAAACTCCAATTCTTTACGGTCTTGAGCACCGTGAACATACATGATGTCCCCCGCAAGGTCACAAGACATGCCTAGTTCCATCAAATTTGAAATGTTTTTTAAGGACCCTCTAAGATTTTAATTAACTCTAATTTCCTCTAATAAGAGGATACCCATTCAAGGAGGTTAAACCCACCTTTGAGGTAGGCCTTGGTACCCCACCAAGTAGTAGCTTTTGAAGATGAAGAAGACTCAAAATGTCGGTTGGTTCCGTGGAGGAAGATTCAAGTTAATCCACTAGAATGGGCTAACTTGTACAAGTTGGACTAGGTGAAACTTCTCTATGTCTTCTCATGTGGGGAAATAGCACTACAAGGGATTTCCCAAAAGAAGACTTTGTAGGTGCTTTTTCAATATGAGCAAGTATTTTCTCCATTGTGGTGATTTTAAAGGAAATCAATGATATATCTTTTGTAGGATCCTTAAATACCCTTCATAGGTAGTGGTGAAGATTTATTTCTCTACCAATTCTTCATTAAAAAATAAAGTAGATATATTGATGATTTTTTTTAATGGCATGCCGGTAGCAAAGCCAAAAATTCTTCAGCAATTTAGGAGATTTTTGGTCCTCTCGCACAAAATAAATGATAATGCATGACCTAGAAGACAGAAAAGAAGTGATTCATCTTGATGATCCTTCTTATTAGTGTTACCTAAATTTCACGAGGTGTTAGCAGGTGCATCAATCTCCACTTGATCCTCAATATCAAAGAGAATCCTCAAAAGGTATTTTCTAGACCAGAAAGATCTAAGATTGAGTGCAAGGTCTTAGAAGAAATTTCTTTCAAGATGGTACCTAGCTCTATATCCACCATTTATTGGGAAGAATGGACACACCCTATTTTCACTCAAAATGTTTGAAGGGAGATATGATCTTATGTGAGAACAATTAGAGTTTATAAGAGGATGAAATTTGGGAGCAATTATGTAAGGTATCATTTTAGGATTGAATGAGAAATCAATTATGGAAACTCACAAGGGTCTAGAGTAGATTCATATCTTCCAAAAGGTGATTTTTGGTTTGAAGCGGAAATTCACACAAAGAAAGAATAAAAACGAGGGATTATAAAGTATTTTCCATTTTCCAAAGCATATTCACAAAAAGGAAGGTTCCAAATCAGTTAAAAAATAATTGCATAAGGGAGCATATTGTTTGTGACAGGGCACATGAAGGATGACAACATCATGAATAATAACAAAAGGGTATTTGATGATAAAAGTAAAAATCCCACATATATCCATGTCAGTATCTAGAAGCAGAATAAGATTAATAAATAAAAGGGTATCTTCATTGTTATAAGATGTTTTCTAGAAGTGGAGCTCATTTTCTATGTATTTTTGGAATGGATCATTGAACGTTTTAGGGGAAAATTGGGTTGTAAGAAGACATCTAATTGTATAAGTATGAGGTTTTTCCTCATAATTAAGGGAGTTGAAATTTGGTATTATAATCGAAGGGGTTTTAGTCTTTAAATTTATAAATAGGTATTGAGATAAAAAAATTGATTACCACATGCTTCCTTTGTGAAATATGTACTAAGTTTAGTTTTCCACACTTCGTTCTCAAGGTCGTTGTGATTGTATAACCATTGGTGATATTTGTGAACATTCAGCTTAATGTTCCCTTGCTAAGAAGTTCAATAACTCAATATTATATGTTCACTTTTAATTTGAAATTTCTGCATTATTTGGATAAAAATTACTGATTAATAGTCATACTCTTTGTTACAATCTTGCATTTACCAATTCTCTATGTCATACACTAGATCTATCCTTTATTCTTATGTTTTGGTCATTTAGTTTGATATTGTGTTGTGAGATTTCCTTATTCAATATTGAACTAAATTGTAAAACCCTTGTCATAAAATTTTTGTACTGATATATTTTTGTTATTCCTTGAGTGTATCTTTGGCATATAAGATGTGAAGGAATAAATACTTTACTGAAATACTTACAAAATTTATTTTGTCACATGTTTTGGAGATTGATCTAAAACTTTGCATCTATTGGGTATTAATGAATACAAACATTTCTTTGTAGAAATTGTTACTTCTTGATCCATTTTTATGTGCTTTCCCAGTTGCAATATGTTCTAAGAGATAAATTCCTTACCAAAAAGGAAATGTCTTTTCCTATAGTTCCCCTCTAAAAAGTTACAAGTTCCATAAATGATCCCATCCCCCATTATTAAAATGTCATTTTGTTCCATTTCACTACCAAGTTACTTTGAATATCATTAAAGGTGTCTATTAGCCTTGATCTTATTATCTAAAGAATGCTAGAGAAACTATACTTAACTATCATTAGTAACTTGTGTCCTGATAAAGTAAACATACACAAAATCCTTTATGATAACTTGTGAGATTCAATGTTTTGTTCATTGGTCATGTTTATCCCATATTGCCTTACCATTTGAGAATAAATTAAGGGAACAAATACTCCATCTACCCATCTTCATTTTAGGTTGCACCATGGGTCCTCTCTCCCCCGGTTCAAGGCATGACCAAAAGTAGTTTCTTAGGGTCATCTCCTTTGTACGTACCCATCAATCATCCCAAGGATTGATCCCAAGGAATTTGTTAGACCCATTCTTGGCTTCAAAATGACACATCAACCTAGTCTACTACCACTCCAAGTGCCCTCCCCTTACTTTTGAGGATAGATTGTTGTCAGTTTAACAAGGGGTATAAATTTGAGGACTAATAGAGGAATCTACTCATGTGTAAGTTAGCTTCTGCTAGGCTTATATAAGTTAACAACCTATACTCTTATTTAAGTTAGGTGCTACTAGGATTATGTGGGGGGATAAAAACTAACAAAATAATAATCCAAAAATAGAGAAATCGAAATCCAAAATCATAATTTAGAAATTAGATTCCAATAGTGGAAAAATTGGAATACAATAATAGTGATATTGAATCCAATATTAGTGATATTGGAATCCAATAATAGTGATATTGGAATCCAATAATAGTGAAATTGGAACTAGAATAAGTCCAATAATGAAAATATTAGAATCCAATATTGTTAATAATGGAATCCAATAATAGTAATAATAGAATCCAATATAGACAAAAATGGAATCCAATATATGCAAAATTAGAGATGGATTTATTTTAATACTTGTCATACTGGAGTCCATATTTAGTGAAATAATCATTTTTATCTTTATCCCACATTCTCTATGTTTTTGTATTATCCCAAATTGGAAAGATATATAAAGAACCTAGTACCTCCTTCCCACCTTACACTAGTGTTTCAAGTTTACACTATATGCACACGATAAGAGCATTTCTACCATTGAAAAGATTATTCATCTAGCATCCATTCCCTCTACTTTAAAAGAGTAGTAAAGGAATATCCAAAAATGGTCATTAATCCATATTGGTGAGATCCTTTCCTCTTCATAGAGATAGCCTTCCTTTGATTGCATAGTAGTCACGATCGGTTCAACAAAAAGAGCAACTATAATTTAGAAAGCTCCTCCAAAATAACAAAGGATTGATTAGTGTTTTAAATTTTAATTTGAATGCATTAATTATATTTTTCCTTACATAGCTTTATCACAATGTTTATGTTGAATTTTCTTAGTTATAGGAACTACTTGGTGTTAGTTTCTAGTTGTTAACTTATCTTACTTTTACATGCATATTATATGATGTGAAATAGCGTTAATACCCTAACCAAGGGAAGGGAACCATGAAAATAGGTTAGTGGTTGGTTTGAAGTGCACTCAATATAGTACCTATGTTTGTAATACTTTGAAGAGGCATCAAATAACATGTAGTTCCCCACCTAGCATATGTGTAATGAAATTACTTAGATAGAACTGAATATTAACATCAATATAACACCAAATGAAACAAAATATAGAGAAATGATCATAGTATGCAAGTAGAATGACTTATCCAAATTCATGGGGAAACCTCCAAACCATACAATAATACTCAAGTTACCAATACGATGATCACATACCACTTACAAACTCTTAATAACACCTTACTAGGTTATACAAAGCACCAAAGTTTACCTATTAATCATACAAAAGAATAAATAAATATGATATGACATGTTAGGAGATAATGTTAGATACATTTTGGCTATACATATCCTGATATGTGACCTAAGATTAAGGATGTAATATACCCCTCCCCTTTAAAGAAACATTTTCTCCAATGTTGGCAATATCTAGATATTTTCTTTGTAATGCTTCATCTTCCCCATGTTACATATTCAATGTTGAAATTCTTCCACTTGATCAAATAATTATTGAAGATCTTGTTCTCAAATTATTAGTGCAAATTTTTAGGATTTTTTAGGCTCTAAGATGATGTGTCCCTCCTCATCAATATTTATAACCACTGAATAATAAAAATCTTCTACATAATGACCTTCTTCAAGAAATAAACGTGGAAAAGTAGATGTATTTTAGTTGACCAAAGTAGCTCTTTTTATATGCCACACTAAAAAGTTTTACACAAAAATTCTTAAGGTCCGTATTATTTAGGTGGAATCTTATTAAATTTATTATGTTGCTACATAGATAGTTCCCTACATTGTTACAATCGTATAAAACTAAAGTATCCCACTTGAAAGCTTTTCTCACTAAGGTGTTGATAAACTTGTTGCTTCATGCGCTTTGTCTAGTTACCAAATTATCTTAAAGACAAGAGAGCTTCTCCTATTGGTGTTAAATATGCTTTTAAATTTCTCTTACTTTAGGATGGACCCTCAAGTTCAATGTGATTGATGGTGGATGGTATCCTAAAAATGTCAAAAATGGGGACAGTTTGGATGAGTTATAAATCGAAGTGTTATACCATCATTCGCAAGTGGGGGCCATTGAACCCATCTCTCCTTCTTATCGAAAGAAAAATATCATAGATACCACTCCAAACATTTTTTAACTACCTTAGTCTATCTATCCAATTGGGGATGATATGATGAACTACGAGATAGTTGAGTACACGATTATGTAAATATTGGAATAAATAAATGTTAAATCTAAATGTGTAATCAGTATAGATATAGATATATAATAAAGTACATATTTGACACAAGTAAGTAAGATAATAAATTTTAAACCATAAGTGAAAGAGAGAGGGTATAATACTTAGCTAATTCACAATAATTTTGAAGTTGTACTTGAAATGAAAAACTAATGAAACAAGAAGGTAGATCACATTACAGTAAGCCCAAAAATTGTGTGAGTGCTTAAAATGTTAGGACTAGGGTGCTTGGGGAACTGTAGACCTCCTTTGAGCACTTTTGATTTTTTAGAACCTCAGCAAATTAGTTTCTCAAGGTCACAATATATTCATTGGATGCCACCTTTATTCACCCGTATGTCACTTCTTGATCACTGAATTCACTTGAAACTTGCAATAAGAAAGAGAACTTGTAAAACCTCAAAACACATTAAATCCTAAAAATAAAAAAATGTAAATGGGGAGTTGGACTAACCCCGATGGTCACCCAACTAAGTGAACTTATGATCCAAGTGTTGCACTACATTTCAAACTCCATGTAGTTCTACGCATGTGCGTGCGTGTGTGTAGAATCATTCCCTAGGTAGCTCTTATGCCAAATACACTTGAATAACGAGAAATAGCTAGATGTAGAAAATGTAGATAGATGTGTGCATGGAAAAATGAACTTCCTCACCTATGAAGTGTATGTATAATAATGTAGTCCCATGTCCCTTGTAAGAGTGCTAGACAGATATGTTTATTATCTTGCAATGGATTTGGATGCAACCTTAGGTGATGATAATAGATGTTTAGTGCTTAGTTATTAATTATTCCCACTTAATTTTATATTTATATAAATCATTTACTTGAATTTCATAATTAACCACTAAAAGGCTGACCACCAAGAAAATAAGATTCACAACAACTAGAAAGGACCCAAAATATGTAAGTAATATACAAAGAGGTCGGGGAACCTAGAGGGGACAGGGGCTCTGGGTGCTAGCATCCTGGCAGGGCATTGGTGTCTAGGCTCGAGACAAAATGAAGTGTCAAAAGTTGGACTGGGAAAGACAGGTGTGTGAGACTAAGAAGGAAAATAGAAAGAAAGAAAAGAGGCCCAAGATAGTGGTCAATTAGTACTTATCTTTCCTAGGAATTATATGAATAGCAGTATGTGATCAGGACTATAAATATACCTAAAGTGTGTGATTTAGTGTCCACATTTTACCCTAGTTTATGTTCTTGAGTGAATTCTCGATAACATAAAGTAGATAAGAGATGCATACCTAATAACCATATAGATTGATGGAAAAAATTGTGCTAAGAACACGAGAAAGAGTGGACTAATAAAAATATGAAGCATGGATGCAAGAGAATAGGAAGTGAAAATGATTACCCTAGGGGTGAAAGTGTATGTGTAAATTTCATGTTGTACACTGTCGTTCATGTTGTTTGATGTTAGATGATGTGATTGTTTCTTCCCATAAGAATGAACTTGCAAAAGAGAATACAAAACAAGTAGCCAAATATGAGTATATGAAAAATTTGATCCAAATGAATAAAAAGTGTGTTAAAAGTATGTGAAAATGTGAAAAGGAACATGTGCACCAGATCCATGATGAATAAAAGAGATAGAAATGATCTTGAAGATGTTGTAGAAGAATGACATTTTTGGGCGATCTCACGCCGTTGCATCAAGTGCGATATTTTTGGATGATCTCATGCCAACTATGCCAAGTACTGAGAATAAGTGTAGGGGAAAATTTCTAGTGTTATTCTCCAACATTTGAATGCTTCCTGAAGAGTAAACACCACTACAAATGGTGTGTGCAAATCTGATCCACTTCGATCCAGATCTAATCAAACACAAAAATAGAAGAAGGTAGAATGCATGCATGTTGAGTGTCGAAGGACCGTGTACTTATCCTATAAAGGCCACTTTGTGAAAATTATTGTGAACTATGCCAAATTGAGAAAAACAATGTAATGTTCCCATCATCATAGGAACCCGGAAGGGTCGGGACCACCCATGCACTATTGTTTGTGTTTGGGAATCAGTGTATATGTGTTGCTGACGACCAAAGTCAGATTTTGGGTTATTAGTGATATTGAAGACCGTGTTGTACTAGTACTAAATTGTGTTGAACTATTACGTTAAACTATTATATGGGGTAATTGAATCGCCCAATAATTCCCCATAATTTTGGGTGAATACAATGTCACAAGGAGTATGTGGCCTAAAATAGGACTGAATGTTGTGCTGAAATTAATACCCCATAGGGGGAAGGGAATGTGATTAGTAGAAACCAAGGCACATGCATTAAAAGTTGTTATAAAACAAGTGTTAGTGCAAACAAGATAAACATGCATATAGAAGACAATTTGTAAGATATCAAGTAAGAAGACAATGTAGACAAAGAAAATTGAGTTACAAACATGGTACATCACTCAAAATATTTTAATACAATTGAGTGAAGTGGGAAAAATAATACAACGTGCACATAAGACAAATGGAAAATCCCACAAAAAATGGCATACAATGGAAAAAATGATAGACACTAACAAGTAATGTAACCAAAAACCAAGGTAGAAAATAGTTCCTATAAAACAAATGTTACACATGAAGCACCGCTTAACATGTTAGAAAGATATAAAGTATGCCAAAATGTGTATAGTCCGATAGTAGTGTGCAAGTATGAATAGAAAGTAGTAGAAAATGAAACAATAGCACCTATAGATTCAAACATCCATGCTATGTGTAACGATCTATGTAAAATATTTGATTACAACTAGAAGGCAAGTAAATGCACATGTGTGTATGATAAATATAATGACATACAATATATCAAGCTAACGTAGAAATCAAAGTGTACATGTGAGAATAAGTAAGAAAAAACAATATGTAGCCAAGATATGTAATATGTTGTGGATGAATGAGATGGAATGGAATAAAAAGTGAGCATGATAGTAGTAGATTTCCCCTCGAGCAAGTGTTAATGAGTATGCATGTGATGAATTTCATTTATAAATTCCCCGAGTAGTAAAGAATGAACCATAGAACAAGAGTGTGTCATCAGGAAATGGTTTGATTTTTATGCACTAGAAATATATGATTGAGAAAGCCTAGAGTATAAAGAGTGAGTGAGTGTAGTGAGGTTCATTTCAAATTTAGACCCTCAAAGAATGAGTATGAAATGTGGAACTAGAGTACGTCATAATGTAGTGTGTTATGTTGCATGTGTTCTAGAAAGATGTGTTATGTGTATGATGTGATGTTCATTTATGTACTAAGACATCAATAGTCAAGTGTAAAGAATATCACAAGAGTGTGTCATCAAGTAATGTCGATACAAATGTATCAAGATGTGTAAGATGTGTGCAAAAGACTAGATACAAATTGTAGAGTGAACAAGTAAGACAAATAATAATACTATAAGGGGAGAAGTATGATGCCCCCAAGTGTGTGAAGATGATATCAATCAAGTAACATCATCTAGGAGTTCATCACTATCAATGTCAAAACCATATGGAGATACGTCTGAGACCTGGTAAGTAATAATATGTGGTTGATCATGTAGAGATCCATTAAGGCATAGATTATACATGCCCATTGCATATTCCTTATTAGTGAGGGGGTGTGGGTGGAAATCCATGTGCATACCAATGAGTGAGGTTTTTGAATAGCTAATAAATGATTCATTGCAGATAGAAACATGGCCAAAGGGCATAGGAAATGTTATACTAATATGATTAGGGTCCAAATTTTCCCGAATGTAGTCAAGCCAAGACTTCCTAAGTGTCAGTGGAGAAGTGCGAGGAGTGTGTGAAACAAATACCATTAGATAGAATACATAAAGACCATAGGAAGTTGTAATACTAACATATCCATGGTAGAATTGGGGTTAATTAGGTAGTAGTAATATATCATCGAATGTAAAACCAACATGATTCAAGCCAATCGTGTGTGCAATAATGTCAAAGAAAGTAATATCAAATGAAATATGATGATGATAGGAATTATTTATGAAAAAACACATGTATGTGAAAGGAGGAAGTGTAGATGTATATTTCCCATGAGATTGTGAAGAAGGTGAAACAATGTCAAGAGTATGGGAAAATCCCGATAAAGCACCATAGAATTAGTAGAATGAGGGTTTTTTTAATTGATAGTCGTTGGGTTCGACAACAACAAAAGTATCATTGAAATATGAATCATCTACCTCACTAGGATTAAAATTAAGATTGCAAAATTTATCATCAATGAACTTATTAGTATCGAAATCTTTATTAGAATCATCGGTGTTTTCATTATCATGGACATTGGTTAGAGTGGAATTAGATGTAGGAGTGAGAGGAGTGTCATTGAGTGGAGTAGTGCTTATTGGACAAAAACCGGTGGGTGAAATGATAATAATAACATGAATGGAAATAGGTGGAGTTATCAAAGTGGTGGAAGAAGGATGTGAAACACTAGATTGATCAATATCATATGTTTCAATATTACTCTATGGAGTAGGTTGTGATTGAGGAATGGGCGTAACAATGATAGGGTCTATGGAATAAAACTTGAATGGATTAGGGTCTACAAAGAATGGTATGTTTATATCCATCATGTAATAATTTGACGCATCGATGAAAAATGGATGGGACTTTGCATGTATTGCATGAATCCGTGGGTTTAATGAAGGTTTTACCCAAGACAATATCTAACTAGAATGAGGTGTCGATAACAAAGAATTCAATAGGGATAATTTTAGGCCCAACTTGTATAGGTAATGTGATAGTGCCTAAGCATGTCCAAGTATTTGATCCATAACCATGAATGAGATTGGAATTCTTAGAAATTAAATTATCTATTATACCAATTTTATTTAAAAGGGAAGGGGAACATAAATTAACAACATATCCATTGTCAATGAGCACACATTTGATACACATGGTGCCAATGATAGTAGTGATAAGTAGAGGCGCAGAAATATTGTTAACAAAGTGGGTGGCAATATGTCCTCATCACTAAATGATATAACATGTGGTAGATTTTTGAGAGACTGAATGAGATGTGTGAAGGCCACTAAAGAATTATTTCTTTCAATGTGGATAGAATGAAGGGAAACCTCTAATATATGATGATAATCATGTACATTATGGAATAAGTCATAGAGAGATATCTTTTATGATGTATTATTGAGTTGCTCAATGATATCATATCCATTAGAAGTGGTAGGAGGAGTTCTAGAAGTGATAGGCGGTGAAATAGAAATGAACGATACATAGGAGGATGAGTGCGATAAGTGGTGACTACATTAATAGTTGGATCATCCCTAGGTGTAATAAAGTGAGGAGGATGTTGAGTACGAACTTGCATGAAATCAGCAGCGGTAGTAACCATGTCGAAACCTTAGTTCACATGAAAGACGAATAAAAATATTTATCCATGACTTGAGAAGATGGAAACATACTCGAAGGCAAGGTTTAAATGATCGGGTTTAAAAATATTATGAAAATATTGGAATAAATAAATGTTAGATCTAAATGTGTAGTTGTGCAGATATAGATATGCAATAAAGTACATATTTGAACCAATCAAGTAAGCTAATAAATTTGAAACCCTAAGTGAAAGTTAGAGGGTAAAATACTTATGTGATTTGTAGTAATTTAGAAATTTTACCAAGCTAGATAACTAAAGAAACAAGAAGGCGTAATGTCGGAACTAAGCCCAAAAATTGTGGGAGAACTTTAAATGTTGGGACAAGGGTGCCTAGACATGATCATGGGAGCTCATTGTGTTGTACACCTCCTCTAAGTTCTTGTGATCGCTCGTAACCTCATAGACTCAATTTTACAAAGTCATAAGATATATGTTGGATGTCACCATTAGTCACATGTTTCTCACTCCTTAATCATTGAATTTTCTTGAAACCTTTAATTAGAAAGAGCACATGCAAAACCTCAAAACACATCAAATCCTAAAAATAAAAAAGGTGCAAATGGGGATTCGAGAATGACCCCGGTGGTCACCCGAATGAGTGAACTTACAATCCGGTGCTGCACTACATTTCAAACTCCATGTATATTTGCATGTTTATCTCAGAGAATCATTCCCTAGGTAGCTCTTGTGTCACCACTCTTAAATATTGAATAATAGCTAGATGTAGAAAATGTAGATAGATGTGTCCATGGAAAAATAAACTTCCCCTCGTATAAGTGTATGCAAAATAATAAAATCCGTTATCCCTTATATGAGTGCTATATGGATGCTTTGATGCTCTTGTAATGCATTTGAATGCAACCTTAGGTGATGATAAAAATCTTAGTCTTTGGTCCTTTATTATTGCCACATAGATTTGTATTTATATGATTCCTTTTCTTGGATTTTGTAATTAACCACTAAAATTACTACCACCAATAAAATAATATCCCCAATATCTAGAAATCACCCAAAATATGTGAGAAATATACTAAGAGGTCAAGGCCATCCGAGAGGGCATAGGGGCACCGGTGGTGGCGTCTTGACTCGGGCTGATGATGTCAAAACTTAGAAAAATTGAAGTTTCAAATTTCAAATTGGGAAAGAAGGTTTGTGAGACCAAAAGGAAAATAGAGAGAAATTAAATAGGCCCAAGATAGTGGTCGATTAGTAATTTTCTTGCTTAGGATTCATATGTATAGTAGTATGTGATCAATACTAGAAATATACCCAAAGTCCATGATTTAGTGTCTACAATACCCAAACATGAGAATAAATAATTGTAATAATTGCTACTAAATATTGGATCATGATTACTTACTATCATCTTGGGTGTTCCATGTATCTTTTGAGATGTATCCATAAAATATATAGTAAGAGTAATTGCTATAAAAAGGATGTGACAAGGCATAAAAATGAGCATATTTGGTGAATCTATCTAAAACTACCATAATTACACTTTTCCCTTCATATTTTGAATATCCTATGATGAAATCCATGGAAATCTCTACCCACTACTCACTATGAATAGATAGAGGTTAAAAAGTTCTGAAACTTAACAGCTTCTCCTTATTACACTAACACAACAAGAAATTTTCCAAAAAAATTGGACATCCCTTTTTAACCCTTTCTCAAAATAAATCTTTCTCAATTCTATGATAATATTTCAAGAACCTAGATTGATTAATAAAATACTTTAGGAACCCATAATGGATACCACTCAGTAAAATCATGGAGCTTTAAGAGAACCTAAATTTTAAGGGTGAAATTCTTACATAAGTGTTGGCGATAAAATTTGTCTTGTGGAAAAATTGGTGGGTTTCAAGCCAACGCTATGGGAATATGAGAAACTGTACTTGAACAAAGGCAGCTTCCATATGTGCATGTGTGAAAGAGTGGATTTCAATGGTGGCCTTTCAACTGAGATCCAACAGGGGCACTCTGTTGACCCCCGTGGCAAAGCTAGCTATTTCTCACTAGAGAAGAACTTTTTCTAAAAGGGGGAAAGGGGGTAAGAATGGAGGAAAGATAAATTAATGTTGCAAGTAGAATATCAGATGCCCACACACATTACTTAGAAATTTCATTTACATACATTTAGAATTAGAAGAAAATACAAATCTGATAAAGAAGCTACAAGATGGAATAAAACTCATTGGTCACAAAGTACCAATTAATCTCTCCATCAAAGAGGAGAAAATTCCTTCTTTTATTATTGAAGCTAAGGTAGAGTTTGTATAGAGCTTTTAGAATGGAAGAAATTTGAGAGTGAGAAAAGATAGAAGAAATTTGGCATTTTTCTCTTTTCCAGGTACAAAGCACTCTGGTATTTTGAAATCAATCGCCCCCCTATTTGAAATTACGTCAAAAAGCCATTATATTCTTTGCAAGAAACCATTACAACTTCACAAATATTAGACACCTTTTCAAATTCCTTTATTGTGAAGAAAATGCTCATGGCGGGTTAAAAACAAAATCTTGCAAAGCAACCGTTACATTCAATTTTCCAGTTTAAATAAAGACCATTCAATTTGCTCCTCTAACTTTGAAATTGGGCCGTCCACGTGGTAGGAAGGTATTGGAGCAGTTGTAGGGGAAGCCTTTCGCATTTTATGACTTTTGTGAGATTTGGTAGTTTGGAACAAATTGGCTCGCATGACCTTTTTCTCACCATTTTAACCATTTTTGGAAAAATGATCAAAAATACAAATTCCTCTGCCAACCCACTACTTCGATTTGACTAGGACACATGACACGTTCTAGTTGGGTGCAGGGTCGTGACTCTTTTCTAAACACTTTAAACTTTTTTGGGAAAAAGGCTCAAAAACACAAATTCCTCCATCGACCAACTACTCCAATTTTACTATTCAATGGCAGGCCCAAGACCTTTGGTGGAGCCACGGAGCATTTGAGAAATTTTACTTTACTTTTGGAAATTTGGATAAATTTGCAAGAGTGCCCTAATGGCCTGCTCATCCACTTTGACTTTTCAATGGTGGGCTTCACCTTTGAACTTTTTCCTTAAAATCCTGATCAGGGCTATGGGTATTTTTTTAACTTTTCACCTTTCTACAAAGGGGCTCAAAAACAAAAATCCCCCTATGGCCCGCTCATCCTCTTTGACTTTTCAACAAAGGGATTTTCCTTTTTAGTGACTTTGACCACATGGTGATCTAGCGCTGATTTGGTAATTGACCTTTTCTGCCCCACCCTGGAGTTTCGCCATTATGACACATGGAAGTGTCCACTGAACCTTCCATACTTAGCCGATTTTACCTTCATTTTGTACCTAGGACACGTGGAAAGCCCACGCTTAATTGAAGATTGTCCCTTGGACCCTGACCCTGGAGTTGCGTCATTACAACACATGGCAGCTTCCACTGGATTTTGAAATATGACTGAAACACATTCAATCAGAGAGACCCACGTATCACTCAAGGATGTCGATGATAAATTTTATGGGGAAAGAAATGCCCATCATCCCCGATTGTGGAAAAATACATAGAGGAAGAGAAATTCATCATTTTGAGTCTAATTTTCAAATTTCCTTCACGAACCAGAGGCATGAATGCAAAACAATGATTTTACGACCCAGGCCATAGAACAAGTGAAAAAAATTGATCAAAAATGGAGGTTGCAAAGAGGATATTATGTGCACAAATCAAGAAATGGAGGATTTCTAGAAACAAGCCAAAATAGAGGTTTAAAAACTCTAGGGCATGAATTTTTCTAATTTCTTGAATCTCTAACTTGGCTTAAACACCAACGAAGGTAATGAGCTCAAAAAAATTGAATTTGGATGTGAAAACATAGAGTAGTTTTATGGAGACAAAAATAAGTACAACCATTCCTTGTACCAAAATGCATACCCTTTCCATATAACATTTTATAAAATTTTTAAATTCCATTATATATTATAAATGAGAGTGTGGGTCTTAGTTTCATTTTTCCATTCGGATCTAGCTTGATCTAACTATTCTATGTGTAATATGGATATGGAATCTATAAATGATTTTGTGGATGCATATCTCTTGGATAGTTCATCAACTACCACATTTTATTTTCCTTTCATATAAATGACCTAAAATTCATATCCCAACATCTTTTTGACCTTTTTCTCGTTATTCTTCGATGATATTTGATTCTCTAAGAATTATTTAAGCTATCACAATCTTTCCTCGCCTTGAAGTGATGACACATGAGATATGGTCTCCATTGTTTGACTACATAAATGGTATCCATTGTTTATTTCTCATAAGTGGGTTTTGATAGGTTATTAACTTTGAGTTAATGAATCTAAAATATAATGGTGTGGCCCTTTTGCATGAGTATTGCACCTATGCTACACCGTGAAGCATCATATTGAACAACAAAGGTTTTGGAGAAATTTAGGGTATCCAAAACTTGAGTGGTACACATGGCCTTCTTTAGAGACTCAAATTCTTTGGTTGCTTCTTCATCCCAATAGAAATATTATTTATTTAATAATTATGTGAATGGTGTTGCAATTATACCATAATTTTTCACAAAATCTGATGGTAACCTATAAGCCTTAAGAATCCCTAAGGTTTTTTAAGGTTTTTAGGAATCTCCTAGTCGATCATGGCATGGATCTTATGAGGATCCACTTTTACACCCTCATGAGAAATAATATGACCCAAAAATACAACCTACTTGACTGCAAAATCACACTTGGAGGGCTTGACATTAAGGTGTTGTTGTTCAAGAGTGTCATAAACCTTATTGACATGATATAAATGTTCCTCCTAGGAATTTCTATAGATTAATATATCTTCAAATAATGTTAGGATAATATTCTATACAAATGGCCAAAATATTGAGTTCATTAAACTCTGGAAAGTAGATGGTACATTTATTAGGCTAAAAGTCATTATTATAAATTCACAAAGGTGGCACTCATGTGTATTAAATGTTGTATTATGAATATCTTCATCATGAATTCAGATTTGATTATATCCCGTCGAAGATATAATTTTGTAAAAAAATCACCATCAACTCATCTTAAAATATTTAATGATATGAATAAGAAATGTATCTTTCATTGTGTATTTTTTCGATCCCTATAGTCGAGATACATATGCCAACCTTCATCTTGATTTCATCCCATCACCACCGGATAATAGTAAGCACTATGAATATGGTGAATAATACCTACTCCTTGCATCTCTTGTACCATCTTTTCAATCTCATTCTTCTATAGATAAGGGTAGCTCTAAGGTCCAATATTGGGTGGTTGATTGTTTGGTACTAGTTGGATAACATGATCATGACTTATTTTAGGAGGTAATTTTTAGCATATCCCCAAACACAATTGAGTTTCCATTAATAATTTCCTATAGATTTTATGGTATAGTATCATTTGATGGTTAAGCTTGTATTGAGAATAGTTGTGTAGCAAACTCATCTACACCGTTCCTAAGATTTATTTGCATTTTATGAGAACTTAGCAATTTTTATATTTTTCCTTTTATTAGATCCTAAATTTCTACCAAACTTGAAATGAGTGAAGAAAGAAATATAGGCCATTTTAGTGATTTTTTCTTCACCTAGAATGGTAGAATTTAGGTCAAAAATGGGAGGGTAGTTAGCTTCGAGTCTTTAGGCTCTATGATACCTAGGGAGATATCTTCTAAAAAACCAATTTATGTCAAAAGACACAGATGTGGAAAATATAACATATCAGACCCACTTAAACATCCTAACCACTATGAATTCCCACCCAATTTTCTATCACTAGTAGGAAATTCAAAAATATACTTGAATATAGGAAAAGTTTGTACTTAAATTGATGTTAATGGAAAACATATTCATAATCTATTATAAAATTTATCTAAACTTAAACAAAGTTTCAAATGAAGGCTTATAAACATGAATCTAAAGTTTTAATGGATGAAATATTGAAGTATTTACAAATATACAAGAAGATTTTTATAAATTATGGATTTGAATGGAAATAATAGTATGAGAAGGTGATGATATGAGATAATAATAGTGACATGAATCCATTGGGAAAGGAATTACAAAAATTTAGACCAAGTGAATTAATAATAACCAAAAGAAGACAATAATCTACACAATTGTTTCACATTCCACCATGAATTTGGAAAAATAACAGAATGATCCTACACGTACCATAAATATATATTAGAATAAGACATTACAAGATTACAATATATTGATATTGGGAGAAGTCTATAAGATACAAAGGAATGAATACCTGCAAGGATTTTATAACTTAACATTCACACATGTTTACACAACAAAAACAAATGTTTAATTACTAGAAAGTTATATACATAATTCAAGCATTCTAATAAATCCACAAAACTTACTCAACATCCTACTATATCTTCTCTTTGAATCAAGAAAAAACATCACTCTTCAATTTCTCAAAACACTAGAAAACACAATGCTCAGTAAGGATAACCAAGTTTTCTCAAAATCCAAAATATCATCATGGAGAATTTCTTCCCCAACTTATACACTTTCCCTCTACAAAGGTGCATGGAAAAGGTCCTTAGAATATTCTCCCAAAATAAATCAAAGGATAAGTGGAATCCAAATTTAAACTATAGATTAAAGAAGATCACCCACCAATGAGAGAAGGGGTATGATCATGCTTGGATCACTTCTACCAAATCAACATTGAAGAAGAACATGTTTTTCCTTGAAATGAGTCAAAATTGGCACAAAAATTAAAATAATAAAAAGAAAAAATGGTCTTACATGAGGGAATACACATTTTCATCCTTAAAATCAGGAGGATGGATGAACACAAGGCTATCATTTGCCAATTAGACTCAAATTTCACCTTTAGATATTTGTTAAAAATTACTCTTTTTGATTTTCAACAATTTAGGCCTCTCAACATGTTCTAGCAGGACATGGAGGGAATATTCTATCATTTAAGAATTTTTACAAGAAAGAGGAATAATTTGGAAGTGTCAAAAGGTAATTTGGAGCCAAATTTATCATAAGAGGTGGATGAAACTTCCCCAAATTTTGTCACTAAAATATTCCATATCTCTCCACTATTTTCTACAAAAATGGAACCAATGTGTTGTAGAAAACAAACTTATACTAAAATGGGTTGAATCATTATTATATGATTTTTACAATTTAAAATTTAATATTCATAATAAATAACACAATATATAGTAGCTACACACAACATAGTAATCATGTGGAAACACTTTTAGGAAAAAACACATCTAGAAAAGACTACTTAGATCTATTGTGCAAATCTATTGACACAATTAATTATTTTAATTTTTTTGTAGGAACCAACCTACTAGAGACACCAACCATTAATCATAGCACTATCTCAACTTTATTCATGAGAACTAACTCACTAGAGACACCAATCCCCAAGGCCGAGTACCAACTCAACAAGATTCGTGAGCACAAACTCAATAGATACATCAATCCCAATGCTAAGCACCAGCTTAGCAATCAAAAGATCCACTCACTAATTTTGTTTCTTCAACATGATGATGGCGTATAGATAATTCTTCACTTCTTCTTATTATTTCTGTACACCCACAATTTACAATTTATTTATGCACTTCTCGATATTGGTTCTTCAACAATTTTACATCCAAATATGCTTGATTTTTTTCTTCCTGTTTCTTCACAATCCTCTGGATATATATTCATAAAATGTTCCTCTCTTTTCACTCTTTTCCTTTTCTTTTCAAAAGGGAATCATCATACCATGAGTGTGCACATGAACTCGAAATGAGTTTGCTTATATATTATGTTCATTTCATGAACAAATTTGAATTTTCATCAATCAAAATCCTTTAGAATCTTCATCATGAATCGGCTTTAGTATACTTGTAAATTTGAATATTTAAATTTTTCCAAGACATTCGTGGAGATCCCATGTTTTCTCTTAGTCCCATGATAGTCCATGACATTGCAGAAAATTTTGTATATTCTATAGTTATCTCTTTATTGTACACCTATCCTCCTTTGTATTGTACCACTTGATTATTTTTTTGGCTTTCTCTTCATTCTGTGGAATTATTTCAAACATAGCAAAATACTTCATCAGGTCCTTAATTAAACAAGGCACTACTACAACCCATGATACACCACATACACCCAAGAAGAACTTCAAAACTTGTGAAGCTCCACATATACCTATGTAACATTTGAGAACCTGTGGAACATTACAAAACCCGTGAAACACTATAAAACTTAAAGAACCCACCAAAAATAAAAAAACACATGGAAGAATATGAAATAGTTTTGTTTGGCACATAGTATGTAGAATTCAAACTAAAACATATATTACATAAGGGGAACACATTTATAAGCATAAAATGATAATTTTTTTAACATAATAGATACTTATCAGTATTCCTTTGACATTAATGACAATATTTCCAACAAAATACCCTTTTGTCATAAGTTGAAACCAACCATCTTGCAACACCTTCCATATTGAGCTATTTCTCCCTTAGATTTAACTCTCATATTCCTCCCCTTAATATATTACTTATCCTAAAATTTAATTCTCCCCTTTCACAAAAATGGAAAGGAAAATACTCTCATCACACTCTCCCACTACAAATATGCTTCCATTTAATGACCTACTGAAAAGGATATCACTCCCAAATTTTATATGAAATATTAAAATGTCTCTTTTGGAAGAGGTTTTGTAAATATATCAGCAATATCCTCTTTTTTGGTAATGTATTCCAGCTTAACATGTTGATCTACAAATTGATCTCTTAGAAAATGATATTTAATGGGAATATGATTTCTTCTAGATTGCATAATTAGATTCTTTTAAATGTTTATTGCACTAGTATTATCACAAAGTATGGAAATTGGAGAATAAAATTCTAACTTGATGTCCTTAGGTGTATATTTCATCCAAATAACTTGTGTGCAACATGATACTGCAGTAATGTATTATGCTTGAGCTAGCTATAAAGAAACAAAATATTTCTTCTTACTTAACCAAGATACTAAACTATTGCCCAAAAAGTACCTCCATTAGTACTTTTTTGTTTCATCTATACAACCAACCCAATTTGCATCTGTATATGTTGTTAAAGAAAAAATTCACCTTTTTGATACCATAAACCATAATCCACCATACCTTTTAGATATTTGAGTATTATTTTGACAATTTGCACATGATTTTCTTTTAGAGCAGCTTGAAATTGTGCTACCATTCCTACTTCTTACATCACATATGGTCTTGATGCAATTACATATAACAAACTTCCAATCATTGATCTATAAAGAGTCTGATTTTCTTTAGGAGATTTATAATACTTTCTCAATTTACAACATGTGATCATGGGTGTACTTACTGAATTGTAATCTTCCATTATAAACTTCTTCATCATTTCCTTAATATACTTGGTTTGTGAAATGAATATGCATTTGTCAAATTGAGAAATTTGTAATCCAAGGAAGAATGAAAACTCACTAAGCATGGAAATTTCAAATTATTTTTACATTTCCTCAACAAAATTTTAACACATCTTATCCTTACTTCCTCCAAAAATGATATCATCAACATAAACAACAATCAACTGATTCTCACCTTTAGTTTTAATGTACATATTATTATCAACAATACCTTTCTTGAACCCTTGTTGTTGTAGATACTTGTCCAATCTTGAGTATCGGCTTTAGGGGCTTGTTTCAATCCATAAAGATCTTTCTTAAACTTGCATACATATTCCTCATCATCTGATAATGTGAATCCTTCGGTTTTTTAATGTAAACTTATTCTTCCAAATTAGTATTATGAAAATCATATTTAACATCCATCTGATAGACTTTGAATTTATTATAACAAGAAAATGCCAAAAACATCATAATGGATTCTAAACATGTAACAGAGAAAATGTTTCTTCAAAAT
This sequence comes from Taxus wallichiana var. yunnanensis, assembly GCA_018340775.1. Lineage (NCBI taxonomy): Eukaryota > Viridiplantae > Streptophyta > Pinopsida > Cupressales > Taxaceae > Taxus > Taxus wallichiana. Next base: position 127,695,444 of record CM031239.1, read on the forward strand.
CAATACCTTCAACTTGTGCATAAACATTACAAACTAACCCCAATTTATTTCTAGCTAATTTTCCATCTTCATTCAGATTATTTCTAAATGCCCACTTGTTGTCAATCACATTTTATCTTTAGGTATTGGGACAAGCTCTCAAGTCTCATTCTTCTCTACCTGGTCAAGTTTTTATTTCATATATTTGATCTATTTCTTATCTTGCTTCAACAAAGATTTTAGGCTCAATTTCTGACATAAAAGACAAATTTGCATGTTTTACTACATTTTCTAGTCTTCTTCTAGTTTGTACTCCAAGATTTTTGTCACCTATAATCTGATTTTTTGAATGATTCTTTTAGAATGATTTGGATGGTGTTTTTGTTTCCTTTATCTCAACTTCTTCTTTTTCATCTTCATCTTCCTTTTCATCTTTGTTGTTGGCTTCTTCAAAATAATCAATTTCTTATATCCTGTTATTTTTACACTTGATATCATCTACCTTCACATTTTCACTTTCAACAATTTTGAATTTTCTCAAATTGTAACATATATTATTCTATTAGTCCATAATGATGGGTCCAAGCTGATGACCCAAACGTTGGACTTATAAAATTCTCACACAGTTCTCCAAATATAATATTTACTATGTCATACTATGGAAATCTCAGAAAATCAATCTATAGGCCTTGCTCATTGAAGAGTAACCAAGAAAAATACCTTCATCAAATATAGATTCAAACTTACCCAAGTCTTCATCATCTTTCTTGATATAACATTTTCTTCCAAATACTCTAAAGTGTTTGATAGTTGTTGGTTTTCCCTTCCATAGTTCATAAGGTGTCTTGTTTTTATTTACTTTGATCTTCCCTCTATTCAGAATATAAATTGCTATGTTGACTTCCTCTCTCCAGAATTTGTCAGATACTTTGGATTCATCTAGCATGGTTCTGGCCATCTCTTACATAGTTCTATTTTTCCTTTCAACAACTCCATTCTGTTGTGGAGTTATTACAGCTGAATAATTTATTTTTATTCCATGACATTCACAATACTCTATAAATTCATTTGAAGTGAACTCTCCTCCTCTATCAAATCGTAAACACTTGATTTTTAGGTTTTATTCATTTTCAAATAGTTCTTTGAATGTGTTAAATATTTCAAATGTTTCATACTTTTCTCTTATAAAATTAACCCATCCCATCATAATATAATCATTAATAAATAACATGAATTATCTCTCACCTTACATTCTTTTATATCTTGTGGGTTCAAATAGATCAGTATGCACTAGTTACAATAACCTTGTGGTTGAGTAATCCTTTGTCTTGAATGAGGCTCTTGTCTAATTTTCAAACTGAAATTGTTTGCAAATGGTATTTTTGGTCTATTAATCTTTTTCAGGTCTCTAATAAATTATTTATAATTTATCTTCACTATATTATCAAATTTCATATGACCCATTCTTCTATGCCACAACCAACTCTCATCAATTTTCCCCATGCAACACTTTTCACCTTTAATCTCACTAAGAATGTAAAGATTATTTTTTGTCTTACATGCATCAACAACAACCTTCACTATATTTTCCTTTCTGATTTCACATCCTCTAACATAAAATGTTATTATGTATCCCATATCACTCATTTAACTCACACTCAAAATATTATTCTTTATTCCTTCAACATACAAGACATTTTAATTTTTTGATTTACCATTATTTAAGCTAATGGCGCCTTTACCTAAATTTCTTACAGTATAATTGTCTCCAAATTTTTAGTACCTCCATTTACCTTTTTCAAAGTAAGAAACTTACTTTTGTCTCTAGTCATGTGGCTTGAGAAACCACTATCACTGATTATATTCATTTTTTTTATGAAATGTTATCTGAACAATCATGGAATGTTCTTTGTTAGTTTCTTTATCTTGTTTCTCCTTCCAAAATTTTACTGACTCATCCTTATGATTGTCTTTGGCTTCCTCATTCTTATAATTCCTAGAGGATTCCACAAACCAACTTATACAAAAATGAGCTTTATGCCCAAAGTTATGGCACTTATAAAATTCAATATCAAAGTTCATTAGAGGTGCAAATGAGTTATAATTTATATTTAAGGACACATATGAATTTGCATTTTCTTCCTATTGTAAATTCTTACATGAGATCTACAATCCTTCCTTGTGACCAAACTGATTACATGAAAAATAATATCCATAAAAGGAATTTTGAAACATAATTTTTAAATTCCACCTTCGAGGAAATGGTCTTCTTATTATATCCTTGTTGCCTTTTGGAGTACTATGTAGTACATTAATTTATTCCCTTCTACAAATTTCATTTGAAGTGTTTGTGTTGTGAAGGTCATGCACTTCTTCCCTCTTAAGTTATTCTCATCTCTAGTCAAACTTTTAAGTACATCTGCATATCTTCTTGATTTCTCTAGACTTTTCATCTTTGGAGACACTTTGGGATATTCTTTTGTAGAATTCTCATTTAGCCAAGACCTTCTTTGATAAATTCTAATCTATGATTATTGATAATGTTTTCTAAAACTTCATATCTCTTTTCACACTTGAAACATCTATTTAACTCGGTATTTGATTTCTCAAGTTCCTTTCTTAAGTAAAAAACTTCATATTCAACCTTCTCACAATCTTATTCTTTATGTTTTAAATTTTTTCTCACATCCTCATCCATATTATTCATCTCTTCTAGTTGAATATTTAGATCAATGATTATTTTATTGGACTCTTCAAGATCATGTGTCAACTTTTATTTTAAGGCACCATACTCATCTTCTAGTTTCTAAAATTGTTGTTTTCATTTTTATTTTTCTTTCTTAGGCTCTTGAGTTCTTCTAGGGTAGAAATGAGTTCACCTTCAAGATCCACTTCAGCTTCAAATTTAGTATCTTCATCATATTTTGAATCCATCTCTTCTTTTATTTCTTTAACCTCTAAGGCCATGAGTAGTGATTCATCTTTATCACTGGTAGAGATGTTATTATCTCTTTATTCAAATGAGTTACTTTCCTCCTTGATATAGAGGTTTTTCTTCAGATTGTAGAGAGTATTCTTGATTACATATATTCTTTTCTTATTATTCTTCTTGGATTGATAATACATGTTACTCTCCTTTAATTTTTTTCTTTATCATCCTTGTTTTTATATGGGCATTTTTTAGCATAATGTTCTATTTCACCACGATTACTACATTTAAATGGTAACTTACGTTTATATTTTCTAGACCCTTTCTTCAAAATTGTAAAAAATTGAACTTATTCTTCATTTGTCTCATTATTGGATCAATAATTTGGTTTAGGTTTCTTTCCTTTCACCTTCTTTGATGCTTTAAATGCAGCTTCTCACTTTGATGATTTATCACTTTCAGTTCTCATCTCATATGCTATGAGAATCCCATGTAATTCATCCATTGTTAGGATAGTTAAATATTTCAACTCTTCAATAGTAAAAAATTTAGCATCAAATCTCAAAGGAAGAGATCTTAGAACTTTTTACATAATAGTTTCATCCTTAATTTCTTCACCAAGTCCTCTAATAGTATTGACAATTGCATCCATATGGAGAAGGTAAGATGTAATGTTTTCTTCATCCTTCATCTTCAAACTCTCAAACTGACCTCTATGTATTTGGAGTTTTTTTCAACTTTATCATACCCTTCATAGATATTGTTAAGCTTATCCCAAATTTCCTTCATTGAACTACAATTCATCACTTTGAAAACTTATTCCTCAAACAATACATTCAATATAACATTCATATATTTTTCATTTACTTCACTTTCCATACTTATAGCTTGATCTATTGGAGGAGTTGTTGGAGTTATATAACCATTAACAATATATTTCCATATATCAAACCCTAGATCAATTAAATAGGGGTGTATCCTTATACTCCAAAAGGAATAATTAGTTCCATTAAATAATGGAACCTTATTTGAGCATAAACCTTCTTGAATTATTATGTGTGCTTCTAAGTTATACCTTCCAAAGGGTTACAATTTTCTCAAGGAACTTTCTCTAATACCAATTATAGAAAACCAACTTGTATTGAGTGTGGGGTGAATCAATATTATCCTATTTTTACAATTTAAACTTTAATATTAACAATAAAAAAATTACACAATATATAATAGTTGCACAACACATTACATATGTGGAAACCCTTTTAGTAGAAAAACCACTTTGAAAATACTTCTTGGAACTACTATCTAAATCCAGTCACATAATTAATTGTTTTACAAATGTTTGTAGGCACCATCCTATAGGGGACACCAATGTATAAAGAAGAGCACGAACTCATCTTGATTCATGAGCACCAAATCACCAGATACACCAATCCTTAAGGCTGAGCACCAACTCACTGGAGACACCAATCCCCAATGTCAAATACCAAATTATAAATCAAAATATCCATCCACTATAGTTAATTCTTCAACATGATGATGGTTTATATATAACTCTTCACTTATTCATGTTTTTTCTGTACACCCATGTTTTACAATTTACTTATGCACTTCTCACTCTTTTTTATTCTTTAGGAATTTTACATCCAAATATGTTTGATTTTTCTCTTCTTCTTTATTCATTAATCCTCTTGATATATCTTCATTAAATGATCCTCTCTTTTCTCTTTCTTCCTTTTCTTTTCAAAACTACATCATCATAAGATTAGTGTGCACATGAATTAGAAATTGAATTCAATTGTATATTATTTTTTTATTAGTGGTAAAAAGAGGGTTAAGGGGACCCTACCCCGTATAACCAGAAAGCTCCATGAGAGCAGATAAAGAAAAATTATAATAACATCAAAACACCATAGTATAAAAGTTCATAGTAATAAGGGCACTTAGGATCCCAATAAGAGAAACTAACAACAGCAAAAACCATAGAGCAACTAACAACATCGACAGAACTAACAGCCAAAGACAGAGATAGTGAAAAACATAACACCCCGCACCAAATTCATTTGTAGGATTTTTCAAGCCCCTCCAGCACCTTAGCCCATTCTTTAGCAATAGCATCAATATTAACAGCCAAAGAGCCCAGGTCTAAACCATCCGGGGTCACCTTCTGTTTCCTTCCTTGACTATCCACAACACAATAAGAATTGGCAAGCTGCCCCAGAGTTTGAAGGTGTAGTAGGGTTGACTTAACAGTCACGATGCTCCATTCCATATAGCTATGGAGGATAGCTTTAACTTGTATATTATGTTCATTTCATGAACAAATGATTTTTAATTAGTCAAAATCCTTTAGAATATTCATTATGAGTCATCTTTAATATACATGGAAATTTTAATATTTGATGTTTTCCAAGACACCCATAGACATCCCCTATTTTCTCTATGTCCCATGACATTCCATGACCATCATGGATAATTCTATACGTTCTATATTTTTGTCTTTGTTGTGTAGTTATCCTCCTTTATATCACATGACTTGCTAATTTTTGTGTCTTTCTCTTCATTTTACAACATTATTTTAAACATAGTAAAATACTTCATTTTGGTCCTTCATTATGCGAGGCACTACTACAACCCATGATACACCACAAAACCTAAAGAGAACTCCAAAACCCGTGAAGCACCACAAACACCCACAAAACATTATAGGACCTACAAAACATTATAGAATCCATGAAACACTAAAAAAACCCGTGGAGCAATATGAAATAGTTTTCTTTAGCATGTGTTCTACAAATTTTCAACTAAAAAGACTTTTTATAAGGGGCACACATCTATAAGCATAAAATGATAATATTTCTAATATAAGATATTCTTATTAGTATTCCTTTGATGTCAATGAAAATAGTTCCAACATGTGTATATCTCCTCATAATATTTCCAATGGTACTAGTTTTTCCTTGATTAGAGCTTTGTGTTAAAAGTTATGAGGGAAAACCTGAGCGCCTAATCATATTAGTCAAGTTAACAATTTGATGTCCCCAAGCCCAATTTCCTTTATTATTTGGATGTCAAATTTAACCTATTGCATAATGTTTACACCTAATCATATTATGCCATGTATCTTAATTCAATGTTGACTTGACCATGCTTTGATTTTTATCCTTCACCGATCCTTTTTGCGTGTCCTAGATTAGTTCAATCACTCCTCGAGAGCCTCAAGGCTTAGGCCATACCTTTTGTAGCAATAGACCACTAATGGAGACATGTGGCCAGCATTAATACCACCACCCACTACAACTCTTATAACCCTTTGGCTTAATATTATCACTTCTCCTATCATCAAAACACAACTACCATCGGTGAACTTGTGGCCCTAGGTATTAGTGTATTTTTCCTTAAAATTCACCTTGTGTTGATGAGAATTACGTGTCCCTAGGGACACTTGAATTTAATCAGTGGTAACTAACCCTACCATAAGGTTTAATTTTCTCATCTAAAATTTAACATCGTCAAGTTAATAGAAAATGCATAGTCAAACCATCAAATGGACATCCTAAGGCCAAAAACACTTCAAATTTAGCCAAACATTTAGGGGCAACTTTTACAAATATAGATTAAGGAAGGGAAACCATATTTTGGTGAATTTTAAATATATAAGGCTTCCAAAATGAGATTTTTTTAATTAATTTAAGCTCCAAATTTTAACCCTAAGGCCCCAAATTAAGGAAAACTATTTTTGTGCCAACACCTTCATCCCATATAGATTAAAAGTCCTCCCTTCAGAATGGAACTATATGAACAAATCCTCAAAATTAATCTTAGTAATTCCTAAAGTAGAAAGCCACTAGAACCCTAGCATAGTGTCTATTGCCACAATTGAAATGGCATACATGGTTCCCTCTAACAGGTAATATCCCATAAACAACTTAATCTTACGGTACTTTCCTAAATAAATAAATTTACCTCCATCTCGTAACCACCATAACCTATAACTCTTGGGTTGGATAAATGAAATAATTTAAGTGTATGAAAAAACTTATGATTGATGAAGTAGATTCAATTAGTATTGTCACCCTTTATTTCTTCACGAAACCAACAATTTTGAGGGTTTTGTAAGATGATAATTCCTAAAATGTTATAAAAAGAGATATTTGGTTGTTATTATTTAACCTCGATCTTTATAACCTCTTCCTCCTCACTAGCTACTTCTTCATCACCTTATTCCTCATTAGGACCCTCAATGTCAAATATTTTCTTCTTAGGATATTTATCTCCCTTGCTCCACTTGCTATCAAAACTATAACATAGGTATTTTGTTCTCTTATATTTAATTTATTGAGGATGTAATCATGTTGGTTGGGGAAATTTAGGTGTTAAAATCATGTGTTCCTTTTGATTGTCGATACCCCTTCATTTTACCATCTCTTTTTTCCATGTTACGATCAATTATCATGGATTCTAATATCGAGCCTGAATTAATAAGGTGAACATCAAGTTAGATGTTATCCTTGATTCCACCCAAGAATATATCATTTAGATGATCCTATGATATGTCATTCACTCACGGGGATAGATTTTGGAACTACTAGATATAATCCTTGATTGGTCTCGTATGTCATAGCTTGGCTATGTGGAGAAAATAGTTCCTTATAATACTATTACTATAGTGTGTGTGGAGCTCATTATTGAACATAGACCAAGTAACAAAGAGATCCTTATTTTTCTTTTTCTCACTAGGGAAAATTTTAACAGTGAATATTCATAAGTAGGTGAATAGAATGAATTTTGGAATATGCATTTGGCTATTTGGTTTTCTATGTATTTTTATTAGTAGGTAAAAAGGTTTGAGAGGACCATACCCTATTAAAAATGTACACCAACACTCACAAATAATAAAGAAAGAAAATATATACCAAAGTAACCATAAAACAACAACCAATCTAATAGCATAATAATAGTGGTATAACAGCCAACCATAGAGACACAAAATAAAACAAAGACACACAAAAAAACCATGAAAAAATAGTTTATAGTTTTAAGCACTTTCTTCTACTCACTTTCTCAATTTTTGATATGAGGAGTCCCCTTTCTCCCTCTTCCGCTTCATTCATTTATCCTTTTTTTCCTCCTATTGCTTGATATTTATAATATTCCTCAAATCCTTTAAATGTTATAAGGTACTCTTTATATTAATAGTACTCCATTTTCCAATCTGTTTAACTTTGGAACTTATGGTGTCAATATCTTTCTCCTTATGAGAATAGTCTTTCACCATCCTTTCGACCCTTTCCTCTAAGAAATTCAACCTATCATCCTTGTATTTTATCACATTCAAGTATTTAAGAAGTACATTATACATATTTTTATCTATATCGCTTTTTATTTGCATCTATTTGAAATTCCCAGATCGATCTCTCGAATTATCACTCTCATTTGTGTTCACCTCATTTCAAGCATCATCATTGTCCTCAATATCCTTTTCACAAGCCTTCTATCCCTTAAGATTCATCATAATATTTTCCTCATGTAGAGGCATTTTATTATCCATTAAGGTAGAGTTAGAATGTGTTTCCAAATCGGTGGAAAAATTCGAGTCGGACTCCCGATTCTCCTCTATAGAAGAGAACACTTACACCTTGGACAAAGAAGCACCTTGCTCACTAAGAAGGCCTCTATACTTGTATGAATTTTTGATATCAATTTTACCATCCTTAAAAATCATAAAAATTAATCCTTAATGAATGGGAACCACCATGTTGTCTTTTTTATCTCCAATAACCGTCTTAGAGAGAGAACATATAAAGAAGTGGCAGAAACAATACTGAATACCATGCATGAAGTAACTCAACATAGGGAAATGATATGCAGAGATTCCCTCAAAAACCCAACAAAATGAGGCTCTAATCTCTCTTCTTCTCCCACAAAATTTATCTATTTCCACATTTTTTCTTATGTTGGTATTATATATGTGACACTCAAAATTGGGAAGCCCCATAACCATTGAGATAAATTATATAGAAAGAGTAAAGGAAATATCCCTAATCCTAACTTTCCTGTTATCCCATACAACAACAGAGTCTTCCGAAATAATAGGATTGTGGCCAGAAAAACATTGAAATAATTTAGTCATACCTTTTTCATAAAAACAATCTAACACCTCCTCTATTACTTTGATCAAGATGGATCAATTCGTATTAAATCACCTCTCATGGTGTATGAGAATGAGGTCTAACTTCCCAAGTAGAAATGCCCGTGACTAAAATGTAGATATTATCTTAAAGCGTCATCCCTCATCGAGACATGAATATTAATCCCATCAAAAACCTTTGCATCACATAGCATGTGCCACTTAATTTCATTTCTTTTACCTACTTCCATAATAATTTTCTTGACATACATGTTGCTAATGTTATCATCATATAAATACAAACACCCACTTTTAAATGAATCCTTCCAAGAAACATACCCCCACAACATTACATTATTACCTAGGATTTTCATCATTAAGAAGAGAATTGATACTATATACCTTGTTTTTATTTTCTATAACAACCAAAAAGACAAAATAGAAACATTGTTATTAGTAAAAAGCATTTACCATCCAATTTTTTATCATGTTATCAAGATCGAGAGATATGGAGAGTGAGTTAGAGATGAAGATTCAAATGAGAATGTGAGGGAAACTGATGGGAGGTAGATCCCTCCTACCGTAGATGGGAGACATCTGCAGATTGTGAGGGGCCCTTCCCGAAAAGTCTTGAATATTAGGGGCCTACGAAACCCTTCACGCGGGCAAGAATATTGGATACTAGGAATGAAAAAGTAACATGGGTCATCCCTAAGGCCTTGAAGGATGCATTAGGAATGTACCTCGAAATTCTTGATTGCATTGTGGATATAATAGTGGGAAAGATTGAGAATGCATTTATTAGAAATCTGTTGGAGGGAATATAAATATTAATTTAATAAGGTCATGGTTGCTATATAAAATAGAAAATGAAATGGGATATTGAGGTTACTTCCTTACCAAATGGATTCTTTCTATTTAATTTCAATAACTCATAAGATCCTCAAATGGTCTGAATGATGGTGCATGGTTTCTTGGTGAAATGGGTTTATTCATAAGGAAATGATCACCATTATTTAACCCGAGAAGGAAAACATTAACCACTCCCGCTTTGGCTTCATCTATCTTATTTTCCTTTGGGAATGTGGGAACCGAGATGTCATCAAAGGATAACTAGCACTCTTGGGACCTTTGACTCCTTTGATAATGCAACCCTCAACAAAACCAGGTTGTTTATTGGAGATTTTGTATTTATTATCTCATGGGAACATTGGTGCCTCAAACCATCATCATGAGATCAAAAATGGGCAACTGGACATAGAAAATTAAGTGTTAAATCTTCCTATAAAGTGTGATAAATTCTAAGGATGGGGGAATTCTAAACATCAATGCAAAGTGAAATCATCAATGGCCTTTAAAAAAGTTGGTAAGTCAGAAATAAAATGGATAAAGTTAAAGAGATCGAGTATCTAATCTTAAAGACCAGAGATCGTTATTTCCTAATAAGGGGTTATCGATCCCAAAAGCTCTTGAAATAGAGAAATTCACTTTTTGTCCTAATAGCAAAATAAATGAGGAGGTAATATGAAATAAAAATTACCCAATGATAGATGCTTTGAGGGATTTATAGAAGTTAGATCAAAGAATAATAGACATAAGGCCCTCTCAAAACCCCATTTCCAATATTCTAAGGCCCATTTGTAGGTGCTAAAGTCGATAGTTACTAAAAATTAGAACCTTTTCTCCAAAATATGTCAATGAAGGGAAACAAAAATTTTATGAAGGAAAATAAACTAGGGAAGGAAAATAACTTAGGGAAGATATTGGTATGATATCCAACAATAAAGTATGCCTAATTTCTAATGAAACAACTACATAAATGGATGAAATTGAAATAGGGGGTGACCTGGAGGCCAATAAGGCCCTCTTAGAACCCCATTTCCAATATTCTAATGCCCATTTGCAGGAGGAAAATTTGATAGTTAATAAAAATTAGAACCTTTTCTCTAAAATGTGTCAATGAAGGGAAACAAAAATGTATGAAGTAAAATAGCCCAAGGAAGTAAAATAGCTTAGGGGAAGATATTGGTCTGATATTCAACAATAAAGTAAGACTACTTTCTAATGAACAAACTACATAAATGGATGACATTGAAATAGGGGTGACCTGGAGGAAAATAGAATAAAAAATCGCATAAAAAATTCTCGATCATCGAAAGAAGAGGTAAATAGAAGTAATAAATCTAAGCAACAACCTAACAATCGAGAAAAACTTTTGAATAATTTAGACAACATGAAAATCCCAGTCATTGGTCTATGCATACCAAGAAATAAACGGGGATCCTCTAAATCAGTGGGTGGAAACCCTTCTTCTTCTTAGGAAAATAAGGTGGCATGAGGAGGACCAAATTGAAAATATTCTAGGAAAAAGAATAGCCAAAAGGTTATTGATGATGAACCCAGTCCAAGCTAGATATGAGAAGTTTTAGAAGAATAAAAAACCAAGTTACCAAATGAATGTTATTTCATGGAATGTAAGTGGATTAAATAACCCCACAAAATTCATAGTGATTAAATATATGATATTAAAACACAATCTGGACATTCTTGCTCTCTAAAAAATGAAAATGAGCGAGGATAAGTTTTTGATGGTCAAGGATAGATTAGAGAAATGTGAAAGCTATGGTTGTTAGTTCTCATGAAGCGTTGGGAGGAATTGTTGGGGTTAGCACACTAGTTGTACAAACAATATATCATATCTAAGCATACATGCAAATAAAAGTAGATATTCTACCAGAAGAAATATACAAAACAAGAGACATAAATCAACACCAGATTTAACATGGTTCACCTAGTGTGGGCTACGTCCACTAAGAAATAATCCAATCTATTATTCAAAGCTTTGACAAGATATACAATGAATATTTACAATCTTCCACACCTCTTAGATGTTTAGTACTTTCTTCCTTCAATATTTTTCTCTACCACCAAGAATTATCTCTCACCAACCTTTTTCAAGTTCTTTCTAATTCTTGTTTATCATTACTTCTAAACCCTTGCTTTTGTGCTTATATAGTCATTTATAGATGTAGGTTACTTAGCCATGCAATTACAATCAATAAATATATTATAATGCTAAAAATAGATATAATTCTTGAGAGTTAATTAAAAATTTGTTGCATAGGTAATTGATGTCGGTTCTACCTAACCATGTCAGTTCCTTCTTTCCCTTGACCAATGCTTGTCGCCCTTAACCAATTTCATTCAAGGTGTTTTCTAGAAATTTCCAATTATATGCTAAAATGAAGTAATTGAGCTCCACAACTCAATAATCTCCCACTTGGAGTTTAGTTACTTGCATCATACTTATACAATGTCATTCTTGGATCCTTCCTTGGCTTTGTTTCTTCCTATTCAAGTCTCAAACTCTAAGACCAATAGAAGTGGAGTGTAGCTCCAACTTCTCCTTTGATAATGGCTTTTTTAGCATATCCATAGGGTTCTTTCTCATATGAATCTTTTCCATATTCAACTTTTCATCCTCCAATACCTACCATATAAAGTGATACCTCAACTGAATGTGTTTTGTTCTCAAATGAAATGATGAGTTCTTTGCTAAATGAATTGCACTCTGACTGTCACTAAATAGTTTACAATCACTTTTCTCCTTTTCCAACTCTTCCATGAACCTACTCATCCATATCATCTCCTTGCTAGCCTCTGTAGTTGCAACATACTCTGCCTCTATAGTAGAAAAAGCCACAACCTTCTGCAATCTTGAAATCCAGCTAACTATCGTTCCACCTACTATGAAAATATATCTAGTAGTGATCCTCCTACCATCCAGATATCCAGCCATATCCGAATCAACATAGCCACGTAATGAAATATCCAAACCTCTATAGTATAACTACATGTTAGATGTCCCTTTCAAATACCTGAGTATCCATTAGACTACTTTCCAATGTTCTTTACCTAGATTAGCCATATATCTACTCACCACTCCCAGTTCCTATGCAATGTCTGGTCTAGTACAAACCATAGTGTACATGAGACTTCTAACTACTGAAGCATATGGCACTCATGTCATGTATTTGACCTCCTCATGTGATGAAGGACACTGATCTTTGCTCAATTTTAAGTGTCTAGCCATAGGTGTGCTAACAGGTTTTGCATTCTACATGTTGAACCTTTCTAACACCTTATAGATATAATCCTCCTACGACAAATACAATTTATTTATTTTTCTATCTCTTGTATTTGCATGAAAAGGATTATTTTTACAGCTCCTAAATCCTTCATAGAAAATGTGTGAGCTAGCTTTCTCTTAAGCTCACCAATGTCCTACATACTAGATCCCGTAATAAGCATATCATCCACATACAAAGAACAAAATAATATAGATCCCATTTTCAAGCTTCTTGAAATAAACACAATGGTCGATTCACATCTAAAATAACCATGCTCATGCATAAAATTATCAAACCTCATGTACCATTTCCTTGGAGCTTACTTGAGCCCATATGGGATCTTTTTCAACCTACACACTAGTTTATTCCTACCCTTGACTTTATACCCAAGCGACTTTCTTTGCATATAAATTTATTCATCCAAATGACCATGAAGGAAAGCCATCTTCACATCTACTTTCTCTAAATGTAAATCTTCTACTGCAACTAAACTCAATACAATATGAATATAAGTCCTCTTAACAATAGGAGAAAACATTTCACCAAAGTCATGCTTACTTTCTATACAAATCCCTTTACTACAAGCCTTGCCTTGTACCTTTTCCATCTACCCTCTTCTTCCTTAATCTTGTAAACCCACTTGTTCTACAATGTCCTCTTACCTACTGGCAACTTAACCAAATCTCAAGTTTGGTCCTATACCAAGGAGTCCATATCCTCATCCATGCCATGATCCCACTAAATGTGAGTCTTATCCTACATTACTTCTTCAAAGATATCTGGTTCACCACTATCGGTCAACAATAAATAAAATAGAGAAGTCAGTAAATATTTCAGGAAGTTTACTTACCCTTTGTGACCTTCTAACGGGAGTTTTGGGTACCGGAGGCTCTATTTGGGCCTCTTAAACATTAGTATCAACTTTTGACGATGGTGATGCTGGTCACCTTTAACCAACGTCGGTTACTGCTAACCAATGTCGATTCACGATCCTCTCAGTAACCGTCGACGGTTCATCGATCGATGATGGTCGTGGACTAACTGACCATGATTACTGTGTATTTCTGTAGGTGTTTCTTTAAAACCGAGAGATCATTTTCATCAATCAAACTTCTTAATTTTCTCATTCTTTAGTATCAAAATTTGATCCTGTACATTCTCTTTTCATTCCATTCAACACCACGAATTCTAATAATTTTAGAATTCTTTAAATCCCAAAAATAGAAACTGAAATCACTAGATCCATAACCAATGAAAGTGCACCTCTTGGATTTTGAATCCAACTTTTTCTATTTTCCCTATCAACATGCACAAAAGCTTCTGAACCAAAAACTTTAAGAAAATAAATATCTACCTCTTTTCCGGTCCAAGATTCCTCTGGTATTCCTCCATCTAGTGAACTTGAAGGGCCATAGTTAATTAAGTAAACCACTGTATCAACTAATTCTACCAAAAACTAAAAGGGCAATCCATAATGTATCCTCATACTTCTAGCGTGTTCCATGATTGTCCTGTTCATTCTTTATGCAATACCATTCTCTTGTGGTGTTCTTGGAACCGTTCTTTCTCTACGTATCCCATTCACTGAACAATAATCATTGAAAGCCTTGCTACAGTATTCACCACCATTTTTAGATCTAAGGAACTTTAACTTAGACTTTTATTCATTCTCAACAAGGTCTTTCCATCTTTTAAAATTATCAAAAACATCGATTTATGTTTAATACAATAAACCCATACCTTTCTTGTAGCATCATCAATGAAAGTAACATAATCTTGGGATCCTTCATGAGAAGCTAACCGAGCTGGTCCCCACACATCTGAGTGTACAAGATCTAATTTCTTCTCCTTCTTAGTTGCCCCAACTTTGAGAAATCCCAATCTCTTTTTCTTTCCAAAGATACAATGCTCACAGAAATCAAGATTTAAATCTTTCAATTCTAATAACTTACCCTTAGCCTTTAAGATTTGTATTCCTTTTTTACTCATATGACCTAGACGATTATGCCACATGCATGAATTTGAATCTGAAGTAGATAATATAAAAAATGAATCACTAATACAGGTAGATAAATATAACATTCCTACCTTCTTACCTCTTTCCACAACAAAAGAACCCTTGGTGACTTTCCTAGAGTCTCCTGTAAAAGTAACCATGCAACTAGATCCATCTAGTTTCCCTGTAGAAATAATATTCCTCCTAAGGCATGGTAGATGCCTCACATCTTTCAATACCAATGTATTTCCATTCTAAAATTTTATATGAACTTCCCTTTTACCAGTAATACTACAAGGTTCATCATCACCCAAATAAACATGCCCAAAATTGCCCTGAACATAATTTCTGAAATAACCCTTATTAGGGGTTGCATGGAAAGAAGCTCCCGAATCTAAAACCCATGATTAAATTCTATTTGTCTAAAGAAAGAATAAGATTATCTTGCATTACCTCTGATGAAGCAAGATTCACCTCTTTACCTTTTACGGTTGTTGATTCTCTTTATCCTTTGACCAACAATCTTTCTTTGCATGTCCTTTCTTTCCACATTTCCAACAAGTAATTCCCTTACTTCGGATTTAGATTTGTTTTCCCTTGACTTTGATTTCCCATTAATCTTACTCTTGGATCTCTCCTTCTACCTACCCCCCGATTTCTACATTCAAGGCATTTCCAGGATGATGTTTCCTCTATACTCTTCCCGCAAATTTCTCCATTCAATATTATACTAACCACATCATAAAACTTCAAAATATTATTATAAGATGTTGTATTATTAACAACCATTACCAAGTTGTCCCAACTATCGGAAAATAACATAAGAATAAAAGTTCTTTTACTTCATCATCAAAAATATAATAACCAATTTTAACTGATTTACAATAGATCAAAAATCATTCAAATGACTAGAGGTAGATTCACCTTCATGCATCTTAGAAATAAATAGTTTCTTCATCAAATAAACTTTATTTAAAGCACTAGGTTTTTCATATAAATTAGCAAGAGATTTCATTAATTCTACCGTAGAATCCACTTTTGTAATATTAGAAGCCACAGATGCTACCAAACTCAATCTTATAGATCCCAAAGCCTTTCTGTCAAGAATCTTCCATTCTTCATTAGTCATCTTTGTAGGTCTAGACTTCTCATCCAACGGTAAGTATAAATCTCTTTGATATAGATAATCCTCAATCTGCATCTTCCATAATTGATAATTTCGGTTTGTTAAATTTCTCTACGTTATATTTATTATCTTATTCCATTGTTGTAGCTCCCACTCAACCAAAAAACCCTCTGTGATTAAATATGTCAACACAAAAAACCCTCAAACAAAGCTCGATACCGGTTGTTGTTTAGTTAGCACACCATTATACGAAAACATATCGATCTAATCATACATGCAAATAAAAGTGGATATTCTACTAGAAGAAATATACAAAACAAGAGACATAAATCAACACCATATTTAATGTGGTTCACCTATTGTGGGCTACGTCCACCAAGAAATAAGCCAATCTATTATCCAAATCTTTGACAAGATAAACAATGAATATTTACAATCTTCCACACCTCTCAGATGTTCAGTACTTTCTTCCTTCAAGATTTTTTTCTGCTACCAAGAATTCTTTCTCACCAACCTTTTTCAAGTTCTTTCTAATTCTTGTTTTATCATTACTTATGAACCCTAGATTTTGTGCTTATATAGTCATTTATATACTTAGGGAACTCAGCCACGTAATTACAATCAATAAATATATTTTAATGCTAAAAAATATATATAATTCCCGAGATTTAATTAAAACTTCGTCACACAGGTAACCGACGTCGGTTCTACCTAACCGTCATCGGTTCTTACTTGCCCTTGATCGATGTCGGTCTTCCCTTAACCAATTTCGGTCACTTTGTGTTTTCCAAATGAAGTTCTAATTGCATGACAAAATGAAGTAATTGAGCTCCACAACTCAACAGGACTTGTTGTCTTATGAAATCTCATGCGGTTTAAAGGTATGAATTTAATAAGGAAATATAATCATATGGATATTCAATTCAAATACATTAGTATAAATACTTTATGAGTGCTCTCTAACATCTATGCCCCTAATCACAAAAGGGATAAGAATACTTTTTGGAACCAACTATAAGATTTTCATAAAATAATATGGGATACAAAATAGCTTATAATTTGGGATTCCAACACTCCTTTAATGCCATGAGGGAAGAAGGGGTAATATTAAGCTAACTAAACGTATGGAGGCCTCAAAGGATTTCATATCTTCTAATAGCCTCATGGACATAGATTTGAAAGGGGAAAATACACCTAGTCAAATCAAAGAATAGGATATTAGTTGATTCAAGTAAGGATGGAAAAAACTTTAACATCACGGGGCTAGTTAAAACAAGATGCTTGTTTATCATCACTCCCATGTATTGGTTTAGACCACACTCCTATCCTCTTCATGGTTAAAGAAACTGAGAGACGAAGAACACCTTTCAAATTTGAAAATATGTGGCTTCAACATGAGAACATTAAGGATTTAGTGAAAGAATGGTGGAATATAAAGGTGTAGGGTGTTACGATATTTAGGGTCTCAAGAAAGATTGTAAATTTCAAGAAGAATATGAAGGGATGGAACAAGACTTGTTTTGGGAATATTTTTGAATCTAAGAGATAATTGAACAAGAATTATCCTCTCTTCAATTATATATGGAGGAAATTAATATTGATAGTTTATTTGAATTCTAAGTCAAAGAGGGGAATTTTCTTTCGATTATCAAAATATTATAACCAAAGAAGAAATATTTTGTAAACAAAAATCTAGGATAGCTTGGATAAGTGAAGGGGATAAGAATATAAAAATTTCTATATCATTTCCTTGAAATGTAGATGTTCAAACATGATAGTCAATATCAAATGGGAAGGAAACTATAGCCTAATTGATTCAAAATATATAAAGAGTTGTTATGTCTTTCTTTATCTCTCTTCTCATTTCATAGTATGATCCTAAAGTAGGTAAGGAAAGTCTTTTCTTATAGTGCATTCCAAAGTTAGTGATTGATGTAGATAATAAAATTCTAGTTAATATCTTGACCATTGAAGAAATTTAATTCATGTTGAATACAATGAGTCCGGAAAAAGCACCTAGATCGGATGGCTTCCCGACTCTTTTTTTTCCAATTCTTATAGGATCTTTGTAAGAAAGGATGCATGCCTTGCCATTCAATAATTATTTAAGAATAAAAATATGTTAAAGGACCTCAATTACACCTTCCTGGTGATTATTCGTAAAAACCACAATGCTAAAGAATTTTAAAACTTCAAACCCATAATCTTGTGCAATTGTATCTATTAAATGTGCTCCAAGATCTTGGCCCTTAAAATTCAACACCTTCTAGACTCACTGATTTCATACTAGCAAGGAGGGTTTGTGATTGGTAGAAAAATTTAGGACAACATTGTGACAATTCAAGAAACTCTCTACACTATTAATGAGAAAAAAACCATGGTGATAAAGTTAGATATGGAGAAGGCCTATGACAGAGTATCTTGGGAATTTCTATAAAAAGTGCTAGAAAGGTTTGGTTTTGATTCAAATTTTAGCAACATCATACAAAATTTCATATCAATGGCTATATTTTTAGTTATGGTCAATGATACTCCTTGTGGTTTCTTTAGCAACTCTCGAGGTTGGAGGTAGGGGATCCAATATCTCCCTTTCTCTTCGTATTAATGGTTGAATCTCTCGGTAGGGTACTGAATTAGGCTTCTAAGGAAGGTTGAATTATAGGTGTGGCTCCTACTATTAATTGTGATAATGTGATCCATCAACATTTTTTTGATGACACAATCGTGTTTGGTGAAGCCATAATTCCAAAATATAGAGAATTCAAGGACATCTGTTGGATTATGAAGATGTCTCATACAAACAAATCAAATTTGGGAAGAGCTCAGTTTTTTTCAATACTATAGAGAAAAGATACCATTAGATCTCTCATATTATAGGATGTGAGAGAAAAAAATTCCTATGAGATATTTAGGCATACCGATAGGGACCGAAAAAATTACGAATTTGGATTATAATTTTTGATAGATAGATTTATAAAAAAATTAGCATGGTGGAAAGGAACTCTCCTTTCACACGTAGGTAAAGCCACTTTACTGAAATGATTCCTTCAAAATCTACCGATATACACTATGTTGGTCTTCAAAATTCGATGGATGTAGAAAGAAAATTAGAAAGTATTCAAAAAATATCCTCTGGAATAGGGCTGAATATAATCCTCTTATAGCCAAGGAGAAGATATGCCAACCTAAAATGATGGGTGGTCTTGGGATCAAATATTAGGAGAAAATATAATAAATTCCTTGTCTCAAAATGGATTGGAGGCTGATCAAAGAGGATTTTGTTTGGACCACCATCATAAGGAATAAATATTACGAGGATTCCACATTTGTTTATTTGCGTTTTTCTATCTTGAAATTTGAAGGTTCCCCCTTTTAGAAAGCTATAAATCAGGCCAAAGTATTATTCTTAAGAGGGTGCAAATGGAAAGTTGGAAATAGAAGAAGAGTAAAATTTTGGGAAGATAAATGGATGAGGATAATTTCTCTTAAGGAGATATTTCCCAACTTGCGGAATGATGGTGTTATAAAGTATGATTATGTTATAGAGGACTATTTCAATTTGGAGGACCCTTTCAAAATTTGGAAAGAAATAAATTTGGAAGGACAAAATAAAGATGATAAGAATGCCCTTAATATTTATTTGTGTGGCGTGATTGTTGTAAAAAGTTGGACCAGGACAACATATTATGGTCAAAAGAATATAATGGAATATTTTTAGTGAAGAGTGCTTATAATGGTTTCTTTAAAGAGGTGAAAATTGAAGAGATATTCAAATGGGACATAATTTGGATTAAAGAGGTTACACCAAAAGTTAATATATTTTAGTGGCTAAAACTACATGATAATATTTTATCGGTGGCTAATCTAAACAAGAGGGGATTCTATATGGTAAATAGGTGTGTTTTGTGTGAAAAATAAGAGGAGACTACCCCTCACCTCTTCCTTGAATGCCTATTATTGGTGGAGGTTAGGAAATCTTAATTATCTCTCTTTGAAATAAAATGGGTATTTCCTCATTTATTAAAGAATATGTCAAATAAATGGAGATTCCCTTTAAAATCATATGATTTAAACATATTTGGACCTTTACTATCCTGCATCTATGCTGGGAAATATTGAAGAAACGAAATAGAAGGATCTTCGAAGGGAAGAAGGAACAAGAAAAGAGAGTGATTCTGGATGTAACAATGTCATAATTTCTAACTTCTCCATAATTCAAAATATAAATAAGGAAGTTATGGAGATGGAAAGTAAAATTTAAAGGAACTGGGGTTTGATTAATGGTCTCATAAATCCACCTAATCCTAACCCCAGGTTGGTTGGGTGGAAGAACCCCATAATTGGATGGATTAAAATTAATTTTGATGGGGCATCGAAAGGGAATTTGGGAAAATTTGGAATAGGAGGTGTGTTCGAGAGATCAAAAGGGGACCTTAATTTTATGATTCTCATGTAATCTTAGTATCCAATCTAACCATGTGGAAAAATCAGCGCGGTGTTTTAGGGGTACAAAATTGTTGTTAGAAGAAATATAAAAATATATAAAATTTGAAGGTGGCTCTTTGAATATTATAAACAGTATCCTTAATTTTAGATCCATGCCCATGTCCATTTTGGATTCTATTGAAGGAATAAGAAGTATGGTTATGATATTTTCAAACATAAATTTTAAACATATATATAGGGAAGTTAACGGCTTAGTAAACCTTTTATCTAATAAAGGGGTATATGAGAAAGAACTAAAATTCATAGAGAATTATATTGAGTTAAAACCTCCCATGAAGACCCAAATCACTAAGGATATCAATGATACAAACAAGGATAACCACTTGGTAAAGGCATATCATCGAGGGGCTAGTCACATAGAATGGAATGATAGGCGGGTATGCTTATGTTTACTAATGCAAGTATTTTAAGGAAATAATAGGGAATAATGATAGATTTAGTGAAGATGTCAAGCCATGATTTTTTCATGATGTGGTAAATGTCCCCTTTAGCAAGAGTATTAATGATGGCTTAGGGAGTGGGATTTTATTGTGCTTTCTTGGAGTAAATACCTTTGTTCTTAAATAATTGAGGGTTTAGGCATGTAATTCTATGGAAATATTGTTGTGTGTGGATTCTATGCATCTGGAACTTAAAAATGGGAGGGGATTTTATTCGTCTTGAACCTAGAGATATCAAGTATATAAAAGCCAAGGTATGGACTATATTCGAGAAGAAGGGGTTGGAATCCTTTTTCAAAATCTTTGAAGGATGCGGTGAAGATCTCAATAAGGATTTTGGGAATTCTTGGAAAAATTCAAAAATTTAGATAGGTGTCTCGGTGTCCATAAGTGGGGTGAAGATCTAGATCACATTAGACCCCATTTCTTCTCTGATGCACATGAAAAGGAAGGAAGGAAGTTGTTCAAACTGAAGAAAGAATGTGGAAAAGGAAATGAAGATGTTTTTGAAAGGTAAATAAAAAAACTTACCCCTCATTTTGTTAGGTATCTCGAGGATTCGATTTTGAAACATTTAAATGAAGTGAATTTAAACCTTATTCAATTTTTTATTCTAGAGGGTAGACATAAGACTATATTTACTTATCATCTACTTATTCTTAATTACATACGCCACCGACATAGTTATTGTTTTCCCTACTTTGTTCTATGGTCTCTAAGTGCTACTATAGAACAATTTTAGAAGGGTAAGATTGTGGTTCCCCTCCACCAGGTTTTAATTATGGAAATGATGAAAAGGGGTTCAACTAATGTGACCAAATCATTCAAATATCAGGGTCCATTGGTGGAAGTGTTAGATGTGTATGAGGGATAGGAGGAGATGGATGAGTAGGAAGAGTAGTAAGCGAGTGAAGATCCTTCCTTGAAGGAATTGGATGATAAACCTTAGATAGTCATTGAAGTTGGGTTTAGTCTTAATAAGCTAAAATAATAGAAAAGGTTAGAGGATCTTGTTATGGAGGAAAGAGGGAAGATGCGGGGCAAAAGTTCTCAAGTGGAGAAAGTTAAGGAACATGAGATCTTAGAGCTTCTCAAGAAAGAAAATAACCTCAATAAAAGTATGATCCAAATCATACTTAAAGATTAGTACATAATGTGGGAGAAGGTAGACAACATGGCTCTCAATGGTAGTGTGGAAATGTTACAAGACAAATGCAAGTACTGGAAAATAAGTGGACTGATTGAAGGATCTACTCAAATAGGTTACTACTTGGAGTATGCTCCAAATCAAGTCAACTATTCAAGATATTCACTCATTGGCCCAAGTAATTAATGCATAGAGACAAATCAATAATGAGGAGGCGTTAATGAAAAGGAAATGAGGATTGAATGAGGTGGATTTTAAAAATATTTGTGTCTCCATCAACAATTTGGTAAGATAATTGAATACCCTCTTGGAAGACATTGAGAAGGATGATGAAATTTAAATGATGCTTTGGGTACCTTGAATTTTGGATCCTTTTCCTTTGTTTTTTTATTTCATTGTTTATGGATTTTGTTAGTAAGTTGTTATTTTTTGTTAGTTTATACTATGTTTAGCTATTAGTTTCAGATCTATGCATATATTATACCCAATTTTTATGGATTGTAATGAAACTTTCTCATTAAGTGGGCTTTAATTTTGTATAGGGAAGGGATCCCTTAACCCTCTTTTACCTATGATAAAAAATTTATTCCTCCTTATTTCCCTCTCTAAAGTTGTGTTGGAATTTGATCTAGAAAAAGGACTTTCTAAGGGTATCAATTTCATATATAAAATCTTGTATAGTGAAAGAGAAAACATTTTATTTTTAATACACTTTATGATATTTAAAGAGTCTTATTCCACAATTATTCTTATAATATTTCTCTCAATATCCAACTTGAGACCCCACGTTTTCCCCAAAAAATTATATTTCATTGCCCATGTTTCACCCAAAAATCTAGAAATAAAAATTTGTCCCAAGTGAATAGCCAACAAATCTCTAATCTCAACGTGTACTTTTTAATATATTGCTGCATAATCGACGATGTGGGATTTCATAATATTTTGAATCACCAAGAATTATATGGACCCTTTATTTAAAATCACTGACATTTTAGGGAGAAATTTTGAAATTTGATTAAATTCGCTAGACACACACACACGCCTTGTGCCTTGGACACACACACACGCACGCACGCACACACGCACGCATGCGCACACACACACACACACATGCACACACACACACACATAGATCTATTTAGTATTTAATCTAAATAAAATGATTTTTTTATCCTTTTTATTTGTAAATTTATGATTTTTTCATTATTCCAAGTAGTAGATAAGGATTTAGCATATTTATTATAAAAATAAAATAAATTAAGGCTTTATCAGCTCTGACGATGTATTTTACATCATATAAGTACTTAGTACAGGTATGTATATTCAATATTGATCCAATTTTTTAAAAAAATCTATCATCTGCATTGTTTTATCTACTTTTGTAATTTGGGTTGTTAGCAATGATATAATCTATTAGAATATGTCATTTTTATTTTACAAGACGATCGTCCGGTATATGTGCATAATTTCTAGTGTCAAATTTTTCCATGTCTAGAAACTAAATTCCTTAGTCAATTTTCATTTCATTATAGCCAACTCAAAATTATCCTTATGGAACTTAAAAGGTAACCTCGAGAAATAAATCAAGTACAACACCTCCTAGTAATGGATGAAATTTCATCATAGGATGATTTACAATTCTAATCAAGAGTTTTAAGATGTTGTCACCTACCCAATTGAAAGTTGGAGGTGAAACTTCTTGTATTCAACATAATTTAGATTTGATCATGTCAAATACTTAAGGGACACCTATTTCTTGAATAAAGAGAAACGTAAGAAAATGGGACTTGGGAAGGAGTTTCAAGTTAGAGTGGGTTTCTAAGTTTCCATTTATTGAACATGTTGAAAATGAAAATAAATTTGAACCTCCCAAATAATGAAAATGTACAATTTGTAGTTGTAAATTGGGTATGAACAAGACAATGCAAGTTAAATTAGATATCTTGTAGACCCATAATTACACCCAAGCAATTTAAATACTTAAATTGCGCTAATTATCTCCTTTCTAGCAAATTGATGACATATCATCAAAAGCACTCATATTCCCTCTTATTATCATTAATTAACTACAATACGGTAATTGATTAAGTCACCTATTCAACTAACACCTTAATTAACAACTTTCCGTTAATAAATCACCTATTATATCTAGATTAATTAATTATTATTAATTAATTAGTCTTCCCCTTCATTTAACTAGTAAATCAATATTTAATTGATTTAATCCCCTTCTAATAGCCTAAATCGTACTAATATTCCTCTAATTATCTTCTATAAGCTTACATCTACCTATTAGTTAATCACCTTTGATTAATTAAAATACCCCCAACTCCCATGACTTGCTAAGCATAAATTACACCCTTCTAAAAAGTAAGGTTACCTTTAATAAAGAAACCTTATCCATTCCTAATCATGTTTTACCTTTATCCCACATGCGAAAGGGATGAAGTGTTTTCTTTATTCATTAGGCTATACAAGGAGCCCTCCTTCTACCTTTATATCTACACCTAAACTTCTTAAGAGAGAAAATGCAAAGCATATAGAAAAGAGACTAAGATCTTGCATTTTGTCTTCTTGAGAGGTCACCATTGTTAAGAGCTAAGCTTCCTATTCTTGCATTCCTTAAAGATCAAACATAGCAATTTTTGATTGCCATTGGAGCTAAATAGGTCCATGCATTTTGTTGGTAATCTAGGAGAGTAGAGATGTTAAAATAGCATGCATAGTTTTGATCTCATATTTTCAAAGTTATAATGTTAGTTTAGATCTTGCTTAGTTCTCTATCTTGATGGTGTTTATGCTTTGTTTTAGCTAAATTGTAGAACTATTTTAGGTGGCAGTTCTTGCTCCATTTGATTTAGCATTAAGCAAAGTACACATGCACACATTTGGTACACCCAATGGAACACTTAGTCCCATGGCATTTTAGTTTAAGTTTCATTGTTTTGGCTAACTTTTGATATACACATGTAGTAATTAATGTCCATTTTCTTGGAATTTTTGCTCATTTGATATGTGTAACCTCATGTTCATAGCCATAATTTTAATGGGTTATTGCCATTCTTAAGCTAACTTGTCAAAATTTGAGATATTGTGAGTTTTCTTGTGTTTGCTGCCATATTTTGGTTGCAGGTCTAGTGTAGGTACATTTTTAGGGGCGCAGGCATAGTTTTCATGGTACACACATCTCTCTAGTGGCGCAGTGCACTTTGGTAAAACCTATTACTCTATTTTCGACCCCACACATGCAAACTAACCCTAGCACACACACACCCTAACCAACGTGCAAGTGTACTAACCCTAGCCCAAACATCATTTCATCTTTGTATGTTCACTTTGCATGCAAAACTGTCATATTGGTGCACACGCCTAACCAGTGCACATGTTGTTTTAGTGGCATAGACACATTTTTCCAGTGACGTAGTTGTTCTATCTATTTTTCTGTCTATTTTTTCTTGGGAGTGGCGCATACGCTATTTTTGTGGTGCACATGCCTCTCTGGTGGCGCAAGCGCATGATAAATCAACAAATCCGCAAAGTGGTGCATATGATGTTTTAGTGGTGCATATACTATTTTTGTGGCACACACACCTCTAGGTTGGCGCAGTGCACTATGAATCAAAATAACATAGAGTGACGCATATCTTTGTTTTAGTGGTGCATATACTATTTTTTTGTGGGTGCACACACCTCTCGGGTGGCGCAGGTGCACTGTGAGCCGAAACAACGTAGAGTGGCGCATATGCCCTAACCCGTGTGTAGGTGCTAAAAAAGGGGTACATGTGTCCTTTTGCATTTTTAAAATTAAGGTGTTGATGTGCTAACATTCTTGCAAGTTTATCTAATCATATATTTGTCTTTGCAGGCTGTTTTTACATGTTTTGTATTTGATTAGGTAATATTTTGCATTATTTACTTATAGGAATAAGGATCACGTATGATCTTCCCTCGCATCCCTTGGGGTGATCTTGGGAATCAGAAATGATTCTTAAGTCCTTTTGATGCTTTGAGGTTGTTAGGAGTATTTGAGTTGGAATTGGTTAATTTGGCATAGTTGAATTAAAATGTTTTTTCCATTTGATATATTTTTGGATTTTGGAAACATCACGTATGCTCTTCTCTTGTGTCCTTGGATGATCTAGAGAATCAGGAATGGTGCTTTCTCTTTTAATGGAAAACTACTAAAAATTGTCATACAGGACCAAAATACCATGCTTGTCAAAGAAAAGAGGAATCAAAACAAAGTCAAAAACTACTAATACAGTTGTTATACAGGTTATCAAAAGGTGTTTCAAGAAAACCACACCTAATTAAACAAGATAAAACAAACAACATATTCAAAACACTTTGTATTGTAGATTTCGGAAAAGGGTACATCCCTCTCCACTCAACTGGAACATAACCCCTTTGGCATAACACCTTAAGCTACAACAATGGGGGTGGTTCCAAGAACCCCAAATAATTCCACGTAAGAGGGAACCTTATGGATGAAATGGGAAGTGCTCCACACTACCTATCTGACTAGTGATTCCTTTGTGAGATAACATTATAAGTTGTCCCTATGCGACCCTTTTAAGTACACGATGGATGCATTTATTACCCATTGTGCTTGAAGGGGGCAAAGTCGAGATACTCCCAAGATAGTTGGGACTATTTGGGTAAGTCGTCCTACTTGTGGATAATCTTTGTAACACCTAGGAAAATATACTTTGGCCAGGAGCCCACTTTGACCATTCTAAAAATAGTGTTGAGTTGTGAACCATCTTTTCATTGCGAAATGTGTGTTGCATTACTTTCACTTAGTTTTTACTTGCCTTAGGGTGAGGTGAAACTCTGAAGTGAAGCCAGCATTTTTATCCCCTTTTTTTATTTGCTTCCTTCTCATTCTTTTGACACTTTTTTATCGAATAAGGGTGACTACCTCTTGTGTTACCAATCAATTGTTTACTGCCACTATTTTTTCCATTTACGCCCATCCATGTTTTGCAATTTGGGTAAGTTAAACATATAAAGTGTGCGAAACATATTCATATCATTGGTGGCCTT
Organism: Taxus wallichiana var. yunnanensis; assembly: GCA_018340775.1. Lineage (NCBI taxonomy): Eukaryota > Viridiplantae > Streptophyta > Pinopsida > Cupressales > Taxaceae > Taxus > Taxus wallichiana. Next base: position 127,722,870 of record CM031239.1, read on the forward strand.
TGTGATCTTGATACCCATGTCAATATCGTCATTGTAGTTAGGACTGATTCATCATTTTATCTCCCTTTGACATGTTACCTTGTTTTCCTTGTCTCGACATAATTAAGATACTTATGTCATGTTTCTCGTAAACATGATCTAAGTGTCTGTATTGTGGCATTACGCTACCTAATTTTTAACACATCCTTGGTATACTTTGACTTAGTTTTTATTTCAAACATTGTCCCAAATCTTGAAAGGTGTCACTTACTTTTTTGCGTCATTTTGATACCACTTTGACACTAATATCTCACTTCTCTGCAAAGCTTGATAGACGTGTCCAATTGGTGTGGTTACCTGGCTTAATTTTGTAAGCCCCACCCCTTTAACATTTAGGTCTTATTGGTTGTTGAACTTTTTGTGGTATCCTTTGATTGGGAGTCACATCTACCCTTTGTTAATATTTATGCCTTGTTCATTTTGAGCTTGACGTAAATATTTACATTGTGTTGATCACCTTTGCATCGAAATTTGCACACACATTTTCATATGGTGTATTTCCTTGTTGATTGGCTTTGTGTTTCACACTTGCATGATTGTTCCTTATGATTATTCATTCATAAAACTTATTTTCTAGGACAATCCCTTTTTATCTCATCAATATTACATCATCACAATGTCTATTTTCCTTAGACCTTCTTCAAAAAATCATGCACGCATATCAATACTTACGAAATGTCTAGTTGGTTGTCCTTATGCTACCAAAATCGACATGTCACTTCCTTCCCTTTGAAGGAGTTCCATCACACTATCTAGATCTAGAAATTTGTGCTTAAAATAATGCCAAAAATGACTGACTATCGTGTGGTTCCCCATACTTACAAAAATATGGAACCTAGGTTTAGCAATTCAAATCAAAAGATTCCCATTACAACTAAACCTCATTTGGTTCTTCATGCTAGAGAGCCCATACGAGTAACCCGTTCCCCACCTTCATCTCATAGTTGGTGGTATGGTTTGGAAACTTCTAATCCAAATTATTATTCGGTTTCCCCACTCTTCTTCTAATTCTAATCCAAACATTTCCTCTTCTTCTGAGGATTCCAATCCAAATATTTCCTCTAACTCTTCTGATGATTCAGATCCAAACTACTATTTAGATTCATCTAATTTGACTCCTAAGTCATCTAATGTGACTCCTATGTCATGGTCCTCCCTATCTTCACAGAACCTCTTCATCATACATTTAATATGACTCCTACGTCGCGGTCCTCCCTTTCTTCGCAGGACCCCTTTTATCAGTTGCCTCGATGATGTCTTCTTCCTTTGAAGATACATGTGACTCCAAATCCCTCCAATCAAACATCTAATACAATTCTTAAATCATGGTCCTCTCTTTCTTTACAGGACCCTTGTTATTATTCATCCAATACGATTCTTGAATCACGGTCCTCCCCTTCTTCGCAGGACCTTCTTCATCAATCACCCCCAATAAGTCTTCCTCCTTTGAAGATTCGTGTGACTCAAAGTCCTTTGAGTCAAACATCTGAATCGACCCATGTATCACAATCTACAGACTTTAGACTTAATCCTACTATTTTACAGATGATATACCATCATATAGGTAGGTCCACACCACCTTATAGGTAGGTCCACACCACCTTCTTCTACTCTTGAGACATCTAGCTACACATCTTCTTCATCCCCCACATCATCTTCTTCTATCAATCATCATCAAACATCTTCTAAGTCTTCCACACCAAGTGAACCTCTTTCTTCCAATCAACCCCTAGTGGTCAATCAACAACTCATACCGATTGATCTCTTTCAGAATGAAGAAACAATCAGAGCATTTATAGGGCCACATGAAGATATTCCTTTAGAAGATTACGAGAAAGGATTCTCTTTAGACTTTCATGCGCTTTGCATATTTTGAGAAAAATGTTGATTCCTTTTATTAAGAAATTGAGGAATATCCTCACATCATGCAACTTGATCCTCCTCTTATTCTTCCATCTTCACATTCTTCATTAAGTGAGGAAAATCCTAGGTCTTACATTGATCCATGGCCTATCTTCTCATCACCCAATAACTCTTTGTCTATCATAATTCCTCAATCACAATCTCTTATGGGGTCAATGCCAAGTATCCCTTCATCTTCATCTAGGTGTGGGTCACCTTCTAGTAGCCCTCCCTCTGCTATTTTTGGGACATTTTTCGAGTAGTCTACTATCTTCTATTCTTGGGGCATGCCCAACTAGCCCCTTGTCTTCTAGGTATGGATCACCCCTAGGTAGTCCATCATCTTCTATTCTTGGGCCACATCCTAGTAGCCCATCATCTTACATCTATGGGTCACATCCTAGTAGCCCTTCTTCTTCTATTCTTGGGCCACATCCTAGTAGCCCTTCATCTTCTATCTATGGGTCATGTCCTAGTAGCCCTTCTTCTTCTATTCTTGGGCCACATCCTAGTAGCCCTTCATCTTCTATCTATGGCTCACCTCCCAGTAGCCCATCTTCTTCAATCCTTGGACCATATCCTTTTCATCAATCACATCATCCTTCTACCAATGACCGGGGCAAGCCCACCATCATTTCTCTCATTCCTATCATCAATCATAAATGTTCGATTCTTCTCCTTCTTGAGGTCAAAAAAGTCACAAGTCAGCTTATAAGAAACCCAAATAGGTTCATTATCAAGCTCAGGTCAAATATTTCCAAGAGCTCAAAATCCCCCAACAAATCAAACAATCTCAAAATTCTAAATCAAGCACGATTCAAGAACGCACATCAATGTAACCATCAAGTATGGCACAAAGTGCATAAACCTCTGGATGGGGAACTCAAGCTCCCGCATACAAAATCCATGTTTCAAGATAAATCACAGTCCTTTGTTGAGTGTGAACTCACCTCTATCATTGATATCGGGGATAACATCACTCTCATAAACAAACGCACCTAGTCTCCCTTATCAAGGAAGTTGCAAACATTGTTGTTGGATCTTACCACATAGAGTGAATTTGTTAGTCCCAACCTCTTAAAACTGTCAAAAATAAAAAATAAAAAACAATTCAAAAATACAAAAACATTGAGAAAACACAACAAAAATAAAAGGTATAAAGATCAAACATTGTAATCAGGTACTGTGCACAAATGGATGTTTCTTTCTTCCCTTCCTTGCTATTTTTCTACAAGTATTCCTACCTTTTTCATCCCTTCAATGATATTTTGGTTACCCTATTCGCACTCATTTTACGATAGTTATCTCTATGGTATCCATTTGACCCTGGTCTTTTATCACCTTGGTAAATTATAGAACGACTAACCTCTTAGAGATCCTATCACATTCACTATCTAATAAACTTGTTACGAGGAACTTTTTGACATATTTGTTGACACTAGCCAATGTCATCATTGTAAGCACTTCCACCTCCTTCCATCAAGTCATTTATGCTTCTTAACCCCTTGTCAAGCAAGAGAGCTGAAATAAGTTTTCAAAAATCAAAAGAAATAAAATCAATCAAAAATCAAAAGCTAAAAGCTACAAAGAAAAAGCAAATTGATATATTACTCTCTCTTGGGGTATTTCCAATCATCTCTATCGAGGCTATGGATGCCTAACTAGAAGTAGAGAAATTTTGTGATTAGAATCAAATACATCTCCATTGAGGCTATGGATGCCTGGCTGGTAGTGGAGCAATGTATGGCTATCCTTCCACCATCCATTCACAAAATCACCTTTCAAAAAGAAATCATTCCTACACATTGGCTAGGGTTTTCTTCACTTCTTGTCTATTAAATATGTCATTCAAGAGGTAATAAATTCCATGTGCACACACTAGATCTCTATGAGTAAACAAGATTAGTATGTTACCAAGTGTCTTTTTTTGGACCTTGTTCAGACTATTACTCTAGTCCATATCTTGTCTCATGATTTGTGCCTTTGGCTAATCGATTCTTCATTGTGAGGCTTCTAAGCTACATTCATATCATTCACATCATTATTCTACTTCATTCAAAACATCCATGTCATATTTTTGGACATGTTTGTCACCTTTCACAAAAACAATCTTCTCCTTCCTTTCTATCATGTGCTTTTAGGCCAACTTACGCTGGGGGCATCCTTTCTTCTTCCCAACATTTCATTGGTTTATGTTCATCATCATGTTGAACCTATCCATAATGGCCTTAAGTCCCACTTCTACCTGTGAAGAGTTTTCCTTTGAATACTCCCACCTAATCACTGGGCATTTTTGCATCTTCACCTTTCTCATACGCACATGGCCTTATGCCCTTGTACATCCCATCTATCGCTAGGGGCATCCACGCTTCCTTGTCTTCCTATACATAGTTTCATAAAACTTTCAAAATCAACCAAAACATTCAAATATGTTAGAAAAATCATCAAAAACATTCAAATATGTTTCAGAAAACTTCTAAAAATTGAAAATCATCCTACAAAACATCACTCTTTGGTTCTCACTTGTTCATGTGTGTGACTTGCAGATCATCTTGATCTACCTCCATCAACAAAAGCTAGGCTGCTTACTTCGTCTGTACTCTAGGGCACAATGAGTTGCCTGGTACTATTTCATAGTGCACATTACTTTTCCATCAGACCCAAGTGTCCTCTGTTATTCCCCTCACATGTATCCTTGCTTGGGCACCATCATCAACCCTTGTCATTAATTTGCAAGTTAAATGCTGAAGCTCGATAAAAAAACATTATATTATGTTTCTTTGTTAGTTTAGCTTGTTTACTTTCTTGTATTGCATTGAATTTTTATGTTGCATGGAGTTGGTGTTTTCAAAATGGACAATTGTTCGTAGTATGGCTTTTCATGTCATTCTACATTTGTAATATGCTTATATTTTTCATAAGGACCGATGACGTAGCTCTTATGGCAATATGATGACATCAAAATTGTTCCAATACACAATGGCTAGAGGTTAAGCTCTTCTCTCCCCTCCTCCATATTTCTTCTGCATCACTTTCCTCTCACCCCTAATCTTCCATCTTACCAGGGCATCCAGCCCCTTCCCATTCTTCTATCTATCTCTCACCTTTTTGATCGTCGATCGAGTTCTTCTATCACCCTATCGACACTCGAGGGGGCATCTCTCCTTCCTACTAATTTTTCTTCTATCCCTTCAAAATTTCTTCTGTCTACTATCTTTGAAGTGGCATCACTTACGCCACCCCAAAGAGGGAAAATGTAGACACCCATAATTACGCCCAAGCAATTTAAATACTTAAATTGCACTAATTATCTCCTTTCTAGAAAATCGATGACATATCATCAAAAGCACTCATATTCCCTCTTATTTTCGTTAATTAATTACAATACGCTAATTGATTAAGTCACCTATCCAACTAACACCCTAATTAACGACCTTCCATTAATAAATCACCTCTTCTATCTAGATTAATTAATTATTATTAATTAATTAGTCTTCCCCTTCATTTAACTAGTAAATCAATATTTAATTGATTTAATCCCCTTATAATAGCCTAGATCATACTAATATTCATCTAATTATCTTCTATAAGCTTACATCTACCTATTAATTAATCACCTTTGATTAATTAAAACACCCCCAAACTCCCATGACTTGCTAAGCATAAATTAAACCCTTCTAAAGTAAGGTTACTTTTAATAAAGAAACCTTATCCATTCCTAATCATGTTTTACCTTTATCCCACATGCAAAGGGATGAAATGTTTTCTTTATGCATTAGGCTATACAAGGAGCCCTCCTTCTACCTTTATATCTACACCTAAACTTCTTAAGAGAGAAAATGCAAAGCATATAGCAAAGAGACTAAGATCTTGCATTTTGTCTTCTTGAGAGGTCACCATTGTTAAGAGCTAAGCTTCCTATTCTTGCATTCCTTAAAGATCAAACATAGCAATTTTTGATTTCCATTGGAGCTAAATAGGTCCATGCATTTTGTTGGTAATCTAGGAGAGTAGAGATGTTAAAATAGCATGCATAGTTTTGATCTCATGTTTTCAAAGTTATAATGTTAGTTTAGATCTTGCTTAGTTCTCTATCTTGATGGTTTTATGCTTTGTTTTATATCAATTGTAGAACTATTTTATGAGGTAGTTCTTTCTCCATTTGATTTAGCATTAAGCAAAGTACACATGCACACAGATACTATTGAGAAGCATGCTGGAAAGATATATGAAACTAAATTATAGATGAATTTGTGAAGAATGTTTCTAGATAGAAAAATATGGCTAGTTATTTACATATTAGGTATGAAAAATAATATTAGGATCACAATAAAACTAAAATAATAGATGCACATAATGGAGGGACAATTACATCTCAATTTAATAAGGTCATTCTAAACAATCTTTTAGGTAAAAAAATCAACTAGCTACTATTTTTACATTCTAAAAAGAGGTCGTCGCATAAATTTTTTTCCTAAACATTTCTTGGTGTCCCACACTTTCCTAATTCTCATTTTTCTCAAATTTGGTTAGGATTAGGAAAAATACGTAGCTATGGTTGAGAAAGAAGACTTGAAAGAGAAACTTAAGTCTACATGATACATGTCTTTTTCTATTCACGAGGTTAGAGTAGTAGATAATAATGCTTTAGAATGTAATAACAAGTTTGAAAAAGTTTGAAGGAGATCGATGGAATGGATGATTCTACAATTACAACAAAGATGGTATGTGTTGGAATAGATGGGGCATCTATAATGCAAGGTCTTCATAATGGTTTTTATGTAAGAATACAAACATTTCATTTCATGTATATGATTTCCATTCAATGTATGGATTATATAATGAATCTAGCATACAAAATAGTCAACAAATTTAAACCTGTAGCAAAAGTTGAAGAAATTTTTTGAGAGGTACATGCTTCTTTTTGTTTTAGTTCTATAAGGTTCATGGAATTTAAAATATTTTTGAAGGACTCAAAAATGGGCATAAACTATTAAAATATGTCATCACTAGGTGATCTCTATATATCAATTCGTATGTAAGGTGTATGACAAGTATCAATCTTTAGTAGGAGTAATGTGGCGAATCACATGGAAGGAGACAAGGATTAAGATTTGATACATTATTTTATTGATATAGAGACATTTATGATGTTATGTGGTATCCTTCCTTGTTGGATAAAATGTATCATTTAATTAAACAATCCCAAGAAAAACTATATATATATATATATATATATATATATATATATATATATATATATAGTTTTTCTTGGGATTGTTTAATTAAATGATACATTTTATCCAACAAGGGAATGATACCACATAACATCTTGATTTTTCTAGTTTGAGGAAATATGTTTGTTTTGCAATAGAATATGTGTTACTCAATGAGACTAATTTTTTGGGTCCAAATTTTGAAATTTGGAATAATTTGATAAATATTGGAAATCCAATTTGCTTTCTTAAAGGTTTAAATTTTTTTAAAGAAATATGTGCTTTTGTATGTGGATATGAGATACCAATGCACTTCTTTCAAATAGTAACCAGTAAGGTTGAGAAGGTAAATGTCACAGGGATGATCTTTGATAACATTGTATCATCAACAAGGGTAAGGTTAAGATAAATTATAGCTTCCATACTAGAAGAAATAAGGGAAATTTATAGTAGGGATTATTTACTTGAAACACTAGCTTTAGTGAATCCCGCCTATTGGAATAATGCCCAAAATGAATATTCTAGGTACTTTAAACAATGACAATTTTATTAATCAATCCCATTAATTTTCCTCAACAATTATTGATCAATTCAAATGTTTGGATAATACCATAGTGTGTGAAGTAATAACTTGACTATGGAAAATAATTGGGTTGAGTAATATTTTGTAAGAATTCATGACCAATTTTTTCTCATTGGATGATCTATGTAAAAAAATGATTTTAAGTTCAGTTGAAGATGAGATATTTTTAGTACCTTATCCTTTATAAAGTCAAAATTATGAAACAAACTTGACAAAAAAATTTAAAATGTTTGAAAATTTACACATCACAAGATATGTAGTATATAACTTTCCTATTACATGGCTTTGGAAATATGGAAGTCGGATAATGAAAGGAGAGGAGATGATAACAATTCTAAAAATACATCATATGAACCTGTTAGATATAAGGATGCATCTATTGCACCAGTTGATTATCAAAAAATTTAGAGAATTGGTCAAGAAAATGATAGAGATGGTCCACCATCAATACATTATAAGCTTTCAATCATGGATATGTGATATAGATATTCATATAATATTCAAATAATCAATACATTGTTTAGATAATATCTTTTCCTTATTTATACTTGATAAAATTTGAAATACTTGATAAACTGTAGACATGTAAAGTTATTAATATCCAAAAATTGAAATACTTTGTTTTACTTATTAATTTCTTTAATTTGGACTCCAAAAGCTCTATAATAGCTTGAATATCAGATTCTTGAGTATGAAATTTTTCATCGTATTTGAATCATGTATTCCCATGGATTTTGTACAAAAATAAACTTTAAAATTACTTCTGTTAATTCCATGTGGTGAGCTTTGTATAATAGTTTCCTTTATAAGAACCATATCGAGTGAAAAAGGCAAGAAAATAAGAAGGCTCCATGTATTTATATTTTATTATGGAGCCTTTCAATTATATGATCTTTCTGTCAGGTATGTTTTACTACGAAGTGTGAACCAATAAGAATACACCAAGCATGTATGTTTTTCACGGTGTCACACTTTTAGATTAAATTTATTAGTCACCGATTAAACCAATAATAAATCTCCATGTTTATATTATTTTTGCAATGTCATATTCTTGGTAGGACTTGTCATTCATTGTGAATTATGATCCAATAAGAAAGCTCCAAGTTACTTCATAATTCACAAGGTTAGTCCTTTAATAACCTTGTTAGTTTTAAACCAATAAGAATACTTCACGCTATATTGCATTTTACATAACCAATATATATTAATACTTTATCAAAAATAGTCAAAAGCGAGCCATAAGATAGCTCCATATTGTTTCACAAATTATAATGTCATTCCTTAGTAATCCTTTTGAATATGTAATGATGTGAAGAGCATGTGAATGAATAGCTTTCCTATGGTGTCCTTTCTTCAAAAAATTCAAGATTCCTAATATTTTTGAGATACGTGTCCTGTAAATTGTTGAATAGTGAATGAATCAGAAAGCTCCACATAGTTTTGGAATTGTCAAAACTTGTCAGGCCTGAAGAGTATAAAGAACCAATAAGGAAGATCCACTTTGTTTCAGAATTTTCAAAGCTTGTAATTCCTAAAAATAAATTTCTAAATAATATAAAGAATGAAAAAATAACTCCAAAAATAGAAAACCTATCATAACTTTCAAGCTAAGTTTGTGAATAAGAATTTACAGTTCTTTAACACTTTGTGATGGCATTTTGCAAAGTGTGATAAAACAAAAATGCAAGTTTTCTTTATTAAAAATATTTCAAGGAATGATAGGCATTAGATGGGATATTTTGAGTCAAAGTAATTTTTATTGAGAGGAAATTACATAATGTTTAAGGCTTCCTAAAACTCATATTTCTATCATAAGTGAACATTCCACCACATTGAACATGATTCATGGATATCTCTCTCACTCCCAGTGACTTATCTCGGAGAGGAAGAAACTTCTCTTGTTAGATGATTCGATCTTGTCAACTTAGGGGAAAGAGGAAAAACTTTTAGAATACTCCTCTATATATCCTTTTATTGTAGCAACTAGTGAACCAGGGGAAGTTTGAGTTGTTGGATTTATTAGATGTAATCTTACTACTTTACACTTAGCTATGACCTCATTTAAAGATTTAGGGTTTGTATGATACTTGTATGTCTCCATCCATACATTATCATAGTGTTAAGGATAATTTTTAGTCATATTTTTGATATGATCTCTTACATAACCATAAAGGTCCCACCATTTATAGATATTAGGTTAAATATTGGCATACGGCTGATTTTGTCTTGTAAAAATATGAAGAGATGGATAAGTACTAAATTTGTACTTGATAATAGAAAAAGGGAGATATGAACATGTATTTTGATTACATCCCTTTCTCGAACCACCTATTCCATTCTCAAATTGATGTACCACATTTATGGCTTCTAATATTTCAGCCACATGTTTGGGTAGTTGAGAGGGAGGTGTTAAAGAACCTTCAATTTTGAGCACATTATAACTTCGATAGTACCATTGGGTCTCTATAAGTAGTGAAACTTATCAAATTTATTATTTTGAAAATAAATTATGTACATATAAAAATTTCATGATGTTTTCATGCTAAATTTATAGCATGTAAAATTGAAAATTTTAGCCGTGACAACTAAGTCCCCACTTGAAAATTTCTTCACTCAGTCACTATAAACCCTTCCTCTTGCTAGCATGTCCATAGTTTCATACTTATTCCGGTTCAAGGGAACATGATAAAAATATATTCAAGTTTGTTTCATGTGCACGGGTGTATACCTAAGGTTATTTAATAAATCACTCTTCAATGAAACAAAACTTTCCTCATAGGCCTAAAAAGGGCCATTTTTGGCCATTTTCCAACCGTGAACACCCTCTGGAAGGCCGATAGGGAAGATTCAAGCCATCGAGAATTTTATAGAAGAGAAATGAAGTTATCTGAGGGATTTTAGGGAAAATTGGTGGAATAAATTGATTTCGGGAATCAAGCCAAGGAAAATTTTAACGATCCCTCTCTCGAAAAAAGTCTTAGAAAATATTTAGCGAATATGTGAAAATTATCTTAAACACGAATGGATAATATTAAGAAATCATGACATCACTATTAAATGCTAACAAACACTAACTTTTTTATATGCTATTAGTCGGTAGCATAGTTTATGCTATCGACCAACAAAATATAGTATGTTGTCGGTCGATAGCATAGAAAATGCTACTTGCCGGTAGCATATTTTATGTTACTAGCCAAAATCATATAGCATGTTATTGGTGGTAGCATAGAAAATGCTCTTCGTCCGATGGCATATTTTATGTTATTGGCTAACATCATATAGCATGTTGTTGGCGATAACATAGAATATGCTACCGATCCATAGCATATTTTATGCTCTTGGATGACACCATATACTATGTTGTCAAATGATAGCGTAAAAAATGCTACCAGTCAGGAGCATTTTATAAGTTGTTAGCCGGTAGCATAAAAATATGATACCAACTTTGTATTTAGGGAAAAATTCAAATTACTATTTCAGGGAATGGCGAATTAACCCCTAAAATTGACTTGGACCTAGAAAAATTCGGTGAAATGGTCCTAGCTTTTACCCTAAAAATTCACCAATATCAAATTTCAAAAACTTGAATATTCATGAATTAATGATTATTTACGGAAAACTTTCCTGAATCAAGCAAATGAGATTTGTTCATATTGGACAAAGGGAATAAAGGCTTCAATGGTAAAATCCAACTTCTCTAGATTATTATGGGAGGTTCGGGAGGATTTCAAAGCTCATCAAATACTCAATTGAAAGGTCCTAAAATTCTCCACATAGTGGAAACATAAATATTTACTTACGTCTTCAATATTCTCTATGATAGCTCAAGTCATAGTTGTTACTCCTTCGTTTTGAAAGGTTGAATGGTGTCAAACTTCACATTGCATGAAAAATTTCCTCCTAATAATGGCTGGTATGAAATTGAATGAGAGAAAAGAAACATTGAATAAAACTTAGAAAGTAGGAAATAAAAAAGCACCCACTACGAGTGGAGGCCAGCAATTGGATAACTTTGAAAAATGGAGGCGGACACACGAGTCTTGTTATAATTCCCGCACCAAGTTGAGACCAACAATTTTTGGTTACTTGGAATGTGAAATGGCGGTGACTACGATTATGATCTGCGGATGGGAACCCTAGCAAAGGTGGCGACGGATCTGGTTTTGGCTAGGGAAGGGGGCGACTGAACAAGGGAGGTAGGGGTGTACTTGGTTTAAATGCCCCTACTAATGCACACAAAGCTTATTGGGGAGCCTCATCATTAACAAATCCAAGGTTTTCCTCTCTAATGGCTGCAATGGTGGATCAATTTTGGAGCTACATAAGGGTGAAAAGCTAGCTTTTTTTACAGACGTGGAGGGCACGATCTAGGACCCTGAGGATTTGGGGGCTACACCGAGTTCTCTAGTATAGGTTAATGACACCACTGGTGAATGGTTCTTACGTAGTCTATGAACTCTGCATCGGTGACCACTCCGGCTCTCTCTAGTGCGGTGGAAATGGTGAGAAGGTTTTGATGCATGGGGATCCATTGGTGTAAGATGTTGCCCCGCTATTGGTAAATAGATTTTGAATCATTCACCCATTTAGGAATCTTTCAAGGATGTATTGCAATGATCTTGTAATGGAGATAGGGTTTGTAACAGGCCAATGGCCTATGCAAAATCAACTCCATTAGTTTGTTTTGGTAATGAGGTGGTTCAATCTGAAGCATCCTTCGAAAGGAATGGACTGATTTGCAGATTCCTCAACTTCTACCCTAGTCTTCCAGCACTTCATGTGTGGATTTCGAGACAATGGGCCCCTTTGTTGGAAGGTAGGTTGGATATTTTTCCTAGTGCTCGGGGTTTTTTTATTGTTTCTTTTACTTGGGCTGTGGATTGATATCTTATTTTTGGGAAAGTCTGGGATTTTGATTCCCATTTGCTTTTGATGAAACCATGGTTTCCTTTATTTAACCCAATCTTAGATTCCTTCCATGTTAGACCTATGTGGATTCATCTTCCGTATCTACCTCTCCAATTTTGGATGGAAAGTTGTTTAACTACTATTGGCAATACTTTAGGGAAATGTTTATCAATTGATCAGAAAACTGATGATTTTGAGCACACAACATATGCTAGAATCTTGGTTGATATGGATACTTCTGTTGACTTCCCTGCTGCTATTGAACTCAAAGTGGAGGATCGAACCTGGTTACAAAATCTTGACTATGAGGGGTTTCCCTTCAGGTGTAGAAATTTCTTTTCTCTTGGCCATCTAGCCTCAAATTGTCACATGATAAGGAAACATGCTAACAAGAATAGCTCATGGTGGAATAATTTTAATCCTAGACTTTTAGTGGTGAATGATCCTTCAGAAAGTGAATCGGAGTCTAAACCTAAGATGACTGAACCAGAAAAGGAGGATGCTTTAACTGTGCTTCAGACTCCAAAGAAATAGATAGATGTGTCGAACCCAACCCATAATGAAAATGTAAACCCAAATACATATGAGGTTTGGTCTATTGTGAGAAGGAAGAAGAAAGGGACTATCTTGCCCCTCAAGATGCAATTAAGATCAAAAGGGAAGGGGTTAAAAGTGTGAGATTGTTGCTGGTTTTTTAAGTTTTGGTTGTTAGTTTTTCTTGGTTTAGCTATTAGTTTTATCTTTGTGCCACTGGTAGAGGCTGCTCCACATGGTCTTCATTATTTTATCATTCTCTCCAACTATTGTATGGGGTAGGGTCCCCTTAACCCTCTTTTTACCTTTTATAAAAATAACAATTTTTGGTTACATCATATTTTTTTAAATATCCCGATACAACAAGCATTACAAAGGTAGGAAATACTATTAATAGATTTAGAAGAACTAGTAGGAGGATTAATACCATAACTTAGAGAAATAGTTGATATAATAAGATGGGAAGAGATGAGAAGATAAAAACTATTATTAATTAAAGAAAAAGGTGAAGACAATGAGGAAGTATTCAAGATGATAGAATTAATTGAAGAGGTTGAAGAAAATATAAACATAGTAGAAAATAATAGTTCGGAGAAACAAGATAGAGAGGAAGAAGAAGTTGTTGAGATAAAATGAATAGTTGAATAATTTGGAGAGAAAATTAAAATAGTAGGTGAAGAAGATGAATAAATAGATAGTTTCAAGAAACAAGAGGGAAAAATAAGAAAATAAGAAGTGACGAAGGATTAGAAGATAGTTATAGGTTAAGAAATAGTAAAGATAGGAAGTTATTTGTGGAAAAAGATAGTTATGAATATTTTTGAATCAAGGATACGTCCCCCAAACACCACACACACCCAAAGGACATGCCCTCCTAAATAGGTCACCATTCTAAGTGTCACTTCAAACACCAATTCAAAATATAGAAAAGGGAGAAATTTTGGAAGAAATATATCATCAATTGTAAGAGGAAAGTAAGAAGAGAGAGGAAGTTGTAAGAGAATTTAGAGAATTATTGGGAGAGTTATATTTTTACATTGAATTAGTTGGAGATAAAATAAGAAAGAGTAGTTTGAAAACAGTTCATAATCAATCAAAGAAATCAAAACCACTAAAGAAACAACAAATTAGTTAGCCTCAGTACACTCTTAATCAATCAACAAAATGACACAAAAGATTAAGTTACCGATTAATAAACGACAAACATACCAGTGATGTTGTGGAACATTTATTTATATTAGATTCATACTTTGGAAGAGTAAAAACATCATAGAAAACACCATGAAATTATATGATTTCATAGGCACTCTGAGAGATGATGCATTATGATGGTATATGAAGATAAATGCTCAAGGAACCAAGGATGGGGATTCCATTGAGAAATAATTTAGGATAGATTTTAATTTTACTGAATCACCATTAGAAGGAGTGAGTAAGATGAGGGTGTTAGTACCAAAATTATCCCCACCTTGTAAGCCAAGTAGCATCAATGAGATAAGAAGGATGCTTATAGAGAGAAAGACTAGGATTTGAGTCATTTTGTAGTTGAGGATGGAGCTAGAAATGTCTTTTTCACTTTGACTTGGGAAATATTGGATAACACTTCACTAAGGGTATGACCTACCCTACTTATTTAGGTTCATCCTACAACTAGGATGAGAGGACCCATTTTATAAGCTATAAGGAATGGATATAACAACCATATTTAGAATCTCTTTCCGAAGGAAATGGTAAATCATCCTTAAGAAGACATGGTAAATGTAGACATTATCTAAATCTCACGAGTTGTCACACTAGAAAATGCAAATGTCTTCCAAAGGAGGCTCAGGTTACTAAAGATAATGGTATTTTTAGCTTGCTTCTACATATCTTGGATAAATGATGGGAAAAATTAACATATCTCCTTAGCATTTGTGCATAAATAGTGCAAGCATGGGTAATTCGGTGGATCAAATGGTTATTAGTTGTGGTTTTGATGTATGGATGGGAAGTTAAGAAGGATAAATTTGATTATACAAAATACTTAAATGAACCTTAACAAATGTTGTAAACCATTGTTCTTGATGCAAAATACAGATCACACAATCCAAAGCATTTCTTCAACTAGAAATTTTGTATTCATGGAGGCCCAAGAACATAGGATTTCACACAAACTTTGAGAACCTAAACATAAAATCTCATGATAAATTATCAATAAAATACTGATAATTTATGATCAAATACGTTCCAGATACCCTCAAGAACTAACAAATATCTTAAATCAGATAGATAAAACTTGAATTTAAAACTATTTACCACAACATGAAGGAAAGCTCCATCAATAATGTAGTTGCAGTTGCCAAATTGTCACTATTTAAGCTAAGGATTTTTGTAATTCAGAGAAATCAAAAGTATAAGATTACAATATAAATGTAGATAATTGATTCAAAGAAACACATCCTGAAACAAAACAACATTTCTCATGAGAATACACACAAATTTATTCAAGAAACTCAAACACTTCAACAAGGGGACACAACACCTATGACCTCAATGTATACCAATGATTATATAGTGAAATCATATTGATAAGAAGGTTTGGGAATGAATGAACGAAACTTAGGTATATCTTATTAGTTTAGCTTAAGGCATTACAACTTGGTATTCTCCTTTTTCTCTCTAAAAACTTAGAAAAATTTACCCCCTTTTAGGCAAGAACATTATTGTCACCTTTATACAATTTCTCTCATCTCATTTTTCTTATTTCCCCCCCAAAATTCTAAATCTTCAAAAGAATATTCCCCTTTATGGCACACAATCTGATTTTTCATTATTTCCTTTGGAAAATATTTTATTTTCACGTTTCCAGGTGGAGGAATTGTGAGTGATTCACTTTCTTTCACTCTCTCAGAATGATTGGGATGCCACGTTGTTTTGTCTACTTTTATATTTGGAAAAATAGGTAAGCACTTTATGGAAATTCCTTGAACACTTCAAATATTTCTAATGTGACCATTATCAACCTCCATTTTTCAAACATCAGCTTTGAAATATGCACAATGATCACCAGATCCTATGATTTGAGCATTCCTTCGTGTGTAACTTTTTTCATAGTTAAGTACCTTTTCTTTTAAATAATATCCAATCACTTCACCTTCACTTCCTTCATGTGGGATGAGTAGGAAATCTTAACTCATTTAATGGTGGTGATCTCATTTGGTTCAGCTCGTCTGCACCATCTTTACTATAAATTCAACTCCATTTCTTCATTGGTGTGCATCCATTTTCCATTTTTATACTTGAAAATTTACTTCAAAGATCTTTGTTGGTGTAATGGCAAAGGTAGTTATAGCAACTAGCCTAAAAGAAATATCATCAAAATATTTGAATCAAATCTTTGACTTAACAAGTCGGATGAAGTGTTTTTAGGGATTTATTTGATGTTACGGACCACGGGATAATAAAGGGCCCTTGACATATCAAGAGGTTTGGCTTTCCCTCCTTTTGAGATTGATCAAAATCAATCATATTTTCTTTTCCTTCCAATCAATGTATTATCATCTCTTTCGGTGGGAGTACCAGAAAACTCTAGAAGAATTGAAGAAATTCTAGATTAAAAGGAGGCTTGTCATGACAAGGATGACTGAATATGAGTCTCCCTTCTTGTGTAATGAGGAATTTGTGTTAAAATAGGTTCCTGGGAATCTTATGTGCTTTATGACAAGACTTCAATTGATATTTTGTCTTCCATTTCTCACAAAGTAGAGGAATTGGAGCAATGAATCACCTTTCTAGAAACAGGTCTAACAAGACCTGCTTCCACCTCACCAACTTGAAATTCCAACACCATTAGCAAGAAATAAAAAGGGGAAACAATCTCTTAGCACCCAATCATTATTTTTAACAAAGAAGAAGAAGATCGTTCATCTCCTCGATGTTTTAAAGAATCACTTTCTACCACTAAGGAGGGAAAGGGTAAGTCTACTCTCCAACCTTCCATTTGTCCAGTGTAATGGGATCCTTTGATGGAGCAAAAATTATCAGGACCTTTTTCTGTTCCTCTTCTAAGAGAGCATCCACCTTTCACAAGAAGGCACAAGGGTGAGCCTAGTTCTAAATCTCTTTCTCCACCGAGTCCAAGGGTCACGTGCTTTTTCTTCCAACCACTCAAAATTATCATCTTCAATATACTACCATTTAGTCCACTTCTTAAAAGGGAAAAGGGAAAAAGGCATTTCCTACATGTTGTTTAGACCTTTTGGATTGGGTATCTTCTTATCAAAAGAAGATAGAGCTGAGGATATTATGGATGGTCCTAGAATGACTGTTGAATCATTGATGGAGATGGGGATGTCTCAAAATTTAGCTAGGGCAGTTATATTTTCTCAAATAGCTCAAAGCTTAGAAGAGTTCATACCAAGGAAAAATAGGGTGTTAAGTAAAGTTCCCAATTTGGAAAAGATCTCAGAATACAAATAGAGGATGGCTGAATATTTTTCTTCTCTTAGTTTCCTTTTTGATGTAATACTTTGTTGGACCCCTGTAATATTAACCAAGTATGAAGGCACATGGGCATGCAGGGTCCTAGTTATGAAAAGGCACGCAAGGCAAAAGCACACGAAAGAAAGAGTTAAGGAAGCACATAGCTCATGTGACATGAAAAAGGAGGCTTGAGACTTATTCAATTTGGGCACCCAAGGTAGAACACATGAAAAACATGATCGGTTGCACATGGATAAGATGTCAGCTTGGTAATAGGTTGGCCCAGGAAAGAGCATGCCCCGGATGGAATCTTCTAGAAGATCATCATGAGATGGAGTGGAAAGCTCAAGCCTAGAGGAGCATGCTCGCATAAAGGACCACATTTGACACTTGGCGCCGGATCTGAGGGCACTAGAAGGTGAGTTGGCAGTACAGGAGAATTATAAATACAAGTGCCTGTGGAGTAAAAGAGATATATCTAGAAGTACGAGGTATAGCGGGTTAGGGAGTGAGCAAATCTATATAGAATTATTGCAAGGGGATATTTGTATTTAGGAAAGAATGCACTAAGCATGGAGTTATAATTTTTCTTTTTCTGTTAGCTTAGTTACATATGTCTAGTGATATGCATGACTGCGGTCTACTCTCTATGACTCTCTGTAATGAATCAATGAATATAATGAGGTTACCTATTATATATGGACATGGATATCAATGGTTTTAATGCACATTTCTCTCATATGAGTTATCTTTCCTTTCATGCTATGTATGAATGCTTGTATAATTCTTTCTATCATAATGCATGTTCTGGATTTTGTTAAAGTACTCGATCTGAGGTGACCGTAAGGGATCTAGAAGTCATTATGAGCCCTATGGTTATTTTTGTCTTAACTTCCCTCCTAAAAAACTCTTACACTAATCATAGATGATGCTTCTTGCTAAAATCATATAAAAGAGAGACTCGGTACCCGTGCATGCCTCGGGTGAACACTCAACTTCTACAAGGTGATAGTCGATGCGCATGGGGTTCCTTCCTTTTATAATGGGGGTAAAACTGACTACATCTTGGTTCTATTTCTGGGACATATTTTCAAATTTGTAGTGGGATATAACATACATCATGATCTCATGTAATGAGTAATGACAAAGCGGTTGAAATTGGAAAACATTGAATCCTGGTTCAAGAGCATGAAGGATATATTTTCTCAGAGATGCAGCACTAGACCTGAGTTTAATGCACGTAGATGGGTAGAAGAGAACCTCTACCATGATCTATACGAGACCTTCTTCTGTTGCTTCTCAGTAGAACTATATGAATGGATTTCAGCCTATATGTCTAGATCGAGTTGGCGTTATGGATCGCATGTATGGACTGAAGAAGACTACCAAAGGTTGCAGGATTCAGATCTGATATGGACCCATGTTGTAGATCATTAGTGGAGAGGAGTACTGACTAGTTACACTTTAGAATATGCATATCTTAACCCACCCATTGATCGATCCCTAGCGCTTGGTTTTCCCGATCTAGGAAGAAGTGTTATTGACCCAGTTGATATCAATGGAAGAGACAGATCTACACCTAGGAGGTATAATTTTTCATTTCCTTCTTCTATGGCTACACATATTCTAGTATTTGGAGGAGTCTTTGGACAAGGGGAAAGTATACAAGCTTTCGGTCTCACATCAGGGAGTGGTGCGGGAAAAAGTAGTGGTAGTGGGGTGCTATCATAGACCATCGATGCATAGTTCAATGGGACCATGGGGGCACTTGGCACAACTCCTATAGGCCCTATTGGACCCAGTGGTTCTAGTGGATCTAGTGGCTCTAGAGGCATAGGACCCGGTGGACCTAGTGGATCAGGCAGTAGAGGAAACACTAGTGGGAACCAAGGATCAGGCTTGGGAGGATAGGGACCCTAGCCACCACCTCAAGTATTCTTTGAAATGTCTCTACATTTTCCAGATTATAGGGGCATTGAGGATGCAGTGGAACATGTTCACAAATGCAAGCTGCTATGGCATGTGAAGGGTATCACAACACTAGAACAAAAGGCTAGTCAGTTTGTGACCACATTACAAGGGCACGCGCATAGCTGGTATAGAAAGTATGACCCTCATCAAATGGTGGTGGACTATACTACCTTAAAGAATGCATTCTTGGCAGAGTTCCACATTCCTAAGTTTGAGTAGAAAAGCATTGATGCTTTGAAGGAGATTCAGAAAGGAATGGAAGAGAGTGTGTGGGAGTATGATGTGCACTTTAAAATTATCTTGTCTAAATTATCATATGATATCCATCCTTCTCAGTATCCACAATGGTTTGTTTTAGGATTGATCACCCATTTTAGAAGGGCCTTGTCTCATAAGAATTTTACAGACCTGTGCAAAGCATTGGAAGCTACCTTGTGTGCCGAGGTTGTTGGTAGTATTAATACTGGTGTTAGCTTGTTTTTAGAGGCTCAAATTGCTGTTATGGCCAAATAATTGGAAAAATTGTCTACAAAATCAGTCCATGAGACTTGTAGTGGTTTGTGGTGCATATATTGTGAAATAGAGGGGCACGTTAAGGATAATTTCCCCCATAGGATAGTACACGCTGTGATAGGAGATTGTGAGATCTGTCATGGGGACCATGATGCAAGTAGATGTCCCTTACTACAACGCATGATCGGGAAGAATGTATATTTTTATTGCAAAATTTCCAGCTCCACAACCGATGATACTAAGGACTGTAGGCTCACTGATCAGATCCATAAGGCCATTGATTATGGGGTGCACTAGACCAGCATTACCAATGGTTCTAAAAATGATGATCACCATTATGTGTAGATGGAGGTGAGCGTGGAAGAGGTTTTCGAGGAATATTTCATGGTCGAGGTAACCGCAGAGGAGGAAGGAGTGAGTTCCCATGTAGAACATGTTTCAACTGTGGATCTACAGAACATTACAAGCATGAGTGCCGGACTATTATAGTGCTCATGGTGCGGAAAGAAGCATAAGTATGAGGAGTTCCCAGAATTATTTGAGCATATGAATCAATAGCACTGGAAGGAAAAGGGTGTTGCGATGGTCAGTATTAAGAAGGAAAACATATAGTGGATTCCTGGGTAACACGGGATGAAGGTTTGGATCCTATCTTGGTAACAACAAGGGTAGAAGCCATGCACGTAAGGGAGGTACCAAGACAGAAGACCCTGGTTATGAGGGAGGAGGTCATTCATGGAAAATATCCAGACCCCATGCATTAGAAGGAGATATATCAGGACACCATGGATGTTATTCGAAGCTTACAAGGGGAGATCCAATGTCTAAAGGAGCAATCTAGGAAGGAGGAACAAGGAAGGAGAGTCGAGGCATAAAAGGATGACCTAGATGAGGTCAAGGAGGTGTGTAAAATGCTAAGGTAGGAGAACATCATTCCTTTACTAGGATCTTGGTTGAGAGAGAAGGTACCACACACCGGAGAAGAGTACGAGAGACAAGTCTTGCACACAAACCTTCCCCCTCACAGCCTCGACTACGATAAGGAGATTACATTGAATGTAGTTGTAGATGGATGGCTCCTCAACAATATCCTCATTGACACAAGCATGGAGGTTAATGTTCTGACTTTGGATGTATGGCATCAGATGGGGAGACCTGCATTACAGCCATCTTTGAATGTGTTATATATGGAAAAAAACTAAGGCAATGCCCATCGGTGTCTTGAAGGATGTAACTATTACTATCCAAGGAGCCAAGTTTACTGGGGACTTTGAAGTCTTGGCACTCACCGAGGACAATTTCCTAGCACTACTTGGGTGCCCTTGGTGTTACAAGAATAATGTAGACCTTCGGTTCAACAAAGGGTACATCAGCTTCGAGAAAAAGGAGGAACGAGTCATTATACCTCTGGTTGATGGAAATTCGACACCCTATATTGAACCATTGGGAGAAGAAGTTCTGGACAAGATTTATGTGCACTCAATCAGAGACCCTGAGATGATACACCCTACTAATGGGGTTATCCAATTTGAAGATGCTCAGTTAGTGAGTGATGCCACTAATCTAGAATGTGACAATTAGGTGTATGGAACTTATTAATTAATGGGATGGTAATTGAGAGGGTCAGTGACCAAGGTAATAAAGGGGTGCATGGTTAGGCACCTTAGAGGAAAAGAACTGCCCAAGTATTTAGGAGGAGCCTTCCCTGAGATCTTTTTGTAGGAGGTAAAAGCTCAGTCGAAGGATGAGAAGGAAAATATGGAGATGTTAAGTTATGTCTTGTTTGGCACAACATCTCGGTGGTGGAATACACATTAGGAGATCCTTTTAGAGTGGTGTGAGGTAATAATTTCTCTCTCTATTAGATTTTCTAGGAGAAATGTACCCACCATCATCAAGGAGTACCATGGGAAGGATCCCAACTCTTTTCATATTCGGGAGTGTGAATGGGTCTAGAGAGAAGACGTTGAATTGTTACCACCATCCCTCTGGGTGCACAAGTTGTATTCTACACTACAGGTTTATGCACGGGCATGGTACATTCATTCGAAACACGTTGTTAGACAAAAGAATTTCCAAGAGCTCGCATTGTTGACCTTATTCAAACCTTTAAATATCGGAGTACAAAGACATCGATTGATAAGGCCTTGCAATGTATCATGCACCTTACCATGGGGGATAGTGCCGGGATGGAAGATAGGTTGTTGGAGTTACTAGGTGAACCAAGATTGGAGGCACATTCTTTAGAAATATAGGAAGTAGAATAGTTCTGACTTGAGCTCACGTGTTTGGAAAAAGAGAAGGGAAAGTTGGTATATGTGATTGATGGAGAGGAATCAAAAGCTTAGATGTTACCCATTCTATAGGGACACACGAGGTAGTGGGCGGTGTAAATTATTGCACGCGTACCTACAATGAGCCTTTAAAGATGAAGAAAGTTAACATCAATTCATAAGAAGAACCTAAAGAAGCTATTATTGGGGATTACTAGAAAAAGAAGGAAGTATCAAAAATCATTGATCTGCTACATGAATTTGAGGATTTATTTCTGCATGGGTATCATGAGCTTAAAGGCATTCACCACTCGGGGAAATGAAGATAAAGTTGAAGGACGGCGCGCTCTGGTCGAAAAAAAAGCCCTACCGGATGAATCCCAATTTGCGCATGAAGGTTAAGGAGAAGATTGAAAAAATGATAGCTTCAGGATCATTGAGGTAGTGGAAGAATCGGAGGATAAGTCTGATGGTAATCAACATCAAAAAATATGGGTGGATTAGGATTTGTGTGGATTATAGGGAATTGAATGCAGTTTGCATCATTGATCCATTTCCGACCCCCTTCACTGAAGAAATTTTGGAAGGATTCGTTGGGCGTGAAATCTACTCCTTTACGGATGGATTTTCAAGGTACCACCAAGTTCAGATTGTAAAGAAATACCAAGAGAAGATAACTTTCACCACCGAGTGGGGAATTTTTGCATATATGGTCATACCCTTTGGGTTGAAAAATGTGCCCGCTATCTTTTCGCGCATAGTGGTGCAAGCATTCCAAGACTTCATCCATAAGTTTCTTCAGGTCTATTTGGATGATTTGGACAAAAGATATATGTCCGATTAAAGACCATTGTGATGATTTGAGGTTAATGTTTGAGAGGTGTAGGCAATTGAGGATATCCCTCAACATTCAAAAATTTGTGTTTGGTACACCCTTTGGGACTTTATTGGGGCATATCATATGTAAGGAGGGCTTCTTTGGTAGATCCCATTAAAGTTGTAGTTATTAATGGGGTTAAGGGAGCCTCTTAGCTAGAGTGCACTTTGTGTGCGGATTCCTTGGGCATGCGGGCTATTATAGAAAATTCATTAAGGGATATGCCAAGATTGTTGCACCATTAGAGGAGCTGCTTAGACATAAAAGTGCCTTCCATTGGGGAGAGGTGCAGTAGAGGGCGTTTGATACATTAAAAGATAGGCTTATTACCGCGCCTATTTTATGGTTTTCCTCTTAGGACAAGCCCTTTCATGTTCATGTAAATGCCTCAAGGACTGCCATTGGAGTAGTGCTTATATAGGCAAGTGAAGGGATTTTTGATCATCCTCTCTATTTTGTAAGAAGGAAGCTGACACCAGCAGAGCATAATTATACCATAACCAAGCGCGAGGCATTATCAATGATCCGGTGCTCTTCAAGTTTCGACAATATCTACTGGCAACACTCTTTGTGTTTTACACTCACCACATGGCATTGAAATATTTAGTAAACAAGCCTATTTTACAAGAGTGCATCTATCGATGGGTGTTATTGTTTCAAGTGTTTGAATTCACTGTTGTAGTAAAACCTGGGAAAAGAAATTGTGGGCCTAATCATCTGTCAAGAATTGATTCAGGGGAGGACGCGTAGAGTATTGAGGAAGTAATGTTAGATGCACAACTATTTAGGTTGTGACACGCATCCTTGGATTTAGAGGAGATTTTAGTATTCTTAAAGGAAGGTGTGGCACCGAGATGGAATGAAGGCATTGGAAAAAAATCAGTTGGCCATACGCGTCACACCCTACATGTTAATCAGTGGAGACTTATACAAGTTGGGACGTGATAAAATTTTACGTAGTGTGTCTTAGAGCATGAACACCTGGCCATCATGGAGGAAGCACACGAAGGAGGTGTGGGTGGGCATTATACAGGTGATGTCACCGTGTGTAAGATATTAATGGCAGGTTTATGGTGGGAAACCTTGTACAAGGATTGTAGAGATTATTGTAAAACGTGTGACCATTGTCAGTGCATTGGCAAACCAAGAAGGAGAGATGAAATGCCTTTACACCCTATTCCTAGCGCGGATCCTTTTGAAAACTAGGTGATAGACTTTGAAGGACATATTGCAGTGGAAGCATGGAGGACTAGGTCAGGTTATGTCATCACTTGCATACATTATCTCACAAAATGGGTAGAGGAAGCCCCAACTAAAGATTACACAATAGTGACAGCAACAAAGTTCTTGTGGGAAAAAATTATCATGAGGTATGGATGCCCTTTGATTCTAACCAAGGATAGGGGTATGCATTTCTTGAATGAGACCGTGAGGATCCTATTATTTGAGTTCATGGTGGCTTATCACGGGACTACGCCTTATCACCCACAAGAAAATGGAACCATGGAATCATTCAACAAAATACTTGGTCATACCTTGACCAAGATTTGTGATGTCGAAGACTTGATTATGATGACAAAGTATCGGCAAGATATTATGGACTTATAGGACAACATATAAAAATGAACAAATCCACACCTTTTTAATTAGTGTTTGGTGTAGAAGTTGTTTTTCTAGTTGAATTTATGTTGCCTTCTCTGCGAATAGCATGTGCAGGAGGGTTAGCCAATGAACAAGTGCTGGAAGAAATAATTAAGGAGCTAATTAAACTATATGAGATACAATCACTTGCCCGATGGATCCAAATAGTGGAAAAGGCAAAGCAAAAGGCTTGGCATGATTTCCATATTAGAAACAAGAAGTTGGAGGTTGGGCAGATGGTGTTATTATATGATAATAAGTTTCTACACCATCCTGGGAAGTTGAAATTCCATTGGTTGGGTCTTTACACAATCTCGTACATCCTTGATTCGGGAATGTGCCAGTTATAAGTGCTAGATGGGAAAAAGTTTCCTAGACACTTCAATGACAGTAGGTTGAAGCCCTACTATAAATAAGTCTTCTTGGTGTTTGTAAATAAGGTAGTTTTTCCAGTTATTTTAGAAGTTTCCTTTATGTTTTTTTCCCTTTCTTGTGTTTCCCTTTCACGTTGTTGTTTTGTTTTGTGCCTTGGGCACCAGTAACCTTATTGCTATTTTTGGATAATTTTTGAGTGTGCAGAGGACCACGCATTGCTTTAAGTGTGGGGTGGATAAAGGTGAAGAAGTGTGTGATCAAAGTACCAAGGAAGTTGTGTTGAAAATCCTTGTTGAATAATCGGGTTGAAAGAGGTATATAAAAAGGAAGATAGAAGAATGGTTGGTGTCAGGGTAAAGCTACTTGTAGATCCCACGTACTGAGGAGGAGAAAGAGAATTTGAAAGCAACATGAGGTAGGTGAGAGCAAGGATCAAGATAGAAGAAGTTCCTTTGGTGTGGGTTACGTGCACGCAAGAGTCTCCTGTTAGGTTGGATTGGTTGTGCACCAGAAGGTTAGAGGATTTTTCGCGCAAGTTGGGTGTGCAAGTGAAGGCGCTGAAGATGGGATTTGTTTGAAAAATCCACATTAAATGAGCAAAGTATGGTGGTAGGTAAAGTAGCATTTAATGTTCAAAAAGAGAAAACTATAAGTAGAGGGTCGGGGAACTCTCATTTTTACTTTGCGAAATAGAAGAGTTGGAGATATAAGCGAGTTAGACAAACTAGGGCTTTCAGATTTGATCGAGTGAAGGAAGATCTATGAGATTAAAGCAGCCAGTTTGAAATTGTGAACCAGAAGGAAGGGGTTACACAGGCATGGAAAGAGTTGAAGAGGTGTTGTCTTGTGAATATTTTATCCCAGTTAGGGTTCGACAAACTAGGGCACGGGTTTAGAAGAGTTATATCATGGATTTGAGATTGGAGGATTGGAGGAAGTAAAATAGAGTAACAAGGAGAGAATTGGAGTGATAAAAATACCCTAACCATGGCACCCAAGAAAGGAAAGGGAAAATCCAAGGCTAAACAACCAGAACTGTGGTAGACACAAATGAAGAATGGTATGTAGAGATGTAATACCCAGATGGGGTGATGATGGGGAAGGAATGGGAATCCCACTTGAGAAGTGTACCTATTAGTGACTATAATCACCACATGAACATGATAGAAAAGGAAATGGCATTGGAATTGGTACGCCCCACCAAAAAATGAACACCTAAGGGTTTTCCTATATATGATGATGATGTGAAGGTTAAAATG
Source organism: Taxus wallichiana var. yunnanensis (assembly GCA_018340775.1). Taxonomy (NCBI): domain Eukaryota; kingdom Viridiplantae; phylum Streptophyta; class Pinopsida; order Cupressales; family Taxaceae; genus Taxus; species Taxus wallichiana. The sequence continues at coordinate 127,749,422 of CM031239.1, forward strand.
GAGAAGGCAGGGCTATTACAACTCTATGAGTTACCTTATTTTGGAAAGCCAAAATGCCTATACTAGTGGTTGATGTCATGGGTGCACGAATATTACTTCCACTTTCTTTGGGCATAAGATGCGCATGACTCCCTAGTTAATTTCACAATTTATAGGCCTCATATGTGAGGGAGATAGCCTAGAAGATGACCTTGGCGACAAGGAAGCCATTCAAGAAACTGTCACCGAGTATGCCTGTAAGAAAGGGTCATGGTATTATGACATTTCAGACATCAAGGACCTTGTAATGAAAATGATTGTGCATCTGGTGACTAAGTTGAATGGCTAGGAAAGATGGACATAGGTCAACAAACCTTGGCTACATGTCTGCAGGAAGATTATAGAGGGAACTATATATAACCTATCTGTGTACATCGCTGAAGAAATTGTCAGTTGCGCAAAGGAAGGGGATAGGATCCTCTTCGGCAACATCTTTCTCACCATTGTATTCATGGAGATTGGAGTTCCCAACATGCCAGACAAGTTCATGTGGGAGTACCCACCAAGGATCCTTCACCCACGAAGAGGTTTGAAAAATATGCTTGTGATACAATGACAACACCCCACAAGGCACAACTAGAAAAATGGTACACGTGCCTGAGGAATGCATTCGGGGCAAAGTGGAGAATCCCTAAACAACTCCCAGCAGCCACTGAGGGAGAGGCTGAGTTCGCGGTCTATCAACACTACTTCCTAGGTAGATTCAAGCTGATAGACGATTCATGGAGCCCTTGGTGCAAGCTCCCTTTGCATTTACTACTCAATACTTCCAAGCAGGGGTGAACAAGTTTAAAGAGTCAAAGAAGCTAAGACTAGAACTAGGTAGGCTAGACCGGGAACACAGGGAGATGAGAAAGAAGTTGAATTACCCCGGTGGTAAGCACACATACGTGGAGAAGTACGTGTTGCACAAGATTCAAATGACAAGGCCAATAACGTTACCCATCGTTGGAGGATCAACGATGCACGTGTACTTGCGCATAAGGCCAAAGTTTGAGAAGGGTGTGTATCTAGAAGAATGAAGTCTCCATACCTGAAGATCCCTTGGGCAAGAAGGGGCTTGTGTCGAGAGAAGAGAGGAAGAGATGGAGAAGCACCAAGTGTTCGACTTATTAGACAGTGAGCATGCCATCCACGAGCGCTAAACCTAGCACTTACATGCAGAGAAATAAGTCTCCAATGAAGGAGAAGACACCAAAGGTAGAGGTGCTTAGGAAACCCATCTCCAAGGAAGAATCACCTAAGGAGGAAGATAAGGTTGAATCCCCTTATCAGGAGCCAACTCTCAGGAAGAAGTAGAGGCTGGATGAGGAAGCTGACTCGAAGGTGACCGACAGCTTAGAAAAATACATGGGCAGAAGAGGGGATGAAAGTAAAGAAGATGGTGGCGAGAAGAAGAAGGAATAGAGAAATACCAATCCCCATGTGGTTAGCGTCTACAACTCGGAAGAGGAGAGTGAAGATGTGAATTAGGATTTTGTATTCACACAACATAAGGGTGCACAAGATGAGGAGGACACCAAATACATGGAGGATGAGGAGGTTTCCAGGAAAAAGGAGGGAGCCATAAGTTTTACAAAGGAGCAGATCACGGAGGTGGCAAAGAGAGAAGCATAGAGAATTCTCAAGGTCTTGGTAGACCAAGAGTTGGAGCGCAGCGTGAAATAATGCTGAAGGAGGGGAAGGATGAGAACATTGAAAAATAACATGACAGCCTAGGAGGCCCTGCTCTGATAGTAAGCTTCCCCAAAGGTGCGCGCTCAGGCAGAAGGAATCTTGATGCATAAAAAATACCTGTAGTGAGCTATGTTGATGACACAAGGAATGTGTTATGTGCGTGATTCCAGAGCACCATACCCACCAAAAGGATCATAGTTATGGAGTATTTTAAAAGGACAAGCGCAACCCTCAAACCAAGAAGATGCTCTCTTGGGAATTTGAGTCTCAAGTTGATGAGCCAGACTTTGAATTCTACCATGAAGCGCTCATCACACTACCAAAATGTAAGGGGTTCAATCCCTTAGTGAATTCTCGGGGCTCTTAGATAAGAAAGTGTGCAATGAACTTAACAAGGTTACGGTCAAGGCCAAATCTAGATTATTCATGCGTAACGATAGGATTAGAATGCTGGAAGTGAAGTTAGAGAAAATGGAGGAAAAACTAGCGAAGAAGGCCAATAGTTTGAAATAAGAACTGATTAGCATATAGTTAAGGCATGAGTTAAGGGAAGAGAAAGTAAAGGTGCAGGAAGCTTACAAGAAAATGGAGTCTATCAAAGGCACCATCCTCCTAAAGCACTTGGACTTAGCGCCACCCACACAGAAATACTCGTCCCTCCTGGAGTGTATAGAAGATCTAATGCGCATCCTCACCATGGAGAGATGACCCTTGGCCCTAGAATCTATTGAAGAAGTGGCCACATGCTTGAAATAGGAAGACTAGTTGAAATTAGTAGTGTTCGTTGTTGAGTAGAGGAAAGTACTCGCAGAGGTTAAGGTTGCTACCTAGTCTGCAAAAGCCGCATATGATACATGTGTGGACAGAGATAAGGTGGCAAGCTCCTTGGTCACCATACTTGAGATGGAACTAAAATAATTCCAAGAAAAGAACCAGGGGAATAGGGTGGAGAGAGACAAGGTTCTAGCTGAAGTAGAGAAGAAATCAAAGGCAATTAAGGCCTTAAGGAGCTTAATTAAGGCCCAACTAAAAGAACTATACCCCTAGATCACTAGAAGGATGGATAAAGTTGCGGACCTGGGTAAAGAGATGGAGCAAATTGTGGATGTTTTGGGCACCTAGGGAGCTAGCCTGAGTTTTGATGAAGTGAGCACCCTGGTGGGAGACCTTTGCCAGAAGGCACAGCGTGAGGTCAGAGTGTGGAATAAGCTAGATTTAGACCTCTGGAAAGATTTTCCTAGCTTGTTGAGTTAATGTCCCCCATTTTTCATTCTTTTCCTGATTCTTTCATTCCTTATTATTTTCTTTGTAAAGTATAGGGCTATTCATTAGTTCCCTAGACAACATGCATCTTGGTTAAGTGTTTTTGATGATGGAGAATAGGCGTAGTTTGGGGTGATGTTAGACCCTTGTATAACCAAGCATGAAGGTACATGGGTGCACAGGGTCCCAGGTTATGAAAAGGTGCACAAGGTAAAAGTGCACGAAAGAAAGAGTTAAGGAAGCACATAGCTCATGTGACATGCGAAAGGAGGCTCGGGACTTAGTCAATTTGGGCACCCAAGGTAGAACACGTGAAAAGTGTGATCGGTTGCATGTGGATAAGATGCCATCCTGGCATAGGCTGGCCCAGAAAGAGCATGCCTCGAGATGGAATCTTCTAGAATATCATCATGAGATGGAGTGGAAAGCTCAAGCCTGGAGGAGCATTCTCACATAAAGGACCACATTCGACACTTGGCACTAGATCTGAGGGCACTGGAAGGTGAGTTGGCAGTGCAGGAGAATTATAAATATAAGTGCCTATAGAGTAAAAGAGATATATCTAGAAGTACGAGGTATAGCGGGTTAGGGAGTGAGCGAGCTTTGCAGAATTACTGCGAGGGGATATTTGTATTTAGGAAATAATGCACTAAGCATGGAGTTGTAATTTTTCTTTTTCTATTAGCTTAGTTACATACGTCCAGTGATATGCATAACTACTGTTTTCTCTGTGACTCTCTATAATGAATCAATGAATGTAATGAGGTTACCTATTATATATGGACATGGATATCAATGGTTTTAATACACATTTCTCTCATATGAATTCATGTATAATTCTATCTATCATAATGCATGTTCGGATTCATTAAAGTACTTGGTCTAAAGTGACTACAAGGATCTATTGGCCATTCCGAGCCCTATGGTTCTTGTTTGTCTTAACTTCCTCCTAAAAACTCTTACACTAATCACAAATGATGCTTCCCGCTAAAATCACATAAAGAGAGACTCGGTACCCATGTGTGCCTCGGCGAGCACTCGGCTTCTCTTGGGTGATAGGCCAATGCGCATGGGGTTCCTTTCTTTTATAATGGGGTAAAACTAATTGCATACTTGGAATATGTATGTACCTTTCATGGGAAGGGGCCCCTATAGATCCCCTTTTTTTTTCAAAAATACAATACACCTCAAATTGTTATAGTAAAATCACATGCTTCATAATAATTTTACAATATAATCAAAATGAAACAAAAATTCACTGTTTTTCAATACAACATATACAAAATCTAACTACTGAAATTATCTCTAAAATATTTTGGAAAATAAGAGTATCAAATGGAAAGAAAATACAATATCAAGAAGAATTGGCCTTAGCATCTTCAATAGTCTTGACTTCCATGACATCCTTAGCTTCCATGAAAACCTTGGCTTCTTCAGCAATTTTCATGGTAACATTATCTTCTTCATCTCTTATTGAAATTGTCTTTTAATGTAAGCATCATATAATAGTGGTTACAATTATTATTTGTCTGGACCTTTATGATTTTGGAAGATTATAGTTTCCCTGCTAATTGTTGTCATACATTTCTCCATCCTATATTTGATCTCTCTTGATTTAATTGTTAGGTTCTCAATTTTGTTTTCCACAGATCATTAATCTTTTGATAATCTCATATGAATATTTCTCACCATGAATATTATTTTTAAAAAATTGGATCGGAAATCTATCTCCAAATAACAATAACTTTGTTTTATTCTTTTCAAACACCAATTCCTCCACTTTCATATTCGAGTGTCAATACCTCTTTCAATCCATTTATTTCTTCCTCCATACTTTCCCTGACATCATTTAGTACACCCATTCTAATTTTTAACCAATCTTCCAAGATGAATTGAGTTCCAAGTTATCAGCTAGTAATATTCCTTCCTTTTCAATTATCTCCCCACTGAGTTGGTTGATGATATCTAATTTGGGAAGAATTCCTTCAATATAGAATGATTCATTATTTCATTCTTCAATCATGTCTTTGATAATATTGAGATGAGAAGTGAATTCCTCATACCTTTTCTTCACCTTTTGAAAGACTTTCCTTCCCTTATTAGACAATTTCTCCACCCAAATGTCAATAGTTTTAACCTTTTTGGTAGCCTTTTCTATGTTGTTTATTATTTTGGGAGTAATAATAAGATTTCCTTGATCTTCTTTTGATGAAACTATCAATTTATGCAATTATGAAGTTAAATTTCTCTCCTACTCTTTTAGCTCCCTTTTACTTATTTTATCCTCATCTACCCTTTCAAAAAGTCCTTTTACCATTGATACAACATCCTGCTTACGATTCCTTTTTGTTGGCCTTCCTAATTAGACCTATTGAATGTTGTTGTCACTAATTGTTAACTTATCCTTTGGGATATCAAGATGAGGAGTAGCGATTTCTAAGGTTTTAGACCTAGTTTTATCGAAGTGTGATCTTGTCATAATCTAACCTTTCTTAGAATATTTCACAAGTTTTTGGAAGTCAATATTAGAGAGATCCAAATCCTTTATTGGGGTAATCTCTTTTCATTTTTCCTTGTTCCTTTTATTTTCCTATATAATTCCAAAGGATCAATACCTATGGTTTAAAGGAATGACACCATTGTCATTGATACATCTTGTAATGTGAGTGTTACTACAATTGGTGCCTTCACACTTATTTCTTGGCCTATACTTTCTCTCTCTCTAGACTGTTCCTTATTTTTCTCTGGGTCCTAAGTTTGTTGAACCTCTTTATCTTTATTATTAGGTGCATATTGTTCACTCAAGTCTTTATATTTTTCTGAAACAAAGTAGTTGTACTTGTACCTTCTTTCACACTTTTAAAAGTAGTGGAGGTCATGATTGTATTTTTCATAAAGTATCTAGCTTAGCGGATTCCACATTTGCTTCCCTTTTAGGCTCCTTTTGTGGAATGATATCTTTCATAACTATTTCCTTTGGGATCTATTTTTCCTCACCTGTCATTTCTTCCTTCTCCTTATCTTTCATGGGAACTCTTGGGTAGAAGTATTTTCTTGGGCCTCAATCTCAATCCTTCCTTACTTTGTATCATCCTTTTCTTGGTACCTTAATTGGTTGATCTTGGGTACTTGACTCTTCACTTACATCTATATTTTCCACGATTGTATCTTATATAACAACATTTTCAGCTTGTACACCTAAGATGGTGGTGACTTCAATATTTTTTTAGTCTATGACACTATCAACTGGGCATATTTCATTTTCTAATATTCACTATTTACTTATGAATTGTGGTCCTGTAGCAATGGTAACTCCAAGCACTAGCATCTCTTGCATATCCATTTGAACATCCTTTTTACTCTACAGAAGGAACTATATCAAAAAGTTGAGTTTCTTGAGATGGTTCTTTGTCTCTACATCTGTAATTTTTCGAGTATCATTCATACGGATTTCTTCAGATGCGGCATTCTCATTTTTCATCTCTACTTTCATCAACCTCAAAGTAGGGGCTTTTCCTAAGCTCCTTTATATCAATACCAACTATTTCAACTTCTTTCAATGGTTTCCCCTATGATAATCCCTTTTCAACATCACTTCTCTTATCATGTCTCCACACTTTTCTCTTCTTGCTCATGGATTTCCCCCTTAATATCTGACTCACTTAGTACCCTGGATTCCTTGATAATCTCTTTCACCACCCATATAGGAAATGAATATGGTTTAAGAAGGATCATTGGTGTTGAGATATTTTCTTTACTAACTTCATAAACCAATGATGGTGTGGTTTGAATAACTGGGGGAATAACATCCCTATGTGGAGTTCCAACTAGACTAGGTTTACTGATTACTTCTAATTCACCCATATTTTGATTTTTTACATTTGGGCCACCTTCTTCAACATTATTTTCTAGAGGGATGGTTTCTCTAGGCCTTTTTGATGATCTTTCATAATGCTTAGACTCTAGTACTTCCTTTTCCTTGGCACCTTGACCTATGAGGGGTGGGTCAACATTGGAAAAAGATCCTCTCATTCTCGGAGGAGGGATAGAATTTTGAGGCAATGATACTGCAGGAGCTTTTGATTTACTTGAACTAGATCCTTTTGTTTACAAAGGTACTGCAAATGTAATGGGAACATTTTGCATTGTTTGTAGGAGTATACCTTCTGAATTTTGAATCAGTGTAGTCCTAGATGTTTCGGTTTCTCTTGTAGCTGCAGTCAAGAAATCAATTGTCTCTTTGGTGGGCTTGTTACTTAGAATTTGTGGAGGTACACCATTCAATGGATCCATAGTTTCAGCCCCTCTACTAAAGAAGGGAGATCCTCTTTCAAAGCAGCCAATCTTCTGAATTTATTTAATACTTTAGTATTTTGGAGGGATAAATTGATGCCCTTTATTACCAGCCAAGTCAATGTACACCTCATAACATGTAAAATCCTTCTATGGGGATCATATTCCTATTTTTCCTTCCAATTGATGGGAGCAACTACCTCGAATCCAAATTTTGTTCAAGATACACTTGGCTCACAATGTTTTTATCATCCTCAATTCCTTGAGGAATAACAACAATTTTATAGTCAATGATTTTCCTCAAAGTCATTCTTGAAAAATATATTTTTCTAACCTCTTCATCATCTCTACAATTCATCCAAAAATATTCAAATTGAGGTTCATGCTCATCAGAGGTTATAAGCCATCTATTGTCAAAATTTGGCCTTGGAAAAACATATCCATCTTGAATTTCTTCATCTCTTCACCCATAAATTTTTCTTTTGTGATGGATGAACATGTGTATCTTCTAATGGTAATGGGGAACTTGATGTTGGTCTTATGTTTCTTTGCAATCTTCCCATGCACAGGCACCACCTTCCTAGAAAGCTCCATTAAAACCCATTTATCATTAAGATACCTTGGCAACTTGCATGGTTTCTCCTCAAACCCACTTATTCTAAAGTAAGTGAAATATTTGTACTAAATAAAGAGGTATCCATAATCTAGAATCATGGCTACAAAGTTGTAATTGATGATAGTCTGTATTATTCTAATTCAGGGTCAAATAAACTGACCAGGAGTAATGAACCCATCATGTACTACCCTCACATTCCCTTTCCAATTATCAATCCTTAGCTATGGGAATACATCATAAAATTTATGTGTTTCAAATTTCCCTACTTTTTTGAGTCCTGGGAATGATCTGAAACATGCAGCATTATATATGAAGTATGTCATCATTGAAAATTTAAGATCTTTTGTATCCCCTTCCCTGACTTTAGTAGTCAATGTTAGCATTTGAGAATGAATGGAAGCTGAAATGAGACTTCCCTAGTTAAATTTTCCATTCTTTTCTAGAATTACTCTAATGATAGGGTACATCCAATTTTCAAGCTTATTGGATCCCTAGAGCCCTCCCATTCTAATTAGCAATACAATTAGATCTTCCACTTCTTCAATAAACATGGACCGAAAAAGGTTCTTAGGGACCCTTTTATTTATTCCTTCCTTTCAATTAATCACTAGGAATTTAATACCGTGCCATATTCATCCTTCCTCTTTCGATAATCTTCTCCCGCATAATTCCACAATCTCCATAATAGGCCCATCAATCTCAAGAAGTCCTAATATTTAATTGAATATCTTAGGAGATAAATTAACCACACATTTTCCACTTCCATACAACACTTGTAACATCTCATGGTCATAATTAAGAGAACACAACCATACCACTTTAGGTGCATGGATAGTGGGTAGGATGGCAGCCATTAGAGCATTATGGCTTATGTTGATAGCTTTCATTTATTTGCTACAATTCTCACTATGAATCCTTATTGGAAAATCTTCCAAATTCATATCAAGAAAATTTGTGTCTTTAATCTTGTCTAAGTTACTCGTGATAGTTAAATCTAAAAGGTAATGGAGTTTCCAGATTCTTTTTCATATCAACCCAACCTCTCTCATGAGTGCAAGATTGCATTGTTGACCAGAACATCTTCGTATTGACTTTATTAATGAAACTGACATGTGGCCTTCATCAAGATTTGTGGGCACATCTACATTTTTCATTTTTGTATTCTTGTGGTAAAAAAATAGACCATTAATCCAATTTCCTGATCCAATCATTTTCATACACATCACCCTTTTGGGAGTGAGGTCAACCTTTCCTTTTGTAATATTGACTGAATATTCAAAAGAATATTCCTCAGACTTTGAGAGTGGATTTACAAACTGTATTTGTAATATGTAAAGACTATTCTTGTTTGCAAGAGAAATCCACTACAAAGACAAGGCATTGTGCCAAGTATCATTCGAGTTCAAAAAGTTTTTGTAGTTTGTAATTTTCACTGGGAATAACAAAGATGACATTTGAGGGGATAAAACATGGTTTTACATAGTTTTTCCGACCTGTTTTACAGGGATTCTTCAGTAACAACATGTTTTCATAATCCTTGACCATAAAAGAGGATTCTCAAAACATAGAGATAGGATTTAACATGGTTTTAATGGGATGTTTCCCTTCGACACATGTATTTTTGAACTCAGACAATCAGACACAAATTTTTTTAAGGCAATTTCTGAAACAAATATTCTTGGCACATAATTACCAATGGCTTAGCTCTAAATCTCATAGCATTATCAGTAACTATTTTTGCAAGTACTCCAAACCTACAAATTATATGATTCAATGAAATCCATGACTATTTGGTGAGTTTCCTTTTTGGTGGGGATAGCTTCAACCCACTTGGTGAAATAATTTGTGGCTACTAGTATCCATTTATGCCCTACACTTGAGGGATATGATATTTCTCCAATAAAATTCATCCCCCACTATTTGAAAGGAGCTTCTATTGATAATATGGTTGCGAGGAAAAGTGCACCGAATATTTCATCCTTCTTGAAAACCTTTTGACAACTTTCACACTTCTTAACCAACAAGACTACATCTTTAAAAGTGTAGGCCACCAGTAACCTACTCTCAAGATCTTGTGAGAAGTTACTCTTCCAACAAAGTGACCTCCACATACTCCCCCATGGAATTATACAATAAGCTTGGGAGCTTCTTCCTCTGTGATACACCTCAAAAGAACCCCCTCAGGATTCTTCCAAGACAACCCATAATCAATTATGATATATTTTTGGGAGGCCAATTTGAGTGTCCTTCTTTGATTTTTGTCTAAGTGACTGGACACTCCAAATTCCTGAGGTAAAATATTATTTCCTTATACCATGTGGAATTGATCATGTTTTCTTGAACATTCATAGTTCCTTAACTTCATTAATTTCCATTACACATTTTCAGGTTACTCTCATCACTTTGCAAGGCCCAAGCCTCTAACCAACTTGGTGGTTTGTATATCCATATCATACTCTTATATCTTGTTCACCCAACAAAATATTTTGCTAGAAACATCCATCTCTGATAAAATATCTTTGACCATAGTATGAGAAATATAGGTACAATTATGAAACTCAAGATGTAGGGCCTAAAAATTTTAGTAGCTTTCACTAAAGCAAAAGAATGCTTCTCCATGATGGTATATTTTATTTCAGCTCCTTGTAAGGCCTTACTAAAAAAGGAAATAGGCCTTTCATTTCCTTCTTCATCCTTTTGCAATAATACAAGATGTAATGGTGTTCTCAAATGTAAAAGAGAATATCTGAAAAACCTTTTTATAATCAGGACTTGCCAATATTGGGGAATTATTCAATGCTTCTTTTATTCCATTGAAATCTTGGATGGATTCTTCTTCCCATTTGATGATTTGGTCCTTTTTCAGCATGATTTTATAGGAATAGTTATCTCAATAAAATTTTAAATAAACCTCCTGATAAAATTGATTTGACAAAAAAGGATTGAATCCCCTTTTTAGTTTTAGGGATAGGAACTTTACTAATTGCTTCCACTCTCTCAAGATCAATCATGACCCCTTCCTTAGACACTATATGTCCCAATAGATTTGCTTTTTGAACACCAAAATGGAACTTCTTGGGATTTAAAGAGATCCCATATTCTCTGCATCTAATCACCATCTTTTCTACATGCATAAGGTGGTCATTTATTTTCCTAGATAATATAGTTACATCATCTGATATACTACAATAAATTCATTAATGTAACCTATAAAGGCAACATCCATAGCTCTTTGGAAGGTATCCCCTGCATTCATTAAGCCAAATGACATTCTCACATATACATAGGTACCCCATGGAGTGGTAAAATCATTTTAATTTTTTCTGATTGCTTCACAACCACTTGATTGTACCCGAGAATCCATCTAATGTAGAGAGAAACTCAGATCTAGTAACCAATTGTAGCATATTATCCATGTTAGGAAATGGATAATTATCTTTGATGGAGGCCTTGTTTAAATTTCTGAAATCCACACATAGCCTTATATCTCCATTTTTATTTCTGACAGCACAAGATTTTCCACCCATGAAGAATATCTTGTGGGTTGTATTATCCCCCATCCCTCAACTTTGTTAATTCTTCTTGCATCTTAAGGGAGAGAAGTGGATTAATTGGCCTCTATTTTTTCCTAAATGGTTTAGCATTGGGTTCCAAAGGTATTTCATGTTGAAATAAATCTTCCCTATATGATTTTAATTCTGAGTAAGACCAAGCCAAACAATCTTGATATTTTTCAACAATTCAACATAAGACTGCTTTTATTCCTTACTTAAATTGCTCCCTATCCAAACTTTTTTGGGTTTTTCTTTAGTTCCCAAATTAAATTCTTCAACATACCTTGAAGTGAGATGTGTCTATGAACCACCCTATCTGCATTGTCAAAATTAGACTCCAAAGCAACCAATCCTCTAGGAATTGTGTTGGTTTTCAACTGAATTATATCCTTGCCAAACATGGTTTCTTTCCCATCACACATTACAACCATTGGTTCCCAATCCATGCATTGATTGGTGAATTCTCCTTCATTCTGCAAAAACCTTTGTACTTGGGAATCATCATCAAATACTTTCGCTAATGCCTCACATTATCTAGCACAGATGGTCTAGACAATATTTCAACATCATAACTATAATAAGGAGAAATTGTGCAATTACAAACCTAGATCCAAGCATTTCCAATTTATCTGCTGCAACATTTTGAGTTCTTTCATGATATAAAATGTTAAAGGAGTCAAACATCTCAATAAAATCCCATACTGCATGTTTATATTGTTTCATCCTTTGATTTTTGTAGCATATAATTTTCTAACTTGTTTGACCACTAACTCTAGTCTCCTTTAACAACTATGTCTTTTATACCATATCTCCAAGAAATCCTTAAACCTAAAAGTAATGCCTCATACTCTACAATATTATTTGTGCATTCAAATTTTAGTTTAAAAGAAAAATTAAAAATATCTTGGCTTGGAGACACAAGCACAACCCCAACCCCATTCCCCATATTGGAGCAAGCTCCATCAAACATCAAGGTCCAAGGGGCACCAATTTGTTCAAGTAATTTAATTTCATTAATAATAACCTCCTCGAATGTTGCATAACCAACAAAATTATTAACATCCACATCTCGTATACAAGTACTTCATAAGAAGCATTGTTGGGATCTTCAATTAGATGCAACATCTTCTTCTCCCCATACAACTTGACAATATTTCCCTCCACTGTATAGTGGCATATGACATTTCCATTTGCACACTTCCTCCCACACTAGCATCCCACTTCCTTGACAACAACATACCCCATTTTGTAGGGCAGTCAACAATAACCACATTCATAGTTAAAAACTTACCAGGGTAAGCTACCAATTGCACCACCAATCCTTTGACATACCCAATTCTTTGGTACTTCTCTTGAATCCATAACAGTGCACTTTCCAAAGGTTGTTGTTACTTTTATATCTAGCTCATTCATAACTTCAAGGGGCATCACATTACATGAAGCTCCTAAATCAAACATGTAGTTATGAACAAGTTTGTCTTTAATAATCAAAGTAGTGTAAAAGGGATCAACATCAAGTTGAGATTCAACAAGGGAGGTGCCTAAATATACTTCAAGGATTCCCCCAAATTTTCTAATTCTTGTGGCACTTCCAATTCTACAATTACAGGGGGAAGATCAACACTATTAACATCCTTTCCCATGGCCACTACCTCCTCCTTGAACCCCAAATACTTGAAATCTCTTTTTTTGTGCTCAAGGATTCTAAGAAACTCAACAACAGGTAAATTAAACTTGATCTGAATCAAAATTTGATTCATATTATAGGGGATATACTTGGGTAATGATTTATTAAGAGGTAGGGTAACTACCTTTTCCTATGGTATGAGATTCTTCATGGCTTATGAAGGTGCAAAGGCACTAGATTCATTGGTAATAACTAGACCTTTTTTGGCACATCTTTCTTGAGGGGACATTTTGGTATGTTGGTGAGGATGGGATTATTTGGCTTGGGGTGTGGCCTTCCCCTTTAACAAATATGTTTCTTAGATTATACTCCTTTTCTTAGGAAACCACTGCATTCATTAAAAGATGGATGTATTCCTTAGAAGTAATTCCTCCATCATATTTTTGAATCATTAATGTCCTTAAGTACTCAAAATCATGATTGGGAAACTCAAAATCTGAACCATATCAACATCCAAATTAGTAGTGGAAGGGACATAAATTACCCATTGTATGCACTCCCAAAAGCCTTCCACAGTCCTTGTCCTTAGAAACTTAGTGGAAGTGGATCCTTATTGTGAATTATTATTGTATTTCATCATACAAACATCACTATAGGTAGATTCGTAAAGTTATATTATTCGAGAGGAAATTGTAATTAGAATTCTACCTATGGTGATGTTTGTATGATGGAATGCAATAACAATTCACAACAAGGAGCCACTTCCACTAAGTTGCTAAGTACAAGGACTGTGGAAGGCTTCTGGGAGTGCATACAATGGGTAATTTATGTCCCTTCCACTACTAATTTGGATGTTGATATGGTTCAAGATTTTGAGTTTCCCAATCATGATTTTGAGTACTTAAGGACACTAATGATTCAAAAATATGATGGAGGAATTCCTTCTAAGGAAGACATACATCTTTTAATGAATGCAGTGGTTGCGTAAGAAAAGGAGTATAATCAAAGAAACATAGTTGTTAAAGGGGAAGGGCCACACCCCAAGCTTTATGAATCTTAATGATATATTAAAATTTTTGAAACTTGAGGCACTGGCATTTACCAAAATTTATGAATAATGTGGAGTCTCCACTAAGGTCTAGTACCTTAAACATGTAAATCATTGTAAACAACTTGCCAACTAAAACTTAATGATCAATCTCAAAAATGTTTGGAAAATTTTAGAATCCTATATTAATATTTACTCCTAGACAAGTCAAATTTAATGGAAATATTTCTTAGAATAGGAAAATATCAAGAAAATAACTTCTGATTAAGCCCATATTTTGAAATTTTCAAAAAGGATGATGTATAGATCATGTATTTACATCTAGACATACTCAATATGTTACCAGAGATCGACATATATTTGAATTTGCAAAAATGGTGCCATGAGGGTGTTGGTACCCAAATTAGTCCCACCTTGTAATCCAAGTAGCATCAACGAGCTAAGTAGGATGCTTAGAGAGATACAAACCAAGATTTGAGTCATTTTGTAGACAAGGATGGATCTAGAAATATATTTTTCACTTTGACTTAGGGAATATTGGATAACACCTCACTAAGGGTATGTATTTAGGTTCTCACTAAGGGTATGACCTACCCTGTTACTTTAGGTTCTTCCTATAACCAAGGTGAGAGGACCCATTTTGTAACATGTATTTGTGAAAGGAATGGATATAACAACAATATTTAGAATCTCTTTCCTAAGGAAATGGTAAAGTAACCTTAAGAAGACATGGTCAATACAAACATTATCTAACTCTCATGAGTTGTCACACTAGAAAATGTAGATGTCTTCTAAAGGAGGCTCAGGTTACTAAAGACAATGGTATTTCCAACTTGCTTTTACATATTTTGGATAAAGGATGGGAAAATCAACATATCTCCTTAGCATTTATGCATAAACAGAAGGCAAGCATGGGTAATTCAAGTGGATCAGATGGTTATTGGTTGTGGTTTTGATGTATGGATGGGAAGTTAAGTAGGATAAAGTTGATTATACAAAATACTTAAATGAACCTTAACAAATGTTGTAAACCATTGTTCTTGATGCAAAATACAGATCACACAATCTAAAGCATTTATTCAACTAGAAAGTTTGTATTCATGGAGGCCCAAGAACACAAGATTTCACACAAAATTTGAGAACCTAAACATAAAAGCTCATGATAAATTCTCAATAAAATACTAATAATTTCTGATCAAATACGTTCCAGATACCCTCAATAACTAACAAAGATCTTAAATCAGATAGATACAACTTGAATTTAAAATATTTACCACAACATGAAGGAAATCTCCATCAATAATGCAATTGTAGTTTCCAAATTGTCACTATTTAAGCTAAGGCTTTGTGTAATTTAGAGAAATCAATAGTATAAGATTGCAATAGAAATGCAGATAATTGATTCAAATCAACACATCTTGAAAAAAACAAAATTGCTCATGAGAATACACACAAATTTATTCAAGAAACTACAACACTTTGACAAGGGGACACAACACCTATGACCTTAGTGTCTACTAATGACTATACAGTGCAATCATCTTGGAAAGAAGGTTTGGGAATGGATGAAAAACTCAGGTATCTCAGATCGGTTTGGATTAAGGTAGTACAACTTGGTCTTCTCCTTTTCTCTCTAAAAACTTAGAAAAATTAACCACCCTTTTCAAGCGAGAACATTCTCGTCACCTTTATAAAATTTCTCTCATCTCATTTTTCTCATTTTCCCCCCAAAAGTATGAATCTTCAAAAGAATATTCCCCTTTATAGTACACAATTTGATCCATCATTTATTCCTTTTGAAAATATTTTATTTTCACGTTGCTAGGTGGAGGAATTGCGATTGATTCAATTTCTTTCACTCTCTAAGAATGACTTGGATGCCACGTTGTTTTGTCTACTTTTATATTTGGAAAAATAGGTAAGAACTTTATGGAAATTCCTTGAACACTTCAAATATTTATGATGTGACCATTATCAACCTCTAGTTTTCAAACATCAACTTTGAAATATGCACAATGATCACCAGATCCCCTTATTTAAGTAGTCCTTCATGTGTAAATTTTTCTCATAGTTAAGTGATTTTTCTTTTAGATAATATCCAATCACTTCACCTTCACTTCCTTCATGTGGGATGAGTAGGAAATATTAATTCATTTAATGGTGGTGATCCTGTTTGGTTCAGCTCATCTGCACCATTTTTACTATAAATTCAACTCCATTTCTTCATTGGTGTGCATCCCTTTTCCATTTTTAGACTTGAAAAGTTACTTCGAAGCTCTTTGTTGGTGCAATGGCAAAGGTAGTTGTAGCAACTAGCCTAAAGGAAATATCATCGAATATTTGAATCAAATATTTGACTTAACAGGCCTAGATGAAGCATTTTCTAGGGCTTTATTCAAAGTTACAGACCTTGGGGATAGAAAAGGGACCTTAACATATCGAGAGTTTTGGCTTTCCCTCATTTTGAGATTGATCAAAATCAATCCTATTTTCTCTCCTTCCAATCAATGTATTATCATCTCTTTCGATGGAAGCACCAGAAAACTCTAGAAGAATTGAAGAAATTATAAATTAAAAGGAAGCTTGTCATGATAAGAATGACTAAATATGAGTCTCCCTTCATGTGCAATGAGGAATTTTTGTTGAAATAGGTTCCCCAGGGAATCCTACGTGCTTTATGACAAGACTTCAATTAACATTTTTCCTTCCATTTCTCACAAAGTAGAGGAATTGGAGCAATGAATAACCTTTTTGGAAAAAGGTCTAACAAGACCTATACCACCTCACCAACCTGCAATGCTAACACCATCAGAAAGAAAGGAAAAGGGTGAAAAAATATCTCATCACCCAATCATTATTTTGGAAAATGAAGAAGAAAATCATTCATCTCTTCAATGTTTTAAAGCATCACTTTCTACCACCAAGAAGTACACGGTAAGTCTACTCTCCAACCTTCCATTTGTCTAGTGTAGCGGGATCCTTTGATGGAGAAAAAATTATCAGGACCTTTTCTCATTCCTCTACCAAGAGAGCATCCACCTTTCACGAGGAGGCACAAGGGTGAGCCTAGTTCTAAATATCTTGCTCCACCAGGTCCAAGGGTCATAGTGCTTTCTCTTCCAACCACTCCAAATGATCCTCTTTAGTCTACTCCCATTCATTCCACTTCTTACAAGGAAAAATGGAAAAAATGTTTCCTACAGGTGGTTTAGACCTTTTGGATTGGGTATCTTCTTATCAGAAGAAGATAGAGCTAAGGGATATTATGGATGGTCCTAGAATGACTGTTGAATCATTGATGGATATGGGGATGTCTCATAATTTTGTTGGGTTAGTCCTATTTTCTCAAACATCTCTGTCTTAGAAGAGTTCATACCGAGTAAAAACAAGATGTTAAGTAAATTCCCTCCATTTGGAGAAGATCTCAAAGTAGAAATAGAGGATGACTGAATGTTTTTCTTCTCTTAGTTTCCTTTTTTGATGTAATACTTGAATATGTATGTATATTTCATGGGCAAGGGCCCCTATAGATCCCCTTTTTTTTTTCAAAAATATAATACACCTCAAATTGTTACAATAAAATCACATGCTTCATAATAAGTTTACAATTTAATCAAAATGAAATAGAAATTCACTTTTTTCAATACAACATATTCAAAATCTAACTACTCAAAGTATATCTAAAATAGTTTGGAAAATAAGAGTATCAAATGGAAAGAAAATACAATATCAAGAAGACTTGGCTTTATCATCTTCAATAGCCTTGGCTTCCATGACAGCCTTGGCTTCTTCAACAGTTAACATGGTAACATCATCTTCTTCATTTTCTTCTTGAAATTGTCTTTCCATGTAAGCATCATACCTCTAGAATAGCTATTGCAATTCTTCTTTATCTGGGCCCTTGTGATTTTGGAAGATTATAGTTTCCCTGCTAATTATTGTCATACATTTCTCCATCATGTATTTGATCTCTCTTGATTTAACTGTTAGGTTCTCAATTATGTTTTCCATAGTCATTAATATTTTGATAACCTCATATGAATAATTCTCATCATGAATATTATTTTCAAAATATTGTATCGGAAATCCATCTCCAAATCACAATAAATTTTTCTATTCTTTTTAGACACCAATTCCTCCACTTTCATATTCAGGGTGTCAATGCCTCTTTCAATCCATTTCTGTTCTTCCTCCATACTTTCCCTAACATCATTTAGTACATCCATTCTAATTTTTAACCAATATTCCAAGATGAATTAGGTTCCTAGTTTATCAGCTGGTAATATTCCTTCCTTTTCAATTATCTCCCCACTGATTTGGATGATGATATCTAATTTTGGGAAGATGATGATATCTAATTTGGGAAGAATTCCTTCAATATAGAAGGATTCATTATTGCATTCTTCAATCATGTCTTTGATAATGTTGAGATGAGAAGTGAATTCCTTATACCTTTTCTTCACCTTTTCAAAGACTTTCCTTCCCTTCTTAGACAAGTTATCCACCCAAATGTCAACAAATTTAACCTTTTTGGTAGCCTTTTCTATGTTGTTTATTATTTTAGGAGTAATAGTAAGATCTCCTTGATCTTCTTCTAATGAAACTACCAATTTCTGCAATTATGAAGTTAAATTTTTCACCTGCTATTTTATATACCTTTTAATTATTTTATCCTCATCTACCCTTTCAAAAGTCCTTTTACTAGTTGATACAACATCCTTCTTAAGATTTCTTCTTGTTGGCCTTCCCAATTGGATCTAATGAAATCTATGGTTACTTGATTGTTAACTTATCCTTTGGGATATCAGGATGAGGAGTAGCAATTTCTAAGGTTTTAGACCCATTTTTATCAAAGTTTGATCTTTTCATAATCTTACCTTTCTTAGAAGATTTCACAGGTTTTTGGAAGTCAATATTAGAGAGACCCAAAGCCTTTGTTGGGATAATATCTTTTCCTTTTCCTTGTTCCTTTCCTTTTCCTAGATAATTCCCCCTAACCATCATGTCATGGGGTCATCATCATCTTCTATCTCCAAAGGAGAAAAACATATGGTTTGAAGGAATGGCACCATTGTTGTTGATACATCTTGAACTGTGAGTGTTCCTACAATTGGTGCCTTCACACTTGTTTCTCAACTTGTACTTTCTGCTACTCTTGATTGTTTCTCATTCTGCTCTTGGGCCTGAGTTTATTGAACCTCTTGCTCTTTATTATCAGGTGCATATTGTTCACCCAAGTCTTTATCTTTTTCTGAAATAGTAGGTGTACTTGTACCTTCTTTCACACTTTTAAAAGGAGTGGAGGTCATGCTTGTATCTTGTGATAAAGTCTCTACCTTAGCAGATTCCACATTTTCTTTCCTTTCAGGCTCCCTTGGTGGAATGATATCTTTCATAACTATTTCCTTTAGGATCTCTTTTTCCTCACCTGTCATTTCTCCCTGCTCCTTATATTTCATGGGGAACTCTTGGGTAGAAGTATTTGTTTGGGCCTCAGTCTCAATCCTTCCTTGTTTTGTGTCATCCTTTTCTTGTACCTTAATTGGTTGAGCTTGGGTACTTGAATCTTGACTTACATATTTATTTTCCACTAGTGTATCTTATATAACAACATTTTCAACTTGTACACCTTAGGTGGTGGTGACTTCAATATTTTTTGTCAATTACAATAGTAACCAGGGACTCTTCCATTTTCCAATATTCCCTCTTTACTTGTGCATTGTGGTCCTGCAACAATGGTAACTCCCAAAGCACTAACATTGCTTTCATATCCATTTGAACATCCTTTTTCTACTCTATAAAAGGAACTGTATCCAAAATTTGAGTTTCTTGAGATTGGGTCTCCATCTCTACATTTGGAATTTTCTCAGTATCAGTCATATGGATTTCTTTAGATGACATTCTCATAGTTTCATCTCTACCTTCATCAACCTCA
The DNA here is from genome assembly GCA_018340775.1 of Taxus wallichiana var. yunnanensis. Taxonomy (NCBI): domain Eukaryota; kingdom Viridiplantae; phylum Streptophyta; class Pinopsida; order Cupressales; family Taxaceae; genus Taxus; species Taxus wallichiana. The sequence continues at coordinate 127,769,474 of CM031239.1, forward strand.
AAGTAGGGGCTTTTCCTAAGCTCTTTTATATCAATACCAACTATTTCAACTTATTTCAATAGTTTCCCATGTTATAATCCTTTGTTAACATCACCTCTCTTATCATGCTACTCCACACTTTGCTCTTCTTGATCATGGTTTGCCCCCTTAATATCTAACTCACTTAGTACATTGGCTTCCTTGATAATCTCTTTCACCACCCCTATAGGAAATGTAGATGGTGTAGGAAGGATCATTGGTGTTGAGATATATTCTTTAGTACCTTCATAAACCACTTGATGGTGTGGTTTGAATAACTGGGGAATAACATCCCTCTGTGGAGTTCCAACAAGACTAGGTTTACTGATTACTTTTGATTCACCCATCTTTTTTTTCTTTACATTTGGGCCACCTTCTTCAACATTATTTTCTAGAGGGATGGTTTCTCTAGGCCTTTTTAATGATATTTCATAATGTTTGGACTCTGGTACTTCCTTTTCCTCATAACCTTGACCTATGAGGGGTGGGTTAATAATGGATAAAGATCCTTTCATTCTCGGAGGATGGCTATAAGTTTGAGGAAATTATGTTACATGAGATTTTGATTTACTTGAACTGGATCCTTTTGTTTGCAAAGGTATTTCAAGTGTAATTGGCATATTTATTATGGTTTGTAGGAGTATACCTTCTACCTTTTGAATCAAGTATAGTCCTAAATGTCCTAGTTTTACTTGTAGCTGATATACATGCATCAATTGTCTCTATGGTGGGATTATTACTTGGCATTTGTGGAGGTGCACCATTCAATAGATCCATATTTTCGCTCCTCTAATAAATAAGGGATATCCTCTTTCAAAGAATCTAATATTATGAATTAATTTAATACATTAGTATTCTGGAGGGATAAATCGATGCCCTTTATTACCAACCAAGTAAATGTATGTATCATAAAATGGACAATCCTTCTATGGGGATCATCTTCCTATTTTTCCTTCTAATTGAGTGGAGAAAATGGCTTCGAATCAAGATTTTGTTCAAGATACACTTGGCTCACAATGTTTTTATCATTCTCAATCCCTTGAGGAATAAAAAAATTTATAGTCAATGATTTTCCTCAGGGTCATTCTTGAAAAATCTTTTTCTAACCTCTTCATCATCTCTATAATTCATCCAAAAAATTCAAATTGAGGTTCATGCTCACCAAAAGTTACAAGCCATCTATTGTCAAAATTTGGCCTTGGAACAAACATATCCATCTTGAATTTATTCATCTCTTCACCCATCAATTTTTATTTTTGATGGATGAACATGTGTATCTTTAAATGGTGATGGGGAACTTGATGTTGGTCTTATATTTCTTGGAAATATTCCCATGTATAGGCACCACCTACCTAGCAAGCTCCATTAACACTCGTTTATCATCAGGATACCTTGGCATCTTGCATGGTTTCTCCTCAAACCCACTTATTCTGAAGTAAGTGAAATATTTTTACTGAATTGAGAGGTATCCATAATCTAAAATCACGGCGTGATTTATAGTTGATAGTTTGTATTGTTATGATTTAGGGTCAAATAAACTTACTAGGGGAGTGATGAACTTATCATGTACAACCCTCACATTCCCTTTCTAATTATCAATCCTTAGTTGTGGGAATAATTTTGTGAGTTTTGGGAATTATTTGAAACATGCAAAGTGTTATATATGAAGTATGTCATCATTGAAAATTTAAGATCTTTTGTATCCCCTTCCCTAAATTTAGCAGTAATGTTAGCATTTGAGAATGAATGGAAGCTAAAATGAGACTTCCCTAGTTAAATTTTCCTTCTTTTCCAGAATTACTCTAATGATAGGGTACATCCATTCTTTTAGCTTGTTGGATCCCTCAAGCCCTCCCATTCTACTCAATAATACAATTAGATCTTCCACTTCCTCAATAAACATGGACCGAACAAGGTTCTTGGGGATCCTTTTTATGGATGCCTTCCTTTCAATTAACCACTTTGGGAATTTAATACCTCAACATATTCATCCTTCCTATTTCAATAATCTTCTCCCATAGATTCCATAGTCTCCATAATAGGCCCATCAATCTCAGGAAGTCCCAATATTTTATTGAATATCTCAAGAGAGAAATTAACCACACATTTTCCACTTCCATCCAACACATGTAACCTCTCAGGGTTGTAATTAAGAGCACACCACCATACCAGTTTAGGTGCATGGATGGTGGGTGGGATGGTAGCCACTAGAGCAATGTGGCTTGTGTTGATAGCTTTCATTTGTTTGCTACGATTCTCACTACGAAGCCTTATTAGAAAATATTCTAAATCCGCATCAAGAAAATTTGTGTCTTTAATGTTTTCTAAGTTACTCGTGATAGCAGAGGATATAGAAAAACTTGATTCACGAGTCTTCATATTGATTTTTAATGTATCTCCCCAAATTATGGTGGAACTTGTGAAAAAATCAACCCAGGTTCAGGAAGATAAGGTAACTTACCAATTTTTCAAGCTTGACTGTGTAATTCCTCTTCCCATGATTGTTGTCTAAAATCCGTGATCAATTTTCACCATTTTCAACCATTTTTCTATCCTTTGTCATTCAATCTTCTCTCGCTTCTTAAATTATCAATCCTCTATCTCCCAATCAATGATTCTTAGCTGGTTTCACCTCATTCCTTTGTGAATTCTAATGGCTAGGGCACCCAAATCTTTATTACAATAGTAAAAAGATATCGAAGTGTTTGAATGATTCAAAAATTTGGCTTTAATTCATGTAAAAGTGCATTAATGGCGGTATCCATAAATACATTACATCTTAGTATTCCATCCTATTTTTTCATTTGAATGTGGACCATCCATGTGGATCAGTTTGATGCCTCATGGGCTCAAGGAGTGGTTTTACACTTTTGCACTATCTTTTAAACGTATACAAGTTTACATGTTTGACTCAAGTATGTGCTTTTGAATTTCATTGAGATCATGACAGTGTTTTAAATCCCAAAGGTAATGGAGTTGTGGGAATCTTTTGCATATCAACCCAACCTCTCTCATGAGTGTAAGATTGCATTGTTGACCCGAACATCCACCTGTTGACTTTATTTGTGAAATTGACATGTGTCCTCCATCGGGATTTGGGGGCACATCTACATTTTGCATTATTGTATGCCTTTGGTACAAAAATACACCATCGAGTCTAATTTCTCGATCCAATCATTTTCATACATGTCACCCTTTCAGGAGTGAGGTCAACCTTTCCTTTTGTAATATTGACCCAAATATTTGAAAGAATATTCCTCAGACTTTGGGAGCAGATTTGCAAACTATATTTGTAATATGTAAATACTATGCTTGTTTGCAAGAGAAATCCACTACAACATAGCCAATGGTGTTGTGCCACGTATCATCAGAGTTTGGAAAAGTTTTTGCAGTTTACAATTTGCACTGGGAACAACAAGGACAACATTCGAGGGGATAAAGCATGGTTTTACACAGTTTTTTCGACCTATTTCATAGGGATTCTTCAGTAACAACACATTTTCACAATCCTTAACCATAAAAGAGGATTCTCACAACATAGAGATAGGATTTAACATGTTTTAACAGGATTTTTCCCTTCGACATACGTATTTTTAAACTCAGAAAATCAGACACAATATTTTTGAAGGAAATTTCCAAAACACAAGTGTGAGATCAAATCGAGCACTAACAGAGAGACCTTGTTTAAGGAGAAAAAGAAATGGTTAAGGAATTCATTCACCGATTCAAGAATATAACTAGGAATTTGGAAGAACCTCTCATAGATAAGGAACGTATCGAATGTTTCATGTTAGGACTTCTCCCTTATATCAGAGCAACACTAGATGGAAAATATTTCAACAATCTCTCGAGTCGATAGAGATGACTATAATATTAGAGGCTCAACCATGGCGTAGAGAAGGAGAGACATCATTAAAAACAAAATTGGAGAGAGTATAATTGGAACTAGCCAAGCTAAAACTCCAACAAGAAATTCAAAAAAATGAATACCTTAGGAAAAAATCACCACCAAGGAGTAGCAGTAGACCAAAAATTTGGTGTATAGTGTGTTGTGTAGAAGGGAACAGAGAACATATTGACCTTACTTAGAAAATGCAAAGAGGGTTACAGTTTTTAGACAAAACTCATCAAAAAAATCATCCTCCAAAGACTCATAGCCCTTTCAGAAAGAACTTGGTGTAGAATTTGTAGGTTATGGGATCAACACACTCAAGATACTTTCCTGTTACTAGAGGTATACCCACCCACCAATCATTTAATGTACTTTGCATAGCTTTTCAATCCTACAATCATTACCACAATCGCTGCCCCTCATTAGAAGCATTGGAAGACTTGAAGGAGTATAACACCCACAAGGATATGACTGTAAGATAAAACACAACACAAAACCCTCCTCCATAATAATATCAACCAAGACACACACTTAACCCTCCAAATTCACAACCAGAAATCACTAGCCCTCAATATCCAAATCAGCAAGGTGGTAAACCACAATTCGAGGAGGCTATCGAGGGAATAACTATAATTCAAATTATAGTTGCACCGCATTTTAACCACCATTCATTTTTGAATTCTGATCTCCCTGGTGCTAGCTCTGATGTCAGACCCTCCTGGTCTGAATCGGGAGTACTATCCTACTAACTCTGGAGGCATGTCTCCCTGGCCTCCCCCAAGGCTTGGAAGAAAATTGTGGAGGGGTCCTCCTCTACATCCCCCTCGAGAAGTTGATGCCCATGCTTTCTGATGGGGCCCTCTCCCTCCACATCCCTTCTCACATCATGAAGGTTGCTACTGACTCCAGATTCTGTCCCTTATTGGAAAACTAATGGGTCTCAGACCCCTCTCGAAGACATTAAAAAATGGGCCCGGCTAAAATGGAACCCTTGTGGTGCATTGGAAATAGCTCAGTAATGCCAAAGCTTTTTCCTCTTCTCCTTCAACATGAAAGAGGATTTTTCTCGAGCTCTTCTAGGTGGTCCATGGTTCTTTGGTAGAAGAGGTTTCTATATCAGGAAATGGTCTCCTGGATTCAACCCGCTTACCAAAACAATGACACAGGCTCCAATCTGGGTTCATCTTCCAGGCCTTCCTCTGGAGCTATGGCACCCTGTGGTTATTGAAGGTATTTCTCTTTCTATGGGTTCATTAATCGCAATAGACCAGGCCACTAAGGCCAAGACTAGATTCATCCATGCTCATTTTTGTGTTAACACTGATGTAAGTAGCCCTCTCCCGAAATTGATTGATCTCCTGTCGATTTTGGAACCTGGTCTCAAAGCATTGAATATGAATATATCCCACAAGCATGTTCAATCTGTAAAAGCATAGGCCACAGAGCCTCTAGATGTCCCACCAAGCCTCAGCCTAAACCCAAAACCTTGGCTACCTATCCCAAAAAGAATAGAAAATTTATCCCTAAGATCATTCCTGGAGAGACCCCGGTCATCCCAACTTCCAACCCCTTTTCCCTCCTAGAAGAAGGAGAGATCTCTACCGACTCCATCTTGGCCCCCTCTCAATCCCTCCCCTCCCCTTTCCTTGGCCTTTGTTCCTAAGAAGATATCCTTGGCTTCCCCTTGAACCAACCCCCTAGTGCCCCCTTTCGGTCACCGCTTTAGCCCCTCCCTCTCCTCCTTCTCACTCTCCTCATTCAAAATCCTCCTCTCCCTTCCCCCCTCCCTAAGTTCGGCATGGAGCTTCCCCTTACTAACCCCTCTTTCATCGGTTCTCCCTTCCTTCTCCCCTCTCGATTCCTGCTCTCCCCATCCACTCAATCCTCTTATGATAGTTTGAATGCCTGTACGACCCGAATAGTTGTAGGAAACCTGATACTAGCTCTGAGAAAGTGTTTAGGCGTATCCTAGGTAATGTTAAGCTGCAGCAAGAATCAGCCTTGAATGTGGCCCAAGGAACACAGAGCACCATCCCCATGGTTGTGGGGAAAAAATCTAAATCCAAGAAATGAAGGTGATCTCTTGGAACATTAGAGGGCTGAAATCTCTACAAAAATAGATAGTCCTCAAGGATATGAAATTTAAACACTCTCCTAACATTATCATGCTTCAGGAAACCAAACTCAAAAAGGATGACCATCTCTTGAAAATTTGGCCAGCGCTTCTTTTGCTTCTCAGCTTGCAATGGGTAATTTGGGAGGCCTATGCACTCTCTAGGACCCCAAACAATTCAAAGGTGACTGCCTTCTATAGCACCCCAATTTTCTATGCACACTCTTCCAGGAAGTGGATTCTAATGCTTCCTAGATTGCAATCAATGTTTACACCCCAAACCTGGAAGCTCAAAGCATGAAAGACTCTGGCAGGACATCTCTAATTTCATAAAGAATTGTGGAAATCTCCCGGTGCTCATTATGGGAGATTTCAATTGTACTCTATACCCCTCGAAAAACAAGGAGGAGCCCCACCTAACCCCAACAACATGGAAGCTTTGGCTGACTTTATAAGGGGAGACTCTTCTTGACATGGACCTTCATGGTACATCCTTCACTTGGTCAAATCGCAGAGTTGGTAGAAATCACATACAAAGCAGACTGGACAGAGCTTTAGGATCCTTGGACTGGATCTCACTTTACCCTGATTTCTTTCTCAGCTCCTTACCCCGTGTAGCTTTGGACCACAACCCTTTAATCCTCTGTGCCAATAATAAGTTGAACATAAAAAATCCTCCCTTCAGATTCAAGCTTGCTTGGCTAGAAAATAATCAACTAGACCCTCTCATCAAGAGCTGGTGGGATATCAAAGTTTAGGGATCCGAAATGTTTAAATTCTCCAGCAAACTTAAGGAAATAAAAAATAGCTCAAGATCTAGAAGAACACGGTGTTCGAAACATCAAAAATCATAAGCAAAGGCTGACACAGGAAATTGCTGACATTTCTGCTCTGATGGAGGTTGAAGGAAGAACAGAACAACTCCATAATCAAGAAAGACACATTCTCAGTGACTTCCACAATACCCTAAGGGAAGAAGAGACCTATTGGAAGCAGAGATCACGGGTGCTCTGGTTAGAGAAGGGAGACCGCAACACCAAGTTCTTCCACATTACTACCTCTAAGCACAAAAGTAGGGACAAAATCAAGGAATTACTTACTTTGGCAGGTAACACCTTAACCTCTGACATTGAGATTTCTAATGAATTAGTCTCCTTTTATTCTAATCTCCTTCAGGAAGAGGACCCTCCCAACGAGCAAGCTATGTCCAAGATGCTCCATCACATTCCTAAATTAATCTCGGAGGACATGAATGGAAACTTAACGAAACCCTTCTCTATGGAGGAAATTCATAAAGCGATTTTCACTATGAAAGGGGACAAGGCTCCTTGCCTCGACATCTTTCCTACTACCTTTTTCAAATCTTCTGGGAAATCATCAAGAAATATCTTTACAAGGCAGTTATGGAATTCTAGTCCAGCAACAACCTTCTGAAAGAATGGAACACCACCTTCATAGCTCTTTCCCCCAAAGCTCTTGGTTCCAAATTGGTTTCCAACTTCAGCCAATCAGCCTCTGCAACACCTCCTACAAAATCATAACCAAAATGTTAGCAGCCCATCTTAAGCCTCTGATGAATAACCTCATCACGTCGAATCAAAATGGTTTCATCAGTGGGTGCCTTATTCAAGGGGGTATCATCACTATTCATGAAGCCATCCACTCTTGCCCATCACTCAAAGTCTATAGGGATGATCCTCAAATTAGACATGCAAAAAGCATTCGACAGAGTTAGCTGGACTTTTTTGATCCGAGTTCTAAAAAGTTACGGGTTTGACAATAGATGGTGTAACTAGATTTTGTCTTGCATTGCGACCCCTTGCTTCTTGATTCTCATCAATGGTATCCCGATAGGATTTTTCAAAAGTAGTAGAGGCATTCGTCGGGGGATCCTCTATCTCCATTCCTATTCCTGTTAATGGTAGACTCCCTCAGCAGAGCTCTTGAGGCGGCCAAAAGTCATTCGGTCATTTCTGGCATCAAAATCACTTCCATCTCCCCTCGCCACTCATAGCCAATTTGCAGATGACACCCTACTTTTGAGTGTTGCTTCGGTGGTTGAAGCTCATGCCCTAAAATAAATTTTAGAAGACTATCAACATGCCTCTCAACAATTAATCAACTTCAACAAAAGCAATATCTCCTTCCTAAACACTACGGCTCAAACTCAAAGAAGGATTGCTGACATATTTGGTTGTAAAATTGTGGACTTTCCCTCCACCTATCTTGGCATCCCCCTATTCAAAGGAAAACAAACCAAGAATTTATGGAATCCTATCATTGAGAGATACCAAAAAAATTGGCTGCTTGGAAAGGTGCCATTCTTAGTCAGGATGGAAAACTTCAATTAATCCACGATACTACTGTAGAGTCTACCTATCTACTTCATGTATCTTCTTAAAATTCCTACCTTAGTGATCATTGTTGTTGAGGGAATCCAAAAAAAAATTGGACAGGGTTAAGGCCAAAAAACGGATTCACCTGGTCTCTTGGAATGAAGTCTATAAACTGACCAATCTGGGCGGGCTTGGTATAAGATAGATTGTTGATATGAATGTTGCTCTATTGGCTAAAATTGGTGGGAAGTTACTCAAGGTAATTCGCACTGGGCTTAGCTACTAAGATCTAAATACCTGATGCATGATGAATACTTCCTTCTCTCATCCCCTCCCCATGGTTTGGCCATCTAGAACTTGGTTACTAGCTCTCTTCCTCTTCTCTGTTCGGGACCAAGTGGAGATTGGGAAATGGTAGATCTATTGACTTCTGGTCGGATTGGTGGATTGGGGATAAACCTCTGAGTCTCAACTCTATTTGGGAACCTCATCAATAGGCATGGCAGGAAAGTGTCTGGTTACTAAAATATTCAGAACTCTATCCCCTCTTGGCATATTCCGGATTGGATGGGCATCAGTGAACTTCAGAGTCAGCTTTTGATTCAGTTGAGATCTTCCCTTTCCTCCCTCTATATTCCATTCTCCTCCCCACTGATGAATGTATCTAGCCCCCTTTCCCCCTCTGGTGCCTTCACTATCAAAGCTACCTATTACACTAAGCCCTAGACCACTTTGTTGGCCCTCCCTCTTTAAAATTTGGCCCAAAGAGTCTATTCCCAAAATTGGCTTCTTTGCCTAGCTCTCCTTCAAGAACACTTTCCTCTCGGGTGAGAACTTAAAGAGGAGAGGCTTCTCGCTTCCCACTCGATGTGTTCTTTGTTGGAAAGCCTTGGAATCCTCCTCTCATCTCCTTCTTCACTGCCCCTTTGCCCAAGTTGTCTGGAGTGGGATTTTGTCATGTTTTAGAGTTGTCTGGACCTTCCCAAGTTCTATTCATGACACCCTCTTACAATGGTACTCCCCCTTCACTCACCTGGCCCTCTCCCTAGCTTGGAAACTCATACTCCCACACAGCCTTTGGGGTATCTGGAAAGAGAGGAATAAGAGAATCTTCAAAGATCAATGTTGGGATCCGGAGAGGGTGGCCAGTCATATAGCTATTCTCTTCCGGATAATCTCAATAGCTGCTTATGGAAAAAATATCAGCAAGAAAATTCAGCTATGCAATCACAAGGACTGGTGTCAGCAGATGATGATCCTTCCCATAGCCAAATCCTCTTCCCAGGCTCGTTCGATGTTAAGTGGCTCCCTCCTCCTCTGGGTTGGTTGAAACTTAATACGAATGGTGCTTCTAAGGGTAACCCTGGAAATTGGGGGGTGATCCTCCAAAATTTAGATGGTTCCCCTAAAGCTGCTATTGCAGTCAATTTTAACCTGGGTACCAATCACCATGTTGAAGCCTTAGCAATCTTAAAAGGGCTGGAGATGAGTCTTAAACTTGGCAATGATCCCCTAATAGTGGAAAGTGACTCTCTCAATATTATAACTCTCCTCAACTCGGATGACCCAGGTCAATGGACTATTAAAAACATTATTGTTGACATCCTGGATCCTTCAAAGAAATTTTCAGCAACTCAAGTTTCAACACACTCTTAGGGAAGGAAACAAGGCGGCGGATTGTTTGGCTAACATTGGTGTCCTCCTTGACTCTCAGCAAACTTGGTTAGAGAATTTCCCTACCAATCTCCTTCAAATTACCCATAATGATTGCTCACTATCTAGCTAACGCATGGGGATGGGAGTCTGATTCCTATGTCAGCAATTACGGAAAAAGGCACTCCATTCTCACTTTTGATGGTGGTAATGATTTCCATATTAATTTGAAGTATTGCTCCATGGAGCAAAGCACGTGTGACGAGTATTACTGCACTCGTGTGGATCTAGGTCCGGGATTCACCATTCGCATCATAATTACTCCCATCTCAGAAGGACGGATGACGTGGAAGGCTCCTACAGTTATGGTGAGCTTATTAAATTCAAGTTGCATATTGTCACCTTGAACCACATCCATGATTTTCTAAAAATGGGAGGGCAGCTCAAGTGCATTGAACCCACTTCATGCATAGGTTTGTAAGAGGACCAAGAGGTTTAGAGTGTCCTTAGCAACAATGGAATCATGAATTTCCTCAAAAGGATGTCAAGTTACTCGGTGCTGGTTTCGTATGGTGCTCTGGCCACCTGGTCACATGACAAAGTTCATATAGGAAACACCTACTTCACTATCTCCACAAATGCCATCGCTTCTGTCACTGGCCTTCCTTCCTCAAGGGTAGTATATTTCAAGAAGCCTTTGTAGATAGAGCTCCAAGACTTCATTGCCAAAGGGGAGAAGCCAACAAAGTACCTCTCGGGCTATATATGGGAATCCCTCCTTCCTCCCTGGGATAGAGTCGCTAAGGTGATCATGAGGTACTTCACCATTGATGGCCATTACAGGTTAGTCTATGGTCCCCATTTCTTCATCCTCTCACACTTACAGTGGGGGAAAAAGATCAACCTGGCTGCTTTCCTTTTCCAATCACTTGAGCATTCCATCAACCTAGCTAGGGAGGGTGAAGGGCCCATTCTACATCAGGGCCTCCTCTACCTCCTATTCAAATTTGCCACTTCCCTGCTAAATTGAGTCTTTTTCCTCCCAAGCACAGTCAGCCCCATTGTATACCCACCTCCTCCCCCATTCCATCCCTCACTTCCCACCCCTCCTCCAGTCATCACCGCCACCGAAAAATCTCCTCTTACTCTGACTCCGATGTCAAAATCCTAGCGGGTTTTGTTCCCCCGCCTCCCTTATTCATCCATCCTCCCCCCGATTCTCCCAGAATTTTTCTTTGCTCCCGTGGCTTTGGTGGTGCTCATTTCTTCCTCTCGAGCCTCCAACTTTCAGCTCCACATCTAAGACATCCTGCTAGGGCTTACTCAACAGTATCCCGATTCTCCTAATTTTTCCCCAATTGGCCTGGAGGTGGAGCTCAAGGAGGAGGGTCTTAACTTCCAGCTGGATGTCGGTAACACTATCATGGAGGATCGTGACACCAACCCCCAAGATGCTCAAATGGATGTTTCCCCAAACTAGATTGACTCTATTTTTGGCAACATTGAGAAGGCCAACACTGATTCTACTGATGACACCAAGAACCAGCCAGAAGGCCAACATGTGGAGCTGGTGACTTCCATCCTGGCCAAGCTGAAATGCTCTTTCTCGAGTTCTCAAAGCTTGGGAGAACTTCACCAAAAACACCAAGAAGGCCATTACCAAAGATTACACCAAGTTTGTTAATGCTTGTGGACCAGCTTGCTGATGAATCGGGGTCTATCTAGGCCAAGAATACTATAATTGAGCTTAAGAAGCTCATCTGATGTTGTTTTTCTGCTTCGGGCTTTGCTCTTTTACCTATTTTTTGGAAATTTTCCCAGGTTTTTTCTCTCTATGTAAGCGTGAAAGTTTAATCTAGCTGTTGGGCTCTTTGTATAAGGTTGTGGGACCTTCTAAAACCCTCATTTTACCCTCTTTCCAAAAAAAAACTATAATTCTAATTATCAAGGATACAATTATGGAGGATACCACGGAGGTTACAGAGGAGGCTATAAAGGATGGTACATAGGAGGTTATAGAGTATGATATAGGGGTGGTTATGATAATTATAAAGGAGGAAGAGGATACTCGGGGTATCATGTGATGAGACCAAAATATGTCTCATTATATCACCGAATAACACTCTTATTCTCTCTCTTAAAATAAAGCTTTCAAGTGAATTTAGATGTAGTTTTAATAATGGATAGCATATTTAAGGTAGAATATAGGATTTATCTTATCATCTCTTTAGAAATCTATTTGCAATCTAATTATTTTTATTTCTTGATATTTATTTTAAATTTGGAATGCAATAGTGTGTATAAAATAGGTCATAAGCAACTGTACTCCAAGTTCATAGATTGTAGCTACCAAAAGTCTTCACACTAAATAAATGCCTAGCTACGGAAATTCTTCACACACAAATGCCTATGGAAATGCTCAACTATGGAAATTCTTCATGCAGCTATAGAAACGCCCAACTAGTGAAAGTATTTTCATTTGTTCCAAAATAATTTAAAGGAGCACCAAACTATTCAGTTTACTCTTTTCTTCCACATCATCAACCAAGAATATAGGTCCAAACATGTGGCAATCTAAAGTCATGAATACATGTGGCATTCCAAGAAGAATTCAAAGTCATGGACTTAGCACTCCTCTTTTTCTCTCCATGTTTCAAGGATGAACAAATGGTGGAATAGTATTAGGAATGTTGAATAAGTACTCTCCCACTTTGTGTTCCTAGATTAAAGGGATGAGTTGTAGAAATATTCTCCATGATAAGTGGGTTGTTGTAGTCAAGTTTGTTTAGTATTTATTTCTTTGAATAAATCCGCCCAAGAATAGGTAGTTAGTTCTTGGAGTGTGGACCAAGTAAACTAGGAGTAATGTCTATAAATACCTCTTCCATATATTTGGAAAAGGGGGCATATTTTGTAAATTAGTTTTGAATCAATACAAGTGCAGTTTTAAAAGTTAATTGTAGTTTCTCCAAATCCAAAGGGAAGAGAATGGCCAAAAGTCGCTCTTCCCCAAGGAGGAGGATTTTTCTGTTATTTCTTAGCATAGTTTATTTACTGTAGATTTATTTCAGTAGTTTAGTTGTTGTGTGTTTCTTTTTCATGCATGTTTAATTTTTGTATGTTTTCTTAGGAAGAAGTATTGTTGAATAAGATTTTCCTTTCTCCTTTTGCATACAACTTTAGACACTGCCTTGGTTATAATGACACCAACTTGTCTATGAGTTGGTTAAATGACTGGTAATACAACGACCCATCATTTTTGGCGCCATTTCCGGGGATCATGGTGTTATTAGGAGACTCAGATTTTTCTAAAAGAGTATTCTAGTGATAGTAGAATACCTCTTAACAAGATTTGTGATAGGAGATTCTTATTCAATAGCTTCTTTAGAATTTCTTTTCATGTAACTAGATTAGAATTTGCTTTCAAGTTTTTCATTTTCTACAATTTCTTTTCCTATAATTTCATTTCCAACAATTTTTTTTCCTGCAAATTTCTTTTTTTGCAAATAGATTAAATTTTTATGTAATTAGATTTAGAAACTTTATGGATATTTCCAAAAGAAACCCACTCCTCAATAACATGGAAACACCATTTTATATTATTCCATCAGACATGTGTTTATACAATTATTTATTCTGTTAAGAAATATTTCTATTATATTCATATTGAGAATTTCAATATGATATTATAGATTGTTGATAAGACTGACTACCTTAATCAGCATATGGATGAAAAATTCATAATAGAAATATGTATTATCATCAAATAAAACCCGTACCTAGTTCTATTTCCTATATACACAGCAATTACAATGGCTAGTTACCCATGTATTTTGGTGTGATGGAATGGATACAATAGGAATTTGATGATAAGTTTTCTTAATCTTTATAAAAATTGTAACATAATATATTTTTGTAGGGTCTAAATTGATTTGGGTTTCCTATTCTGAAATATTTCTTGTTTGCATGTATTAGATTCAATACCAGTTCATGCATGCAAGAAATGTAAAAAAAAAAAACTAACTTTGTGCAGGTTAGCCGAGACAAAGATTTATGTGGAATATTTGTGTAAACAGATTGAGAGTTGAAGGAAAAGTTGAGTTGCTTCTATCATGGAAGAAGGAAACGTCATGTTGAAGGAAAAAACATCCATCTCTGCAACTCAAATTCCTGCAATCAAAAATGAATCTACAACAATAATGAAAGTTATTAGAACATGGTAGACAAATGCAAAAAGGTATGCATTATTCTCTCATATAACAACTCGTTTGGTTGAAAAGTTCAAGCATGTAACAAGAGAATTCTATTTTTAACTCTTACATTAAATGAGGTGAGAGATTCCTTTTTGCATGCAATGACTCATGCGGTTAGAAAATTCAAATAACATGCATTCCTATTTTATCTCTTTTATTTAATGAATTAGTCAAATTTTGTTAAGATATTCCTTGCATGTCGACTTAATTGATTTAGAAATAAATTTTACATACAAAGAGGAAATAAATTTACATGCAATGAATGCTATAGATTGCATATCTTTTAATCAATTAAGTCTCATGCAAAGAGTGCTCCTAAATTGACTCTATTTATTTAATGAGAGAGACTTGTTCTAAATTATTTTCAATAATTATTGGAGATTTGAATTTGAAGGAGCTAATTGTTGTGAATCTATTTTTTAGATGACATAATTACTATAGGAAATTACAAAATCAACATACATGGCACATTAAAGAGGAGGTCAAAGGAAAAAGAATCATCTGATATGGAAATCGCGCATGAAAAATAGCTGCATTTTCTGATGCAAACTGCTCATGGATCATAAATAAATAGATCAAAAGAAAATTGTTTTTGTTCTACATGAAATGAGATTTCCAGATCATTTTTAATCACTCATTTTTGTTTAGAAATGACCAAGATATCACAGTTTGAATGCACATTGCTCAAAAGAAATAACATGTTGCAGACTATTTTGATAACAATGTTTTCTGATCCAAACTACTCACAGCTCAGTAAATAAATCACTCAAACAATTTTTGGGTCTTGTTCTACACGATCTAATATTTCTAGATCATTTTGAATTTCTCATTTTCATTGAGAAATGACCAAGATATCACATTTTGAATGCATGTTGCTAAAAAAATAACATGCTGAAGATTTTTTTTTTTAATATATCTTATGATGCATGTAAGTATTTTGCTAGTACTCCTCATTTTTAGTACCTGATTCATTCCATGCTACCCTCTTTGTCTCAGTTTTTGTTAAAAATAATTTTCTCAACTTCTAAAAACACTAAAAATTCCTCTGATATGCAGTAGTCAATGTTAATCTTCTAAAAAAATGGGGAAAGTTGAAAACCAACAAATGGCTGCTTTTCCCAAACCAAAAAAAAAAATTTGCACTTCAAAGTCTTTCTTGGATTCATATGACTACTTCTCTTATGCCGACTTGGTTGATGAAATCATTTTCTACTGAAAAGTTCTATGTTGCAGTGGCTTTGACTTCATACCTATTTGTTTTTTTAGCTGCAGATGGAAATCACGGTTATACAACATGATGAAAGCAAGGATAACTACTGAGTATGGTATGGTAACTTCTATTTTTCTATTCTTGAATATTGTTATTTTTTGTTTTAATTACAAATAGATTCACTTCTCGAAGCATTAAAAAAAAAAAATTCAAGATCTCCATGTGTTGATCAAGTCAAGTAACAAAGAAAATGATGCAGATGAAGTCTTTTTAGTTTACAACAATTGAGATCTATAAGCTACTCAATTAAAAAAAAAATAGTTTGCATGAGGGCATGCACAAAGCTAAGTGTGGGGAGACTCACTCTCTTCCAAATATTTTGAAGAATGCATGAGGAAACAAAGAGTTAAGTGTGGGAAAAATATCTCTACATTATCTATGGAAAACCTCATGAGAGCATGAATAAAAAAGAAGTAAAAATTTTACTTCTAGAATCTCAATTTGCTACTATCATGAAAAAATGAGAAGACAATTTGAAAGATGCATAAGTATTGACAAAATCAGATTCTACAGGAAGATCAGTAGCTTGCATGAGGGCATGCAAGAAGTTAAGTGTGGGGGAAATGATGAGACCAAAATATGTCTCATTATATCACCAAATAACATTCTTATTCTCTCTCTCAAAATAAAGCTTTCAAGTGAATTTAGATGTAGTTTTAATAACAGATATCATATTTAAGGTAGAATATAGGATTTATCTTATCATCTCTTTAGAAATCTATTTGCAATCTAATTATTTTTATTTCTTGATATTTCTTCTAAAGTTGGAATGTAATAGTGTGTAGAAAATAGGTCATAAGAAACTATACTCCAAGTCTATAGATTGCAGCTACCGAAAGTCTTCACACAACTACGGAAACACCCATCTATGGAAATTCTTTACACGTCTACGGAAATGCCCAACTACATAAATTTTCACACACCTCGAAAACGCCCAATAGTGAAAGTATTTTGGTTTGTTCCAAAATAATGTAAAGGAGCACCGAAATATTCAGCCTACTCTTTTTACTTCCACGTCATTAACCAAGAATATAGATCCAAACATGTGGTAATCTAAAGTCATGAATGCATGTGGTATTCCAAGAAGAATTCAAATTCATGGACTTAGCACTCCTTTTTCTCTCCATGTTTCACAGATGAGCAAATGGTGGAATAGCATTAGGAATGTTGAATAAGTACTCTCCCATTTTTTGTTCCTAGATTAAAGGGATGAGTTGTAGAAATATTCTCCATGATAAGTGGGTTGTTATAGTCAAGTTTGTTTATTATTTATTTCTTTGAATAAATCCACCCAAGAATAGGTAGTTAGTTCTTGGAGTGTAGACCAAGTAAACTAGGAGTAATGTCTATAAATACCTCTTCCATATATTTGGAAAAGGAAGCATTTTTGTAAATCAGTTTTGAATCAATACAAATGCAACTTTAAAAGTTAATTGTAGTTTCTCCAAATCCAAAGGGAAGCGAATGGCCAAAATCCGCTCTTCCCCAAGGAGGATATTTTTTCTGTTATTTCTTAGCATAGTTTATTTACTCGTAGATTTATTTCAAAGTAGCTTAGTTGTATTTTTTTTTCATGCATGTTTAATTTCTATATGTTTTCTTAGGAAGAAGTATTGTTGAATAATATTTTCCTTTCTCCTTTTGCATATAGCTTTAGACACCGCCTTGGTATAATGGAACCAACTTGTCATGAGTTGGTTAAATGACTAATACAACGACCGTCATCATGGATTTAGGGAATAGATAACCAAGGAGGTGGTTATCAAGATAGAAGAACCATGAACTATTACAAGTGTGGACATGATGGGCACTTAGCTATAAATTGCATAGATCTTGACCCTTGTGATTTCTTTGAAGAAAGAGGACATGATTCTTTTAGTTGTCCCAAGGTAGCTCTTTTACAGGGAATGAAGGCACAAAAAAAGAAGCCTTAGGAAGAGATGCATAAAATAGTGTCCAACATATCACAAAGATACCATGGGATGATGAGACAATATAAAAATATAAGGAAAGAGCATCTAGCTCAAGGATCAGACTATAAAATGAGGACAAAAAGGAGGAATCTAAATAAAGCTACCTTAGGAGGAAAGTAGCTAAATCAAGAAAGGGCATTTAAGAGCTGAAATATAAAGTTGTGGTCATAACTAGAAGTGCGAGAAAGAAAGGATTTTACACCTACAAAGAATAAGATAATTAGGGTACCTCATGAGGAAAGTTCCTCTAGTGGTGACAAATGGGATTTTTAGGAAATTAGGCTGGAGCTTCATAAGAAATAAGTGGAGAAAAGTAGAGAAGTAGTAAAGAAGGAACAATCCCAAGAAGGAAAAAAAATGAATTGTTTTATGGAAGAGGGGTTACTTCTCTCAATGAAATATCCAGTTAACAATCAAACATGGTCTTGCAAACAATTTTAGAAATTTAGTAAGTATTTGAATAAGGATGATAAGAACTTTAACATTCGAAGAATTGAAGTGGAACATCGGAAGAACAAGATAAATTTCTTACGCACACAACGTATATGGCGTAAATCCGCAATATACTTGGATTTCAAGATATTTGATACTACTATTACTAAATTGCTTCTTGATATTTGTGTGGATGTCGACATGATGTCAAAAACTACTTGGGAGAGACTAGAAGGCCTCCCTTGGAACCTACCAGATATTTTATTGGATTAGTAGATGGGTCATCAAAACAACCCTTAGGAGCACTAAAGAATGTTGAAGTTAACTTTATGGGTATCAAGAAGCTAGTTAGCTTTGAATTTTTTGAGAATGTAGCTCTAAAACCATCATATTATTACATTATAGCTATATAATGGTTTGTGGATTGTAATGGCACATTAAATTCATAAGAGGAGGAAGTAACATTACAATTAGATGGAATTTTTGTACATGTACCAATGCATGTAGGGATGAGTGTTGCACAGGATGGAGAGATTTGGAATGATACTGAAGGAGAATATTTTGACAATATACAAGGATTATATGCTCTGAATAAATTTTATAATATCGATAAGGAGTTTGAACCAAATTCAGATGGAGAAATATTATTCAAAACTGAATCCACAATTGAAATCTCATATAATGTTTTTGAAGCATGGATACATGGGTTCCCAAAATCAAGAATAAGAAAATTGCATTATGCATGAATAATTCCCTCTCGTGTAATCACCATAGATGCCGATGACCTTGATACCACAAATGACATTTTTGGCCCGCTTGAGAAAAATTTGAAGAAGATGATGGATATTACTCATCCTAAGAAAAATTAGAATACATTACAATTAAAATCATCTATAGATTAATTCATGGAGCATCACACCAAATGTTTCCAAAATACTCATGGTTTAGAGACTTGGGGGTTATTTAGACCAAATGGAGCGGATATTCCCAAATGAGAAAACAAGGATGGAAGCCTTAGACAAAACCCTCACAAATAATGCCACGGGATGGTAGGAAAATCAAAAACCTAACATATCCCACTTGAATTATTTAACTACATTAATCAAAACAAGATATTTGGGGACCGAAGGTTATTAAGTGGTTATACCTATGTACACTTTGGTGAAAGTGATCCTCAAAAGCATATTCAAAAAAATTGGTAGATATGTGGTGAACATTCTCCTTTGGTATGGACTCAATTATTTATTTGGACTCTAGGACCCATACCTCAATCATGGTACACACACCAAGAGATAAGATAAGAAACAAGGATTTGGGATCAAATTGTAAAATATTTATGTTATACATTCAATTTCTGGGACGTGGATCTAAATATCCTTCAAGCACTACAAAATATAATGACCTTTCTATTATTAACTCTAAAAGAGGCCACATTACAAAAATCACAAAGGACACTAGAAACTAAAGAACTGCAAAAAAAATCTAAACACAATCCTCGGAGATGGCACACTACTTTGTAATTGAGAAATAAGAGATAGATGAAAAATAAGAAAATTTAAGATAAAACATGATAAAGGGAGAAATGAAAGTAATAGATACCAAAATAGAAGAGGATAAGTATCACTACCATCCTCAAAAGATAAGGAATGAAAATATTTTTCTGAATGGAGAGGAGAAGATTGTTAATATATGAGACTATTAGTCGAAGGAGTAGCAAAAGTAGTGGAACTCTTTCAGGAATTCCAAGATATATTCCAAAAATATCTTAAGGAGCTAAAAGGTATAAAATAAAAAGTGGGGACCATGAAAATTCAAATAAATTAAGGGTTTAAACCATTGAAGAAGATACCACATAGATTGAATCCCAACCTCAAGGTTAAAGTTAAAACAGAGATAGAAAAAATGTTGAACGTAGTAATCATTAAACCAGTTGAAGATTCAGAATGGATAAGGTATGTGTTGACTATAGATAACTAAATAAAGCTTATGTATAGGATTCATTTCCTACTCCCTTCATGGATGAGGTTTTAGAGAATGTAGTGGGAAGAGAAGTATATTCTTTCACTGATGGGTTATCCGATTACCACCAGGCCCAGATTACCCCCGAGGATCAATCGAAAACAAAATTTGCTACATAATGGGGCTATTTTATGTACATTGTTATGTCATTTTGACTAAATAATGCACTTCCAATATTTAGTAGGATAATGATCAATGCATTCAAAGAATTTATCCATGATTTATTGGAGGTATACCTAGATGACTAGACTGTTGAAAAACCATATCTAAGTGTTGAGAATCATGTTTCAAATATGTAGAGCATTGAAAGTATCCCTCAATATGAAGAAATGTATATTCTTGACATCATTTGGTACACTATTGGGGCATATAATTTGTAAAGAGGGATTATTGATTGATCCAGTCAAAACCTCAATTATTGTCAATTTTCCCCCTCCTAAAATACAAAAGGAGGTAAGAATAATTATTTGATACATAGGATACCACAAAAAACATTAGGAATTATGCAGATATTAGTGTACATTTGGAAGATCTGATGAAGAAGAGAACAAATAAGAAAATATAATGGACAAAACAATGTGTGGATGCCTTTAAAGTTCTAAAGGACAAGATCTTACAAACACCTATCTTAATATTTCTAGATTGAAAATTCCATTCCATTTCCATGTAGACCCATATGGAATTTCCTTTGGGGAAGTATTGACACAACCTAGAAAAATAGATCACCCAAAGAGAAAATTAGTCAAGGCTGAGATAAATTATTCAACTATGGAGAGAGAGGCACTAAGCATGGTCTACGCACTACAAAATCAAACCAACAAAATTGAATAGTGGACAAATTATTTATCAAGGATAGAAATGGGAGAAGATGAAGGAACAATGTATGATGATTTCCCAGTGCACCGAGTTGAAGTTATTCCAAGATAATTTGATGATATATTGTAGTTACTTACCACAGAATAATTTCCCAACGATTATAAAAACAACGAGAATAAGAACTTGTTAATATTGGCCTTCCCTTTTACCTTGATCCCGGGATAGTTATATAAGAAGGGACAAGATGATGTCCTTAGAAGGGTATCCTTATACTAGGAAAGAAAATGATATTTTTAGAAGCTCATGAAGGTATATTTAGAGGACATAATGAAGGGGACCAAACAACCAAAAAAGTGATGATGGTCAGATTATGGTGGCCTACACTATTTAAAGATGCACATAAACACACAAGGTCTTGTGATATTTTTCAGTGGGTGGGAAAACCTAATGCCCAAGATGAAATTCCTTTGAAACCATTTTTAGCATTAGCTCCATTTGAAAAATGGGCTATAGACTTCATTGGACCAATTAAACTAGCTGTAAAACACTCTCAGGAAATATTCATAATAACAAGTATAGAGTATTTAACAAGATGGGTGGAAGCTATCCCAACTAAGGATTGTACTACTAAGACAACTACTAGATTCATCTATGAAAATATCATTACACGGTTTGGATGCCCTTGAGTATTACAAATGATCAAGGGAAACATTTTCTAAATGATACTATTAAATAATTACTAAGCAAATTCATGATTAACCATAACGAAGCACACCTTACTATCCAAAAGAAAATGGGACAAAGTAGAAGCATTTAATAAGGTATTGGAGAAGGTGCTTACCAAGATATGTTCCTTACAACAAGTAGACTAGGATTTGAAGATGCTTATAGCCTTATGGGCATACCACACAACATACAAAAGGCTAACCAAATACTCTCCATTTAGATTGGTTTATGGATTGGAAGTCACAGTCCCTATAGAGTTTTTACTTCCAATATTAAGAGTAGCAGTAACATTTAGGATGAATGAATACTCTTCACTCCATGAAAGATTGATTGAATTAGAAAATTTGGATGAAAAAGGTTCCTAGTAGTGTACAACCAGCACCTAGGAAAAAGGAGATGGAAATCTTGGCACGACTGCCACATCTAAAGAAAATAATTTTACACTAGGATCAAAGTGCTACTTTATGATAGTAAATGGAAACATCTAGGGAAACTCAAGGTGAGATGGCTTGGACCCTATATTATTAAGGATATATTACCTTCAAGATTAACAAAGCTACTTAAACCGTAATCAAAGGAGCTAATAGGATATGTAAATGGGGCAAGATTAAAAATATAGAACACTTAATATATATATATATATATATATATATATATAAAATTAAAAAATGAAAATAAAAATAAAAATATATGGCCTATATGAAAACTGGTAATTCGGAGGATAAGACGAGGAGTAGGGTGAAAACCTCTAAGGGAATCCTTACTCTAATAAATAAAAGAAAACAAGAAAATAAATGAAGAAAAGGAAGTTGCGGAGATAGGATACCCGCACAATGAAGAAAAATAAAAACATGGAAGTGGGATACCCACACAAAGGTGAAGAAAAATAAATCCATGGAGGAAGGCTACCCGTGCAATAAAGAAAAATAAAACCGCGGAAGAAGGGGATCCACGGAATAAAGAAAAAGAGGTCACGGAGGAAGGATACCCGCAGAATGAAGAAAACGAACCCGCGCAAGAAAGGAAAATTTTTGGAAGGAAAGGTAAAATAAGCAAGATACAAAAGCCATGGGAAGAGGGAAAAAACCCGTGAAGAAGAAACTGTGGAATGAAGAAAAAACTAGTGGAAGGGGAATACCCATGGGATGAAGGAAAAAAGCTGCGGAGTGAACTAGAAAGACACATAATGAAGGGGAAAATACACTTTAACAAGAAAATCCACAGAGTGAAGAGAAAAACTAAAGAAAGAAGGGGAAAATATGCAAGATGAAGAAAACATGTGGAATGAAGGAAAAAGTGCAGGGAGAAATAAGAAGATATTTTGCAAAAAGAATAGTGAATGTGGTAGGTATAAATAGAGAGTTATAAAAGGCATCGACTCAAAATGAATTAAGGCAAAAAAATATAAAGAAGAGATTGAAGAATTCACCAATGAAATTGCAAATATGTGAGCTAGGGAAAATTAGGGAAAATAAAGAGAGATGGATACTCCCATTGAGATTACACAATAAAAGCTCCCAAAGACAAAGTTCCAAAATCATTCCCATAAATCAAATCAGCATGATCCAAAAGGATCATTTTCACACATCCCATTCAAGGTTACCCATACTTGATATTTGCATAAATATATTCTCTCCCGATCATTGAATATGATCATGAATGACTTGAAGTCGATAGAAAACTAATTTTTAAAGAAAACCCCATTACCAAGGATTTGTAGTATAAGCGGACTACAAAAGTTATCAACAAATTGAATATAGATTCTTGTAGCTGAATTCCATACTTTCCTAGGGTGTATATGGAAAGTAGGGTTCTTCTCAACCGGTTACTTAATCAAATGTTGTACTTATATCAATTGTACCCTATTAACATAAATGTCATGGCTAGGGTTATGGGATTATGGGAACAAGGGCGATCAATAATCACAAAGAATAAAACACCTATGAATGACACTGTGTGGGTGATGGGAGTGACAAATATAAAGCATTGGGTATGCATTGTAGATATTTCTAACCACACACTCAGGTATACTTCTAAAGCTATATGCTTGAAAATTTATCATACAAACCGAGAAGAAGGGGCTCATAATATTAGTGCACAAATTTCCCTCAACATGGTGGACTCTCATTTGGTGTATAATTTAGCTTAATTATTAGCCTCCGAATTCCATGAAAAAAAAAAATTGATAAACGAATGAAAACACGCACTTTTTATGCCTCTGTTTTATTTTGTTTAGCTATGTACTTCACAAAAACCCTACCTCACAAATCCGAATTAGTTGAATGGTGGACCAACACACCTGTAGCTGAAAAAATTTGGGAGCATATGAATACATTAGATGGAGTTACCCAAATCACTTCTCTATTAGGGTGGACAAATAGAATTAGGAAGATAGTTGCAAATAGGTTTAGCGTATCGGAATAGGTAGTAGCAAAATATGAACAAGATAGCATTTTTATCGTGGACGTTGATTACACTTTCCTTCAACCAATGATTCTACAAACTTCACACATACCACCATTACCATATGAGGCTTCAAATGAGCTAGTAACTACTTCAGTTGAGGAAATCAAGAATCTACCTATGGACCCTAGGAATCCAGCGCTACCTAATTTTGATCAGGTCATTGAAGAAACTTGGGAGGAGTATAGAAATAAATACCCAGATCAATATGGAAAAGTAGAAGCGAGAAAAAGCTGGACCTAAAACATACAAAAGAAGGTCAGAAAGGTCCTAGTACCTTATAACTTGTTACCAAAAACTAGAATTCCCTAGCTTTTAAAGCAAAACTCAAAGAATTCATGGTTAAAGTAGAATAATAAGAATCATCACAAGAGATAGAAGACATTTATGATTATGCGGAAGAATAACTTTCATCTCCATTATTATCACCACAAGAGCAACTAAGACCTCAATTATTAGACTAAGTAGAACCTTGGGTGGAAACACACCTAACCACGCTAACATATAGATATTACAAGAAATTTTTACTTCCATGTGGCATTTCCCAAGTAGCCCAAGAATATGAAGCTAGTACAAGAAGGGAAAAAATGGCTATAGCAGAAGCTATAATTTACTACTCGGACAATTTTTTCTTAGTAATAGAGGATATTATTTGCTTAC
This sequence comes from Taxus wallichiana var. yunnanensis, assembly GCA_018340775.1. Lineage (NCBI taxonomy): Eukaryota > Viridiplantae > Streptophyta > Pinopsida > Cupressales > Taxaceae > Taxus > Taxus wallichiana. The sequence continues at coordinate 127,794,098 of CM031239.1, forward strand.
TTCAACTTGAATTAGTAAAGGAAACCCAAGAAAAATTAGAGGTGGAAGAAACAAACCACTCGCAATCCCTTAAAAAAGAATGCACAGAGCTCAAACAAAAGAAGACGAAGTCTCATTGAAAATAAAAACCACATCAAAGAGGTAGAAGAGTTAATTTGACTCCTTATAAAACAAGAAAAGGGAGAGAAGAATATGCCAAGAAATATACCACTCACAAATCAGAATACAAAAAGCTAGAGGTGGAGAAAAGAAGGGGAAATATTTAGAATAAGAAGAATAGGAAGCCGCGTAAGTGTCTAGATAAAAGAAGATAAAACAATATAAACAAAGAGAACAAGAAGAGAAACAAATGAAATTGAGAAAGCTAACAAGATAGCTAAAGAAGAAAAAAAAAAAATGAGTTGGAGAATGTAAAGAAAAATCAAAAATTGAGGAGAAAAAGAAACAAAAACTAGAAAAATAGAAAAAAGGAACAAGAGAAGACAGAGGAAACATAAAGAAGAGGAAGAAAAGAAAAAGAAGGAACAAGAGGAGTGGGAAAAACAAAATAATATAGAAGAAGAAAGAAAAAATAAATCCAAGAAGGAGAAAGAAGAAAAATAAAAGAAGGAGAAGATAGAAAAAGAAAATAAGGAGAAGGAAGAGAAAGAAAAGAAGGAGAAGGAAGAAAAAGAAAATAAGGAGAAGGAAGAAAAAGAAAAGGAGGAGAAGGAAGAAAAAGACAAGAAGGGAAAGATAGAAAAAGAAAATAAGGAGAAATAAAAATAAGAAGAGAAGGAGAAGGAAGGAAAATAAAATAAGAAGAAGGAATAGAAAGAAAAGAAGGAGAAGGAACAAAAATAAAAGAAAGAAAAGGAAGAAGAAGAAAGGAAAATCCAGAAAAAGTAGAACAGAAGAAGAAAGAAAAAAAGAGGATGAAAAGAAGAGAATTGAAGAAATAAAGAAAAAATAAGAATAAAAGGGAAAATAGGAGAAAACATAAAAATCGCAACAAGCTAGATAAAATCCCACACAAGGGATACCATCAACATCTTTGGCATACAAATCTACAAGTATGGTACATGTGCACACACCGCAGATTCATTAGCCAAGATTAAACAGAAGCTACAACAAAGGAAACAAGAACAATCTATCTAGATACTACAAGGTGTGGTAGAACAAACAAAAGAAGGATATTAGGTACATGATGAGGCCATAAATTGGCCATAAATTACCATTATTTTGTCCTTCCAGTTACCTTTGAAAGTGGATTTAAATGTAATCTAGGAACTTATTGTGTTATTAAGATAAAATATAGGATCCATATCTCGCTCATTCTTTATAAATATTTTGTTATCTATTTTGTTGACTAATCGGTATTGATTATTTGGGAAAAGATGCAATGTCTTATGTATTCAGCCATAAAGGAAAGATAATGCTAGTATTGAGAAAAGTGTAATTGATCATGGATGGTATATAAAAACTCAAATCTGATTTCATATTCACATTTCTCTTGAAAAATTATTCAAGTTAAAAAAATAAATCATCTCAATCCGAGATCCTATGCAAAAGTTATAGTTTTTTTAAGCTTGCAGGCTTAGTTCCGAACTCATAGAGTTAGTTCTGAACTCACGAAAGCTTAGTTCCAGAACTAAGCAGATTTTGACAGTTTTTAAGGAATTGTGAAAGATAAGAGAATCCAATGGAAAATATGAGAGATTTTTTTGTTCATAGAAATGTGTTTAACAAAAATATCATTCATATTTGCTACAGGTATTACCAATAAAGAGGGATCTAACTTTTAGTGAGTTGCAGTCTAAGGAAAAATGTATCAGACGAGCACTAAAAGTTCCATAAACAGAAATAGAAAATTAAAATGGAAAATATGATAGATTTTTTTGTTAATAGCAATGTTTTTAACAAAACCTCATTCATATTTGCTACAGTTTTACTAATGAAGAGAGATATAACTTTTAGTGAGCTGCAGTCCGAGGAAAAGTGTATCAGACAAGCGCTAAAAGTTCCATAAATAGAAACAAAAAAGTCAAATAGAAAATATGAGAGAGATTTTTGTTCATAGAAATGTGTTTAACAAAAACCTCATTCAGATTTACAACAGGTTTTACCAATGAAGATAAATCTAACTTTTAGTGAATTGCAGTCCAAGGAAAAAGCGTATCAGATAAGCGTCAAAAGTTCCACAGTAAAAACAACAAATTCAAATGGAAAATCTGAGAAAAGTATTTGGTCAAAATCATATTTTTATGGAAATCCTCCTTCCAATAATTTAGAGGAATAAAATCATTATGATTCTTGTTACCGTAAAAGCAAGGAGAAGATTTGGGAGCAAATCTTCCCAAACTAAGTTTGATAAGATTTTGACTTCAATAACATATCTCTCTCCATATTTTTTGGAGATGGAGATATTAGTTGTTAGGATTGGAATAATATAATATCAAACTGTATTTTCTAAAATAAGGATTTGGTTGGACGCATAAATTATAAATGCAACCTTCCACACTCGGATAGGTAATGCTTTTCTCCCAAGAAATAAAGATTTGTTCTTTCCTCTCAAATATGCTATAGTTTTAAGATCTCGAAGTATGATTTAAATCCCTTCCAAGGAATGAGCTGGCCGCTCATTCCAAGGATGATTTATATTTGTATTTATGTTTATGTTTATTCATTTTTCTTTAACTCATTTTTTTGTATTGTTTTTATCTTCGTATTGTGAAAATTTAGTCTGTTGTAAACCTGTAAGTGTTTCATTTAATTTTTCTTATTTCCCATTCAGAAATTTCAATTTATGCAAGTTTGTTTTATTCCTGCAAGTGTGAAGTTTTATTTCCTTTATACAAGTGTGTTTACATTTCTGCAAGTGTGATTTCCTTTATGCAAGTGTGTTTACATTTCTGCAAGTGTGCATTTAAATTTCCACATGTGTGCTTTTATTTTATGCAAGTTTGGTTTGTGTTTAAAGGAGTTTCTTTCCAAGATCTTCTTCTCTTAATGCATACAACCATCGACACCATCCCTGGATTGACATTATTAATGGCGAGGATTAACTACACTCATCAAGTACACTTGAAAAAACTCCCCTTCGAAAAAGCTGCGCTTGGAGCTAGGTGTTGGATCGAGTGCACAACAAGATTGATGCGGTAGTGCATTGATATGGAGGCAACAACGTAGAAAATCATATCATCTATTCGGGTAGTAAAGTCATATATCATTATAGATTCCAATCTTCAAGTAGAATGCAAATAGAAAAGGTTGTACATGAGATATTTAAATAAGATAAAATCAGCCTAGAGGTAGAAAATAAGAAAATACGCGAGGAAGTTGTGAATGAATATAAGCAAAAATCCTACAGACCACGAGACTTTGGAGAACCAAAATAGAGGAAGGCAATGCAAGCCGCGGTGAGTAAATTGGAGGTAGATCTAAATAGTTCCGCCACATATTATACCTATATAATAGGGTGGCCCAGTGAAACCTAACAAGAAAATTTTGATCTTGACAAATTAGAACAACAAATACAAGTCAAATCTACAAAATATGACATTAGAAAAGACACATATGGAGCTCAGATAAGAAAGCTTGCTGAACTCATAGATAAATATCAAACCTAGCAAAGGATTCAAATAGATAAAATCACATAGATACAAGAATGTAGCACCATGATGGACATAGCACTCGTCAGATTACAACAAGAGTTAAACATTACTCAACAAAGGTTGGGAAAAATTCAAACAAAAAACCACCAACTGAGATTCTTTCTCTGATCCAAGAAACTGCTCAAATGCAACAATGGGTGAAATATATTTACATTCATTTAGAGATCTGGTATACTTTTGAGACCAACATCACCCCATAGATTACTAAATACATCCCCCAAGCTCCACCATAACAAATCATAAGAGGCATGGCATCTCGTAAGTCCAATCGGGAGAGTTGAGAAAAGAAACTCTTCCTTACCCCAAACGTATAAGTTCATGGGGGTTGATGCCTAGCTTCTCTTACGGGGGTGTCATGTAAGTCTATTTGGGTGATTTGAGAGAGCGAACTCTTCCCTATGCTAGACATTTAAATTTGGAGGTGATTCCCAATTTTTATCATGGAAAAATAAAGACATTTTTTTAATTTTGGAAGATAGGTTTCTTCATCCGTTGTCTCGAGGATGAGATAAGGTTTGTATTTGGGGGATGATGTTGAGAGGGTTCTTCATCAATTTTTTTGTAAACTATAGAGATAATTAGAAATACATCGAAGTTATGAAGAAGTTGCGAGAGACCAGGACAAGCCGCGGAAAACGGGAGGAAAGCCACGATATATTGACAAAGATGTGGTACACTAGAAAAGTCGTGATACATTAAATGAATTCGCGATACCTTGAAGGAAACCTTGATATGCTATAAGAAGCCACGAAGCCAACACAAAGCCATGAAACAAAGACAATCCAAGTCAGAATGGGACAAAGACAACAAAGGCGTGATTCAAAAGAAGTGACTCTTGGAATATTTTGTATGAAATGTATTTATTGTAATTAATCTATTATATAGGGGGCATCATAAGAAATGTATGAGTGAGTTCCATATAATAAATATATGAGTATGAGAGATATAAATATATTAGTAGAAATATATATATGATAGAATAGAGAAAAGTTGCATATGTAAATGAGACTAATGTAATCAATGATGAGATATGAATAAAGATTGATTCTTGGAGAAAACTTTTTATGTGTTTTTACATTCTTTATGTTCACTAATTATTTTACTTTAATTTTCCCACGTACATCCTTAATTAAATAAAAACTTCTCAAGTCCCACATTGTTGTTGGGGTTTGACGTCAACAACTCCCTCATGCATCCTTTACACATAGTAATAGCTTTGAACTTGCAAATCACTTAACTCCATGCCCCGTATTCATGAATAGACCCACCATGACACATTTTATCACCCATGTTTTCAATTTTGATTACACTAAATGCAAATGGGATAATGGGACACAAACATTCATTCCCATTCTTCCCCTCACTCCCTAATCATGTGAGAAATCATTTTTAAGCTCACAAAAGCCATTTTTGAATGTGAATAACTCCATAACTCCAAGATCAAAAACACTTAATAATTTTTCAAACTCCAAGCTGCTATGCACCCCCAAAAAACCATCATTTTCACCATACATGTTTGTACATTTTTTCAAACATCCATAATCCTAAAACATAAAAATGCTCATATCTCTAAAACCGTGCACCCGATTTTCTTCAAATTTTACCTATGTAGACTTTCAAAAAATTCTTCAAGATAAATCTAAGAGAATTTCCATTGATTCTCTATAAAATATATATAATATATTTTAAATTTACATCTCACGAAGTTTCCTTTCAGATCTATGGAGTTATTGCGAAATAAAAACATCAAAAAATGGAGCCATAAGTCCTAAAGAAAAACCTAAAATTTTGAAAACAACTTCATTTCAATCGACACCTATAAGACCTCCATCTAAAAATATCAAGTTTACAATGCTTCATGTGTAACAATATAGTAAATTTCTAAAAATGGTAAACTCTCAAAGCATCCTTGTTATTCCAAACAAGAAAACACCATTAGAAGCTAAAAATTGGGTAAACTTACTAGAAATAGCTATCCTAGAAAGGATCTCGCTAAAAATTTAAAGTCTTGCAATTTATCTTATATCACTTATATCAACTCATATTTCTCCTATCTCATTTATTTTTCCCACAACTATAAGCATACAAAATTATCTCCTTTCTTAAACTAGAAAGAAAACTCTCACATTCTTCCAAAACATTAGTCTCAAGATGAATTCTTTATAACACATTTATCTATAAGAAATTGGAACATTCAATCCATCCTAGGAGTCACTAAAAGGAGGTCTTCTTAGTTTAATAAATCAAGTAATTTTCATGGAGATAAATTGTGAAGTTCAAGAGGGCATGAATGAAAGGAAATGATCTCCACATTGCAACTCCAATCTTGTGTTCAATTATATTTCTAAGAGGAGGGACATTATGTGAATCACATCATGTTAAGGAATAATTCAGGGTGAACTAGAGTGTGTAAAATATTTTCACTTGAATCATGGGATTTAGAGGAACTCAATGGCATCATGTTTGCAAGATCATACAGTCATCTCAAGTCCACACGGTGCAATTTCTCACAACAATGTTTTTAAACACTCATTCCATGCTTTGGAGTGTGTCCACATCTTACAGAAGAAGCATATTATGACCACAATTTTTGGTCCAACAAAAGGTTAGAAGAAAATAATTTCATTCAGGGATTAATAATTTTATCTAGAGGATAAGCCCTATTTTAATGAGGAACAACTGAGCAAGAAGGTTTTCAAGAATCCTGAGGATGATTCCATACAAAAACGAGGCAAATTTTTCATAAATATGAATTTGGGATCCAAGAAGGATAAGGGGATGTTATCCATGTCCTAACTCTGGATTTTTGTTCAAAAGGATAATCATTTTCCCATGATTGGGAAACCATATTGATTTTACCTGGTGTAAGTCACTTAGTAGTTTTTATACACTCATTCAATGCCTTTGAATGTGTTCACATCTAATAGGGAAATTATTTGGATTCATAATGTTTCGGTTCAATAGGAAGTCATAGGATAATAATCTCATCCATGAGTCAAAGGTCCATTAGAAGGAGGTTATTTATAAATGAGGGGCTTTCCGTCTCCCGATTTTCACTTCTCTCTCTTTCATACCTCTCTCTCTAACATTCTATATATTCATTGGTAATTTATTATTTAAATCTTTCACCTTATTCAATTAAGTAATTTAATACTGCATTCGATAACTTTTCAAAAATAAGAAAAGGACTTAGTTTCATTCCTAGGGGATTTAACAATTCACATGGTGGTGAGATGAAAAGTCACATGGGGGAGAGGAAGAGACAATTTGTAATCTATAAATTAGGATGAATTATCCATTCCAAAAGGTTAGAAATTGTTGATTTTTGTTAGTTGTTAGGAAGTGTATCACTACTACTACAAGCAATAAATATACATTTCTTTTATCTCCTTTCCTATGTTCTTTTACTCTCTCTCTACTCTCTAACTTTGCACGAATTTTAATATTGTATAACTAACAAGGAACTTTGTGTCATTGATTAATGGATCTATAGAACTTAATTTCTCTAATTCATTATTATTTTTATTATTTCGTTGTGTTTTTCTATTGATTTTTGACCTATTCTAGTTACTATTGGTGAGAATCTGCTAGTGCCTACTCATAACATTATCCTTCTTTCCCTATTTATCTCATTCCCATTTACCTCTCTCCAAACTAATTCCTCATTAGTACACTATATAATCACTTTTACATATGTTTTAGACTAGTATTCTTGTGTGATCCCCGGCCTAACACCACCACATATTTTTAGTTAGTTTACGTTCAATAATGGCATCCTCCCCATACCCAAAGCGAGGGGCTTAGCCACCTTATTTTTGATGAAATCAAATAATATACACTATGAAAAATTATGTCATCAATAATTTTTTGTGACTCCACCGTTTAGGATTATCCCTTTGTCAACCCCTAAAAGATCTCTAAAATTTCTAAAAAAATCTAAAAAACCATTAAAATTTGGAAAACAAAAATACTAAAAATATGATCCAAATGTGTTCAAGCCATGTTGAATACCATTGAAAAATCATTATTTAATGGCTACATTCCTATCTAACATATTGATAAAATTGGCATAAATAATATATACTCAAGCTAATCATGCAAGTGGCATTTTTGATCCTACATTTGAAGTGCAACAACGAGCTGATTTTATACTTCCTATTATCAAGGTAGCAATTCAAGTTAGTAAATATTCTTCCAATGGATCTGATCCTAATTTTATATTTAAAGATCCTATTGAATAACCAATTGCAAAACCATTACATATCATTCCTCCATAATAATAAGAACAAGAAGAAATTGTTGCACTGTACCTTAGGGTCAAAACACTGATCCGGTAATATTGGATCCTCCACTTCATGAATTACCAAAAGGATAAATAAATAACTTTCATAAATTTTATTGAGATGGAAAGCAACATCCTAATGTTCATATTACATATTTTATCACAAAATGTAGCATACTTGGAGTGCTACATGAATATGTTTTCATTCAATTATTCATGGAGCAATTACAAGATTTCATTGTGGAATGGTTTTATTCCTTGTCATGACATTCAATTACTGATCGGATGCCATGAAAACCATGTTTGAGTAAATGTTCAAGATTGAGGAGGATATTTTTTCCCTCCTTGATCAATTTGATAAAGAATAAAGAACCACAAGAGTCCATGAGATCATTTGTAGTAAAATTCAATAAGTTGGTCAACAAAATTCCTAAGGGTTCTCATCCTACTACAAATAATCAAATGAGATTCTTAATAAATTATCAATTTCATAAAGTTTGGTTCATACTACGGAGAGTTCAAAAAAAAACTTTGTAAAACACTCAAGAACTTGACATTGAAGTGGAATATGACCTTATCATATTAGGGAAGTTCAAGAACTGTTCCATGAAAAATAAGGTCCAGAGTTCTAGAGATGAAAATTTTTATCAATTGCTGTAAAAATTGGTCAATGACTTGACTACATTGAAGAAGGAAATTTCTCAAAACACCTCATATCAAAATCAAATTGTTGGATCACCCTGAATGCTTTCCTTGGAAGATCTGATGGTTAATGGAATATTTTCTACATGTGAATATGAAGGAGAATAAATTTCTAAATCAAAAATTAAGGAAGCATAAGAATAAGGATGTGGTAGGATTGGGTATTTTGAATACTTACCTGGTAAATATTCTAAAGAATCTATGGATGATATGAATATTTACTCATGACCAATTTTACCATCTCGCAAAAAACAAAGAAGCCTCTTCTTCCACTGCCCAAGAAAAGCATTTGAATCCTCAAATGGAGACTCGTGAAAAATAAGAAAAGGATGATCATATCTAAAAATTCCATAGGGTCATCTAAGAAGAATCCTCACACAACCTCAGTCAAGACTCCATCTGCATCTTTGAGTTAGTCTCCTTCTCTCCCCTTGCCAAATTAGTTTCTACTTATGTTAATCCTAAAAATGCAAATCCTACTCATGTCAACGCTACCAAAGATATTGATGTGCTTATAACCTCTTCACCTTTTGACATCATTGACCATGTCAAGAAATCTAAAATTCAAATATATGAGTCATAGTATTTGAAAAGCCACCCCAAAAAAATAAAAACTTATCTATTTTATCAAAGGAAGTAGTTCAAATTATGTTCCAAAAATGTTAATGCCAAAGAACTACCTCCACTCCTCATATCACTCCTTCTCGTAACATTCATTCCTTAACATCCTATTCTTATGGGAAGTTAGATCCTTTCTATCTTGGTTTGATATTCAATGGATATAAATTGAATAACTACATTCTTGACTATGGTGCCTCTGATAATGTCATACCCACAAAACTTTCTAAATCCCTCGGTCTAACTCTCATCCCTGCTACTATCCATTGGTATTCCATGGAAAAAAATAAGTTCCTCTAAATGGCCAAGTGTTATTTGTAAATTTTCTTGATAAGAAGATAATAATGAAAATACAAGTGGCATACATGCCAACCTCATATGCTATGTTTTTAAGTGGAGATTTGATCGGAATGTTAGTGGAGATATATAGATGGAATGGTCATATGACACCATATCTGTCGAATGGAAAAAGAAAGGGATTATGAAATACATAGTTCAAAACCAAATGACCCATGGGCAGACATACTATTTCAAGATTCATGGTGTGGAAAATTTTTCAAAACTTTAGAGGAGATATTGAGCTTCTGTGTTGATGGAGAGTACCCAGTGTGACATAGATGGTTGGAAAGCATCATGATGATTTAATGGAGCTGAAATTTTATAATGTAAACATCCCATTGAGTATGGATGCAAGTTCTCTTTTGATAGTGATGAAGGTCATGAAAATATTGAGTAAAAATAAAGAAACCCTAAGGTGTTGAGTGGTACATTTCATAAAATAAAATTGATGTAAAATGACTCCTTCACACATGAATCCTATGTTTCCAATCATATTCTCAAGATCCAACAAGAATAATTGGTCAATTAAGATTATTGTGAATATGAAACCTTATCTTTCCCATTGAAATATGAAGACCTTATCAATTAGGTATGCGTAAATAAGAATATGCTTGGGAATTTCAAAGTTGACTCAATTCAAGAAGAAAATTCATCCCTCATAGAGATGAAATTCAAAGGTCCATATGGTCAAGAAAGGGTAGATGATAATTTCCATACTACATTCCTGACCTTGTGCCCATTCTCTATAGATGCCAAGATTTGGTATCACTACCCTTTACCCCACATTCACTCTCTTTTCCTCATGATCACCCATTCAAATTTTATCTTCCCTCCTAAATTCAATTTATCCCATTATCCCACCTTTAATCTTATATTATCCATCTTATTATCCCATCCCATTTATGCTAATTATTCTTAATTATCTCTAATCCTCATCTCATTATTTTATTCTCCCTAAATCATTCCTAATCACCCTTAATCATCCCTAATCCTCATTTAATTTATTTTATCCTCCCTAAATCCTCAATTTTACTCTTTCTAGGCCATCATTTAATGTTTTTACCCACCCATGGCCTTTATTTACTCATTTTAACCATCCACCTACCCATTTGTCTTCCTATGAAACCCTAGTTTATATTTATCCATCTAAACCCTAATCTTTTTCCTATGGGCTCTTTGTCTCAAGCTCATCATCTTCCCACCATCCAAATAGATGGGTCCCCATAGTCATTGGTGACCTATCTGGGTCGTCTTCGACCCTATAAATCTACCCTCACCCCTCCTTATTCAAGGATGTAATTTTGAGATTTTTTGAGCTCTTACGATCTTGCCTTCATCTTGTGACCTTTTTTTGCAGCTACCAAGCCATTTAGAAGCCATCTTGGAGATCTTGTGTTCATTTTGGGAGATTTGAAGTCCTATTATCATATCACGTTTAGATCCATCTTCATCAAATTTTTATCCATCTTTATTGTGTTTACATGTAGTGCGATCATCTCGGTGCGTCATTCTTACATCCAGAAACCTCCATCTTCATATGTAGGTTTTCATTTTGTCCTTTTCATCAGTCCAAGTATAAATTAGCCCATGTTTTCACAATTCCATCCTAGTCACCATCAACCCACCTCTCTGTTTCTATTTTCCTATCACCTTCCCCATCACCTATTTGATCCCATTCATTCAATTTTCAAATCCAATCATTCTATCTCTTTTACCTTCTCAAATCCATCCTATCATCCCTTAGGTACTACCATTACAACCTATTTGTCATAGATTCAATCTATTTTCATATTATTACCATCTATTTTCCTAATTTTCTTGCATAATTTATGTTTCCTCCTATTTCAGTCACTCATCTGATTTCTATCTTTAGTCCAGATCCATTTTTAGGTTTAGATCGGTTAAAATCCAACTACGAAGAGATTTTTGACATGTTTCGATGAAGTTACTTCTCATGCAGCCTCAATCCCCATTGATTGGCCCTCTTTAGTCTCAAGTCTCCATTGACCCCTATTATATTTGATTTATTTTTTGTATTTACATCGATCTAATTTTATCATCTTAGATTCAACTTTCAGTTTCTATTTTACTTCATATTTTGCATAGATGCTACATCCAATTTAACAATATCCAATTTTTTTATCCTATCTTATTTACAAGAGGGTTGACATCCATCCTAGGAATCTCACACTTCTCAAGACAGTCTTTCTCGAGTAACCCTGCATATATCTACTAATCCATTTTCCTTCTTAGTCTTATTTTTTATACGGTCACTTAGATCATAGTGAGGAGGAGTTGATATGACACCCATATCCATCCACATCATCCCAAAGTACCATAACCCCTACATATTTGGAGTTACTTATTTTCTTTATTACTAGTTCACTAATCTGAACATGAACAAAGAAACTTGGTCAACATTCTGGCACACCCGGTGGGACCCACCCTTTCTAGGTGAGTCTTGTTATTAGTTTCCATTAACTTTGCAAGGAAGGAACATGTGTTGGATTATGCTTAATTTCTTGTTTTCATTGCATTTTAAATTTCTTGGATTTTGTGTTTTCTTTCTTATTTTCTTTGAAGATAAGATACAAAGGAAAAGCGTGTTCTAGATATTCCTTGTTTTTATTCCCCATATTTTTATTTATCCCATTGCATCACTTATTTGTTGTCCTCATCAAATCTCCATATTTTTTTCTAAAAAGAACCCTTTCATTCTTTCTTGGGAATCTAGTTTAACTAGGGGGTTTAACACCATGCATTCACCTCATCACACACAAACCAACTTACACATCCAAACACTCCTTACTAAGTGGAACTGTTGGGATTTCATCACCCAATAGGAAATTCACTGCAATGTTCTGACCATGTTATAAAATCTATACAAATTTGGGTCTCACATACCTTCGGGTATATCGAGGACCGCACATCCAGAATCACCTGAAACCATCCATAACTTTCCATTTCCTAAGTACCCCTAAATCTATTTTCATTTCTTTTCACATCTTACGATAACCAGGATAATCAAAAATTTATTGTGTGACTTGTTTTCTTTAATCAAACATCAACATAGTTTTATTTTGTTTCATGCCAATTATTACAAGATCTCAATCGAAACAAATTAAACAAAACATGACATCAAACAACATCTCAATTCCCACTTCCATTCAACAAACTTCCACACTTTCCATCCTCACATCCACCCCTTTGGTCATTCCTACCATGGTTACTCAACCCATTATTACCATCCCACCTCTTCAAGAAACTCAATTGAACCCATCAGACTCTCATGTTGATACCAATACTTTTCTTCTCCACCATTCGATTCCATCAATACCATCCATGCCTCCTTCAAACACCTATATCGATGCTTTTGGTCCTCCTATCATCCCTTGTGGGTCTATGGAGTTTCTAGATCTTCTTTATGAAAATATGGTTTCCTTCCATGACTACCTCCTTTGCAAAACCACCAACCTTCCCATTGATGGACCTCCCTTGCAAAAAATTTATGCCTATCATTCTAATCTGGAGTCCACCCAAGTGCTTACCTCCCAACTTGTTGTTTTCTTTCCTAGAGACAATATTGTGCTTGTTAGGGCCTAACATGAGTTTGAACCTAATATACCATCTTCTTCCATCCCTCATAATCATCAAACTACCCAATTAGTAGTCCCCATACCTTTGAATTTTCCTTGTGTTAATACTACAATAGCTTCATCTATTCCCATCACTTCCTCATCTACCACAATCACTTATTTCCCTATCCAATCTTCTCAATAATCGTAGTTACTTATTCCCATTTCCAAATAGCATCACACAACCTTTCCCCTCATCTCTACATCACATGTCCATGATAATGTAATCACCTCTCAACCTCAACCATCCGAATCAATGAAAACTTACCAACCTCCTCACCAAGGTGCTTATCAATACATACTCCCCACTCAACCAATCCAAGTATCTCAACCACCTACCAATTACATCCCAACCAACCCCATAGAAAATCAATCAAACGTTCCCATCTCATAACAACCAACTCAATAAAATCAATCTTACCACATCCCCACATCTCAACATCAACCCTTATCATGACCAATCCAATTATAATCCCTTAATTACATTCCTCCTTATCAACCACATCCACCTACACTAACACATCCCCAAACTTACCAAACATACCAATAACCCAACCCATTCACATCATATGCATCAAAATATCATCCCTTGATATCTTAATCATCTAATGACCCCTACAATAATTTTTAAGTAGAATGGATAACCTTAAAGCCGTAACTTTGGGATCTAAGACCACATTTTCACATGAACAAATTTGTAATGAACCCATCAACCCATCCTTCCCTTTGAAACCATATCGTCCTCATTAGGGATTGCTGAAGTTCACCAAGTTCAATAGCAAGGAGGATCCCAAATAACACCTTCAAAATTTTGACATACATGTAACCGTATCTCCTATGATCAAGACCTCATGCTTTGGAATTCCCCATGTCATTGGCTGGTCCCACATTAGATTTTTACAACAATATCCCACAAAACTCCTTATTCACCTTCACACAACTAGCAAAATTATTTCTTGAACATTTATCAATCAACATTGTGTGCAAGATTACCATCACCAACCTTTATGCCCTTCGACAATATGACGTGAATCTATCACATATTTTTTCACACAATGGCATAACATCATTAATAAACTATCATTTCCCCTTCCAAAAATGAGCTTATTGAATTATTCTCATGTTCTTGTGTGAAACACATCTCTTCAACTCTTAAAAATTCAATCTTTTTAAACCTTTGAGGATGCATTCACTATGGCTCGTAAACTAGAAATTTTTTCCCTTCAGTAAGGCCACCTTAAACTTAGATCAAACAAACCCAAAACCGAGTTCACCAAATCTTCCATGCATAATGATAAATCTAAAAGTACCAAAAATTCCATCATGGTTAAATCCTCAGCCACTTCACATGCAGAGCCTCCATAAAGAGCTCTTAGATAGACCCCTAACTACACTCCTCTCGGGAATCTTACAGTTCTTTCTTTGATAAATTGATGGAGGTCAACCTCAATAGACTTCCCCCAATCTGACTATATGATGAGACACACCTAATCCAACATGGTACCACAAAGAACATTATTGAAAATATCATAAAGTCTTCTAGCATGACATTGAGAAGTTTCGTACATTTAAGGATCTTGTCCAAAAGCTTATATACTCTAGTGATATTCAAGTATACAATCCTAATGCACCACCCAATCAACCCTTGGACATTTTTAAAAAACCATTCCCTAATCATTCACCCAAATAATAGACTTAACCTTTCACATTGTAGGCACCGAATGCCCATATAATTAACACTATAGATCAAATTCCAACACCACCATCTAAAAATGATACCTTGAAACCTATAACATCTACCCACATTTCATATTTTCCCCCTACAATCACAAATTCAACTATGACCACAACCACAACACCCCCATTAGATTTAACCATACATATTCCTCCATCTACATCATCTACATCCTCATCCATTACATCTCCTCCTTCACCTATAACAACTTCAACTCAAACCTCAACATCTACACCTATTCTTATTCTTAACACAACTACACCCACATCAACATATGAAATTACACCTATATCTACACCACCTCTTAAATCATCCACTATCCAAACTCCCATAATCAATGCACCTACAAATAACACTTCCACCACATCTACAACTCCAATCACATCAACACCAACAAATCCTAAAACTAAAACATCTACCACACCTTTAGATCTTGTTAAACACATCATGCAAAAATTACTCCCACCTTCAATATTACAAACCTTACTACTAAGTCCTACCACCACAGATTCTCTAGCTAAATATGTCACTATTTCTACTAAGGCTAAACCCTCACAATAAAAAATTAAAAACCTTGGTATGCCCATCTAAAAGTCTCTTACACATCTGCATAAAAGGCTAGATATTCCTTCTCCCAAGACCAATCCCCTAAGCAACTTAGTGTCACATCACCATCCTTAGGAGAATATCATTCCATTTTACGTCCACCCCCTTCTTCTAAAACCCCCATCATCCATAAGTCAATGTAACCTAAACCTTTTCCTACATCAAACACCCCTTCCAAACCATCCACATCTTCCACTAGGAAAACTGAATCCAAATCATATAATTCACCACCAATCAAAACCAAAACTAATACACAACCACCTTCCTCCTCTTCCAAGCATAAGATGAGATCAAAGACTCCTATGAAAAAACCTCAAACCAAACAATTCTTACTTTCATCCGCTACTCTTGAAAACAATTCATCATCCATCTTTCCCACAGGTTATTACTCCAAGATTTCAAAATCACTCTCTCATCCATCAAAAAATTTGATCCAAATTCCCCAATACCTTCATGGTTTGACACCAACCTCATTTATGCATACCATCATACATCAAGACATGGCATAGAACATTGTAAGGCTCTTCAAATAATCATTTATAACCTTATCAATGATGATGATCTTCTTATTGAGGAGAAACCAACTCTTCCACTAACCACATCAACTCCTTCATACAAACCTTTATCCAATAATACATCCAAATCTCCTCATTCATCTAAAAATTATTCCATCATTCCACCTCCAACCTCAAATTCTCCCAAAGAAGGTCCTCTAGTCTATATCGATGTTGTTCGGGTCACAACTTGTTCCCATCCCCATGAATTCCAATCACCCACTCAATCCAAATCCAAAGTCACTATTTATTCTCCCTCTAATGATCCCACTTCACCACCTTCCTCATCAAAACCTAAGTTCTCTATCTTAGCTTCCCCTTGGCACAGTACTATTGAGAACAATTGTTAGGAAATAACTTCACCGGTCCTACTTAGGATTTCACTTTACGAGCTCATCTAAAACTCCATAGACCATAAATAAGCCATCATTGAGTATATAAAGTGCATACCCACTCCTAATGATGAGGCTCAACCATTTACATCTCTTGTTGGGTTGTTAGCTACTTTGGCCTCCATATCCTTTACCAACACTTAAATTCTAGATATTACACCAAAGGAACTTGACCTTCCCTCTTCATCATGGTGTGCATCAATGACACCTTTATTCATCAATATATGATTGATAATGGAGCTACCATTAACTTAATCTCATCCCACACTTTTTATCAACTAAATCTCCCTAATTCCATTGTCTCCTAATCACTAGTGGTTTTTACCACATTTAATGATGTTGTTTCTCTTGCCTTAGTCACAATCATTCTTCCCATCTGCATTGGTGAAAAGTGCTTCCATGAACTTTTATATATCATAGAAGGGTGTTTTCAATAAAAATTCCTCCTAGGGTGACCATGTATTCACTCCATGCATTGCATTCCTTCCACCCTCCATCGATGCATCAAATACAAACATGAGGGGAAAATTCTAACTCTCCCTTTAGACACTCTGCCACTCAAATAATGTAACATGACCTATCAACCTAATGATGTCCTCATTCCTAAACAAGACCCTTCTGAAGCATCCACTAGCTCATCCATCTCTGCGTCCAAGCTCCCTAATGATAACTCCTTAGAAAAAGTGATGGATCGCCTTTCATTGGGGGAGTATTACCTTCTCACACTTAATACCATTCTCACACCTCAAAGACTTAGAAGACTTGATAAATCTCCCATGTGTCAACCTAATGTCGAGACAAAATTTATTTTGGTCCACCTCATCTTTACACCAATCTCATCTATGGTGGCATTGATCGCCCTTCTTCACACATTGACACTCAACTACACATGAAACTCTACACCAATGGATTTGACTGTCTTTATAATAATTCCTTCATCTACACCTATCTTTACCATTGCACCTAGAAAGGATTTGGAATGGGGCATTACAAATAAGGTATGCATGACCTTGTCATTGATCAATCTCACAAACCCCATGAAAAATTCAGACTAGGATTCAAAGAACAATCTACAAACCCTCTTCCACCATCTATGATGCTCATGGAAATTGACCCTCCATCTTCTCCATCCCATGCAGCTATGGATACAGATGACACTTTGTTTCCATTGCTTCCAAAAATTAAGTCTCCACCATCACCTTGGGACCAATCACTTATCAGTGTGATAGTGAATCTAGGTCCCTCCCTCTTCAACATCCAAAAATGATAGAGGAAGAATCCCCTACCATTGACATTCTCCAATGTGCTAATGACAATGTCATCCTTTCCCACATGGGGGAAGAATATTCCTATCTTCATAAGTCCTTACCTCTAGACACATCCACCCTTCTTAACAAATCCACCATCGACATCAACATAGGGACTCCACAAGAGCCTCACATCCTCAAAGTGGGTCAATCCCTTGATCCACATGAGCTTGAATCTTTCATTGCATTTATTTCTTGCCATAGCTAAGACTTAACATGGTCATACTCGATGTTCTAGGTCTTAACCCTTCCATAACCGTACATAACATCGTCACCTTTTCTAATGCCAATTTGGTTAAGCAGAAGATTTTCCATGCATCCTCGAGTTTCCCTCCTTATCAAATAGGAGTTGCAATGCCTCTTTTCCAAACTTCATCATCCCCATTGACTATCCCCAATGGGTTTCTAACATTTTCTCATTATTAAAGCCTCGGTAAAGCTTCATGTCTACACTTTGAATTTCTATATTTAAATATCACTTGACCTAAAGACAAGCCATGAGATGTTGTCTCTTATGGATGGTTTTTTTGGATGTAATTAGATCCTTATCACACCAAAAGACAAACATAAGACCTCTTTCATCACTCCTTGTGGGATATTTTACTATCATTTATGCCCTTCGGTTTGAAAAATTTTGAAGCCACCTATCAACAAGCCATGACCTACATCTTTCATGATCTCATCCATAATATTGTAGAGGACTATGTTGATGACCTTTTAGGTAAATCCAAGCATCGACGTGACCATATCGTCATCCTTGAAATCCTTTTTAAGCACCTTATCCACTTCTTCCTTTGTCTTAATCTAGTCAAGTGCGTGTTTGAAGTGTGTACTATTAAAATCCTTTGCTTCATCATTTCTATGAGGGGTATTGAATTTGAAACCGCCAAAATTAAGGTTATCCTCAACATTCCCCCTCCTTCTAATTTGAATCATTTTCACATTCATCAAGGTCACTTAAAATCTATTAGGAGTTTCATCTTACAACTCTCTAACCATTTCCAACCCTTTATTCATCTTATTTGTAAAGACATCAACTTTATCTGGGATGATAACTGCCAAAATAATGTTATGACCTCAAGTAACTATCTATTATCTCTTCATGTGCTTACCCCTCCATGTGAGTGGGATCTCTTCTATATTTATATGTCTACCTCTAATCATGATCTAGGCACCATGTTGGCACATCGTGATGAGCAAGGTAGGAAAAACTATTTATTACATCGGTTGCACCCTTCATGATTACGAGACTCAAGTCTGATGAAGTTAAAAAAATTTGTTGCTTTCTTTTCTTTGCCACTTCCAAGCTTCATCATTATCTTCTCAATCATAAAAATTATGTCATCACTAGATTTCATCTTCTTCAAACTATGCATTCCAAGCCTTACCATATTTATCATAGCACTCGATGGATCATACTCATAATAGGGTTTGACCTATAGTTCATCTCGCAAAAATCAATCAAGGGCCAGGCTATTGCAGATCAGCTAGATAATGCCCCTCTTTCTAAAAATCACCTTCCTCATGAACAGTTTCCAAATGAGTCTCTCAATAAATTTTGACATGAATTTTCTCCTCTCAAGATGACTCTCTTCTTTGACATCTATAAGTCTAAGCAAGGGGAAAGCATTGGCGTCATTATCATTCCTCTTTGGGAAACTCCTATTCCTATAGCCAATACACTTAATTTAGAATGCACTAACAATATGGATGAGTATATGGATCTCATCTTGGGCCTTGAAACTGTCATCTAACTTTGTGTTTAATTCCTTGATATATATGGGAATTATCATCTTATCATCAATCAAGTCAAGGGTGTTTATCAATGTAAAATTACATCCTTCAAAATTATAAGGACATCATTGACTTCCTCCTTGAGGCATTTGATTTCTACACCATTCAGATTGTTCCTTGTTCATCCAGTCATTTTGCATACACTATGGCATCTCTCATTCCTTATATAACTAAATAATCTAAAATTTATATTTTTGTTCAACATCAATATCACCCATCTCACGTTCACAAACTCCCTGGTATTAACCATGTTGATACTAACCCTTGTGATCTTTGGTATTCTCAAATCTTCAACTATCTATCTCAATCCATCATCCCCTATGACTTATCTAAAAATGGTAGGAGTTCCTTTCTTCAACATGTTAACCACTATGTCATCCTTAGCAGCATCCTTTACAAGTGTGGCTTCGATGGCATTTTTCTTCGTTTCCTTAAATCTCATGAATCCACTCACGCTATCCAAGAAGTCCATGATGGTATTTGTGGTGGACATTTTAGTGGTTTTCTCATCACTAAACGGGTCCTTCACATGGGTTATTATTGGCCCTCTCTCAAATAAATAATGTTGTGATTGCATTAAGAAATGGGTCAAATTCTAGCAACATTCCAATCTCATCCACATTCCTAGCCAATCCTTACATCTAGCTTGGGACCTTTGAACTTTATTACAATGGGGACTAGACCTCATTTTCCTCGTCAATTTACATTCCTCCCAACACCATCATTCCATCATCACTACTACTGGGTACTTCACTAAATGGGTAGAGGTAATTCCACTCACATCAACCAAATCTAATTAAATCGTTAAATTTTTATATCAACACATCATTTGTTACTTCAAAGTTCCTCATAAAATAATCATGGACAATGAAAAGTCCTTCAAAAACTATTACCTCAAAAATATTTGTGACTCATTCAAAATTAATATTGGTTTCTCATCACCATATTATCCAAAATCTAACGGCCAAGTTGAAGCCACTAACAAAAATCTTCACAACATCCTTGCAAGACTATTGATAAATTTAGTCATGATTGGAATCTTCACATTCCCTTCACTCTTTAGGCTTATCAGACTAGCATCCACACATCTATGGGTGCTACTCCTTTATCTCTCATCTATGGCTCCAAATTCATTCTTCCTCTTGAATTCTAAATCCCATCCTTACATGTTTATCTTCACGACTTCATCTCTAACGTAGACTATTACCGAGATCATCCAAAGAGATTGAGTTGTTAGATGAACGTCACCTTCCCGCTCTTGAGCACCATAATTTATACCAAGAGTGCATCAAACGTGCTTACAAAAATCATCTAAGGGAGAACAAATTTAACATTAGTGAACTTTTCCTTAAAGAAAATCAAAACATCACTACTCTAGAAATGAGCCAACATGGAAAATTTTCTCCCAACTGGATTGGACCTTATATTATTATGCATAAGTATAGGTTTGGAGCCTATTGTTCGCTTCCTTAATGGTAAACTGAAATGGAACCTCTTAACGCATTGCATTTGCATGCATTCTACTGTTAACATACCTAGCATATTTCACTTAGTCATCCTAGTGGTCATCCTTCTATCTTTATCCATTTCCATCTCTCATCGTAATGATATGGAATTATGTGGTCTACCATCACTTTCTTAGTTGTGACCTTGAATTTGGGCACCACGGCTCTATTAATAGCATATTCCTAATGGACGAGTTCTTCTTTCTTAGTAGGAACTCCATAATAATTACATCCATCCCCCTCTTATTCACCTATTAGAACCACACTAAGGGTCCATAGGTGTCACTTGTACATTCATTATCCCCTCCTAAGTGGTCTACCTAACTATCCCCAAATCTTCCCCATAAAATTTCAAAAGAAAAACATATTGATCCCTCAAAGGAAATTTGTTCATAAACACATAAAAAATTCAAAATAATATATTAATCCCTTGAAGGATAGCTATCATGCAATAATAATCCCTTCCATCTATAAAAGAAAAAAAATTCAAA
Source organism: Taxus wallichiana var. yunnanensis (assembly GCA_018340775.1). Classification (NCBI taxonomy): domain Eukaryota; kingdom Viridiplantae; phylum Streptophyta; class Pinopsida; order Cupressales; family Taxaceae; genus Taxus; species Taxus wallichiana. The sequence goes on from CM031239.1 coordinate 127,815,711, forward strand.
AGTCAAAAATCATAAAAGCAAAAAGTAGACCACTCCCTCAAAGGATGGATACTCCTTTATATCATGGAAGTGAAGGCTTCCCATATTGATCAGCCTTATATCTCATAAAGAAAATCATAAAAATCAAAAGAAAGCATCTGTTGTTGCAAATCAGCAGCACCCCTGGATGCAAATCAGGTTTCTAAGTTGATGTTTTAGGCATCCAGTGTGATTGCACAACATTGAAACCTCTCTCCAAGTGTGGGACTTGTAAAATGAGAGAGGAATCTCTAGATTAGAGGCTGGTTCCTCAAACTCCTCTGATCAGATCTATTATTTACACAATTGCAGAGGTTTGAATCCTAATCCTACTCTAAATTCCAAGGAGACAGAGATAGAAAGTGCAAAAATTGAAACTAAACTAATAGGTGATACACCAAAGGAGTGGTGAACACTTCTTGTTCATGAAAATTGACACAATTTCATAAAATACAACATGAAACATCATACACAGGCTGATAAGATGCAATTAGAGGTCTGAAATGAAGCAAGACAATACAAACAAAGGACTGAAAATTGATCACAGAGTCTGCACTGTCATTTTCACTATCAAAATCCTTGCATTTGCAACATCAAAGAGGCAAAAACCTGTTATAATCATGAATAAGGTCTGATACTTGCAAAAATCACTTGTTGAAGGTGAAAGAAGAAGCTTGCTATCCAAAAAATGTTCAACCCTCAAAAATGAGCCAAATCTGGCTTTTACAATGCATGGGTCGAGCCCAAGAGAGAGAAAACATGTAAAAACATGGGAGCCATTCCCCATTGAATGAAGATGCATTAAAACAACATGGGCATCCTTACAGACCCATGCCCTGACATTTTTGGCCATGCTGAAGAAGAATGCGACCCATTTTGCATTAAAACTGGTTGTTGAAATGTCATTTCTGGCCATTACCACGTGCCAGAGATGTTTCTTGATTTTCTCTCTCTAAACTGAACCAAAATGAAAAATTGACCCCGAGAATCATGTAGATAATTTCACTAGCTTTCCATTGATATAAAGAACGTGAAAATCCGAGCTCTGGATTGAAAGATATGGCGATTTGAAAATTTAGGGCAAAAACAGGCCAAAATCGGATCGGCGGGCAAAAATTTGAATTTTTTACCTTTTTGGTCATTTGGAAAATTTTCAAAAATTCCCCATGCCCCACCTGGTTCAAGTGCCACGTGGCATGTTTTAATTGGTCGTGGGCCCTTCCTGCTCCATTTTACTTCATTTTTTCCTTTGGAAAATTTTTCAAAATTTCCCCGCCGGGCCGATGAGGTGAAGACACGTGGCGAGATGTGATTGGCTCGGGCCTGTCTCTCCTAATTTTCCACGGTCGCTTTGAATTTTTGGCTGGACACATGTCAAAACCCCATTAGGTGTGGGTTTGACCCTCCAAAATTTCCTCATGGGCTTGCTCTGAATTTTTTGCCCTACCTGGACACGTGGCGAGATTCCATTGGCTCGCAATAAGGGGGCGCTTTCCCTTCTTAATTTTCCTCTATTTCCTCCTTGGGAAAATTTCCCAAATATTCCCCGTGCTCCGCCCGACTAGGACACGTGGTGAGATTCCATTCGTTGGCGGGGCAACGGGCCGAAACTCACCCTTTGGACTTTTGGCAAAACATTTTGCCAAAAATTCTAATTCTTCCCCTCGCTCCGCTGGTGTGGACCTCCTTGGACACGTGTCACATTGTGATTAGGTGGCGGGAAAATGGGCGAAAATTTCCTTCTTTGAAATTTTGGCCAACACTTAGCCAAATTTCCAATTTTACCCCCGCACTCCACTTTCCGATTCCTTATGACACGTGTCACGTTTTGATTGGCCGCAGGGCCATCTCTTCAAAATTTCCTTGCGCCAACACTTAGCCGATTTTCCCAATTTTTTTCCCTGGGACACATGGCAGCTCTTGATTCGTCGGCGGGTCCTGCAGGGAAAATTTTCCTTTTGAAACCTACGCCAAAACACTTGGCAAAAAACCAAATTCTCCTCCGACCCCCACCACTTCCTAGACACGTGGCACGTCCTGATTGGCTGCGGGCCTTCTAGGGGAAAATTTCCCACAAAAACTCCGCCGAGCCATAACTTGAAAAATACGTGGAGTTAGGAGGAAAAATTTACCTTTATGGAAAGCTGAGAAAGAGCTCTATCCAATGGTGCCATTTTTAGAAAGATTTGAGTTCCTAAAAATCAAAAATGGAGACTGAGGCACAAGAGAGGTAAGAACACAAGGAGTTAGCCACAAAAATGAGTAGGGGCACATTTTGGATAACAATTTTGGCGACTCAGAGGGGTCATCTGCCTGCTAGATGAAGATACCAGTTGCCTGAAGTAGCCCATTGGGCATGGAGTCATAAAATTTTCTATTCGAACCCCAACTGACTTAGAATGTTGCAAGGAGGAAGATGGAATATCACCTGATGGAAGCAAGGACTGCAAAACATCTCCAGGGACAGCAAGCCTGTGCCAAAGCACTTAGGGAAAGCAAAACAACCTACAACAAAACAATGTGCACAAGCACTTGGAGGAATGAAAACCTAAGCTAATATTTACAAGGTGGAGAATTTCCCTTTAGTAGCAATGCTTTAGATAGATTCCATTGACTAGAATCTGCAGTTCTTCGCCATCCAATGAAGACAATTAGAAGGCATTGCTATCCTTACACTTTGTGACCATGTATGGGCCACTCCAAATGGCATCAAATTTTGAATGCCTTCCCGGTTTTGCTCTATCTGCATCCCATTTTAACACTAGATCTCCAACTTGGAAAGATCTACTCTTGGCCTTCCTATCAAAGGTCTTCTTGATCAAAGCTTGATCCTTCTCCATTGCTTGGGATGCCTGATCTCTGATCTCTTGGAGCTCCATCAACTCTACATATCTCACCTCCATGGGCCCAAACTCTAGCACCTCTAATCTGCTTCATGAGTTCCAATGTTGGCAACTCAAGTGACATGGGAAAGATTCCCTCTCTTCCATAAACAAGCTCGAATGGAGAGTTACTGTGGATCTCTTGGGTGTTGGTGTGTGTGCCAGTCATCATCCACATCACCTAGGTGAGTCATCTCACCTTGCGAGAGTCATAGGTCTTAGGAAGTCAAATGACAAGTGTCAGATTCTGTCATAGAATCTGACATTGTCATTTGCGTCAATGCGTCATAGGAGTTACATTCCTTATTTGGAATTGTAACTCCTCTTCTAGTGGCGTCATATGCGTCAGTCAACATCATATGCATCAGTGGCGTCATTGAGTTCTTTCCATGTTAAGGCATGGGGTTACACAACACCCCTATTTGTACTTCCTATTTTTCAATCTATGAGCATGAGCAGACCCATTCTTCTTACTTGCAATCTTCTTTCCATTGTTTCGAATCTTGCGTATTGCGTTGGCTTGATGTTACCATCGAGTGCAACTTCATTGTGGTGCATCGCTTTTTGACATCGGTTCTCACGAATCCCTCTTTCATGGTATCAGAGTTGGTTTCGGTAAACGTGCACTCTTCATTTCTCAGTTGTTTATTACTTCTGGTTTCTTCTCATTTTCTCATGTGCAAGTTTTTTTCGATTATCATTTTGGAATTATTGCTCACCTCGTATTGAGGTTTCAATGATTCTGCAAGTTAAGGTATTTGGTTGGTTTGTTTATCACCTAAGTTCATATTTGGATATTTCTAGATCTTTTTGTTGTTATTTCGGGTTATTTCTTGCTAGTTGTGTTCGATTCAGCTACAAGGTAAAAGAAGAGCTCATTTTTTGGGCGTGGACCTGTGATTACTAGTTGGGATCGTTGTTTTTCTTCATTGGTGTATACTCAGACTATTCCGAGCTTTTTCCTCATCGATGTGGTTCCTTGCTTGTCTCAAAACGTTTCTTGCAAACCTCTCACGTTTTTGCCTTGTCTCTCACATTTTTGGGAGTCTACTCACATTTTTTTGAGCCTTGCTGCATTCCCCAGCTTCAACGTTCAACCTTCTATGACTTCCAGGCGTTTTTAACCTGTTCCAGGCATTTTTTCTATCCTCTGGCTATTTTTTCAACTGTCCAGGCGTTTTTAACCTGTTCCAGGCATTTTTTCTATCCTCTGGCTGTTTTTTCAACTGTCCAGGCATTTTTGCACTGTCCTCAGTTATTTTTCTCTCCTTTCCTATGTTTTCCCAGCTTCTCTGGCCATTTTTCCCTGTCCTCAGGCGTTTTCTTTCAGCTGGCTGCATTTTTGCACGTTGTACTGGCTTTTTTGGACTGTTAAGGCATTTTTTTGGGCTCATCAAGGTGTTTTTTGCATATGTTATCCGCATTTTCTGCACTCTGCTTGGCATTTTTCCTATAGTGGACAGTCACTCAGTTACTTATTTTTTACTCCCTTCATCCCCACGTGGCCTTCTTGTTTGTCACCAAAGTAAATATCTCTCTAAAAATACGTTTTTTATTCACTTTTCTTAAAAAAACGTGGTTGCATTCTTTTTATCTTATCACTCTTCTAAAAAAACGTGTTGTTTCATTATTTTTAAAAGGTATAAGGTAAAAACATTACATTTTATTGGCATTGTAAGTTTTTTGGCTTGTTTTATTAACCTTCCGTCGAGTGCCGAAGACGAAGGGTGAGGTCTGGGATTGGCAGGTGGCTAATCCCCTCGCAATACAAACAAACCCTATCTCAAATTCCATGTGCCATTTCCAATGGGCATACATACGACACCCTTTGCATGTGTTTAGGGCACTTTTTTAATCCATTTGCAGGCTTATTGGCTTTTTCCTCATCAGTTGCGGGAATTGGTTTTTGCTATAACTTTTGACTCGTTGCTCGGTTTTGAGCACTTCTTTAGTCAAAGTTACATGTTTTTTCACACTCTAGATGATGGGATCATTAGTTTTGTAAACACACTAATTTTATAAAGTGCCGCATTCTGGGGGGGTGTCTTTGTATTGCTTAATTCAGCTCATTTTTTCTTGAGCTTTGTATTCCTTTTTTGTGGACTTGTGAGCATGTCCACCATAGTCTTACAACAAAGGGATTCTTTTGTGTGACGTGAGACATTGTTTCTCACAAAGGTCTTTCTTTCCCCTCTTGCTTCTCTCTTTCGTGCTTACTTACTTACAGGTGTTGATCTGCTGCAGCTCCTACGAACCTTGATTGTTGTCTCCACCATTGCGCGTTATTACGCTAATTACAAGGTGAGTGACAAACTGGTTCTCGGAACACAGTCGCATCTGGTTGTAATCAATGCATTGAATTATAAAGTGCCAAACTTGGGGGGTGTAATTTTGTTCTGGGGTGGTTGTTTCCTTTCTCTCTCCTTCCTTCTAGCATTCCTTGGTTCTATCTCTTCATTATGGATATCTCTAAAGTACTAGTGCTCACATATTTTAATTTCTTCGAATGGAAATCTAAAATTATATTGGTTTTGCGAAGTAAAGGGTTATACCGAGTTACCATGGGGTTAGAGACCGAACCTATTGATGAACCCGAAAAATCTAAATGGTTCAACCGTTGTGATGAAGCCTTAGGTCTTATCTGTATGTCCGTCTCTCCCAACTTGCTCTTCCACATCGAAACTTCCTCAACACCCGATCAAGCGTGGAAAACACTCGATGATATGTTTGGGAAGCAAGATGACATGAGAGCACATGAGTTGGAGAACGAACTACTAGGGTTAAACCCTAGTGACTTTGAAAACCTACAGGCCTTCTTCTCAAAATTTGTCCACACTAGAATGCTTCTAAAGGAATGTAAAGTGGATAAGAAAGACTCTCAATTGATCTTGTCGATTCTTTCTAAGTTAGGTCCCAAATACTTGCTTTTTTTTTCAACTTTTCACGCCATGAAAGCCGCCTTGGGTAAGTACTTGACTATGCCCTCCTTTGATAGCAGCTTTTTCGTCCCAACTCATTCGAGAACAGACAAACTCATTCAAATGGGGACTCTAAAATCCAAGTCACATGCCCTTGTGGCGAATAAGGGCAAGAAAATGAAAAGAAGAAAGAAACTAAGGACCAACCTAAGAAAGAAACCAAGACCCAACCAACCCCGCTTAAGCCCATCACTCATACTTCGACTTCTGAGCCTAAAGCAAAGAAGGAAAAGTATAAATGCTCCTATTGTAAGAATACTGGCCATGACGAGCAACATTTTTTTCGGAAAAAAATTGATCACTTAACTCATTTACTTGAGAAGAATAAAATAAGTGTTCCTGAATCATTAAACAAAATGCTCAGAAAGGTGAGTCTTCTAATGCAAAGGAGACTAAAAATGAAAAGAAGAAAGGTAAGGCCCTCGTAGCTAGATCAGCTCCATCATCAACTTGGATTATCGATTCTGGTGCCTCACACCACATGGCTTCTTCAGAGGTTGAATTCTCTAGCATTGAACCATGTGGCATGTCCCAAATCACGTTGGGTGATGACACTCATGTTTTGGTTTCCGGTAGTGGATCGGTAGAGATTGAAGGTGGAACATTTAACCAAGTGTTGAGTGTTCCCAATCTCTCTACCAATCTCCTATCAGTTTACCAAATCACCCACCTTGGTGAAGGAATGCGAGTGGAATTTGGTCCTAACTCGGTGATTATTCGTGAGCTTAACTCTGACTGCACTGTGGCTGAGGGAAAGGTAGATCACCATTCACGGTTGTATACCTTTTCCCACTTCTCTTCTGATTCGATGCCCAATGCCTTGCTCACTCATGCAAATGAGGTTAGCAAGTTATGGCATGAGCATTTTGGGCATCTAAATTATCGTTACCTTGAACAATTGAGCCAAAACAAAATGGTCAATGGGCTACCCCGAGTTAAGTTTTCTAAGGGTCTTTGTGAGGGTTGTACTTTAAAAGCACCCTGAAAAGAGCTTTGACAAGGGAAAATCCTGGAGAGCTACTCGTCCCTTGGATCTTGTTCATAGTGACGTTTCTGGCCCTTTTCCATCTCCTTCTTTTACTAGAGCTCTATATATACTAACCTTCATTGATGACTTTTCACGTTATACTTGGGTATATTTTCTTAAGCTTAAGTCTGAAGTTTTTGAGAATTTTCAAAACTTTAAGGCTCTTGCTGAGAAACAAGCAGAACGGTCTATCAAGGTTCTTCGAACCGACAATGGAGGTGAGTATGTGAGCAATAGGTTTGAGGATTTCTGCACTTCTGAGGGGATTGCTTTGCAGCGTATAGTTGCTTACAGCCCTTCCCAAAATGGAGTTGCAGAAAGAAAGAACCAAACTTTAAAGGAGATGGCTACTTGTATGGTTCACTCGAAATCTCTTCCTCCACAGTATTGGGCTGAAGCAGTGAATTGTGCTTGTTATATTCAGAACCATGTGTCCCACACAAGGCAGTAAGAGGGATGACACCCTTTGAAGCCTGGTTTGGACACAAGCCTGATGTCGAGCACTTTCGAGTCTTTGGATCCAAGGCTATGGCTCGATTCCCAAAAAGAAACGTAAGGCATTGGATCCACAATCCAAACCTTGTATCTTTGTCGGGTATCCTGATGGCGTGAAGGGATATCGATTGTTGAACCCTACCACCCATGAGATTTATATTGAGAGGAGTGTGAAGTTTGATGAGTCATCCTTGACTTCAACTTCCACTGAGGTCCTTTTGCCCACTGATTCGATTCTCGACTCTTCGATGATGATGATGTTGTTGAGCGAGTTCCACCTCTCCCTACTCCTCCCGATCCTCAAACTTCTGAGTCTTCTAATTCTGACAGTAGTGATGATGAGGAATATGTCCCTTCTCACTCAAGTGAAGAATCTTCCGACTCGAGCCTGAGCCGTCGGGACCTCTTTGGGCCAGGAAAACTTTACAGAGTGCTTGAGATTTAGTTGAGATCCTTTGGATGAGAGACGTACTCGCTCGCACTTCACTGGACCTCACTCCTTCTTCACCTCTACTTCGATCCACCATCCTTCCACGAAGCTTCCGGGATTCCCGAGTGGGATTCTTGCCATGGATGAGGAGTATTCCTCACTCATAAATAATGACACTTGGGATCTTACCCTTCTTCCAAAAGGAAGAAAATAGTTCGGTGTAGGTGGGTATATCGAACAAAGTATGGAGCTGATGGAAAAGTTGAGAAGTATAAAGCGCGACTTGTAGCTAAGGGTTTCTCCCAGGTAGTTGGGGTTGATTACTCGTAAACCTTTTCTCCGATTGCATAAGATGACTTCCATTCGACCGACCCTTTCCATCACCGCCACTAATGATGGGAAGTCCACCAGATGGATGTTAAGAGTGCCTTCCTTCATGGGGACCTAGAGGAGGAGATCTATATGGAACAACCTCCGGGTTATGTCCATGATCCATCCCTCATTTGAAAATTAAAGAAGTCTCTCTACAGGCCTTAAACAAGCCCCTCGGGCTTGGTATGCCAAGATGGACTCCTTTTTACTTGCATCATGGTTCACTCGGTGTCACTCTGACCCAAATGTGTATATTCTATGACAGGATGACTCCATGCTTATTCTTGTTCTCTATGTTGATGACTTGTTGATCACCGGTAGCTCTTCCTTTATCATTGATTCTGTGAAGATCTCCTTGGCCAACAAGTTCTCCATGTTTGACTTAGGATTGCTTCATTACTTTCTTGGGATCCAGATTTCACAATCTGACTCAGGAATTATGATCTCGCAGCCTAAGTACTCTCTTGATTTGCTTGCTCGATTTCTTTCACATGTCCGATCGCAAGTCCTCACCTACTCCTTTTCCTTCCGGGATTAAGTTGGTTTCGATTGCTCTTCCCCGGTCGATGGTACCCTTTATCGACAATTGGTGGGAAGCTTGATCTACCTTACTCACACTTGGCCAAATCTATCGTATGCCATTGGGATCATGTCCAGATTTATGTAGGAGCCTCATGAGATGCACTTGAAAGTAGAAAAGCAGATCCTTCACTATGTTTGTGGCACTCACACAGATGGTATTCATTACTTAGGAGGGACTGAGATTGACTTGGTTAGATTTACAGACTCAGATTGGGCCGGTGATCTAGATCATCGGAAGTCTACCTCAGGCTACAGTTTCACTCTTGGTTCAGGTCCTGTCAGTTGGTCCAGCAAGAAACAGAACGCCATTGCCATATCATCGACAGAAGCAGAATACAGAGGAGTAGTTAACACTACCATAGAATCTGTTTGGTTACAGGGTATTATGACAGAGTTTGGCATCCACTTTCGGTGGCCTACCATTATCTACTGTGACAACATGAGCACTATCTCAATTTGTAGAAATCTAGTTCAGCATCAGCGGACGAAGCACATTGAGATTCATATGCACTTCATACGGGAGATGATACATGAAAACATCATCGACATATAGTATGTTCAAACAGCTGATCAAGTTACAGACATTTTCACCAAGCCCTTCACTGAGGTGAAGTTTCTTCACTTGCGGTGAGGTCTCTGCGCAGCCGCCCATCTTCTTCAGGCTATATAGTCCTCCTTCTTCTCCTCTTCTTCTTTCTAGAAAGATGTTGTTTGTACATGGGCACCTTATCAGGCCTTTAGTTACCGGGGCCCATTGACACATCTTTCTTAGTTGTCTAGGGGAGTCTTATTTTTCTATTCTGGCTTACCTTGACCTCTTCCTCGGCTTTGATGAAGGGGGTGTTGGTGTGTGTGACTGTCCAGTCATCATCCACATCACCTAGGTGAGTCATCTCGCCTTGCGAGAGTCATAGGTCTTAGGAAGTCAAATGACAAGTGTCAGATTCTGTCATAGAATCTGACATTGTCATTTGCGTCAATGCGTCATAGGAGTTACATTCCTTATTTGGAATTATAACTCCTCTTTTAGTGGTGTCATATGCGTCATTCAACGTCATATGCATTAGTGGCATCATTGAGTTCTTTCCATGTTTAGGCATGGGGTTACACACAAAGACCCTATTTGTACTTCCTATTTTTCAATCTATGAGCATGAGAAGACCCATTCTTCTTACTTGCAATCTTCTTTCCATTGTTTGAATCTTGCGTATTGTGTTGTCATTGAGCTACCATCGAGTGCAACTTCGTTGTGGTGCATCGCTTTTTGACATCGGTTCTCACGAATCCCTCTTTCAGATACCAGTTTCCTGAAGTAGTCCATTGGGCATGGAGTCATAAAATTTTGTATTTGGAACCCCAACTGACTTAGAATGTTGCAAGGAGGAAGATGGAATATCACCCGATAGAAGCAAGGACTTCAAAACATCTCTAGGATAAGAAGCTCTGTGCTTCAAGCACTTAGGGAAAGCAAAACAACCTACAACAAAACAATATGCACAAGCACTTGGAGGAATAAAAACCTAAGCTAATATTTACAAGGTGGAGAATTTCCCTTTAGTAGCAATACTTTAGATAGATTCCATTGACTGGAATCTATAGTTCTTCGCCATCCAATGAAGACAATTGGAAGGCTTTGCTATCCTTACACTTTGTGACCATGTATGGGCCACTCCAAATGGCATCAAGTTTTGAATGCCTTCCCGGTTTTACTCTATCTGCATCCCATTTTAACACTAGATCTCCAACTTGGAAAGATCTACTCTTGGCCTTCCTATTAAAGGTCTTCTTGATCAAAGTTTGATACTTCTCCATTGCTTGGGATGCCTGATATCTGATCTCTTGGAGCTCCATCAACTCTGCATATCTCACCTCCATGGGCCCAAACTCTAGCACCTCTAACTGCTTCATGAGTTCCAATGTTGGCAACTCAAGTGACATGGGAAATATTGCCTCTCTTCCATAAACAAGCTGAATGGAGAGTTACCTGTGGATCTCTTGGGAGTTATCCTATCAGCCCATAAGGCTGATTTTATTTTTGTATGCCAAGACCTCTCGATTCTCATCAAGAGTCCTCGTAATGATCCTCAACAAGTTCTTGTTTGTAGATTCAGCCTGGCCATTACCCTGAGGGTAGGAGTTTGATGAAGTACTTAGGTAGATCCCGTTCTTGATAGCCCACTCAGTCACCTTGGATCCAATGAATGCTAATGCATTATCTCGAGATTATTGTAGCGGTATGCCAAATCTGGTTACTATCCCCTCATAGAAGTTTAAAATGCTAGACTCATTTGCTTCTTTGAGTGCTACTCTTCTCGACCCATTTGGTGAAGTAGTCTGTGGTGTCAAAATCCACTTATGCCCTTGGCTTGAATTAGGATTAATGACTCCAATGAAGTCCAAACCCCATTGCATGAATGGCTGGTCAACTGAAATTGGATTTCCTCCAAGTGTGGGACTTGTAAGAATGAGAAAGGAATCTCCAGAGAAGGCTGGTTCCTGCTCCTAAACTACCTGCCACAAGCTATTCCAGTGCAGCAAGCTAATCTAAACCTAATCTAACCATGCCAAGGAGACAGAGAGAGAGAGAAAAGGGAAAAACAACAAAAGCCTACACTAAAACGGTGATACACCAGAGAAGGAGAATGTTGAACATCTATCAAAACTGCCATGGAACAAAGAGAGGTGAGTGATGGGAAGGATGGATAGATGCATCACAGGCCCAAGGATAGATTTCACACAGAAAATGTCCCAAAACTCCATGAACACAGCTCCAGACCTATAATGAACATTCAAACTTGCACAAATACCTACAATGAAGAGAGGCAAGAAGAAAACAAGTGAAAAACGAGCAAGGATGGACAGATGCATCACAAAACACGTTTTTGTTGCTTCAGAAGTTTACACAGAACATCATTTCAATAGTAAAAGGAAAAAACACCATTACAGAGCAAGGGAGGAGGTTCAACTCCATTTTCAACCCTAGAGAAGAAAAGAAGGGAGGGCAGAGCCGAAAAGATGAACAACTTGTAATCATTAATCCCAAATGAGCCAAATCTGGCTTTTACATTACATGGGTCGAGCCCATGAGAGAGAAAACATAAAAAACATGGGAGCCCATTCCTCATTGACTGCAAATGCATTAAATCAGCATGGAGGACCTTACAAACCCATACCCTATCATTTTTGACCAAATGGGAGGAGAGTGCGACCCATTCTGTATTAAATTTGGTCGCTGAAATGTCACTTCTGGCCATGAACACGCGCCAGAGATGTTTTTGATTTTCTCTCCAAACTGAACCAAAATGCAAGATTGACCATGGAATCGTGTAGATAATTTCATAAGCTTTCCAATGATATAAAGAACGTGCAAATCTAAGCTCTGGATCAAAAGATATGGGGGTCTGAAGTTTTAGGGCAAAAACAAAGCCCAAAAATGGATATTTGAATTTTTTCCCGCGCTCTGCCACTGGATGACACGTGTCGTGCTAATTGATGAGCAATTCTCTCTCCTCCACCTTTCCGGGTTTCCCTTTGAAATTTTGACATTTTTATCACTTTGGGAAATTTTCCATTTTTTCCCCGCGCCCGCCACTTGGGACACGTGGCATGATCTGGTTGGAGGACAGGGGCACGGGGATCTTTTTTTTTTTAGTTTTTTACCCAAAACTTTTGCTAAATTTTCTAAGTCCTCCCCGAACTCCACACTTCCCCTTTCTCCATTGGACACGTGTCCTGTGTCTATTGGCTCGGCCACCCTTCAAACCTCGCCCTTTGAACTTTTGGGCCCAAAAACACTTAGTCAAAATTTTATTCGCCTCCCCCTGTGACACGCGTCACATTCCGATTCCTTGGCAGCTTTTCCGGTCTTTGCGTCCCTCGCGTATTTTTGGCCCGGATTTCCCAAACCGTCTGGGACAAATTCCTCCGATCCCCGATTCGGCTTCTCTGTCCCTCTTTGCGGTGAAGACACGTGGCAAGATTTGATTGGCTCTCGGCTCCTTTCGGCTTTTCGTCCCATGCGTCCCTTTGTCCCAACTGTCCCAGATGAAAGTTTCTTGTTTCATCCGAACCGCCGGCCTTCCACGATTCGCATCCTCGCATACATTTGTTCCAACTGTCTCAACCGTCCAAAATGGGACAAATTCTTCCGAACCACCCGAAATGGGTTGCCTTTGCTCTCGGCCACTTCGCCTTTTCTCATCCTTCGCATCCTCACGGCCTAGATGTCCCAATTGCTACATGGACCGCCTAGAGGCTTTTCAGCCGGTTCATGCCCGACGTCCCAACTATCCCAAGGACCGCCTGGACTAGGACTTAGCTGATTTTCATGATTTTTTCTGCCCCAAGCTTGTTTTTGCAACTTTTTCACCCTTTTTTAGAACTTGCTCTTTTCTTCTTGGATAGGAGAGTTAGAAAAAGCCGAGGGGACCCCAGAAACATGATTTTTTTCCTTGAATCAATCTATCTTGCTCGGGACTAAAGAATTTAATGCATGTTATCAAAATTACCCTGGGGGGTGAATTTTGGATAACAATTTGGTGACTCAGCGGGGTCATCTACCTGCTAGATGAATGATCAGTAGCCTGAAGCAATCCATTGGGCATGGAGTCATGAGTAGAACCTGAAAACTGATCTGAACTTTGAAAACTTCCCTCTGAACCACTTGAATCCCACCGACATGGAGTTGTTCTCACCAAAATGCCACTGGAATGAACTGTGCAAGAGCAAAACCAGCACCACAAAAACTATGTACAGAACTGAAAATCATACATGCTCCAAATGAAACATGCAGAGTGTGCACAAGCACTTCTTCTACTGAAAGCAAACCTACCTACTCTACTTTAACTGGAAGCAAAGGCAAGCTAAACAAACCCTGCAATTGGTTGTGAGAAATAGCTTCCCTTTCTCAAAAGTGGCAGCCATGCAATTGATTTGGAGCTGATCATGGCTGTTAGGATGAGTGGAAAATCAACAAGAAGCTGGTCTTCCACCCAAATCATCAAGGTATCACCAAGGAAAATTCAATACCTCTTTTAGTTGCTCGCATTTGATCAAGAGGTATGACAGCTGATCCTTGGTACTTTGTAGCTCATCCTCATGCTTAGAAGCAAGCATGACTAGTTGTGACTTCTCCTTTGGCTCCAATGAAGCCAAATACCTGATTGGGCAAGGTCTGATCCGTTTGATATGCCCATAGCTCTGATTTTCAACTCCAAAAATGGAGTCTTCAGACCTTTCTGAATGGATGGTGTGGAAGAAATGGTGAAATTCCTCTATCCTTTCTCTTCCTCCAATGAAGAACATGAAAGATTAAAATCTTCCAATCTTGATTCCAAAGAGCTGCTATAAGATGCAGGCTGCTGCAAATGAATGTTCTCCTTCATGACAGCAGACTCAAGTGTTTGGAATGTGGATGATGAAAGAGAGAATGGTGGAAACTCAACCGGCTCTTCTCCATCAAAACAATCCTCCAAATCGATGAGATAAACTGCCTCATGGCTGTCCTACTACAAATGCTCAACTTCCTCCATGGTGTCTTCTTGATCTGTAACTTGACCACCATGGTTTCTTTCACCCTCCAACATTGAGTTTGAGAGATCAAACTCCTCTTCAGTACTAGAACTTGAGAGAGGTGAAGTAGAAAGAAGAACTGAAGGTTCTCCTGTAGCCTGCTTTGTGCTCAAAGCCCTTGGATCTGCACTTTTCTCCTCCACAACTAGAATGTGCTCCTCTTCTTTTGGATCTGGAGCAGCTTCTCCTTTCTCTAATACTTGAAGACAATCTTGCTCTTGATTGAACTCTTCCTCCAGCATGAAGTTTGTCAAGTCAAACTCTTCAATCTGCTGCTCTAGAGGACAAGTTGGGACTGCAAGATCTTCTTCTGAGCTTTCTTCCTTTATGGCTGATTGTGCAACTTGAATTGAATCAGCATTCCTTCAAATAGAGTGCCAACATGGACACTACTTCCTGAGAAAACTGACTATTGATCTCGCTTCTTCTTTTTCTCTTCTTCGCTGCCACAAAATCAGTCCTTTAACCACCATTTGTCAACCTTAGCCTCTTCTAGGTTTAACCATCAAGGGGATCTTTGTCATCCCAAATTTGGCAGCCCAAACCTTCAAGTTGTCTGTCATTTCTTTTCTGTTGGGCTCCTCTTCTTGCTGTCCTTCATGGCCAATTTTTGCAATTTCTTCTTCCCCACATGGAATTGGGAATGCAAGAGGAGGGATGGGTTGTAACTCAATTGATTTGGCAATTTTTTGTGGTGGTAGAGGAGGTGAAACCTCTTGTTTCTTTGGAGGAGGGGGTATTTCTTTTAGCTCTTGTGGAGGGGATGACTGTTTGGAAGGAAAAAGGAAAGAAGAATTGAGGTGTGGTGGAAGACTGAGAGGTGGAGACATGGGATCAACATTTGGGACAGCAGATGGGGAGTTTAGAATTTGTAATTCCAAATGAGATGGTGCTGCTTGAGTAATGGGAAGAGAAAAACTAGATGATGGTGTAGAACTTACCCATTGACAAGGTTGTTCAACAACAAGTGCATAGGCCTCTATTTCTGTCTGTCCATTGTGCAAGTTGGGGCAGCATCTTCATCATGAAGTCCAGCTTCTCCTGAGGGCTGAAGTGTCTTGGAAAAGGGCCTCCCCATGGACAAGGAGTCCTGCAACCAATTCTGAAAGCTCTCATTTGAGTTGTTGCTCTGGACTGCACCATCTTTACCTCCATCTTTTGGATTTTCTCCAACAGACCAACATCTTGCATCTGATTGTCTTCATTATATGCATACTCTTGCTCTTGGAAATCTCCATAGCCAAAATGATCTTGGCATTGCTGCTCATATGGGTATGCATGCTGATTTGGAGGATTTGTAAAACATGTTGGAGGTGTGATAAACTGCTGTTGTTGAAAATGTGAATTCCATGATGGAAATGAAGTCATGATTGCACAACTTCATGGAATGGAAAAGAATGAAAGGGATGGAAAGAAGGATGGATGGGAATGGATGAAAATGGGTCTGCAACTTCAGAAATGGGTTGCTGATCAGATGGAGTCACTAGATGTGTTTGCAAGTGCCTCCAAAGGCTAAAATCTTCACAGGAACACACCAACCTACAAAAGATGAAGTGGAAGACCTCTAAGGTCCCACCGGCGTGCCAAAACTATTAGTGCAAAATCACAACACCCCTGGATGTTGATCAGATTTCTAGGTTGATCACTCTAGCATCCAGTGTGATTGCACAACATTGAATCCTTCCTCCAAGTGTGGGACTTGTAAAAATGAGAAAGGAATCTCCAGAGAAGGTTGGTTCCTACTCCTAAACTACCTGCCACAAGCTATTCCAGTGCAGGCAAGCTAATCTAAACCTAATCTAACCATGCCAAGGAGACAGAGAGAGAGAGAGAAAAGGGAAAAACAGCAAAAGCCTACACTAAAACGGTGATACACCAGAGAAGGAGAATGTTGAACATCTATCAAAACTGCCATGGAACAAAGAGAGGTGAGCAATGGGAAGGATGGACAGATGCATCACAGGCCCAAGGATAGATTTCACATAGAAAATGTCCCAAAACTCCATGAACACAGCTCCAGACCTGCAATGAACATTCAAACATGCACAAATACCTGCAATGAAGAGAGGCAAGAAGAAAACAAGTGAAAAACAAGCAAGGATGGACAGATGCATCACAAAACACATTTTTGTTGCTTCAGAAGTTTGCACAGAACATCATTTCAATAGTAAAAGGCAAAAATGCCATTACAGAGCAAGGGAGGAGGTTCAACTCCATTTTCAACCCTGGAGAAGAAAATAAGGGAGGGCAGAGCTGAAAAGATGAACAACTTGTAATCATTAATCCCAAAATGAGCCAAATCTGGCTTTTACATTACATGGGTCGAGCCCATGAGAGAGAAAACATACAAAAACATGGGAGCCCATTCCTCATTGACTGCAAATGCATTAAATCAGCATGGAGGACCTTACAAACCCATACCCTGTCATTTTGACCAAATGGGAGGAGAGTGCGACCCATTCTGTATTAAATTTGGTCGCTGAAATGTCACTTCTGGCCATGAACACGCGCCAGAGATGTTTCTTGATTTTCTCTCTCCAAACTGAACCAAAATGCAAGATTGACCATGGAATCATGTAGAGAATTTCATAAGCTTTCCATTGATATAAAGAACGTGCAAATCTGAGCTCTGGATCAAAAGATATGAAGGTCTGAAGTTTTAGGGCAAAACGGCCAAAAACGGATATTTGAATTTTTTCCCCGCGCTTTGCCACTTGGATGACACGTGTCGGGCACTGATTGGATGAGAAATTCTCTCTCCTCCACCTTTCCACGGGTTTCCCTTTGAAATTTTGACATTTTTATCACTTTGGGAAATTTTCATTTTTTCCCCGCGCCCCGCCACTTTGGGACACGTGGCATGATCTGGTTGGAGGACAGGGGCGCGGGGGATCCTTTACCTTTTAGTTTTTTGACCCAAGACTTTGCTAAATTTTCTAAGTTTCCCCAATCTCCGCACCTCCTTGCTCCATTGGACACGTGTCCTATGTCTATTGGCTCGGGCCGACCCTTCAAACCTCTCCCTTTGAACTTTTGGGCCCAAAAACACTTAGTCGAAATTTTATTGCGCCTCCCCCTGTGACACGCGTCACATTCTGATTCGTTGGCGGTTTTACAGGTCTTCGTGTCCCTCACGTATTTTTGGCTTGGATGTCCCAAACCATCTAGGACAAATTCCTCTCGATTCACCCGATTCAGAGCTTCTTCTGCTCCCTCTTTGCGTTGAAGACACGTGGTAAGATTTGATTGGCTCTCGGCTCCTTCGGCTTTTGCGTCCCTTTGTCCCAACTGTCCCAGATGAAAGTTTCTTGTTTTGGCCGAACCGGGCGGTTCGCGTCCTATGCGTACATTTGTTCCAACTGTCCTGACTGTCTGGGACAAATTCTTCCGAACCGCCTGAAATGGGCTGCCTTTGCTCTCGGCCGCTTCACCTTTTCGCATCCTTCGCGTCCTCACGGCCCGATGTCCCAATTGCTGCGTGGACCGCCTGGAGGCTTTTCGGCCGGTTCACGCCCCGACGTCCCAACTGTCCCAAGGACCACCTGGACTAGGACTTAGCTGATTTTCATGATTTTTTCTGCCCCAAGCTTGTTTTTTTGCAACTTTTTCACCCTTTTTTAGAACTTGCTCTTTTCTTCTTGGACAGGAGAGTTAGAAAAAGCCGAGGGGACCCTAGAAACATGATTTTTGCCTTGAATCAATCTATCTTGCTCGGGACCGAAGAATTTAATGCATGTTATCAAAATTACCCTGGGGGGTGAATTTTGGATAACAGAACTCTTCCAACATCCTTTGAATCTGATTTGTGCTAATGCATCTCAAAGCAGCACTCCATTCACATCTTTCTTGAACAAAACACCATCCACCATGGCATATGGGATAGCCTGCAATCTGGAAGTGTCTTCTTTGGGTCTTGTTCATCTCTAGAGGGCATAGGCCTTTGCTTAGGAAGTGCATTATACCTTGGGTCCAGAAGGAGTGGGGATAGCATTATCCTCTTCTTGAGTGCTACCTTGCACATGGCTGTCTTGAATCACAAACAGCCTCTTCTTTATTGCATACTCCTTTTTGCTTGCCCGTAATCAGCTTTGCTCACACAATCCTTTTCCTCTCCCTTATTCAAACGAACCTATTTACAAATGTACAAGACATGATTTGTTGGTTAAACTTGGATATTACGAAAGTGTTTTCTATGAAGATCATCAATTACAAAAGGACTGAGGAAATGAGAGTACGGGAAAGAGCAGAAAGGCAACATGCAGAATTATAGATATCGAGTAATTCTTTATGTATGCGAAAGTCACAAAGAATTGAAACAAGATCATTTGATCGATAAATAAGATGGAATTCAAAGACACAAAGTTCTCAGTAAATAACATCCGCTAGAACACAAAGTTTCTTAACATAACACGATTCATTAATCAAGGACACAAAGTTCCTTCTTGGTTATAGCTTGCAAAGTTGAAGAGTATGCAATCGGTAAGACTAACAAACTTGAGACAAATGATCTTCACAAAGAAAATAAATGAAAGCTTAGGAATAACAGAGATCAGATAGACAAAGAATGGAAAGTCCTTCTGTATTGATTTCTTTATAATCTATTTACACTTTTCAGAAAATAAGCCAAGTTCTTCCTCCTTTAGAATGGCGTAAAGAAGGCCATTATATAGCTTACAAATCAGTTACTCTTCGTAACCGCTTCTTTAACCAAGAACAGTTAAGGACCGCCAATCGCAATACCTTAACTTCTTACAAAGAAAACGGAAAAAGAAAGGGAAGAAGAGAAAAGAATGGGGAAGAAGACAGTGGCCACCACCGAGAGGGACCCACCGACTTCAGAATCCGCTGCTTGAATTTCTTTAACGCCTCAGCTATGTCTCTGCCACGAGGGACTGACGTGTTGGCCATTGACTGAGTCCAGAATCCAAGACATTTCTCCATCTCTTTATCAAACTCGACATGAGTATGATAATCTTTATTTGCTTCTCCAACGTAGATTGAAGAGAGCAGATTTCCTTCATTTTCTCTTTGGAGATTGAGCTTTCCTTGAATAGATTATCTTTGACATAAGCTCTGAATTGAGCTTTAATTTCTTGCAAGGAACGGGACACACCAGAAGTTTCATCTTGAAGATGACAATGAATATCCTTGAAAACTGATATAACCAGCGTCTTGAAAGCTTCGCCTTTCTGCCAACTGTTCTTTAGTTCTCCCAAAGCCTACTCCAAACTTTGATCTTCCATATTGATAGCAACTAGGAGGACAGAACCGCAAAACCAAATTCGGAAAGGAATTTCGTGAGGGAGGGGACACACGCGCAGGTTTTCAAATTACAAGGGTTCGAGCAAGGGTAGCATGGAAACAATGTAAGAATTGCAAAGGTGGCTTGCTCGTTATATAGCCGTTGAGGAGAGAGAAGGGTGATCAATGCACATTTAATGCATACCCACCAATTTGAATAAGCAGGATATTCGGGTAGAGCGGCAAAAACTGGTACGAATGACACTTGGTTCACTTGGGACATGTGAGACGCGAATGCGTGAAACACGCGGCTCGGCCGATTCGGGCGAAACAGGGAGAAGACGCACAAATGCATTTTGGGACATTTGGGACGAAAACGTGCGAAGTACGCGGTTCGGGTGTTTCGACCGAAAATGGAACAAAAGGCCCATTTGAACTTGGGACATTTGGGACATGAAAGAGCAAAAAGTACGCGTACGCTTCGGTGTTTCGGCCGAAAATGGAACAAAATTCCCGTTTGAACTTGGGACATTTGGGACATGAAAGAGTGAAGTACGCGGTTCGGGTGTTTCGCCGAAAATGGAACAACTTGCACTTTTTGACTTGGGACATTTGGGACAAAAAGTTCTGAAGTACGTGACTCAAAGTGTTCGGGCGAAAAATGAACAACTCGCACGAAAAGTTTGGGACACTTGGAACATGAAAGAGTGAAGTACGCGGTTCGGGATTTCGGGATTTCGATCGGGAACAGAGCGCACTTTTGAACTTGGGACATTTGGGACGAAAAGTCTGACGGCCCGAAAATGGAACAACTTCTGGGATTTCACTGATCGGGAATAGAGCGCACTTCTAACTTGGGACACGCGGGACAAAAATGTCCGACAGGCCCGAAATACATACAAAATGACCTAAAACTATAGA
This sequence comes from Taxus wallichiana var. yunnanensis, assembly GCA_018340775.1. Lineage (NCBI taxonomy): Eukaryota > Viridiplantae > Streptophyta > Pinopsida > Cupressales > Taxaceae > Taxus > Taxus wallichiana. Next base: position 127,836,228 of record CM031239.1, read on the forward strand.
CTTTTCTCAATTTCACGACTTCACATTAGAGAAAACACTTAAACTCAAAATTTTGAAATTTTTTACTTTCATCAGAGCAGGGAATTTTGAGTGGACAATAAACGGCTCCTTCTGGGGATGACTTGGCATAAATTCAAGGAATGAGACAAGGCAAGAACTTAGACAAACTCGGGAAGTAGACCAAGACTTTATCCATTGGGCAACGAGTCAAAAATGCACTAATACAGAGGGCAACACACCAAAACAAAAAGGAAAGAAAAGAAAAAACGCTGTATAGAATATACAAGGGACTCCCTAATCACCTAGGACTTGAACAACTTGAGATACTACCCACTATAAGGAAGTGGGAGAGAAGAACCATCCATGTAATCAAGATAAAAGGAATTCTCACCAGCAAAGTGTCCGATCTCAAAGGTCTGAGCCACAGGGAATCAAACTTTCCATGGCTGCCACGAGGTTCATGTCTTTTGTCCCATAACAGCACGGTGTCTCCAACTTGGAAATCTCTGAACCTAGCTTTCTTGTCAAACAGGACCTTTACCTTCTGCTGGTGAATGATATCCTATCAAAGCAACCATCAATCCCTCATTCAGCTTTGTGCAGTACATAATTCTCTTGTCCAAAGCATCTCTCAAACTAGTATCTTCAATGGCCTTCATTAGGTGCAAGGTCAAGGGCAGCTTCCACTGCCAGCAATTGAGCTTCTACTCCATATACCACTTGAAAAGGAGACATCCAATAGCTCTCTTTGGTGTAATCCTGTCGCCCAAAGAGCATCATAGAGCTTCTTGTGCGCTTTCATGAGACTCATCGACCAACTTCCTTATGATAGTCACCAGATTTTTGTTAGTGGATTCTGCTTGCCCATTTCCCTGGGGGTAATAATCTGAAGAATGAGCCAGGGAGATGCCATACCCATAGCAGAAATCCATTATCTCAGTTGAAGAGAAATTCGAAGCATTATCTGTTACAATCTTATTAGGTACACCATACCTTACCAAGATGTTCTCTTTAATGAAGCTGCACACCACTTCAGAAGTAGTACTCTTGACTGGAATAGCTTCCACCCATTTGGTGAAATAGTCAGTGGTAGTTAGCACATGAGTGTGACCAGCACTAGAAGTAGGATTAAGTGTACCAATGAAGTCCAAACCCCACTGTTGAAATGGTTCCTCAATCACAACTGGCTTGAGAGGCAAAGAAGCCAATTTAGGTCTTCCCACAAAAGTCTGACAAGCCTCACATTTATCAACCCACTTGGATGCATCTCTGAACAAGGAAGGCCAGTAGTATCCTCCACGAGTATCTTATGAGCTGTAACCATTGATGAATAGTGCCCTCCACATGCCTGATCATGAAAAGCTGAGAGCAACTTTCTCTGTTGTTCCTTGTCCACACACTTCAAAAATCTCCCATCTAACCCACGCTTGAACAAAGCATTTTCCCACAATACATATTGCACTGACCTCAATTTAATAAATTCTCTTTTCTTTGGCAGCTTAAATGAGAGGGGCATTCCCATAGGTGAGAAAATGGGCGATGTCAAAGATACCATTCATCAACTAAGCTAAGGAACAGAACGGTAGGAATGTCAGCTTTCTCCTCCAGCAACTCATGTTTAGCTCCTTCAGCAATGAGCTCACAAAGGCCTTTTCCACGAACCAGCTTGGTTGGTTTGATGTCAATGTCATACTTTGACCTTAGCAACCCAGCCTCCTCTCTCTCGATCCAAATTCTTGTTGTGTGAGAATTGACTTAACAAATGATCTGGAACCAAAGACCATGGAGTGAGAGTTGAGGATATAAAAACGAAACTGCTTAACAACTTTGACCACTGCAAAAGCATGCTTCTCCATCATGGTGTATTTCAACTCATGATCTTTCATAATATAGCTCATGAACGCAATTGGGAGTTCATGCTCATTAGAGTCTTCTTGAGTTAAGACAGCAGCCAAGGTATTATCTCAGAAGATAACAATAGATGATGAAATCTTTGCTGAAATCGACAAAGCTAAAACAGAGTTTTAGCAATAGCTCTCTTGATACCTTCAAAGGATTCCTTTCCTTCAGAAGACCAACCAAATGTTTGCTTCCCTTTCATCATCTGAGAAATATTCAAAGTTAACTCTGCAAAATCAGGGATGAATCTTCTCAAGAAATTTATCTTACCAAAGAAGGAGTGCACGCCTTTTTGTCTGGTCGGGAGAGGAATTTGTTGGATGGCTTGAACTCATTCTCAGATCAATCTTAATACCATCCTTGGAAACGATGTGCCCTAATAACTTTCCCTCAGTGACACAAAAGACAGATTTTTTAGGGTTCAGAGAGATCCCATGCTCTCTCGCATCTCAAAGCAGAATCGTCTCTCTAGTGATCAAAATGATCCGCTCTTGTCTTGGAAAACACCACAGTCATCAAGATATATGACAATACACTTCCCTTTCAAGCTTCCAAAAGCCAGATCCATAGCTCTCTCGGAAAAGTGGCACCAAAGATTAATAAGCCCAAAAGGCATCCTCTTGTAAGCAAAGGTACCCCAAGGAGTAGTGAAAGTTGTCTTGTGTTGATCTGCAGTATCAACCTCTACTTGATTGTATCCCGAGAATCCATCGAGCATGGATAACATTTCAGACCCTGTAACTGCTTGCAAGACCTGATCCATCATAGGCAAAGGATAATTATCTTTCAAAGACGCCTGATTCAGGTTCCTGAAATCAACACAGATGTGGATCTCACCATTTTTCTTCCTAACAGGCACAATATTTGCAATCCATGTTGAATGGTGAATGGGAAAAATGATTTTAGCCTTCAACAACTTCTGAATTTCCTGAAAGATGGTGTCAGCTATTTTGGGATTATACTGCCTCTGTTTCTGCTTAAAAGGTTTAATTCCTGGTTTGAGAGGAATCGAGTGCTGCATATCTTTTGGTTTGAAAGCTTTCAAATCTTCATAAGAATAAGCAAGAACATCCTTATACCTCCTTAGAAGATCAATTGCTTTTCTCCTCTCATCTGCTGTGCAACATTTTCCAATATTCACTAGCTTAGGGTCATTAGAACTCCCAATATTGATTTTTTCATACTCAGCTGATTGCTGAGGTCCAGTAGAAGCTCTAGACTTCACATACCTGTCATGTTTATCAAACAGTTCCTCTAAGCTTACCAATCCTTTAGGAATCTTATTCCCCTTGAGTTTAATGCACCCTTCCTGACCTGTTTCTTCCCCTTGGGTGACTGCTTTGTCAAAGGGCACACTCTCACGAGGTAGGTTGTCACTTCCTCAAAATACAAATGCTCAAATTACCCTTGAGTTCCAGAAGGAAAGCAAATGTTGATCATCATTGAAAACCTGCCGCTTATTGGTGTTATCAGTACACTGGGTCGATGGATCATCTCAATGGTGAACTTGTCTTGAGAGAAATCAGATGAGGAATCGCAGCGACCCCGAGATGCAAATAGTGAATCAGCCCTCGCTGCTTCTTTTCCCTAGTACGCTTCGATAGAGAAAGCATCAAGGAATTCAATGGAATCCCAAACCTGATTCCGGTAATGTTTCAGCCTTCCATTTTTTACTTGAAAAAGGTTTCTGACCTGCTTTACAATCAATTCTGCATCACCACGAGCCAGAAGATTCTTTACACCTTGTTCTTTGGCCACTTGCAATCCGAGAATGAGAGCCTCGTATTCTACTGTGTTATTAGTATTCTCGAACTGCAACTTAAATGAAAAGGGGTGTGGGCTTCCTTCAGGTGACACCAAAGCAGACACCGCTCCGAACCACCGAGGAACAACTTCCATCAAACTCTAAAATCCAAACCCCATTAGGATCTTTAGGAGACACTTTGGGGGGTCGGATTTCATCAGGGGACATAATCATGTAGTTACCATGCCCCATATCCTCATAGAGTATTTGTGCTCTAGGATCATCCGTTTTCTGCACAATATACTCGACTGCTTCTCAGGAAGCAACTTCTTCATTTGTCCATTGACAGGCACGAGTGCATGTGACCACTCCATTTGGATTTCCCCACCCACGCCCCACGTAAGTTCCTACTTAGCAACATCCCGTATGAAGGGGGAATATCTCGCCACTAAGATGGTAGCCAACACTTTCTTCTCGGCAAAGCAAAGAAAAGCTACTTGTGCATCTTTAATTCTCCCGACTGTGGGCACTTCTTTACTCTCCATGGAGTAACAAGATCCATAAGTGCGTGTGAGGGTCGCCTAAAGCATGAGCTACTTTAGCAGTCATCACATTATCTGAGGCTCCAGAATCTATGACACAATTACTGAGCCTATGACCAGCTATAAGAAGTGTTACATAAAAAGGTTTAATTTTGTCACTAGGCGAGGTGACAACAGCTACCAGACTAGGCTGTGGTGCAGAAGGAGGAGTAGGCAAAAGGCCTTTAGAGGTGGTCTTGGAGTGGGAATTAACAAATTGAATCATCTTGGCAAAAGCTTTGGGATGAGTTTGATAATACTCGGCCTCTGAGATTTGAACCTTAGTCTTTTTCAGATGATCAATAATATCAAAAGATCCAGAAGTGGACGGGCCATCATCATTCGGTACTCTAGGCTTATCAACTTTAGGAGAAAAAGAAGAAGCAATTTTAGTAGTAGGATTAATAGGACTCACCTTTGGTGTAGACGAAGTAGGGATAGGAGATCCTCTTTTTGCAATCACGGAATAGTTGTCGATCGCTCCTTAGATTTCTTGATAGGTCAGTCACTTTCTCCTCCACTTGTCTGCTTCTCGAGTCATGACAAATAATGATTCGCTATTCATGTCCTACTACTACTACTTCATCATAATCATCTCCATCATCAATGCCCTCGTGGTGAAGAAATTTACTCGAGATCCCTCAAGTTCGCCTCGCTTCGTCATCAACTTCTCTCGCAAACTCTTCGCAAGCTTCATTATCTTCATCGTCATCTGGTTCTTCCACCTCGCAGGTCGCATTGACAGGGACTTTAACAGGAGGTCCTTCAAGTGCTAATCTTGTTTGAGAAGCAGGCAAATGATTTCTGGGCTGAAAATTTCTCCTTGGAACGTCTGCATAAGGAGCGCATCTTGAGCCAATTGTTTCTTTATAGCAATAAGATCATTTGCAAGTTTCTAAACTAATGGATCAATATTAGGTCCAGGGGTGGAAGTGGAAGAAACAACAGACTTAGATTTGAGAGGGTCTCTTCTCAACTTCCCCGACATGATCAAGTCATCCTCGATACTAACAAATGAGAGTTTGATCCTCGACCAATGTTGTTGCAGATTAGCCCTTCTTAGTGCATAACTAACTTTGGGCGATTGAGCATTTAGAAGAAACATTTTTGAATTTGATCAACAGTCGGGTAGGTCATGAATTTTATTGATCAATTTGTTGAACCGGCCACAAATTCTCTCATGGGCTCTTGTGAATCTTTCTTTATCTCGAGAGATTTGGGCTAGCAAGGCATGTACATCTTCTCGCCGCTTGAAACGGTTTTCGAACCGAAGTTCTCATTGTGTCCTGGGCCGGTGATAGCGCCACCGGAAGGTGGTGGTAAACCAATCAAAGCAAAGATTATCTTGTAACGTCTCAACGAACAAATTTACGGAGACGCCTTCATATTCGACTCCTAGAACTCCACATGCAACAACGAAGGCTGCGATGTGTTCATCAGGATGCACTTTGCCATCGCCTTTGAATTTAGGAAAGTTCTTCCAGTTACCTCTGGGTAACTCATGCAAAGGCTGAGTAAGGGCCAGGGGCCCAACACGATGACCCCATGGTAATGGCGCCGCCATTCTTGGAAAAATGGCTTGGAGAGGGACTGCAACACCAGCAAGAATCAAAGCTTGAAGATTAGGGCTAGCTGGCTCTGAAGGAATACCACCCGTAGGAATTCTGTCTTGAACAGGTGGAGTGCTTGTCGAACGAGTCCTTCTATTTCTTGTTGAAGGGAAAGGAAAACCCTGCTGCTCCAAAAGCTGAAACTGAGAATCTTCAACACCAAGGGCCCTCCTCCCTCGAGTAAAACGCGGAGTCGCCAGATCAAAGGATGATCAAAAATTACAGAACTGGAATATGATTTTCCCCAGCGGAGTCGCCAAAAACTGTTGGTCGTCAAATAGGACTTTTAAGAAGAGCAATAAATCAGGGACAAGAAGTCCCTCCTCTTTAATGGGAGAGGTTCCTTATTCAAAACGAACCTATTTACAAATGTACAAGACATGATTTGTTGGTTAAACTTGGATATTACGAAAGTGTTTTCTATGAAGATCATCAATTACAAAAGGACTCGAGGAAATGAGAGTACGGAAAGAAAGAGCAGAAAAGGCAACATGCAGAATTATAGATATCGAGTAATTCTTTATGTATGCGAAAGTCACAAAGTGAATTGAAACAAGATCATTTACATCGATAAATAAGATGGAATTCAAAGACACAAAGTTCTCAAATAACATCTGCTAGAACACAAAGTTTCTTAACATAACACATTCATTAATCAAGGACACAAAGTTCCTTCTTGGTTATACAAGATCACCGTGCTTGCAAAGTCAAGAGTATGCAATCGGTAAGACTAATGAACTTGAGACAAATGATCTTCACAAAGAAAATAAATGAAAGCTTAGGAATAACAGAGATCAGATAGACAAAGAATGGAAAGTCCTTCTGTATTGATTTCTTTATAATCTATTTACACTTTTCGGAAAATAAGCCAAGTTCTTCCTCCTTTAGAATGGCGTAAAGAAGGCCATTATATAGCTTACAAATCAGCTTACTTTCAGAACCGCTTTTTTTAACCAAGAATAGTTAAGGACCGCCAATCGCAATACCTTAACTTCTTACAAAGGAAAACGGAAAAAGAAAGGGAAGAAGAGAAAAGAATGGGGAAGAAGACAGGTGGCCAGTCACTGAGAGGGACCCACCGACTTCAGAATCCGCTGCTTGAATTTCCTTAACGCCTCAGCTATGTCTCTGCCACGAGGGACTGACGTGTTGGCTGTTGACTGAGTCCAGAATCCAAGACATTTCTCCATCTCTTTATCAAACTCGACATGAGTATGATAATCTTTATTTGCTTCTCCAACGGCAGATTGAAGAGAGCAGATTTCCTTCATTTTCTCTTTGGAGATTGAGCTTTCCTTGAATAGATTATCTTTGACATAAGCTCTGAATTGAGCTTTAATTTCTTGCAAGGAACGGGACACACCAGAAGTTTCATCTTGAAGATGACAATGAATATCCTTGAAAACTGATATAACCAGCGTCTTGAAAGCTTCGCCTTTCTGCCAACTGTTCTTTAGTTCTCCCAAAGCCTACTCCAAAACTTTGATCTTCCATATTGATAGCAACTAGGAGGACAGAACCGCAAACCAGGCTCGGAAAGGAATTTCAGAGGGAGGGGACACGCGCAGGTTTTCAAATTGCAAGGGTTCGAGCAAGGGTAGCATGGAAACAATGTAAGAATTGCAAAGGTGGCTTGCTCGTTATATAGCCATTGAGGAGAGAGAAGGGTGATCAATGCACATTTAATGCATACCCACCAATTTGAATAAGCAGGATATTCGGGTAGAGCGGCAAAAACTGGTACGAATGACACTTGGTTCACTTGGGACATGTGAGACGCGAATGCGCGAAACACGCGGCTCGGCCGATTCGGGCGAAACAGGGAGAAGACGCACAAATGCATTTTGGGACATTTGGGACGAAAACGCGTGAAGTACGCGGTTCGGGTGTTTCGACCGAAAATGGAACAAAAGGCCCGTTTGAACTTGGGACATTTGGGACATGAAAGAGTGAAGTACGCGGTTCGGGTGTTTCGGCCGAAAATGGAACAAAAGGCCCGTTTGAACTTGGGACATTTGGGACATGAAAGAGCGAAGTACGCGGTTCGGGTGTTTCGGCCGAAAATGGAACAACTTGCACTTTTTGACTTGGGACATTTGGGACAAAAAGTTCCGAAGTACGCGACTCGGGCGGCTCGGGTGAAAATGGAACAACTCGCACGAAAAGTTTGGGACACTTGGAACATGAAAGAGTGAAGTACGCGGTTCGGGGATTTCGGCCGATCGGGAGCAGATCGCAATTTTGAACTTGGGACAGCTTGGGACGAAAAGTCTCCGACGAGCCCGAAAATGGAACAACTTCGGGGATTTCGGCCGATCGGGGAACAGAGCGTACTTCGGAACTTGGGACACGCGGAACTAAAATGTCCGACAGGTCCGAAATACATACAAAATGACCCAAAACGACAGACTTTTCTCAATTTCATGACTTCGGTACATTAGAGAAAACACTTAAACTCAAAAATTTGAAATTTTTTAATTTCATCAGAGCAGGGAATTTTGAGTGGACAACACAACTGAACCTTGTTGTTTGAGAATAGATGCTTGAATTTCTTCAAGCTTCTGATTACTGCAAGTACATGATTTTCAATAAAAGAATATCTCACCTCATAGTCATCTAGGCTTTGGCTGAAGAAAGCAATTGGCTGCTCATCATTATCCTTGTTCTGCTGTACCAAAATGGCGAAAGCAGTATCATTACCTCCAAAATCATAGAGGATGAAATCCTTGGAGAAATCAGGTTGATGAGAGTTGGTGCTTGGGAGATGGTTTCTTTGATTGCTTCAAAACTCTCCTTTCCTTCTGCTGTCCACTTGAAAGCCATGCTTTTCTTTAACATTTTGGTGATAGGTTTGACAAGGGCTACAAAATCTGGGACAAACCTCCGACCAAAGTTTATTCTCCCCAAGAAACTCTGAAGGGCCTTCTTGTGGCTTGGCAATGGTAGTGCTCTTATGGCTTCAACCCTCTCTAGATCAATTGCTAATCCTTCTTTGGAGACAATATGGCCAAAAGCTTTCCTTCATGTGCTAGGAAGATACACTTCTTAGGATTCAAAGACACTCCAAATCTCCTGCACCTTTGGAAGACTTGTCTCAAATGAGAGAGGTGGTTTGCTGCATTCTTTGAAAAAATAGTGATATCATCAAGGTATATCAGCACCACGTTGTTAATCAAACCTTTGAACGCCATGTCCATTGCTCTTTGGAAGGTAGCTCCAGCGTTGGACAGCCCAAATGGCATTTTCCTATATGCATAAGTTCCCCATTTGGTTGTGAAGGCTATCTTGAACTGATCTTCTTCCTTCACCATAATCTGATTGTAGCCCGAGTAGCCATCAAGTAGTGAAAACCTCTCGGAGCTAGCCACAACTTGCAAAATTTTCTCCATAGAAGGGAGTGGTTAATGGTCCTTAAGAGATGCTCCATTCAAATCTCTCGAAGTAAACACATAATCTGATCTCTCCACTCTTCTTTCTGACTGGAACTAAGTTGGAAACCCAACTAGAATGCTTGATTGGGAATATGATTCTTGACTCAATCAACTTGTTCAATTCCTTCCTCATGAGAGGTTCCATGTGTGGATTGACTGGCCTTTGTTTCTGCTTGATGGGCTTAGTATTTGGATCCAACTCAATGGTGTGCTGAGCTAACTTGGGATTGAAACCTTTCAAATCTTCGTAGCTCCAAGCAAACACATTAGGGAACTCTTGACACAACTGTATGAACTCATACCTTTCTTGTTTAGTTGTCATCTTTCCAATTTGCAATGGTTTGTTCTCTTCCACCAAGATGGATACTGAATCTTCTCTCTTGACCTGAATGTTTGCTTTCTCTTTCCTAAACTGATCATTGGGATTGAAAATGGACTCCAAAGTGATAATTCCCTTAGGCAACTTGTTAGTTCTCAGCTGTACCACTTGGTCACCATACTGTTGTTCCAATTTTTCCTGATTTTTAGCTGAGAACTCATCTTCTTCTTGTAAGAAATGGATAATTTGCTAGTCATTCTCAAACACTTGCCAACTTACATTGTTATCCGGCACTGAAGGCCTCACAATCACATGGATGTTTGGTTGTACCTTGTCCTTTTGAATGCTTTCCACAATATCAAAGGTTGCCTCAACTACTGCAAGCCTATCAGCAGCTTGGTTTTCTTTTCTAGGAATGGATTTTATGCTAAAGCCCTCAAAATCTTCAATGAGGTCCCACACCTGTTCTTGTAGCACTTGAGCAGATTATTCTTGACAAAGATGCTACCCTTAACTTGGTTTACAATCAATTCATTGTCACCAAAGACTTGTAAGTTCTTTATTCCTCTCTTTATTGCCCAATGCATCCCTTGCACTTTGAGGCTTCATATTCAGCAGTGTTATTGGAGCATGCAAAATGAAATCTAAAAGATGAATAGTACTTTACTCCTTGAGGTGAAATAAGCATAGCTCCACCTCCTGCACCTTGTCTACTCCTTGATCCATTAAAAAACAGGTTGCCATACCTCATTTTCATCCTTGTGGTTTGGCTTGGTGATGCTTGGGATGGGCTGATCTTCTTAATCTATGCAATAGACCCCTAGCTCGAGATTCTTCTACTTCTTGATAAGGATCAAAACATGCACCTTGTTTGCCCATTCATCAAGAGTTAGATCCAAAGATGCTTCCAACCTTGGTGTCGGCTTCATCATTGCTTGGGTGATCTTCTTGATCAAATGCCGAACAGCTTGACATTGATCGACTTGGAGTGTAGGGCTCAATGTGGAAGTTTGCAATAGGTTCGACCTGATTGTAGCTTTGGTTCCATACCTCGTTCTACGAACAGCATGTGTGACCAATTAGTAGACAAATATCCTTCAATCTTGGCTGTGAAATCTCTTGACAAACATAGGGTAAAGAGTGGTGGAAGGTCTATAACTGATACATCTTGTAAAACAACAACATTTAGACATGCATGCAAGGTAAGACTCAAGTTTCTAATCACCCCAACTGTTGTTACTGCTGTCCCATCCAACTGCACTACCCCTTTGGATATGGTTTCATATTGAAGTCCTAGCTGATCAGCTATTTGCTTAGGCATCACTGAGCTACTTGCCCCGGAATCAATCATGCAATTGTGCACCAATTGGTTTCCAATGATTAATGAGACATAAAAAGGAGGGGGCTTCAACATTTTACCTTGCTGTCCTCCATGATTCCCTTCAGGTTGGGTAGCATTTGTGAGCACCTTCTCTTGCATTTGGACTTGCTGATTCAAAGTTGGCCAGTCCTTCATGGCAGCTTGTAGCAAATCTCTCTGGCCTGGGATAGATAGGGATTCCCACATTGATATATTTACATTTGTCTTCTTCATCTGATCAATGATACTAAATGGTGATGAAGGATATCTTTGCTATCCCTTGGTTTGCATATTCATCCCTTGCATGTGGGCAGCAACAACTGGTATTTGAGTTGGTCTAGGAGCTGTTCTTGGCTGCCCTTGTGCATTTACAACTGGATTTTGTTTGCCAACCATTTGTGGAGCTATAAAAGGTTGTGGATTGGTTGGAGCTAATGGTTGTTCTTCACCCAAATTCCTTCTTTTGACCTTGTGATGGCTGCAACACCTTGAGAGATCTGTTTGATTTATGCCACAAAAATCCTCTCGCTACCAGTTCACAAGTGTTGTGTCATTTGGAGCTGATTGCTGCTGGAATGTTTCTTGTTGTTGGTTGTTTCCTTGACTGCCCTTACCCTCCACACCATTAGTTTTCACCATTAATGCTTGATTCAAGACACCGTTGAAGCACATAGATTGGTTGTGAGGTTCATTGCATGGAAAACACCAATCATACTCCTGAGCAACGTTGTTTTGTGTTGGAACCAATGCCTTAGAGGCAGATATAGCATTTGGATTATAGGGCTGAAATGGTCTGTTGGCAGGAGGCCTTGCTTGATTTAGATTTGCAGCTAGATTGGGTGGTCTATGAGTTTTATATGGCTGCCTGTTAGGCTAAGCTTGAGGCTGGAAGGAAGGTCTAAAACTTTGGGCTTGTTGCCTCTTGAGAGTAACCAGCTCATTACCTAAATTTTGCAATTGCTTCATGACTTCTTGAAGCTCATTTGGGGCACTTGGAGATGAAGTAGAAGCTTCATTTGAACTCTGATTTTTAGGAGTGGAAGAAGGAGTGAAATTAGGTGTTTGATTAGTGTTTGGGCTCTCTAAACTTGGAAACAATGGCATGGGAGGTCTAGGGGCTAGTTTTCCAGCTTGGATCAAACAATTTTCAGCCCTAATGGCAATGCTATAAGCCATAGGGATAGTTATGCCTCCCATGGACTGAATCAACATAGAAATATCAGAATTTAGAGCTTTGAGATAGTAAAGAAAAGCACCTTCTACTATTGGCCTGACTACCACTGGAATTCTCTCCCAATTCCTTTGAAATTTGAAGTTGAAATCAGTCAGCTGCTCATTGGGAGCTCTCTTGATGGTTGTCAGCTGCTCCAAAAGAGACAAGTTGTCTCCCTTCTCTCCAAATTGCTCATGAAGTGCTACACATAGCTGGTTCCAATTTTGAATAGAACCTGAGGCAAGGCTTCTAAACCATTGCAAAGCCTTCCCCTTGAATGAAGATGCCAGCAATTTGACAGCAACTTGCATCTCATTGATTTCATGAATTGCACAAAGGTTGGCAATGTCTTTAACATGATCACCAGGAGTAGTCTGATTCTCTCCAGTGAAGTATGGAATGTTCTTCAAGGCTGCAATTGGAATTGGATTTTGTGCATTGAGAGCAAGTGGGCTGCTGCCAGTGAAATTGACATAGGGGTTGTTTTGTGCCATTCTAATTGGTCTTAGAACCCTTGTTGACTGAATGAAAGGCCTACCAGGTGGAGGAGTTGAGAGAGTTTTGTTTGGTGGAGATGGAGACCTTTGAATCCTTCTTCCTCTTTGCCTTCTTCTTGGAGATAACTACAGATATTCAAACAACACCTCTTCCTCTCCAGCTCTTGACCTTGTGTTGATTCTTCTCATGAGTTTTCAGGTCTGCACTGCTAAAACCAGCTGATTCTTCCCCTTGGAGTCACCAGATGTGTAATTTATAGCTCTTTTAAGAAAGAAAATTGCAGCAGATGCACATCAACTTTGCTGCAATGAAAATGAGACCTCTAAGGTCCCACCGAGCATGCCAAAACTATTTTTGCAAATCAGTAGCACCCCTGGATGCAAATCAGGTTTCTAAGTTGATGTTTCAGGCATCCAGTGTGATTGCACAACATTGAAACCTCTCTCCAAGTGTGGGACTTGTAAAATGAGAGAGGAATCTCCAGATTAGAGGTTGGTTCCTCAAACTCCTCTCGATCGAGATCATTATTTGCACAATTACAGAGGTTTGAATCCTAATCCTACTCTAAATTCCAAGGAGACAGAGATAGAAAGTGCAAAAATTGAAACTAAACTAATAGGTGATACACCAAAGGAGTGGTGAACACTTCTTGTTCATGAAAATTGACACAATTTCATAAAATGCAACATGAAACATCATACACAAGATGATAAGATGCAATTAGAGGTTTGAAATGAAGCAAGACAATACAAACAAAGGATGAAAATTGATCACGAGTGCTTGCACTGTCATTTTCACTTTGTCAAAATCCTTGCATTTGCAACATCAAAGAGGCGTAAACTCATACAATCATGAAGAAGGTCGATACTTGAAAAATTCACTTGTTGAAGGTGAAATAAGAAGCTTGCTATCCAAAAAAATGTTCAACCCTCAAAAATGAGCCAAATCTACCTTTTACAATGCATGGGTCAAGCCCAGGAGAGAGAAAACATGTAAAAAACATGGGAGCCATTCCCCATTGAATGAAGATGCATTAAAATAGCATGGGCGTCATACAGGACCCATGCCCTAACATTTTTGGCCATCTTTGAAGAAGAATGTGACCCATTTTGCATTAAAGCGGTTGTTGAAATGTCATTTCGCCATTACCGCGTGCAGATATGTTTCTTGATTTTCTCTCTCAAAAATGAACCAAAATGCAAAATTGACCCTAGAATCATGTAGATAATTTCACCAGCTTTCCATTGATATAAAGAACGTGAAAATCCGAGCTCTGGATCGAAAGATATGGTGATTTGAAAATTTAGGGCAAAAACAGGCCAAAATCGGATCGGCGGGCAAAAAATTTGAATTTTTTACCTTTTTGGTCATTTGGAAAATTTTCAAAAAATCCCCATGCCCTGCTAGGTTCAGGTGCCACATGGCACATTTTAATTGGTCGTGGGCCCTTCCTGCTCCATTTTACTTCATTTTTGCCTTTGGAAAATTTTTCAAAATTTCCCCGCCGGGCCGATGAGGTGAAGACACGTGGCGAGATGTGATTGGCTCGGGCCTGTCTCTCCTGAATTTTCCGTGGGTCGCTTCAATTTTTTGGCCTGGACACATGTCAAAACCCCATTGGGTGTGGGTTTGACCCTCCAAAATTTCCTCACAGGCTTGCTCTAAATTTTTTTCCCTACCTGGACACGTGGTGAGATTCCATTGGCTCGCAATAAGGGGGTGGGCTTTCCCTTCTAAATTTTCCTCTATTTCCTCCTTGGGAAAATTTCCCAAATATTCCCCGCGCTCTACCCAACTGGGACACATGGTGAGATTCCATTCGTTGGTGGGGGCAGCGAGCTGAAACTCACCCTTTGGACTTTCAACAAAACATTTTGCCAAAAATTCTAATTCTTCCCCCCACTCTGCTGGTGTGGACCTCCTTGGACACGTGTCGCATTGTGATTAGGCGGCGGGAAAATGGGCGAAAATTTCCTTCTTTGAAATTTTGGCCAACACTTAGCCAAATTTCCAATTTTACCCCACACTCCACTTTCTGATTCCTTATGACATGTGTCACGTTTTGATTGGCCGCGGGGCCATCTCTTCAAAATTTCCTTGTGCCAACACTTAGCCGATTTTCCCAAAAAAATTCCCTGGGACACGTGGCAGCTCCTGATTCGTCGGTGGGCCCCAGGGGAAAATTTTCCTTTTGAAACCTACACCAAAACACTTGGCAAAAAACCAAATTCTCCTCCGACCCCCACCACTTCCTGGACATGTGGCATGTCCTGATTGGCTGTGGGCCTTCTAGGGGAAAATTTCCCACAAAAACTCCGCCGAGCCATAACTTGAAAAATACGTGGAGTTAGGAGGAAAAATTTACCTTTCTGGAAAGCTGAGAGAGAGCTCTATCTAATGGTGCCATTTTTAGAAAGATTTGAGTGCCTAAAAATCAAAAATGGAGACTGAGGCACAAGAGAGGTAAGAACACAAGGAGTTAGCCACAAAAATGAGCAGGGGCACATTTTGTATAACAACATCCTCATAAATCTTCCCGCATCCATCAACTTTCTCATTTATTGTAAACTTCCTACATGTGATTAGTTTCCATCCCATTACCCGAGTTGGGAATAATCCTCGATCACCCACCTATGGAGAACCTATATTCCTATGTACAAGTTACATCTAAACCCCTTATGTCATGTTGACATTAGGTCTATAATTTCACCCTTCATACTTTCCCTTGTGACTCTTAGGATCACTAACTAGCGATGGTTATGTGTTAACACATGTTATTGGCTGCAAGTGCATTACCTTAAGTGGCCCCCTTTTTTTTTACCTCCAATCTAGATTACAACATCATTTCCTCATGCACTCTTTGATAAGATTATGTGTCATTTATCTCATTTTGGTCACCTTCTATTGAAGTCGCACTAAGCATATCATCCATATCTAACCATTTTATCCATGATTATGTGTTTACTTTTTATAACATTACTCATATCCATATCATTCATATTTGACCACATATTTCAAACTATATATCTAGAACATAATCACTTTTTCATCCATAAGTCATATCACAATTATGTCCATCTCATATTCTAACATTTCCAAAAATAAATACATAAATCATGAATCATTCGCACTAATTCATATTAACATGTATATATCTAAATAAAATAAATATCCATAAAATACCATCATCATCATCATCTAAATGAATCATCTATATCCAACATCTAACATCACCAAAACTATAAATAAAATCATTACAAACTAACACATCATGAGTCAAAATCCAAAATCATATATATATATATATATATATATATATATATATCGTCAATAGTCTAAAATACATTGATACATCATATATAACAGGACTCTAAAAGTCATGTCTCTTTGCGAATACATCATCCAAATATGTGAACTCAGTACATCGACAATATTAAGCTCTCCCTCAAGGAATAGGAATTGGGATCAATCCCAAGCATTTTTTCCTCCTCGTGACTCACCTCTCGCAGGTGGTGAGCCATGCTCACAGTACTCCCAGATGGTGTTGCACCACCCCTTCATCTTTTCATGCTACTAGTTACTTTACATATCTTAATTTTCATGACAGTTTATGCATCACTATCCTCTCGTAATACCTCACCTCCATAGTGATTTTTATGTATAATCTCATAGGCATAGTACCATGCAGTTTCATTTTTCTAGCTCCATGTGATACTTGTTGGAGAACTACTACAAGACTCAACTACTTTGATTGGTGTAAGATCTATAAATCTTGTTCTATAGGAATCTCGATGTGTCTTTACTAATCGCTCTACTCCATCATCTAATATCTCTCTTGTCATAAATCCAGGACCTCCTAACAAGATTCCTATCTCCTCTATCAAGGGCTATCCCTCTCCAAGTGAACTAGATCTAGATCTACATGTAATTATGCCATCTCTATCATCTCCTCTCCATCACCACCTCTCTTGTCTCCGGGATCTTCCTCATTCTCCATGGGCACCTCCTCCTCCTCATCTCCTCCCTTAGCTCCCTCCACTACTATCCATGTTTCCCAGTGGTAGTCATCCACTCACCAAATCCCATAACAACTCCTACATCATCATTTTCATCCCATGGCTCCCCTTCCTCCACCTATGGATCAACGATGTCTAGACTAGGAAGATATCTATCTTACTCATCTCTCCTATACACAATATGCTCTCGAGGTACTATTTGTACTACTCCAAACTTCCTTCGAGACACTATCAAAATGCACTACCTCAATCATATTTGATTGATTCCCTTGTACCCACCTTGTGTGTCACATCCCTATCAACTCAACATCAACTCCATGCCATGAAGAAAAGTCATGGTATGGCCATCATCTCACATGATATGTCTTAAGCTCTACTAATCTATCGGCATATCATGTTACATCCCTCTCCTCCTATCCCCATAAGCTCCGATCGGGTTATCCACCTCATAAATCCATCTACCAACTCAATGTGATCACCCTCACTCATGGTAGCCATGGTGGCGTGATCACTACTATATGCTCATAGGCCTAGCAATTTAGGAAAAATCATACATCCAATATTGTCTTCCTCCTCTTTGTATACAAGCACAGCTCATGATACACATGTGCTTTAGTAATGCAAATCTTAAAGGAAAACATTTTCCTGTGATCCATTATATCTTCCAAGAATCCTACTAATGTTCACGGAAATCTAGCACCCTCTAAATCAAGAAGTGTGTAGCAAGATATTGCCATCATCACTAGACAAATAAATCAGCTCTAAGGTAGCCCATGATCATATCTCATCTCATTTGAAAATTCCCCTTAAGTAAATGTAATTTGTGGGGCATTGGCTCCAAACAATTGTTTTAGGACCTCCAATCTGCTATCCACTATAATGGAAAATATCTGCTCCCCCTGTATTAGTAATATCAGGATGCAATATACATCCTTGAGTGTGACATTCATCTCACCCATCCTAAACCAAAATGTTCCTGTATGCACATCCAATCTCTCAACAAGCGCAAAAATGAGACCAACATCTCATGGAATCCATTGGTAATGTTGAAATCCACCCAATCTAGCAGACGTTAAGTGATCCCACTCATGGTCTACAATATTACCTCTAATCTGGTCATACAAGGAAAACACTTTTTCTCTAAAGTATAAGGTCTCTCAATCCTTCAAAACTAATCAAACATGCAAACATCTGATATTTTATCATCCACATCTCATCAAAAATAAAAATAAAGTAAATACAGCCATCTCATCCCCAATTGATGCCAACCCGGAAGTTGGGTCGACACCTTTCATCTTGAGTCAACACCTTTTTGGGCCCGGTTGACGGAGACCGTCTCTAGTCATCAAGCGATCGTCCTTTGTGCCAAGTCAAAAATTTGAAAAAATGAAAAAAATAAAGAAAAAAACAAAAATACTTAAAAACAAGTTAGGGTTTAGGCACTTACCATCCTATGGGTTCTATAGCACTTCCTTCCTTCTCCTCCACCTCCATTTCTCTTAAAATCTTACTCTCTTTATAGATTAGAGCTCTCAATTATCACTTCATCACGTGAAAATGAGCTTATTTGGCCAACTAATGGGATTATATAGCCCACCGACCATCATCTTCTCTCGAACCCTCTTGGGTCATCACCACTTTTCCCTAGTCACCATCGACCCGATTCTATATTTTTCATCCATCTTCCTTTTTGTCCTCTTCGATCAATCCTTCCTTTCAAATTTTTCTTTTCTTCCACTTTTTCCTAAAGGTTCTTCATCTTGCATCCTTCTTATGTCCCATTTGGGCTTCCTTATATATCCCATTAGGGTCTTCATTTTTTTCCTTTGTGTCCATCCTTGTGTTCCCTCTTGGGGCACCATTATTTTACATCCTTTTTCATCCCACCCTAGATGCATATTTTTTTATCCCACCCCTATCCTCTTGTCATGACCCTTGTCTCAACCTTTTTCACATTTTTTTGCACATACTTGATGTCTACCTTTGACCCATTGGTCCCATGGATTGCACATCCATTTGAGTGTATTCATCTTTGTTTACTTCCATTTTGCAATGGTTTTTTTCAAATCATAGGTCCATAGGAAATTTTCATCGTTTCCTTGAAGACCGTGACTTTGTTCCCTAACAAAGTGACTCTAAAATCACCACCATATTTTTATTTTACTTTTTAATTTTTTTTTCAATCCTCATCTAGGATATCTTATCCCCTTATCTTCTTTTCTCATCCTTTCCACCCTTCTTCATCTATCTCTTTCAAACTTGTGATCGAATTCCTTTATGTCGTCGACCCCTAGTTTGAGGGGAGCACCCAATCAATTATCTTTTCCATCCTTCTCATTTTTGTCACATGTCTTTCCAAATGCAAACCACTCATCAAAAAGGGGCAAATGTAGACACCAAAATTTGGTATCACTACCCTTCACCCCACGTTCACTCTCTTTTCCTCGTGATTGCCTACTCAAATTTTATCATCCCTCCTAAATTTAATTTATCCCATTTTCCAACCTTAGCTCTAATCCTCATCTCACAATTTTATTCTCCCCAAATCATTCATAATCACCCTTAACCATCCCTAATCCTCATTTAAATTGTTTTATTCTCCCTTAATCCTTAGTTTTTCTCTTCCAAGACCATAATTTAATGTTTTTACCCACCCATGGGCTGTATTAACTCATTTCAACTATCCACCTACCTATTTATCTTCCCTATGCAACTCTAGCTCATCTTTATCCATCTAAACCCTAATCTCACTTCCTATGGGCTCCTTGTCTCGATCTCATCATCTTTCCACCATCCAAATGGATGGGTCCCTATAGTTGGCAATGACCCATTTCGGTCAACATCGACCCTATAAAGCTACCCTTACCCCTCCTTGTCAAAGGATGGAATTTTGAGATTTTATGAGCTCTTGTGATCTTGCATTTATCATGTAACCTCTTTTTGCAGCTGTCAAGCCATTTGGAAGCCATATTGAAGATCTTTGGTTCATTTTGGGAGCTTTGGAGTCCTCTTGTCATTGCATTCTTAGATCCATCATCATCACCTTTTTGCATCCATCTTCATTGTGTTTACAGGTTCTGCAGTCATCCTAGTGCCTTGTTCTTACATCCAGTCATCTCCATCTTTATCTACAAGTTGTCATTTTGTTGATTTCATTTTCCCAAGTCTAAATTAACCTTGGTCGCCACTGATCCATCCTAGTTTTCATCAACCCACCTCTTTGTTTCAGTTTTACTTGTCACATGTCCCATCACTTGTTTGATCCCAATCATTCAATTTTCAGATCCAGTCATTTTATCTCATCTTCCTTCTCATATCTATCTTTTAGCCCTCGATCACCACCATTCCAACCTATTCACCATCAAATTAGTCTATTTTCATATCATTTACCATTTATTTTCCTAATTTTCTTGCATCCTTTTTATTTCCTCTTATTTTAGTCACTTTTGTAGGTTTCTATCTTCACCCAAATCCAGCTACGAAGATCTTACGGGACTATTTTGGTATTATTCCTTCTCATCCAACGTTAGTCTCCATCAATTGGCCTTCTCGTAGTCTTAGGTCACCATCAACCCTAGTAAATTTTGATTTATTTTGTCGTATTTAGATCAGATATGCTTTTATCATCTTAGACTTGGATTTTAGTTTTTGTTTTGCTTGATTCTGCATAGACACTACATCTAATTTATCAATATCTAATTTTTATCTTATCTTGTTTATAAGAGGGTTGACATCCATCCTAGGAAGTTCACACTTCTCAGACTCGGATTTGTTAGGAAACCCTCCATATATCTACTAATCCATTTTCATTCTTAGTCTTCTTTGTTGTGCAGGTCACTTAGCTCGCAGCGAGGAGTTCATATTGCACCCATATCCATCCATATCATCCTAAGGTACCATAAACCCTTCATATTTGGAGTTACTTGTTTCCTTTATTACTAGTTCACTAATTTGAACAGGAATGAAGAAACTTGGTCAATATTCTCATTTCAATAAGATGATGAAATGTGCACACCACACCATAATAACAAGTAGGTTAAAGGTGAGCTAATTTTTGTGAAGAACATTTGTTTAAAATAATTAGGAAACGTGGAGCATCAACATACTTTTGATAATGTTCAAAATCTCACAAGACCTACTAAGAACCAACACATAGATACCATGGTCATGAGGTAGGTAATTATTAAATTTCAAAGAAAATAAGCCTCGGTATGACAATGGAAAAAAATTTATGATCAAGACTCATTCTTATGGTAGCAATAAAATATCAAAAATTGGGATGAATTTACAAATGGATAAACAGATGAGAACATGGTATCAAAACAATAAAGGTAATGAGATGTCTAAGTGGACCCTCACTTATAAGAAAAATCATGAAACATTTCTCAATAAATTGAGAAATGGATCACATTTCAATGATAAAATCAATGGATTTATAAAACAAATGCATTTGGTGATACTCGTGCAGGGGTGAACATTCCGTAAAGAATCAATGTTGCAGTGAAAATGGGTTGTCCCCGCATGTACCATAGGTGATTTAGGTATGTTGTAGTATGGTTTCATTTATATTGTGGTTTCCCTTTCTCTTGTTTGTTTCTCTTCCTATTATGTTTTTCCTCTCTCTTTTTTTTTTTTTTTTTGTTGTTTCTTAGTTGTGTTTATACCTTTTCTAGTTGTTCGGTGAAGCTTGATAACTCTATTTCCCAACGGATAAGGCACCATTTTTTTACTCCATGAGATACCTAAGGTTATTCATTACCCCTTATGGTATAATGTCCCGAGAAAGATCCAATTGTCATGCTATATGTCTATCATGAAAAATTGAAAAAATAACCATCACAACTACGACCCCACTTAAACATTTCTTCTCTCGATCACTATAAACCCTTCCTTTAGCTAGCTTTATAGTTTCATCCTCATAATGGATCAAAGGGACATACCAAAATATTTTAAATTGTTTTTCATGTGTATGGGTGTATTCCTAAGGTGAATTAATAATTCACTAAGATTCAATGGAAAATAAATTTCCTCGTAGGCCTAGAAAGGGCCATTTTGCAACCGGTGAACACTCTCTGGAAGTTGATAGGGAAGATTCAAACCATATGGGATTTATATAAGAGGGAAATGAAGTTATCCAAGCTATTTTAGGGAAAATTTATGGAAGATTCAATGTCTAGAATCAAGCTAGAAAGATCAGCTCATTTTGGACACATGGAATGAAGGCTCGAATGCTAAAAGCCAACTTGTTTGGATGATTCTACAAGTTTTGGGAGTATTTGGAATCTCGTCAAATAATAAATGGAAATTTCTTGGAATTATCCACATTATGAAAACATAACTTTTTTGTAAGTCTTCAATATTTTCTATGATAGCTTAAGTAAATGTTATTGCTCCTTCATGCTAAAAGGATGAATGGATCCAAAATTCAAATTTCAGGAAAAATCATATCTTAATAATGGATAGGATGATATCAATAGTTGATTTTAAGTCAAAATAATATAAGGTTTGACCCCAAAACATCATTTCATGCTCTCAAAGGCTAAAAAAGCACTCCTAATGTCCTAAAATGCACTTGGTAGATGACATCAGCATTTCAAAAAGGCTTGGGTGAACATTTTCGCCATTGGTGTCCCCTTGGATTGTATTTTAGGTGAAAATGGGACAAGGGGGACACCAAATTACACTCCCCCATCCATTTTAATATTTCTTCACTTTAAAAATGACTTGAGTTGTTAGGTGAAGCATTTGGAGTTAAGTTGCCAAGTCCCTTTTTCATGATAAGTGCTACCTTGGTAGATTTATAAGAAATTTATGTCCCCTTGGATTGTCCCAAAGGTGCAAGGGGGATAAAGAGACACAAAATTGTTCCCCTCGGTTGAAAAACTTCTCGCAACTTTAATCTCCTCACTTTCACACCAAGGCACCGCATCTAACATGTCACCTTCTCATGTGCTTGGACCCATGACACATTTTATCACCCATTATGTCCCCTTGATTGCATCAAGGTGCAAATGGACATGGGGACAACAATATTTTCTCTCCCGTGAATCCCTTCCTCTCACAACTTACTTCATACATCTTTGCACCTAGGAATAGTTGAACTTGCAAAACACTTAGCTCCATACCCCTCTTCATGACCACACTCCCTATGGCACATTTTATTACCCATGTTATCTCTTTCGATTAGACTAAATGAAAAGGTGATAATGGGGACACTAAATTGTGCCCCCATTCTTCCTCTCAACTCTTGGTCACATGAGAAATCATTTTTAAGCTCCCGAAAGCCATTTTTCAATGTAACTCCATAAATCCTAAACTAGACACCTAAATTCGGTATCTATACCCTTATCGCATGTGTGTGCATATTTATTTAATTAATCCCCTCATTTAATTAAGTGCCCATATAATTTATATTAATTAATTAATTAATCTTTATTATTTAATTAATTAATCATTTTTATCCTATCATTGTCCAATCCTTTTCAATCAATATCAATTAATTAATCCTCATTAATTAATTAATTAATTATTATCCTATACATTTCTCCAACCAACGTTCTATTTTT
Organism: Taxus wallichiana var. yunnanensis; assembly: GCA_018340775.1. NCBI lineage: Eukaryota > Viridiplantae > Streptophyta > Pinopsida > Cupressales > Taxaceae > Taxus > Taxus wallichiana. Next base: position 127,859,465 of record CM031239.1, read on the forward strand.
ATTGCTTTTATCCTACACACATCCCCTTGTTTTTCTAGTTTTTATCTATTATGATCTTCTAAAAAACTTTTCATTTGAAATGCTTTCATTCTAAATCTACACCTATGCTTTTCCCTATGCTTTTCCAACCTATCTCCACTACTAATGCTTATCACATCCCTTATCACTTGTTTTTTTTAAATAAGATTTATACTCATCGAAATCCCAAATCCGGATCAAAATCAAAAATCACCCACCATAAAGGCATGCACATAAAACAAAAAGGCATGCACATAACAAAGTTTTTCTGCAACCTACGAACACCTCCTTGTGCATGTGCATCCTCAAACATTCTGCACCTCCCGGAGATCCTTTCAACATGCCTACATCACTCACAATCATCCTTCATGATATTATCTCTATTTTTGTATTACTTTCATCATATTTTTATCATATTATTATTGCTCTTCTTATAGCTAACCTTTTGTAGGTATAGAGAAACTTCTGCAATTCTAAAGCTCCTTGGTAGCCTTCTATTAGAGCTCCTTTCCTTGCAGGTTGTATTTTCCATCCATTCACCTTTGGCTATATCATATTCTTCTACAGTCATCATTGATCCCACTTGTTCATCGTCGATCGGGGTCTTTTTCATCGAATAGCCTATCCAAAACATTTATTTCTATCTTTTTCTCTTCCTTTTTGTCTTAGAGATCATTCTCGCAGGTCATCATTACGCATCCATGGGAATCTTTCATCCACCATCTTGCAATACCTTGCAGTGCTCGTATATTTAAACTATGGTCCAGATATTTTCTCTCGTGTCATCGTCAATGTACCTGTCTCTGTAGCTCTGTTCTCATCGACCCTACCAGGTAATCTTGTTTTGGGTTCAACTAGATCATATTTGTATGTGCCTTACATTTCTACATATTTCATTTTCTGTTTGCCTCATATTCTACATAATATCTAGTTTAGTGTTATCTCTTTTATCTCAACACAGGGGTTGACATCCACCAAGGAAGTTAACACTTCTTGGAGTCGGCATTGTCTGGGCATCCCCCACATAAATCTATCTAATCAAATTTTTCTCTAGTTTTTTAGTTTTTATAACTTGCAATAGTGAGGATCAATCACTTTAGTGCCTATATACATCACATTACATTTTGAGGTACCTTAAACCCTCTATAATCTAAGTTACTAATTTATTTAGTAGTTATTACATTTAATTGATTATGAATGAGAAATTTGGAAAATATTCTTAGCATGCTTTGAGTGGGACCACCCTTTTGGTGATCTCTTTCTTTTTTGTCTATAGTTTTATTTTTTCATGTCTTCCATTAACAGTGCAGCATGAGGCTCTACTTTATTTCTTTCTCATGTTGGGTCCATGGCTTAGATTGATCATTTCTCAAAGAAGTCCAAACAAATAGGGAAAATGTTATCTAGGTATTCCTCACTTTTTCCTCATCTACTCCTTTTTGCATAGTACTTTCCCATTCTTGTATGTGTCCTCATCAAATATCACACTTCATTTTGGGGTTAAAAAGAACGTTATTTTTGCATCCTACTTGCTCATATAGCTTAAGTAGGGGTTCAACTTACTGCATATCACATCTTATCACACATGACCTAGAAATCACAAATCAATTAACATATCAAAACATCTCCTTACCCGGTAGACTGATTGGGATTTTATCACCCAATAGGAAGTCACATGAGACTTCCTTAGCCATAAAAACATGAAACCAAACATAGTTTTCCTTCTCCTAGGAACCTTGATAACCATCCCTTTTTCTTTTCACACTTTCTTAAATAAATTAAGAACATGAAAAGAATCGTTTGCTGAATGGATTGATTTAAATTGGGAAAAACTTCATCCTAAATGGTTCTACACAAACATATACCCATACATCAGATCTTCCCATCCAATCCCAACCATCTTATCATGTTTCTCCTTCCCAATATCATACACCCCTCAACCAATACGATCTTCACCACTCCTTGAAATTTTCAGAGAGCCCTTTCCTAACTCACCACAAAAAAATATGTTTTCAATGACCACACAAAACAAATATAACCCATTTGTAAATGATATCATACCTCAAACAGCTCCATTTTTGCTCCTTTAGAGGCCTCTTACCCTCCTTCTAGTCCCATCTATAACTTTTTGCTTCGTAGGCCCCCTAAAATCTCTCAATCCTCCTAAAATCTCTCAGTCCTATTAACCCATTCAACTTGAGGATTCTATTCCACTTACATCCTCTCATATCAATACTATCTTTATTTCATTTGGAATTACAAATAGAATGTCCATCCAATTACCCAAATCTACCCATGTGCCTCAACAATCAAATATTTTAATCCAACCTCAGGCATACTATCAAACATCTCCTTTATCTTTAACCCACCAAGCTTCCTTATATCCTTATCCATCCACTCCTTATGTTGTATAACTAAGACCATACAACACTTATCCTACACCCACATCAACCATAACTACAACCCCCATGCCTATCACATCAATTACCACCACTCCTCAAACATCTAGCATGATCAATATCTCGTGCTTGTCTCCTTCTAGCCCCATCTATGAATACTTTCACTATAACTCTAGTTCTCAATCATGTCAACTAGGGGTCCTACTCCATCCCCATGTCACCTTATACCAATGCCATCCCTGCTTCATCTACCACACTTTATGTACCTCAACAATCTCATCCATCCTATTATGGCCCTACTTCCCAATATTACACAATCCCCAACCAATTCAATCTCCACTCCGGATATCTCGTGAACAAACCTTCTCGAGATCCACCATCAATAGATCCATTTCTACCTTCCACACCATACGATTTTAATCCTTATTCAATTAATATTGTACATCAAACACCTCTTTCAATACCCACACCCACATCTACCATTGATTCCACATCTATATCTACCTCATCCACTCCATCATCCACATTTATTCCATCCTTACCCATAATACCATCCATAGATCCAATCCCAATCCCTTTGTACCTACCACATCAATCATTGAGACCACATCCACATCATCCTCCCCTCCTACATCATTTGAAGAAACTTTGAAAGTACTTCAACTTACGATGACTTAAAATGATCCTTCTATCTCATCGGCATAATCAAATCAATATTCACTTCCCTTAGATTCCTTCAAAAAATATTGCTTCCTATGCCTATACCAACATCACCTCCGGATCCTCTCGATGGAAATTTTTGTTGTTCCTCCTAAGGACACAATCCCACAAATAAAATATACAACCATTAATGCATTACCTCAAAATCCCTTATGAATTCCTATAAGGAAATTGATATTCCTTCCTCTAAACAATCCAACATGACAACCTTTTCATCAAGAATGTTTCATCAACTAAAACCATTCAACACTAAGGAATTTACCAATACCAAAACTGAATTCAGGCCATCAAGACATCAACATGCTCAAACTTTATCCTCAACATCTAGATCATCTCAAACATCCACTTCTTCTTCAAAGACCAAGATATTCCACAAAGACAAAGCACCTCCTAACACTTTGGTTGAATCATGTACAGAGGTCTTCCAACACTTGTTACAAATTTCTACAATCACACTTCTGCCTATTAAGGCCTTTGACCCAAATAGCAATAATCCATCATGGTTTAATTCCAACCTCATCTACACATATCATCGTACCCTAAACATGATAGTGAACATTGCAGAGCACTTTAAGCCATTTTTCATAACTTCATTAAGGAAGGATACCTCCTTCCCAAACTAAACCAATCTCTTCCTTCCACTTCAACATCCACACCTTTGACTTCATCTATCCAAATGAAAAATTACCCTCATTCTTCACAAAATTTCATAGCCATTTCACCTCCAAATGACAATTCTTCTAAAGAGGATCCTTCATTGTCCATTAAATTTGTTTGAGTAACCACTCGGTCTAGTCCACATGACCCTGAATCATCAACCAACACTAAAACTGAAACAAAAACACAAAAACCTCAAAGCAATCCACCCCCATCTTCAAAGATCCAAATCATCTCATACATCAACATCCCAAACATCCACATCTAAATCTAAGTCTAATATTTCCAAAGAAAGGACATCTCGCAATGATAAATCCAAATCCAAATAATCCAATCCTCTAACCAAATTTGATTTATCTTCCAAGACACCTAATTTACCCATCCAATCTACATCCGCACCTAAATCCAAGCCAAAACATTATGTTAAAACCCATAAGAGTTATCTTCCTTTTGACACTTCGATCAGGTCCTACACAGATATCCTTCGACATCTAACTCAAATATCTGTCATCACACTTCCCTCTATTAAATATTTTAATCCAAATAGTCCCAAACCTTCATGGTTCAGTCCCAATCATGCTTGTGCTTATCATCGTATTTGGGTCATGACACCAAGCATTGTAAGGCCTTTCAGACTATAGTCCATAATCTTATTGAGAAAGACAATTTCCTCATTCATGGGAACCATTCTTCTCCATCCACCATAACCAATCCAAATCCAATTCCTACATCCCCATCCACCAAAATTACTAAATATCATCCTTCATCCACATCATCCCTTACCATTCCTCCTAAAGAGGGTCCTCCCTTGTTTATTGATACTGTTGGTTTTTTTAATCACCCTTGTGATCCTTGACCATCCAAGTTCAATACAATCTCATCTAAACTCTTTCAACATCCATTAACTCATCCACATCTAATTCTTCCACAATGATATAATATCTTTTGTTGGGGAGTAGCCTCCCCTCGTCCTTGAGCATATCATCTGCATTAACTATCTAAACAACTCCCTTGACGTTGGGGGACTTCACTCCTTGACATTTTTTTATTTACCTCATCCAAATCCATCCAATCTAAATTAATCCTGTCCAAATCTTCATCTCATTTTAAGTCCACTTTTGTGGCCATATTCATCTCTCCCTTAAGGGACCATTTATTTTCATCTTAATTCCACTATTGTGGCCATGTTTTTCCTTCTGTTGAGGGACCATATTTCCATATTTTTCATCAAATTCCACCTTTATGGCCATGTTTGTGCCTCTCTTGGGGGCACCATATTTTCATCATAAGCCCACCCTTGTGGCCATTTTTCATCTCACTAGGACGCATATCTTTTTCTCGCTTCTTCAATTTTGAAAGGTAGCACATAGGTTCCATCTTATCTATCTCACGATGTCTTATCTAATCTTTCACTCTCATCCTAAAACTTTTTTTTTTTTTGGTTGTTTTGTCCCCCCTTGGGGGACCATTCCATCTTATCTCGAAATCCACTGTTGTGGTCATATTTGTCCCTCCCTCGGGGGACCATCTACTCATCTCGTTAGGGACACATATTTTCACTTCCTTAAAGGGTAGCACATAGTTTTTTACCTTCGCTCATCTATCTCATTGTATCCCATCCTATCAATCTCTTATCTTATCTCAAACACAAGTGTTAATCAAGGATCCAACATGGAAAGTTTTATCTATCTTGGTGGTAAACTAGAAGTGGAACCCCTTAATGCATTGCACTTGCGACCATTCTACTATTAGTGTGTCTACCAGTTCTCTTAGTCATATCCTTGATCATTCCTCCATCTTATCATCTTCCATTTCCCATTGTGATTATTTGTAACTATATGGTCTTCTCACTTACCTAGATGTGACCTTAAATATGGGTACCATGGCTCGCCGTAGCATATTCCTTATGGATAGGTTCTCCCCTCCATGATCACCGCATCATCTCCATATTGTTCACCTTTTAGAAAAATGTAAAGGGTACAAATGTGTCTCTTAGACATCATATATCGCCTCTAAGTGGTTTACTTAGCTAGTCTAGCTATCCCATACAAAATCAAAATCATGGATGCTCAAATCAAAATAAAAGTTATCAAAATATATTGATCCCTCGAAAAATTTATTCATGTAAACAAAAAGAGAATCAAAATCAAAATCATATATATATATATATATATATATATGATTTTGATTTTGATTTCTTTTTTTTGTTTACATGAATAAATTTCCTTCGAGGGATCAATATATTTTTGATAACTTTTATTTTGATTTGAGCATCCATGATTTTTGATTTTGTATGGGGGATAGCTAGGACTAGCTAAGTAAACCACTTAGGAGGCGATATATGATGTCTAAGAGACACATTTGTACCCTTTACATTTTTCTAAAAGGTGAACAATATGGAGATGGATGCGGTGATCATGAGGGGAGAACCTATCCATAAGGAATATGCTACGCAGAGCCATGGTACCCATATTTAAGGTCACATCTATATATATATATAATAGACCGATTCCTCGAAGGAAGGATATCATTTATTCTTTCCATAGATATTGTGAAAAGTAGACCATACCCTTAAAGTATGGCTACTCCTTACGACATTTGAAGGCTTCCCATGTTGATCGGTTTTCTCTTTCCCCTTCCTAGAGCTGGGGCATAGTTTTAGGGAACACCACTTTTGGAGAACCCTCCTTCCTTTGTATAAGTTACATCTCAAACCCCTTTTGTCATGTCAACATTAGGTCTATGAGATCATCTCATCAATTTCTTCCTTGTGATATGTGAAATGAATAACTATCATTGGTTATTTTCTAACATTTTCTTTAGTCACATGTGCCTTTCATTACCTGTGTCTCTTCTTGTTTACCTCCAATGCAATTGGAGGCATATTGTCCTCGCGCATTCCTTGATATGAGGTAGTGTCTCTCATACCCATAATTTACCATTTTCAATTCATATCTCATTCAAATCTCATCTAATCTATCTCATCTTAAGTCCACTTTTGTGGCCATCTTTGTGATCTTTTTCTAGGGGACTATTTCATTATTTCATTTTCCTTCATATTAATCCCACTTTTGTGGCCCTTTATATTCTCCCCGTAAACATTTTGTTGTAATCCTATCCTTATAATCTCGAATTCCACAGCTTGTGGCCATATTCATTTTTCCTCTGAGAATTTAATTTAACATTCAATCCCATCCAATCTACTCTCAAAGTCCACATTTGTGGCCATATTTATTTTCCCTTTGGGAATTTTAATTCTACATTCAAATCATTAATTTATACATTCAAATTCCCACCGGGCCATACTTATTCTCTCCTCGGGTATTTTAAGTTATAACCTATCTAATTTATAGACAAAGTCCACCTCATGGCCATATTTCTTCCCCCTTGGGGTATATTATTCCATCGCCCATTTTTTTCACTTTACCTTCTCATCCATTTTTCATGTCCTATGCTGGGGCACCATAACTTTTCATCCTCATCCCTTGTGGATGCATACCTTTTCACTTGATTCCTCATGTACGAAGGATTTCACATACCTTTTCACATATAGTTGTGCATATTTTGATGACTTTCCTATGACCCATTGGTCATCCCAGCTTGCATCCATACTACAATGATCTTCACCCACTCACTGGTCTGTAGAATGTTATAGCCTATCTCCATTGAGACCATAATTTTCCTCTACCGATGTGATATTGGAGTCACCGCTATAGTTTTTGTCATTATTGTAATTCCTTTTTGGGGTGCATCTTTCCTTGGTAATCATTTTAACCATTTTCTTTTATCCACCCGCCATTTATCATCTACATTTTTTCAAATGCATCATTGATTTTACTTGACATCATCGATCCCCCATTTAAGGGGGAGCTCACCATCAGTCCTTTTTTGTCAATCCTCATACAACTCTCATCATTTTTGTCTTACGCTTTTCTAGCACAAACCGCTCAACAAAAACAAACAAAATATAGACACCTAAATTTGGTATCTATACCCTTATCGCCTACGTGTGCATATTTATTTAATTAATACCCCTCATTTAATTAAGTTCCCATCTAATTTATACTAATTAATTAATTAATTATTATTAGTTAATTAATTAATCATTATTATCCTATCATTATCCAAATCCCCTTCAATCAATATTAATTAATTAATCCTCATTAATTAATTAATTAATAATTTAATCTTTATTAATTCATATTAATTATTTAATTTTGTTTAATTAATTAATTAATTATTATCCTATTCATTGCTTTAACCAACCTTATATTTTTATTACTTTTATCCTACATACATCCCCTTGATTTTCTAGCTTTTATCTATTTTTATGCTATAAAAAACTTTCCATTTGGAATGCTTTCATTCTAAATCTACACCTATGTTTTTCCCTATGCTTTTTCTAACCTATCTCCACTGCCAACTCACCTACACCTCATCCTTATCACATCCCTTCCTTCTTGTTTTCTTTAAAGCAACTTTTCTACTCATCAAAAGCCCAAATCCATATCAAAATCACAAATCACCCACAATTTGGGAAACTTTCCCCGCAATCAACGATGACCCATCCTGGTTGTCATCGACCCTATAAAGCCAATTTCATTACTCTCCTAAAACATGGCCAAGAATAAAACACAAAGGCATACACATACCGAGTTTTCCCCGCAGCCTCTACAAACATATCCTCGTGCCTAAGAATACCTACAACAGCTACAAACCTCCTAGAGCACCTTTCAAAGATGCCTCCACACTCAAAATCATCCTTCGTGAGATTATCTTTATTTTTTTATTTCTTCAATCAAATTTTTATTATATTATCATTTCTCTTCTTATGGCTAACCTTTTCAAGTATAGAGAAGCTTCAAATACTCATATATCCTTTGGCACCTTTCTATCATAGCTACTTTTCTTACAAGTTTCCTTTTCCATCCATTCACTCGCAAATCATATCACGGTATGTTATAATTGTTATTGATCCAACTTGGTGGTCATCGACTAGGGTCCCGTATATCCAACAACCTATCCAAATCATTGTTTTCTGCCTTTTTGTCTACCTTTTTGTCACATAGATCATTCTACAGGTCATTCTTCAAAGGTCCACGAGAATATTTTGTGCACCATCTAAGACTCGACCTTACATGTCTCGCATATTTAAACTACACCCGAGATATTATCTCTCGTGTCATCGTTGACCTACCTCTATGCAGCCCTGGTCATCATCGACCCTACTAGGTAATCTTGTTTTGGGTTCATCTAGATCAGATTTGTATGTGCCTTACATTTCTACATATTTCAGTTTCTATGTGTGCCTCATATTCTACATAATATCTAGTTTATCATTATTTATTTTATCATCTTTTATCTAAACATGGGGGTTGACATCCACCAAGGAAGTTAACAATTCTTGGACCCAAAATTGTCTAGACATAAATTTCCACATAAATCTATCTAATCAAATATTTCTCTAGTTTTGCATTTTTTATAGCTTACAACATTGAGAATCAATCACTTCGTTGTGTCTGTATCCATCACATCACATTTAAAGCTCCTTGGTAGCCTTCTATAAGAGCTCCTTTACTTGCAGGTTACATTTTCCATCCATTCACCCTTGGCCATATCATATTCTTCTACAATCACCATCGATCCCACTTGGTCATCATCAACCAGGGTCCTATTCATCGAATAGCCTATCTAAATCATTGATTTCTATATTTTTCTCTTCCTTTTTATCTCAGAGATCATTCTACAGAGTCATCATTCTACATCCATGGGAATCTTTCATCCACTACTTGCACTCAAACCTTGTAGGTCCAGTATATTTAAACTACGGTCTAGATATTTTCTCTCAAGTCACCTTCAACCTACCTATGTACAGCTCTAGTTCTCATCGACCCTACCAGTAATCTTGTTTTGGGTTCAACTAGATCAGATTTGTATGTGCCTTACAACTCGCATATTTCATTTTCTATGTGCCTCATATTCTACATAATATTTAGTTTAGTGTTATTTCTTTTATCATATTTTATCTCAACACATGGGTTGGCATCCACCAAGGAAGTTAACGCTTCTTGACCCGCATTATCTAGGCAAATTTCGCATAAATCTATCTAATCAAATCTTTCTCTAGTTTTGTAGTTTTTATAGCTTGCAATGTGAGGATCAATCACTTTAGTGCCTATATACATCACATCACATTTTGAGGTACCTTAAACCCTCTATAATCTAAGTTGCTAATTTCTTTAGTAGTTAGTGCATTTAATTGATTAAAAACGAGAAATTTGGACAACCCCAAGATCAAAAAAACTTAATAATTTTTCAAACTTCAAGTTTTTATGTTTCCCTCCCAAAACCACCATTTTGACAATAAATGTTGTTGTAATTTTTTTCAAACATCCACACTCCAAAAATTGATAAACAACTCATATCTCCAAAATTGTATACACTGATTTTCACCAAATTTCACCTATATAATCCTTCCAAAAATGCCCTCAAGTTTATTTTAATAGTATCTCCATCAAGTATTTGTATAATTTATAAAATCTATTTGAAATTTTCATCCCAAAAAGTTTCATTTTCAGATCTACAGATTTCTGGAAGAAGAAAAACATCAAAACTACAACCATAGGTTGTGAGGATAAACCTAAATGTTTGAAACCAGTTTTATTTCAATCCAACACACAAAAGACCTTTGTCTAAAAAATTTAAGTGTGAAAATATTATTGTGTCTAAATATAGTGAGTTTCCAAGAATGGTAAACTCTTGCCATCCTTGTTATTCCAAAAAAGTAAAAACCATCAGATAGTGAAAATTGGGAAAACTTACTAAAAATATTTATCTTAGATAGGACCTAAAATAATAACAGTTCTAATTGAGATCGATCACTTATATCAACTCACATTCTTCCTATCTCATTATATTTTTCCAAAATTTTAAGGCTATAAAATTATCTACTTGGTTTAAACAGAAATTAAAACCCTCACAAGCTTCCAAAACATTAGTCTCAAGGTGAATTTTGTATAACACATTTATATGCAAGAAACTCGAATGATTCAAATCATTCTAGAAGACATTAAAAGGGTATCTTATTTATTTAATCACTTAGGAATTTTTCATGGAGGTAAATTGTGAAGTTCAAGAGAGTCACGAAGGGAAAGGTAATGATCTCCAAATTGTAACTCGACCTTATGTTCCATTCTCTTTCCAAGTGGATGGACATTATGTGAATCACATCATGGCAAGGAACAAGTTAAGATGAACTAGTATGTGTAAAATATTGTCACTTAAATGGCATGATACTAAGGTACTCAAGGTCATCATTTTTGTAATATCGATAGACATCCCAAGTCCACATAGTGTAACATCTCGCAACAATGTTACTAAAACTCATTCAATTCCTTGGATTGTTTTTGCATATCACATAAGAAGGAAATTGTGACCACAATTTTTGGTCCAACAAGTGATTAGAAGAAAATAATTTCATTTAGGAGAAATCCTTCTATATAGAGGAGAAGGCCTATTTCAATGAGGAATAGATGAACAACAAGATATCTAGGCATCCTAAAGATGATTCCATTCAAAAAGGAGACATATTTATCATGAAGATGAACTTTGGAGCCAAAAAGGATAAGGGGTTGATGTCCATGTCCTAACTCCATCTTTGTGTTAAAAATATCATCATGTTCCCATGATTGGGAAACCATCTCGAGTTCACATGGTGCAATTAACTTAGTATTGTTTTTATACACTCATTCTAAGCCTTGGAATGTGTCGAAATATAAAAGGGGGAAGAATTTGTAGTCACAAAGTTTCAGTTCAATAATCGGTTAGAGGCCATGAATCTCATTCATGAATAATTTCCTCAAATGTCCATTAGAAGCAAGTTTTTCTTCAATAAGGGGATTTCCTATCTCCATATTTTCACTTCTCTCTCTTCTTCTCTCTCCTCCCTCCCTCTCTCTCTAACATTTTATTTCTTCATTGAGAATGTAATTTTTCACTCTTTTATCTTATTCACTTAATTGACTTAATGTTTTATTATAATATTCCCTTTTAAAAATAATAAAAATACTTAGTTTCATTCCTAGGTAATTTGATGAGTCACATGGTGGTGAGATGCAAAGTCATATGTGGGGAGAGAAAGAGACAATATTTAAGCTATAGATTAGGGTGGCTTATCCATTCCAAAGGGTTAGAATTTTTATTGTTATTAGTTATTGGGATTTGTATCACTATTATTGCAACAAATAAAGCTATATTTCTTATATCTCCTTTCCTATGTTCTTATATTATCTCTAATTTTCAATTTTGCAAGCATTGTAATCTTTTATAATCAAGAAGTAACTTTGTGTCATTGATTAATGGATCTATACATCTTTGTGTCTTTAATTTATTATTCTTTTTAGTTGCATGCATTGTTGTGTTCTTTTATTGAATGTGGGCCTAATTTGGTTCCTATTGAAATAATCTTATAGTGCCTACTCACAACATTAACCCTCTTTTCCTATTTTTTCGTGCTCCCTTTTACCCCTCTCTAAACTAATTCCTCCCTTGTACATTGTACAATCACTTTTCCACATTTTTAGTGGAGTATTCCTATGTGATTCTCAACCTAACAGCCACCCTACGCTTTTAGTTAGTTTACATTTAATAATGGGATCCTCCCATACCCGTGAAGGAGGGACTTATCCTCATGACCATTGGTGAAAACTAATAATATTCCCTACGATAAATTATTTCACTACTATATGACAAAGAAAATTATACATTGATTAATCAATCACAATAGTTCTAAGAAATTTTGTAGAATAATTGATAAAACAATATATAAAAAAACACTCACCGAACAATCATTGACTATCAAGCACTTTTTTATAAACATATTCCTCCTTAAAGGGTAAATAACTGGTATACTTATACAAAATGTTTACCTCCATGGGGCTTAAAAATAGGTACTTAAAAAATAGTTCAATCATATTATTTTTGAGTGGATAGTTAATGATAAAAACTATATATTCCATGCAAGAAAGTTGATACTTTCGATTATAAGATTACATATTTAACAATATTAGATCCTAAAAATAGGAAATTTATGGCATGTTCAAGATCTACTTAGATATTCCACTTCAATTTGTTTGTGTAGATGATCTTTGAAGACACTAAAGTTTAGTCACACATGAATTGAACTCATTCTCAATATAACCTAGGTCCAGAATACGTGGCCTCATCATATCGGGAACTTCTTGTATCACTATTGTAACTTTACTATCGATAGATTTATCATTTTCACTCAAAAATGAAGCTTTCTCCACTTTTCCATTTGCAAAAGTCATCAATGTCATAATATGTAACGTATTCCCGTCCATATTTTTCTATGCAAATTTAGTAGTAAGAATAGTAAATAATGCTTACAATTGTTGCTCAAAGAAGGACTATAGGACTATAGGAGGTACAATTGTAATAGTACTCGACTATAGGAACACTAAGAATAGGACTAGTTACTTGTAGATGTTTTAGTGGATATTAGTATTTAATTTTACTTTATGAAATAAGTCACTAAGACTCATAACCGATAGGGTTTAACAAAACCTCGTGTGGAGGATGATGAAAATATGGTTGATCCAAATGCATGTACAAAGCTCCTCTTCTATAGAAACAGAACCCGCACACACGTAGACAACTTGATAAAAGATATATGAGATAATTATGAGGTGATTTTCTTGAAAATGACAATTTTAGGAACCAAAAGGATTCCTTTAATGAATTTCGACTCTCTTTTAGATAATTAAGCTAGAAATAAATAGATGAAAATATTATATCTAATAATATAAATTCATATGGATAGTAAACTATGGATAGACAATGTTTGGTTATTGTGATTCAATTGATATCCTCGATGATCCAATGAGGAGGATTGAAATTATTTTCCCAATAGAAGTTAGCCACATCACTATGCTCAAGGAGAATATTTAATTATTCAATAATTTCCTATGCATTAGGCATAAGGATGATGATGGCGATGTTTAACTTATGGTTGATATCTAGTTGTTCCCATACAAATGGTTGATGGACTATGGCGAGATTGTAAATGCAGGTGGGCCTATAAACTTCTCCTAGAATGGTCATCTAACAGAGAACCAAGCTTACAAGAAGGAGAAAAATAGCCATAGTTTAGAAATATCAAGAAAATATATTAAGAGAGTAAATATGGGAATTCTAATGGGGATTGACTTTAATCAAGTAGATTGTTGTCAATCCATACGACTATTGTCGATTGTTGTGTGTAGAATTACAAAAATTTAACAGAGATAATTTTCAGAGAAGGTGATTAGATGGGGCCATTTAGGGCTTGGATACTTAAATGGGGGAGGTAGTACTATGATGTAATTTGAAAACAATGGTTTTGAAAATTTATATGGAACACATACCTTTGTGATAGAGGTCGCTAGAGTGATTAGTTGATGAAGATGGATGTTCCAAAGGGATATCAAAGTAATAGGGTGTTCTAGTTTCTTCATGTCAACATGAAGTTCCTCTTTATAACTAGAAACATTCAATACTTGAACCTATCACCTATAAAATTTTTGGATCCTCGAGAGTGTCCTGGGTTGATTTTTATAGGATCAATGTTTTTTAACTATCTTAGGACCGATCAACGTTGGTTCAGGGGATCGAGACTGATTTCTATATTTTTCAAGGAGGATGATTGATTTTAGTTCCAACCATCTCCTTTTTCAATATTTTTGGTTCATAATGGTTTTTAGGTTGTTTATGCTCATGGGTAGTTTTTTAGGGGTTTAGGGTTATTTAGGTTCTTTTTTTGTTTATTTTGTAGTTACGAGGGGTTACGGGTTGTAAAATGATGAATATAGGTCAAAATGGGGTGAATTGGTCATAAGGGTTTATGAAGGGATATCATAAGGTACGTACATATGTGTGGGAATTAGGGTGACCTAATTTTGGTGTCTACATTTCTCCTTTTTCTCAAGTGGTTTGTGAGGTTCAAGCCTCAAGATAAAAATGAGTGAGATGATTGAATTTATGTTAGATAGATGATCCCCCTCAAACTAGGGGTCATCATGAGATATTGTGATGGTTACCAGTTTGAATGGAAGGTGGAGGAATAAATACAAGAGCATTTAGATTTGTGTAAGATTAAATTTATAGATGAATATGTTCGATTTAAGGTGCCCCAAGAGCATGCATGAAATATACTACCATAAAGGTAGCCTACATAGCTAAGAATTCAAGTGATACATGAACTAATGGATTCTCGGCCTATAGGTATATGACCTGTAGGAAGTAGTGGGAATAGTTCCTGAGAGGCTGAGGAATTGACAAAGTGGGTTCGAAAACATGGGATCATTAGGAATAGGATATAATTTAGATTTTTGAGGGTCTTGGGGACCAAAAAGAAGCACAAATTTTGAAATTGTATAATTTATAGGGGATTAGTTTTGATTATTGGGATGGGTATTGATTTTTTTAGAATCAACATAGATTGGTGATCGATGTCAATTGAGGTAAGATGCCTATAAATAGAATTCAGCTTAATCATGGAAGCCCATTCTACTCATTGTATTTATTGCTACAAAATTACTATTTTGATAGTTTGATATATGGAGGGTATCGGAGAGTGGACAGAGAAGGCGAAGACAATCTCAAATATAGGTAGGGATTTTGGTTTTTTGTTTATGGTTTTTTTATTATATATAGATATTGGAATGATGTTGATTATTATGATCGGTTTCAATTTTGTTAGGATTGGTAGTGATTCTTGTAATCATGGTTGATTACATGGATCAGTGCTGATTTGATTTGTATTTTTTTATTTTCATAGATTTGGATAAATTTTCTATATTTTGGGACTAATATTTTCTCTCGTGTTTAGTGGTTACAGATGAAGATATTCCTAGTGATGAGGGATTGGGTGTCGAATTTTTTGAAACAGCTTTCATGAGTATATAGGAGATGATGACTAGGCCACTTTAGAGGTGTTGAGGTTAGGTGGAGTGTGTCATTACAGGTGCATCCATCAAGATTTGGAGATGATGGTGGCATTATTATATTGATGGGATAAAGCCATAGGGACATTTTGGATACCTACTCTGGGAGATTACCATTACCCTAGAGGATATTTATCATATTTTTGGCTACCTATTTAGGGTGAGGCCATTTTTCCTATTGATGAGGTGGGGTAGGTTATGGCTATGGTGAGGTTTTATAGGGATGATGTGTTGGATGTGGCTTATGTGGTAGGGAGTTTTACTTTTGATATTTTTTTAATGATGGAGTAGTTGGGAGGACATTGATAGGTATGACCATGGTAGGGATTAGTTGTTATGCTTTACTAAATTAAGGAGGGGGCGGTTTTCACGATCATTGATTGGGGTTGTGGAAGATATGATAGAGTACCATACTATTTTTTCTTGGGGTCTGGATTAGTTATAGTTGATTTATAGAGAGTTTCGGGAGTGTTTCATGGGGAGGAGGTTAATATTATATGTGACCTTTGTACAAAGTGTTGGGCCTATGATCATGTATGATTCATTCATGTGTGAGGTCTTCCATGGTCCATGTGGAATGATAGAACTTATTACATTGGTTTTTTGTAATGGTGCAGTGAATTTTCCTAAGATGTAGTGTCTCAGAGTCTAGAGTATTGTGTAAGATTGTTGGATCGTATGGGGGATAATGATGTTATTTGGAGGCCATATGTATGTTTTCCTACATGTTTGAGAGAGGAAGATGAGTTGAGTATGATATAGCAAGAGAGGTGGATGTGAGGGTGATGGGTGGAGATGATTGACATGGTGTAGTTTGGGTGGGTTAGGTGGCATAGTAGGGTTGAGGGAGATATATATCTTCTATAAAAATAGATGAGAGATATTCAAGAGATGGCCAAGGAAAAGGTAGTAGTTGCAGATATTGATAATGTCAATGTGACTCCTAAGTATGCACCAGGATAGAATGAGTAGATGGTAGCTCAAGGAGAAAGGATCATGAGGGCACAATGGTAGCTAGGAGAGGAGGATGTGGAGATGGGAGAGGAGACCGAGGGGAGGGAAATAATTGATTTGGAGGAGGATTTGGTGAGGTTAAGATAGGGGTTGGTTGAGAGAGATACTTGGGTGACTTTCTTAAAGGAGGAGTTAGTGAGGTTGATGCAAAGGTGGAAGATTTGGAGTTGGGGTAGGTGTGGTAGGACCAAGAGTGGTACCACCAGCAAAGAGAGTTATTGTAGGAGAGGTTTGGAGTGACTGGTAGTACACTATCAACATCAGGTCTAGGAGTATTTGTAATAGGGGTAGTAGGTATTAGAGTAAGGATGACCGGTGGAGAAATGTGACCCCTAGATATAGTGATCCCGGCTTGATATCAAGATGTGATTGCAGAGCTTCAATATTATGAGGTTTTGTTAGCATAGATTCTCCTAGATGTGCCATGATATATGAAGTATGTAGTGAGTCAAAGTGGTATGCATCTAGGTGAGGCCCTACTACGAGTACGGGAGTATAATGGGGCTAAAGAGTGAGCTCGAGGGAGGAGCTTGGTTTTCATATTTATATTTTATATTATACTTTTTGTATGAGCCATAAAGCATGATCATTGTTTTTTTTTTATTATTGGCAAATAGTTTTTTGAAAGGGACTATACCCTTGAGTACAAAAGATGGCCTAGGAGCCAGAATAGGAATGAGAACCAGAGAGAAAAGGATCAGAATCCAAATGTGACAATGAAGCTCAAAGTAGCCAAAAAATAGCTACCCAAACGAGACAAAACAACAAAAATACTGCAAAAAAGCAGTAGAGAGACCGCAAAAAAATAGCATAAAAACATACAAGAACAGCTAAAGCATCTACAACTACTTTTTGGTAGCTTTGTCAATGCTGGTCTTGATATTCTTCTAGGAATGGAACATACCCAAAGTTGTCATGTGGGCAGCGTCAGTATTATCCAGCTGCTCAATGGTCCTTTTGCTTTCCTTATCATTACCCCAAAGTGTTTCCGGAACTCCACTGAGGTTGGAGACACTTTTGACATGTTTCTCAATGAACTCCTCAATCACCCTAAAGATGGCCATGTTGTAATCATGTCAAGTTTTGGCCTTCCCTAAATGGGAGTCTAAGGAGTTCAGCTTCTTGTAGATATCATCAATCTGGCTGCTATCAATATCCACCTCCTCCTCCTTTTTCCTCTTACCTTTCTATTTTGCCAAGTTCTTAACCTCATCCTTCAATAGTTTCATATCAGCCTCTAAGGCATCCAGCCTTTTTGAAGAGCTTTCCATATGCACATCCTGGGACTCAACTGCTAATATTCGGAGAGGTCATGTGCAATTTCAATTTCATGATCATTGTTTATGTACATTGACAAATGTATATTTATATATATGATTTTTTGGATATATGGATGTGTAAATGTGTTTTCATGATTTTATGTGATGTTTTATATGATTTTATGGATATATTTAAATATGATGATGGTTATAGTAGTGATGAGATTTAGATGAAATAATGTAATGAATGTGATGATTTAATTTATCTTGATAAATGTTATATGGATTAGATGTGATGGTTTTTCATGGATGTTAGTTTATTTGTTGACATGTATGATGATGGTTAAGAGCATTTCCTGAGATGTGTTTTATTCTTTATTTGACTTGGCACATATAACATTGTGATGGTAATTTTTATGATAATGCACTTGTAACTATAATCGATGTTAACATATACCCAGTAAATGGTTAGTTTGTATTTGATTAATTTAAGATGGGATGAGATGAGATACACTTAATACCTCCTTATAACATTTTTGGAGTTAGATACATCTTATACATGGAATTGTGTTCTCCTTAATGGTACTCGTGTTTTATCCCAACTTTTTTGTTTTACATTGTGTAGATTGATCGAAGCAGAAGCATACATCTTAAAGGGGAAATATGATCGATGTAGAAAGCTTTTAATTTCATCACCATGTATGTAGGTTTTTTTATATTGAGTAGCCATCCTTCGAGGGAATGGTGTATAATAATATATTTGGATTTTGATGGTGATAGTGGATATATTTTTAAATGATAGTTTCCTTCAAGGGAGTAGTATATATTTTGATAATATGTTTTTTCATCCCATATTGATTTTTATTCTTCTATTTGAGGGTATGACTAAGATACGATTTAAGGAGGGTGGGTTCGATATACAAGATAACATGCATACCCTAAACATGTTGTCTATTGGTAGATAAGGTGAAGTAGGGGAGTAATGATTTCACGGTCCCCTATTGTAACCAAGGGTAAATGTTCATGTGGAATATGTTATGATTCGGGTCATGGTGCCCATATTTAAGTTCATATTGGATATATTGATAGGAGACCACATAATTCCAAACCATTACTAGGGTAAGGGAGATTGGTGGGTGTTGAAAATGGGGGATCTTAGTTGGACTAAGGTCATGTAGATAGATATGTTAATAATAGAAATGTCATAAGTGCAAGGCATTAAGAGGATCCTTTTAAATTTTACCATCAAGAGAGGATAAATGATATTCCCCAGACCCATATTTATGAGTGATAATATATATTCCAAGCCACTTTGGAGTAAACTTTCCATGTTTACTCTTTTCCATATTTGAGACATGTTGATTTTCTTTAAGGAAAAGATCGCCAATATTGAATTTACATTATTTAAGATGTTTATTATATGCATGTTTGATTTTTTATTGATATATATTAAGATGTTCGAGGGAGGTTAGTTGGCGTTCATCTAACAATTCAAGTTGTGATAGGCATTCTTGATGATATTCTTCCTTAGGGATAAAATCTTTAATAGAAACACGTAGGGATGGAATTTAGACTTCAAGTGGCGAATGGATTCAATGTCATGGATTAGAGAAAAGGGAGTAACACCCATATGGGTTTGAATGTTAGTCCATTAAGCCCATAATGTAAAGGGAATTTGGATATGTTAATATTTACCATCTTGATCAACAGTCTTAGTAAGGATTTTGTTGAGGGTTTTATTAGATGCTTTGGCTTGTCTCATGTTGGCTATATCGTTGTATGGTGTGGAGAAACTAAGTTTTATATTATAGGTGTTACATAGTTTTTAAAAAAGAAATATTTTTAAATGATTTACCATTATCTATGATGATTTTATGGGGGTGTCAAAGTGACAAATGATGTGATGATGGATGAAATCAAAATATTATATACTTTAGTGGAGATAAGAGGGATAGCTTCCACCCATTTTATGAAATATAAAATATTTTTGATGATGGAATTATGTTATTGGGATGATCAAGGATTAATAAGGTTGATGAGATCAAGCCCCCATTGTGAGAAAGGCCATAAATCTTGAGCAGGTTGAAGAGCATGACTGGGGATGTGTGTGATATTAGCATGTTGTTGAAATTTTATGCATTTCTTGACATATTGACAACACTCATAATTGAGCATAGGAAAATAATAACCCATCTGTAACATTCGCTTAACGATGGCCAAACCATTAAAGTGTTTACCACATATTCCACCATGGCATTCTAAAATAGCTTGGCTAGCCTATAAATATTTAAAACATTAAAGAAGACTACCATCAAACCCTCTTTTATAAATGACTCCCCTAATATAACATACTGGGATGTGCGTTGTTGGAAGGACCTCTTACCATTTCTAGATAGGTCGGAGGGTATTTTTCTATGAGAAAGATAGTCGTATAGTTTGAAATACTAAATATCGGATTGGATATATTCTATATGATTTATGGAAGGAAGATCATTTTTGGTATGATATGGTTGATAAATTATATGTACAACAATGGATAGTTTCAAATCGTCTGGGATAAACAGATGAGAGATGTGAGATATTCCATTGTATTTGAAAATTTATTAAATGAGCGTAGAGTTGTTTGGATTTCATAATGATTGAATTCCTTCATGAGGTTGTCAATGATAACCTTATATTTTTGCATGGTCTTGGTTTTACATTGATATGTTCCTTTGATTTGATTGATGATGAGATAGGAGTCACCATAGATGTCAAATATTCTTACACCAAGAAGTGTGGTAATTTGAAGACCCATGATGAGGGCCTCGTACTTGGCCATGTTATTTGTATAATCAAAGTTCAATTTAAAAGATAGTAAAATAGGAGTCCCCCAAGGATGTATTATGACTAATCTAGCACCCCATCCTTGACATTTATACCCATCAAAAATAAGGTCATTTTGAGAGGATTGTTATCATGATCGAGGGTGTTAATAGATTCATCAGAAATTATTCAAAATGGAGTTGATTATTGGTAGGGGGAGAATTTGTGAGTTGATCAACAATAACCTAACCTTTGATGGATTTTGAGAAATAAATTCAAGATCAAACTTGGTCATGATCATGATCCATCTAGTTATGCATGTGTTATGATATGGATTAGAATGCATGGATTTTATTGGATTACGCTTGTGAC
This sequence comes from Taxus wallichiana var. yunnanensis, assembly GCA_018340775.1. NCBI lineage: Eukaryota > Viridiplantae > Streptophyta > Pinopsida > Cupressales > Taxaceae > Taxus > Taxus wallichiana. The sequence goes on from CM031239.1 coordinate 127,880,711, forward strand.
TTCATAGGTTTTGTGATTGAGGATATAATGAAGAAAATTTAAGTTACGAAGTTTAAGACATGACAAAAAATTTCTACTTTTGAATAATGGGTCTCGTAAACGTGAATGGTGCAGCTTATATAATAAATGGCTTGATCCCTACCTTGTTTGTCTCGATGTTCTATCATATCTCTTAAGGCATGATTAGTGGAAGAGATATTTATACAGTAAAGGATCTCCATCACATGGAGGGATAAGTACTGGTACGAATAGGATATATTTATTAAGGGCATCAAAGACCTTTTGGAAATCATCATCTCATCTAAAATGGGTGTATTTTTTTGAGGAGGTGATAGAATGATTGACATTGATCCGATAATTGAGAGATGAAATGGAAAATAGATTGAATTTTCCCTTGTAGATTTTGAAGATATTTAAGACTAGATGGAGAAGACATTTAGATTATGGATTTGATTTTGATGAGGTTGAATTTGATTCCCATGATAGATATTATGAATCTTAAGATTCTCCCAGTTAGGAACTCGAACAAGCATTTAGTGGGGTTGAGCTAAAGGAAAAATTTAATTAGACAATAAAATATTACGTTGAGAAGGGTAAGATGGAATTTTCGATGTTTATATTTTCTTAATGAGATCCTCTACGTAGTATTTTATGGTTTAATGGATAAGGTCATGAAATATATAGGTCATGGCATGTTGGTAAGTTTATCCTGTATTTTTCAAGCCAAAGGGTATTAATATATAACAGAAGGTTCCCCATAGAGTGATAAAGGCTATATTATGTTTATATTTTGGTGTGATAAGGATTTTGTTATAACTAGAGAAACCATCTTTAAGAGATAACATTTTGTGATCTGTCATTAGGTAAAAATGTTGACCAATGTTAGGTAAAGGAAAATAACATTTTGGACAAGAGATGTTAAGGTCTTAGAAGTATGTGCAGATCTATAATTTTCCAAAGGTCTTGGTTATAGGTAAGATGCTAGAAACCCATTGTGGATAATCAATGGGCAGGATGAAATTGGTTGAGAGAATACATTGAAGTTATTCTTTAACTTGCAATATGATGCGTGGATGCATTTTATGAAGTTTTTTCTTCACTGGTTTAGTATCGGGGATAGTGATAATATTGTGGACAATGATATTAGGGTCAAAACTAAGTATATCACTATAATCCCATGCGAAGGATTTCCTATGATTGGATAATAACAAGGTGAATTTTTGGATCTCTTATGGCTCTAAATCTTGGCCAATTTTTATTATATGTAACTCTTTTGATGTCCCTATGTTAATGTTGACATTGGATTCATTTAGGAGTGTAGATATGTCGGGAGGTAGGGATTTATAGAGGTGATAATCTTCAATACGTATGTAGGTTGGAATGGCATTATCATCTTGACATTGGAGAACATGGATAGTGGGATAATCCTCTTCTATCATATCAGGTAACACTAACAGGAGGATCTCAATCTTATCATTAGATTGATAAGTCAATAGTCTAACGTTGATTGTATTGACTAAAAAATTTAGGAGGGATGGATCTGGTGTCATTTGTGTCAAGGGGAATGTTTGAAAAAATGAAGAGTAAGATTCAAACTTCAAGATTGGTGGTGGTGGATTCGGGGAAGTTTATCTGAATCTAAGTCCATGTTTTTCATGGGGTTTTCTTAAATCCTTAAAGTGTAGCTCATGTGGACCTTAATCATATCTACGCATACCAAAACCATTCCATGCATGGTGATGGAGGTAGGTTTGGTAAAATTGATTCTTATTTAGGAGTGAAAAGTCTCGTGTGAATGATTTACCATGGGGTTGATTGTCGAGGTGTGATGAGGGGTGATCAATGCCTCAACAAATGATTTGTGTTCAAAGAAAGGGAGGGATGAAGGATAATATTTCTAACATTAGAATCATAGAGAGATTTCTTATTTGGTCTCCCATATGTTTTTGTTGTAAGGAGTGTATTGAGATCCAGGAGTCGATAGCCCCCGGTGAAATAAGTTGCATCATATCTTCAAATGATTGATTGTCGGGTAATTTGGATTCGGACATGGAGGAACTTGTGGAATCTTGATTTGAAGAGTCAGTGTTTTATAAGGGAATCAATACGTCATTTGGCCTATAGGTCATATGTCATTCCTTAGATCGGTTAAGATTAGTAGGTACTATAAATTTATTACATTCATGTTTGTATTTCAAGAATTGATCTAGAGTTGATTGACAGAGCACATGGCGCAAAATCTAAGGATGTGCTAATAGTATATTTCATTGAAAATTTCCTTCCATAAGGTAGAAGAGCTCATAGATAACTTTCAATCATACTTTTATAGGTATGATTACCATACCTAAGGTGGGGGTGATTGTATCCTTAAAGAATGTAAGACGGTGGGTGAATGAACCACAACAATTTTAGGTAGCTAAAGTTGTTTGAAACCGTGGGAGGAGATGATATTGATTTTAGCCCCATTATCAATCATGACTCTTTTAATAAGTGATTTGGGTAATGACGAATAAGTGGATATCTTGGTCTTTAGAATATAAAGATGTGATTTTAGAGCCATCAAATGTGATGGATACAGACATTTTAGGGCACCAACAAAGCTAGAAAATGGTTAAGGTTCATCTGATTATACTGAGATGGCTTGGAGTGTTTCTATCATAGCTTGTCGATGTTGAGGGGAGTTTTGGATAATTCCATAGAGGGACATATTTATGGGTGCTTGATGTAAGTTTTTAAGAGCATTTTTCTATATTATAGTTATGGATTGAGTATGAGGGGGTGTGATGATGGATATTTTGACTTTAGAATATGATGGACTTTTTGAATCGGGGGATGTAAAGATGGTGAATTTAGACCTATTTTGATCTCAGGACTCTAATTCTTGGGCACAAGCTCTCATGGTGTAGACACCAAATTTGTGTCTTACAACCCCCTATGCCCCGCATCTCATTTCGCAACCTAACCTCATCACCTAAACCTTACACAATTATTTATTAATTACCTTATAATTAATAAATCCACATCGCCATACCTGCCACCTCATTTTGCCACCTCATCATGACCTAGTCTTAACCTTAAACTAACTTAATTAAGACCTATAACTTGGTCTACATCCACACCCATGACTAATGACTCCTCACCCGCACCTAAAACCAACCTCATAATGACTTGACCCAGCCCGCAACTAATCCCTCGGGAGAAAAGGAGGGAAAGCTGGCTATCTTACTAAAAATAGCCCACTTTGACTTGACCAATACCGGTTTCTACTCGACCACCGTCGGTTACGTAACCACCATCGGTTCCCTGTAAATGACCACTCCCAACCAAAAACAAGGGATCAAATTTTTATTTAATCGAAAAAGGAGAAATCATTGAAAGGATCCGGATTTGCTTGGCCGAGCAGAGACAAGTGAAGAAAAGAGAGAAGTTTACAGAGAAGGACATCAAGCCCAAGATCGCAACTGAATAACCAGAGCCCAGTGACACTCATCCGAGCATCAGAAGAGGAGATAGCTCATCTTGGATTGTCAGATCATCCTACTTGAGCCCTGTCTTCGTCATCACAGTCCCAGAACCTACATTTTCCATCAGGAACTAGTAAGTCTTATACGTTCTTTTAGTAATATTTCTTGGATTTCTGAATCACAAAGAATTACAAGTCTACCCCCAGATCTATTACCCGGTAACACTCTCCACCTAACTTACATTCCTCTACCCCTACTTTGCCCCAAGAACAGCCCCCATACTCTCTGAGTCTTCTCCATCACCTCATTACCTATCCCCAGTCATTCTACCAGCCTTATAAACACCATAACTATCATATAGCCATCTTATAGCCAACCTTCACCCAACCCCTTAAATCACCACCCCAACCGATATCGGTTATCATCAACCGGTACCGGTGACACTAACCGGCGTCGGTCACCGTGATTCAAAACCAAAACCAGCCTTTCCTCTACTTGTTTCAATGAGGCAATTAAATTGTGATTTTACAATCATTTGTGTTAATTCATATTAGCAGGGGAACTGACCACCTTCAAAGGGAAGTTTTATATTTCCTGGGCCTAAGGAAGCTCCCTCATTTATTGTCTAATTAAAATTTGGTGGTCTTGTATTCTTACTTGCAGTAGTCCTTCCAAGACAAAAAGGAGTTCTTCGCAATGATCGATCGATCTTTCTACTGCACGCGCGCACACCCTCTCAACATTCACAGTGTATTCCTCCTAGCCCTAACCCTTATCTCTGCTTCTCAAAGGAATGAAAGGATAGAAGCAACTCGTCCCAAAAGCTGAAACATTCTGTGAAACATTTTATAATGCGCATTAAGGGGACCCATTTTGGGTTTCTTTTCTTGCCTCGCTTTCATATAGGGAGCATACTTGTTGTTTTCTTCTTCTAAAAATTTCACACGATATTTTGTTATATTTGGTAAAAGAATTTGTCTTGCTTTTCCCAGTTTTGCATTAGTAAAATTGATCTTCTTTGCTTCATCGAATAACATTTTCAATTTGGGTTTAAAACACGTGCATCCCATTTTTGCGTGCTGTTTTCAATTCTAGTGAACGTAGATTAAGTAACAGGTCGTACACGTGGGGGTGATTTCCACGGTATTGACAGAAATTAATCTTACTTTCACTACACAACACATACCGAATCACTTCACAATTAACACAACAGCTCAAAACATCCCCCCTTTTCCGCGGTATTCCTCCGCCCGATTGAGGTAACCTTATAAGCCAAAACAAACTTGACATTTCCCCTAAGTATTTTGTTTAGGATTGACATCATTCTACGTCTAAAGGCATAAGCCCAAATTGATTAAAATTAACCCTAGGGTTAGTCTGTTAATTTTTTTGTGCATTCTTGCTTGTTTTCAGTTCTGTTTCTCTGTCATACACTATTTTCTGTGATCACTACAGAACAGTTTGGTAGGCATACTAAGCACTGTTAACACCAAATCAACAACTTCCTACTGCTTCTTACACCAGTTCTATTCTACCGACATCGGTTAGCTTACGCACCTCAAGCTACATTCTCGACCGACATTGGTTACCCGACCGATATCGATTACTTATCTTTCCCAGCTTCAAAACCAAAGAACCTACCAATTCCAACATTTTGTTGCTGCTTCTATTCCTGATAGATTGAAACCCTACTGTGTACTCTTGTCCATGGTTGTTATCACTCAAAGCAAGCCGCCGCCATGGTTTCACATGCTTGCTCTGTGCCTTTTCCTGAATCACCCCCTTCACATTCTATGGGGAACCCTATGGACACCAGTGAGGTTCCTAAAATCCCTGTAGGAGATAAGGAATTTGTAAAATTTTTGGATGCCAATCCTAGCACTGTACAATACTATTTGTCTCATGCCCCTGACCATACGCCCGATGGTCAACTCCTTGTTGGCATGCCTATTAGTATAGCTACTCATTTAGCTCCTTCTCCGCCTGATAACTCCGCTTTGCCTTCTGCATCTTTAGTCCCGTCTCCTAGCTCAGCAGCTTCAGGGGTTCATATGGCATAGATTGGCTTTCCTTTGGTTAATCTTGGGCCCAACATATCATTACCACCGACTGCACCCACCTCATCTCTCTTGCATCGCCCCTTTTATGACTTTCTCTCTGCCACCTATCCACACGAGCTTTCCTTCTCAAGCTCGCCCACCTTTTCATTTCCACACACATATCCGATAACCTCAACGCCTTATATAGGACATCCCTATTTGGTCACCTCAACACATTTGTCCTCTATACCTTATCAACATTTAACCCCACCATTGTCTAGTGGTGGCCCTTGGCCCAATCTACCTCTGCTTACCACAACCGCACCATCATCTCATCCAACTAATGATTTAATCAAACAAATGATGGACAAAATACAAAATCGAGGCTTCGCTTTGTGAAGTCATAGCGCCTGACATACGAACAAGTTTTTCGGGATCCTATCCACCCTTCTCGTCCCCCTTCATTCATATCCTCCTCAATGGGAATTACCAAAATTTACTCATTTTAATAGTAAGGAGGATCCTCAACAACACTTGCGCTCATTTAGACATGCCTCTATGAAATTGCTCACGACAATGCCTTACTACCCAAGCACTCAATCTTCTCTTTTAACCAACTAGCCCAATCTTTCTTGGATCATTTCTCCATTAACATTGCCAAGAAAGTATCTATCACCGACCTCTATGCCATCTAACAATTTGAAGACGAATCTATCGTAGATTTCATTGGATGATGGCGGGGCCTTATCAACCAACTTACCTATGCCTTGCCTCAGGCCAAACTTATCGAACTTTTTACGCGGGCCTGCACTAAGCACATCTCTCCTACCCTCCAAATTCAAACTTTCCACACATTTGACGAGGCCTTTACTATGGCTCGAAAACTAGAGATTCAAGCCTTAGAGGAAGAGAAATTATGGTTGCGCAACAAAAACCCCAATTTCCGAACCCAAGATTCCACCAACAAACCTAACACCACCAATCCTCACCCATCGACTACTTCAAAATCAAAAGGAGCTGTGCACGCGGTGATGGTCAAATCCCAACCACCATCTAATACCCCGCCAAAAACCACCTATAAGTATAAAGCAGAGCCCATCAACTACACTCCCTTGGGAGAAACTTATGGTGTGATATTGGAAAAATTGCTTAAAGCAGGAGCCATTACCTTACCTCCTGTTAAACCTCACTCCGGGTTTGATTCCACTCATGCCATACCTTCTTGGTACAAAGAAAATGACTTCTATAACTTCCACCGCGTGAAGGGACACAGTCATGAAAACTACAAGATGTTGAAAAACATAGTGCAGGAAATGGTTGATGCAGGAGATATAGCCCTCGATAATCCTAATGCTCCTGCTAACCGAAATTTGAAAATTTTCAACAAACCATTCCCAAATCACTCTTCTAACAGTAACATAAACCAAGATATCTTAGCCGAGGAGAGTGTTCATGAGATCCATGCAGTCTTCGACTCCCAGCCAAAAACCTCTATCAAAAAAATTCTGAATCAAGCCTCTTCACTAACGCAGGAACCCGAACCCCCTTCCTCACCATCAAGACAAGACGAAATCCTTGCCATTCCTTTACCCATCAAAGAATTAACCACCCAGAGTTCTCTTCTCACAAATGAGCCTTCTTACACCACATCCTTGCAAGACTATGAGCGGATGTTATCTAAGTTGTCTATTTCCCAAACGTATCCTTCTACCATTCTTGCTGTACAAGAGGAAGGCTCACCACTTCTTTTATCATCCTTAGATGAGAAACCTCTTGCACCGACATCACCACATTCTTTAAACATGACGGATCCTCTCAAACACACCCTCCTACCTATTAGTTCTTCATCGCCTAAATCTTTTCAGTGACCGGTTGACCTCTTAACGCCCATTGATATAGTGCCTCATCTACCCCTTGTATCACACCCACAAAGTGGACCGAATCACAACCCATCTTTCTTCCATAAAAATTTCCTATTCACACGTGAGGATTGTCATCCCTCGGAAGATAGATGAGTCCTATGGGAACTTTTGAGTATGCTATATTCTACTCAAATGCGAGATGACCGATCCAGACGCCTCTACCATATACCCAAAGTGTTTACGTGTTTAAAATGCCTATGTCCTCATCTTCACCCCCTCATCTCTACCAAATACCTCATCCACTTCTATTAGCCTAACCAAATCTTCCCCTACACTTGGGACCTCACCAATACCCGGGCTAACACACCCACCTAAGCGGCTAGATTTATCTAAAAAAAGCCGTCCATCCACTTAGAGACAGACTCAATCTCCTCAACCTATGCCTCTATCACAACTAAAACCATCATCGTCACACCTACCTTCCATATTGGGACCTCATCCCTCCACCTTGCATCAATATATCATACCTCCCGCATTTTCTTCAAAAAGACATACACCTTCTCGCACCCATACAGAGATCCAAGGGTACATCAACACCGTCACCCCACGTATCCTATCCACCTATCAACCTTAAACAAATCCCATCATCAAAAGATTTGTTTGTTGTCACTCCTATTTCTCCGTGGTTGTTTTCTGATACCACATCATCTGTGGCCTCATCATCTAACCAACTAAACATAGCTTCTACGCCAAAGAAGCCACGTTTAGTTAAAACCCATTATCAAAACTCCTTGGCTAAACCACCACCCATACAAATCAACCATACCCCGTCATTACCAGAATCTACCCCGTCAATAGCCTCATCTTCCTCTGACTTTGACCCACTCAAAGGGTCTTACGCCAAAATCCTTGCTATGTTGGTGGAGAAGGCAACCATTTCCCTACCCCCACTTAGACCTTATGATCCATCTAAACCTCGACCTATAGGATATGATGAGTCTAAAATCTGCGCTTACCACCACACACCAGACATGACGTAGAGGGATGCAAACCGTTGAAAGCCATACTTCATCGGTCACCTCTTTCGATGAAAAGGTTAAACAAAACAACTTATGAAGGGAGAGACCTTTAGCTTCAATTCCCTCCTATACCACCTATCCCCGCCTCACCAAAATCTATCATTATTACAACTCCACCTCTCGAAGACCATGACTCATCCATACCGTTTTCCTCCTCTCGTGTTCACGAGATCAATATGATTAGTATTGCTACTCGAGGGCAGAAAAATAATGGGAAAGCGAAAGAAAGCACACATGCGGCCTCTCTTTCTCCGTCCACCATCCCGATTGCACCACCACCTAAAGTGGTTATTCGTGGACCCGCCTATCCTGTCTCTAATGGAGTTGCCCACCGAACCATGATCAAACAGCTTCACCAATCACCTGTAAAAATGACATTGTATGATCTCATTCAGACTTCTGAATCTCATCGACAAGCTCTCGTTGAAATCCTTCAAGGGATAGAGGTCTTACCTAATGAAACCTTTCCTGTTACCTCCATTCTCACACCCAATCACGTTGCTTCGCTCACCAAACAACCTATCTCCCCAACCACTTCTGTCTCTGTACAGCAAGCCGCTGTTGTCAGTTTCTCCGAAGACGAAATTGTCGACTTTGGTGCAGAAGATCCTGACCCTGCTCTTTTCATCTCAGCTTATGTCCGGGACATTCAGGTACGTCATGTTATGATTGACGGGGGCACTAGTCTAAACATCATCTCTTCAAAATCCTTCCAACAAATGAATATCCCTTCTAGTTGCATGTGTGCCAACCCCATCATGTTGCGGTCATTCAATGATGCTATTACTTCTACCTTAGGTACCGTGATCCTTAACATTCGTGTAGGGCCACGCACTTTACCCGAACTCTTCTATGTCCTTGAGGGAGAGTTCCAATACAATATGTTGTTAGGCTGCCCTTGGATCCGGCTATGGGATGCGTTCCCTCCACCTTACATAGATGCATAAAATTTGAGTACGAGGCGAAGTCCTACACCATAAAAGCTGATCCTCCCCCCTTTAAAACCTGCAATATGTTATATCGCCCTAATGATGTGCTTGTACCAGTCAAGACACCCATTCATCCAACCCAACCATCCACTTCAACCACACCTCTACCATCCACTTCAACCACACCTCTACCATCCACTTCAACCGCACCTACACCTTCAACCAATGAAACCACCATCACAAATACCACTTCCTTTCCCGCAGATAACATCCCAACCTCAGACCCCTTAGTAGATGTTTTTCAACACCTTACACTGGGGAGTATCACCTATATAACGTTAGCTCTTTCCATACCCCACAGAGTATGGACGAGCTTATCTGCGCATCCTACCTACGACCATCGCGTGGGGAGGTAATCTCTTACGGACCACCTAATTGCTGCAACAACCTAACATATGGGGGTGTTGACGCATCCTCCATTACCCCTAAACCTCCTCTTGGGGTGGTTCCCTTCCAATCTGATTTTCAATACCTGACAAATCGTCATTTTGCCCTCACCTTCTTGACTCGCTGTGCTTGGAAAGGCTTTGGTTTTGGTCTTTATGAACAAGGCCGACATACAATCATTCCCGTGACTACACGCAAACACAATGATCGTAGTGGTCTCGATTTCTGAAACACTTACACCGAGAGAAACCTCGTGTCAATTGTATCCTAGAAGATGACGACGTCACCCCTACCAAACCATCATCACCCATTTTTCCATCGTCACCCACAGAGTCGATAGACCCTGAATCTATCCCTCCTAACTTTTTTTTTTCATAAATGCTATCTTCCTAGGTCCTCTCACTTATCAACGTGATAATGAGGACCCATCTTCTCTTCCCCTTCTGTATCCAGACATGATCGAAGAGGATTCACCTTCAATTAATGTTGTTGAGTGCCAGGATGATGACTCCATCCTCACTTACCTTGGTGCGATGACTCCTATATTCAACGCGCCTTACCGTCTGAAACTCAAACCATGTTGAATGAGTCGACTATAGAAATCAACATCCACACAGAGGAGGATCCTCACATTGTGAAGATCGGACAATCCCTTAACACATCAGAACAAGCCGCCTTTACTACCTTTCTCCATACCCGCAACCAAGCTTTCGCTTGGTCCTACGCTGACATGCCAGGAATTGATCCTGACATTGCTGTCCATAACATTACCCTAAAACCCGATTCCAAACAATTCAAACAGAAACTGAGAAAAATGCATCCATGCATTGCCCTCTTGGTCAAAGAAGAGCTTCAACGACTCCTTTCTATTTCCTTCATCTTGCCTATTGACTATCCTCAATGGATTTCTAACATCGTACATGTCACTAAAGCGATGGGGGGACTTTGGATATGCACGGATTTCTGAGACCTTAACCTCGCTTGCCCCAAGGATGACTTCCCCTCCCAAGTATTGATCAACTTGTTGATCTCACATTTGCGGCCATGAGATGCTTTCTCTCATGGATGGCTTTTCAGATACAATCAAATTTTGGTAGCCCCGCCGATCAACATAAAACTACCTTCATCACCTCTTGGGAACTTTATGTTATCGTGTCATGCCGCCTTGGCCTTAAGAATGCTGGTGCGACCTATTAGCGGGCTATGAATTACATTTTTCATGACATTATGCACACTATCCTTGAGGATTATGTCGATGATCTTCTTGGCAAATCTAAACATCACAGTGAACATCTCGATGTTTTAACCATTATTTTTGATCACCTGTTACAATATTCGGTCCGGCTTCAACCAAAGAAATGTGTCTTTGGTGTTCTTTCGGGAAAAATTCTTGGCTTTATCGTCTCTTTGCGTGGCATTGAGGTCAATCCATCTAAAGTCAAAGCTATCCTAGAAATGCCCCCACCCAAAAACCTCAAACAATTGCATAGTTTGTAAGGTAAACTTCAATCTATCCGGCGTTTCATTTCCCAACTCTTGGATCGATGTCAACCTTTCCATCACCTTCTTAAAAAGGACATTGCCTTTCAATGGAGTGAAGAGTGTCACCAAGCCTTTGAAGCTCTCAAAGCCTATCTCTTGCAGCCACCCATGCTTATCCCACCTCAGGATGATCGCCCTTTCTACCTTTACCTTTCTGCCACTGACCATGCTATAGGAGCCATGCTCGCACATCGGGACTCGACACGTCGAGAACAAGCCATTTATTATATAAGTCATACTCTCGTGGATTACGAGACTAGGTATACACATGTAGAAAAATTGTGCCTAGCCCTATCATTCGTAGCCACCAAACTCCGACACTACCTCCTGAATCATAAAACTTTTTCATCACCAACACGGACCCCATTCATTATATGTACGCCAAACCACATCTAAACAACGCATCGCCCGATGGCTTATGCTCCTCGCCGACCTCGACCTTGAATTTATACATCGAATTCAATCAAAGGACAAACTATTGCGGACCAACTCACGGAGGCCCCTTTACCTGGGGAACAATTTACTAATTTTAATTTCCCTGACAAACTCATCGCCACTCTTTCACTCAGGGAGGAGTCGTATCCAATGACCCTCTTCTTCGATGGATCCAAATACCAGGGCAGGAGGAGCCGACATTGTTCTCATTCCTCTTGATGCTGAGCCTATGCCTCTTTCATTCCGACTCGATTTCCCCTGCACTAATAATACAGTGGAATATGAGGCCCTTGTTTTGGGTCTCCAAGTTGCGTTACACTTAGGTGTCAAATCTATCAATATTTTCGGTGACTCTCAATTAGTAGTCAATCAAGTTATGGGCATTTACCAATGTAAAAATGAGGAACTTCAAAAGTACAAACATTACGTGGATTCACTTTTGACCTCATTTACTCGTTATTCTATCCAAACCATTCCCCGCTCCACTAACAAATTTGTGGATACTATGGCTTGCTTAGCCTCACAAATTCCTGCCTCACCAACTAACTCTGACATATTCGTCTTGGTCCAACAACTCTTTGCCCCATCTTACTCAGCCCCGGTTGTTTGTATGATAAATAATGTGTCTGCTAATTCACAGGATACCTGGTATCACCAATTTCACGACTACCTTACAACCTCTGTTCTCCCACCTGACCTTACTAGTAACGGCAAATGTGCTTTTCTTAAAAGTGTTTCTCGTTATGTCGTCATGGGGGGACTCCTCTATAAATGTGGCTTTGATGGCATCCTCCTTCGATGTCTAACCGGTGCGGAGGTCACCTATACCATCCAACAAATCCACGACGGTATTTGTGGTGGACATTTTAGTGGCCTTGCCATGGCTAAACGAATCCTTCACCTAGGTTATTATTGGCCTACTCTTAATAACGACTGCTATGAATATGTTAAGTGTTGTGTTATGTGTCAACAACATGCCAACCTTCAACATACTCCTAGCCATCCACTATAGGTCGCACGAGATCTTTGGCCTTTCTCACAATGGGGTTTAGACCTTATTGGTGAGATTCACCCACCCTCTTCGCAACGTCACCGTTGGATAATCATAGCAACCGAATATTACACAAAATGGGTGGAGGCCATTCCACTCATTTCAACCAAAAAAGAAAAAATCGTCGAATTCGTTAACCATCACATTATCTGTCGTTTTGGTGTTCCTCATCGCCTGATAACAGATAATGGTAAATCTTTCAAAAATAAGTTGTTACAAGACCTTTGTGACAAATTTGGTATCAAACTTAGTTTCTCATCACCTTACTATCCACAGGCCAATGGTCAAGCTGAATCTTCTAATAAAACCCTAACCAAAATCCTCATGAAAGTTGTTAATGATTCTGGAAGAAATTGGCATGATCACATCCCCTTTTCCCTTTGGGCTTATCGTACTAGCATTCGTACCTCCACTAATGCCACACCATTTTCTTTGGTATATGGTACCGAGGCTGTCTTGCCTCTCAAAATACAAATACCCTCCCTCAGAATATCTCTTCAGGATATTCTCACCAACGATGATTTCCGCCAAGAGCGGTTAGCCCAATTAGAGCTTCTTGACGAGCGACGTCTTACGGCTCTTGACCACCTTCAAATCTATCAAAAACACATCAAGCGTGCTTATGATAAGCGACTTCATGAGCGTACCTTTAAGGTTGGTGATCTTGTCCTCAAAGAGAATCAACATGTAACCAAACTAGAAAAGAGCAAACGTGGAAAATTTTCTCCTAATTGGATTGGGCCTTACATTATCACTCATATTTATAGATCAGGCACTTATCGTTTAGCTTCGCTTAATGGTAAACCTGAGCCTGAACCCCTTAATGCCTTGCATCTTCGACCATTCTACTGTTGAAATTAGTGTTATATCACTTCTTATCTACCTTATGCTCGTCCCTTGAGCTCTTTTATCACCACATACACTTTGTTTCCTACATCTCAAAATCAAATTAAGCTCACATGGTTTGATTATCACCTCCCCTTAAAGAAGCCTTCCCTTTTTAGTCTAGTCCATGACTTCAAAGTATCAAAATGACACATTCTTAATTAAAAACTTATGGGATTTTCTTGAGTCAAACTTCCTACAAAACTAGATGCTTCATGCCCAACGGACTTCTAGACCTCTAAATTATACATAGACTGCTCCCTCGAAGGACAGCTATATGCCAAACTATTGCTGCTATTATATATAGACTGCTCCCCCGAAGGACAGCTATACACAAACGCCGCATCTGCTACTATAAATAGACTGCTCCCTTGAAGGATAGCTATACACAGTCCCTTTATTAGAAGCTTCTCGCATTGATCAGCTTCGTGAAGACCTCAAGAGTAACAAAATACATATCCCTTGTAGACTTCCCGCATCGATCAGTCTATATTCAGCAAAATAAAAGCCGCATTCAAAAGCACTTTTGAGTCATGGACTTGTCTATTTAGGTTTGGTTCTCTTTCGTCAGAATAATCACCTTGTAACAAGCTCTCAGCACCCCCGCCTATATCAACCACCTCACCTCACCATTTGTCAAAGCAACAAAACTCAAGGGACGTGACGTATATCCGATATATTGTGATTATACAACTCTTTTCACCTATCGACTTCTCGCCTATGCAAGGTACCTAGGGATTCAAGCTCATCCTATGTTAATATGTGGTTTGTTTGGCTCTTCTCAACTACGGGACACTTTTGCTTCTTTTGCTTGACTCTAGGATTGTGTGTTGACCTTAATCAGGATACGATTCCCTACTACTTGGATAAGCTAACTTTCACTTTACCGATACCTACATCAACATCGCCAACACCAACAACATTACCCTACCAATATTCAATTTTTTACCAACCAACAAATTGCCTAACTACAACCAAATTACCTAAATTCACCTCTCCCTGGTCCTAAGGGAGAACTACATCGGTCTGAGGCCCTTCCTTGCTTTGTGTAATGGGCTATGTAGGCAGCACTTGGGAGACATGGGGTCTCCCAAGGTTAGCTCGACCATCCCCTACCATACCCTATCATGTGTTGTAAATATAAATATTTTTGTGTATTTCTATTTGACAACATTCATCTTTATCCTTTTTCAAAACAAACAAAAATAACATTCAAAACACAACCATTCTTATTATTATCATCACTCAAAACAATATACATATTTAGTTTTATTTTAGATCTTAAACAAATACATCTTATCTATCATCGACTCATGAAGTCGGCATCCTTATTTATTCTTATATTCCTACGAAATTCACTTAGACCCTTGCGCCTCCTCCCGAATCGGTGGTGATCATGATCATCGACGCCCTTCACTTGGCCTCTCCATCCTCAAAAGTGCCACTTTATCGGTTCTATTGGTTCCACTCAGTAATCGTGAAACCTCTAACAATCTCATTGTCTCATTCACTGTGTTTGAAGTCAGGTGAACCAAATCCTAGATGATCTCTCTCCGCTATAATCACAAATATGTCGGGGCACTCACGTGCGTCTCGCAGCTCTGCTACCCACCATACTCTATAGGCCTCTGTCTGCTCCCACATCCATTACCCTACGATCGGCTGCTATCTCTTGGCCCTTCTCGGAGGTGTCGGCCGGGAGGTGAGAACGCCGCCTCGGCGTCCAATCCTCATGTATGGTCTATATGTCATAGGTATATCCTGAACGAACCCAAATTGTCACCGCACGTGATCTAAAGGAATCCTCTCGTACTTGCCCGCACTGTGCCCTGCGATCCACCTCAATCGCTCCACACCCCTTAACTCCTCAGCTATGTTCTCTGTCACCATATAGTTCCCGTAAGGCCTCCAACAAATATCCACAATTGTCACCATCTCCCATACCTGTCTATAATACTCGATGTCATCTATCACGGCCTGGGATCTCGCTTCTTGTTCTGTCTAGACCCATCGTCTGAATCCCAACCTCTGCACTCCTGCCTCTCCCGACTCGATGGGTCGGCCTATTAGACACACACAAACAATGTGCTCATAGGCCCAACAATGTAATAAGTATGAACAATCCAGTGTCGTCCTGTGTTTTCACTTACAGCCCATAAACCCCTATATAACTCTGCCAGATATGCGGGTGCCCATGCGAAAGTCACGCTCATTTCTATCATTTCCCAAATAACACTCATCAATGCTTTTGGAAATCTTCCACCCTCTGCCCTCGGTAATGCATAATACCCTACCACTATCATTAATACCACTGCCAACCTTGTTTCCTCAGGGTGTGTTGCATACATTATACCATAAGTGAATGTCAAACCTCGTTGTGTCAAATCTCATGCAGCTGAACCAAATACTACTGTTATCGCTGCCCGCCCCGCGCTAGGCAACGCCTGATACATTGTTTTTCCTATCATTGGGAGTCTCAAAATATGGAACACATCTTCCGACGTCACTATCATATTCCCTGTTGGCAGATAGAAGGTATTCTTTTCTAGATTCCATCTCTCAATCAATGCCTGCAACATAGCATGGTTACGTGCGATTCATGAATAATAGCGGATTCCACTTAACCCCAAATGATTTATCAATGCCCATTCAGCTGGTGTTATATCCGCCGGATTCGTGACAACAATGCTGGCACAATATCATTCATCCTTAACTCTGCTTCCACCTGCATACATCAAAACAACACATAATTATTCAATAGAACAAATCTCCACGGGTTTTTTCTCAAATTTTGGAAACTCCTACAGTAACCGATAACCGATACCGGTTATCTCTAAACGATACCGGTCACTGTCAAAAATATACCTACCCTGCTTAAAAACATACACCTACGATAATTATTTTGCCCGTTTACTCCTATCTATACCTAAAAACATACGTGACCACCCTGCTTACCTACCCCATAGCACTCACCCCATCCCAAACCCTTGCCTATCACCTTTTCTTTCTCATCTTTACCCACTTACTCTCTCTCTCATCCTATTCACACAAAACATGCAAGAATCAAATTACAACCAAACAGTTTACCTCTCGGGATGCAGCAGCTTGGGGTGGAACTTGTCTTCCCCCTCGTCCCTGCCTGCTGGATGCTTCTCCTCGTTCAGCCATGTTCACCACCCTCTTCAAATATAACTTGTCTTTCTACCTTCTGAATCTCAGCCCACACTCACTTCACCTATCTCTTTCCTCCTTATCACTCAAATTCTTTCATGCAATTACCTGTATCAGTCGTCAAACAACGTCGCATTCACGTATTTAACTTGTTGCATGACTCTAAAAATAAGAATGCTAAAAATAAGAACTTAAGTTGCCAACCAAGCAGTTCTATTTTTAGGAAATATAATTTTGAAATAACCGATATCGGTTACATAACCGTTATCGGTCATATAGCTACCGACATCGGTTACATAACCGATATCGGTCATGTGCCCCTTTTTTTGCTTAAACCTAAGCCGTTTCTTCATTTTTGCAAATTTTTGTGGCGCCTGCCTCTCTTTTTCCTGCATCACAACACCATTACCAATATTTGTCATCAAAATCACCTCAATATATTATCGCTATTTCATCAACATCATCTATCTACAATAAGACAAACCATCGACAAAACACATACACCATTTCATATACACCATGTGGATTAAACTCATCATATATTAAATTTCACAAACCATCAACAAAACAAATAAAACATTTCATATACACCATGTGGGTCAAAATCATCATATATATATCAAAGGTTTCAAATATACAACTTTCCCTGCATAGGGGCCTCTGTGATCTCAAGATAATACAAAGCCGGCACGCAGGCCGCAATAACTGTCAAAATATCGACTCGGCTCGCAGGCCGGTCTCTCATATCAAAAATATACTCAGCTCGCAGACCGGTATCAACTATACAACCCGTACTCGGCTCGCAGGCCGGTATATACAACAAGATGAATAAATGAATGAAAGAATCATATGTGGGCACGCAGGCCTCTCTATACATAACTGGTTCGCAGACCGGTGCCTCTATCTAATATCCAAAAACACAAACTATCTCCTCTACACGGATACCTCAGCTCTCTCCACCGCCCTCGGCCTGTCTCCCTGCTAGTCCCTGTGCTACCTCTCGCCTCCTCCCTGTAACGGACCCACCGGCTGTGGCTACACCCCCTTGGGATCTCTAGCTCCGTGAGGTCTCGGCTCTGTGCACGGCATATGGCTGATAGTCAGCCCTAGTACCATCAAGGACATCCTGATAATACCGAGCCTCTTCTCTCACCTCCATATAACGGGCCCGTGCCACCATAGCTGCTGGGGCTGGTCCCCTGACTCCTAATAACAATGGTCCTGTCCTGCCAAGACACCCCCGTGCTGTGCTGTCATGCTGTGCAGTGTTGGTGGTGGTACCTATGCCTGTGGCTGCGCCGGTGGTGGTACCTATACCTGTGGCTGTGTCGGTGCCACTACTGGTGCCGCTGGTGGTGCACAATGGCTATACTCTGTGGCTGTGCTCGTACTACGCTTGGGCTAACCCCCGTAATACCCCTATTCGTGCGTGCAAAGAACAAGCTGCCCTGTAATAACTACACTGTCCCTAGAGGCGGTCCTCTCTCACCGTGTATATGGTGCCAAATCAATGGCATGCGGGTTGTGCTATCCTCGCTACTCTCTGACCAGCCCACCAAACCAAAAATGAACCTGTACACCCGGCGTCATCCACTGTATCATCTGCTGGCCTCTCTGCTACCCAATCTGGGACAACGGGCTGCGGTGCAGGCAGTAGGGCCTCTACATCATCCCTTCGGTACTGATGGAAGGGAGGTGGCTCATCCTGTCGTAGCCCCAACTGTCGTCATACCCTCTCCAGGGGTATCCACTCATACTCTCCTGGCCTCCATCCTGCTATCCAGAATGTATATTGGATCCAGCGCATCTATGATCGGGCTCCTCCTCGGGCCGATGGCCTCTGTAAGGCCTCCATACAATATCTAATGCGGTCAGGCCCTCTAGCATATGTCGATAGTAAGCTACATCCCATCCGGCGAGCACTGCTCGTGGCTAGCCCACGACCCCCAACCACCTCTGAAAACCATATCTATATATCACCTGTGGCCCTGGCTGCTGGGGCAGCCCTACTGGTCGAATACATATGATATGCTCATATGCCCAGCAGTGTAACAAAAATGTGGAACAAATCCCGAATCGCCTCATCTGGCGATAGCCCCACAGCTCTCTGTATAACTACACCAGGTATACTGGTGCCCAAGCATAACACGTATGCTCCTCCACCATCTCGTGTAGTACCCCCATCAACGCACGTGGAAAACGGCCTCCCTCTGAGTCCGGGAGGGCGAAGCATGTGATGCCTATCATCATCAACACGGCTAGCCGTGTCTCATGTCTGTGGGCACGATACATGTCCCCATAGGCAATGCTCGCACTGTGATACATCAATAGCGCTGCATCCCCAAATACCTGTAGAATGTTGTCCATAGCTATCTCTGCGTCTACCTGAAATACTGCCTCTCCATCGATCGGCAGTCTAAGGATGCGATACACATCCTCCAGCGATGATAGTCATCTCTCCAGTCAGGAGATGGAACACATTGGTCGCCGGATCCCATCTCTCGATGAGGGCGACCATAAGACTGTGATCCCTCTCTATAGCCCTATATCACTGGACTCCACCGAGTCCCACCTCACGCATGATGGCCCAGTGCGCCGCAGACACGTGTGGCCGCATCTGTCTCAACAGCGGAGGCATCCTATCCCGCATAGTCAGCTGCTGACGTGCCTGCACAAATAACCCACTTCATTAGACCTACCCTTTCAAACGAAAACTACTTTAACCTTCTATACCCCCTTTTAACCACCCGACCACACCCCGACTCTATAACACACACCTACACCCACCTATTTTACCCTAAAAACATTTACGATATCCCCTTTCCATTTCCCCCACCCATCACCCCTCCTATCAACCTCTCCCCCTTCCCTCTTCACCCCCACAAACACAAAGCCCAACAATAAAACACAAAACCCAAACCACTAATAACAAAACACCCAAACAACAGCCCCAACAACAACCAAACACCCAAAATAATCCTAACTAGGGACCGGTACCGGTCACCCATGACCGCACCGGTCCCCTCTCCACCGACGCCGGTCAACGTACGACCGACACCGGTCAACCACAAACCCACCTTGCCCGAAAACTTCGTGACCGACGCCGGTCGCTTAGTGACCGGCATCGGTCACTGTAAAATTACGGAGCCGAACCCGACGCGGCCCCCCAAATCCATTTTTGGCCTATTTATCTCTATTTACCCACCCAAACACCCTAAAAACCTACCCACCCTGCCGCCTTGGCCTATTTAACTCATCTACCCTCTCCATTTTTCAAATAGCTTCACTTTATTCATTATTTTATCAAAATATTGGATTCCTACCCAAACCCCCAAATCTAGCTTAACAACATCAAATTCACATAATGAGAGGTTTCGAACCTACCGGTACGACTACACGTCGTCGTGGTGGGATAGGTGGTGGCGGTCCAGCTGGTCCAGCACCTCCAGCTCCTCCTGGCTGTGCCATGGCTCTAAAACTCCTCTGCTGGGTCCCCCACCAATCAAATGCAACTAAAGAAAAGAGAGAAGTTTGCAGAGAAGGACATCAAGCCCAAGACTACAACCGAATAACCAGAGCCCAAAGACACTCATCCGAGCATCGGGAGAGGAGTTAGCTCATCTTGGATTGTTAGATCATCCTACTTGAGCCCCCGTCTTCATCATCACAACCCCAACTGCATTTTCCATCGGGAACTAGTAAGTAAGTCTTATATGTTCTTTTAGTAATATTTCTTGGATTTCGAATCACAACAATTACAAGTCTACCCCGCATCTATTACCCTAGAACACTCTCCACCTAACTTACATTCCTCTACCCCTACTTTACCCCAAGAACAGCCCCCATACTCTCTGAGTCTTCTCCATCACCTCATTACCTATCCCCAGTCATTCTACCAGCCTTATAAACACCATAACTATCATATAGCCATCTTATAGCCAACCTTCACCCAACCCCTTAAATCACCACCCCAACCGATATCGGTTATCATCAACCTGACTGGTGACACTAACCGCGTGGCCACCGTGATTCAAAACCAAAACCATCCTTTCCCCTACTTATTTCAACGAGGCAATTAAATTGTGATTTTACAATCATTTGTGTTAATTCATATTAGCAGGGGAACTGACCACCTTCGAAAGGAAGTTTTATATTTCCTGGGCCTAAGGCAGCTCCCTCATTTATTGTCTAATTAAAATCTGGTGGTCTTGTATTCTTACTTGCAGGTAGTCCTTCCAAGACAAAAAGGATTTCTTCGCAGTCGATCTGATCTTTCTCTACGGTACGTGCACACCCTCTCGACATTCACAGGTATTCCTCCTAGCCCTAACCCTTATCATTTCAAAGGAATGAAAGGATAGAAGCAACTCGTCCCAAAAGTGAAACATTCTCAGTGAAACACATGGATATGTGGATAACACCAATTTTGAAGAAAGGAGATTCATTGGAGGAGGCCACATCCATAATTTATGGGGAAATAGATGGCATTTTAAGAGTGTCAAGCTCAAGATGTTTTACGGTCATGTTTAACCTAATATTTTATTTTTTTCATTTTTTGATTGATAGGTGGACCAATACGATATTCAGTTTTGAGGTCATCCTTCTTTTAAATATCTTGGATTATGACATGAAGGGATTTAAAGTATTCATTGTGATATCCCGATGTTCTATGATAAGCACAAATTGTGTCATACTTGTACCAAGTAGGTTTCCATCCATGGGGATTAAAGGTTTTGATCGGGGGTAGCGATATGGCTGATGATTGAACAATATTTTAAAGTATTTTGGTATAGGGTTTGAAGGGATATTGTTTAGATGATGGTAATGAAGTCATGGGGATTTTGGTTTCATTAGATGGTTTGGGGTAGGGGCTATAGGAGGTATGCTTTGAGTAATGAGATTAGGTGTGTTTTTAAGTGTGGGTTTGGATTCCATGATAGTGACTACAAGTTTTGATGAAGGATGAGTTCTTAGAATATAAGGTAATGACGTGATATCCTTGGGTGTTTTTTTTCGATTTATATTGTGGTAGATCCGACTTCTTGCATGGGTGACTTACTAGTTTTTGTATAGTACTATCAATATTTACGTTCTGAACCGAGGGATATCATCCTTGGGAGGAATGTTTATGATTTCCACAATGGCATTTTTTTCTTGTGAAACCCTAGAGATAAGATCAAGAATATTGGTGGGAGTGGTTATGGTAGTTGATCGAGATGACATTTGATCTAGAGCATCACCAAGTAAGAATATCTAATAAATATGGTTGTTTAATGGGTTGCTCGGATACATATACAAATTCTTTAGACTATGGGAATTGATCCATGGTGTTAATAACATGGGTGGTAGGGTTATGAGATCCTAAGGAATTAGGTTGGATTGTATTATTGGTCGAAAATTGTTTGGAAAAGGATGTTTGAATACATCCAAGGCTTGATTATGAAGTGCATTAGGATTTTCTAGCTATATGTCACCATGGTCAATAAGGTTTTGGATGAAATTTTTAAAGGAGAGACACATGTCAACATTATGGACATGAACCTAATAGTATTTACAATAGTTTATTTCTATGTACTAAGATAGCTTAGGACAAGATTCATTGATAGGTAAATAGAAAGAATGTTTATCATATGGGTAGTCATGAGCTTATCAAATATGGAACTATATTGACTCCCTTAGAGGTGTGTATTCCAAGGAATTCGAAATCTTTCAGAGTCTCAATGATTTTTAGATGCATTTTTTAGGACAACAACATTTATTGAGCCTTTAGACTTGTTATTGTTGGAAAAAAATATTATAAGAGTCATGTTTAGGATTTATAGATTAGAGTTTAACTTTACCATCTTCAAGGGCTCAAAGTTGCAATTTTCTAGACATCGTAAAGGCTTCATCGAATGTTTAATATGACTTTATCTAGAGAGTGGAAGATGTGTTTGGCACAAGATTGAGTGAATAAATTGATCAATTTAGTATTTGGTACGAGAAATATAATTGATTAATGATTCCTCACCACCTAGCAAGGAATTAAATGATAGAATAATTTATGAATTGTTTGATAAAATACAAATCGGTGATGGATATTTTATGTGTGATATTGATGGAGAAATGTTCTAGGAAAATTTTAGTTATGTGAATGAGTACAAGGAATTTTGTGAGATGTTATTATACCAATAAAGAGAGGGCCCACTAACGACATCAAAAATTTCCTTAGAATAAGGTCCTAATCATGGGATATGAGGTA
This sequence comes from Taxus wallichiana var. yunnanensis, assembly GCA_018340775.1. Taxonomy (NCBI): domain Eukaryota; kingdom Viridiplantae; phylum Streptophyta; class Pinopsida; order Cupressales; family Taxaceae; genus Taxus; species Taxus wallichiana. Next base: position 127,903,856 of record CM031239.1, read on the forward strand.
ATAAGAGTGTCAGAAGGCCCTGAGATGTTGTTAGACCTTCATTTCTATAGAATTTGGTGAATTTTGGAAGTTCTAAATGCGGGGTATGGTTTGAAAGATACTGGTAGATTGATGGGTTTGTTACAAATTTGTTTGTAAGAGAATACATTTTTGGGTCCCATGGTAGCGGCTTCTAGAATTGTGATTCTACTCATCAAGGCTTGCATGGGATAATTTTGATAAGGTTGGATATTCATTGTGGAAGGATTAGTCTGTCCATAGATAAAAGGATTTGATTGGTATTATTGATATAGTAAAGGAGGATTTTGAAAAGGGGGAAGGTTTCCTGACATATTATAAGTTGGCTAGGAACCTAATGGTTGTGATGAAGAGTAGATATATTGGTAAGATTGGGGGATAGAAGTGTTGAGGAAGGGTTGTGAGATATATGGATTTTTTTGAGGTGGGATGTAACTATATTGTAAGACACCAATTGTATACACTTGGTTGTGAGAAGAGACAAATGCTAGTGATAAAATCCTATTGATATGTGGTAAAGATGTAGGGATGGATGTAATTATGTTTTGGATTGTGAATAAGGACTATGGGGAACTCATAGGCTGAGATGTGATAAAGGAGATCACGAGAATGTAGCATGCTAGGGAGGCTATCGAGAAAGGGGGATAAGTGGAAGTTGTGTGGATAACTGCAGGTGATGGGGTAGTTGTGTGTGGTGTAACACTATGAGAGTTGGTTGAAGAGGCATAAGACATGGGTCGTTGTTGGCTAACCATATTTTGTGACAAGATAGTATTAAGGTAAAATCTGACCACGAGGGGTTGACAAGATATGTTTGGATGTTTCTATACAACCAGGGATAGGATAAGGAGCAAATTGTTCAATGATCGGCTGATAGGTAGGATCAATGTGTCGTGGGCTTATAAGTAACATAATTGATATCTCGGCATGAGCTCTAGATTGTGATGGGGAATACAAATAGCTCATGAGGTGAGGTAACTACTAAGGGTGACAAGGTTGATGTCTAAGAGTTCTTCAAAGGTAGGATATCCACTAGAAAAGAATTGTGAGATGGATGGTTCAAGAGTTTCTAATGTGTTTGATCTAACGTTGGGAAAGCGCAGCTGCTCTTGGGTTGTGTCTATGGATTTTTGTAGTGGGTCCGATGTATTTTTAATATTCTCGAGCATGGGATTTTGTCGATCTAGAACCATGAGATATCAAACAAACAATGAGTGAAAGATAGTTATTTATTGTAAATCACACAATTGGTGAGAAATTTTTATTATCTTGATTATTTTTAGAAATGTGTGAAAAGAAAATAAGGATTTGTAAAAGGTACTAAGAAGTGGTCATGTTAAGGTTGGTTTTAGGTGTGTTTTATGTGAGATTCCTCGAAATTCCTAAAGGTATGTGAGGCCCAAAGATGTGTTGGTGTTGGTACAAGGTGTGGTATTAGAGCCTACCCCCTCACATCACAGTCCCACAACAATAAGGGTGTCGTGTTTTAGCCAATATTGTAATGGAATTACTTGAATATAAATGTAAATATGTCAGAATATATAATATATTATTAAGCCACTTCGAGGGGGAAACCTCCTAAGTCTTACAATAAGACACTAACTCATACTCTTCACACCTATGGGGAGGAATTACTCACCCATATATATAGGTATGATTGTGAAAGGTCATACCCCTTCATTATTATTAGTTTATACCTAATGACTAACTAACTAATGAATATAAGTATAAATGTTATATAAGTCATATGTTATCCCACACTTAGACATATAAATGGTATATGTTAGGGGCATAACATGCTCCTCCCCTTCAAAAAAACATCATCCTCGATGTTTGGGTAGTAGTGGAAAAACATGTACTCAACCGTTGTCCACCCATTACACCTCATTGTATGTCTGGAATTGTTCCTTGATGAGATCAACTAGTGATCACCTTCATTAGTAACCTCTTAAGCTGATTCTGGGTAAGTAACTCTAGTGCTATGATGATTATATCTAGTGGTACTTTCACATTTGAATATATCTCTTGCATTTCACTTGAAAATATGCCTTATCCACTTTCTCTCGATAAATGTGTAATTTTGGCTCAACATAATTATTAAGGTTGCACATTTTATTCAAGGATGTAATGGAACTTCTAGTAGAATGACCTTCATAGCCACTATATCTAAGGTTTTGAAATCCAACATGTGCATGATGTATCTCAGTCATCTTAGATAGGGTGTGATTAAATCTTCCATTAGTAGGCATTTTCCCTATAAATTTGTCATTGCATTAGCCCAAAACAGAGCTCATGTAGTGTTGCTTGACTTTCCAACATTTTGGTTGTATCTTTTGTACTTCTTCCACACTAAAAAATTATTTAACATCCAACCTAGGATCAAATTTAATTTCCATATCCACATTTACCAAACCCTTGTCACAATATTCCAAGTTAAGCTTATTGTATTCAATAGATCCATCCCACCCTGTTGTTTTCCATTCTTCATCCATATTTGGTTCAACCTTTTGAATGTTTGGACTTGTCAAGTAAGATTCGTAATGAGCATGCCCCATCATGGCATATTCCATGTCATATTCAGTTACCACAATACACGGTTCTTCAAAACCATAGGATTTTCACCTTGGCTATTAGATACATGTGGAGGATTGATTGAATTCTTTTGAAAATGAAAAATGTGATCGAGTATTTTCTCAAGCTCATCTAATCGTTGATTTGTTTTGGTGAAAGCAACTTGCAGGTCCCTCATGGTGGAAGTACCTCCTAGTTTAAAATTAGATTGTATTTTATCTTTATAAGGAGTATTCCATGGTGTGTATGAATTTTTCCCCATCCTCTAGTTTGTGGACTTGTCATAACAAGGGATTGCCCTTACACAATTCAATATGCCTTGCTTAACCGAATTGGACCAAAAATATATCGATGTAGATGACCTCAACTCTAAAAATGTAAATAATGGACCTATATGGAAATTTGAATATCTTTCCAAAAATATATAATTTTCAGAAAATTTTTGAAAAATGTGGTGTGTAGGTTGAATTTATGAAAAATTGTATATTTGTAATAACTTTCACAAAACAACGAAACAAATTGTCAAATTTTTACTAAAGTTTTATAATATATGTCACCTGATGTGGTAAAAAAATCTATGAAAAAATCATAACTTTGTTTGAGATATAGGGAAAAAATATTTGTTGCCGAAATCGATGCTCGAGACCGATGTGATGTAATGGAATTACTTGAATATAAATGCAAATATGTCAAAATATATAAGATATTACTAAGCCACTTCGAGGGGGAAACCTCCTAATTCTTACAATAAGACACTAATTCATACTCTTCACACCTATGGGGAGGAATTACTCACCCATATATATAGGTATGATTGTGAAAGGTCATACCCTTCATTATTATTAGTTTATACCTAATGACTAACTAACTAATGAATATAAGTATAAATGTTATATAAGCCATATGTTAGCCCACACTTAGACATAAATTATATATGTTAGGGGCATAACAAATATATTGAGCATAAATTATTTATACTCACCCAAAATAGTAAGTCAACTTCCCCTTGGTAATGAAATCTAAATAGGTAGACCTTGGGGGTGTTTAGAATGCAGGTTTGATTATAAGTGGCTTAGTAGTGTGTGGAGGAAAGAATGGTGAACGTAATTTTTAACCCCTATTTATAGTGTATGACCAAGAAGAGCTGAAAATATAAGTTGATTTTAAGTTCCAAAAGAAAAGTTTCCTTTCGATGAGGACAACACACCAAATCCAATGTTTGAAATAAGAATGGAAACAATAGAAAAATAAATACCTTTATTTGCTAAATACTCCTCTTTTTGTTTTACACTCTTCGATAAGTCACGAGAGAAATTGGTCTAAAATTTATTCAACTTACAAGATGTAACTAGAAATGGACTCTATTGTAGAAATGTAGAATTTAATAATCAAAATTATAGGACCCACTGGGTGTTCTAGATGTGTTAGTAGATTTTAGGATTCAATTTTACTTTATGAAATAAATCACTAAAACTTATAAATGATAAGGTTTAATGAAACCTGTGTGGATGATGATGAAAATATGGCCAATCCAAATGTGCATGTAAATTTCCTCTTCCACAAAAATGGGAACCTACACACACATAAACAACTTGACAAAAGAGATATTAGATAATTATGGGGTGATTTTCTTGAAAATTTCAATTCTAGGAACCAAAGGGATTCCTTAAATGAATGTCAACACACTTTTAGACAATTAAGATGGAAATAAATCGATGGTAAGATTACAACTGATAATATAAATTCGTATGGATAGTAAACCATGGATAGAAAATGTTTGGTTACTGTGATTCAATCGACGACATCAATGATGGATTAATGAGGATTGATAATGTTTTCCCAATAGAGGTTGTCCTCTTCATTGTGCTTGAGGAGAAGATATAAATGTTTAGGAATGTCATTCATATTAGGTTTAAGAATGATTACGTATATTCTTAAATCATGGTTGATATCATATTGTTCCCATACAAATGATTGATGGACTATGGAGAGATCATAAATGCGGGTGGGCTCATAAGTTTCTCCTATAATGGTCATCTAACAAAGAACCAAGATCGAAGCAGGAGAAAATTAGCCATGGTTTAGAAATATCAAGAAAATATATTCAGAGAGTAAAGATGGGAATTCTAACAGGGATTGGCTTCGATCGGGTAAATCAGTGTGGATCCATACGATCAATGTTGATTATTATGTGTAGAATTACAAATGTTTAACGAGAGAGGATGATTAGATGGGGCCTCTTAGGGATTGTATACTTGAATGGGGTAAATAATACTATGATCTAATTTGTAAACAAGGGTGTTATGAATTTAGATGGAACACGTACTTTTTCGATAGAGGTGAATCGAGTGATCGGTTAATGAATATGGTTCCAAAGGGAGATCAAAGAAGTGGGATGTTCTAGTTTCTTCACATCTACATGAATTTCCTCTTCAACACTACAAACATTCAAGACTCCTGACTTATCACCTGTAAATTTTTGGATCCTTGGGTAGTGGATTGGGTTTATTTTTATAGAAACGATTCCGTTTAATCAATCGACATTTATCCACACCGATCGGTCTTGATTCCGGGATTGGCACCTATTTTTGTATTTTTCGAGGAGGAGGATTTATTTTGGTTCCAACCATCTCCTTTTTAGGGATTTTCAAGGTTTATAATGGTTATGAGGTTTTTTAGGATCGTGGGGAGTTTTTTAAGGGCTTAGGTTTGTTTAGATTGTTTTTGGTTTTATTTATTTTTGTTTATTGTGTGGTTACGAGTGGTTACGAGATGATAAAATCATGAATATATGTCATAAATGAGGTGAATTGGTCATGTGGGTTTATGAAGGGATGTCCTAAGGTACGTACATACACATGGAAATTAGGGTGAACTAATTATGGTGTCTACATTGGACTTCGTGGACTTGTAGTTGTCTCAATAGACCTTGTAGGGCTTGTCATTTATATGCTTGAAGGGGTAGAATGAGAAGGACCAACTTTTCCTTTTGATAGAGGAGGTACACCAATAAAAATCTTCTTGAGCTGACTTTTCTTAGTACCTTTTTCATTCGAATCTTCTTCCCTTAAAATTTCTTGTCCTAGCCTAACTTTCAATCCACCAACTTTGTCTTATCAACCAATAGTGCATAGGTAACTCTAAAATTTCTCATATAAATGGCCACCACTTGATCATTGACCTCATCCTTATAAAACTATTCATCCTTGTGAGGATGATGTTGTTATCTGTAAGTGGCCATGTCAAGAGTGCACTTTTAGAATTGTGTCACTCTTCCTACCGGATCAAAAACCTTAGAGTATGATAGTCTAAGTGGAATGATTTCCTGTGGGTTGTTAATCACTTGGAATTTTTTCAATCAATCAAGACCACCGAACCTATTGAAAATTCAAAGGAGGATAAGTAGTCATTTGCTTCTTTTGTTCCTTTACCACATGACTAATTCCATGGACAAATTGATATACAATATCACGTGCAGCTAGCTTGTCCAAACATATCTAGGTAGTTTAAATGGGATAGAGATAATCACATCTACTCTTATCACTATACATTATGCGTAACACTAGAAATCTCCCCAAGTTCTTAATGAATTAATGATTCTTTGACTTACCCTAGGCATAGGGGTGTCATATATGGCATTGAATATCACAGGGTAGTAGTTATTACATATCACCTCCATGTTCTTCCTATAGTTATGCATGTGCATATTGTCAGATCAAGAATTTTGCGCTTGTTACCTGTCCAAGTTAATGCACCAAACTAAGCACAAAAACCCTGAAAAACCTCAATGAAATCGATACCTGATGAAGATGTAGACGGATGAGGAAGCCGATGTAGACAAGACGGGCGTACACGAGCAATTTACACAATAGATCCGAGTAACCTGCAAAACACCGGTGCTTGATAGAAAAAGATGGCGTTAGAAGATATTTGGGTGGACTGCCCGAGAAGCGGTCCGGAAGCGATAAACTTCCTCGCGGATGTCACCCACGCTTTCAATAAAGAAAAGAAGCATACATGATAAAAGATGTAAATAAAGACTAGATTTTCTCGATTGCGAATAAAACAGAAACCGAATGAAGCAGATGTAAAGTACAAAACAGGAACCGCGAAATAATGCCGGATTTGTGTTACCTCGTGACCTTTACCTCGCCTCGCAGTGAAATCGGCGCGACGGGTAGAATCGGCGGCGATCGATGTGATCGGCGCCGACCGGGACCGATCGGGCGCCGATCGGATAAGATCGTGTCAATCAAGGCGATCACCAATCGTGGACCGCGCGATGAGATTCGGGATCGGAAGGTGAATGTAGTCTGCAAGATGTGCCGAAGATGGAGAGACGCTGGAACAGAGTCGCTAGATGATAGATGGTGGTGTATGATGTTGATATGATACGAGCAGAGTAACGGTGCTCCTCTCAGGGATTGATTAGGACAGGATCTGCCCTAACTGAGACAATTGATGCTAAAAAGATCTCCCTTTCTTGCAACCTGAATCTTTCTCGCTCTCTGTTCGTGCGTAAGTGCTTTCTTTCGCTCGTTCGTCTCTTTTTCGGTTCGATTTTTCCGCCCCTAGAACTGAGTTCTGGGCTTGCTTTTATAATCGGCGCCGCTCCTAGAAAATCGGCGCCGACCATATGGGTCGGCGCCGATCGCGGAAAAGACTCCCGAGATGGCCAAATTGATCGATTCGAGAAAGACAAGACTTATCCCGACCACGGGAAATATCCCGCTTAGGGAAGATTAAAAATGGATGTGATACATGGGTAGAATAAATTTGGGGTAGATAAGTGATTAAGATGCATGGGAAGAAGCGTAATTAAATATTTAATTATTTAATTACTCATGGGTAAGATGTGATGTGATGAATTAAATTTGGAATAAGTGATTAAATCACAAATTGGATAATATCCCAAGGGGATAGTTGGTGACGTGAACGTGCCCCAGGTTACCTAAAACGAATGTGAGGGACACTAAATTGAGAAACCAATTTTAGGTGTCTACATTTTGCCCCTTTTTGTCAAGTAACTTGCGATAAGCAAGGTTATGAGACAAAAACAAGGAGATGGAAGAAGAGAAGAACTTGTGGTGATGTGATCCCCCTCAAACTAGGGATGGGATGGATGATAGAACAGACGATCCCGAGTTTGAAAGAGGTAGATGAAAAATGCAGGATGCCCCAGTCGGATGTCTGGAGTAGAACTGATCATTGAGGACGCATAAAAAAAAAAAAAAAAAAAAAAGGGGGCAAAGAACCTAAGGAACTCACATCGGGTAGGGAAAACTAGCCGGTCTCCTCATGAGACGACGTTAGTTCCTACGCTGCACTCCATGAGTGTAAGGAGAATCTGCAAAATAGTCAAAGATCTAAAGAGAGACACATTGGTAGGGAGAACTAGACGGCCGATAAATCGACGACACGTTAGTGCCTGCTGCACTCCGCTTAACTCTAAGTCACCGAAAGATACGAGTGTCCCACGCAAAGGGAACAAACCCGAAATAGACAATGACATCTAAAAGATGTGCCAAAAGGCAAGATTCAGCACACAACAATGATCAGATAGATGAGAAAGCCAAGTATCAACACTATGGCAAACAGACATGGAAAATCGGCGGCGATCAAACTAATCGTCGCCGACCAAAACAATCGGCGTCGACCCAAAAAATCGGCGCCGACCAATCCAGACGCATATAAATATGCGAACGGAAAACGTAAACGATTAATTTGCAACGTGACGATTGATTCAGACAGAGATAGATTTGTGATTTGAACACAATGGAAGCCTCTGGGAGCGGACAGAAGCGCAGGAGGACACGACCTGGGGTAAGTGATCATTTTCGAACCCTTCTTTGTCGTTATTATATTTTTTTTTTTTTTTTTGATTTTTCATGCGTATGGGAGGCCAGGGTCTGGTTTACGCCTGGCCTGGCAGTCGGCGCCGATTGGTAGAATCGGCGTCGATTGTTTTGGATCGGCGTCGATTGATATTAATCGGCGCCGACTATAATGAACGACGCCGATTTGACTAAATCGACGCCGATTGAAAGATTTTTAGTATTTCCTTCTAGTCTTGGATGTTATTGTTTTGGAAGATGAGATTTATGAAAATAAGAGACTAATTATGCTTTTGATGTCGTGGATGCAGGCACGAGAGGCTCTTCATATGAGGGATGCCATCCCTGAGCTATTGGAGACGATCCTTCCTGATGTGACCGATGCAGACTGGCAGCATTTAGAGCGAGCCGGGCTCTGGGGTTTCGGATATTACGACGAGTGCCACGGATGTGGAGCTCATGCGGGCATTAGTGCGATGGTGGGACAGCCACACGTGCACATTTTGGTTTAGGACGGTGAGATGACTATCACCCATGAGGATGTATACAGGATCCTCCGATTACCGACTACGGGGGACCCGATTGAGATCACACCCCGAGAGCAGCAGCAGAGGGCCCTGGTGCGATTATACAGAGACAGATCGATGACTCGAGAGATAGTTATCTGGGCAAGTGAGGATATCCTCACATACAGACAGGATAGCCCTCGGAGCAGGCGGATAGCCCTGATTCAGATGGCTATATCTTATTTTGCCTCGCTGCACTCGGAGGTGGAGATTCCCATCACATCGCTAGATCACGTGTGCGACATCTTGCAAAGATGCATGATTTTTGCCTTCGCTGATGCCCTGATAGCTCAGATTTACTATGAGCTATGGATGTACACTACTGGTCGGAGGACAGGGATTGATGTTAGTTTTGTGCTCCATCACCGGGCGATGAGCACATAAAGCAGTTGATTAGGCCATCCGGGCTTCCGTGGATGCCAGCAGCAGTGGGGGGGGTGGACTATGGATTTCGGAGATGGCGGGCTGACATGGCCGCAGGAGACACAGGTAGATCAGCTGAGTGGTACTCGGAGCGTTTCAGGACGCTTACACCAGATCAAGTTATTTGGAGACCATATCGGGCATTTCCGATATGGGTTGGTCAGGATGCCCACTTGGTAGCATTGAGACGGAGTCGGGTGGTCAGGGGTCGCAGACCAGATATGTGGGAGCGAGTCCCATTCATGCGGATACTGAGGCAGTTTGGCCTAGTACAGACAGTACCGGCCACATACACGCCATATAGGCGGGATAGCAGAGAGACAGATTTGCCGATTTTGATCCCGGCAGACCCATTGAGAGAGGCTCCACCCTCCACGGACAGCGATGATGACGCGGGGGTGGATGAGGGCTATGCAGCGTGGTATGACACAGAGCTTCCACGACATCTCCCGCCCTCGATAGATGCTGATGAGGAGGACATAGCTGCGACACTAGACAGATTAGAGGGAGAGCATGCCACACTGATACAGACACATCAGGTAGCTCTGGAGGAGATCAGGGCCTTGACGGAGGAGAGGGATGCCCTGATTGTGGAGAGAGACACCGCTCGCCAGGAGCGAGATACAGCGATCCAGCAGAGGGACCGCTACTTCCGGCACAGGGAGGCCCTCAGGGCCAAGTACGGAGAGACTGGTGCCACATCAGAGTCTGGGACACAGGGCACGGCTCTAGGAGGGGCACCACCAAGAAGCCAAAGAAATTTCAGCCCCAAAGCAAAGACCTTTACGAGCACCGGGTATGGTGAGCCTGAGCACATACCAGTCTCTCCTGGCTGAGGTGAGATATTATGAGGATGCTCTAGCGCAGCATGCCCCAGATGTGCCTCGGTACGGGGCGAGGAGGAGAGGAGCGACAGCTACAGCGAGCGGAGCCTCAGGCGGAGGGAGCACTGGGAGGGACCGAGGTGGGCCGAGACCTCCAGCAGCAGGTGCTTCGAGCTCGATAGGCGGCGGTCAGGAGGGACAGCCGGGTGCAGAGGAGGGTGGAGGAGATAGTGTCCTCCACGCTTCTGATTTCACCATATAGAGACTTGGTAGATTGTGTATTTGTATAGTGATGTAGCCTCGATTGGAAGGCATTGTATAGATGGCTCGATTGGAAGCCACCCATTTTTTTGTAAAAACACACATGTATATATATAGATTCATCATATTATTGGTCATATGATTGTACTCATGTTTGTAATTTTGATATACATGGATATATGGATATAGAAAAATAGATATGATTAGAGAGATATAGACTGATGGATGATAGAAATAGATGTGATTAGATAGATTGAAATGTGGATAAAATAGATGTGATTGGATAGATATAGACCGATATATGATAGATGTAATGTGATTATAGATGTGATGTGATGTGATGTGTACATGTGTTTAAATATTGTGATGGATATATAGATGATGTGTTTGATATATGGATGAGATATAGATAGATGTAATGTACCTTAGATGTACGTATTTTTCGATATTTTGATGGATAGATAGACAAATGTGTTTGATATATGGATGTAATTGTAATGAGAAATGAATACAGATAGATGTTTTGATAGATAAGATGAACCTAGATAGAAGAGAAATTTTGATTGAATTAACATGTGAAATGCCAATTTGACAGGGTTGCGAGACAAAGAAATGGAGAATACTCCTTACAAGAGCCAAAGATGAAAGCGGAAACAACTGTGACTTAGAAGAGAAGATACTCGGAGAAGAAGAAAATGATAAGTTGGACTCCCAACCGACCATAGATAAAATCCAGAAAGGAAACCAAAAGACCAAGCATACAAGGCCCTATATAAGATTAAAATAAATCTGACACTAACTAGTCGCAAACCAGATCTAGGATAAAAATGGAAAGAAAAGTAAGTATCTTGTCGGAACTTACAAGGGACAGAATACATGTCCATAGTGGGGCAATAGGATTCTCCATATGATCGACAAAAAGGTCCTAAATCTCAGCTTCATGATTTTGACAGATAGGCAAACTGATCAATGCGGGAAGTTTGCTTAATATGGAAAGACTGATCGATGCGGGAAGTCTTTCAGTGATGCTATAAACTGACTGGAAGGCTGATTAATTACAAGAAGCCTTGAATTTTTCTTTGAGAAACAGCCGTCCTTCAAGGGAGCGGTCTGTATTGTGAATTTTAATGCTAGCCATCCTTCGAGGGTATGGTCTATTTTCTTTTTGATTCACTTGATAATGTATGGATAGCTGTCCTTCGAGGGATCAGTCTATCTTTTTGGATAGCATCTTTTTTTTTTTTTTTTTTTTTTTTTTTTTTTTGGAAACTTTTTGGAAGAAGCTGAGTTTAGACCTAGATAGATCAAATGGAGGGGAAGAGAACATAGAAGAACATGCACTCACGACCCGAGTAGATCCGATGAAGATAAGTACTTGGGACAGATGAAGTGGTGATTAAGGTATTCCTACCATGAGGAGGAACATATCCAAAAGAAACGTGCAATGAGTAGAGCCGCGATACTCATACTTAAGGTAGACGAGGCAATAGGTGGAGAACCACACAATTTCAAATCACCACGAAAGTAAATGACTCAAGTTATTAGGACGGATGGAAGATCCGAGTCATGCGACTAGATTTGTGTAAGATAGATTTTAACAAAGAGAAGGGCCGCAAATGCAAGGCATTAAGAGGTTCCGCTTCAGTGATACCATCCATGGAAGATAAACGATAAGCCCTGCACTCCATACTTATGAGTGATAATGTAGGGGCCCATCCAAATGGGAGCAAACTTACCACGTTGACTTCTTTCGAGTGTAGTGACATTTTGATTTTCCTTAAGAACAAGATCACCAATTTTGAAGTCACGATGTCAGCAAGTGCTTGTTATAAGCACTTTGACACGCCGAGATAGACTTGATGATGCTCAAGAGCGTTAAGACGCCGCTCATCTAATAGTTCAAGTTGTGCTAGACGATTTTGACGATAATCCTCATCGGAGACAAATTCTCCGAGAGAAACACTGAGAGATGGGATTTGGACTTCCAAAGGAAGGACAAATTCCTCGACTCCATGACGAGAGAGAAGGGAGTAGCACCAAGAGGAGTACGAATGCTAGTCCGATAAGCCCGAGAGCAAAAGGGATATGTAGATGCCAATCCCTACCACTCGACTAGTTACCTTTGCGAGGATATTACGCAAAGTTTTATTGAAGCTTCGCCTTGACCATTAGCTTGAGGGTAGTATGGAGAAGAAAACTAAGCTTGATATTGAAAGCATCGCACAGAGATTCCGCAAATCAGCGCTTTTGAAAGACTTACCATTATCTGTGATTAGCTTGTGTGGAACGCCAAAGCGACAAATGATGTGTTGATAGACAAAATCAACTATGGGTTTAGCCTTTGTTGAAGAAAGGGGGATAGCTTCTACCCACTTAGTAAAGTACTCAGTGGCGGTAATGATAGAATGATGACGCTGTGAAGAACGAGGATTGATGAGACCAATAAGATCAAGACCCCACTGCGAAAAAGGCCACAAATCCGCCGCAGGTTGCAAAGCCTGACTAGGGATGTGCGTGAGATTGGAATGTTGCTGACACTTGATGCACTTCTTAGTGTATTCACAACAATCTTGATTAAGAGAAGGCCAATAATATCCCAAACGTAAAATACGCTTGGCTACAGCTAAGCCACTAAAATGTCCACCACAGATACCGTCATGGACCTCCTGAATAGCTTTAGATGATTCATGGGTTTTGAGGCATCGAAGCAAAATACCATCAAAGCCGCGCTTGTAAAGAATCCCGCCTAGATAGTGTATAGCGGTTGCGCTGGACAAAAGACCTTCTACCATTGGGAGACAAATCTGAGGAAGGACCGAATGAGATAGATAATCAACTATCTCTGCTGATACCACTCATCCCGAGTATGGGTCAGTGACAAAGATTGATTGACGTTAGTTTCCCAAGATAAGATGGTTGATCCAATCATCAGACAGCCCACATAAAGACGCGAGTCTTCGGTAAAAGGCGGATAAGGGAGGCTAAAGAGGCCATGGTATCTCGAATCGATTTGGCAAAGACGCGGAATGGCTTGATAGTGAAGTTGTCGAAAGATTGAGTTGGGCAAGAACGATGTCGCGATATTTTTGAAGGATATCATTCTTGCATCGATAGACACCCGTGACTTGGTTAACGATGAGTTCGTAATCACCAAAGATGTCAATATGACGAGCGCCGAGATTAATGGCATTTTGAAGACCTAAGACAAGAGCTTCAGACTCACCATATTATTGGTGCACTCAAAGTTTAATTTGTGTGCGATCGGGATAGGCATACCCCAAGGAGGAATCATCACGAAACCCGCACCTCCCCTTGCCGGCATTTGGATCCATCAAAGAAGAGTTTTACTTTAAATGGAGATAGACCAAAATCAATTTGTTGGATAAATTCATCGGGAATTGAGCAAGGGGGTCACGAGTGTCCTAAGAGGAGCATCACCTAATTGATCTCGCAATAACCTCGACCCTCGATAGCCTTTTGCGGATAAACTCGAGGTCAAACTCACATGAGCATAAGCCAACGGGTGATACGATCATCATGTGATAAGGTTTTGCATGGATTGTCTTAAGTGGATCGACACTTGTGACAATGTAAGTTTTATGATTAAGGAGATAGTGACGAAGCTTAGAAGTTGCAAAGAAGAGAGCGCAACATAGTTTTTCAGCTTCGAGAGTAACGTGTTTCATACTCATGGAGGGTGCGACTGATGTAATAGACAGCTTGTTCTTTACCACAAGTGTCCCGATGCGAAATCATGGCTCCCAGAGCATGGTCACCACAGAGATATAAAGATAGAAAGGCTCCTCGCGTGGAGGTGTAAGCACAGTGGAGAAAGAAGATAAGCTTTGAGATTATCAAAGGCCTTTTGGCAATGCTCATCCCATTCAAAATGAACATTCTTACGAGAAGATGGTGAAAAGGTTGACAACGGTCCGACAATTGGGAGATAAAACGACGACCGATCAAGACGCCCTCGAGACTCATGGAGTTGCTTTAAGTTAGAAGGGGAGGCATCTCAAGGATAGCTTTTATTTTTGGGTCGACTTCAATGCCCCCGATGGAAATGATAAAACCTAAAAGTTTACTGAGAACGCCAAATACGCACTTAGCTGGATTTAGACGAAGACAGAGCGACAAGCCTCTCAAAGAGAGGCGCAAGGATGAAAAGATGATCCCGACGGCGTTTGATTTGCCGAGGAGATCGCAACATAATCCTCTGCGCTTTGTGTAAGAGGTCATGGAAGATGTATGTCATTGCTCGCTGATAGGTTGCTCCCGCGTGTTTCTTAAGGCCAAAAGGCATGACACGATAACAAAAGGTCCCCCAAGGAGTTATGAAGGAAGTCTTATGTTGGTCTTCTGGTGCGATGAGGATTTGATTATATCCAGAGAAACCATCCATAAGAGAAAGCATCTCATGACCCGCAGTTAAATCTACGAGTTGGTCGATATTAGGAAGAGGAAAATCATCCTTTGGACAGGCAAGATTAAGATCCCTGAAGTCGGTACAAATTCGAATCTTCCCAGTAGCCTTAGTTACATGGGTACTTACATTGACACCCATCATGATAATCGATGGGTTGATGAAGTTAGCCGAGAGCAAGCGCCGTAACTCTTCTTTGACAAGAAGGGCTACTCTAGGGTGCATTTTACGCAATTTTTGCTTGACTGGTTTGATGTTGGGAAGGGTAACGATATCAGGACCACAATATCGGATCGAGTCCCGCATATCCTCATATGACCAAGCAAAGGCTTGACGATGTTTGGAAAGAAAAGCGGTAAAGTCCCCTAATTCCCGTGGGATTAAGGGATTGGCCAACCTTAATGATGCGAGGGTCTTCTAAGTCCCTATATTAAGGTCGATAGTGGCTTCACTTTGAGAAGGGTAGACGTGTCGAAGGAATAGTCTTGGGAGATAAGAATCCTCTACCCCCGCATAGGTGAGGACAGAATCGTCATCCGCACAAAGGATAGTGTCGATAGTAGGAGAGTCGCTCCAACTATTTCAGGAAGATTAAAGGTATGGAAGCGACCGATTGTTAGTCTCATAGACTAACGGCCCTAAGGAAATGGTATTGATCAAAAAAAAAGGTGGGATGGAAATGTCGCCATCCACATCAAGTGATGCTTCGATTTAGTGGGAGAAGATGGTTCCTTAGTAGGAAGGGGTTCATCAAGAATAGTGACGGTGGCCTCTGAAAGGGGTTTAAATCCTAACCCAAATTTTTGATGTGGCATGAGAGTAGGAATGGATTTGAGATCATGTATACCTTGTTCATATTTTCCAAGGCCAAAGCCTTTCCACGCGCATCGATATAGATAAGTTTTTGCAAACGTGGGATTCTGTAGATAATCAAACCCTGTTAGGTAAGGTTTGGCTCTAGGAGGAGAATCCGGGCGATAATGAGGTGTATCAAGACCACCGTAGATGAAATTGGTCTGTTGATTGGGCAAACCAATGGTGACGATGCGACCGAGACCTGGTTGATATTCAGGTTGCTTGTCTGGTCTACCATACTCATTAGGTTTGAGATGGGCATCGAAAGATAAGAGAGGAAGCTCCCCTAGTGAGAAACGCTGCAATGTCTCTTCCAGATTTTGTAAATCCGGTAATTTGGTTGCAGGCATGGAAGAAGATGAGGCCCCATTTGGAGAAGATGTATTTTCTTTTAAAGGGGCGGACCTAATGGTCATGTCGCATTGTGCAGAAGGAAAAGGATCTCCTGGATGGGTGTATATTTTGCCCTCATATTGATATTTTAGGCATCGATGGAGGGTGGATGGGACACAATGCATTGCGCGAATCCAGGAGCGTCCGAGGATCATGTTATAGTGGAATTTTCCTTCGACAATATAGAAGAGTTCATGGAGCAGCTTCTTACCTACTCGGATGGGTAAGACCACAGTTCCTAGAGTGACTGCTAGCTGATCGTTAAATGATCGAAGGGCTTAAGGGTGGAGGGTGACACCACATTCTTTGTAACTTAAGTTGTTCGAATGTGTGGGAGGAGATGACGCTGAGAGCAGCTCCACTATCGATCATAACACGTTTTAAGGCAAAGTGTTATTGACTTGACCGTGATGAAGAGGGGAGCCTCCAAATCTTCTCAAGAAAGATGAGGAATTTCTCGAATCCTCAAAAGAAATGGCGGCCGATGGACCATTCAATCCAACAACCAACTCGAAGGGTCAGCTCATCGGAATTTATCGCGATGCGACGCAGACATCGATTAGAGCCCGCGATGTTGTGGGGAGGATTGATGAGGTCAAAAAGAGACATTTTGACCGAGCTTGGGTGAGTTGCTTCATGACACTCTCCTCAACGGATACGGAACTTGAATCCGAGGTGCAAAGACGAATGGAGACCTTGGGTCGTGGGGCTGATGAGGAAGGAGACACGCCTTCGTGGGCTGCGAAATGACAACCCGTGGTCTAGATGTTGAAGATGAAGATGGGTTATGATAACGTTGGGTTCTAGTGGCGATATGGATCATGTCAATTTGGGAGGGTGGAAGATCGGGCGACGTGGAACCACTAGAGGTCCGAATGGATGGTTGAGGTTCTGGATGAGGCTAGGGTGACAGAGGTACTTGTTCCTCCTCCTCCAAAGAAAAGGTCACTTTCTTCTGAAGGTTCTTGATAACGGCTTGAGAGCTTTACATCCCTCAAGATCATGACCCGAGTACGGTGGTAGGCACAAATCAAATCGAGTTAAACCAAGCAGGTTTCACTCTTTCGGGTTATATGGTTTAATCGGAGGAAGGGTTATAGATGAAGATTGGATAAGTTGATGAAGGATTTCGTGTAAAATCTGGTAGACGAAGATGAGGATGGAGATGATGAAGATGGTTCTTTTACATTAACCGACCGCCGAGGTAAAAGAACTTGCATGTTTAGGTTTAACAGCTTTTATTAGGGATCCTCTTATTTGTTTGGAAATTTGGAGGAGCAATTTTGGGTGCTTGGGATGGGAGTAAATGAGACATGATTGACTTTGGTGGAGGGGGAGCCCCTAAGATAGATTTTGAGGAGAATGGAAATGTGATGATTTTGCGGTCTTTGGAGACAAAGGGGGTCATTAGTCGGATTTACTGGATGATTTAGATAATATTGATTCGGATGAGGAAGAAGTCCTCAAGGTAGGTGTAATAGGAGGAATATAGGGTGCTTTGGTTTTGGTAATGAAGATGAGGATCTTGATAGAAGAGGTGGCATCTTTTGGGTAGGTAAGTCTACTTTTAGGGGTGTTGATGAAGAAGAAGATGATGACTTTGATGGATGTGTAGAAGAAGACGCCTTCTCAACGGGCAAATCCAATCGCTTATGGGCGTGAGAGAGATTTTTGTGGAAGAGCACCAAGGGCCTTGATGGTTCGAAATATGGGTTTTCCTTTTCAGGGATGGTGACAACTTCCACGGCATAAGGTGACTGTAACCTTTTCGGAGGAAGCAAGTGGGATGGTACTGATGGTGTAGTGTTAGATTTTGGTTGTCGCGGTTTAGGTTGAGGAATCGAGTGTGCAAGTGTTGGTGTTACTTCTTTTGATTTTTCCTTAATAGGTGAAGTAACACTATTGATGGGAGAAGGGAGTGATGAAGAAGGAGTGCCTTGCGGAGGGAGAACTTCTGATGTAGTAGGAAAAGAGATAGGAAGGGTCAAGATCGAAGACACTTCCGTCGAAGTCGGCACAATTATGGGTACATTCACCAAAGGCATAGTTGCGACGGGAATGGGAGCAACGGAAGTAGATGTGTCCGTAGTGGAAACTCGGAGGGATGTGATTGCCTCGAGCATTGAAAGAATGTCTGATGATGAGACAGATGAGGATGACACTGTCTCGGGTATGGATGGGAGATCGGACAAAGGAGCGGAGAGAGATGACTCCGTGTTTAGCAATGTAGGGATATTCAAAGGTGGACTATCTAAAGATATTGGAACTCCCGTGATTGATGAAGAGGAAGGAGGATCTGATTCGATTGATGTGTTTGCGGATAGATTGGTTTCAGAAGAAGATTCCTCGGTAGAGATGAAATTGATAGTGTGGGTGTTTGGTTTTTGAGATTCCGAAGAATTATGATTTGGGGCATGATTGGGGAAGGGTTGTTTGAAAACGTCCAGTGCTTGATTTGGGGGAGCATTTGGGTTATCTAGAATAAGCTCGCCTTTATCAATGAATTTTTGGACAAGGTTTTTGAAAGTCCGCATCGCTCGATGTCATGACCCTTGGTTCTATGATAGTGGCAAAAATCGTTTTCCCTATACCAGAAAGGACGTTCTCGACTTTCATCAATATCCCTAATGGGTGGAAGTTCGATCATGCGAACTTCCAACATTTTTTCTAAGATAGAGGCATATGATTCCCCCAATGGAGCGAAGGATCGAGAAGATGAAGGCCCTTTTCGAGTAGATGAAGGGTCTCTTCGTGATGGTTGATTAGGAGTACTATCGGTTCTTGGTGTTTTTAATACGATAGCATTTGTGGACCCTTGATTCTTATCTTTAGGAGGGAAAGAATTTGGTTTGGTAAAGCGAGAGAAATCTGGTTTAGATTTGGAGCGAAGTTTTAGCTTCCCTTGTTCAATGGCGCGAGATTCAAGTTTGCGTGCCATTGTAAAGGCCTCTTCAAAGGTATGAAAAGTTTGGATCCTTAGAGTGGAAGAAATGTGATTAGCACAAGATCGGGTGAACAACTCGATTTGTTGGGATTGAGGAAGGGAGAAAGACAATTGGTTGATTATCCCTCTCCAACGAGCGACAAAGTCTCAAGCAAGACTCATCGTCCGAATTGGTGAATGTTATAAAGATCTCGTGATTGAGATCTTATGCGCGATATTTATTGAGAAGTTTTCAACAAACATCCGGCCAATTGAGAGAAAGAAAACAAAGAATGTTGAGGGATGTTATCAGATTACCCAAAGCGGACCCGCTAGAGACATAGGAAAGGTACGGAGCATGAGTTCCTGGTCCTGGACGATAAGGTAGCAAGCATGTTTGAATGCTCGCAGATGTTGTTGAGGGTCTTCCCGACTATGAAATTTTGAGAATTTGGGAAGTTCCCATTGGGGAGGATAAGGCTTAAAAGCCACCGAAGGATGAATGGGTTCATTGCACACTTCTTCAAAGGAGTATGAAGGACGGGCTCCTTTTGTGGAGGCTTCCAAGTCTCTGCAATTTTCAAGAGAATTTGAACTACATCCGATTGGGGAGGAGGTACATTGGTATGTCCTACATAAGAAGCAAGTAGTGGGTGTTGTTGAGGTGTCAATGGGGGATTCATCTGTTGTTGGATAGGATGATAAGAGGAATAACCAGGTGTTTTGGGTGACACCTGGTGAGGTATTTGTTGTGAGGTAGCTTGCGTATAGGCAGGCTGTGAGATAATAAGTGGTTGAGAAAATATAGGTTGGGTGACGAATGGAGCCTGTGATTGGTGGACTCCTATGTTTGTTGATTGAATAGGGACAGATTGAGGAATATGGGTGTTGGTTGGTTTGGACATGTTGGGGAACAAGACTTGAAAGGGGCCTTCTACTGCCGAATTAGGTATCAAGGGTGCCGATACTAGAGGATGGGCGAATGTCACAGTCGCTGGAATATTGGAAGAAAGACCCCCTAGAGGACGAGAAGTAGGAGCCAACTGACTATTCGGAGGGGGTTGGCTCATGAAGAGGTATTGACCTTGGGAAACGATGGAGGGCATAGATGAATTGACGGCAATGTGCGGGTGTGCCGACGCATTTACCATAGCAAGGGCAGAAGACCTCTCAGAAACGGGTTGTGGAATATTCGAGGTAACTGCGATGTTAGGGATAGGTAAGACTAATTGGGAACTAGTTGACATGGTAGGTGGAAGAGAAAATGGAGGCATAGGGGCCTCGCCCTTCTCCGTGGCTCGAGGCAAGAGAGATGGTGCAAACTGCTCAAAAGAGGCCTGGGATGATCCACGAGGATAATTGTACACTTGTCGGATTGGTGGGTCTTGGTCAGATATTTGGATCGACTTGTGTACTAGGTAGTCCATGAGGGCTACCGGATTACGATCAAGGAGAGCCTGAAATTCAGGATCCCCGCGAGGAATAGACTCCAAGTCAGAAGATATTTCTGATGGACTAGGAGAAGCTGGACGTGATGGGATTGTTTTGGCTTGATGGAAAGGATTATACGACCATGAGGGGGAACCCACTAACAAAGGGTCCCGAGGAAGATTGAGGGGGCCAAACATCCACGCTGGTGGTGATTTCGAGGAAGAAGGAACTCGTTGGGCCATTTTCCTAGATTGTGACCGGTGATAACCGTCATAAACAAGCAAGAAAGAAGATTGTCCTAACTAATGCACAAACAATTCAAGCAACAAGCAAGTGATTATCTCCTTTAAATTTTGATGCTTTTAAGAAAAGAAAATGTTAGGGAAGGCTTTTAGAACAGAACTACTCGTATAGCCAAACTAAGGATGGTTTGGGTAATGTGTGGTAAGGAGTCCCGAAGGCACTTCAAGAAAAGACCGGACGTGGCTTGATATAGGGGCCTACCCCGCACTTCACACACCGCTGCGATAAGGAGTCGGGTGCTTTGCCAATATATACCAAAATCTTCCGTGAATTTATAAACGCGCCCGAGTACCGCGTAGGCTCTTCCTCTTGGATATCACTTCCAAGTAGGCGAGGCCAGGGAAGGAGTTTTGTTTAAATGCTTTATACCTAGTGATTTTGGCTTTGTGTGCAAGGGTGAAAAATAAAAATCAAATAGTGTCACTACCGATTTTGATCAATTCTCCAACCTAATTAAGACTAGATGAAAAAGCATGCAGCAATGACAAAGAAAAGGTTCTTTTTAAGCACTTAAAATGAAATGTTTGATTTCGATGAAGACAAGTCAAACAAGTTCTTTCCCAAATGCGATTAAGTTCTTTTTAAGCACCAAAAAAAACTGAAGTATTTGGATGTGATAGATAACCAACAAAGAAATCCTAAAAAAAAAAAAAGGAGAAAACACCGAAAAAGAGGAATACCTGTAGGTTTAGCTCTCCAAGGTGTGTGGACTTCAAAAAGCGCGTTGTTGAGCTCTTCCCCTCGAACAATCCCACGAGCAAGCAAAGTGCTCCGCAAGAAAAGATCAAGCAAACAACAAACAAGATCCGGAAAGATACATCCAGATAATGGTGAAACGAAAAATTTTCTAAAAATAGAAAAATTTCCGATAATGATTTCGCTAAAAGCAAGATTGAAATGATGAATAGAATGCTCAAATAGGACTGATAGAAATCAAGAAGAAAAGGAACAAAGTTCAAAACTAGAAAAGAAATGAACTTACCAATAAGGGACTTTGGTTTGGGTCCCACCTGGCGCGTGCTGTAATGTAGATCAAGAATTTCGCGCTTGTTACTCCGTCCAAGTTAATGCACCAAACTAAGCACAAAAACCCCGAAAACCTCAATGAAATCGATACACTGATGAAGATGTAGACGGATGAGGAATCCGATGTAGACAAGACGGCGTACACGAGCAATTTACACAATAGATCCGAGTAACTCCGCAAAACACCGGCTTGACGTAAAAGATGGCGTTAGAAGATATTTGGGTGGACCGCCCGAGAGAGCGGGTCCGGGAAGCGATAAACTTCCTCGCGGATGTCACCACGCTTTTCAATAAAGAAAAGAAGCATACATGATAAAAGATGTAAATAAAGACTAGATTTTCTCGATTGCAGTAATAAAATGACAAAACTGAACAAAGTGACATGTAAAGTACGTAAAAATGTGGAACCGCGAAATAATGCCGGATTTGTGTTACCCGTGACCTTTACCTGCCTCAGTGAAATCGGCGCCGATCGGTAGAATCGGCGGCGATCGATGTGATCGGGCGCCGATCGGGACTCGATCGGGCGCCGACCGATCGATAAGATCAAGTCAATCAAGGCAATCGACTCAATCGGGATCTGCGCGATGAGATTCGGGATTGGAAGGTGAATGTAGTCCGCAAGATGTGCCGAAGATGGAGAGACACTGGAACAGAGTCGCTAGATGATGATGGTGGTGTATGATGTTGATATGATACGACGGCAGAGTAATTGGTGTTCTCTCAGGATTGATTAGGACAGATCTCGCCCTAACCGAGACAATTGATGCTAAAAAGATCTCCCTTTCGCAACCTCGATCTTTCTCGCTCTCGCTCGTGCGTAAGTGCTTTCTTTCGCCGCGTTCGCCTATTTTTCGGTTTGATTTTTCCGCCCTAGAACCGAGTTCTGGGCTTGCTTTTATAATCGGCGCCGCTCCTAGAAAATCGGCGCCGACCATATGGGTCGGCGCCGATCGCGGAAAAGACTCCCGAGATGGCCAAATTGATCGATTCGAGAAAGACAAGACTTATCCCGACCACGGGAAATATCCCGCTTAGGGAAGATTAAAAATGGATGTGATACATGGGTAGAATAAATTTGGGGTAGATAAGTGATTAAGATGCATGGGAAGAAGCGTAATTAAATATTTAATTATTTAATTACTCATGGGTAAGATGTGATGTGATGAATTAAATTTGGAATAAGTGATTAAATCACAAATTGGATAATATCCCAAGGGGATAGTTGGTGATGTGAACGTGCCCCGGGTTACCTAAAACGAATGTGAGGGACACTAAATTGAGAAACCAATTTTAGGTGTCTACAATTGCTAAAGACATTTTGGACTATATTTTGGTGTTGTGGTGACTAATTAGGGACTCCCTAAAATTGTTGGACTGTACACATGACATCAAACAAGTAAGACATCATATAGAAATTTTCCTTCTTCTCCATAGAACTCACAAGATTATTGTAGAGGTTATAAGCTAGAACTCCAACTAGATTAGGTATCCTTTCATCATTGATGATCATGGCTAGCAGGGGTACCCATGTCTGATTGACATGCATAATATTTGGTGCTCCAAGTAGTTTATTCATTAGGGCCATTCCCACTCTCACTTCACATCTGAATGATCTTATATTCATCTTCTCTAAGATACTTTAGACAGTTCTCTTTCCCAATCTTTAAGAATAGTATTAACCTTAATGCTCTTTCCCCATTGTTCCACTATTTTTTGATTGAAATGAATATTAGATGGAATGTATTCAGGTTATATTACCAATTAAATTTCCTCCTTTGTATTTTAGAATTCCTCCTATACAACTTACATTATCACATAATATGCCCCAAAGAAATTCAATACAAGGCATTACCTCTGGTTTTCTAGCTAAAATATGCAACCATGTATGGCTAATGGCCACTAGATTATCCATGCACACTGCTCCGGCCCAATTCTACATCATCATCATCCTCTATCAATCTAGCTTCTTCTACCTCCATTTTCAAGGTTGCATAATGCTCTATGTTGATGACTTTTTTTTCAAAAATAATGTCTCTAAAGAAATAGTATAAGTAGAAAGTGTGTAGGTAAGCTTCCATTGATAATAAACTTTTAAGTGCTTGAGCAACTGTAGGTATGAAAAGATCTTAATATCATAAAATGGTAATACTCTATTTTACTTTGTGATAACTTGAATTTAGACTTTAACAATCAATTATAGCTCAAATACCAAGTGCTTGAGTATGAAATCCTTTTATGATTCATGTAAATATTGTTGGCTCTTGCTAAAATGGTGGTATACCATTGCAACATTGAAGTCTAGTTGGCCATTTATACATTTTACATTGATTTTGAGGCTTTGAGCTACTCATGGATTTTTATAGCTGATGTGGCTTTAATTGGCTTCTTTTCTTGATTATCCATGTATTCCCATTTATTTTTCATGTCTTTTCACCTCTATGTCCTGCTTAGGTGCCCACGTGGCGATATTTGATAGCTTCGCATATTGTTTCCCTTTGTAAGAAGTTAGAACCATGTCAGAGTGTGAAAGGCGAGCCAATAAGAAGACTCCACGTATGTACGATTCTTTAAGTCCATTAATATTATATGATCTTTCTATCAAATATGTTTCATCGCAAGCGCAAAACCAATAAGAAAACATGACATATGTACTATTTTTGCAATGTGAGACTCTAGATAAGATTTATCAGACCATGAAAAACAAACCAATAAGAAAGCTCCATGGTTATATTATTTTTGAAATGTTGGTTGTTTTAATAAGTCTTGTCATTCTTTGTGAAGTGCAATCCAATAAGAAATATCTAACTTACTTTGTAATTCACAATGTCAGTCCTTTGATAACCTTGTCGGTTGTCGGATACTTTATAGGGCTCCGTCTCAAAACCGTAAGCCAAACCGCCTATTGTCCGTGGTGCTTTGGCTCGAATGTTGGACCCCTCTGGTCCGGATCGGGGGTCCCTCTTGTCAGGGTCCCTCTCTCCAAAGCCACCCGATGTTTGGACAAAAATTGTGGAGGGTTCCACATCCGCTCCTAGCTCGGAAAAGCTATCCCCTTCACTGTCTGATGGGTCTTTTTCCCTGCGCATCCCCTCTCACATCACGGAGGCTGCTGCTGCTTCTCGTGATCTGTCCTTGGTGGGTACACTGATGGGCCCTAGACCCCCATTGGAAGATATAAAAATGGGCTCGGTTAAAATGGCAACCATGTGGAGCGCTAGAAATAGCGGCTATGCCTAATGGTTTCATATTATTTTCCTTCAGCATGAAAGAAGACTTTGCTAGAGCACTGTTAGGTGGTCCGTGGTTTTTTGGCAGGCGGGGCTTCTATCTCAGGAAATGGTCTCCTGGTTTCAACCCACACATGGAATCCATGACCCAAGCCCCAATTTGGGTTCGCCTCCCGGGGCTCCCTCTGGAGTTCTGGCATCCGCGGTTATTGAAGGTATTGCTCTCTCAATAGGATCTTTAATTGCTATAGATCAAGCAACAAAAGCTAAAACTAGATTCATTCATGCTCGTTTCTATGTTAATGCTGATGTCAGTTGTCCCTTACCAAAAGATATAGAGCTTCTTTCAGACTTGGGGAACTAGAAACAACCCATTGACTATGAATATATTCCTCATGCTTGCTCCTTCTACAAAAAACTGGGTCATCGGGCCTCTAGCTGCCCATCTAAACCTCAACCAAAACCCAAGTCCCAAATCCTCTCCCCAAAAATCAAAAAAATCTTTATCCCTAAACCGTCTTCTATTGAGATCCCGATCATCCCCACTTCTAATCCCTTCACTCTCCTTAAGATGGAGAAATCAACACCTCTTCTGATCTTGTTTCCGAGATCATCCCCTCCTCCTTACCCTTTCAACCTCTCATCACCCCTCTGCCTCCCTCGGCTCTCCCCACCTCTTCCTCTAAAGGTGTTGACCTATCCTTGGCTGCCTCCTCCCCTCCCCTTCTCCACTGTCCTCTCCTCTTCCCTCGATCCCCTCTTCTTTGAATCTTTCCCCCTGCCTCTCCTCTATCCACCTATTTTAGACTTTGTCCCCTCCCCCTCGGGACATTCCTCTAATGATAGTTTCAATCATCGCTTTACTAGAAGTAGCAACAAGAAACCCGATATAGGCATGGAAAAAGCTCGGGGGAGAATTCCGAGCAATATCAAGCTTCAACAAGAAGCAGCTATAAATGTCGCGCAAGGAACTCAAAGCACAATCCCCATGGTGGTGGGGAGTAAACCCAAACCAAAGAAATGAAGATAATTTCTTGGAATATAAGAGGACTTAACTCTCTACAAAAGCAAAGAGTTATCAAAGACATCAAATTCCAGAACTCTCCTGATATCATAATGCTGCAGGAAACCAAACTAAAAAATGAGGATCGCCTCCTTAAAATCTGGCCTGCGGCATCTTTTGAATCTCAACCTTCAACAGGGAACTCAGGGGGACTTTGTACCTTTGGGATCCCAGAAGTCTCAAAGGGGAATGCCTGTTCAAGCACCCCAACTTTTTATGCATGCTCTTCCAAGAGATTGGAGCGGACTCCTCTTGGATTGCTATCAATGTATATGCCCCTAACTTGGAGACTCATCATGGTAAATTATGGAAATATATCACTAACTTCATCATCGCTTGTGTAAAATTCCCATTCTAATAATGGGAGATTTTAATTTCCCACTTTATCCTTCGAAAAAATAGGGAGGTATGCCTACCATGACTGCCACAAGTTAGCATGGAGGCTCGCTAACTTCATCGTGGTGAATTCACTGGATATGGACCTCCACACTCAAATCTTATACATGGTCAAACCACAGATTGGGCAGGAACCACATTCAAAGTAGATTGGATAGATCTCTAGGCTCTCTGGACTGGATCTCTCTCTTTCCTGACTTCTACCTCAACTCCCTCCCTCGGGCTGCCTCTGACCACAGCCCTCTTCTGTTGAGTGCAAATCACAAACTGAATGCCAAGAATCCTCCCTTCAGGTTTGAGCTTGCTTGGCTTGAAAACAACCACCTGATCCCCCTTGTTGCAAACTAGTGGAATATCAATATTGAGGGCTCTAGTATGTTTAGATTTTCTAGCAAGCTCAAAGAAATTAAAAAACAACTCAAGATATGGAAGTCGACGGTATTTGGCAACATCAAGCTTCGCAAACAGGAGCTAACTCAGAGTTTGGCAAAAGTCTCAGAACAAATAGAGATTGTTGGAAGATTGGATCATCTTCACCAACATGAAATCTCCCTCCTCAGTGATTATCACAACACCCTTAAAGAAGAAGAGACCTATTGGAGGCAACGTTCTCGAGCCCTTTGGCTCGAACAAGGAGATCGTAATACTAAATTTTTCACATCACTGCTTGCAAGCATAAAGCTAGAGATAAGATCCGTGAGTTGGTGTCATCCTCGGGTACCTTGCTAACTGCTGAGGCTGATATATCCAACGAGCTTGTCTCCTTCTATTCAAATCTTCTCCAGGCTGACCTGCCCCCTCCGGAGCAATCAATGAATGACATGCTCCAACATATTCCACATCTGGTGTCTCCTGAGATGAACAACAATCTGATCAAGCCTTTTGCTATGGAGGAAATTCACAAAGCAGTCTTTGCAATGAAGAGGGACAAAGCTCCGGTCCGGATGGCTTTCCTGCTGCCTTCTTCCAAGTCTTTTGGGAAATCATCAAGCAGGACCTCTTCCAAGCAGTGAATGAGTTTCAGGTGAACAACAATCTGCTAAAGGAATGGAATACCACTTTCGTTGCACTTGCCCCAAAAGTGCATAGTTCTAAAGATGTATCCAATTTTAGGCCAATCAGTTTATGTAACACGTCTTATAAGATTATCACTAAGATGTTGGCCTCCAGACTTAAACCTCTAATGAAGGATCTCATCTCGCACAATCAGAACGGCTTCATAAAAGGTCGGCTCATCCAAGGTGGTATAATTACAGTTCATGAAGCCATTCACTCGGCCTTTCTTTCGAAGTCCCCAGGAATGATCTTAAAATTGGATATGCAAAAAGCTTTTGACAGAGTCAGCTGGCCTTTCTTAATTAAGGCCCTGGAAAAATTTGGATTTGACAAAAAGTGGTGTAGCTGGGTCTTCTCTTGTATCGCGACCCCTTGCTTCTCTATTCTTATCAATGGCATTCCAACTGGGTTTCTTCAAAAGCAGCAGAGGTATCAGGCAAGGGGACCCCTGTCACCTTTTCTTTTTGTCCTAATGGCGGACTCCCTTAGCAGAGCTCTGGAAGCGGCTAAAAGTCAATCTATCATTTCTGGTATGAAAATCACCTCAAATTGCCCTTCTGCCACACATAGCCAGTTTGCTGATGACACTTTGCTGCTAAGTTTAGCCTCTGTAATTGAGGCCCGGGCTATAATGGATATCCTTTCTCTTTACCAATCAGCTTCTCAGCAAACTGTCAATTTCAACAAGAGCAGCATCTCCTTCATCAACACGGCCCCTAGGACTCAGAGAAAGATTGCTGATATCTTTGGTTGCAATATTGTGGATCTCCCCGCCTCTTATCTTGGCATCCCCCTCTTCCATGGTAAGCAATCTAAAATTCTATGGAATCCTGTCATTGAAAGGTATCAAAAAAAGTTGGCTGCATGGAAAGGGGCTCTGCTCAGTCAGGCTGGCAAGCTCCAGCTGGTGAAAGCCACCCTTCAAAGCCTCCCTACTTACTTCATGTCCCTGCTCAAGATTCCCAGTTCAGTGAGGGAGGTTGTGGAAAAAATTCAAAGGAACTTTCTGTGGTCGGGACTGAGGAAAAGAAGAGGATCCATCTTGTGGCATGGAAGGAAGTGTGTAAGCCAACTTCTCATGGTGGGCTTGGTCTTCAAAAATGGCTGACATGAATGGGGCCCTCCTGGCCAAACTTGCTTGGGAAGTGGCTAAAGGTGACTCTAATTGGGCCCATCTGCTCAGAGCTAAATATCTGGCAAATAACGAAGATCTGCTCACTTCCAATCCAATTAGAGGCTCTGCCATCTAGAATTCTGTTATTAGCTCCCTCCCCATTATTCGAGCTGGCACTAAATGGAGATTTGGGAATGGTCATCTTATTGATTTCTAGAGGGATTTTTGGATAGGGGACGAACCTCTTGATCTTAATCCTGCTTGGGACCCTGTGAAGAGAAGCATCATTAATAAGCAAGGAAGATTAGCTTCGGGCTATTGGAAGATTGTGAACTCCATTCCCTCATGGGATATTAAGGCCTGGGATGATATCAGTGATCTGCAGAGTAGGCTCCTGTCTTCGCTCAGAGCGGTGCTCTCTTCCATCTACATCCCTTTCTCCCAAAATGAGGACGAGATTATTTGGCCCCTCTCCCCGTCGGGTTCTTTCTCGTTAAGGCTGCTTATCTTTCGATGCATAGTGCTGACTCGGGCCCCCCCCTTTCCAAAGTCTGGCCAAATGAGATCATTCCCAAAATTGGTTTTTTCTCTTGGCTCTCTTCTAAGAATGCTTTCCTTTCTGGGGAGAATCTGAAAAGAAGGGGTTTCTCTCTCCCCACTAAATGTGTGTTATGTGCTAAAGAGGCGAGTCCTCTCGCCCATCTTTTCGATCCATTGTTCTTTTCGCAAGTTATCTTGCAATGGTTTTATCGAGGTTGGGAGTGTTTTGACCTTCCCGAGTCCATTCAGGACACCCTCTCTCAATGGAGCTCTCCTTTCACTCATCCGATTCTGAATTTGGCTTGGAAATGCCTCCTCCCTCACAGATTATGAGGCATCTAGAAAGAAAGAAACAGAAGAATCTTCAAAGAAAAAGTCTTGAATCCTTTCAGTGGCTACTCGTTGCTCGGCTTTCCAAGAAAATCTCAACTCAATCATGTGGGCCAAATATCAGCAAAAAATCCAAATTTGTAACTCCTAGGAGTGGCAGAAGTTGTTGGCTATTCAAAGTAAAGGCACTTCCACTACTCGGGATTTAGGCCGTTGGCTTCCCCCTCCAAGGGGCTGGAAAAAACTGAACACGGATGGGGCCTCGAAAGGAAATCCTGTAATTCTAGTGGAGGAGCCATTCTTCGTTGCTCTTCGGGATATATTGTTGTTGCCTCTACTCATAGCTTCAAATTTGGTACCAACCATCATGCGGAAGCCTTGGCCGTCCTCAAAGGCCTTGAGCTTGCTATCAAATTTGGTGATGATCCCCTTCAAGTTGAAAGTGACTCCCTCAACATCATCAAGCTCCTGCAATCTAATGATTCTGGTCATTGGTCGATACAGAACATCATTGTTGATATCAGAATTATTCAAAGATCTTTCCAACAAATCCAGTTCCAGCATGTCCTCTGGGAGGGAAATAAAGCGGCGGACCTCCTTGCTAATATTGGTGTTCTCATTGAGAATCAGCAAAGTTGGACATACAACTTCCCGGATGATCTCTTCCAAATCACTCAAAATGATATACTCCATTACTTGTTCGGGTGGAATGGAGGGCTGATTCGGTTTCGGCAAACTCGCTATGGCCTTCTCAAAGGGTGGCGGCATTTATGTCGAAGTTAATTGATTTGACTCTTAACGATGGACATTTTGATTATGGTGCTATGTAATGATGCGGGGGATCTCCGCACGAATGGGAATTATATTCACATTAATCATTTGAGGATGTGGCGGGAGGGCAATGATAACTTGGCCGACGGCTTCCCATCCTGTCTAAGTTGTTAAATGACCCCTTTTGCTCTCACTTCTGCAATTATTCAAACATTCATACCATGGGGGGTCAGTTGAAGCGTCTTGAGCCTGATAACTGTGATTCGGTTAAAAATGATGGGGAGGTGTGGAATATAATGCTGGAGAATGGAATTGCCACCTTCCTGGAGAAAATGGCGGGTTATTCGGCGCTTGTTTCGTATGCGGTCACGGCTTCCTGGTCGAAGGGTCGGGTTCAGATCGGCAACACTCGCTTTACCATCTCCACGAATGCAATAGCTGACGCCACTGGCCTTCCTGCTGCTGGAGACATCTACTACAAGCGTCGCTGCATGCGGAAATTCAGGACTTTAACGCCCTAGGGATAGACCGGTGAAATACCTCTCTGGTTACACTCGGGACTCCCTGCCTTCTCCTTGGGACAGAGTCGCGGAGGTCATAATGTGGTATTTTACCATTGACGGTAGATATCGGCTTGTTTTTGGTCCCCACCTTTTCATCCTCTCTCATCTTCGATGGGGGAAGAAAATCAATCTGGCGGCCTTTCTGTTTCAGTCTTTAGAACACTCGGTCCAGTTAGCTCGTGAGGGCGAAGGTGTCATTCTTCACCAGGGTTTGTTATATCTGCTCTTCTCTGTTGCTGCTTCTCATTCCGACCTTCTTCGCTTCCCCCAAATCGGGTCGCTCCCGCTCCCCCTCGCCTTCCCCTCGCCCCTCCTCCTCCTCCCTCCGCTCCTCTCGACACCGTCATCATCTGCTTCTCTCTTCTGATTCCGACTCTGATGTGGCTATTGTGAGTCCCCCTCGCTGCCTCTATGCCCCCTGCCACCCCTTCTTTCCCCATGCCCCTCTCTTGCTTGTTCTTGGAAGGCACTGACGCCAGCGGTCACGCTGCTTCCCCTGTTTCCAGCCCTGATTCCTCTCGGGCTGCTGACCTCTTGGGCCTGGCTCAGCTCTACCCAGACTCCCGGACTCGAGCAGTTAGATAACAGACAACCAGTGGTTGATCCCATCACTCAGTCTGAGGGAAACAATACTCTCTTCGATGACAAAGTTCTTACTACTGACACCTCTCATTCCTCACCGATTCTAGACTCGAAACCTGCTTTGAACCTGAGTCTGCTGACACTAATAGGGATAATTGCAGAGTCGACATGGTTTCTTCTATTTTAAACAAGCTTCAGCGCGCATTCAAGGCTTTGAAAGCATGGGAGGCTTTCACTGAATCTACCAAGACTGCCATTGCTAATGATTGCTCGGAGCTTATCAAACTTGCCGAACATCTTGCAAATGACTCAGGCTCTCCTAGAGCAAAAACTGTAGTCTCTGAGCTGAAAAAGCTCTTATGATGTATCTCTTCTTTCTTTCTGTTTGTTTTTTCGTCCTCCTTTTTTGGAATCTTCTTGGGTATTTTTGCTTTGCTACTTTTATTGCTAAATCTGGCCTGATGGGCTCTGTTGTATAAGGTTGTGGGACCTTCTAAAACCCTCCTTTTACCCTATATATTCCAAAAAACCTTGTCATTTTTCAGCCAATAAGAATACTCCACACTACTTTGCATTTCACATAACTAATCTTTCCTAAGACTTTGTCAGAAATAGTTAGAAGCGAACCATTAAGACAACTCCATGTTGTTTCGCAAACTATAATGTCAGTCCTCAGTAATCCTTTTGAAGATGTAATGATGTGAAGAGTGCATGAATGAATAGCTTCAGCGTAGTGTCCTTTATTTGGAGAAGTCATAGTTTCTAATATTTACAAGATACTTGTCCTATCAATTTGTGAATAGCGATTGAATTGTTAGGAATAAAACTTATCTTCATTCATCATTAGTTGATATTTGAATAAATGTAATAAGTTAAAGTATTTAATTTAAATACTTTAAACTTATATCAATAGGTATTAATTATCCTTAGTTGTTAGTTAACTAAGTGATAGTGTTCTCATCCCTATGTTTGTGGGATCATGTTCTATCTTGCATATTTTGTTCCCGGATGATTTCCATGAGGGGCAATAGGGGCAATTAGGGAGATATGTTATTCTTGCATATTTTCTCAAATTAGGTGATTTGTTTCCATATATTGTGGATGAGATAGAAGTTTTCCAATATCTATAAATATTGCAACTCTCTCATTTGTTTGTAATGCTTGATTTTGATATTAATAAAATACACAAGCATCGTATTGTTTTTGTGTGAAATATATTTTTCAAGTATTCATTGTGAAGATGAATCAAAAAGCTCCACATAATTTTGAAACTGTCAAAACTTATCAAGCTCGAAGAGTATTTGTTATAGAGTATAATAAATGAACAAGGGCCACCATGTTTCTTTGCAAACCATCAAACATGTTAGATCTTGTAATTCAAACTATGAATAAACATTGGCGACTTACTTAGCTAACAATTTGATGATGGTTTGTAGAGACTGTCATAAAATAAAAACACATGTTTCCTTTGCAAATAAAAATCTTGCAATGTCATAATTAAAACCATGGTTCATTTAAATCATTGTTAGTTCAAAATCATAATTTAAACAGAAAAATGTGACAAAATAATATTCTTAGTGTTATAACATCAAGTGAGTGAAACAAAGATAATTTATTAATTTCCTGGAGAGGAAATTCGACAAAGGACATTTTCCAAATCAGTTTTAAGAATTATACAAATAACACTAGATTCGACATTTCATCTGCAAATATTTTTATGTTTTAACCATTTTCACCACTAAATTGATGTTTGTCTTCACTAGATTTGCTACCCCTACAAATCTGGCTGCAACGACATTCACCACTATTTCTACAAGTTTATTTTTCGTAAGTTCCTTAAAATTTTCCCTAGCTCACACATCCATTTATACCAAATGATGATCCAATTGATCAAATCATTCCCATTGAACTCGCCCATTTCCACTTTTGGAATAATGTTACTCCACTGGCTAGAAGATCCACCGAGTTGTGTAGAGGATCCACCTTGGTGGGTTTGGTTTAAATCTAAGTGTGCATTTCTTGAGGAACCCATGTGACTTGAATGAAAATTATTACCAAAATTCATGCTTGAGCTAATCTACAACAACTCGTTCCTCAATGATTCAAATTCCATCTTTATTTCACCCTTCACTATGTGCAATCCATTTTCCAATTTTTTCCTTATTTCATCCTTCATTAAGTTCAATTGATTACCAAACTCGACTTGCACATTATTGAGGTCATCCTTATTCACCATGTTATTCACCTTGTCTTGAAGTTGGTTGACCATCTCTAATACCCCAGAAGATGAAGATTTAAAATCCATATCTTCCTTATTTGGAGTCATTCCTATAGTGGCTTGACCCTTCTCTTGGCCTCTAATTGATCTCCCTATCATGATGTAGGGTTTGGGTCTTGGGGTACAAAGATTAGGGTCGAAGTTAAGGTTTAGTGTTTCTACGGTTATTGGTTGAATATAGAAAAAATAGAGAACAATCCTAGCTAATTTTTACAAACTTTTTGGAAATATAAGAAACTTAGAAAAATCCTTAAAATTACAGCCTATGGAGCAAATTTATGAAAACCCTAAAATGACTATAACTTGAGAAAAATAGGTCAAAAGATCTTGAAATTTGGAGATAACCTTACTTGACTGATTTCACTAATTTAGTTAAAAATTACAAAAAAATTGCCACCTTTTTGGATATATAGTCAAATCTTCAAAATTAGGGTCTTGACCCAATTTTGGCCAAACTCAAGCTCCTTATACTACTTATCAAATTATTTAGATGTGAATATCAATAAAATTATTATAACAAATAACATCAAAATATAGAGAAATGATAACAATAATCAAATAGAATGACTTAGCCACTTTGAGGGGCAACCTCCAAATTATACAATAAGACTCAAGTGCTCAATATGATGATCATCTACCACTTACTAACTCCAATATATACCCTAATATGTTATGAAAAGTACCAAGGCTAACCTAATAAGCATATGGAATCATAAATAAATATGATATAGCATGTTGGGAGATAAAAAAATTTATTAAGGATAAAGGTTTTTGGTTGGGACCCTACCCAATTACAAAAAGGCCATAGCCCATATATAACATTACAAAACGAAGAGAACCAAACAATACTTTGGAACAGTTACTAGTCAACAAGCATCCAAAACACAACAGAATGTCAAGTAGAAATAGAGTAGTATGTCGCAACAATTCAACAAAAGAACAAAAAGAACCCATAAGATAATAGAAAGCCAACACCCAAAAGGCTACTTCATGATTTTCTAGAAATTTTTCTTGATGTTTTCAAGCCCCTATTGATCTCTTTGAGGCTTGTTTCATTCTTGAACTTCTCCTTCCCTTTATGGTCTTCAAGGTGATTAGTAATGAGTGAAAGGGAGTCAATAGTGCCCTTAAGGATAGATAAAACATCACAATGCTTGGCTCTTATGTTTTTGAAGTACTTTTCTATCTTGGACACCCTTTTGCCAATGTCATTAGCCGGCTTCTTAACAGTTTTACTCTTCTCCTTTTTTGAATTGTAGTCCTGAAGCTTTTACTTGAGTTCATTGACCTATTTACTGAGACGATTTATCTTACCATCAAGACCCTCTCTGTAATTGCATCTATAACCGTCAGGGGTTCGAGGCTTTTTACCCATAGAAATAAGGCCAATAATGGCCTCACCTTCACCCCGAATGGGAGGAGAAGGAAGAGCAATCTCCGCAATAACATGAGAAGGAGCCTTGCCCTCAAGGGGTTCTCCCAAGAAAGCTTGCGCGACCTCTTGTGATAAGGGGGGCGGAAGCAAAAGGGATAATCAAAGGAAGAGGGGGCAGAGATGGGAGGGTTGGTGGTGGGAAAATTGGATTTAAAAGGGGAAGGGATGGGGGTTGGGAAAGTGAAGAGTGGAATATGAGGGGAAGAGACTAGGGATTTGGAGGTGGGGATAGAAGGAGGCAAAGCAAACGTATAACTCTAATGTTGTCCACATTAGCTTGAGAATTATAACTCTATAGCCTAGTTGAGTATGTTTCACACTTGTGTAGGGGTTATTTTTATAATGTGTTGTACGTGTTACTTTGAAGGGATTTAGGAGAGCTTGGAGTGATTTTGGAATGATATTTGCAAGTATTCTCTTGAAAGTGCCAAGTGAGATAAATAGGAGAGTTAAAATTTCTTATATAAGTTTTCATAGGTAAAGTATCACATTAAGGTTGGCCCAAATGATATGACCCCACCCAAAAAATATCAATTTGAAAAGGTGACTCTTAGGTGGTTGGGGATGAAATTGTCTACTTCAAGTTGAACCTTTATATGGTTCAGTCCCAAATGAACGGTCCCGTACAAGTAGGTGTTGACGTTTTGCAAAGTATTGGGAATGGTGCTTAGGAGGAATATATTTCTTTGGACTAATGAAAGTAGTTATGTGAGTGATTGAGAAATGTGAATAGAGAAACAAGTCGTGCATGAGAAATAGTGTTATGTGCTTTACACTCTATCTCAAGTATGATCTCCAAAATGTGGCTTCTAAGGTGAAGATCCATCCACCAATTACTCAATAACAAAAGTTCTCCATATAGCTTTTTAAAGACACGTACAAATTCGAATTAGAAAAATAATATAGAGCTTTCCATATATATTTTTGAAGAGTGTAATTTATATCAATCTCAAGGTTTTCGTTGTATTTTTTTCCAAAGTAAAAAGGGCTCCAAATTCCACTTTGCATGATCAAGATATTTTTCGGTTTACTTTTCCAAGTAAAAAGAAAAAACTTCTAAATGAAAAGGTTAAATGGATGTCAAATTTAAAGGGTGAAATCATCCCATGACGATCAAATGGACAATGAAAAATTTAAATGGTTGTCAAATTTACAGGTGAAATTACCTTTTGACGGTCAAATAGATGTCAAATTCAAAAAAAAAAAAAAAAAAAAACCACTCAAGGATATTATACCCTAACACAACCACCTTAAACTGCCATTGTAGAATGTTTGTTGACATAATAATGGTAAGACTTAGACATCACAATTTTTACAAGTAAACACCGCCATGTGTGAAAAGATGTTCATGAACAACAAATGGATGGAGTGAAAAGAAGATCTAAATGTAACCTAAATGTTTACCTTCTATTTTCTCTTTAATGTTAGCGAGGGCAAGGGGGAAATTTTGAATAGATTTACACAAATATACCAATCAATTAAGATAATGTAGACAATATAGTGAAATGCATAACCCCATTGGAAGAATGGCAAGGGAAATCCAAGACACATCTAACCAACAACCTCTATTTCTCCAAAGAACCCTTCATTTTCCTATTCTATAGTACATGTTTGTTTCAATACAAATGCACAACAAGAAAATTTCCTATTTTCAAGCATGACAACAATACCCTTGTGTCAAAACTTTCAAGTCTTACCTTTCCAAGACACCTCAGGTCTACCTATTCTTAACACCAAGCCTTACTCAGTCCATGTAATGGTCCTCAGTTGGATGTCCATACAATTCCCCTAGGTGATTTAGGAAAGCAAAGTCAGTCCCCCTATGTGATTTTAGGAGCTTTTAGAGAACGCCATTTTTTGAGCAGTTTTGGGAAGGGCTACCACTGGCCTTCCCAGGACTAGTGCATCCCCCTAGAGCAGAACGAAGGAGAAAAAATCAACATGGAGATGCATTCAAGTGAAAATAAAATCCATGAAATTTTTTTGGGAGATTTTGGAAATATTTGGAGGTTTTGGAGCTAATTCAACGAAAGTGGGTTTTCGGCCTAAAGGAACAAACACTACGAAGGAGTGCCTAAACTTCAAGAAAAGATTATAGGAGCTTCATGAAGATTCAAGAGGCCAAAAAAGTACCTATGGAAGTTATTTTCCATGCCCTAAATTGTGGAAAAAACGAGACATCGTGAAACATCATGCACCTCCTAGCTTGAACTCATTCTTCTAGCACGCAACTAGCGGTCCCGAGAAAAAAGGGGCCATTTGGAGGTGATGCAGTCATAGTTGAAGCTCAAAATCAGTACCATTCAATGCATTTGGTATTTTCCAATAAAATTCATATAAAATTTCACCTCTGAACTCATCTGGAAGATCGAGTTATCATCATCGCAAGTTGGCTCAAGGTAAGAGTTCGATACTTAGCCAATTTTCGAAGAGGACACATGTCAAGACTTGGAGCCTAAAGCGCTTTCATGTCCATTTCGTCTCTTTGGAAAGGGAAAAAGGGGAAACAAAAATAACCCAGCCCTTTTTGGCCCCCAAGACACCAACGTGACCTCATGGATTGCCAGTTTAGCCCCCGGGAGCTAGTCGAGCCTTTTCTCTCACTGCACGGATGATCGCCAAGTGTCGCAACCAGGCGCAGGTGGAAATTGATGTCCCTTTCGTCCCTTTACTGAATGGGACAAAGGGGACACAAAAATGCACCCTCGCCCCTTATTTCCACGTGGTTTTTCATATGACCTAGTCTTAGCCCCTGTGAGGAGAAGACAATCAAAATACGTACCTGATCTTCGTCGGACGATTATGGAGCTCCGTAAGGAGTTAGGAGGCAAACAAATACTCATTGGAAAGCTGAGAAGATCCTCTATATAATGGAACATTCATATTTTTCAATAAACACTTTGCACTTCCTAGGTAATTTCATTTTGAGCGGGAACAATTAGTGATCCCAAGGAAGAATGTCATGTTTGGAAGAGTTTCAAGAAGAATCAGAAGATTAGACCCATTGCTACCATTTTTCCATGATCAGATGAGGATAAAA
Source organism: Taxus wallichiana var. yunnanensis (assembly GCA_018340775.1). Lineage (NCBI taxonomy): Eukaryota > Viridiplantae > Streptophyta > Pinopsida > Cupressales > Taxaceae > Taxus > Taxus wallichiana. The sequence goes on from CM031239.1 coordinate 127,942,105, forward strand.
CATTAAAAACACAAAAATTGCAAAAGAACGGATCAAAATGGTGAAGAAACGAAGTTTTTTTCAAAGAAACCCTCAAGTCACCAGACAAAGATTCATTCATATCTTTCGAACCGTTCAACGTATTAAGATGTCGTCTTTTGCTGACTTCCTCATTTTTCAAAAGGATCAAGATGCAACAAACGAGAGATCAAATGGTGCCCTGAATCGGTTTTTCCACCAAAAAACCTCATTTCATGTTGTAGCTCGCATTCATCGGATTTCTCATCAATGCGTGATGGAATCAAGTAAAAATTGCACATAGACTCCAAATGAAAAACCTATCCCAATGGAGTCAATTTCATCGTGATCGGAAGTGAAAACAAGACTGCTAAAAAGCTTCATGACTCCATTAATGGTTGTCATGGTAGCTCCGTGCTCGAAGCTCTTACTAGGTAAAAATTTCATTTTTTATTTTCAAGCTTTCTAGTGGGAAAAATCAAGTGAAATTTGGAGGATAAGACACCGACAACAAGTCGAGTCCGAAAATATGTGTTCATCGCAAATCGAGCACCGAAATCTGCTTTCCAAAATAGTAAGCTTTCCTATACAAGCTTGCTATGTTTGGAAATTCATCATCAAAAGTGGCTATGGCAAAGGCAGTGTGCACTGAAGATCATCGGAAGTCAGAATGATTGTCCAGAGCAGAAAATAGTGAAAATGAACACTAACTAAAAATAGTAAGTTCCCTATATGGGTGCTTACTAAAAATAGTAAGTCACCCCAAGAAGTGGTCGAGGCGAAGGTAGTGTGCATAGGAGTGAATGAAGAAGTTCATCACATCAAGATGGTTAAGAAGAGGCAAAAATCACCTCTTACCAAAAATAATAAGTCTCCCATCTAGGCACTTGCTATTAATAGTAAGTCACACTCAAAGGGCAATTTTGGCACAATGGGACAGATTGGGATGATCATTTAGGTCAACATTGTCATTCGAGCTCATCATAAACATTTCTCATAGGGCATTCAAGATCCATCTTAGGGAACTCGACAATGTCTTTCGAAACTTACTTCGCGGCTCAAGTTGCAGAAGTATCATCATGTGTGAGGTAGAGGTTGCGATCATCGACAAACATTCCATTCAGCCTGGCAGGGTCAGTTTTTGAGCTCTTATCTCTTCGAAGGGATCTTCGTGAGTTGTGTTCGTGGTCATCGGCAAAATAATTCAACAATGTTCTTAAACACTTAACCCAAGGTGTCTATGAACCATCCAAAGGAGTTTCTTAGGGTGCAAAGAGTTCAAGTGATTCGAGTTTTGTCACATTGGAGCATTCCATAGATCAAGAACAATGGATCTTCATCAGATACAAAGTGTTCTTCAAGGCATCTCTTCCTCTCTCTTCTTCTTCCTCCCTCTTCTTTCTCTCTCCTTTCTAATTCTTTGTTGGGCCTCATCATTGTATTTCATCCTATTCACTTAAGTGACCCAAAATTATAAGAGAAATACTTAATTCATGGAAAATGAAAAGTCACAAGTGGAATATGGAAATGAAGAGTCATGTGAGGGAGGTGAGGGGTCAAATTGAAAGTGTTATAAATTGGGATGGCTTCTCCATTCTAAAGGATTCTGAATTTTTGAAGAACTACTTTGTAGCATTGTGAATTGTGGTAGATGGATTGAAGCTTTGTATTCATCACTTCACATGAAATAAAGGCTACACTTCTTCTATTTTCCCTTTCTTTTTTTCCTTCTATTTCCCTCTTGTATGCACTTTGTAAGCATGGTGATCAAAGAGAGCTTTGAATCTTCGATGAATGAGCCTCGAGAACTTTGTGTTTATGTGGGTTTTGTTTGTCTCACTAAAAGCTTCATTGTTGCTTTCTTCTATATTGGATGTTGAACTACTCTAGTTACTAGGTGTGAAGCTCTGCAATCTACTCACGGCAATAATCTTCCTTGACTAATTTCCCCCCTTTTTTCCTCAACACTGTAATTTCCTCCCTTGTACCCCCGTACAAGCACTTTGCCACAGTTCAATGGAGTGTCCCTGTGTGATCCCACCAATTTGGCCACCCACAACATTTAGATAGGATTAGGATTAGTTTACTTTCGATAATGGAAGCTGTACCATTCAATGTAGAGGGGCGTAGCCTCGTGAACGTTGGTGGATGATAAAAACCGAACTATAATAAAAACACCAAATAACAAGAATATAGAAATTTGAATTAATTCATTTATAGATGGAGCATACAATTTATAGTGTTTGATCTCCTACAAAGGTGGATTCAACACTCATCTTCAACCCTACAATCTCTCTCCATGAATCTCTCGATTTATTCCTACGATATATCTCTCATCCTTTATTATCTCACACACCAAAATAGCTACGTGAGTCGTTCTCACAACTCACCCAAATACTAATACTAACTATTACAACTCTATTATTAATATGAGTTCTATAAACTCATTATTAATAATATTACAATTTATTAATAATGTTACACAATATTTTGGTCACAAAGGGGACACCTAGTTTGTCATATCGACAATTTCCCACCAACGATGTCCGGTACCCATAATATATTTGTTTGGATTAATTCTATTACATAACCCCCAAAATATAATAATTGCATAACTCCATAGTCTATCGAATGCACAACCCTTCATTACATTGTATGAATTTTATCCCTAATGGCGCAACAAGATAATACAATTCATCTAGACAAACTGACCACACAAAATGACGTGTTGGACTAAAGAACTACCAATAGATGTTCTCCACATCAGCTCCCAGCAGTGGATTGATTCTAAGCCCTTCTCTCACATGACTTTTCATTTGCTTCAGGTGTTTCTTCCATTTCCTTTTCCCTATTCTTCACATACTCCAGCTTTTTGTTCCAGACATGCACAGATTTCCTGAAATCAGTTCAATGTCATGACACCTCCATGGTATCATAAAACATGAATTTTAACAAATAACTAATCAATATGTATAAGCAGGGATGCCCATTGCATAACACACATCTGTTTATGAAGTCAACAGCAAGGTATAGATCTTCAAACAGTTACAAAAACAATTTTTAGAAACTTTGAAATAAAGCCTGGTCCTTTTTACATCATTTCAGGTCTGACAGAGTGCACCTTGTTATGGTGCAAGTTTATGCTTACAGATTGCTTCACTTACCATGACCAATAATCTCTGGAAGAACATTGTCATCATTTGAAATAATCAACCGGTTTGCATCTCTCACAAAAATTTGTTTCGCTACATCTCAAGACAATTTCTCCAATTTTTGCATAGATACCTTGTGTCTGTGGGTGTGATCTGTCTCCTAGACAAAAAGCATGTGCCAATTTTCAGCCTTCAATCCAGCTACATCCAGGTATCTTTTTAATTCCTCTATCTTTCATCAATCTCCTTACCATTTGAACCTCACCCCACATGCCCACTTCTGCATAGATGTTTGACAGAAGAACATAAGTCGCAGCATTTTTAGGATCCAACTCAAAAAGAAGAGTCGCTGTAAATACTCCTAACCCTATATTCTTATGTGCTCTACAGGCACCAAGAAAACATGTCCACACAACCACCACAGGTTTAATTGGCATTTTGATGATAAAGTTAAGAGTTTCCTCAAGATAGCCAGCACGGCCAAGAAGGTCAACCATACATACATAATGATCAATTGTAGGCGTAATGCAATAAGAGTCACTCATGTCATTGAAGTATTTACAGCCCTCATCCACTAAACCTGCATGACTGCATGCAAATAGAACACAAGCAAAGCTTACATGGTCAGGATATGTTCCAGAATGTTTCATTAGTTTGAAGATTTTGAGAGAATCCTCACAAAAGCCATTTTGTGCATATCCTGCAATCATAGCATCCCATGATATCACATCTCTTTGAGGGATTTTGTTAAACAGTTCACGTGCTCTGTGTATACTTCCACATTTTGCATACATGTCTATCAGGGCATTCACAACTACAACATCTGACAAAAATCCACATTCAATTATTCTTTTATGAATGTCCATGCCCTGTTCTAAAGCTCCCATTTTGGCACAAGCTGGGAGGATGCTGGCAAAGGTTGTGGAGTCTGGATTTACACCTACCAATTGCATTTCCTTGAAAGTTTCCATCGCCTTTTCGACAAACCCATTTTGTGCATATCCTGCAATCATTGCAGTCCATGAGACCACATTTCTCTGAGGCATTTTTTCAAAAGCCTTAAAGCCTCATCAAGAACACCATTTTGTGCATATCCTGCAATCATAGCAGTCCACAAGATTACATTTTTTTGAGGCATTTCATCAAACATTTCCCGTGCCTTGTGCATGCATCCACATTTTACATACATATCCAGTAGGGCATTTGCAACTACCTCGTCAGACAAAAATCCCCTTTCCATTATGCTTTGATGGATGTTCATACCTTGTTCTAAAGCTCCCATTTTAGCACAGACTGAGAGGATACTTACAAAGGTTGTGGAAACAGGCTGTACACTTGCCATTTGCATTAGCTTAAAAGTTTCCAAAGCCTTCTCAATAAACCCATGCTGTGTGTATCCTGCGATCATCGCATTCCATGATATGACATTTTTTTGAGGCATTGCTTTGAAAAGTATAAAAGCCTGGTCGAAAACACCATTTTGTGCATATCCAGAAACCATTGCAGTCCATGAAACCACATCTCTTTGAGGCATTTTGTCAAATAGTTCACGTGCCTTTTGAATGCTTCCACATTTTACATACATATCTACCAGGGCACTTGCAACTACAACATCTGACAAAAATCCCCTTTCCATTATGCTTTGATGGATGTCCATACCCTGTTCCAAAGCTCTTATTTTGGCACAGGCTGGGAGTATGCTGGCAAAGGTGAACTGATCGGGTTGGATACCTGTTCGTTGCATTTGGTGAAACAGTGTCAATGCCTCGTGAGGATACCCATGTCTTCTGTAAGCTGCAATTATGATATTCCATGAGAAGAGGTCTCGTTCAATCATTTCGTCAAATACTTGGCGAGCATCAAGCAAACATGTGCACTGGTTATACATGCGTATAAGGGTATTTTGTAATAGTTTGTGTGCGGCAAACTTAAATTCCCTCTCATTGATGTGGGAATGGATTTGCTTACCCAGCGAATGCGCTTTGTTGGAAATGCAGGTCTGCAATAGTTGAAAATATGTAGAAGAGTCTACAGGGGATTGCATGTAGTAAGCAGAATGTGTAGCGCTTCTTTCAACCGACCTCCTCTACAGAATGCTGTGAGTTTGAGATTGAGATTGGCCGTGGATGGAATTGGCATCGGAATTTTACTATTGGAAATGTGCATTGTTATTCAATTTGCTTCTACCACAATTGTGAAGCACTGTCATCGTCGTTGTCATCAAAAGCGGTTTTACACAGAAATGCGGCGAACAAGGCTCTATTTTACAAAATCAATCCGATGTTTGGTATGCTAAAAAAAAGGAAATCAAACACATCAACCAGAGCGAGTAATACAGCAGTAAAGCACGGCTCAGTAAGCCACTTTGTAACGGATAACATACTGGCACTAAGCTTAAAGAGACTCTCTTCTGGTTATTCTGTGCAAAAGCGTGATTTGCTCTCGAATTCATATTGAAGGTTTAGTATAAGCGATAACTTTCTTCTTATATTCTTCCTTTCAGACTTCAACGCATCTTGCAGGTTAAGATGAACCCTTAGATTGCTCATTTTATTTAGTGTTTTAGGCTGTATTCTTATGGAGGGGTTCCTAAATCATTTCACTACGGGTATTTAAGCAACACTATGGTTTCATGTTACATTTATTGAGATAATGTATGACCCTTCTCCATGAGACTACAAACGATTATTATAGTCCTACTTCCTTCCAAAATTACAAAATTGATGATAGGAATACATATTAAATATCAAGGAGTAAAAACTTAAATTGTAAGCAAAAACTTTTAGTGTCGCCTCACTTAGTAACCTCTTAAATTTAATCGCCAAAAATGATCTTTTTTAGAGCAATAGTCTTTTATTTGTTATAGTTGGGTTCAAAGAAATTCATGAGACCTTCTACCATAGCAAAAAAAGAATGGGAGCCCCTCCATGAAAACACAAGCTTAGTCTACAGGTTTTCATTGGTGAACAAGTCCATTATATTGGGAACACTCATGTTAAATGATGTGTTTGTTATAGATCAAATATCTTCAAACGCTTTTTCTACACTTGTTCTTGTGCTTGTGTTTGGAAGTGGATTCGTGGTTTTTGCCTTTCTATCATTTTTTTGGTTTTTTGTTTTGTTATTCTTCTTCAAGATTGCCTTGTTTTGGACACCATGTTGAATTACTCGATATATTGTTTTCTTAGAGCTACCCTTCTTTTTCAACTTTAGAAGTTTAGAAAGTTTTTTTATTTTTAGTAATGAGAATATCTCATCGCAATATTCAAATAAATGCACCCCTAGAGCCCATGCATTTCCCATGTAGGATCATATATATAAACATAGTTTGTATTCTTTAGAGAAGTGTTGAGGCTTCTTTGTTGTTGTTTAATGGCCATTTGTTGGCTGATTTCTTCTTTTGTTTTCCAGGTTATTGTAGACACTAAATCACGCATTTTGGGTATATTTCTAGTCCTGATCACATACCATTATTCATATGATTCCTAAGCGAGAAAAGTACTAATTAATCACTATCTTTGACCTCCTTGCTTGCTTTATGTTTTCCTTCTTGGTCTTACACACCTTCTTGCCCAATTTGACCTTCGACACTTCACTTTTTCGAGTCCGACACTAAGCACCTGTCAGACGCAAGTGCCCCCCGTCCCCTCTAGCGGCCCCAATCTCTTTCAGATCTTGCTCACATATTTTGGGTCCTTTCTAGTTGTTGGGCATCTTTATTTCTTACTAGTCGGCCTTTTAGTGGTTAATTACGAAATTCAAACAAGGGAATCATATAAATACAAAGCTATGTGATCATAATAAAGGACCAAACACTAAGCATCTACTATCACCACCTAAGGTTACATCCAAAGGCCATTACAAGAGCATCAAAGCATCCATCTAGCATCCATTCAAGGGACAAGGGACTACATTCTTCTAGCATACACTTCATAGGAGGGGAAGTTCATTTTTCCATGCACACATCTATCTACATTTTCTACATCTAGCTATTGCTCACTATTAAGTGCAACTTGCACAAGAGCCACCTAGGGCATGATTCTACACACACATGTAGAACTACATGGATTCTGAAATGTAATGAAGCGCCGGATCGTAAATTAACTTAGTCAGTGACTACTGTAATCAATCCGACTCCCCATTTGCATATTTTTCTTTTTATGATTTGATGTGTTTTGGGGTTTTGCAGACGTTCTTTCTATTTCCGTGTTTCATGAGAATTCAAAGTGATCAAGCAGAGAAGTAAAGTTGACTAGTATCACCAAAAAAACAACACCTATGATTTGCATGGATGTATGGATGAGAAATCAATGTTGTTTGGGTAACATGGGATTGTCTCTCAAATTGCGGGACTTGCTACTTGAGACAAACCTCCAAAGAAGGTTGGTTCCTCCTTAATACATTCATGCAAATAAGAGGGTGTTGTTTTTTGGTGATAACAGTTTTGGCATGCCTAATGGGACTAAGATGAGATTTGCTTACTATTTCATTGAGTTTTGGTGTGTATCTTGGTGAAATTCCAGCCTTTGGAGGCTTTGCAGCAACACATTTGGTGACTCCAAGCTCCATATTTATTGGTTTTAGTAGTATTAGTGCTCAAGTTCATGAGAAGAATTCAAACTAGGTCAATAACAACAGAAGAAGGATCATTTGAATACTTGCATCTGTCACCAAGGATAAGGAGAAAGGGTAGATCAGTCCAGAGATCACCATCTCCACCAAACAGAACTCTTTCTACTCTACCTCATGGTAGGCCCTTCTTACATTCATGTAGAGTTTTAAGACATATTGCAATCATGGCAACATAGAGAAATATACCCTTTATCAGTTTCAATAATGGTATTCCTTTAGCTCTCAATGCACAACATGATATACCAGTGTCCACACTTAAAATTATTCCTTTCTTCACTAGTGAAAATCATACTACCCTAGTTGATCACATTCAAGATATTGTTAATGTTTTTTCATTTCATGTTATTACTAAAGAAGATGTTGCAGTTAGACTTTTGGCCTCATCTTTTAAGGGAAAATCTTTACAATGGTACAAGATTTTAAGACCAACTTCTATTACCAACTGGGATCAGCTTGATAGCCTTATGCAATCATTTTGAGGACAAATCAGATCACATGTCTTTGGTAGAGCAGTGACAACAATAAAGAGAGTCCCTAATGAGAAGATGACAGACTTTAACATCATATTTCAAAGGATTTGGGACCTAATCCTCAATTGGTAAGGCCTACACCCTAATACACATTTCTTTATTACCTAAAGGCTTTAAATATTGACATTTCAGTCATGATTCAGTCCATGGGGGTAGAACATTACCAGTGCTTATGACATTGCTATTAGGGATGAGAATAGTCTTATTTAGGATGATAAACTTGCTCCTAGACCTCTAATGCCTATTTTCCCATAGATTGAGAACCCCAATTCTAATCAAACCCCTAAGTTAGCACCTATCCCAACCCCAAGAAATCAAAGCTCTAGCCAAGCATCTACTTCCTCAAACACCTCAGCTGAGTTGCAAGAGGTAATGAAACAATTGCAAAATTTTGGGAATGAGTTGGTATCCATTAAGAGGCAACAAGCCCAAAATTTCAGACCTTATCAACCTCCATACCAACCTAATAAGGCCCCTTACCAGCCAAACAAGCCTTCATCCCAAGCTGCACCTAAAAATCAAAATCAATTTCCCTGCTAGGCCATTTCAATCGTACAATTCCAATGTAGCTAGTTCATCCCAAGCTTTGGTTCCTGTCCAAAATAATCTTATGCAAGATTATGAACGGTGTTTTCCTTTTCATCTTCCCCACAACCAAGCAATATGCCCCCATGGCATTTTGAATGAAGCCTTGATGGTGAATAGTACATGTGTCCCTCAAGAAACAGCTGCAGAGGAAAATTAGCAGCAGATAGTCACTCAAAGAGGCACCACCAAGTGATACTTCACTTGTAAATTAGCAAGCGGAAGAATTTTGTGAAGTGAATCAAAATTTCCTTAAGGTATGGCTGCTAACACTAGATCTAGCAAGAGAGATATTAATGAGGGATAGTCAAGAAACTTTTCTCCTTCGAGACCTTTGACACTCCAAGGGAGTGGAAACCCAAATGTAGCTCCAAATGTGTAAAGTCAACGTAAAGAACCTTATATATCATCTCAAGTGTAAGAAAAGGTTGTTACGAGTAAGATTCAATAGAAGGATAATCCAAAACCTTTCAAAGATCCTTGAGAAAATGAAGAAAACCAACATGAACATATCCATGTGGGAGTCATTGGCTATCCCAAGACAAATAGATCTCTTATAGGAAGATATGCCAATTTGTCTATTCTAATTGAATCATCCAAGGAATAGGAAAAGTTATTACTAATTTAATGTAATAATAGGAGGATAAACAAGCAAGAACATGAATCCTTCACCCTTCTATGCATCCTTGATCATTGGAAATAATTTAGTGTATAATTATATGATTGATTTAAGAGAAAGTAGTTCAATGATGCCAAAATAAATTGAGACCAAATGGATTTCTTTTGAACCCTAGTCATTGGTGTTTTCATTGATGCTAAATGACAATGATGGAAAAGGAGTGAAAGGTGAAGTGAAGCTCGATTAGAGGCATGAAGGTTGTTTGGTAGTGCATTTAGGATGGTTTCAGGTGTCAGTAGGATTGATCGGTGAGGTAGAAGTCTATTGCGAGTATGGAAATGGTTGGTATTCTTGGATCAGAGGTTATACAGGTCAAATATGATGATATTAGCATGGGAAAGAACTCTCACAGTGAAGTTGAGGTCATTTGGTGGAAGTCTCAGTTGAAACTGTCTCATTTAGGCATGTTTCTAGAGCCTGACGAGGTGTGAAAGTTTGGTACAAGTCATGACGAGATGATGTGAGTATGGGAGGAGCATAGAAATGTTGTATAGGACACAGTGAGCAATAACAAGTCTTTGTTTAGCTCATGGAGGTAGATTTCAAAAATTCACCAAAGTTGGCCTTGAGGACTAACAGTGTAGGTTGATGCAAATGAGATAGGTTTGAGTTGTATAGGAATATTTATGACAAATAAACTCATGGATCATGTAGAGGGGTGATTTTTGGTGCTTCATGCCAAATTTCATCAAGTTCTGAAAAAGGTATGTGAAAGTTATGCTAGTTTTTCTAAAATTGGTTCATTGAGAAATGCATTTTGAGCCCTTTGTCTTCTTAGCACCCAAGAAAAAATATGAAGAATCCCTTAGATAAATCATAGAAGAATTTTTTTGAGAGGATTCCAAAATTGAACTATTTTAAAAGTTTGATTCAATTTGGGAAAGTTTCAAAGAAGTTATGAGCACTTTTATAGCCTTGCTCTTTTCTCTTCCCAAGCCATCTCTGAATCAACGGAGGTAAAAGTGGTCTATTGTATTTCAATCTTGTTTTTGAGAATTTTTAACATGTTTTAGGGTAAATAAATGGTGATATCATGTTTCAAAGAAATTCAAGGTTCTTCAACAATCAAACTCTCCTTCAAGTTATTTCACAGTGCATGTTGCACTCTGTAAGGACAAAGTGAGAGAGTTCAATCACAATAAGAGTTTTCATAGACACCTAAATTTAGTATATATACCTTAATCACTTACGTGCACATACTTTTTATTCATCCCATTCATCTAATTAAATGCCCATCCCATCCCCATTAATGAATTAAGACACATTAATTAATTAATCATTTTAATATCTTACATGCCCAATTATCCCATCCATATTAATCTGTATTCTTATTAATTAATTAATTCCAATTAATTAATTAATACCCTTCATCTGCCATTTAGGATGTTTTTATCCCAAATTCATCCCTAAGAAACCTAATCCCGCCTAAATGCTTTAAAGCATTTGGCCAATCTTTAAAAACACAAAATCACACCAAAATTAAAAAAACTCTTGCCCATTGGGAAACTTTCCCTACAATCGGCAAATGACCCAAACTTGGTCATCATCGCCAACCCTATAAATTTAAGTGTTTTCTTTCCATTCATCATCGATTCATGTAACTTCAGTCTTCATGGCGAGATGATCATCCTTCCCCATGCCTGAGCATTCTTGAAACACTTTCAAACTTTCCTGGACATCGTCCTCAATGTGCTTTCATAGCTCACGATAATATTTCACGAGACTTATCGGTATTTCGTACATCTTTTTATGTTTTTATTGAATTATTCTTGTATTGCTCATATCTAATATTTTTCAAGATCAAATTAGTTTCAAAGAAGACTCACAAAGTCTCTAAAGAATATTGTCCCTTATCCTTTTCCTTACAGTTGTATTTCTCATCCATTCATCCTCGCCTTTATCTAATTTTGTTAAAGTCACCACCGACCTCTACAAATTACCGTCGACCCAGGACCAATTTTCCAAACAGACTTCTTCTATTGTTGTTTCATCCATTTCCTAGGGTTTTCTACATTTGGTCCCTTATTGCAGACTACCCACAAGACATAAAAACCTTAACACCCTCTAGTTGGCATTCGAGACTTTCCAGTGTGAAAATTCATCCTACAATCCAAATCTATCTTCCGAGGTCATCGTCGACCTGCTTTTTGTACAATCCAACTCATTATCGATCCGGACTAGGTAACAATCAATTCATAGTTATTGCCATCTAATTAGCTTTTAGATCAATTTCTATTATAATTCTAGATTCAGTAATATCTTTGTTTCTGCATGTTTCTACAATTTCATTCCTTACATCACTCTTTCTAAACAAATGGGGGTTCACATCCATGAAAGGAAGATAATCACTTCTTAGAATTGGATTACCAAGAAACCCCACATATATCTATCTAATCCATCTTCATTATAGTTTTACAGGATTGTCAAGTTACAATGAGAATCAACCATTTTGTGCTTGCATCCATTACATCATACATCCGAGGTAACATAAACCCTCCAACATTTCTAAGTTTATTAGTTTCTTCAATAGCTAGTGCATTGACCCCTCATTGAGAACGAGAAACTTGGTAAACATTCCTGGCATGCTCGGTGGGACCAATCTTTTGGTGATCTCTTTCTATTCTATCTATATTTTGCTTTCCTTCCTACTAACATTACAATGTGAGAATCTTCTTTATTGCTTGCTCGTGTTGGGTTCATGGCTTGGATCGCTCATCATTCAAAAGTCAGATAAATAGAAAAATCGCTATCTAAGTATTCCTCCTTTTCCCATATTTTCTCCTTTTTGCATCGTACTTTCCCATTCTTGTTTGAGTCCTCATCGAATAGCACACTTCGTTTTGGAACTAAAAAGAAAATTCTTTTTGCATCTTGCTTGCTCACATAGTCTAAATAGGGGTCCAATATTCTGCATCACACATCTTATCACACACAACCTAAACCACACAAATAAAATTAACACATCAAAACACTTCCTCTCTCGGTAGACTGATTGGGATTTGATCACCCAACAAGAAGCCACCTCAGAAACCTCCTAGCCATAACTTACCCAAAACCAGACATAGTTCACCTTCTCCTAGGTCCTTTGTTATCCATTCCCCTTTTATTTTTTCATATTCTTAATCAAAAAATAAAAGGAATTGTTTTCTTGACTTATCTTCTTAATAAATGGAATCAAAATTCTCCTTGAGCAGTTCTAAAAATCCACCATGACCCCATCCAAACCCTTGGTTTCTTCTAGACCTTCTTCCAGTACCATCTATGACTACCTTCTTTGTAGACCCTCGACTTCCCACCCACACCGACCAATGGATTTTACTCATTAATCACCATCTCCTATCATCCCTAATTCATTTGATATCACCATGCCTAGCTAGCCTATTGACCTTTCTGTCTCTCCCACATCAGATCTCCCCATCCAACCCCCACCATCTTATTATGATCCTGCTTCTCCTCATATATCTCCTCAATCAATCCAATCTTCACCACCTGATATCTTTAGACAATCATTCCCCAATCCACCACCAAAAACTCATCCTCGCCTCCTACATCACATCAATTCAACCCCTTTTCAATCAACACCATACATTAAACATCTTCCCCACATCTATTTTACCATCTTCATCATCTACCCCTATCTTAGATATTGTTCCTACCGCCCCTTCAAGGGCTATCCTCACATCCACTATATCCATGATCCCATTACCTACCACCTTAACCTCCATTATTCTCTTTCATCTACAACTAGTCCTACTCTTACCACATCCACACTAGCCTTGACTACACCCATCTCTCTATCCACACCTATCATTCCTAGACCATTATCTACATCTCTCCCACACACACCTGTCACCACAATTATTTCTTCCACATCCACAAATCCATCCAAGTATACCTTGACATCACTATCACATATTTATTTACCCATGCCCACATCATCTAGTCCTCCAACATCTACCATTCCTACATCTACATCCATAATGCCTCTTGGGACATCTAAGACAAACACAAAAGGCATTCACACTTCTCCCACACAACCCCTCATTTCTACACCGATTCATCCACCATCTATATCATCCCCCTCTCACATAGACATTATTAACCGCATAATCCAAACACCCCTTTCTATTTCCATATCCACATATACCCTGCCATTGATTCCACACATGAATCTACTCAATCCACTACATCGGACCATGTTCCCCCATCCACATATATTTCACCTTTTCCCATCGTGCCATCCTTAGATTCCATATTGGTTCTCTTTCTGTGTTTCTGCCTACACCTACCGCATTGACTATCATGACCACATCCCCATTATATCATTCTTCTTCTACACACCTGTACATCATTTGAGAAATATTGGAGAGCACTTCAACTTGCAGCTATAATAGGTGATCCTCCCATGTCTCATCCACATGACCAAACATTCCCACATCAAACTAATCCCCATCCTCCTTGAAACAAATCATGCAAAAATTACTTCCTCCATCATCACCACAACCCTATCTTTGGATCTCACTAGGAATCAAAATCATTGTCATCCCTACCAAGGAACTCCTCAACAATCTAAATCCAAAAACCTTGGCATCCTTCCACAACGATCTCTTGAGCGTCCTCATAAGAGAATCGAAATTCCTCATATCAATACCAGATCTACATCCTCCCTCCCGGGACTCACATCCTCTCTGTCTTAGAACTCCCTCCTCCATTACGACTAATCAACCAATCCAAATACAAAAATATTATTCCCTCCTACGACCAACAACCTTATCTAAAACACCTCTAATTGTCCATTCCATCATCCAAGCCTAAATCATCCACCACTACGTCTTCTTCTAGACAACCTAGACCTTAACCCAATCCACCTTCACCTTGGCCATCCACACCATCTTACAAAACCTTCCTGGTGCATGCATCAAATTATATGTAGAGGTACTCACACATTTTCTTTAGACTTCTACCATCACGCTCCCACTGATCAAGGCCTTCGACCCAAAATGTCTGAATCCCTCTTGGTTTGATCCCTATTGCATCTATGCATATCTTCGCACTCTAGGCCATGAAACTAAGCATTATAAGGCCCTTTAGACTATCATCCATGATATTATTGAGCAAGAGGACCTCCTTTACAAGTCCCCTTCTCCATATACTACTTCATCCATATCCCATCCAATCCTTTTACCACATCTCCATCTGCCCAAATTTTTGGGTCTCTTCACCCATCTACATCATCTCTAACACTCTTCTTGATGAGGGTCCTCCCTTTTCATTGATATTATTCACCTTGATACACCATCCTCCTGACATCCATATCCTTTTACATCCACTATCTTATCCACATCCCTTTCATTGGGGGAACATCTTCCCCCCCGTTATTGATCTTTTAACATCCTTCTTCTCGTCTCCATTGATTCATCCTCCCACACTAGGGGGACTTATTTCTAGGACTTATCTATTCACATATTAGTCCCTTTCACATTTGACATCACCTTATCTTATCCAGCTTGGTTCATCCGATTGTACTTTCATCTTCTCTTCCTACGACCAATTTTGTGGCCATATCTATGCTTCCTTTGGAAGCACCATGGCTTTGTCTAAAATCCACCATTTAAGGCACATGTTTCATGATTTTTGTCTAACTCATCTCATCTGGTCCTGGTTTATCTTGTCTCTCTAGGGGACCATTTATTCATCTTAGATGCATACCTTTTCTCCCTTAATAGGCAACACTTGCTCTTATTTTTTTTGTTCATCTCATCCCATGTCTCTCCAATGAGATGTTAATGTTAGCAGCCTCATAAATTTATCAGAATGTCATGACTTTTGAAAGGAGCCAACGTGGAAATTTTTCCCCTAACTAGAACTAACCATATATTATCACACACAAGTATGGGTCTGGGAGCACTATCATCTTTTTGGCTTCCCTTGAATGGTAAAATGGAAGTGGAACCACTTAATGCATTGCACTTGTGACCATTCTATTATTAACACATTTACCAATTTTCCCTTAGTCATGTCTTTAGATCATTCCTCCATCTTAACCTCTTCCATATCTCATCATGATGATTTGGAATTATGTGGTCTTCTTTCACTTCCTAGATGTGACCTTAAATATGGGCACCATGGCTCTATCCATAGCATATTCCTTATGGATAGGTTCTCCCCATTTTGGTGATAAATTCATGATTACCACATCTATCACCTTATTATTCACTTATTAGAACCATGTAAAAGGTTCAAGGGTGTCTCTTGTACATTATTTATCCCCTCCTAGGTGGTCTACTTAGCTATTCCCAGCTCTCCCCATGTAAATTCAAAATTCATGGATGGTGTTATCAAAAATCAATTTGATCAAAATAGACTGATCCCTTAAAGGACAACTATTCATACAAAAAAAAGAAGGAAAAATGTATGAACCAAAATCAAAGTCAAAAGAAAATCAAAGGAAATAAATTGATCCCTCAAAGGATGGCTATCATGTATTATTCTTGCCATCCACATATTTTGTATAAAGTAGACCATACCCTCGAAGGATAGCTACTCCTTATGCATTTAAAGGCTTCTGCATTGATCAACATTCCATCCTAAGAAAGATTCCCGTATTGATCATAGTTCTTGATGGCATTCTTTCTTCACATTGATCGGTTTGTTCTTTCCCCTTCCCCGAGCTCGAGCATAGTTTAGAGAACACCACTTTTGGAGAAACCTCTTCCCTTGTACAAGTACATCTCAAATTCCTTTGTCATGTTGACATTAGGGTCATCTCATCCGTTGTTTCCTTATGATCCTTGAAATGACTAACTATCATTGGTTATCTGATAACATTTGTTTCAATCCCATGTGCCTTGTGTCACTAGGATCCCTTTTTTTTTACCCCCATTGTAGTTGGAGGCATATTTTCCTCGTATGTTCCTCGATATAATGTGGTGTTGTTTGCACCTATATGTCACCACCATTATTGTGAGGAATTTTTATCCTAATCCTATCAGCATCTTTCTTTCAACACATATTTCTTAACCTTAATCACATATATACTATCTATTTATCATATAACATATTTACTTACATACCTCATTAATCACATTCATTCTCAATTTGTTTTCATCACATCTTACCCATATACATTCTAATCATCATGATCAAATTTAAACACAAAACATGTATCCCTAATCCTCATCACACATTTATATCACCATTTTATCCATACATGTGCACATACAAGATAACAATCTAATCATACATCTATTTCACCATCATCATCAAATAATAAAAAAAAAAAATACAATCAACATCAAATTGAATTAAATCCATCACATCACATAATGAACACATAATAATCCATGAAAAAATTATATATCATATATCAAAAAGTGTATCAATACATCACGGCCCTCTAGGGGGCTCCCTCAAAGTAGAGATGCTATCAAAATCGATGAAGTGAATGTATGAGGCTCTTAAGTCCTCTCCCTTTAGGATAGGTACAACACACTGATCCTTGTGCATCTCCACCACCCTCGTGACCTCCGTCTACTCATTGTGGTTGTGCCACACTCACTATGCTCCTAGATGGCCCAACTCCTACCATCATCCTTTATGGATCTCCCAAGAGTGTAGTGTCTTTGACAACTTCTCGAATAAGATCGCCTCGTAATATCTATCCTTTGTGGATAACACCTCATATTTATCCATAGAAATCTTGTCGGGAGATGATACCTATCCCGACCCTATGGAGCTACTTGGGTAACTCTTTAACTTTGTCACCAAATTAATAGTCAAATCACCAAAATGGGCCTTGTAGGCCTCCCTTTTCATCGATAGCGGTCTCTATCTTGAGTAATTCAGTCCTATCCTAAGTGACCACATCCCATTGCTAAAAAGAAGTGTCTCTCTCTACCCTTATCTACTCCAACCGAGCACACAATTGTGCCACCTCTGCAGAATCTCTGCTCCACCATCTCCACCTCCTCTAGGATCCACCTCAACATTAATCTCCATCTCCTTTATCTCCTCCTCCTCATCTCCTCTCTCCATAGCCACCCTAGCTTCCTAGATGGTAGTCATCTAATCACTAAATCTAACCCCGAATCCTACATCGTCATCCTCATCCCATGGTGCAAACTCCTCCTCTAAAGGGTCTACCATGACAGGGCTCGACAACTCCCTATCTATCTCCTCCCATCTATACAAAATAGGATCCTAGGGAACCATATCTGTATGACTCCAAAGTGTCACCTCACCCTATCGAACTAAATGACCTCTATCATCTTCAATCGTCTCCCTTGATCCATGTTGTCCTCCTCATCCTCCACAACTCTATGTCTACACTGGCCATGGAGGAAAATACCTATACATCACCACCTAATATGCTCACCATCTAACTCTGCAAAAAAATCTATATACCAGTCCACCCTCCTCTCACTCATATTTCTGAATGCCTAATCAACCCTCCATATCAGCAATCCCACCTCCAACTGAATTTGGTCTCCTATAACCCATGGATCCTTGGTGGATGAATCACTACTATATGCTCATATGCCCAACAAAGGTAATAAGAAACCCACATCTAATCCTAACCTCCTTCTTGCTCTATACATGGAAATCTTATGATAATCCTAAGCCAATAGAGTAGTCTCAAATAAAAACATTGTCTGGTGGTCCACAATGTCTGCCACCACACTCAAGGCTAATGCCCATGGAAATAAAGCCCCACCAGAATCTAGAAAAGCATAGCATGACACATGACCATCATCACCATGTAGATCAAATGGTTGTGTGGTACCCCAACCTCATATATAAAATCATATGAAAAATCCCTTGAATAAAATTTAATGTGGAGTACATAGGCTCCAAATAGCCACATCAACACCACTAATCTCTCTCTTGCTAGTTATGGGAACTACCTACAGTCCCCCAGTATCGAAATCTTAGAATCTAATACACATCCTCTAGGATGACTGTCATCTCCTTGTCCTAAACCAAAATGTCCCCGTGTCTGCCGATCCGATCTCTCCACTAAAGAAATAATGAGCCCCACATCCCTTGGGATCCTTTGATAATATCTAAATCCGCCCAAACCCACTACCGCTGCCCAGTGACCCTAGTCAACATCTCGCCAAATCTCCTCTAATATTCTCATACATATAGGGTACTATATCTCTCAGACGCAAGGTCTCTCTGGCCTACAATCACAAACAAAACATGCACACATTAGGTCGACCATACAAAATCTGATCATAATCAATAAAAATTCATCAAGATTGAAAATTTAAAATTTGATCCTACTCCATTATGTTTAATCCAAAATCAAATCTAAACCCTAATCTATCTAATCTAACCCCTAAGTGGTGACACCGATCCTAGTTGGGTTGACACATTTTGGGTTTGATCTATGTGCCTTAGGCCTAGGTTGATGTTGACCCTCTTGGGTCACCGCCAACCACCCTTGGCATCATCCTTTTTTAATTAAAAAAGGAAAAAAATAAATAAAACATTAAATTCACTTTAAAAACTAGTGTGGGTTTTGTTACTCACCATCCTCCGTACCCTCTGGTGCTTCTTCGTAGCTCCGACAACTTCCATCTCTCTTCTCTCTTTTAATCACTCTACTCTCTCATCAACTTCATGTGTGCAAACAAGCATTGTTAGTGACCCTCGAGATTATATAGCCACCGAATTTCGGTCATCGTCGACTCCTTTGGGTTGTCGTTGAATCCCTTTAGTAATAACCATTTTGGGCCTTTTTTTACCTTTCCTATGGCATCATCTATTGTTTACCTTTAAGTCCACATTTGTGGCCACAATAATTTTTTTCCTCTACGGGTATTTTTGATCCAACATTAAATCCATTTCTTCCTTTGGGAATACATACTCTCTATTATTTCTTAAGGAATTTTAATCATATTGTACTCTCAAAATCCACCTTTTTTGGCAATAATAAATCTTCTTTTGGACATATTTTATTCATGATCCTATCTAACCTACACATGAAGTCCTCCTTTGAGGCCATATAAATTATCCCCTTTGGGCATTACATTCATCATATCAAGTCCACCTTTGTGGCCATACCTTTCCCCACTTGGGGAATATTTTATTTTTCCTTCTCAACCATAATTTCCCTTAGGGACATGTTATTTAATTATTCATCCTTTTTTCATTTCTCCTTCTCGGCCTTTTTTTTCTCATGTCCTACTGGGCACCATATCATTCATCCCCAGTCCCTTGTGGATGCATACCTTTTCTCTTTATTCCTCATGTACGAAGGATTTCACATACCTTTTGCATTTAGTTGCGCATATTTTGATGACTTTCCTATGACTCGTTGGTCATCCCGACTTGCATCCATACTGCAGTGGTCTTCACCCACTCATTGGTCCATAGAACATTGTAGCCCATCTCTCATTGAGACTACAAGTTCCTCTCTACCGATGTGATATTAGAGTCATTACCATTATTTTTATTCAACTTATGATCCTTTTCTACTTAGGGCATCTTGCCTTGGTAATCATTTTACCCATCTTTTCTTCACCCACTTACCCTTTTTCATTTACATTTTTAAAATGCGTCATCGATTTCCCTTGATGTCATTGATCCCCGTTTGAGGGGGAGCTTATCATCAATACTTTTTTCCTCATTTGACTCTCATGGTTTTCTAGCTCAAACCACTCAACAAAAAGGGGCAAAATGTAGACACCTAAATTTGGTATATGTACCATAATCACTTACGTACGCATACTTCTTATTCATCCCCTCCATCTAATTAAATTCCTATCCAATCCCCATTAATTAATTAAGACACATTAATTAATTAATCATTTTAATATCTTACATGCCCAATTATCCCATCCATATTAATCCTTATTCTTATTAATTAATTAATACCCTTCATCTTGCCATTTAGGATGCTTTTATCCTAAATTCATCCCCAAGAAACCCAATCCCACCTACATGCTTCAAAGCATTCGGTGAATCTTTAAAAACAAAAATCACGCCAAAATAAAAATGATTGCCCATTGTAGAAAATTTCCACTGTAATTGGAAGCGACCTAGCTTGATCGCCGTCGACCCTATAAAACTAAGTGCTTTCTTTCCATTCATCATCAAATGAATGTTACTTCGAGATTCTTGGTGAACGAGAAAACTTACTTGTGCTTTAGCATTCTTGAAACACTTACAAACCTTCCGGACATCGTCTCAATGAGCTTACATCACTCACGATAATATTTTGTGAAACTTATTGGTATCTCTATGCAGATTTATTGTGATTTTGATTGAATTATCCTTGTATCACTCATATCTAATTTTTTATAGGATTAGATTAGTTCCAGCAGCACTCACAACTTCTCCAGTAACCTTCTCCCTTATTCCTTTTTCTTGCAGGTTGTCTTTCTCATCCATTCATCCTCAACTTTATCTAATTCTATTACAGTTCGAACCGACCTGCCTCGATCACCGTCAACCCAACCCAGCTTTTCCAAAAAGACTTCTTTTACTATTATTTCATCCATTTCCCGGGGTTTTCTACCTTTGGTCCCTTATTGTGGACTACCCACATCACATACAGATCCTTAACATCCTCTAGTTGGCATTCAAACTCTCTAGGTCTGCACATTCATCCTACAGGTCCAAATTTTTCTTCCCGGTTTGACCAACTGCCTCTCTGCATCCGGGGTGTTGTTAATCTGGACCAGTAACACTCAATTCATAGCTATGGACATATAATTATCTTTTATATCATTTTCTATCATCTTTCTAAATTCAGTAATATCTTTGTTTCTCGCATGATTATGTAATTTCATTCCTTACATCACTCTTTCTAAACAAACTAAGGTTGACATCCCTGAAAGGAAATTAATCTCTTCTTGGAACCGCATTGTTGGGTAACCCCTACATATATCTATCTAATCCCTCTTCATCCAATTTTGAACTATCAAGTTGTAATGGGAATCAACTATTTTGCACCCATATCCATCACATCATACATCCGAGGTAACATAAACCCTCCAACATTTATGAGTTTTCTATTTTTTTCAGTAGTTAGTGC
This sequence comes from Taxus wallichiana var. yunnanensis, assembly GCA_018340775.1. Taxonomy (NCBI): domain Eukaryota; kingdom Viridiplantae; phylum Streptophyta; class Pinopsida; order Cupressales; family Taxaceae; genus Taxus; species Taxus wallichiana. Next base: position 127,963,723 of record CM031239.1, read on the forward strand.
ATTAAACCCTCGTTGAGAACAAGGAACTTGGTAAAAATTTTACACCAAATTTTGAAGATTCAATTTAACCTATTTTCCTCTTCAAGAACATGTAAAGTGTCTCAATGATTATTATATGGAAAAGTGGGGTAGCTTTCATCATGTCTCAACCTCTTTCTTCTAGAAGCAACCTCCATGGTTAAAGCCTGAGCTATCTAGACTAGTTTTAAGGTTTGGATTGATATGAAAAAGGTGAGAGTTAGGATTTTGGTGTGGTATATGCACTAAACGAAGAATTATAATGTTTATAACTTCCTCTCCTATCTCTTAGAAATTCTGCACATTGTCAGATACAACTATAACATACTCTGTCATTATCTTTAACACACTGTGTTGTGATGTTTTTGGCTTCTAGGGATGCGAGAGAAGTTTCACTTGATGAATGCCTAGAGAAGGCGGGAAACCTCTCACCTTGCTATAATATCTTAAATTTTCATTTTCATCTAAATTGGAGTGAGAAAATACCATTTGAAAGGTCACGAGCAACCTATGTGCCCAAAACGATGGCTCTAGGGTTTGTAAGAAAAGCTCATTCGAATATTCAAAACTAACTCGACCAAAATTTATGTAACTTTGAAGGAGTCTCGATTGTGGGATACAAGGTCTTTGCAAAAAGAATTATTTTAATCCACATATATAATAAGTGAGGATTTGATAGTAGTTTTCTCTAAAGATCGTTCCACATATGTGCGAGAGACAAAATTCAAGGTTTTAATGAAATTTATTCATTATAAATGATCTATTTCCTCATGTAATAGTTCAAAATGACTAGAAAGAAATATCCTAACATAGATATGGTATTTTTGTGATTGAAAATGCAAATCCTTCATGACTAGGGTCTTATGATCAATCTACAAGCATAGTGCGAGTTGTGAAAATTTCTCTAATGCAAAATTCATGGTGACGAGTAATAAAAACATCTTACAAAGATCTTAATAGCTAATATATGTATTAAGAAGCATCAAGGAGATTTTTTTGTGTATTAAAAGCTTAGAATTTTCTAGTAGTTATGGAATTGTTCAATAGTGTGTTGGTATGATGTCACGGTTAATAGTTTGAGTGAAAGATACTTCAAAAAAGAGACTCAATGACTTAATACACTCAAATGGATATCAAAGGAAGTTTGACACAATATTTTAACATGCTCCATAAAGTATCCAAGAGTGTTTTGGTTTAATGATGACCGAGATTACATTAGAATACCTAAGCCTTTGATGTTTTTGTCTTCTTGTGAAGGTGAAGAGATCTAAGACTATTTTTCTTAGAAGTATTTGGACTCATATTGAAGCTCAACATTTTCTAAATAGTTCATGTTCTTCAATCCTTTTTTAGATAAAATCAAGAAGATGAAAAGACAATTGTCACTTTTAAGAAAATTGAATAAGTCCAAAAGACTTTGAACCCGAAAGTGAAAATTGAAGAGTTAGTGTTTTTGTAAGTTCATTCAAAGGCATTGAGTAAGTGAGTAAGTCCATTATATGGTACATTTAAGAAAAGAGAAGTTGATAATACTTGAAAAAATTAAATGCGGTGAGTTGATGGGGAAACACAATGAAGTTTTGAAAATTTTAAAGAAATGTAGAAGTACCTCTGTGTTGTGAGTAGTATAGTGTAAAGTGCAAATGTATGTATATATGAATAAGGTAAAATTTTAAGATATATTGAAGATGAGTGTAAATTTTGTGAGAAGAAACGAATGCATTGGTAGAGAAAGAGCAAGTGTATAGTCCTTAAAAAAAAAGAACTAGACAAATCTTAATAAAATACATTAGAGAGGCATAAGAGGTAATACAAAATGTCAAGAAAGGTAGACATGATAATGTAGAAGAGATTATCATCTTGAGACAGAGAGGAAGTGTAGAGGTAAATTGAAAAGTCAATTTTTAGTTGAAGGACATACATAGACCAGAATATCGGATATATACTTGAGCCAAGAAATTTATTAAATTGATGCAAAGCATGCATAAAACCTTTTGATATTAGTCAAGAAATCACAAGTGTATAGAGTTTAATTTTAGATGAATTTAATAAAGGAATGTGATTCATGGCTAAATGTTGAAATTTCATTGAGAAGAGAATATCGATAAAATTAATAGAAAAGGTGTATATATGATGATGGTGTTTGTAGTAGATAGAGGCACCCTTTTGTTGTGAAGAAGAAATGTACATGAATCATATGTGTAAGAGTACAAGAATAGTCTTGCAATTTAGGATGCATGCATCGCTTTTCCAAAGTGAAGTTTGACAAGATACGGTCTTTGAAATTATCCGTGTATGATAGAAAAAGTGTAATGATGTGATAAATAGGAGAGAGGATAGTTGGGGAGTAGAATTGAGTAGAAATGTGTGCTAATTTAGAGGTCATTATCAGTTGTGTAAGACAATAAACTAAGTGTGACCAAATTTATTGAACAAGTCTAAGTGGAAGCTTAGCAATTAGGGAGTTGTAGCTTCCTATGAGTTGAAGCTCACTAAAGGTCAGTTGTAGCTGAACCAAACTTGGGAGTTAAATCTTCCAAATAGGTTGAATCTTGTCAAAGACTGAGTGAAAACTTGGTCAAATTTTGGAGTTGCAGCTCTAGGTTGAGTTAAAGCTCAACCATGAAATCAATGTCACAGATATAAGATAATTTGGTCATAAGCGAGTTCTTGGTTTTAATGTTTTTTTTCCAGTTGGGGTTCCCACATTAGATTTTGTGTTTTTGTTTGTTATCTCTTCTTATTTTTTTTGTGTATGATTTCTTGTGTTCATCATAACAAGGTTAATGAAATGTCAGTAAAAGTTTGATGACACATTTATTCACCACCCTCAGTGTCCTAGTTTCTAACAATTGGTATCAGATCTTGGTCCTCCTGAATTGAGCCTAAAAACTTAGAGGTGATCATGAAGACACAACCATGGATACATCAGAAAATTTAGTGTTGAAAATGAGGTATGAAATTGCTCAAGCTCTTATAAATGAGTTAAAGAAATAAAGTAAGCTCAAGGAAGTTAACCATTGTCCATACCTAAATGAGAAGGGTTAATTTGTTGAGAAAGTGTCAAAGTATTTGAGAGACAAATAAAATGATTTCCTTAATTTTGAAGAGGAACTAAAGACCATGAATATTGAGTTAGTATAGGTTAATAACCAACTTGATAGCTTACAAAGAAAACAAAGACATTCGGTGAAGTAGAGCATGAGATATTCAAGGAAACTATTCAAGCCAAGAGTGAAGAATGTGAAAAATTAAATGCATATCTAAAGACCCTCAATATGAAATAGGATACAAAAGACAAAGGGAATTGAAGGCTGAATCATGAAATGCCACTTTCCAAGGATGTTTAGAGAATAAGAAGAACACCAAAGAACACAAGAAGACCTTTAGACAACCAAATGCAAGAAGATTATCAGGTAAGTTTCATGGACTTTTTTTTTCATCTAACATACTTGCACATAGAGATATAGATTGTAGGATAAAGGTAGATGAAGCCCATCCATGGAGAGATTGCATGTCTAATTATGAAAATAACACAATGTGTTTTAATTTCAAAGAAAAAGGTCATATAGCCAAGTGTTGTCTAGAAGATATAATAAGTCAATTTTAGGACAAGAATCAGGTTGTTTGCTTCAACTTCCATGAACAACGAAATTTTTTCAGACATTTTCATGAACCACCTAGATTTATTTATAAGATGAATGCGTTCTAGAGGGAAGACAAAAGAATATTTAAAGAAAATATAAACTCTAAGAGTAAGACTAAGTCAGCCATAGTTGAGAGAGCGACTAGGAAGAAGAAAGAAAGATGGATATACAAGATCAAGGAAGAAAAATAAGAAGTTGAGACAATAAAGGATGATAAGAAGATAAAAAGGGAAAAATTTGAAGAGACAAAACAACCTAATACAGTAGTAGGAGAGGTAACTAAAAACAAGACATCAATAGATGATAGAAAAGGCAAGAAGAAGGAAGATAGTTCCAACACAAAGAATAAAGAATTTCTCCCTCAAGTAGTGTTGTAAAAAGTGTATGAGCTGAAACATGTGCACTTGTCGGTAATCAATCGAAAGTGATGTGAAGGTCACACCAAATATTACATCCAAGGATATAAAGAAGAGAACAAGGAAAAGGAAAGATAAGATTGCGTCATCATGTTGTTTTAATGACTTCTTATTATTTTTAGTTGGTATAAGACATATCTTGTGCCTTCTCTAAGATTCTAGGAGGAATATTCCATTGAAATAAGCATTGGATGGTTATAAGGTCACAATAAAAATAGTGGGTTCTAATTCAAACCGTACATAGTGCTACTTAATAAGAAAGAAGTGATAAGGAAAACCTTTTCATAATATCATAATGCGTGATGAATAAGTTTCAAGTTGATTTATGTACTTGTCCAAGAAGATGAAAACAAGATCTGTACTTCCAATCCAAAGTTATGTTTGGAAGATCCTTCTTAGACCATTGAGGCAAGTTGATATGTGTAATTTTAAGAAATGAAATGATTCTATGAGTTCTGTTGTCAGACAAATAAATGATAGTGTTCACACTTCAATGTATACTTCTTTGTATCAGATGTAAATAATTGCATTATGTAACCTATTTGAGATGGACAAATCCAAGAGAAAGGTGACACAACTATACTCAAAATATTCTTGCAGTATTTTAACTCTCTATCTTTGAGAAATATGCTAGATGAGTTGTCAAGATTATTCATCAAAAGTATGTAAAATGTTGTAAAGGTCTAATTGCTTGAAAATCTATAGTATGAGATTGAATGTCGGTATGGTAAGTTTTCTGAATGCCTAAAATTTTATTCTTGAGTCCAATGTGGAAATTTTTAGATGGTACTATGTCATAAGTCATCAATATGGTCACATTTGTGATGAAATATCTATCAAGTTATGTTGAGATGTTGACTTAGAAGAATACAATGATCTTCTTCTTTCTAGAAAAAAGTAAAGTATGATCACCCGATAAAGTGGTGGATGTCATGTGCTCATAAAAAGGAAAAGAGGGGTTTTTTCTAGTTCTTCATACTATTTTTTCATTGCATCTTGGGAAACAAAACTGAAATAAGGATTGGATTCTTTATGATAGAACAAATCATGCATTGGTGGTACTTTCACTTGCAGAATTGAAAGAAAATTGAGAAGAAGAAGATATGGAGAAAAATCTAGTCTAAGTGGAAAGAAACTCCTCTATATATCACTGAGACATAATTTTTAGAAAATTCTAGGACCTTGAAATGCATTTTTGAGAAATATGTAGTAAGAGTTTTCTCTTAGGTTCCATTATAAGCAGAGCTAAGGGTAGCTATTAAAAAGTGTGTTAAAAATATTTAAACAAGGAATTTTGTCCTAAAAATTGAAATAATTAATGGAGACAAGGTATTATAAATTTTAGAAGAAGATTTTTTATTTTTCAGTGGTCAAATTAATAAATTTTATTTACATCTAGGAGAGGACAATCAAGTACGATCTGGGCTAATCTAGAAGGCACTTTTGTAAAGGAACTATACTATTTTCTCTGAGTCAACTCATAAAATTTTCAGGGAATGATAAAGAGTTCAATGGGTGCTCATAAATCCCCAAATTTTACATGGAATCTCCTAAAAATGAGATATTTATAACAATAGGTTGACACAGACCTAGTGAGAGTGTAGAAGTAAAATTACGCAAAGTAAAGTATAAGGAATTGTATGTTGAGCAGAGTCCTAAAAATTTGGGGATATGTTTTCATTTGAAAGAAGTTAATAATGAAACTTGTAAAATATTTCAAGCAGCTCTATAAGTATTCATTCACATGTGAACCAAGCTCTCATTACCTCAAGTTAGAAAAGGGCAATCTTTGCTTTAAGGTAAGTTAGGATGTTTTGAACATTTTTATGGTTATCTAACTTTACTTGAGGTGTATAAGAAGTAAATATGATAGAGGATGCATCACAAAATTCAAAAATCACATGTGGTCTTCTTATGTAGTGGCTAGTATGTAAGAGATGGAGTAAGAGAGATGAATATGGAGAAAATAGGTCTAGGGGAGATATGAGGCTGATTAAATGCCTCTATCGGTGGAAAAGAAGATCGAGATAGTGTCTACAAGACAAGGGAAGTGTTTCAAGTTCTTCAAAGTGGCCTAAAGGGTAGTATAGATGATGTATTCTCAATAAACCTCAAGGGTAAGTATGTACACACATGAAGGCTTTATATGCATAAAAGAGTGTAGAAATGACTGATCAAATGTCTCAGGACTGTGGCAAAGAGAATGAGTTCTTCCCAAGAAAAGAAATCAAGGTATGATATCCAATTTTTGTATCATTCACTAGAGATATGGAGAATTTTATCACAGGAGTTTGGTTTGGTCAAGAAGAGGTCACTCAAGGTTGGTATAGGAGCTCGAAAAGAGAAACACAATCCTAAGGGGAGCTTATGGATAAGTAAGCTTGTTTTCTCATGCATTATTGTTCCTAGTTGTCATTGTTTCAAGTAAAGTGTTTAAGAACCATTTTTCATAGATGTCAAAGGGGAGAGAGTGTTGTCAGAAACCAAGAAGGATGATATGAGTTGCTCATGTGTGTTTTCCATCAAAGGTTTCTAAGAAAGTTGCCATCAATGACACAGGGGGATATTATTGAACCTTGATCATTGGTGTTGTAGTTTATGCCAAATGGAATTGATGGAAAAGTAGTGAAAGGTGAAGTGAAGCTTAGTTAGAAGCATGAAGGTTTATTGGTAACACATTTAGGATGATTGTAGTGTCTTTGCAGGCTTGATTAGTGAGGTAGAAGTCTAATGTAGATATGGAAATGGTTGACATGTTTGTATTGGAGGTTCTAAATGTTAGATATGATGATATTAACATGGGAAATATCTCTCAAAGTGAATTTCAAGTCATTTGGTGGAAGTCTCAGTTGAAACTGGCTCATTTAGGTTTGATTCTAGAGCTTGAAGAGGTGTGAAATTTTGGTACAAGTCATGAAACAACAATTTGAGCATGGGAGGAGCCTAGGAATGTTGCACAAGACATGAGTGAGCAACAACAAGGATTTTTTTAGCTCATGGAGGCAGATTTAAAAAAATCACCAAAGTCAGCCTTGAGGATTAATATTGTAGGTTAATGAAAATGGGTGACTACTGCAACAAGTTGGGGGATAATTAAGTGGACATCAAATCCTGAATTTTACATCAAAAACAAAAACATCAAATTTAGTCTTTTGCGGACTTGATCCATGCCGAAAAGTAAAAAATATCTCATAAAAATGGTACCATCGTGTAGGGGAGACTGTTATATTTGTAGAAATATTGATTTTAAAGTGAATAGAATAGGATAAATATCATTTTATAATTTTTTACTAATAGTAGGTCTTTAAGACACTTTTTCTCGTGAATGTTTATGTCTACATTTAAGACTGCAAAGTTTGTTTCACTTGTCAGAATGTGATAAAAATTATACCATCCCAACTGTGGTGAATTTATATACATGTTCAAAAAAAAAAAATTGATTTCAATATTTTTTGATGAAGTTATGGCGGGAAAACAGGCATAAGTGCTTTGTTTTCTTTATGTTTTGAGACCACTTTCATGGAAATCATAAAAAATAAAATATTGCTCAAAAAATACAAAATAAAATCTATCCCAAAATAGATAGAAACATCTAACTTCTCACCAAAGGAAAAATATATATATCAATTCTTGGTCATCCAAATCATGGGCAAACGGATTGCAATCATATAAGCATTTTAAAAAAATACCAAGTCATTGAATTTTGATTGTTTAATATAGCTAAAATTGTCCATTTTTAGAAAAAATTAGTATTTCGAAACTAGATTCCAGATGCTATGATTCATATTGATATATGTTTTTCTAATTTTGAGTGTATGCATTGCTAATAATCCTAGAAATTGATATTATGTTGTTATTTGCAATATGACGTCCATTTATGACCCCTTTTTGTCCCCAACTTGCTGCACTTACCCAAATGTGATAGGTATGAGATGTATAGGAATTTTTATGAAAAATAAACTCATGGATCATGTATATGGGTTAGTTTTTGTGCTTCATGCAAAATTTCATCAAGTTTTAAAAAGGTATGTGAAAGTTATGATAGTTCTTCTAAATCTGGTTCATTGAAAAATACATTTTGATCCTCTGTCTTCTTAACACGGAAAAAATATGAATAATCCTGTAGATAAACCATAGGATAAATTTTTTGAGAGGATCCTAAGCCTGAAATGTTGAAATTTTTGAGTCAATTTGAAAAAGTTTTAAAGAAGTTACGAGAACTTTTATATCCTTGTTCTTTTATCTTCCCAAGCCATCTCTGAATCAATGGAGGTAAAAGTGGTTTGTTGTATTTCAATGTTGTGTTTGAGCATATTTAATATTATTCAGGGTAAATAAATGGTGGTATCATGTTTATAATAGATTCAATGTTCTTAAAGAATGATACTCTCCTTCAAGTTCTTTCATGGCACATGATGCACTCTCTAGGGACAGTGAGAGAGTTTAGTCACAAGAAGAGTATTACACCAACTTTTGAAGATTCAGTTGAACCTATTTTCCTCTTCAAGATATTGTAAAGTTTATAAATTAGTATCATATGGTAAAGTGGGGTAGATTTCATCTTGTCTCAAGCTCTGTCTTTTAGACGCACTCTCCATGGTTGAAGCCTAAGATGACTAGACTGGTTTCAAGGTTTGGATTGATATGAAAAAAGTTGAGAGTTAGGATGTTGGTGTGCTATGTGCACTAAAAAAAAAGTATCAATTTTATAAGTTCCTTTCTCTTCTCTTAGAAAGTATAAAAGTCTCGATGCAACTATAACATGCTCTGTCATTAGCTTTAATACACCATGCTCGATGTTTTCGGCTTACGGGGATATTGAGAGAATTTTCAGCTTGATCAATTCTTGGAGGTGGAAAAACCTCTCACCTTGCTATAACATTTTAAATTTTAAATTTTCATCTAAATTGGAGTGATAAAATACCTTTTAAAGGGTCTTAAGAAACACCGTGTGTGCACAAAACCATGGTTCTAGGGTTTGTAAGAAAAATTCATTCGAATCTTCAAAACTAACTCGACCAAAATTTCTAAAAATATGAAGGAGTCTCTGATTATGGGATAAAAGGGCTTTATAAAACTAATTATGTAATTCCATGTTGAAAAAGTGAGGATTTGATAATAATTTTCTCCAAATATTGTTCTACATCTATACGGAGGTAGAATTCAAGGTTTTTATGAAATTTCTTAATTATAAATGATCTATTTCATCATGTAATAGTTCAAAATGAATTATAATAACTTTTTAAACATATTTATGGTCTTGTTTTGGATTTAAAATGCAAACACTTTATGACAAGGTTCTTTTGATCAATGTATAAGCATTGTGCAGAGTCGCATAAATTGCTCTAATGAAAAATTCATGGTGGTGAGTGACTAAAAACATCTTGCAAAGATATTAATAGATAATATATGTATTAAGAAACATTAATGAGAGTATATTGTGTATTATTTATCCACTCAAAATTTCCCCTCTTTTGAAAGTTAGAAAATTGAAAATTTTGAGTTGACACTCTTTAGTGATGTTCTAGTGAAGTGAAAAGTTGAGGAGATAGTAAAAATTTGTGTTTTTGGAGTTATTTTGGTGATTTGTGGGTCTGTCGGACATTTTTGTCCCTCATGTCCCAAGTTCTGCTGGGCCTTCTATTCCTCGATCAGCCGCATTCCTCGAAATTCTTTAACTTTCGGTTATGTCGAACTTTTTGGCCCATTTGTCCCAAAAGCGTTTGTGCCTTCTGTCCCCACTTTCCCCGCATCACATGCATCGGCCGAATCACGTCTTCACTTCCCTCATGTTTCCAAGTTTCGGATCGATCATGCTCATTTTTCCCGCTTTACCCGCATTTCTTGCATCAGCCGATCGCGTCTTCGCGCCTCATGTCAAAAATTTACCAAAGATCATTCAGCCGAGTTTTTTCCACTCTTCTCGATTCTTATCTTTTTGAGTCATTGTAATATAAATTTAATGTGCATTTAATGACCTTATCTCTCCTAAATAGATATTTAATGGGACTATCCTCTATGCATTTGACACACTTCTCACTTGCCATCATTCGCTCGAATCCCTGTAATTAAGGTCATTTGCTCGTGCTCCTGCTCCCTTTGCATTTTCATTACGAACTCGACCCTTGAAGGTTTTTCTCTATACATTACAAACATGAAGATCAAATTCCAAGGCCAAGAACATGTATCACCTCTTGAGACCTTTGTTCTCGATATCGGGGATAGTGAGGTTTGACACCTAGATTTTGGGGATTTTTGGAATAGATTGACTTGCCCTAATCCTTTCCCCATCACACAAATGATCAACGAATATGTACTTGCTTATGTAGCCGGTTTCCCTATCTCTCAGACAATTTTTTGACACCGTGCTTGCCTATGGAGCTCATTTTCACTCGGACACCAAAGAATTGACTAATGTGCATGGGGAGCTGATTGCCAAACTAGATCTTTGTTGCCATTACTACTACCCTACGCATTCCAGAGACTGAAGAATCCATCATTCTCACTCAAGCTCAAGCTCAGACCCTGTTCGAATAGGAAAATGAAAAATATAAGGCAAGAATAGTGAAATCATGGTTGAAGAACCCTAAGAAGGGAGCATCCTGACTTTCCAAGGTGTTTTTTAGGGTTGATTTCAATGAAGAGCTGTCTGATTTCATCATTTTGCTAGATCATGTCATGGGATCGTCCTCTACCAATGAATTTCACTTCTGGATGTTCCCTTTCATCAACATCATCTATGAAGGTAATCATAACATAAATGGGGTAGAAATCATTTAAATGAATTTGACTGAGAAATTGTCTAATGTGCAGCAAACTAAGAAGTTATATATGACTTCTTATCTCATGTATTCCCTAGCAGCATCCCAATAGTGGTTTGGATTCACATACATGGAGGGCCAGAAGGATGAGCCCATTTATGCATACTACCCTCAATTCACCCTTGAAGCTAGCAACCACAATTTCAAGAGTTAATGATGCCTTTACGATGTATATTGTAAGGCTTTTATAAGGTGATACTGCCAGGAGGTTTTTTGATGAATCCATTAACCTGATAGCTAAGTATGGAGCTTTCTTCATTCAATTCAGGAGCTTTTCATATATCAAGTTGGCTGGTTATGAAAACACACCTCTCAAGATCCCCATGTTTTGTAATGACAAGATGGCTCTAGTTATTGTTTAGATTACATAGAACTGTAGGGAAAAGAAAATATCTGGTCTATGCTTCCCTATTTCTTTGGGAAACTATACATGTAAAAAAACCTTGGATGCCCAAAATGTAGAAAGGGCTATTACTCCCCTCACTTTCACTTCTTCAGACCTAGGACTTGCTTTGATTTGAAGAATTTCATTGATCAGAACCTCAGGATACACTATCATCACAAAAATACTAAGGACTATTGGCTGATTTTGCGAGATGATTTTGAAGCAAGGAAGAGGCACTATGGTAGACTCTCTCTTCAATAGATTAAAGAGCTCAATCTCTATCAAATTCTGAAGGGTTCCAGGATGATGATGAAGACTTGTAGTCTTTTGAATATGAGACATTAATCAAACATACTCCTTTGGAAGATTTGGATTGGTACAAGAAGGAGAAGGATGAATTGGTTGAGATTTTGGCCCTTGTCCTTATAAGAACCAAGGTTTGGTTTGACAAAAGGTTCAAGAGCTTAAGAAGAATCAAAGTGGATCTTCTTCCAGAGATACTTCAACACCTAGGAAGGAAACACATACACCCAACATAGAGGTACCTGTACAAACCCCTCCTCCTTCCTCAAATAAAGAACTTGAATCATCTACTCCCTCTTCTTCTACTCAAGTGTACCAAAAGAAGATAAAAGAGGTTAAACAAGAGCCAATTGAGGAAGAACCTCTTCTAGAGCATTTAGGATTGCCTTCAGGGCCAAAGAACATTATTGTTCTCAGTGAAAGTGATGATGGTGAAGTACCAAACCCTGCAAGAACTTCATAAGTTACAGTAGAAGATGAGAAGGAGGTGCCTAACACTGAACCTCCTAGTACCATAGATTCCTCTACACAAGAAGCTCCAGATGCCTCACTCACCTCTTTATTGGAAGCAATAGTGGTGAATACCTTAAGTGCCATGGGTTCACTTTCTCTTGGACCCCTTTTCCCTTCTTCTTCTTCTTCTTCTACTTTTTCATGGGTGTAACCCTTGGTTGATAGCAGGAAGAGAAAACCTTCTTCTTGTTTGACAGGGCCAAATTTTGATGTTGTGGTAGCTTTGTTAGGTACTACTCCTCCTCCTCCAGCAAAGAGAGCTAAAACAACTTCAAGAATAGTGAAAAATGCTCAAGGCCAACAATTTATAGAGGTTGCAAAGCCTAAGGTTGATAAGGCAGAGAAAGATCTATTAGCCTCTGACCTGGAACTTTCTAGAATTCCAATGGGAGAATCTACTCCTGAGAGTGAGGTACATAACCTCTAAGAAATAGTAACCAAGGTTATTGAGAGAGTGGAAAAGGGTAAGCAAACTATAGAACAGTTGGAAGAACAAAATCAAGTTCTTTCCAACTTCATCAAGTCATTATTGGCTAAAGATAAGGTTTTGGATCCTGCTCCACTAGCTACCCTTCCACCTCCTATGATTCTTAGTCAGGATGAGGTTCAGAGTATCAAGGATATACATAGATATTCCACTTATGGAAGGGCTATGGAAGCCATGGTTGATGACATGACCATTGCAGGCTTGAACTTCATTGTAGAAGCCTTCAAAATCAATGAGAAGGTGGCCAACCTACAACAAAAACTCTCCTCCTCTATTAGAACTATGGACAAAGAACTAAAGCTTTGGAGTAGTTGCATCATAGATCTTCACCTAATGGGATAGGCTGATGAAAAGATATTGTTGGCCAAGAAGTTTTTGATGATGCCAAGGAAAACTTGTCAGGGTCATGGGTTTTCAGTGTTGAATGGAAAATAAAAGTTCTAGAAGAAGCCTTGGGAGAATTGAGAAATAGTTGGTAGAAGGGAGAATCTTTCAAGACTTGTGTTGCATCTGCCTTTAAGGATATTCATTATCATCTTCATGATGAAATTTTAGGTGTTCCTTTCTCTCTTCAAGAGATTAAAACTCAATTCAAGACATTTTTAGAGAATACTTGTTCAAAGAAGAATTGATTACCAAAGAGAAGATAAAGGATATTTTCTCTCTTCAATATGCCATTGAAGAGGCTAATAAAGAATTCCTGGAACATACCGAGTTTGATAAGAACATGGAGAAATGTCTAGGAACTTGGTCTCATGCCACTGCCAACACATCAATCCCACGAGGTAGGGAGATAACTGAGGCATTAAAAAGATTAAGGAAATGGATTCTCAAGTCAGTGGGCCCTCCTCAGCAATAAGCGGATGTTTTCTCTCATAGTTTCCCCTTTTCTCCTTTTTTTCTAGAATCAATCTCATTGTAAACTAATTAAGGAAATTGTGTTGAGAACTTCCTTAATTAATAATTTAGTTAAAAGAAACGGTTACCAAGTGTAACCAATTGTAAGCTATATAATGGGCTCTCTATGCCATTTTTAGGGGCTGGGACTCTAGTTATTTTTGAAAGTGTAAAGGAGTAAAAATATATCAATACAAGAAGATGTCTCTTTTTGTTTCTAGCTATTCTTGTTCTTTCCTTTCTATCTGTAAAAATTTATTGAATCATTAATCTATTTTACTTCAAGAAGATTTGTATTCTTGTGGATGTCATCTCTGGAACTTTGTGTCTGTGAAATAACATCTTGTGGTTTTAATGCAAATGATTATGTTCTATATGATTCCATTCTGGCATGTGTAAGGAATTATTTTGTTATCTATATTTCCTGAGAGTGCTATTCTCCCTTTTCCCATTCCTTAATTCTTCTATCCTTTTGTATTGATGATCTGTTATATCAAACACTTTCATGATATCAAAGTTCCTCTTTAAAAACTAAACGTTGTACATTTGTAAATAGGTTTTGCCTTTAAATAAGGGAACCTCTCCCATTAAAGAGAAGGGACTTTCTATCCCTTGACTATTGTTTTCAATAAAGTCCTTATTTGACAACCAACAATATTGTAATCTTAGAATTGTCGCACGCTGATGGAATTATTCAATAGTGTGCTTGTATGATGTCACAGCTTAATAGTTTAAGTGAAAGCTTCTTGAAAAAGATATTCAATAAATTAATACACTTAAATGGATGTCAAAGGAAGTTTGGCACACCAATTCAACATGCTACATCAAGTATCCAAAGAGTGTCTTGGTTCAATGATGACCGAGATTTGATTAGAAGACTCGAGCCTTTGATGTTTTTGTCTTCTTGTAAAGGTGAAGAGCTCTAAGAATGTTTTTCTTTGAAGGACTTAGACTCATATTGAAGCTCAAGTGTCTATAAATAGTTACATGTTCTTGAATCCTTTTCTTATCTTGAATCAAGAAGATGAAAATACATTTTTCATTTTCAAGAAAAGTGAATAAGTCCAAAAGAATTTGAACTCAAAAGTGAAAATTGAAGAGTCAATGTTTTTTAAGGTCATTCGAAGGAATTGAGTAAGTGTGTAAGTACCTTATATGGTACATGGAAGAAATGAAAATTTGAGAATGCTTGAATAATGTACAATGCATACGGTGAGTTCATGGGAAAACACAATGAATTTATGCAAATTTTCTAAAAATACAAAAGTACCTTTGTGTTGTGAGTAGTCCAATGTAAAGTGCAAATGTATGTATCTCTGACTAAGGAATTTTTTTAAGAGATATTGAAGCTGATTTTTAATTTTATAAGTAGACATGAATGCATTGTTAGAGAAAGAGAAGGGTATAGTCATTAAAACCAAGAACTATATAGAGATTAATTCAAGAAATTAGAGAGGTAGAAGAGGTAAGACATGAAGTTAGGCAAGGTAGACATGAGAAGAGTGAAGATATTATCAAATTGAGAGAAAGATAAAGTGTAGAGGTAAATTGAAAAGTCAAGTTGTAGTTGAAGGATAGACATAGAACAAAATATCGGATATAGACTTGAGCCAAGAAATTTATTAAATTGATGCAAAACATGCATAACACTTTTTAAGACCAGTCAAGAAATGAGAAGTGTATAAAGGTTAAGTGTAGATGAATTGAAAAAGGAATGTTATTTAGAGCTAAATGTTGAGACTACATTGAGAAGAGAATAGAGATCAAATTAGAAGAAAAGGCACGAGATATGATAATGGTGTTTGTAGCGAGATAGAGGTGCCATTTTGGTGTGAAGAAGAAAAGCTACATGAATCATAGGTGTATTAGTACAAGAATAGTATTGTAATTCAAGATGCATGCATCAGTTTGACATAGTGAAGTTTGATAAGAGATAGTTTTTGAAATCATCCTTGTATGATAGAAAAATTGTACTTGATTTGATCGAAAGGAGAGAAGTTAGTTGGGGAGTAGAATTGAGTAGAAAGGTGTGCTAATGTAGAGGTCTTTATCAGTTATGTAAAACAATAAACTTAGTGTGATTTGTTGACCTAAAACCCCAATGGACTTGTGAGGCTTAGGCGTGGATCGATCAAGGTTAAGGATGTATGTGGGAAATACACCACCACTATGTTAAGGATTAAAAGTAAAGAACAACATGCAAGATAATTTAATCCCAAAACTCCAATATTTATTTATATATCAAAATGCATTACATCAGTACATTACATATACATTGCTTTCACTCTAATCTCTCTTCTATCTTTCTTACAATATCTCAAATTGGTGCTCTCACATAAGTCTTCATGAGGCACACTTTACATAATACATTGATTATAATAAATATACAAAAATACAATCTATTTCAAAGGTCACTTCCTTTGACTCATGCCTCTATCGGATTCTGACATGATTTGGTGTGATTTATCTTTAATCCACGATATTCTATCGACTTCTATGGCTTCTTCCATCCTTCATGACTTTACGTAATTTATCGTGGATTTATATTTTTCAGTGGATTCTTTCCTTTATGCGTGGATTTACTTCATTTTTGGATTTTCTCCTTTACCCATTTCTTCCCTACTTCTTCACGGCTAGCTTTATTACATCGTGACTATTTTCTTTACTTTGCAGCTTGTTCTATCCCTTCGTGGAAATCTCTATCATTTTGTGGCTTTATGCCTAAACTCCTACCAACATTATCCCCCTTTTAAACTTTGTCTCATCCTCGAGACAACAACTGGTGATGACTTTTATGCCTTCCTTCAAAAATTTCTTTCCAAAATTTGGATCAAATGGGCATCAACCACTAGGACTTAGGCATCTGGCGTAGGGAAGGGTTCCCATGTGCAACTTGCCCAACTGGATTTATGGGACACCAAGGTATAGAAGCATCAACCTCCCTAGGAACTTAGATGTCTGGCGTAGGGAAGGGTTCCCTCACTTGACTCACCGACCGGGTTTAATGGGATGCCTCAACCTTTTATCTTCTAAGGTGTACTTTGTGGTATGTACTTTGAAATTTGGGGAATGATATTATTTTCATAGTTTAACCATGAAGTTAAATGAGTATTCACCTGATTAATCCATTCCTGTAGTTGTGTATTCTCTTGAATCAATGACACCAATTTTGATGGAGTGGGATGTGCTTGTAGTTTCTTCCATCGATCTTGGGAAAGTGTAGTTTCTTGTTGCATCTGTGTCAAGGCTTTATCCAGTGTAGTGTTATAGGCTTGCATGTCATATATTTTCTTGCCACTCCCTTTATTGATTTTGATATTTCTCTGTAAGTTCTACTAATTTTCTCCTTTGTGAGCCATCCTTATCATTTCCAATGTCATATGTTGTGGAAATCTTATGTATTTCCTGTTCAATATTTTCCATTTTTCACTTGTCTTCTACAATCATGCTTGGCCATCCAATAGTGTATGTGTAGTATATTATGGCATTATTCAGTTCTGTCTCAAGCTTCTTCACCGCTATTTGAAATTCATTCTTTTTTTTTGGTTCTCAGCTATGTGAGGTTTCTTGGTGTCTTCTTGGTGTTCTCTGATGGCAGCTTTGCAGATTGTTTCTTTTTCTGCCTCCAAGTTTATGTGGTGTTCTTTCAATATTTCTCCTACCACGTATTCTGTAGATGCTTCAACTGATAGTGAAGTATCAATCTTGATTTGTGGCTTATTTTTTTGAATGTTGGTGAGCACCTTTTGCATTACCTCCTCTAATTCTACACACCTTTGCATCTAGTCTTGAGTAGCACTCTTCTCTAACACCTGACTGCAACTAGTTTTTTTGTAGGGAGTTAGTTTATCTAAATGGACCTTAAATCCTTCTCGTGGTTTTCTCAAAAACTCCTTGTTGTAATTGAAAAGACTGTTCTTGTTTCCTCTTTTGTAGAGCCTGCTTGATTCTAACTAGTGAGTCTCGCGGTGCTGGTGTGGTTAATAGGCTAGAGGATGATAGTTGTAATGCATGTTCTACCTTCTCCTTTTCTTCCTTCTCTTTTTCTTCTTGTTTTTTTGTTCTTGCTCTACTTTTTCTTTCTTTTCTTCCTCTTCCTTCTACTATTTTTCTTCATCTCTTCTTCTACCGGATTTTGCTTCTCTTCTTCCTCTTTCTTATTTTCTACCTATTCTTTATTTTTATTTTCTACTTCTTCTTTCCTCTTCTTTTCTTCTTCTTTATTTTTCTTTTCTTCTTCTTCTTTTCTTCTTATTTTCTCTCTGCTTCTTCTTCTTCCTTTTGTTTCTTATCCAACTCTTCTTGTTCTTTTTCTTGTGTTTTCTTCTTCTAGTTTCTAGTTTTCTGATTCATTTCCCTTTTTCTGTTCTTCTCTCTCCTTCTTTTGTTTCACCAATAGGCCAATTAGCTCATCCACTTCCTTTATGCATTGTACTATGCTCTTGGTGTGGAGTTTATTTTGTTTAAGAGTGGTTTGTTCTTGTTGAAGCATGGCCAAGCGGTGTGTTTTCTCTATCTCTATTTGGTCATGTATTTCTTCTACCAATGATGGTGTAAGCAAGTGACTTATATCTTCGAGTATGAATGCATGCTTCTCTAGATAGTATACTATGGCTTCTGTAATAGCCATTTGTTCCCCACATGTACTTGTAGTATATTCTTGGGAAAGTTGTGAAATTCTACCAATAGTTAGACATTTCTGATAGTAGTTATAGGCTTGCTGACTAAGCCATGTTTCTTCTATTGGTTCCCTTCTTCTGAAATTGATGGTGCTGAAGGGTCTTGCGGATGTGGAGGTGATGGAGTGTAAGATTTTTCTTCCTCTAAGTTAGAAGTGACTTCTATTTCTTCAGATTTTATTTCTTCTTTTCCTTGGTTGGCCGTAGCTTCTTTCAACTTAGCCTTTTCTGCTAGAGATTTTTGTCTTTTTGTGATGGGTTTTGTAATGCTAGGGATTTCTTCTGTTTGTATGTCTTGGGAAGGGATTTGCTTGATTCTACCTTATCCACTTGTGTGGATAATTTTTGTCGATATTCTTCAAATGTCTCTTCAATTACCTCATCAAAATTTGGCAACTTGGATTTGGTAGAATCAATAGGAAGACTTCGAATTGCTTCTACAGAGGTAGCCACTAGTTCATCTGACACCTCATAGGGTAATGGAGGTATGTGTTGTGTGCATGGAACTATAGGCCAAATGAATGTATAGTCAATGTCGGAAATAAAATACACCTCCTTTTCGTATTTTGCAATAGCTTTCTCAAATATCCTAGATTTGTCTCCAATGATTTGTTTAACCCTTTTTATCTAGCCTAACAATGATGTGATTTGAGTTACTGCATCCGAGTAGCCATATGTTCCCAAATTTTTTCCACGATAGGTTTATCTTTATATCATTCTATTGTGTTTGTTGTATGAGGTAGGGTTTTGTGAAGTACATAGCCAAACATATCAACAATGAACCGTAGCAAAAAGTATGCTTCCCCTCTTTTATCCTCCTAGTATTTTCATGGAATTCTGCACGCTAATAGTTCCGTAAGATTATACTTTGAATGAAATTGAACCATATCTAGGGAAATCTGTGTGCTAAGCCTATGGGCACCATCCTCTCTATTTGTGTGATAAATTTTGAGGCATATAGCTTTAGCAACATACCTTAATGTGTGATTGGAAATATCTGATATTCGTACTCCCCGTTTTGATTTTGTGACACCCATTACTCGAGCTGTATCTTTCAGTGCCATCTTCTTTTTTGGTAATTGTAGAACACCCTTTATCCCATAAGCCAATAACCCTAGCTATCACCTCTGTATTAATCTGATATGGTTCATCTAAGTACAACATCTGATTGTGGAGTCTACTCAATAGAACTCAAGTACAAAATCTTCCCAAGGAAAGTAGGGTATTCGAATCCAAACATCAATTTTTAATTCCTTGATAACTTCAACATTCTTCTTGTATACCAGTGCTTTTGTATTTGGATCTTCTTCTAACAGCAATGCTCTCTCTACCTCGAGTGTTGTGTGATCATATTCTAGAATTTGCGAGTGTATGTATTTCTGTAGATCTCTCACATGTGCAAATTTGAATGGAATGTGCAAGAAGGAACCCTCAGGGTCACTGGTGTATGAATTCATGGAATTATTAAGAAATTTCATCTTGGGAAGGTCTTCCTATGTGATCTTGATTGGAACATCCATTTTCTTTCACAATTTTCCCCCGCTGTGCCCTAGTTTTCTTCTTCGCACTTGTACTTCAATTTTTCTTCTAGATTTTTGTGCCTTAGTTTGGTTCCCTTCAACACCTTTTATACTATTTTTGATCAACCTCTCGCATTTATTTATTCTTAACGAAAATTACTTCTTTGTCGGTCATGGTGTGACTCTGTATTTTTCGTGTTTTTGTAATTTCCTTCATTTGACGGCTTTTTGTTTGTTCCACGACTTGTTCCTTTATTTATTTGGACTGCAGATTTTCTCATCCTTCATGTCATGATTTGTGCTTCGTTTTTTGTGTTTCGCAACATCGTGTGTTGCATGGATTCATCATGTTTATTATCCGTAGTTTTGTTGTATCCTTCTTTATTTCATGGTTTTGTTGTTTTCTTTTATTTTATGGATTTTATATTTCAACTTTGATTCCTCGGGTATGCTTCCTCCACTTATTTTCCTTTCCCTTGTTATGTGGGTATGTGACCTCATTGGTTTATCTCTTTCGCCTCCCTCTTTAGGGTAGATACACCCTCGCGGGTTTTCATCATACCCCTTGACTTATCTCGCTAAATTTCTGGTTTTTAAATAGGTCAGTGTTCTTCTATTATTTTTCTTTTTCTTTTTCTTTTTATAAGGGTAGAGATGCCCTTGTGGTTTTTCATCCTACCCCTTGACCTACCCATAGAATTGTCGGTTTTCAAGTAGGGTTGTATTTTTGATTTTTTTAAAAATTTACTACTATGTTACGTATACCTTTAATAGGGCTCCATTTACATATCTTGACAGCTCATTAAATTGCAAGGTTTGTAGATTTACTACTCCTAAAGGTATTATTTCCTTTACAATATAAGGTCCTAACCATCTGACCTTCAATTTTCCTAGATGTTTGTATTTGTTGTCATATAGAAGAACTTGGTCTCCCACATCAAATTATTTCTTCTTTATATGGCGGTCATGTCATGCCTTTTGTCTTCTTTTCTCTTGTGTCTGGTTGTATGTTGTTATGAATATTTTTTCATCCAACTTCTCCAATTCAATCAATCGTTCATGCAATGAATCATCCTCCATCATCCTAAATGCTACCGCCACTCTCATACTAGGTAGCATGAACTCTATGGGAACTGTGGCTTCCAATCCATACACTAATATGAATGGAGAGTACTTTGTTAGCCTTTTTTAGGTTGTGTAGTATGCCCATAGAGTGATTGGTATCTTCAGGTCCCAGTCTGCGGTCTGTAGTGAGAAGATATTTGTTAATAATTTCTCCAATACCTTGTTAAATGCCTCAACCATTCCATTTTCTTGTGGGTGGTAAGGAGTGCTCCTATGGTGGTTTATCATAAACCCACTTAATAGCTCTTGGATTGTCTCATTCACAAAATGCTTCCCTTGATCACTTGTGATGCTCAATGGACATCCAAACCTCATGATTATGTTTTCATAAAGAAATTTTGCTATTGTCTTCACAGTATAATCCTTTGTGGGGACCACCTCTACCCACCTTGTCAAATACTCTATCCATGTGATAATAAATCTAGCCTGAGAATGTTTAGCGAGATGGTTTGATTGGTCCTATAAAATCGATAGCCCATTTCTCAAATGGGGCAAGTGCCAAGACAGGTCTTAGCGGCATCTCATCTCTTACATTTGGCTTCCCTACTCTTTGTAGATATCACATGCTCTGGCATGTTTATGAGCATCCCTGAATAAAGTAGGCCACCATAGGCCAACCATCATCACTTTCCTCATGGTTTTTCTTCTCCATTATGTCCACCCGTTATTCCCTCATGCGCTTCAATTAGCACATTTTTTCTCTCTCATGTTCTAACGCCACTCTTCTCAGAACACCATCTTGACCTTTATTGTATAATTTTCAATAAATTAAAGTAAAAGGGAATGCTCTGCTTAATGAATTATTCTTTTCCTACTGATTATAATTACTTGGGAATTCACCTATGTGTAGGAGCTAGGAAATTTCATCAAATTCCTTGGGTATAGATTCAATGCGGAATAAATGGGCTCCTAGAAAATCATCCTCAATAGGTCCTTCATCTTCACCATTCTCAATTCTTGATAGATAGTCTGGTCCATTATTGAGCTTCCTAGTTTTATCACATCAGAAAATCAAATTATTGAATTAACATCAACCATTTGTAAATTTTGTCTTGCAGGATAGGTCCTGCATCAAATTACTTGATAGTTTGTGGTCTGTATAGAATGTAAAGGAAGTGGCTAATAGATATTGTCAATACTTCATGAGTGCGTATACCATACTTAAAGCTTCTCTCTCTGTAATAGTATAATTCTACTCCACTTTGGCCAACTTCCTGCTCACAAATGCTACTAGATGATCCATCTTCTCCTTAGGATGGGTTAATATAGCCCCAATGGCTATCCCTGATGCATCCACATGTATGTGGAATGGTATCTTCTAGTCTAGAAAAATAAGTATTGGTGCATGAAGGATTTTATCTTTCAGAATCTCAAATGCATCTGCACATTCTTTGGACCAGGGAATTTGCTTGTTTGTCCTCTTTTTCAATAGTTCTTCTAAAGGAGCACTTATCTCTGCATAATTCCTTGATGAACTTCCTATGGTATCTAGTATACCCCAATATTGTCCTTACATATTTTTGTGTTTTTAGTGGTGGTAAATTGACAATCACTGAAGTCTTCATAAGATCAATCAACATGCCTTCCTTACATATTATGTGGCCTAATAATGTACCAAAAGGAGTCAAGAAGACACATTTTTTCAAGTTCAATGAAATTTATAATGCTTGACATCTTTGAAACATCAACCTTAAAACTTGTATGTGATTTTTCAACATGGTTGTACACCGTCTAGTCATCGAGATAAACTTCTAAGAAATCATGAATGAAGTCTCTAAAAGCATGTATCATAATTCTGCTAAATACCACCGGTGCATTCTTTAGGCCAAATGGCATAACTGTATACATAAATGATCCCCATTCAGTAGCAAAAGTGGTCTTTGGTTGATCCTCTGGGGGATTTTGACTTGGTGGTACCTAGAGAAACCATCTGTAAATGAATATACTTATCTTCCCACCACATTCTTGTTGGTTCAAAAATCTATCGCTTGGGTAGATTTATGCGAGTCAACAGTGTGCGGGGCATAGCCCCTCTTTGAGTCAGCAAAGTGAAACTGGTTTATTGCTATTCTACCAGTAGGAATCTATGTAAGTCTCACAATATTCTACCTTCGGGGGTTTGGGATCTCATCCTAGTAGGGTTATTTCTGACTATGGAAAGAAAGGAATGGAAGAGAGTATGAAGAAAGATCAGATCCGAAGAAAGAAAATAAAAGAATTCTAAAGCAGAAAGGTCAGAGGGTTTATGTTTTGGGATTGGTAGTAAACAGAGCCAAACCTACTTACATAAACGAACAAAGCAATACTGGTGAATAAATGACAATAAAACAGAAGTAGATCCAACAGGATAAACACACAGATCTGACGTAAGAAAGATCTAATGCAAATAACACATGTATTCAGCACAAAGTCTAAATATTGTATTAATATTTCCTTCTGTTACAAAAAGCTCAAAGTCTTTTCTTCTCACTTCTATTTTTCATCTGAAAAGTATCCACCACCCTAATACAACAAGTATTTGAGTATTTATAGAAGAAGGAGAAGAAGGAAGGCAAAAAGGAACCAACCACCTATTTACAAAATATCTACAAAAATATCTCAAAGTCATGTTGACTTTTAACAACTTGATGGATGACATCATCCCATGGTGCAACATGGATGATGTCATCATTTGTGCCAACATACTCTAGATATTTACAAAAAGAAAGTCGGAGAAGAGAGAGAAATTATTCATCGTCGTCGTCCCGCGGCTGAAAGGGGATATCCTGCTGCTTGCTCGGGTGACGAGATGTGGAATTGGGCATGGTATTCCATGAACTTGCTGATCATGGGCTCTAGTTGATCCTGGGAAGGATCCTTGTGTCACTCGCTGATCACCTCGCAAGTCTCCCGCTCGTCTATGAGCTTCTCTGGGAGTTTGGAATATTCTTTCTCTACTTCTATTAGGAATCCGATGAAGTCCCGACAGGCCAGCAGGTTATTGATGGACTCTGCGTCAAAAGTGACCTCTGGCCCCAGCCCTTGCGAAACGATCTCCTTGAAAATCTGAATGGTTTCATCAACCTTCCTTAAGGTGAAAGAAGGAGTAAGCAACCCTGGGGACATGTTGAGAATGATCTGTTCCATTTGGTGCATTGCGTCTAGGGCTTCTTCTTTTACCTTATCGATCTTTTCAAGGATGAATTCTAGTTGATCCATCCGGTAATCCAGAGTGGAAAGGACTTTATTGAGGGCCCTGGGGTGACCGAAAACACCGAACTTGACCAGATCTTCGACTGAACAGTCGAACATTCATTGAAAGGTCTCATGCTGCAGCCTAGCATGGTCCAGCTCTTCTGATATGGGTCCTGCTAATGCCTGGAGCTCTTTATTCACCTTGTTGATGTTCAGATACAAATCGGTGAACTTGGCGATCACTCGTTCACTATCCTTGAGGATCTGGCTCCTCCAAGCGGAAACTACCATGCCCTACTCGCCGATCTTCACATATTCATTAATTTTATCCTGACTCAGAGGCTCAGGAGTTTCGGTGGCAGTTGTGGGAGGTGCACTGCCCATCTTCTGTAGGGCATGGAGCAGATGTCTATTTTGCTCTTTCAGCAACCTTTTCTCTTCTTTTGCCTCTTGAAGTTTCTTGCAGAGGGCATCGACTGCAGATAGGGCCTCTCCCTGAAGGCTTTCAGAAGATGTCCCCATTGTGACTTGAGTCACTGTGTAATCTGTCGAGGACAGATCCTTTTTATCCTTCAGAGGATTGGGGTATGCGATCTCCATTACCCTCTCTCCCGAAGCACTCTGAGAGAAGCATGTGATGGGCTTCTACTTCTTTGCCCCTTTTGATAGGATTATGGAGAAGTCCATCGGAGTGATGGGAACTTTCCTTTTCTGCTGACTCAGGTGTTGGGAGATCCAAGCTGGACTTATGGGAGAAGGGCCAGAAACAGAGGAGGGGGCAGCTGCAGTAGTAGAAGGGAAAAAGGTGGAGACACGTGGCGGTGGCATGGAGAGGGAAGTTAAGGAAGTGCTCATGGGAGGAAGAGATACTACAGGAGAGGAAGACATAGGAAGAGAGGGGAACTCAGAGATGAGGGAAGAAATGGAGGGGGATAGGTCTGCAAGAGAAGAGAAGATGGATGAAGAAGCAGGAGGAACAGTAGAAGAAGGGGGAGAGGACACGACCAAAGGAATGGTCGCTTGAGTCACTCGAGGAGGGGAAGGAGGAGAAGGAGAAGGAATAGAAGGGACCTCAGTTGTTGCAGCAGTGGCGACATCCTGAGTGGATGGGCCTATTGGAACATCTTCCACCGCTTCTTCTTGTGCTTTTCGAGGATTTCAACCCATTCTTGTGAAGCGGAAGGAGGACTTTCTGGAGCTTCCTCTTGGGTGGAACTGGATTCACCCTCTTTACCTTTACCCTTGCCTTTTGGCTGCTTTGTTTTGATCGAGGAGGTGCGTTACCCAACGGAGAGGTTGTGAAATCGACTCCGAGGTAGATGAGCCCGTTCATTTGGCACCAATGTTCTGTTCTACGCAGAGTTTCCTTGACCCTTTCCTCAATTGTCTGAGGTGCTTTAGTTCTATCAATTACCGCAAAAGGCCAATCGTCCCCACCTGTGTCAAGATACACTTGATCCACTTCCTCCTCAGTAGTTTGGTAGCCTTTGGGGATGATGGCCACCCCGTACTGGATGATTTCTGCTAAGGCCAAACGAGAATGGTCCTTCCTCCTGAGCTCCACCTCATGATATATATCGATGTAGATATCTTCGATCTGAGGGATATGGATCGGATCGAGCTTGGCCCTAGGCAGACAATTTCTCGGGTCGAAGGTGGGCCTTGCTGGGAAATTATGTTTCAGATTCAGCAGCTCCAGCTCTGTAAACATGTCTTTCACCTTGTGGTGAGTGAGACATGTATACCTACCCACTGTGAGGGGGAAAGGAGTTCCACCCTTCTTTCTCTTGAGGCATTTCTCATGGTAGGTGATTAGCTATCTTGACAGCTCTAGCAGAATCAATTTGGGACCGGCGTACCTTGGTAGTTTAGTTGGCTCCCCCAAGAAGTTAGCCGCCCTTAGATAAGTGAATGTGGGGAATTGAGTGAACAGGGCCCCCCATTTCTCTCGTGGCTGCCACGATGCTCTTGGTCGTGCGACCATGAGTCATATTCGGCCTCAAGAGGTAGATGATGCCATAGAAGAAGGCATCGTTGATCTTTGTAAATTGGGGGATGCTATTTTCCAGCTTCAGCTCGGATAATATTCATAGATTTTAACTTGGTGCCAAACCCCACTCTGCATCGTAGTGGTAGTCCCTTCTCGAACTGCAACGTAAACAACATAGGAATTCATGTAGAACTTCCCTGTTGTGGCAAATTGTTGTAGCTGCTCTGATATTGTGCTGCTTATGATTTCCACCCACTCAAAGCATTGATCGGGCACATTTTTGTTCATTGTTTCCAAATACCGCAGCATCCATTTGTGAAAATAATGGGCGTCAGGAAGCCCAAAGACTCTGCTCAGGAACGTGATTGTGTCACTGAGCTCCTCTGAAAAATCACTGCGGTGAATGACCTGTGGCCACCGAGTCACCACCTTTTTATTTTTCAGATACACCTCATTCATCAGCTGCATGCACTGATCTTCATTGTCATCCCAGGCTTTGATGCAGTCTTCCCGGCTTACGGCCACAAAGTGCCGATGGTGAGGGATGCCGAGCATTAATTCAAAGTGGTAGGCAGTGAGGTTGATTATGACCTCGCCCTTCTCATTTACGACACATCTTGTGTCTTTGTTGTAGCATCGGGCTACCACCATCATAAATTCATTATTAACTGCACTGACTGGGATTCCCCCAGCAAAATGCAGCGCACTGCCTATCAATTTGTCCATCCATGGACTTCTTGTGACCTTCTGAGTTCTGACCCAGAACTCCTCCATATCAATATGACCCAGCTCTGAGTCTCTGATGTCCAGGTCACACTCGGCCTGGGATTCGGGCATTCTGACCCTCTGATACTTATACTTCATTTCTTCTTCTGTGAGCTTGGCCTTGCCTTTGGATTTGGTAGGTCTCTTGCTTGATGTTGACATATGTTCTTCTGAACTTAGTGCTGATCTGCAACAATAAGAAGTGAAACCCAATTGAAGAAAGCCATGTCAGCTGTTTGATTTTCCATTGAAATGTTGACAGAAGAAAGAGTTAAGAGATTATAAGGCCTCAGGGCGCATGGCGCATGGATACTGCAGGTTACAGAGCTAAATAGTAAGGTGCATGGGAAAGGGCCACTGCAGGGGATAAATCAGCGCCAAAGGACACATGGTGCATAGATATTGAAGATTGCATTCTTTGTTGTTGTAAACACAAGTGCACCTGCGCCATGTGGATGCATTTTGTAAAGGGCGCAGATATTTATCATGTTACATGGGTACAGGATGCGCCAAAGGGCGCAGGATTTGTGCATGTTACATCATTTTTTTGTGCGCCAAAAGGAAACCGGCGCGGCGCATGGAAGGTTTGCATGACACAATGTTGTTGCAATGAGGGATGCGCAAGCGCTGTCTATAGCTTTGCACTTGGCGCATAGGAAAGGATTGTTACATGGATCTGGGTGTGCCAATGGCGTGAATTTTATCAATGCAACACACGAGTTTGGTGCGCCAAGCAGGACGCAAGGAAAGTGTTTGCAACAAGCGAGGGAAGTGCGCCATGAGGGCGTAACTTTTCATTATGTAGCAGGTAGGAAAAATGTGCCATTGGCGCAACTGTTTCTCATGTTGCAGGGTGTGCCAATGCGCCAAAGGAGAAGAAAAATACAGTTTCTTTTAAAGCTTTGATTCTTCTCAGAGGGGTTTTACATATGGTTTAGCTCCTTCTGCAGGGTACCTTGGGGTGATGAAGGGGCTTAAACAAAGGGTTTCAAACCATCATTTCAGGACAGAGTTTCCTCTACCAGCAGATCTGGAAAGAGGAGGAAGAATAAGTGGAAGAATGGGAAAGACAGCAAAGGGGGAAGTTCACGATTTCAGTCTTTCCAATCCAATCCAGACCAACAAGCAAACAAAGAACCAAAGCGCAAAACACACAAAAGAAATGAGGACCTCTTACCCGGATATAATGAAGAAATGTGCAAACGGGTCCACAAAGTGATTGAAAATGACAGGGCAGGTGCGCTGGCAGGTACAGAGAAAATCACGTGATTGTGTCGGATGATAATGACAGTGCAGACGTGCCTATTTATAGGCGAGGTAGCAATAAATGCGCCACCAAATTTTCAAGTGGCGCACCAAAAGAGCCGTCGACACAAGAAAACATGCGCCCTTTGGCGCACCAAAATGTTTGCCAACACAGAAAATATGCGCGCCTTTGGCACACCGAAAGTGGTGTTGACAGAGGAATATGTGTGCCCTTGGCGCACCAAAAAGTGGCGCAACAAATGTTCTGTTGACAGGAAGGCGCATGCGCCTTGGCGCATGCAAGGAAGACTCAACATAGTGAGGCACACCAAAACGCTGTTGACACGAGAAAGCATGCGCCAAAGGATTTAAAGGGGGTGCATCAAAAGTTTATGTTACATAGTCATTATGTGCGCCCACCAAAAAGACCAAAAATGGCTAAGTTCGGAAAACTAGATTTCCTGGGAAGGGATTTTGCAACATTCTCGAATGCAAGGGATCCCTGACGAGGGACCGGAACAAAATTTTGGCAAGGTTATCAGTAAAATTTCCCTTGCCAATTTTACGGGATAATAATTCTCTAGCACCTCTTCTGTAAAGGGGGTTGGAAAAGGGTCATGGATACATGATTTATTTAGTTCTCAATAATCTACACATACACAGATCTCACTAGTCTTTTTATTTTGGATCACCATGGGGCTGATCCATTTTGCATCCTCCACTGGTTTGATTATTCTTGCATTCAACATTTTATCCAGTTCATCTTTCACCTTTACTTTTAAATTTGGATTTAGCCTATATGGCCTCTTCTTCAATGGTTTGAATCCTTCCCTGATTTGGATCTTCATCATTCTAGCTTCTTCCTTTATCCCCTTCAGTTCTTTAAAATCTTTAGGGAAAATGTCTTGGAATTCTTTCAGTAATTCCACTATTTTAGCAACTTCTTCTTCTATCCAATAATATCCAATTTGGAAATTTTTTTAGTTCTTTGTAGTCATATTTTATACCCTTAGACCAATAGTCTAATCCCATGCATGTCACCTATCACCCAAATGGGAACCCCAGTGCTCACCGAGGCACATGTAGGTGCCGAGTCTCTCCTTTATGTGATTTTCATGAGAATGCATCATCTTAGGATAGATATTCAAATGTAAATGAGCATAAAATAACCATGCAACATTCTAAGAGCCTAGAATGAGTTGTTATCTCATTGCATCCAAGAAAGAGAAATAACAAGAAACATATGGAAATGGTTCATACAGAAAGGAAATGCATAAGTATTATACTCAACACATAGATGATTTATAACAGAGCATTATATTCATATTAACAGATTCAATAACCACATTACAATCCCTTGAGGTCATGACAGACCCTTATATAATAATGCAAAGCCAAGTCATGCATCAAAACTACATTATGCTCATCACTTTACAAAAATGAATGTAGACCCATCCCTCTAAATGTGCCATCACTTACAGAGCTCTCCTAATCCCTAACCCTTAAAATCCTCCATCTATTTCTGTAGGGCTTCACCTCTCTTTTCTCTCTTCCATACTCTACTTTCTTCCCCCCTTTCTTCTATCGGGTAGTTACATTTATAACCTTAGAAACTACCGCCATGCATTTTTGAAGTTACTGATCGGTTTCTAATTGTTAAGGTGGTCCTCCATGGGAGCATGCATTCTCAGATCCGAGATCTCCATTCTTTGTAATGATGTCTTCTAGAGCCTTCCATTTCATGCCTGAAATATTCCCTTTTTTATCCCACTGTTGTCAATGGCAAGATGGCACCTTATCCACAAGGTTCATGCTTTTCTCGTGTCTACACAGGTTCTAAATACGGCTAAGTAAAAAAATGTCTTACCTTACATGCATGCCATATGTTTTTAAACCTACTACTGGAAACCTTCCCTATGTTCCTTCAACTTGCACATGCCCTTCTCTAACTAGGTCCCACATTCGCACGTGCCTTCCCATCCTTAGCCAACATTCTAGGGCCCAAAATTACCCCATACTAGGCCTATTCTCTTTCCTCAGAAACACTCTTCAAAGAATAAAGAATGGCAGATCCTTACAAATGGTTGGAATGAAAGAATAAAGGAATGAAGAAATGGGGAAAATAATGAAAGAATGGGGAACTTTGTTTATTTCTAGAGGAGGAGAGGGAAATCCTTCCCTAATTCTACTTCTAACTTTCCCCAGCATCGACCTTATTCTGAGCTTGCTGATAGAGGTCACCTACCAGGTGCTCACTTCTTCAAAAATCAGCTCCTCTCCCTTAGCGCTCATTGTCTCCATGATCTCCTCTAATTTTTTTCCCAAATCCTTGAGCGCGTCCATCCTCTGAGTGATTTGGGGGTACAATTACTTTAGCTTGGTTCTTGATTGAGCCCCACAAGGTCTCAATGGCCTCTGATTTCTTTTCCACTTTGGCTAGGATTTTGTCTCACTCAACCTTGTTCCCCTTGTTATTTTCTTGGAAATCCTTGAGTTCTGCTTCATGGGTGGCAACCAAGATACTTTCCACTCTATCCCTATCCATGCAATTATCATAGGCAGCCTCAACAACTTACGTGACAACTTTTACATCGGCGAGGATCTTGTTGTATTGAGCAACAATTTCCACAACCTTCATCTTATTCTCTTTTTCTTGGCACGCTAACACCTCTTACAGTAGATTCTAAGGCAAGTGGCTGCCTCTCCATAGTGAGTATGTGGGTCAAGTCCTCTAGGCATTGCAAGGTTGATCCATATTTTTATGCGGGTGGTGTTAAGTCTGGATGCTTTAAGACAATGGCATCCGTGATCATCTCTATTTTCTTGTATGCCTCATGCACTCTTGCCTTCTCATCTTTTAACTCACACCTTAACTGAGTGCTGATTAGTTCCTCCTACTTCAGGTCCTTGATTTTCTCAAGGATCTCTTCCTCTTTTTCTCCAGCTCTGCCTCTAAGAAATTTACCTTGTCATTTCTTCTGAAGATCCTGGCTTCAACCTCAACTAAAATTTTTTTGAGGGCATTACAAATTTGATCATATGATAATGTTTGGGAATTTACCAAGGGTTTATTCCTTTTGTTTTTGGCACCTTCAACAATTCTCCTTGGCTTATTTCAAATTTGGGCTCATCAATGTGGGACTCAAATTCCCATGATAACATTTTACTTATATGAGGGTATGTACCTTCTCGTATCTATATTTTTCTCCTAAGCTAAATATTGGATAAAACCATGACCCATACGAAGGAACCCGAGAAAAATCATTCAAATACTGAAATTCGTTGCATAAAAAGATTCAACAACGAAGTGATAGAGGCTAAGAGAGATCAAAGGATCCTGAAAAAAAAATGACTCTGTCAAGCCGTTTCTACATCTTAAATCCATTCTCCAAGTTACAAGTAGACATAACTATAAAATAATAGAGTTAGACAAGAAGGGAAGATGATAAAAAGGATCCAAAAGAAAGAAGAAGGAAGAATGACAAAGATTTAAATTCCTCGGGCTCGAAACAATTCAGGAAAGGGTCCAAAATTGACTAAGTATGGAGGAGGCAATGGAAGAGACCACGTGTCCTCATGACGCTTCTCCAAAGATGGACCCAAATAGAGAGGCTCAAACAAGCGCTGCATCTCCATGTGTCCCAGGGTAGAATGGAGGTAGGGTCAAATGGTCAAACAGAGTCAAAGGTGGATAGGGCGGGCCTAAAAAATTGGCTAAGTATGAATGAGCAAGCGGAGAGTGCCAAGTGTCAACATAGCGCATCTCCAAGAGTTGGTCCCAAGGCAGAGACCCAAGTGAGTGTGAGCTCGCCATGTAGCCCAAAGTAAATAAGTAAGGACCGTTGAAAAGTCCACAAAGTAGTGAAGGCTGAAAAGTGTCAACCCGACACTCCTCCAAAGGCAAACTTTGGGTCGGATTTGTAAACATGTGCGGTGCCTCCACGTGTCCTCAAAGGGGGCAGAGTTAGTTGAATAGTCAATGCATAAGCTAGGCCCTGAGGGCTACCAAGTGTCTCAATGGTGTTGATTCAAGGGTCAAATAGAGAAAAGGTTCCCAAGAGAGCGCCAGATTGATGTGTGTCCCAGGGGAAGGCGGGGCATCGGGAAAAGTTATTTTTTTGCCTTTTGCCCCAAAAAGAGTAAAAGCTATAAAATGGCTCGTGACTCCACCTAAGAAAACTTTAACACATAGACCTAAGTTAAAGCCAAGGCAAGGAGTCGGGGAAAAAAGTGAAAGTTTTCCTTTTGTCTAAAAGGCATAAAAGCAAAGATGGAAGCACATTTCCCAGCCAACCAAAAGGAGCCACGTGTCCATGTGGAGCTTCGGGCCACGAGGTTTGTCTGGATTTTGTGATTTTCACGAAAAAGGAGAAAAGTTAAGTTCTGAGCCCACAGACCTGATTTTTGTCCCAATCTAGCTGCCACATGTCCCAATCCAAAAGGGGGACCCATTTTTCAAATTGTTTTCCTACCCATTTGTATAGAATCGATGCAAAACTTCAAAGGGGCATATCTTTCGACTCAGGGCTCGAAATATAGAAAATTTGACACCGTTGGAAGTGTCTCAACATCCTCTACGCCATGGAAGGATTAAAAATTCATTTTTTCTAGGAACTAGTAGGTAAAATGAAGAAAATTCTTCTAGGCCATTAACACAAAATCCAATCTCTTCAACTACCAGATCTGATTCAATTCGATTCGATTTGGGAACCAAAAGTGACATATTGTGGGTGGATTTGTAGAAGGCATTGATATTCAGTGGTTGAGCTTTCAAGGTAGGATTTAATGCATATCTCATGGTGGTTGGAGTAGGATGAGACTTTTCCCTCTTATCTCTCTTTTCCTTCTATATATACTATAACATTTCTTGTTTGAAAAAAAGAGACATTCTGGGCATAGAGAAACTTTGTAAAATTTGTTTCTTGATGCCATTTTTGAGCAGCAAACCTTCTCCCACGCTTGACAAATGTATTTGTGCCTCTATTCCAAAAATGTAATGGTCTGTGCACCTTCTAGAGCAATACAAAAATGTGTTTTTGTGGTGTTCTTCAACCCTTTGCATCGTTTTGTTGTTTCTCCGTGCCTCTCCCTTTCAGTCTTGGTTTTATGTGCATGTATTTCACATTTGTAGGTGTAGGATGTTGTGTTTCATGGAGTTTAATGGATGATTTACAGATCTAGGCCATGTCACTTCTGTCTGACCTCCCTCATCTCCATTTTTCTGTTTCTTTCTCCCTCAATAGAATATTTCGCTTCCTTTGCTAGTGTATCACCACTTTAGTGTAGGCTATGTTTTCCCTCTTTCTCTCTCCTTGGTTCTTTGGAATGGTTAGATTAGGTTATATTTATTTTTCCTACACTGGAGTAGCTCATGGCAGGTAGTTTAGGAACAAGAACCAGCTTTCTCTGGAGAGATTTCCCACTTTTGCAAGGTCCCACACCTTGGGGAAAGTTCAATGTTATGCAATCACACCAAATGAGTCTACCTTAGAAAAGTAGATCCATAACTCATTTGGGGGTGTTGTGATTTTGCACTAATATTTTTGGCATGCCCGATGGGACTAAGAGGTCTTAATTTCATTTCATCAAGTTGATGTGTTCTTGGTGAGATTTAGCCT
Source organism: Taxus wallichiana var. yunnanensis (assembly GCA_018340775.1). Lineage (NCBI taxonomy): Eukaryota > Viridiplantae > Streptophyta > Pinopsida > Cupressales > Taxaceae > Taxus > Taxus wallichiana. Next base: position 127,997,326 of record CM031239.1, read on the forward strand.
TTAGAGGCACATTCAAAGCACATCTGGTGACTCCATCTGGTCAAAAACCCATTCTCTGAGTTGCAGACCTTTTCCATCCATATCCACTCATTTTCATCCATTTTCTTCTTCCATCTCTTTCATTTTCTCCCACTCCATGAAGTTGTGCAATCATGACTTCATTCCCTTCATGGAACTCACACTTACAACAACAACAATACGTTCCACCTCCAATGCTTTTCACAACTCCTCCAAATCAACATTATGAGCATATTCAAAATCATTATACCTATCCATAGTAGAAATGCCAAAACCAGTTTGGCCATGAAGCTTATCAGGAACAGGGATATGCATATAATGACAACAACCAAATGGAGGATGCTTGGTCTATTAGAGAAGATTCAAAAAATGGAGGCTAGCATGGTGTAGTCTAGAGGCATAACACAAATGAAGGCATTCAAGATTGGTTTTAGGGCACCTTGTCTATGGGAAGGCCCTTTTCCAAGACACTACAACCCTCAAGAGAAGCTTGACTTCATGGTTGAAATGCTGCCCCAACTTGCACAATGGATTGAGGAGATAGAAGCATATGAGAAAAGTCTGAATCAACCTTGTCAATGGGTAAGTCATTCAACAACTCCTTGTCTTTCTTTTTCACCCTCTCAAGCTTTACCATTTCAGCATGATCAAGATTCAATCCCATCAGTTTCTGCCCCAAGTGTTAGTTTCATCCCTCCATCCCCTAGTATTCCATCCCATCTCAGTTTTATGCCCTTTTCTCTTCCAAATGTAAATTCCCTCCACAAGAGCCAAAATAAATATCCTCCCCTCCAAAGAAACAAGAAGTTTTATCTCCTCCCTCTCCACCATAAAAATTTAAAAGTTGGTTGAACCCCAACCTTCCACTCCTCTTGTTTTCCCAAGTCCATGTTGGGAAGAGTCCCAATAAACTAGAAAAGAAATGACAGACAATCTAAAGAGTTGGGCTGCCAAATTTGGGTTTACAAAGATCCCCTTGATGGTCAAGCCAATAGAGGAGGTCAAGATTGAAGAACCAGTGGTGGCTGAGGCTGAGTTTGTAGTAGGAGAAGAGCAAGAACAAGAAGAAGCAGATCAACAATCAGTTTTCTTAGAATGTAGTGTCTATGTTGGCACTTTGTTTGAAAAGAATGCTGATCCAATTGAACTTGCACCATCAGCCATGGAAGGAGAGAAACAATCAGCTCAAAGTCCCATTGGAAAGGAGCAAATGGGTGAAACCAAATCAGAGTTTGTAGTAGCAGAAGAAGAAGACATCATTGATGTTTTCTTTCTTTCATTTGAAGGGCCTGATTTGGTCAATAAACCCATCATGGAGGAAAGCTCTAAAAGAGATCTTGCAGCCCCAACTTGTCCTCTAGAACAACAGATTGGAGAGTTTGATTTGACAAACTTCATGCTAGAGGAAGAGTTCAATCAAGAGAAAGATAGTCTTCAAGCAACAGAGGAAGGAGAAGACTCTCCAGATCTAAAAGAAGAGGAGTACATTCCAAGAGGAGGAAAGTATTCATTTGCAGCAGCTGAATTTTATAGCAGCCCTTTGGAATCAAGTTTGGAAGATCTTGATCTTCCATGTTCTTCAAAAGAGGAGGAAGGAAAAAGGTAGGAGGATATCACCACTTCTTCCACACCATCCATCTAAGAAGGTCCACAAGAAGACTCCATTTTTGGAGTTGAATTTCGAGAAAGGGGCACATTCAAAGGATCAGACATGTGCCCAATCAGGTACTTGGCTTCATTGGGGCCAAAGGAGCAGCCAAAACTAGTCATGCTTACTTCTAAGCATGAGGATGAGCATCAAAGTACCAAGGGTCATCATCAATACCTCCAGAAGTCCGATGCAAGTCAGCTGGAGGAGGTATTTTCCATTAATTCGATACTTTGATGATTTGGGTGGAGGACCAACTTATTGTCAATTTTTCACTCATCAAACCAACCATGTTCAGTGCCAAATCAGTTACATGGCTACCTTTTTTTAGGAAGGGAAGCTATTTCTCCCTGCCAATTACAAGTTTTGTTTGAGATCCCTTTGCTCTTTTTTTATTATGGGTAAATAGTTTTGAAGGGACTATACCTTGTGTACAAAAAGGCTCAAAAGCCAGATACCAAAAGAGGAAAAAATGACCCTAAAAATGCAAAACATCCAACATCAGGGGGCTCAATAGCTAGATAATATAATATAGTAACAAAATAGGATCAAGACAGACAATGATCCAAATAAAATTAGAAGAGACAAAATACGAACAAGAGATAACCACCACTGGTCTTCCTAGCCAAAAACAACACCAAAAACACTACTCAAAAGCAACTTCACCACCAGTAAATAACAAATAGAGCTCCACATCACTTGACATCCTAGTCAATCTTGGCTTTAATCATTTAGAGTGAGATGAAGAATGCAATGGCGGTGGCCTAGGAAGGGTCTTTCAAATCCACCTGGGCAATTGCAAGATCTTTGTTCTCCTTGGAGCCCCAAATATCCTCGGTAATACCACTGAGACTGCAAATACTATGCACATGCTACTCGATAAAATTGTAGATGCTTTTAAGAGCTGAGAGGATATAGTCATTATGCCCTTTTGCATTGCCAAGCCTAGCATCCAGAGATAGAAGCTTCTTGAAAACTTCAGCAGTGATATCATCATCTTCATCATTTTGCAGTTTCCTTTTTCCCTTAGTTTTATCCATATCCCTAATAGCACTCTTTAGTTCCTGAATCTCCTTTTCCATCTTTCCAACTCTGACCAACAAGTCCTCATCTTTAGGCTCCTCCACCGGATTACTAATGTGCAGTAAATTCGCAGCAAGCTCCAGGTCTTTATGACTTCTAAGAACCCTCTGAGAAGCAGGGACCTTAGTTTTCATCTCTTTCCTTTTCCTGCTAGTGGTAGCAATGTCAAGTTTCCTATCGGGAAGGGGAGGGATGGAGGTAGGGGGAGGAGCAGAATCCGAGTGGGGACAGGCTGAGTAGTGGCGGTGAATAAGAAGTATTAACCCTTGATGAAGGGGAACAACCCTAGTGTGGTTTTGCACTTCCAGAATAGATTTCTCCAGAGAATTCAACAAGTAATGAGGAAATTTGATGGTGAGGTTTCTATAGAAGTGATTAAGGAAGATCAAGTGCTTTTGGGGAATAGTGACAAATCTCCCCTCCAGAGTAACGTACCTTACCACCATCCTTGCGATCTCAGCAAAAGGCTCTGGAACAGAAGCAAGTTTGATGCCAACCGTCACAAACTCTAGATTCTCCCCCTCATCAAGAAACTTCTTAGCCTCCACCTCTCTGTCCACGTGCTTGTTGAAGAATTTGGTTTAGTCTAGACTGAGCCTGGTGACCTGGGAAATAAGATCCTTAGAAATATCAACCTTGATATTACTGTACTCAACCACGTGATTCCTCCATCCCTGAGAAAATTTGATTGAGAGATCCTGATCAAAACCTTGGAATTTTTCAATAATTATAAATAGTTCCAAAGAACTGTATCATCTTTCCATGCTAGATTATGGGTGGGCTCTATCTTGCAAGGCGGTCCCCCATTTTTCCTGTGATATTACCTCTTCCCACAATGGTAAAAATTTGAAAACTATATGAATCATCCTCAGCTCTACTTTTGAAGCCCTCCCAATCGTGTGAAGAGATGTAATTATTAATCCTCACTTTGCAATTAATTAACCGCTCCTTAGCATCCACCCTATAACTATTAATGATGACACTCCAAGTCATGTAAATCTTTGATGATGTCATCATTCTACACTTAAAAAGCCGCTCCTTAGCATCAACACTACAACTATTAGTGATTACGTTCCAAGTCATGCAAATCTTTGATGATGTCATCATTTACTTTAGTAGGAAGAATGTCACCCCTTAACCAAGTTTGAAAAGTATTATTAACCCCAATATTTTCCAAACCATCAGCCACACTATTGCCTTCACGGTAGGTATGTTTGATTTCAAAATTTTCAAAACTCTTGCAAATATCAGTAGCTTCAACAATAAAGTCCCTGATTGACCAACTGGGGGGTTGTTTTTGGTTTAAAAGATTGATAATGTTCAGCGAATCACCCTCAATTATAATATTGGAAATATTACAATCCTGGCTAGCCTTATTCCCCAAAGAGCAGCAAGAGCTTCAGAGTAGTGATTAGTTTGCCTACCCATTTTACCAGAAAAAGTAGCAACAAACAGCCCTCTGTGATCTCTAATGACTCCCCCACCTCTAGAATCTCCAGGATTTCCTTTTGAGGCCCCATCAAAATTCAACTTATGCCAAGCACTGGGAGGCTGAATCCATCGGATAGTGGATCTATCAATACTATTGTTATTCTTGTTCAAAATAGTGCCAATATTCCAAGCAGCCAGAATGTGCTCTTCTTCCTCAGGGTAAAGTCTATTTTTGGGGGGTTTAAATCTTTCAATGTTGTCTTTCACAACAATGATAATTTCTTTGTAGAATTTTTTGCATAACTTTCTGGTATTCCTGAAAATGACATCATTACGAGCTTTCCAAACTCGCCACATGGTGTGAGGGAGAACCAGTTGCCATAATCTCCTCACCACACAATGTTTGTAAGGAGAGTTCCATTGTTCCCAGGCCTGAAGACAAGTATGGGGAAAGATCCATTCCTGATTAAAGTTTTCAAAAATAAGATGCCAAATTTTGGAAGTGTACTTACAATGAAGAAAGAGGTGTTTGATGTCTTCTACTTCTTCCTGACACATGCAACATCTGTTAGGCATGATGAATCCTTTCCTAATGAGATTGTCATTAGTTAGGATCTTGCCTTTAATGATAAGCCACCAGAAAAAGTTTACTCTAGGGGTTAGCTCGGGCATCCACAGCTTATGCCACTCAATATCACTTTCAATAGAGGCAAAGAAAGAGTTGTAGCCAGATTTAACCGAGTACTCTCCATCAAAGGAATCTTTCCAAATGAGTTCATCCTTATGATTTTGAGGACTGATATGAATTAGGGAGAGATGACTCTACATGGATGAAACATCAGACTGCACATTATCCTCATCTACTTTGAACTGTTTCCATTTCCTTTTATTTTCAACCACCTCAATATAGTCCTGGACTTTGTGCCCATAATTTCTAATTAAGTTGTCTTTAATGTGACCATAAGAGGAAATCCAGTTAATATCGACCATTTATCAGTCCAGAAATCAATGTCTTGACCATCCCCAAGCTTCCAACTACATCCCTGAGAGAGAATATGTCTGATGTGGAGAAGATTGTTCTAGAAAATAGAACCATTTGGAAGTAACTGATCAAAAATAAAGGAATTCATGATTTGATTGAAAGGTATTTGATTTTGATCAACTCGGTCCAAGGATTGTGCTCTTTTATAAGTCTCCAACCCAACTTTGCAATAAGAGAAGCATTCATATGTTTGATATCTTTGATTCCTAAACCCCCAATCCTCTTTGGTTTACAGACCTGCTCCCAAGCAACTAAATGGTACCTAAACCTGTCTTCAGTACCATGCCATAAAAAGTGCTTTTGAATTTTTTCAATGCTATTCATCACTACTTTGTTGGAATGCTGAACATTGACATGATATAAATAGGTAAGTTCTGAAGAGTGCTTTTTATCAATAAACACTTGCCTACACTTGAAAGTAAAGCTCCTTTCCAACCAACAAGTTTTTTTGAAATATCTTAAGAAGATCATTCCAAACCTCATTAGAAACCTTACTAGTACTCATAGGGAGCCCTAAATAAGTAGTAGGGAGGGAATTAATAGTACATCCAAGAATGAGAGCAATATTTCTTTTCCTTTCAATAGGAGTATTGAAAAAATAGATTGAGCTTTTGTCAAAATTAAATTTCTATCCCAAGGCTTCCTCATAAAATCTAAGGATAGTTTTGATAGCCTTCGCTTCAATTATTGAGGCCATCAGAAGCAGGAGAGTGTCATCAGAAAACTACTGGTGAGAGGAAACCTGATTACCAGAAGTAGGTTGAAAGCCCTTTATCATACCAATATGGATAGCTTTTGAGATAGATCTGCTTAAACTGTCAGCCATTATAATGAACAACAAAGGGGAGATGGGGTCCCCTTGTCGAATTCCTCTATTGCTGGCAAAAAAACCAACCGGTTCCCCATTAACAACCACTGAGAATCTAGATGAAGATATGCAAGAATGTATAATTTTCTTGAATTTATTTTGAAATCCAAACTTGGATAAAACCTCATCCATGAATTTCCAGGAGACTCTATCAAAAGCCTTATGCATGTCTAACTTGATAGCCATCCCAGCTTTTTTACTTTTATCCATTGAATGAATTGTTTCATGGACCATAATAACTCCATCCTGAATAATTCTACCTTGAATGAATCTCGCACTATTGTTGAGAAATAATTTCCATTAGAATAGGTTGCAACCTAGTGGTTAAAATCTTTGTGAAGATCCGATAGATTACATTAACCAAACTGATTGGCCTAAAATCTTTGAAATCCTTTACATCCAGCTTCTTAGGAGCAAGAACAATATGTGTATTGTTTAACTCTTTTATGAGATTTCTAGTTCTATAGAACTCATTAACAGCTTTCAACAGATCTTCGAGTAGATTTCCCAGCATCTTTGGAAGAAGTTTGCAGAAAAACCATTAGGGCTCAGAGCCTTATCCTCTTTTAGAGCAAATTTTTTTTTTTTCAATTCCTTGATGGTGACTGTTTTGGGAAGACTCTTAAACCTCTTGGTAGGTAGTAAATTATGGGAATGGAGTCTAGGAGAAAGGAGGCCACTTGCTCATTGCGGGAATTATTCTCTGTGAGCGATTCTTGTAGAATTTGAGGGATTCATTTTGATGTCTTCAGAATCCATAGTAATGTTCCCATTACCCTTTGAGACTTTAGTAATTCTGTTACAAGCCCTATGTTTGAGGGTTGTCATATGATTTTTTTTTGTATTTCTGTCTCCTGCTTTTAACCAGAGGGCTCTAGACTTCATTCTCCAAAAGGATTCCTCACAGTTATTTATATTATGCAGGGCAGAGAGAAGCTTTTTTTCCTGTTGATGATCCTTGAGGGTCATACCTTTCAATGAAACTTTAAGCTCAAACTCTTCTAGTTGCTGTTTAAGCTCTTTCTTTTTTTCAAAAATATTCCCAAAAACCTCTTTATTCCAGATTCTAACCTTTTGTTTCACATTTTTCAGCTTCTGAAGAAGCCTGAATTGAGCAGTTCCAGTCCCTTCCCAAGACCACCACTCTTTAATTTTGTCCAGAATGTCCTCATGTTCAAGCCACATCTTTTCAAATTTAAAATTGCAGTGGAAAGGTTTTGACCAATTGAAGAAATTAAGGGCAATAGGATTGTGGTCTGAACCCATTCTGGGAAGGGAGGAGAGATGAAAATTTTGATCTAAGATCCAGTTAGCAGAAATGAGAGCTCTATCCAATCTAACCTGAATCAGATTTTCCCTAATTCTTCATTAGACCAAGAGTATTGATTACCATGCAGTTCATTGTCCATATGATTAAGAGTCGATATGAAGCCAAAAATTCTTCCATGCTGATAGAGAAATCAGAGTTCCCTCCAAAATTTTCCCCTAGATTTAAAGGAGTGTTAAAGTCCCCCATTATCAACTAGTTCATATCCTCAAAGTTATTCCGAAACAAGACTAACTCTTTCCACAAATTTCTTCTACCAGCAATAGTATTAGGGGCATAAATATTGGAAAGAATCCAGCTAGAATTATTCTCAAGGCTTTTAAAAATTATAGCTAAATGATTATGGGAGGATGAAAGTACATTACCATGAACAATTTTAGTGTCCCAGAAGACCGCTAAGCCTCCAGAAGCACCTTGAGAATCAACAGCAGCAAAGGCAACATTCTCCTAGAAAGATCTTTTGCAATCTTCAACAACTTTATTTTTCATTTTCGTTTCCTGAATTAGAAGGATGTTGGGTCTGCTTGATCTTTTGATTTCCTTAAGCATTCTTTGTTTAGGTCCCCCATTGAGTCCTCTGACATTCCAAGAAATAACCTTCATTAAAAAAGTTTTGGGGATGTAGTTGTCGGATGGTTCAAAAGCCTTTGAGTACCATCTGCAATTTCTTTCTCAGTCTCTTTTTCTCTTACTTCTCTCTTGGAGAGTCTGCCTTTTCTATAGGTGACTCCAATATTTGCAGTTCTCCTGGCAGTAGCCCTTGTGATTCTTGAGGTGGAAGCTTCCCAACTTCCTATCTGTTTCTTTTTATCACTATAGAGCGATTCCAGAATTTCTTCAAATCCTTTTAGTCTTCATTTCTTACTTCTCACTGTGATGAATCCATCTTTATCACATTCTCGACAGAGACTTTTCTTTATAGTAGGAGTAATTTCCCCTTCCTCTTTTCCTTTATCAAAATCAAGTTGTTGAGCTATTTTAGGAGTGAGCTCCTCCATATCTGCAAACTCTTTATCCTGGTTTAGATCTCTTGCTATGGATTCCAGAATATCTTTGGCTTTTCCTTGTCTCATCTTGTGCAGCTCCAGAGAGCTGTTCTTAGTTATCAGTTCTTGATGAGGAAAAGGAGTAATTTTTTCCATCTCTTCTTCCGTAGAAGTGGTTAGATGAATGTATACTTTTTCATTTTCTTCATCCACTTCCATGTTCAGCTTTATCGGATTTGATTTCTCAAGTATCATTGTTTGATCTACTTCCATTTCCCTCTTGATTTCTTCACCCTTTGTCGGTTCAGGATCTTTTTCCTTTTGGGCTTTATCATGCTTTTCCGACTAGTGGATTTTGGGTCTCCACAGTTTCCTATAAACCGGTGGCCTCTTTATTATGGTCTTAAAGCCTTTTTTCCGGTCCTTTATCCTTAGGTTCATCTGCATGCAGTGATCTCTTACATTTTGGTTTTTTTCATCAGTTAGAGAGACTTTATCATCCTCATCCATCTGCTTCTACCCTTGCTTTTCAGAATGATCCAAGGGTTTTTCCAACTATTGCTTCATTTTCTTGGAACATTTGCCAAAAATGCCTAATTTATGACATTTGTTACATCTTAGCTGGAAAGCCTCATATTCTATTGGCTGTTTCCATGCCCCAAATTTGGATTGTAGAATAATGTGTTCAGGAAGCTCCTGATCCATTTCAGATGAGACACAGAACCTTGCAAAGGCAAGTCTGGATCTATTTTTCATAGGTCCATCTAGCCCAACTGGTGAACCAATCGATTTAGCTATATGAAGAAGGATCTCATCATCCCATAGATGCAGGGGCAGCCCTGGGAGTCTACACTAGATGGGTATGGCATGAATGTTCTCAGTATTTGGGTTAAACCCAGGATACCATTTTTTCAAAAAATCCCCATATTGCCAATACACCAGGGACCACCCAATAAGATAGAGTCCACATCAGCTTGTAGATTAAATCGGGCTAGAAAAAAACCCTTGGCCATGGTGGTGATAATCAAATATCCTTTTGGTTTCCATCTGTGTATGGCCCATTTTCTTATAATATCTACATTGGGTCTTGATCCCAAAAACTTTCCAACTAGGGCTAGATTAGTTTTCTCAAGAGCTCTATGCAGACATCCATCAGGCACTTGTATGTGGGTCACCCCCTCATTATCTTTTGTACTTTTAAAATTCATTCCAGATGTAGGAGAAAGAGGACCCACATTTTTGTCAGGAGGTACCTTAACAATATCAGCACCTAGGCTCTAGATCCAATACTAATACCTTTATTCGAGTTCTCCCTCTGTTAACAACTCCTTATTAGCTTTTTGCAGCCTCTTGAAAGACATTCAATAGCCAGAGCGGCTGAAACCACACTCTCAAAACCCTCCCATAGTCCTCCATGAGCTTCAAACCCATAGTCCTCCATGAAATCTCTTTGCTCTTGGTTAGAGTAGTGTAGGTAGATTTTTTTAGCAGAAGAAGTGCTTATGCACACTCTGCATGTCTCATTTGAGACATGTATGATTTTATCTTTGTATATAAGTTTTGTTTATATTTCTCAAGAGGGGCATGAGGCTAGGCTCTTAAAATATTTAAGGAAAGAAGGCTCATGTTTTCCTGTGACAGTTGCAAATCGAAATAGGGAACAAATGCAAAGCAACTAAAAGTCATTTTGAGACAGTCCATTTGAGGGATAGATGAAAACCATGGGTTGAATCAATTTTCTACTCTCAAAAATCATTGTCTCAAGGTTTTCTTATGAAAATTGAGAGTGCAGGCTCGGGGATAGGAAAGATATAGAAAAGGCTTGTAGTCAGGCTCACAATGGCTCAAGGATCAGTTCCATGTTTATCAAGTAGAATCCATGCCCAATGGATGCTTCAAGGCCATTGGTCTCTCCATCTAGTAGGCAGATGTCCCCATGAGTCACCAAATTGTTATCCATATTTCACTCCCGAGATAAATATTGGATCGAACCATGACCCCGCATAGAAGGAACCCGAGAAAACTCATTCAAATCATGAAAATTGGTCACAAAAAGATTCAACAATGAAGTGACAGAGGCCAAGAGAGATCAAAGGATCTGTACAAAAGAAAACAACTCTGTCGGGCTATTTCTACATCTTAAATCTATTCTCCAAGTTACAAGTAGGAAGAACTATAAAATAACAAAGTTAGAAAAGAAGGGAAGATGCTACAAAGGAGCCAAAAGCAAGAAGAAGGAAGAATGACAAAGATTCAAAGTCCTTAGGCTCAAAACAGTTCAGAAAGGGTCCAAAATTGACTAAGTATGGAGGAGGTAGTGGAAGAGACCACGTGTCCTCGTGGTGCTTCTCCAAAGATGGACCCAAATAGAGAGGCTCAAATAAGCGCCACATCTCCATGTGTCCCAGTGGAATGGAGGCAGGGTCAAATGGTCAAACAAAGTCAAAGGTAGATAGGGCAGGCCTAAAAAATTGGCTAAGTATGAATGAGCAAGCAAAGAGTGCCAAGTGTTAGCGTAGCACATCTCCAAGAGTTGGTCCCAAGGTAGAGACCCAAGTGAGTGCGAGCTCGCCACGTAGCCCAAAGTCAATAAGTAAGAAGGACCATTGAAAAGTCCACAAAGCAGTGGAGGCCAACAAGTGTCAACCCAACGCTCCTCCAAAGGAAAACTTTGGGTTGGATTTACAAACATGCGCGGTGCCTCCACGTGTCCTCAAAGGGGGTAGAGTTAGTTGAATAGTCAATGCATAAGACAGGCCAGCGGAGGCTGCCAAGTGTCTTAATGGCACTGATTCAAGGGTAAAATAGAGAAAAGGTTCCCAAGTGAGTGCCAGTCTGATGCGTGTCCTAGGGGAAGGCGGGGCATCGGGGAAAAGTTAGTTTTTCGCCCTTTGCCCCAAAAGGAGTAAAAGTTGCAAAATGGCCCGTGACTCCGCCAAGGAAAAAGTCAACATATAGACCCGAGTCAAAGCCAAGGCGGGAGTCGGGGAAAAAAGGTGAAAGTTTTCCTTTTGTCCAAAAGGCATAAAAGCAAATATGGAAGTGCATTTCCCAGCCAACCAAAAGGAGCCACGTGTCCATGCGGAGCTTCGGGGCCGCGGGAGTTTTCTGGATTTTTTGATTTTCGTGAAAAAGGAGAAAAGTTAAGTTCTGAGCCCGCAGACCCAATTTTTGTCCCAATCTGGCCACCATGTGTCCCAATCCAAAAGGGGGACCCATTTTTCAAATTGTTTTCCCGCCCATTTGTACAGAATCGATGCAAAAATTCAAAGGGGCATATCTTTTGACTCAGGGCTCGAAATATAGAAAATTTGACACCATTGGAAGTGTCTCAACGTCCTCTATGCCATGGAAGGATTAAAAATTCATTTTTGTAGGCCTTGGTAGGTAAAATGAAGAAAATTCTTCCCAAACATTAACGAAGAATCCAATCTCTTCAAATACCAAATCTGATTTGATTCGATTCGATTCGCTGGGGAACCAGAAGTGACATATTGTGGGTAGATTTGCAGAAGAAATTGATATTCAGTGGTTGAGATTTCAAGGGAGGATTCAATGCGTATCTCATGGTGGTTGGAGTAGGATGTGAATTTTCCCTTTTCTCTCTTTTCCTTTTATATATACTGTAACACTTCTCATTTGAAAAAAAGAGACATTCTGGGCATAGAGAAACTCAGTCAAATTTGTTTCTCGATGCCATTTTTGAGCAGAAAACCTTCTCCCATGCATGTAAAATGTATTTGTGCATATATTCCAGAAATGTAATGTTCTGTGCACCTTCTAGAGAAATATAAAAATGTGTTTTTCTGGTGTTATTCAACCCTTTGCATCATTTTATTATTTCTATATGCCTCTCCCTTTCAGTCTTGGTTTTCTGTGCATGTATTTCACATTTGTAAGTGCAAGATGTTGTGTTTCATGGAGTTTAATGGATGATTTGTAGATCTAGGCCATGTCACTTTTGTCTGACCTCCCTCATGTCCCTTTTTCTGTTTCTTTCTCCCTTAATAGAATATATCATTTCCTTTTCTAGTGTATCACCACTTTAGTGTAGGCTCTATTTTTCCCTCTTTCTCTCTCCTTGGTTCTTTGGAATGGTTAGATTAGGTTAGATTTAGTTTTCTTGCACTGGAGTAGCTCGTGGAAGGTAGTTTAGGAACAAGAACCAGCTTTCTCTAGAGAAATTTAATACTTTTGCAAGGTCCCACACCTTGGGAAAGTTTAATGTTATGCAATCACACCAAATGAGTCTCGCTTTAGAAAGTAGATGCATAACTAATTTGGGGGTGTTGTGATTTCACACTAACACCTTCCTCATCGAATGAAGCCACTAAGAGTTTTTCGTTGGCACGAGTTCTTTGGAACTACATGGAAATGAAACAAAAATGTAGTCCATTCTTTGACCTTACACTACTTTTGTGATCTTCCTCCCTATGCGTGCAGCCCTTACAAAGCTTACAACAAATTAGAATCTACCCCATGCTGCCATATTATTTTTCTATGCTTTCCTCCTCAAATTCCTTTAGCACCTCATTTGCGCTACGTTTAACCTCTTGTTCCACTAGGTCCTTGATGATTTTTTCCACTTATCTCTCTATGGCCTCATCTACCTATTCCTTCGTGAGGCTTGGGGTCCTTTTATCCTTTGTATTTTCTTCCCCGCTCACCCCCTTGCCTTGAGCCTCAACTTCTTCTTTTTCATTCTTCTCCTCATTCTCTTCATTATACTCCTCATCTCCTTCTTCCTCAAAATCATGCACCTCATAGACTGGATGGTCTTCACCTCCATCCGCTCATCATCATCATCCTTATCGCTAATGTAGGCATCTAGACTCTCCATCTCTTTTGAATCTACCTCATCAGTCACCTTCTACTTCTTCCTTACTGGGGATTCTAGTACAAGAGATTCTTCTTTTTCTTTCTCTTTGATAGGTGATGTCTTCCTCGGTGATTCCTCATGGGTGAGGGTTTCTTCGTGCTCTGGTGCCTCTTCTTTTGGGGTCTTCACCTTGATAGGAGGCTTCTTTATCTACACGTAAGTACTAGGATTTGCACTTGTCTCCGATGCGCTCACCGTTTGTGTGGTTTGAACACTTAGTGCCTTCTACACCTCTTCTCTTTCTCTCTTTCTAGGTGCAACCTTCTTCCTTCCTATAGGGTCTTCAAGGATGGAGACATAATTCTCCAAGTAAGCACCCTTTTCAAATTTTGGCCTTATGTGCAGATACACCCTTGCTGTGGTCCTCCCTACAATTGGCAGTGTTAAAGGCTTCATCATTTGTATTTCATGGGAGACATATCTCTCCACATATGCATGCTTCTTTGGGTAGACGAGCTTTTGGTGCAGCTCACGGTGGTTTATATCTACCTCACTAAGGTTGAACCTTAGTCTCTTGGCCTCCTTGAACTGATTAACTTCAGCTTGGAAGTATTGTGCGGTGAAGGATAAGGGTATCTTACACCATGGAATCATATTCCCATTTATCAATGTAAATCTACCAATGCAGAAGTGTTGGTATCTTCAAACTCTACCTCTCCATTCACGAGTGTAGAAATGCTATGAGATCCTCCACTCTACCCCGAATGCATCATGCATTCACTTATAACATTTCTCCAGGTGTGCCTTGTGAGTGGCCATCATGGTTTAACAAGTGTACTTAGAAAACCTTTTTACGGGCGAAGGATCCTCTTCTAGATATTCCCAAAAACTTTTCTGGTGCATTGGGTAATCCAATCTCTAAAAATAAAATGGTGAGGAGGATGTTACCAAAGAGTATCTTCTCCCCATTCTATGCTCTACTTATAATCTCATCTGCGATTAAAGTGGATAATTTATAGATGGTTCCTTCTAATATATTTTGGCATACATTCAGCCATGCCTTGTTCAATTGTGTCCATCGTTCCTGATCATTGAGATTGGTGACCAAGCATGCGGCCATCCTCATAACTGGTTCTAGAATTTTGGTGATGTAAAAGTATCATGACCCCTTCTTGTAGTCATATGCGGCTACAGTCTCCTTAATAGCCTCCTTGTCACTTAGATCATCATCAATGCTATCTCCTTCATAAATGAGGCTGTGAACTTGGATATCAATTGTGGTGTGATTTGCATCTTGTGCCCCACAAAATAAAAGTGATCCTCATGCATGTGCAACATCAACCATTGGTAAAGGCACTCAGGCTTGCCAAAGTATGGCAACTCATATAGTTGCAATAATCCAGCCTTCTCTAATTTTACCTTCACCTCATCATTGTAAATGGGCATTCCATCTAGCGTCCTCTTGTTAGTTGGGTGAACCAACTCTAATGCCATTTATTTCTCAGTTGTGCTTATGCGATGATTATAATCACTCACGGCCATCTTTTGAAAGTGTGACTCCCACTATTTTCCTAGTAATACCCCATATGGGTACAACATTTCCACATACCATTTTTCGTTAGTGCTCACGACGATAGTTGTCTCCTTTCCCTTTCCCTTGCCCTTTTTGTTCGGTGAAACATTTTCTTTCTTTGGTGTCATTCTTTTGGTTGGGCTGAACTTAAAACTCCTTCCTCTTGTTTTACCTTGCTACTCTACTCAATCCCAAAGCTCACTCCAAAGCTTCAACTCCTAAAATGAATCCTTCTTTCTCGTGCCCTAGCTGCCAAACCCTAACCAAGAAAACCTTCCACAAGATGATGCTCTTCACACAACCTTTCCTCATGCCCATGTACTCCTTCCTTCTAGTTTGCAGATCTACTCTAGATGCACACTCAAATTTCTTAGATTCTCCTTTCTTCGCAAAAATTTCTCTCTAGATGCCCTAGTTCGCAAGAGCTTCTTTTACTTCATAATCGCAAGGTAACAAATGACTTGCCCAACCTTGTATTTATAGTTTTTTCTTCCCTCTAGCATTAAATGCTATACCACCTACCACTATACTTGACACTAAATGTAGCTTTTTCCCTAAATCCCATCCTCAAGCACTTTTACCCATATGCCTAATCCTGTGCGAAAAACTTGACAACCTTTTGGCACACAAAAATCTAATCCGACCGAAGACTCTTACACATGTGTCCACAATGCCGAAGGCACTTCTTCTTCTGTCCTTTACCTAATTTTTTCCCTCGCCTACCTCATGTTGTTCCTACACTCTTCATCCTTTGTACGTGGTCTCTGTTACAACCTTTTTGACACCATAATTCAATATTCATTGTTTCCTCACATGCTTTATCCACCTTATGCACTTCCTTCTATTGGGCCACTCAACTTGTATTGTAGGCTTATACTTTGCATTACTCCAACCCACATTAAAACAGATGTGTGGTCCTCTGCGCATACACAACCTTGGAAAAATTATGTGGTTATCGACAGATAAGGCACAAAGAAAAACAAAAGGAAAGGAAAAACCAACGAGAAAGGGAAACATAAGAAAATAAAAGCATAAAGGGAAATTCTAAGCTAATTGGCAATACTACCTTATTACAAACACCAAGAAGAATTATTTATAGTAGGGCTTCAACCTACTCCCATTGAAGTGACTTGGTAACCTCGTCCCATCCAATGCTTGTAATTGGCAAGCACCTGAATCAAGAATGTAAGAGATGATGTAAGGTCCCAGCCAATGGAATTTCAACTTCCCAAGATGGAGCAGATACTTGGAATTATACAAAAATGCCATCTTCCCAACCTTAAACTTATTATTCTTGATATGATGATCATGCCATGACTTTTGTCTTGTCTTTTCTATCTTTTGAATCCATCTAACTGTTAGAGTAGGTATTTACCTTAGCTCATGTTCACCTAGGTACTTTATTTACCTTTATTATATTTATCCTCACCCACTTATGTGTTTTGATATTTCTTTTATCTTATTTAGATATTAGGAGATATTATCTAGTTGTTAGGTATAGTTCTTTCCTTGATATCTAGTTCTCTCCTAAATCTATGGTCTTGACTAGTTCTTTGATGACTAGTTATTTCCTTGATTTATGGCTTGATCTACGACATTGACTGTTCTTAGATTGTTATTCTTTGCCTATTTAAGAAAGGTCCATCCTCAATGTATTGCATTGAGTTCCATAATAATATATGATATTGTTTCTCATTTGTTTGCAAAGGTTTTATGTAAAGTTATTCTGGTGAATTGCTTTCATATTATTGATCATGGTGTTTTATTAGCATCTGTGTTCTTGGCTTGGTATGATCTAGTTATTGTTCCTTTCATGGTATCAGAGTGGAGATTGCTGTTGGCATCCGTCTGTAAGTTTTATTTTGCAAATAAATTCATTATATATTCATATATTTGGGATTTGGTCATATTTTGTTGTTGCATGCATTTTTATGCAAAATAGAGGCTTCCATTGGATCCGGAAGGTGTGAAAACCCTAAGATTGACTGTAAACTTGGCCGTATCTACAAATAGTCATTCTTTGTGGTTTTTTTGGTTGGTGCGAAAAAAATTTCGCTTTCTCGGGTTCATGCCCACTAGGAAAGAAACCGTGGGATTATTTTTTTTGGTCATTGGATTTTTCAAGCCCATTAAAATCCTTAGCCCTTGGTCATATGGCATGGTCATATGAGGGCTTAAAGATTGTGATTCCTACTAGTAGGTGCTTTACTTTAGCCCCCTTTAATTTTATTTATGTGGTGAAGGCAACAACAATTTATTTGTTTTAGTGGAAACTAAAATAAATAACATAGCAAAATATTAAAAAGCTTTTATCTTTTGATCGGTAACTCGGTTTTGAGTGCTATTTTTTGCAAAGTGGTTGTTTTTTGGTGCTCTTTCCATTGGAGTTATTTGTTTTGAGACTTGCACTATAATTATAAAGTGTCAAACATGGAGGAGTGGTGTAATCAATTGTGGATGCAATTTCGGGTGAGCCCGATGTCCTAAATTTTAGGGAGTTGCAGTTTGTACCTATCATGGATTCTGAGAATGATATGATTTTCTATGAAGTATGTAGACTTCAAGAGAATATTGTAAAATTTGAGGAAGAAATAGATCACTCAAGAAGCGAAATTTTCTTCTACAATCACTCATTCACGATAAGGATACAATAATACACTCCCTACATAACAAACTTGCTAGCCTACAACATCACCATCATATTGTGGACAGTCATATCCATGCTTCTAGTCCACTTGCAGCTATTGCTCTTGAACCCACTAACATTGATCTGTCAATCTTTGAGTCTATTCCTGCTCTTGATGCTCATACACCTATGAAGCTTGTTACTGCATGCTCTTCCACATTTGTGCCTATTACAATACCACATGTTGTGTATCCTACTTCTACTCAGCTACATGGATTTTTAAGAAGCATACCACTGCATTCAGTTCTCATATGCTTCATTCTACGGGTATCACTAGAGGAGTCATTGAAAGACATTCACAGGTATTGTTTCCTCTATTCCACATGTTAAGTGGAATTCTCATCATGACATTGGTTTTCGAGAAGATACTTCATTGGGATCACACATTGATAGAGCTCCTTTTTTTGTTTGCTCAACTCTTTCTGAGGATCATGAGTAACACATGAGTTCTGCACCTTCACTCAGGCTTGAGAAACCTAAGATTTCAGTTTGTCACCATGATCAACCTAACACACATTCTGATGTTCTTTTGCATGCACCCATTGTGCATTTTACACCAAGTCATATGTAGGCATCTTCTTCATCCATCTGTGTTGATTTGGGGTGGATATCTGATCACTCATGGCGGAAACATAGGCAATTCATTGAGAGGACTCTACAGGCATGGATCCTCAATCATTAGGCCTCTTGCTCCACTTTCTATACCTTATGCATTGTGATGCTTGTTGTTTTGAGCATTTTTATTTAGCAGGTGTAGTGTATCTCTCTTGTTTGTTGAGAGATTTTGTATTTGTATTTTTGACACTTTTGGCATGTTGATGATCTCTTATGGGGGATCTATTCTGTACATTCCAAAGTGTTATTTTTTCAAAGTTCGAGTAGTTGTTTTGACAAATCATACAGATTTGTAGCGTCACTCCACCCATTCAGCAATATGGGAGGGTGTGGTGTTGATCCTGTTTCTTTGGGTTTTGTGTCCTTGCCTTGTTACCTTGGCTTTTCTTGGATCGTGACACTCTGGATTTTGTGTCCTTGCCTTGTTGCTTTGGTTTTTGTTCTTGGATTATGGCACAACTATTTGCAGCAGATTGCTTAAATTATGTTTGGTGTTTTTTCTACACTTTTGACAACACTCCGTTGACGATCTCCTTGTATGGAGCTATTCTGGTGAAACTCAGTGTCAATTGTTTTTGAGTTTTGTGATCAAGCAATGGATTCAGACCACAATGCACACCAAACTTCTTTAGCATTGTATGAGTTTTTTGAGCCGATCTTCTTAGGATTCCTTGGAGCGAGTCTTTACTCTCTTTACTTTATTGTTTCTAGTTTTGGGTACCTTGCGGTGTCCCTTTTTTCCCAGTTATTGTACATGAGTACCTCATCAGGCCTAGTTACCAGGACTCATACTGTGGACATGCCACATCTATTTTGGCCCTTAGCTTCACTTGAGGGGGGGTGTTAGAGTAGGTATTTACCTTAGCTCATGTTCACCTAGGTACTTTATTTGCCTGTATTATATTTATCCTCACCCACTTATGTGTGTGGATATTTATTTTATCTTATTTAGATATTAGAAGATATTATCTAGTTGTTAGGTATAGTTCTTTCCTTGATATCTAGTTCTCTCCTAAATCTATGGTCCTGACTAGTTCTTTGATGACTAGTTATTTCCTTGATTTATGGCTTGATCTACGACCTTGACTGGTTCTTAGATTGTTATTCCTTTCCTATTTAAGCAAGGTCCATTCTCAATGTATTGCATTGAGTTCCATAATAATATATGATATTGTTTCTCATTTGTTTACAAAGGTTTTATGTAAAGTTATTCGATGAATTTCTTTCATCTTATTGATCATGGTGTTTTATTAGCATCTGTGTTCTTGGCTTGGTATGATCTCGTTATCGTTCCTTTCACTAACAAGTGATCACCTTTCATCTAACTGCATCAACTTATCAATTCTTTCTTCCAACACTTGCTCACCGGATAACCCTCCTATGCGCGCTATACGCAATGATGGTAACATGAACTCAATTGGTAAAATAGCCTCCGCACCAAACACCAATTGAAACAATGTGGCCTTGTTCAACCTCTTGTAGGTTGTTATGTATGCCCATAGAATGACTGATACCTTGTCATCCCAATCTTGTCTTCTAACGTCACAAATATTAGTCAATGTGTGACTTAGTATCTTGTTAAATTCCTTAGTAGTTTCATTTTCTTAAGGGTGATAAGGGGTAGTCTTGTGATGGCCCACCATTAATTCTCGCTAGCAAAATCCTGACTATTTCATTGAGAAAGTGTGTACCTATATCACTTGTTAAACTTAAAGGACAACCATACCTACTGATTATGTTCTCCCATAAAAATATAGTAGTTGTCCCTGTGGTGAAATACTTTCTAGGAACTTCCTCTACCCACCATGTCAAGTAATCACTACAAGTGATGATTTACCATGAACCAATCCTTTGCGCAGCTGGTGAAATTGGCCCTAAAAAGTCGATTGCCCATTTTTCAAATGGTTCAGCTCTGGCTATTGGTTGAAAAGGAATTTCATCTATCTTTTTTAGGTTTTCCAAGGCGCTGGAAATGGTCACATGCCTTACAAAACTCAATATAATCCTTGTAGATGGTTTCCCACACAAGCCCTACTAATAAAATCTTCTCATGCGTGTAGCATTTCCTGCATAGTGTCCTCTTATAATCCCACCATTTGCTTCTTCCATAATTGCTACACGCTCATACTACAATATGCATTGGTGTAGAACCTCATCACGACCTCACTTATACAGGTCTCTAATAATAAACATATAGGGTGCGACACCTATTATCGACTTCTTTCTCTCTAGAGCCTTCATCCCTTCTGACACCACACCTATTTTTAAGAACACTGCGATATCTTCCAAGTCTGAGGATGCATGCTGCAACCTAAATAGTTACATGTTTGGCATGGTATCCTCAATGATTTATGTGTCCTCCCCTGAGTCAATCCTTGATAAGTGGTCAGGTCCTAAATTTCTCTTCCCTAGTTTTACGACCACTATGAATTAAAACTCTTGAAATAATAGGACCCAACAACATATGCACCCTTGTAGCACAGTCTTGTTGACTAAGTAATTCAATGCCATGTGGTCCATGTAGAATATAAATGGTGTTGCCAATAGATACTGCCTAAACTTATGTAGTACGTAGATCATAGACAATGTTTCGCATTCAGTAGTTGTGTAATTTTGTTCTACTGGTGTCAACTTTCTACTTACAAAACACAACGGATGATCAACAATTCCATCACCAGGTTATGCTAGCACTATTCTTATATTTTCCCCTAAGGCATAAAAATGCACATGGAAAGGCTTCTCCCAAGAAGGAAAACATAATATGGGTGCCATGACAAGCCTATCCTTTAAGGTGTCAAATGCTTTCTGCTGCGCCTCTCCCCAATGAAAGGTACTCTTTTGTTTTAACAATTCTTCTAAGGGTGTGGTGATTTTGGCATACCCCTTGATGAACTTCCTATAATACCCCATATGCCTAAGGAATCTGTGCGTTGCACTTTGAATAGTAGGCTCCCCTAATCCTACAATAATTGTAACTTTGGCGGGATCCACTAGTAAGCCTTCTTTGCATATAATGTGTCCTAACAGGGTTCCAAATGGAGTAGCAAAGACACATTTCTTAATGTTGAGGGATATCCTTAATTGCCAACATCTCTCAAACATTAGCCTTAAATTTTCACAATGGTCTTTCACCAATCCATACATAGTCTAGTCATCCAGGTAAACTTGGAGAAACTTATGGATGAAGTCCTAAAATGCTTGTACCACGATGCATGAGAACACAATAGGCACATTATTTAATCCAAAAGGCATAACCGTGTAGGAAAAAATCCCCATTCAGTGGTGAAATTTGTCTTTCTTTGGTCTTCCTTTGCAATCCGGACTTGGTGGTACCCTGAGAACCCATCCGTGAAAGAGTAGACTATAAGCTTTGCTACTCCCTCCATAATTTCTTCAAGAAGGGGGTTAGGAAAGGATCGATGACACACACCGCATTCGGATCCCAGTAGTCAATGCATATTCTTATCCTACCATCCTTCTTAATACTGATAACCATCAGGCTTATCCATTCTAACTCTTCCACTACCTCAATGATACCAGATGTTATCATTTTGTCTATTTCTTCCTTGACCCATATGCAAAATTTGGATTCATCCGATAAGGCCTCTTCCGAATTAGGTACACACCTTCCATAAACTTGATCTTCACCTCCCCAAGGAATGGTCGATGCCTTTGAGTTCATGGTACCTGTGAGGGAACAAATATTAGAACTCGCGTAACAGATCAATTATCTTTGAAACTTATTTTTCTCGACCAATAGTCCCCGATGATAGCTTCCTTAGGTTCTATCTCCATTCCAATTTTAACCTTATTTGTTTTCAAGGGATCATGGTAGGTGTGAACTCACTCATCAGTGCTATTTATGGATTTTCATGTACCTTCCGAATGGTTAACATCAAAAGTTTCCATTTCTTCTCCATTTATTACATAGACCATTTTTCCTTTTTCTTTTTCCATGCACACGCGCTCAAGTTGTACTTCCTCTAATTCTTCTTCATTGAGGTGCATCTCCAAATAAGGATCACCTAGCAAATATAGTAGCCTATCCTTTACCATAGCACTATCTCCCATCGTAAGGTGCTTGATCACTTGAAAAGCCTTATCCACTGATGGCTTGGTACTCCTATACTCGAAAGCTTGAATCAAATCAACCGCCAAATCTTGCCAATTACCTATTTCACAGAGCATCTCTAGATGAATATACCATGCATGCACACAACCTTGTAAGGTGGAATACAACTTATGCACACATAGTGAAGGCATAAACACTTATGTGCTTCCAATCTAGGACTTCTCGCATGCTTGGATATGAAATGAAGTGGTCTCTTAAACATGGTAGTATTGTGTGACCATGGGCATGTTGCTTTTGGATAAACTTACGGAAAATGTGATTCTTACCTCACATCACTCTAGGAGGTTTTCCAGATGTGTAGCCCACTAGTGTGGTATAGTTCTGGTAGGTTATAACTCGAGCATTCCTATTCTCTCATCCTCATTTTTCCTCCGAGATTCCATTTACCACAAGAAGATTTTAGGTATGCCCCTCCGCAGTAACATCGTAAATTCTTTCCTCCTAGGTGCTTGACTGAGTGCACCTTTTTCACCCTTGTTACATATCCTCTTAACTATCTTCTTATTAACTCATAAGTCCCATGTGCCCAATTGTTGCATGCCACACTAGTGGTATCACTCAAGGACTGAGCATATTCAAACTAGATAACTCCCTCTATGGGGTGAATTATCTCAAGATCTCTGATGGAGTGCACATAGATTCTATCAAGGAATTCTTCTCCTAAGGGCTCAATATAGGGTGTTAACTTCCCATCTGTCAAAGGGATGATCACCCTTTCTTCCTTGTTCTCAAAGCTGATATACCCTTTGTTAAACTACAGGTTGGAATTATTCTTGTAATACCATGGGCACCCAAGCAATGTTGGAAAGTTGTCTCATTTTCAATGAAAGCACCAAAAATTCAAAGTCTCTAGTGAACTTGTCCCCTTAAATGGTGATAACGGAATCCTTCAGGACTCCAATGGGAATTGCCTTAGTCTTATTTTCCATATATAACACATTTGAAGATGGCTGCAACGCGGGACATACCATCTAATTCCAGGCATCTAAGGTAAGAACATTGACCTTTGCTCATGTTTCAATGAGGTTATTACTTAGAAGCCATCAATCAATAACCACATTCAAAGTAATCTCCTTATCATAGTCGAGGCAGTGAGATAGAAGATTTGCATGTAAAACTTGCCTTTCATGCTCTACTCCAGATCATGGTACCTTCTCTCTTAGCCATTCTCCTAGTAAGGGGATAATATTCTCTTGCCTTAACATCCTACACACTTCCTTAACCTCATCCAGGTCATCCTTAAGAACCTTGACATTCTTCCTTTGCTCAAACTTCCTCAATTTATCCTTCAGATATTGGATCTCCCCTTGTAAAATCTGAATCACATCCATAGTCTCTTGATACACCTCTTTCTGATGAGTAGGGTCTGGATACTTTCCATGCACCACTTCCTCTCTTGAAACTATTGTCCTTTGTCTTGGCATCTCCTTGGCATGCATGACATCTGCTTGCATCATCACTAGTATAAGTTTTAGCCCTCACTCATGTGCCACTCTTAGCATCCACTGTGAATCAACCTTCTTGATGTTCACCATCAAAACGCCCTTGTCTTTCCAAAGATGTGATGTGGGTTCATATTCTCATAAATTTCTAGACACTCTTCATACTTGTGTTTTTTTCCACACCATGAGAATTGTAACAGATCAAGACACTCGTGTTTGTAATGCTCTGTAGATCTAAAATTATAACAGGTTCCTCGTGAGAATTCACTTCATCCTCCGCTGCGGTTATTCAAACCATGAAATCCTCCATGAAAACATCTTCCATGCACCCCTCCATCTGCAGTGCACCCTTTATAAAAATGGTCATCATCCTTAAAACTACTTGCAAGGCTAGTCTAGCATACACCCAGATCAATAACATCATGGATTTGATCAATCAATCTGCAATCCTTAGTATCATGAGTTGTAGAGGTACAAATATTACAATAGAAAGAAACATTCTTGTGGATTGCGCATTGTAGTAGAGGGCACCTAATTACATCATGATCCCCATGGTAGATCTCACAGTCTACCACCATAGCATGTACCAACTTCCAAGGGAAATTATCCTTTGCATGTCCCTCCACTTCACGGTTTGTTCACACAATCCCAATACGAACCTCATGTTTTGAGTTTGCAGATAGCTTCTCCAACTGCTGGCCATTGCAACAATTTGAGCCTCCAAAAAGGACTAACACTAGTATATCAATGCTCCCAATAGCTTCAAGCATGCGGGAAACTTCCAACTCCTCACGCATGTCCACGTGAAAGTCTCGGTGTGATAGAGCCCTTCTAAATGGTGTTATCAATCCTCTGAAAAACCATTGAGCATGTTGAGAAGGATGAATGTCATAAGATAGCTTTGACAAGAGAGTCTTGAAATGCATGTCATACTCTTGCACACTTTTTTCATTCCCTGTTGGATCTCCTTCAGATCACTGATGCTCTTCTACTCAAACTCGGGATATGGAACTCTTTGTTAGGAAGGCATTCTTCAACACGGTGTAGTCTACCACCATCTAATGGGGGTCATACTTCCTATACCAACTATGTGCGCACCCTTACAACATTGTTACAAACTGGCTTGCCTTTCACTCCGGGGTAGTGATCCCCTTTGTGTGCCATAGTAACTCACACTTTTGCACATGCTTTGTAGCATCTTCAATACCCCTATAGTCTGGTAAGTGTAAAGACATCTTGAAAAAAACTTGGGGAGGTGGTTGAGGCCCTTTTCCTCCCAATCCAGAGCCTTGGTTCCCTCTCGGTATTTCCTCCACCAAATCCATGAGATCCACCAGGTCCTATTCCTCTTGACTCACCAGATCCACCCCCTACAGTCAGCAAAGGGCATGAGGTGGTCATGCATAGGGTTCCCAATGTCCCACTAAACTGCGTGTCAATGGTATTTGATATTATTCCACTATCAGTTGTGTGTACCATGTGACTCCCAGATGTGATACCAAAATCTTGTGTACTTGCACTTTGTCTAAAGATTCCTCCAAATACATGAATGGATTGTGTAACCATGGATGTTCCAAACAAGAAACTATATCTATTGGGTGCAGATTGGTTACTCCCACTGATACCAATTGGGTTAACAATACTTCTCCCTTGATATGGAAAACCAAGTGCCAAGGGTTGGTTGCCATGTGGGTTCAGATGTGCGCCGATGAATCTTCTTTCTCTATGTAAAAAAATCTCATCAGAAGTTGAAGGGGCTTCTCTCATGCACATGCCAAGATGGGGTAGCACAGACCGCTCACATTCCACATTCTTTGCATAAAAATCAACTTCTTCCCACAACGTCTACCTCCATAGATCCATCAAACTTGCAACCTCGTGTTGTCAAGTCATCTCTCTTTAATGAGCTTCTCTATACTGGATTTGTCTTTCCTCCCTTTCCTTTTCAGCTGCAATGTCTACCATCTTCCTCCACCCTAGCTTCCTCTCCCAGTCGCTCAGAGAAGCTTAGCCGACCATGGGAAATGCTTCTAAACTTAAAGTAATGACCAATATCTTCATAGCCAAAGGAATAACACACAAAAATGATCCTCTAGGCTCCCTCAGAAACTCAAACTCAACAACTTATGGGAAATAATACATAGAAATGGCATATTCTAAAGTATAACTAGTTAACACTCTCTTCCACTAGTGATCAACAACACACGTCCAAGTCAGATCTACATCCTGCAGCCTCTGATAGTCATCTTGGGTCCACATGCATGATCTATAGTACCAATTCAATCTAGATGCATATGCTTTGAAAGCCATTCATATAGTTCTACTGGGAAGAAACAAAATAATGTCTCATACAACTCATGGTATAGGTTCTCTTCTACCCATCTACATGCATCAAACTCAGGTCCAGTGCTAAATATTTGAGAAAACTCATCCTCCATGCTCTTGAACCATGTTTCAACACTTTCCAAGGTCAAACGCTTTGTCATCATGCATTACATGGACAAATATGCATGCCATTTCTCACAAAAACTTTGAAAAGAGGTCCCGGAAATAGAACCAAATGTAGTCATATTTTATACGCTTAGACTAATAGTCTAATCCCATGCATACCAACCTATCACCTACACCTGGGCGCCGAGCACTCACCCACCAGGCACACACAAGCACTTGAGTGTCTCCTTTATGTGATTTTTACGAGAACACATCATCTTAGGACAAATATTCAAATGGAAATGAACATAAAAGAACCATGCAACATTCTAAGAGCCTACAACGAGTTTTTATCTCATCACATCTAGAAAAGAGAAATAAAAAGCAACATATGGAAATGGTTCATACAAAAAGGAAATGCATAAGTATTATACTCCTAAACACATATATGATTTATAACAGAGTATTATATTCATATTAACAGATTCAATAACTACATTGAAATCTCTTGAGGTCATGACAAACCCTTATATAACAATGCAGAGTCAAGTCATGCATCAAAACTACATTATGCTCATCACCTTAAAAATGAATGTAGACACATTTACGAGCTCTCTAATCCCTAACCCTTAGAATCCTCCATACATTTCTCACAGGACTCCACCTCTCTTTTCTATCTTCCATACTCTACTTTCTTCCCCATTTTACTCTATTGGGCGCTTGCATTTATAGCCTTAAAATCTGTCGCCATGCCTTTCTAAAGTTATAGATCGGTTACCAAGTGTTGAGGTGGTCCTCCATGGGAGCATGCCTTCTCAGATCCAAGCTCTCCATCCTTTTCAATGATGTCTTCGAGAACCTTCCATCGCATACTTAGAATATTCCCTTTTTTATCCCATAGTCTCCAGGCTTGCACCTTATCCATAAGGGTCATACTTTTCTTGTGTGCTTCCTGGGTGCTGAATATGGATAAGTACAAAACTTGTCTTTACTTGTGCATTCGTGTCATATGTTTTTCAACCTACTCCTGGAACCCTTCCCTGCGCACCTTCAACCCATGCACCCTTCTCCAACTAGGCCCCGTGTGCCCACGTGCCTTCCCATCCTTAGCCAATATTCTCGAGGACCAACATTCTTTACGGTCCAATGTTTTCATTCCTTATTTTTAATGGTTGGTAAAAGTATTTTTCTTCTTCATCTTGTAGCATCTTGCTAGCTCTTTTATTTTTATTGGGATTTCTTACAATATTATAATCTCCTCTTGTAGACACCTAAAATTGGTTATCCAATTTAGTGTCCCTCGTGCACGTTTTCTCTCTCAGGTAACTTGGGGCACGTTTATATCACCACTATCCCCTTGGGGTATTATTCAATTTGTGATTTAAACACCTATCCTAAGTTTAATTCACTCCATTATTTTTTACCCATGAGTAATTAAATATTAACTATTTAATTACACCTTTTTACATGTATCCTAACCACTTATCTACCCCATATCTATTCTATCCATATATCCCCCCTATTTCTCCTCCTCCCAAAGCGGGATATTTCCCATATATGAGGTGGAGGGATCACTCTTATCTTTCTAGAAATCACTCCTTTTGGCCATCTCGGAGTCTGCATTCCGTGATCGGTACCGACCGTACTCGGTTGGCGCCGATTTTTCGAGTGGTGCCGATTATAAATAGAGGCCTGAACTCGGTTACGGAAGGACACAAAGAGACAGATTGTAAAGGACACAGAGAGACAGATTGTAAGAGACACAAATTGTAAGAGAGAGAACGAGAGATCTTTGCGCATCAAGTGTGAACATTATCTATCGAATGAGAGCGGATCTTGTCCAAATCAATCCCTGAGAGGAGCACCGTTACTCTGCTCTTATCACATCAACATCACACGTCTCCATTGATTTTCTGGTGACTTTGTTCCTACATCCAGCACAGGTAGAGCCTTGCCAGTATCTCTCCGGCTTCTGCAGATCCAACAGACGTTGACGATCTTGCCTTCGTTTTCCGATTTCCAAATCTTCTCGCACTTTGTCTCGGATCGACACCGATCTATATCAGTCGACACGATCTAGATCATCGATGCCGATGCCGATCTATATCAGTCGACGCCGATCTGAACCAGTCGACGCCGATTCACATAATCGACGCCAATCATCTTGCGAGCAGTAAAAGACACAGTAACACAAATCCAACTTTGTTTTCACAGTTCCTATTTTCATTGCTTTACAATCTTCTTTTTAGATTCTATTTATTACTTTGATTAGAAAATCTAGTCCTGTACGTACATATTTTATCATGTATGCTTCTTTACTTAATTGAAAACGTGGTCGACATCTCTGAGGGAGCTTATCGCTTCTCGGACCCGCTTCTCGAGCAGTCCACCTAAATATCTTTTAATGTGGTCTTTTTCTGTCAAGCATCGGTGTCTCACAGGTTACTTGGATCTACTATGCAGAATTTCTCGTGTGTGCCTGTCTTATCTACATCGGCTTCCTTATCCGTCTACATCTTCGGATCTTGTCCATCAGGTATCAATTTCATTTGAGTTTTTCAAGGTTTTTGTGTTTAGTTTGGTACATTAACTTGGACAGGTAACAAGTGCGAAATTCTTGATCAACATTCTGGCACGCTTGGTGGGACCTAACCAAAGTCCCTTATTGGTAAGTTCATCTCTTTTCTAGTTTTGAGCTTTGTTCTTTTTCTTCACTGATTTTTATCAGTTCTGCTTGAGCATTTCCTTTCATCGTTTCAGTCTTGCTTCTTTCATTTCTGAATTTGCAAAGTTAGGTCCTTTCTTTTCTTACAAATTTCAATTCCAATTTCTATTTATAAAATTAGTAAATATTTCATTTTGATTTCAAGATTGCATGTTTGATCCATCTCTTTATGCGAAATTGTTATTTCCTTGAAATTTTTCTAGTTCCTTAAAATAGAAATTTTCGTTTCACCATTATCTGGATATATCTTTCTGGATTTTGTTTGGTGTTTGCTTAACCTTTTCTTGCGGAGCACTTTGCTTGTTCATGGGATTGTTTGAGGGGAAGAGCTCAACAATGCACTTTTTGAAGTCCACACACCTTGGAGAGCTAAATCTACAGGTATTTCTCTTTTACGGTGTTTTCTCCTTTTTAGGAACTAAAAAAAAAAAAAAAAAAACTTTATTTGTTTGTGGTCTATCACATTCGAACATTTCAATTTTTGGTGCTTAAAAATAATTTAATAGCATTTGGGAAAGAATCTGTTTGACTTTTCTTCATCGAAATCAAACACTTCATTTTTAAGTGCTTAAAAAAAAACTCTTTCTTTGTCATTTCTACTGTATGTTTTTCATCTAGTTTTAATTAGGCTGGAAAATTGTTCAAAATCGGTAGTGACACTATTTGATTTTTATTTTTCACCCTTGCACACAAATCCAAAATCACTAGGTATAAAGCATTTAAACAAAAATTCTTTCCCTGGCCTCACCTACTTGGAAGTGACATCCAAGAGGAAGAGCCTACGCGGTACTCGGGCCGTGCTATAAATTCACGGAAGTTCTGGTATATATTGGCAAAGCACCCGACTCCCTTATCGCAGCGGTGTGTGAAGTGCGGGGGTAGGCCCCTATATCAAGCCACATACCGGTCTTTTACTGAAGTGCCTTCGGACTCCTCACCAAAAC
This sequence comes from Taxus wallichiana var. yunnanensis, assembly GCA_018340775.1. Lineage (NCBI taxonomy): Eukaryota > Viridiplantae > Streptophyta > Pinopsida > Cupressales > Taxaceae > Taxus > Taxus wallichiana. Next base: position 128,027,095 of record CM031239.1, read on the forward strand.
ATCCCCCAAACCATCCTTAGTTTGGCTATCTGAGTAGTTCCTGTTCTAAAAGGCCTTCCCTAATATTCTCTTTCTTAAAAGCATAAAAACTTAAAAGAGATAATCACCTACACTGCTTGAATTATCTGTGCATTAGTTAGGTCAATCTTATTTTCTCTTGTTTATGACGGTCATCACTCGGTTACTGATCTAGAAGAATGGCCCAATTAACCCCTTCTTCCTCCGAGATCACCACTAGTGTGGATGTTTCGCACTTTGCCTGTGTCTTCCTCGGGACCACCGTTAGTTGGTTCCCCATCTTGGTCATATAATCCTTTCTATCGAGCCAAAGTAACCCCATCACGTCCAAACTTCCCTAGTCCTTCAAAAATATCATCTGCTTCTAACTCAGAGGAAGTTCCTCGTTGGGATCCTGAATTTCAGGCGCTCCTTGATCGCAATCCAGTACCCCTCATGGACTACCTAGTACACAAGTCTATTCAAATATCTGATCAGGGACCACCAATCCAGCAAGTGTACGATTATTCTCGTGAACCATCCCAGGCTTTTGTAGAACAGTTAGCATCATTTTTCTCACCTCGAGCCACGGAGGAGGGTGGCGCACATGTGCCTCCTTTTTCTCTTCCACCGACCATATCGACTAGTTCTCAAATAGTCTTACCTATTCCTAACGTCGCAGTTACCTCGATTATTCCACAACCTACTTCGAGAGGTCCCCTCTCTCGCTATAATGAGTGCGTTTGTGCACCCGCATATATTCTTTGTTAATTCATGTATCTTTGTCCATTGTGTCCCAGGGTTAGTACCCCTTTATGAGTCAACCCCCTTCGACTAGTCAGTTGGTTCCTGCTTCTCGTCCTCTAGTGGGTTTTTCTTCCAATGTTCCAGCAACAGTGACCTTCACCCATCCTCTAGCATCGGCACCCTTAATAACTAATCTCGTAGTAAAAAGCCTTTTTCAGTCTTGTTCCCCCACTATGACCAATCAAATTAGCACCCATGTTCCTCAATCTATTCCGATTCAGTCAAACAAGCATAGGATTCCACTAATCACAGGCTCAGTCCGTCATCCAACCTTCATTTTCCCAACCACTTATTATCTCACAGCTTGCCTATACACAGGCTCCTTCACAAAGCAAATACCCCACCAGGCATCACCCAGAATGCCTGGTTACTCCTCTTATCATCCTATCAATCAACAGATGAATCCCCGTTGACACCTCAACAACATCCACCATTTACTTCTTATGTAGGACATGCCAGTGTGCCTCCTCCTCAATCTGACGTGGTTCAAATTCTTTTCAAGAAAATCGCAGACTTGGAAGCCTCCACCAAAGGGGCTCGTCCTTCATACTCTTTTGAAGAAGTGTGTAATGAACCCATTCACCCCTCAGTGGCTTTTAAGCCTTATCCTCCCCAATGGGAACTTCCTAAATTTTCAAAATTTCATAGTCGGGAGGACCCTCAACAGCATTTGCGAGCATTCAAACATGCTTGCTACCTCATAGTCCAGGATCAGGAGCTTATGCTCCATACTTTTCCTATGTCTCTAGCAGGTCCTGCTTTAGACTGGTACAATAACATTCCTCAACATTCCTTGTTTTCTTTCTCTCAATTGGCCCAGATGTTTGTTGAAAACTTTTCAATAAATATCATGCATAAGATCTCGATTACAGATCTTTATAACATTCGTCAATTCGATGATGAGTCTATTGCAGACTTTGTCGCTCGTTGGAGAGGGATAATAAATCAATTGTCTTTCTCCCTTCCTCAATCTCAATAGATCGAGTTGTTTACTCAATCTTGTGCTAATCATATTTCTTCCACTTTAAGGATCCAGACCTTTCATACATTTGAAGAAGCCTTTACAATGGCATGCAAACTTGAGTCTCGCGCCATCGAACAAGGGAAGTTAAAACTTCACTCTAAATCTAAACCAGATTTTTCTCGGTTTAAAAAATCAAATCCTTCCACTTCTAAAGACAAGAATCAGGGATCCACTAATGCTTTCATATTAAAAACATCACGAGCCGATAACACTTCTAATCAAACACCATGAAGAGACTCCTCATCTTCTCGAAAAGGGTCCTCGTCATCTTGATCTTTCACTTCATTGGGGGAATCATATGCTTCTATCCTGGAAAAAATGTTGGAAGTCCACATGATCGAACTTCCCCCCATTAGGAATATTGATGAAAGCCAAGAACGTCCATTTTGGTATAGGGAAAATGACTTCTGTCATTATCATAGAACCAAAGGTCATGACATCGAACGATGTCAGACCTTCAAAAATCTTGTCCAGAAATTCATTGATAAAGGTGAGCTCATTCTGGATAACCCAAATGCTCCCCCAAATCAAGCACTGGATGTCTTTAAACAACCTTTTCCCAATCATTCCCTAAACCATGATGCTTCAGAGTCTCAAAAACCAAACACTCATACTATCAGCTTCATCTCTACTAAAGAATCTTCTTCTAAAACTAAGCCATCTGCAAACATATCAACCGAATCAGAACCTCCTTCTGCTTCGTTAATCGTTGGGATTCCACCATCTTCAGATAGCCCATCTTTGAATATTCCAACATTGTTAGATATAGATTCACCTCTCTCTGCTTATTTGTCTGATCTTCCGTCCATACCCAAGACAGTGTCATCCTCATCTGTCTCATCGTCAAATTATTTCAATGCTCGAGACAATTACATCCCTTCGAGTGTCCACCGCGGATACATCTACTTCTGTTTCTCCCATTTTTGCTGCGACTATGCCATTGGTGAACGTACCTATAATTGTGCCGACTTTGATGGAAGCGTCTTCGATTTTGAATCTTCCTGTTTCCTTTCCTACAGTAGTTTCACCCACAATTCTCGTATTTGCGAAGTAATTCCCTCGCAAGAACTGCTTCTTCATCACTCACTTCTTCCATCACCAATGCTACTTTGCCTATTAAGGGAAAATCTAAAGAAGTAGCACCAACACCTATATGCTTCGGTTCCTGAACTTAGACTGAGACAACTGAAATCTAACATTGCGTCATCAGTACCTCCCCATTTGCTTACCCCGAAAAGGTTACAATCACCTTATGCGGTTGAAATTGTCACCATCCCTGAAAAAGGAAAGCCCATATTTCGAACCATCAAGACTCTTGGTGCTTTCCCACAAAAATATCTCTCTGCACCTCATAAAAGATTGGATTTGTCCACTGAGAAGGTGTCTTCTTCTACAAACTTATCAAAACCATCATCTTCTTCTACAACACATTCTTCACCAGCACCTCGAAAAGTGGACTTACCTACTAAAAAGACGTCACCTCTTTTATCAGAGTCATCATCTTCGTTACCAAAAACTAGGGCACCCTCTGTTCCTCCGATTATACCTACTTTGGAAGCTTCTCCCTCATCTAAATCGACATTATCTAAATCATCATTAGTTTTGACCAAGCAGCCTCCCTTATCTCTGAAGACCACAACACTTGTCACATCTCCATCATCTTCAAAATCTATTTTAGGGGCTCCTCCTCCATCGAAATCAATCATGTCTCACTTACTTCCATCTCAAGTGCCCAAGGCTGCTCCTCCAGATGTCCAAAAAAATAAGATGATCCCTAAAAAGACTGTCAAACCTAACATGCAAGTTCTTTTACCTCGGTAGTTTGTTAAAGTAAAAGAGGCACCTTCATCATCTCTGTCCTCATCCTTGTCTACCGGGTTCTATACTGAAATCCTTCACCAACTTATCCAATCTTCATCCATATCTCTTCCTCCGATTAAACCCTATAACCCTAAAGGAGTTAAACCTACGGTTTAACTCGATTTGATTTGTGCTTACCACTGCATTCTCGGGTCATGATACCGGGGATGTAAAGCTCTTCATCTATCGTCAACAACCTTTTGGAAGAAAGTGATCGTTTCTTTGGAGGAGGAGGAACAAGTACCTCCTGTCATCTTAGCTCCATCTGAGCCCCAACGATCTACTCAGGCCTCTACTTCTAGTGATTCCACTCCAAATGATCTTCCACCTTCTCAAATCGACACAATTCATATCACCACGAGAACCCAACAGTATGATAATCCATCCTCATCTACAGCATCTCGACCACGGGTTGTCATTTCTGCAGCCCCCGAAGGAGTTCCTCCTTCCTCATTAGCCCCAAGACCTCGGGTCTCTATTCGTGCTGCACCTCGGGCTCAAATTCCCGTGTCAGTTGAGGAGAGTGTTATGAAATAAATCACCTGAGCTTCGATTAAAATGTCTCTTTTTGACCTCATTCAATCCTCTCCGCAACATCACCAGGATCTGATTGATAATCTGCATCACATCGCAGTGAATTCAGATGAGCCCTAGCCTTTCAAGATGGTTGTTGGATTGAATAGACCATCAACCACCATTTCTTTTGAAGATTCAGAAATTCCTTCCCTTTCTTCCGAGGATTTGGAGGCTCCCCTCTTTATCACAGTCCAAATCGACAACACTACATTAAAACGCATTATGATCGACAGTGGTGCTGCACTCAACGTCATCTCCTCACACACATTCGAGCAACTTAAGTTACCAAAGAACGTAGTGTCACCCCCACCTTTCGCTCTTCGATCATTTAACGATCAGCTAGCAGTTACTTTAGGAACTGTGGTCCTACCCATTCGAGTAGGTAAGAAGCTGCTTCACAAACTCTTTTACATTGTTGAAGGGAAATTCCACTATAATATGATCCTTGGACGCTCCTGGATTCGTGCAATGCATTGTGTCCCATCCACCCTCCATCGATGCTTAAAATATCAATATGAGGGCAAAATCTATATGCATCTAGGAGATCCTTTTCCTTCTCGCGCAATGCGACATGACCACGATGTCTCCCCTCTAAAGGAAAATGTTTGTTCTCTGACAGGGCCTCATCTTCTTCCATACCTGCAACCAAACTACCGGATTTACAAAATTTCGAAGAGACATTGCAGCGTTTCTCACTGGGAGAGCTTCCTCTCCTTTCTTTTGACACCCATCTCAAACCTAGTGAGTATGGTAGACCAGACAAACAACTTGAATATCAGCTAGGTCTTGGTCGCATCGTCACCATTGGTCTGCCCAATCAATAGACTAATTTCATTTACGGTGGTCTTGATATGCCTCACTATCACCCGGATTCTCCTCCTAGGACCAAACCTTATTTAACAGGGTTCGATTGTCTACAGAATCCCACGTTTGCAAAAACTTATTTATATCGATGCGTATGGAAGGGATTTGGCTTAGGTAAATATGAACAAGGTGTGCATGACCTCGCGTCCATTCCAACTCTCAAGCCACATCAAAAATTTGGTTTAGGATTTAAACCTCTTTCAAAAGCCATCACATTGTTCTCGATGAGCCTCTTCCTATTGAGGAACCATCTTCTCCCGCTAAGTCAGAAGCATCACTCAATGTGGATGACGCCATTTCCATCCCGTCTAAATTTTTTTTTAGTCAATACCATTTCCTTAGGGCCACTAGCCTATAAGACTAATGACAGGTCCACTTCCATACCGTTAATTTTCCCTGAAATAGTTGGAGACGACTCTCCTACTATCAACACTATCCATTGTGCGGATGATGATTCTGTCCTCACCTATCTAGGGGTAGAGGATTCCTATCTTCCTAAAACCATTCCTTCTGACACATCTACGCTTCTCAACGAAGCCACTGTCGACCTTAATATAGGGACTTCTAAAGACCCTCGCATCATTAAGGTCGGCCAATCCCTTAATCCACAGGAGTTAGGAGACTTTACCACTTTTCTTTCCAACCATCGTCAAGCCTTTGCTTGGTCATATGAGGATATGCCAGGACTCGATCCCGATATCGTGGTCCACAATATCGTTACTCTTCCCGACATCAAACCGGTTAAACAAAAATTGCGTAAAATGCACCCTAGAGTAGCCCTTCTTGTTAAAGAAGAATTGCAGTGCTTGCTCTTGGCTAACTTCATCCAACCCATCGATTATCCACAATGGGTTTCCAATGTAGTACCAATAACTAAAGCTACTGGGAAAATTTGAATTTGTACCGACTTTCGGGATCTTAATCTTGCTTGTCCAAAAGATGATTTTCCTCTACCTAATATCGACCAACTCGTGGATTTAACTGCGGGTCATGAGATGCTTTCTCTTATGGATGGTTTCTCTGGGTATAATCAAATTCTCATCGCACCAGAAGACCAACATAAGACTTCTTTCATAACTCCTTAGGGAACCTTTTGTTATCGTGTCATGCCTTTCGGTCTTAAGAACGTAGGAGCAACCTATTAGCGAGCAATGACCTACATCTTCCATGATCTCTTACACAAAACTGTGGAAGATTACGTCAACGATCTCCTTGGTAAATCCAAACGTCGTCAGGATCATCTTTTCATTCTTGCACCTCTCTTTGAGAGGCTTATTCGCTTTTGTCTTCGTCTAAATCCATCTAAGTGCGTGTTTGGCGTTCTCACTGTAAACTTTTGGGTTTTATCATTTCCATTAGGGGTATTGAAGTAGACCCCACAAAAATAAAAGCTATCCTTGAGATGCCTCCCCTTCTAACTTAAAGCAATTCCATGAGCTCCAAGGACGTCTTGATCAATCGCTCGTTTTATCTCACAATTGTCGGACCGTTGTCAACCTTTTCATCATCTCCTCCATAAGAATGTTCATTTTGAATGGGATGAACATTGCCAAAAGGCCTTCGATGATCTCAAAGCTTATCTTCTTTCTCCACCTGTGCTTACACCTCCACGCGAGGGGATCCTTTCTATCTTTATATCTCTCGTGATCGACCATGCTCTCGGGAGCCATGATCTCACATCGGGATGCTTGCGGTAAAGAACAAGCTATCTATTACATCAGTCGCACCTCCATGAGTATGAAACACGTTATTTCGAAGCTGAAAAGATGTGTTGTGCTCTCTTCTTCGCAACTTCTAAGCTTCGTCATTACCTCCTTAATCACAAAACTTACATTGTCACAAGTGTCAATCCACTCAAGACAATTCATGCGAAGCCTTATCACAATGATCGTATCACTCATTGGCTCATGCTTATGATAGAATTCGATCTCGAGTTTATCCCGCAAAATTCTATCAAGGGTCAGGTCATTGCAAATCAATTAGCTGATGCTCCTCTTCTAGACACTCAAGTCCCCCTTGCTCAATTCCCCGACGAATATATCCAAGAAATTGATTTTGGTCTGTCTCCATTTAAAGTAAAGCTCTTCTTTGATGGATCCAAATGCCAGCAAGGGGGAGGTACAAGTTTCGTGATGATTCCTCCTTGGGGTACGCCTATCCCAGTCGCACAAAATTGAACTTTGAGTGCACCAATAATATGGCTGAATATGAAGCTCTTGTCTTGGGTCTTCAAAATTCCATTAATCTCGGCGCTCGTCATATTGACATCTTTGGTGATTCTGAACTCATCGTTAATCAAGTCACGGGTGTCTATCAATGCAAGAATGATATCATTCAAAAATATCGTGATATCATTCTCGTTCAACTCCAATATTTCAATAAATTCACTATCCAAGCTATTCCTCATACTGCGAATCGATTCGCAGATACAATGGCTTCGTTAGCTTCACTTATCCCACCTTTTACCGAGGACTAGTGACTTTATGTGGCTATGCAATGATTAGATCAACCATCTCATCTTAGGCAACTAACTTCAATCCATGCTGTCACAACCCATACTCAGGATGAGTGGTATCGACAGATTGTTGATTATCTATCTCATTCGGTGCTTCCTCCTGATCTAACTTCCAATGGTAGAAGATCTTTTATCCTACGCGCTAATCGCTATACTATTCTAGGCGGGATCCTCTACAAACGTGACTTTGATGGTATTTTGCTTCGGTGCCTCAAAACCCTTGAATCATCTAAAGCTATCCAGGGAGGTCTATGACGGTATTTGTGGCGGCCATTTTAGTGGCTTGGCCATAGCTAAATGAATCTTACGTTTGGGATATTATTGGCCTTCTCTTAATCGAGATTGTTGTGAATACACTAATAAATGCATCAAGTGTCAACAACATTCCAATCTCACACATATCCCTAGTCAAGATTTACAACCTACAGTGGATTTGTGGCCTTTTTTCGCAATGGGGTCTTGATCTCATTGGTCTCATCAATCCCTATTCTTCACAGCGTCATCATTCTATCATTACTGCCACTGAATACTTTACTAAGTGGGTGGAAGCTATCCCTCTTTCTTCAACAAAAGCTAAACCCTTAGTTGATTTTGTCTATCAACACATCATTTTTCGCTTTGGTGTTCCACACAAACTCATCACAGATAATGGTAAGTCTTTCAAGAACGTTGATTTGCAGAACCTCTGCGACGCTTTCAATATCAAACTCAACTTTTCTTCTCCATACTATCCTCAAGCTAATGGCCAGGCCGAAGCTTCCAATAAAACTTTGCGTAATATCCTTGCAAAGGTAACTAGTCGAGCTGGTAGGGATTGGCATTTACATATCCCTTTTGCTCTCTGGGCTTATCGGACTAGCATTCGTACTCCTACTGGTGCTACTCCCTTCTCTCTTGTCTATGGGTCTGAGGCTGTTCTTCCTTTGGAAGTCCAAATCCCATCTCTCCGTGTTTCTCTCAGATAATTTGTCTCTGATGAGGGCTATCGTCAAAATCATCTAGCACAACTTGAATTATTAGATGAGTAGCATCTCAATGCTCTTGAACATCATCAAGTCTATCTTGAGTGTGTCAAACATGCTTATAACAAGCACTTGCAGCACCGTGACTTCAAAATTGGTGATCTTGTTCTTAAAGACAATCAAAATGTCACTACACTCGAAAGGAGTCGGTGTGGTAAGTTTGCTCCCAATTTGGATGGGTCCGTACGTTATCACTCATAAATATGGGTCGGGGCTTATCGTCTATCTTCCATGGATGGTATACCTAAAGTGGAACCTCTTAATGCCTTGCATCTACAGCCCTTCTACTATTAAAATCTATCTTACACAAATCTAGTCGCAAGACAGATCTTTCATCTGTCTAACAACCAGTCATATACTTTCATGGTGATTCGAAATTATGTGGTTCTCTCGCCTATTGTCTTTTTTACCTTAAATATGAGTATCGCGGCTCTACTCATAGCATTTTTCTTCTGGATATGTTTCTCCTCATGGTAGGAATACCTTAATCACCGTTTCATTTGTCCCAAGTGCTTATCTTAATCGGATCTACTCGGGGCATGAGTGCGTGCTCTTTATACATTTTCTTCCCCTCTATCTGATCTATCTAGGTCTAAACTCAGCTTCTTCCAAAAAGTTTTTCAAAAAAAAAAAAAAAAAGGATAGACTGATCCCTTGAAGGATAGCTACCCATACAATCAAATGAATCAAAAGATATAGACCATGCCCTTGAAGGATGGCTATCATTAAAATTCAAAATACAGACCGCTCCCTTGAAGGATGGCTGTTTCTCAAAGGAATACTCAAGGCTTCTTACATTGATCAGCCTTTCAGTCAGTTTATACACTTTTTAGCATCACTGAAAGACTTCCCGTATTGATCAGTCTTTCCATATCTAGCAAACTTCCCGCATTGATCAGTTTGCTTTTCTGCCAGAAATCATGAAGCTGAGATATAAGACCTTTTGTCGATCATATGGAGAATCCTATTTTCCCAGTATGAACATGTATTCTGTCCCTTGTAAATTTCGACGAGATACCTACTTACTGCTCCTTCCGTTTCCCTCCTAAATCTGGTTTGCGGCTAGTTAGTGTCAGGTTTATTTTAACCTCATATAGGGCCTTGTATGCATGATCTTTTGGTTTCCTATCCAGATTCTATTTATGGTCGGTTGGGAGTCCAACTTATCATTTTTCTTCTTATCTGGGTGTATTTCCTTTATTTCTAATCAAGGTCGTTTTCATTACGTCCTTGACTCTCACAGAGAGTATTTCCAATTATTTCATCCAGTTAAATTAACATTTAACATGTTAATTTAATCAAACTCTATCATTTATCTAATTTCATCTGATCTACTTTGTCCAAAACACATCTCATCGCCTCTATTATAAACACATGTGGGTCTATCTATCTATTTTCATCAAAATTTAATTAAAAATCTCAAAAATATCAAATCCATTCCAACTATTAACTCCTACCTATCTATCACATCATCTAATCACTTGTCTATCCAAGTAACATTACATCTATCTTTATCTATTTTCTCAATCAAGTTAAATCCACATATCAATCACATCAAATCACATCTATTTATGTCCTCTACATCTATGTCTATCCAATTATCTATCAATCTATGTCTATATCCATCACAATTACGCTACATCTATCCATGTATATCAAAATTAAAAGCAGAACAATCATATGACAAAGGAAATGATGAATCTATATATATATACATGAGTGTCTGTACAAAAAAAAATGGGTGGCTCTCAATCAAGCCATCTATAAAATGCCTTCCAATCGAGGCTACATCACTACATTGATACAAAATACATCAATCTCTATATCGTGAAATCTGATGCGTGGAAGACACTATCTCCTCCACCCTCCTCTGGACCAGGCTATCTCTCCTGGCCGCCGCCTATCGAGCTAGACGCACCTGCTACTGGAGGCCTCTACCCACCTCGGTCTCTCCCGGTGCTCCCTCCCTCTGATGCCCCGCTTGCTGGGGCTGTCGCTGATCTCCTCCTCGCCCCGTACCGAGGCACATCTGGGGCATGCTGTGCTAGGACATCCTCGTAGTATCTCACCTCAGCGAGGAGAGACTGATATGTACTCAGGCTCATGGTACCAGGTGCTCGTAGTGGTGCTGCTGGTGCTGCTGGTGGTGCCCCTCCTATGGTCGTGCCCTGTGTCCCAGACTCTGACATGGTACCTGTCTCACCATATTTGGCCCTGAGGGCCTCCCTATGTCGATGGTAGCGATCCCTCTGCTGGATCGCTGTATCTCGCTCCTGGTGAGCGGTGTCTCTCTCCAAAATTAGGGCATCCCTCTCCTCTGTCAGAGCTCTGATCTCCTTGAGAGCTGCCTGGTGTGTATGTGTCAGGGTGGCGTGTTCTCCCTCTAGTCTCTCTAGCACTGTAGCCATATCCTCCTCATCGGCATCTATAGATGCCGGAAGGTGTCGTGGTAGCTCTGTCGCATACCATGCCGCATAACCATCATCCACTCCAGCGTCATCATCACTGTCTATGGAGGGTGGGGCCTCTCTCAATGGATCTGCTGGGATCAAAATCGGCAGATCAGTCTCTCTGCTGTCTCACCTGTAGGGCCTATAAGTAGTCGGCACTGTCTGTACTAGGCCGAACTGTCTCAATACCCGTATAAACGGGACGCGCTCCCACATATCAGGCCTGCGGCCCCTAACCACCCTGCTCCGTCTCAATCCCACCAGGTGAGCATCCTGACCGGCCCATGTCGGAAATACCCGATATGGTCTCCAGATGACCTGCTCTGTGTCAGCATCCTGAAGCGCTCAACATACCAATCTGCGGATCTCCCTGTATCTCCCGGGGCCATATCGGCCCGCCATCGCTAGAATCTGTAATCAATAGCTCCCACTGCTGCTGGCATCCAAGGAAGCCCGGATGGCCTGATCACTGCTATGTGCTCATATGCCCAGCAATGGAGCACAAAACTGACATCAATACCTGTCCTCTGGCCAGTGGTATACATCCATAACTCATAATATATCTGAACTATCAAGGCATCAAAGAAAGGCGAACACACATGTCAACTGCAAGGGATGTCACAAATGCAATCTAGTAATAACAATGGGAATCTCCCACCTCCTGAATCTGGTAGAGAAAAGTAGGAGATCGCCATCTGAATCAACACTATCCGTCTGCTCCTGGGAACATCCTGTCTATACTGCGAGGCTATCCTCACTACCCCAGGACACTATCTCTGAATCATCTGCCCTATCTCCATACAATCGAACTAGGGCCCTCTGCTGCTGCTCTCGTGGTGTAATCTCTATCGGGTCCCCAGTGATCGGCAGCCTCAAAATCCTGTATATGTCCTCATGGGTGATGGTCATCTCACCCGTCCTGAACCAAAAAGTGCAAGTCTGGCTATCCCATCGTCGCACTAGTGCTCGCATCAACTCTACATCTCGCGGCACTCGTCTGTAGTACCGAAAGCCCCCGAGCCCGGCTAACTCTAAGTGGCGCCAATCTGCGTCAGTGACGTCAGGGAGAATGGTCTCCAGTAACTCGGGAATCACATCCCTCATGTGTAGTACCTCTCGTGCCTGCATCCACGACATCAAGAGCAATATTAGCTTCATATTTACCCAAATCCGAACATCCAAAACAAATTTTATCATTTTCATCCGAGGTTCTATCCAATCGGTGTCGATTAAATACAATCGGCGTTGATCTAATATAGTCGACGCCGATTGAATTCAATCAGCACCACTTTAATAACATCGGCGTCGATTCTACCAATCGACGCCGATTGTCAGCCGGATGTAAAACACACTCTGGCCTCCCACCAAAAAAAAAACCAAAAATAAAAATAAAAATAAATAAATATGATGGGTTCAAGAAGAACCACTTACCCCAGGTCGTGTCCTCCTCCGCTTCTGACCACTTCCAGAGGCTTCCATGGTGCTCAAATCCAATTTTTGACTCTCTCTGAATCAATCGTCACGGTGTAAATAAATCGTTCACGTTTTCTATTTGCATATTTATATGTGCTGTGAACGGTCGGCGCCGATTTGTTTGGTCGGTGCCGTTTATTTAGGTCGGCACCGATTAGTGTGATCGCCGCCGATTTTCCATATCTTTTGCCATAGTGTTGATGCTTGGCTTATTTATCTGGTCATTATTGTGCGCTGAGTGTTACCTTTTGGCGCATACTTTTTCGATATTATCATCCATTTCGAGTTTGTTCCCTTTGCATGGGGCACTCACACTTTTTTGGTAGCTTAGAGTTAACGGGTCTGTAGGCACTAACGCTGCCTTTGCTTGCACCGTGCAGTTGTCCCTACCAATGTGTCTCTCTTTAGATGCTAACTATTTTGCAGCCCTCCTTACACTCATGGGTCTGTAGGTACTAACATCGTCTCATGAGGAGACCGTCTAGTCTGCCCTACCAATGTGAGTTCCTTAGGTTGCTGCCTCTTTATTTATTTTTGTGCGTCATTAATGATCCGGTCTACTCCAGACATCTAGCTGGGGCTTCTTGCGTTTTCATCTACCTTTTTCAAACTTGGGATCATTTGTTCTATCACCCATCCCATCCCTAGTTTGAGGGGGATCACATCATCACTTTTTCTTCCTTTCTTCCACCTCCTTGTTTTTGTCTCACAACCTTGCTTATCGCAAGTTACTTGACAAAAAGGGGCAAAATGTAGACACCTAAAATTGGTTATCCAATTTAGTGTCCCTCGTGCGCGTTTTCTCTCTCAGGTAACCTGGGGCACGTTTATATCACCACTATCCCCTTGGGGTATTATTCAATTTGTGATTTAAACACCTATCCTAAGTTTAATTCACCCCTTTATGTTTTACCCATGAGTAATTAAATATTAACTATTTAATTACACCTTTTTACATGTATCCTAACCACTTATCTACCCCATATCTATTCTATCCATATATCCCCCCTATTTCTCCTCCTCCCAAAGCGGGATATTTCCCGTATTTGAGGTGGAGGGATCACTCTTATCTTTCCATAAATCACTCCTTTTGGGTGTGTGAGTTCTGTTCCATGATCGGCGCCGACCGGTACTCGGTCGACGCCGATTTTTTGGAGCGGCGCCGATTATAAATAGAGGCCCGAACTCGAGTTACGGAAGGACACTGAGAGACACTTGTAAAGGACATAGAGAGATAGATTGTAAGAGACACAGATTGTAAGAGAGAGAACGAGAGATCTTTACGCATCAAGTGTGAACATTATCTATCGAATGAGAGCGGATCTTGTCTAAATCAATCCCTGAGAGGAGCACCGTTACTCTACTCTTATCACATCAACATCGCACATCTCCATTGATTTTCTGGTGACTCTGTTCCTACATCCAAAGCCTGGTAGAGCCTTGCCGATATCTCTCTCCTTCCTGCGAGATCCAATAGATGTTGACGATCTTGCCTTCGTTTTTCGATTTCCAAATCTTCTTGCACTTTGTCTCAGATTGACGCCAATCTATATCAATCGACATCGATCTGGATCGGTCGATGCTTGATCTGAACCCGTCGACGCCGATCATCCTGCAGATAGGTAAAAAGACACAGGTAACACAAATCCAGCTTTGTTTTCACAGTTCCCTGTTTTCTGTTGCTTTCTGTCTGCTGTTTAGATTCTGTTTATTACTTTGATCAGAAAATCTAGTCCTGTACGTACATCTTTTATCATGTATGCTTCTTTACTTAATTGAAAACGTGGACTGACATCCGCCGAGGGAGCTTATCGCTTCCTAGACCCGCTTCTCGGGCAGTCCACCTAAATATCTTTTAACGTGGTCTTTTTCTGTCAAGCATCGGTGTCTCGCAGGTTACTTGGATCTACTGTGCAGAATTGCTCGTGTGCGCCCATCTTATCTACATCAGCTTCCTTATCCATCTACATCTTTAGATCTTGTCCATCAGGTATCAATTTCATTTGAGTTTTTCAAGGTTTTTGTGTTTAGTTTGGTACATTAACTTGGACAGGTAACAAGCACGAAATTCTTGATCAACACCTCTTTTAGCGTATTTGTGTTTGTAGAGTATTGTATTACTACTTCTTCCGGAGTTAGAAACAAAAATGTTCTAATATTTTGTAGTGCCCTCCAAATATTCAAATCCATGTCCAAAAAATAAAAAGTGTGGCATAAGTCCTTCACAATATGATCCCAATCTTTTGTTTCTGCCTAACCTCTTGGTGTGTATACCATGACCATGGTATGGGCCCGAGGGTCCATACAAATAATTGAGTCCATAAGAGAGGAGAAGTCTCTCTACATATCTTCCAATGCTGCTCACATACTTGGACATGTTTCCTGGACTGTTTCTCTAGTATACATGGGGATCATAGCGTAATATCCTTCACTTTCCACAAATCTAGATTTGAGTAAGATAGTTACTGATTTCCATCGAGATATATTTTCTTTATGCGCTTCCCACCAACTTGCAGCATTTATAGTTAAGGTATCATCTAGTGATTCTATCCTTGTTCATTTGGAAATATTCTCTCCATAATCTTTATGTATCCTTCTATATCTCCAAATCCTAAATATTTTGGTAGTGTCTGATGAGATGCTCCTCTACTTAATCTGTATACTTGTTTTATTAGGAGGTCCTTTATCTTTTCTTCTTCCATGGAAAAACTCTCCTAGGATGGTATAAGAATGTCATCTTCTTCTTCTTGAGTGGAATAATATTCTTCTTCATTGTCAAATTAGTTTTGGTGGGTGCAAAAATGTCACCCGCAATATCGTAGTTATCCTCCCATGTGATGATCTCAGTGACAATATTCTCCTTTCGAATATAATTTCCGTGTGCTTGTTTCTACGAACCCATGAATCCAAGCTTCTACTTTTGCATGTTCGAACCTTCCATGGTATCCTCTGATTTGACCAAAATTTCTCCATCTGAGTTGGGCTCAAATTCTTTTTAATGCTATAAAATTTGTTTAGTGCATATACTCCTTGTATCTCATCAAAATCCTCCTCCTCAAGGTTGGGCCATACCTCCTCTGTCCACACGACACTCATCCCAACATGTAAGGGTACATGAACACATATCCCATTTGAGTGTAGAGTTACTTCTTATTTAGAGCTCAAAGTTCCATTGCAATCTACAAACCATTCTAATGCTAGGATGACGTTATAAGAAGGATTTTCAGCAACATTCTCCACTACCTCAAAGTTTACCAATTTTTTGATTCCCATAAAATTCACCTTGACATTCTTCAACACTCCTATAGGTTGTCTAGAGGATCCATCCACCAATCCAATAAAGTACCTTATGGGATCCAGAGTGGGTTTTCCAAGCATTTCCCATGTGGTTTTGGACATCATGTTAACATCCACACCAAGATCTAACAAGACCTTGGTGATGGTAGTGTCAAAAATATCCACATCTAGATAAATGGTGGACTTGTGCCATGTTCATTGTGTGCAAAATGCATTTATTTTTCTAGTGGGTCCTCTTTCAATTTGATGGGCATGATGCATCCTTTCCTCCTTATTCCAATATTTGCTAAACTATTTGATTTTTTCTACTAAACCCTGATTGATGGTCATCCTTGCCAATTCCTTCAGTGCAATCACTTCTTCTTCACTAAAGCAATTTTTCTCTCTTTCTTCATTTGCTTGTGCTTATTTTACCAGTGCTCTACTCTTCTCAACTTATTTTAAGTGTAGTCCTGGTCTAATTTATTTGGGATTCCACTCCTCTTCATCTGAAGAATGTTGTTCTTAGGGAAGCCTTATTATTTTCTTCTTCTTTGGGACTACCTTGGTTTTAGCGGCACTTCTAGTGGTGACAACTACCCTGTACCGTGGTTCTTCAATACTTTTCCCTACTTTTCTTGTCCTCCTCAAGTATTTTTCTCTTGTTTATTCTCTTCTATCTTCTTCTATGGTTCTCCCTCCTGAAGTATTAGTCCTGAAGTGGTTCCTTCAATAGCGACCCTTGTGGCTTTATCTTTTGCTATGGTAGCTTCATCCCAAGGAATTATGGTTATGTGTTGTACCTTCCTCTGAGTGTTTATGACCAATTCTTCTGATCTTGTTGATCCACTTCTATAAAATTGTGTGGCTTCGGATAGTGGAATGCATCGTGTCCCTTCTTATGACAAAATCCACATGGATCAAGTTCTATACAATTTCTTGCAAGGTGTCCATCTTGCCCACATTTATAGAAATTCATTGGGTACATCTATCTCAATATCTGCCTCGTTGATTTTATCCCTTATGGTAACCATAATCATTATGTCCTTGATATCCTTAGTAACCTCTACCTCCTTGGTAGTTATCATAGCCTCCTCTATACCCTCCTTTATATCCTCCTCTATAGCCTCCTCTAAATCTTCCACGGTACCCTCCATGGAAACCCCCATCATTATAACCTTGGTAATTTGGATTGTAATTGTTTCCCTGGTATCCACCTCCAAACTATGGCTGACCACCTTGTTGATTTGGGTATTGTGGTGTAGTTATCATTTGTTGAGATGGTTGTGTAGGTGCTGTATTCATCTATGGTTGTGTAGGAGGAGGGTTAGGTGTTGTATTTTGCCTTGTAGCCATAGCTCTCCTAGCAGCATAATCCTTTAAATTGTCCAATGCATCAACCAAAGGGAAGGTATGGTGATAATGATTGTAAGAACCACATGCGGTATAATACATCAATTGATTTGTAGGTGGTGCCACTTATAATAGAGGACAAGTTTCTGAGTGTGCTGGTCCCAAAGCCTACATATTCTGCACCATGTTTGTTCAGATGGAGCTATATTGCTTTGGATGAAGCTTTATGTGAGGAAGGTACTCTTATCATGGCTACTATTTTTGCATTTTCAAAGTAGGGGAATTCAAGTATGCTATTCCCTTCATTGCAATAAACCATACACCACATTTTTGGTCTCAAGTTACTCTTTGGACAATTACTCCTTAAACCTTCAGTCCTTTGAATTTCTTGTTGTAGTTTTAACTTGGCTAGTTCTAGTGTACTCTTTCTAACTTTGTCTTCATTTAGGTTTATCCTTCTCTTCTCCAGGGATGTGCTTCTAATTTGATAGCCAATTCAATTGCTTCTACCCATGATTTGAATTGTTGTGAATCCAGTGCTGCTCTTAGGTAAGGAAGTAATCCTGAAGTAAACCACTCTATCTTTTGTTTGTCTGTTAGTGGTTCTTCCAACTTCCTAGTAACATTCTTGAATCTTTGGCTGAAATCCTTTACGGAATCTCCTTCATTTTGCACCATGTCCCTCATCCTACTTACTCCTTCTATTGGGGCTTCTAGGAAATGGAAATCTATTTTGAACTCTTGCACAATATCAGTCCATGGTTTCTGTCCTTGGGAGATCATTTTCATATACCAACGCAAAGCATCATCCCTTAATGAACATGAAAATTATTCCTTCTTATCATCATCAGATGTGGTATTGTTCTTCCTCCATAAGCATTCCAATAAGAACAAATTTTATAATGTATTAGTTGAATCTTTATAAAAAATTGGCATCTTAATCTTCTAAGCCATTTTAGGCCAAGTACTTGGTCTTGTTGGTATGACGGTTTTCTGCTAAACTTGTTTTACTTTCTTTATTTGATTGTGAATTGTTGGCGGATTATTTCTCCTTCCCTTGTCTCTACTTAATTCAATATCAAAATAGATTTCTCCTAACAATTCTTGAAACTCTCTCACTATCTGTTGCCTTCATTGACTCTCTTCTCTCAATTCATTGTATCTATCTTCCAAAATCCTTCCTTTATCTATATTTCCAATTGGTGTGTCAAGCGGCACATGGAATGACATCCTCTCTCGAGGGGGTCATCTCCTTTGGGTTTCCACGTTGGTTGGGGGTGTCTCTTTATTTGGCATCTTTTCATAACTAACATTTTCGATAACTACTTTTCTATCTTTAATATTTCTTAATCTATGATCTACCTCTAACTCTTCATCACTTCTTCTCTTCTTATTCTTCTCTTCTTTCCTATCTTGGTCCTCTTCTCTATCTCTTTCTTCATTCTTATCTTCTACCATTTCTATCCTTTCCTCTTTTTCTTTATTTATATTTTACTTTTTCTTCCTCCTTTTCATCCGCTATCTCTACTTTCTCTCCAAATTCCTCTAACAAATTTCTCATAACACTAACTTCATCTTCTTCTTCTCCTCTCTCTTTAATCATCAATGGGGTCCTTGTATCCTCTTCTTTCCATCTTTCTACTTCTAAACTTTTTAAATTTTGGTCCTAAACTATCTACTAATTGTTGTAGATCCTTTGCTAATATTGCTTGCCTCGTCATTGATTGTTGGATTGGACTCTCTACAATATATTGTACCACGATTCCACAGAGTAAAAAAACCTAATTGGTCTCCACAAGATGTGGGTATTATAGTGAGACTTGAAGTGTCTACCTCCATTTTTGGGTGAGCCAATTGCTGGCCTCCACTTGATGTGGGTGAATTTCCTATCTTCTCTTCTCCTTTCTTAACCTTATTCACTTTCTCCTTTCTTTCTTTCATCTTCTTTGCTCTCTCTTCTCTTTCCAGTTTCTGTCTTTCTACCTTTTCTTTTAACTCCTTATTTTCTATGGCTAATCTTGCTCTCTCTTGCATTCCCTTCATTTTAACTATCTCCTAATCTCCTTTTTAATTTTCTTAATCCTTTTATTTTAATCCTCTAGCTTATATATATATATATTCTCATGTCATGTCCTATTTCTGCCACCCCAACCAATACCCCATTAATTTTGATCAGTCATGATTCCTAGATCACCCCCTTCACTTCCTCCATCCCACGGTGCCTGTCCCCTTAAAGGAACTTGTTTGCTTCTCTAATTAATCCTTTTTTGATCATTAACACCTTGATTAAGAATGGAATTGATTGAAGGAAATGATCACGGGATCTGCTTAGCACTTCTTGTTTCTTGTTATCAAATATCTTCCAACCCTATATTTCCCACATGATTATGAAAGAATCTAGTGTAGTCTCGTACCAATAGTCAATTGCTCTGGTCCAAGGTTCGTCTAGGTATTTTACTATTGTTAATTTTTTTCAGTCCACTCAAAAGGTTGTCTCAAATACATGCACTTCCATTCGGTCCTTTTTGCATGTGATAATAAGCAAGGCCACAACTGATGAGGAAAATAAGACCAGAATTCTTCTCCGAATTCTCCAAAAGTTTCTACTTTTACCACTTTATAGGTGATTTTCCGTCTTTTTTATTCCCCTTTCACAAATATGTCGATATAATTTTCCCACCAATTTTCAATTTCTAATAATGCAGGTTTCTAGTATCTAGGTGGTGAGATCTTTCCTGACATCCGCTTAACATGAGAAACCTAGGCTCAGACACCAAATGTTGACCTAAAACCCCAATGGACTTGTGAGGCTTAGGCACAAATCGATCAAGGTTAAGGATGTACGTGGGAAATACACCACCACTATGCTAAGGACAGAAAAGTAAAGAACAACATGCAAGATAATTTAATCCCAAAACTCCAATATTTATTCATATATCAAAATACATTACATCAGTATAGTACATATACATTGCTTTTATTTTAATATCTCTTCTATCTTTCTTACAATATCTCAAATTGGCACTCTCACATAAGTCTTCATGAGGCACACTTTACATAATACATTAATTACAATAAATATACAAAATACAATATATTTCAAAGGTCAATTTCTTTGACTCATGTTTGTGTCATATTATGAAACGATCTGGTGTGATTTATCTTCAATCCGTGGAATTTTGTCGACTTTTGCATCTTCTTCCAGTCCTCCACAACTTTACCTACTTTATCATGGCTTTATAGTCTTCACTGGCTTATTTCCTTTATGCCTAAATTTAATTCGTTTAATGGATTTTATCCTTTACCTATGGCTTCCTAATTCTTCGCAGATAGCTTTATTACATTTCAGTTATTTTATTTACTTTACGACCTTTTCTATCCCTTTGTGGAAATCTCTATCATTTTGCAGCTTTATGCCTAAAATCCTCTGTCCTAAACAAAGATGTCCCTGTCTCATGTCAATCTGATCTCTCCAAAAATCAATCATGACCTCCACATCCCATAGGATCCTCGATAATATCTAAATCCACCTAAAACCACTTTGTAGCCAAGTGATCCCACTCAACATTTGTCACATCTCCTCTAATCTACTTGTACAAAGCGTAATCGGATACAAGGTCTCTCTAGCTGCAATCACAAACAAAACATCCACACATTAGGCCAACCATAAAAATCCGATCATAATCAATAAAAATTCATCAAGAGTCAAAATTTAAAATTTGATCCTAATCCATTAAGTTTCATCCAAAATCCAATCTAAACCCTAATCTATCTAATCTAAACCTAGTCGATGCCAATCCCGATTGGGTCGACGTATTTTCAGTTGATCTTTGTACCTTAAGCCTAGGTTGATGTTGACCCACTTGGGTCACTTTAACCACCCTTGACATCATCATTTTTATAAAAAATGCAAAAAAATAAATAAAACATTAAATTTACTAAAAACTAGTGTGGGTTTTGTTACTCACCATCCTTCGCACCCTCTAGCACTTCTTCATAGCTCCATTGGCTTCCATCTCTCGAGTTCTCTCTTAAATGAATCTACTCTTTCTCATCAAATTCATGTGTGTAAATGAGTATTGTCGGCTGAACCTTTGGGTTATATAACCACCAAATTCTGGTCGCCATTGACTCCTTTGGGTCATCATCGATTGGGTGGTCATCATCGACTCCCTTTGGCAATAATAATTTTGGGCCTTTTTCCCTTGCCTAATATCCTTTCCTAGGGCTTCATCTATTGTTTACCTTTAAGTCCACATTTTTGGCCATAATAATTTTTCATATGGGTAGTTTTTGATCCAACATTCAAACCATTTCTTCCTTTGGGCATACATACTCTCTATAGTTCCTTAGGGCATTTTGATCATATTGTAATATCAAAATCCACCTTTTGTGGCGATAATAACTCCTATTTTGGGCATATTTTATTCACAATCCTATCTAACATATGCAAAAAGTCCTCCTTTGAGGCCATATTCATTCTACCCTTTAGGCATTATGCTCATCATATCAAGTCCACCTTTGTGGTAATATCTTTCCTCACACGGGGCATATTTTATTTTTTCCTTCTTAGCCATACTTTCCCTTTGGGACATATTATTTAATTATTCATCTTTTTTCATTTCACCTTCACGACATTTTTTCTCATGTCATATTGGGAACCATATCATTCATTCCCGTCCTTTTTGAATGCATATCTTTTCGTTTGATTTTTATGTAAGAAGGATTTCACATACCTTTCACATTTAGTTGTGTATATTTTGATGACTTTCCTATGACACATTGGCCATCCCGACTTGCATCCATACTACGGTGGTCTTCACTCACCACTTTGGTCCATAGAACATTGTAGCTTTGTCTCCGTTGAGACTACAATTTCCCTCAACCGATGTGATATTGGAGTCATCGCAATCGTTTTATTCATATTGTGAACCTTTTCTACTTGGGGCATCTAGCCTTTGTAATCATCTTACCCATCTTTTCTTCACCCACCTGCCCTTTTTCATTTACCTTTTCAAACGTGTCATCAATTTCCCTTGACGTTATCGATCCCCTATTTGAGGGGAGCTTATTATCAATCCTTTTTTTCCTCATCGACTCTCATCGCTTTTGTCTCATGGTTTTCTAGCTCAAACGACTCAACAAAAGCGGAAAAATGTAGACACCTAAATTTGGTTTATTTACCTTAATCTCTTACATTCACATACTTCTTATTCATCCCTTTCATCTAATTAAATTCCCATCTAATCCCCATTAATTAATTAAGCCACATTAATTAATTAATCATTTTAATACCTTACATGCCCAATTATCCCATCCATATTAATCCTTATTCTTATTAATTAATTAATTAATTCCTATTAATTAATTAATACCTTTCATATTTCCATTTAGAATGATTTTATCCTAAATTCATCGCCAAGCAACCCAATCCCACCTACATGATTTAAAGCATTCAATCAATCTTTAAAAACACAAAATCACGCCAAAATAAAAAAACTTTCCCATTGGAAAAAATTTCCCTACAATCGGTGGCGACCCGACTGGTCATCATCAAACCTATAAAGCTAAGTGCTTTCTTTCCATTCATCATCGATGCATATAACTTCAGCTTCCCGGTGAACCGAGAAACCTTCCATGTGCTTTAGCATTCTTGAAACACTTGCAGACCTTTTAGACATCATCTCGGTGGGTTTGCATCACTCACGATCATATTTTGTGAGACTTATTGATATCTCTTTGCAATTTTTTGTGATTTTGATTGAATTATCCTGTATCACTTGTATATAATTTTTATAGGATCATATTAGTTCCGAAGAACTCACGCTTTCTCCATAAACCTTATTACTTATTCCTTTTTATTATAGTTGTCTTTCTCTTCCATTCATCCTCAACTTTATCTAATTGCACTATAGTCCCCACCAAACCTTTCATATCACCATCGACCTAGGCCCAATTTTCTAAACCGACTTCTTCTATCGCTACTTCAACCATCTCCTAGGGTTTTCTACCTTTGGTCCCTTATTGTAGACTACCCACAACACATACACACCCTTAACATCCTCCAGTTGGCATTCAAAATCTCCAGGTCTACACATTCATCCTCTTGTCCAAATCTATCTTCCCGGGTTGTTGTCAACCCTCCTATATACAATCTAGGTTATTGTCAATCTGGACCAGTAACACTCAATTCATAGCTATGGCCATCTAATTAGATTTTATATCAATTTATATCATCTTTCTAGATTGAGTAATATGTTTATTTATGCATGCTTCTAAAATTTCATTCTTTACATCACTCTTTCTAAAAAAATGAGGGTGGACATCCGTGAAAGGAAGCTAATCACTTGTTGGAACCACATTGATGGGTAACCCCCACATATCTATTTAATCCGTCTTCATCCCAATTTTTTAGGACTATCAAGTTGTATTGGGAATCAACCATTTTGTGCCCATATCCATCACATCATATATCTGAGGTAACATAAATCCTCCGGCATTTATGAGAATCTATTATTTTCAGTAGCTAGTGCATTAACCCCTCATTGAGAACAAGGAACTTGGTAAAGAGTTTTACACCAACTTTTGAAGATTCAATTGAACCTATTTTTCTCATCAAAAACATGTAAAGTGTCTCAATTATTATCATATGGAAAAGTGAGGTAGCTTTCATCTTGTCTCAACCTCTTTCTTCTAGAAGCACTCTCCATGGTTGAAGCCCCATCTATCTAGACTAATTTCAAGGTTTGGATTGATATGAAAAAGGTTAGAGTTATGATGTTTGTGTGGTATGTGCACTAAATGAAGAAGTGTCATGTTTATAAATTCCTCTCTAGTCTCTTAGAAAGTCTTCTCGATGATGCAATTATAACATGCTCTATCATTAGCTTTAACACACTTTGTGTTGTGATGTTTTTGGCTTACGGGGATACTTTTTGAGAGAAGTTTCACCTTGATGAATTCCTAGAGAAGTTGGAAAAACATCTCACCTTGCTAAAATATCTTAAATTTTCCTTTTCATCTAAATTGGAGTAAGAAAATACCTTTTAAGGGCCTTGGGAAACCTTTGTGCCAAAAATGCTGGTTTTAGGGTTCGTAAGAAAAATTCATTCGAATATTCAAAACTAACTGACCTAAATTGCCAAAACTTTGGAGTCTTTGATTATGGGATACAAGGGCTTTGCAAAAAGAATTATACTATTCCATATTGAAACAAGTGAGGATTTAATAATAGTTTTCTCCAAAGATCGTTCCACATCTCGTGCGAGGTAGAATTTGAGGTTTTAATGAAATTTATTTATTATAAGTGATCTATTTCCTCATGTAATAGTTCAAAATGACTAGGAAAAAATCTGTCAATATAGGTATGGTATTTTTTTGGATTGAAAATGCAAATATTTCCTAACTGGGGTCTTGTGATCAATCTACAAGCCTTGTGCAGGTTGTGCAAAATGCATCTAATGCAAAATTCATGGTGATGAGTGACTAAAAACCTCTTACAAAGATATTAATAGTTAATATATGTATTAAGAAGAATCAATGACATTTTTTTGTATTCAAAGCATAGAATTATCTAGTAGTGATGGAATTTCTCAACAATGTGTTGTTACGATGTCATAATTAATAGTTTGAGTGAAATATTATTCAAAAAGAAAGTCAATGACTTAATACACTCAAATGGATATCAAAGGAAGTTTAACAAAATAATTTAACATGCTCCATCAAGTATCCAATAGTGTATTGGTTCAATGATGACTGATATTCCATTAGAATACCTAAGCCTTTGATGTTTTTGTCTTCTTGTGAAGGTGAAGAGCTCTAAAACTGTTTTTATTTTAAGTATTTGGACTCATATTGAAGCTCAAGAGTTTCTAGACAGTTCATGTTCTTGAATCCTTTTTTTAGCTTGAATCAAGAAAATGAAAAGACAATTGTCACTTTAAAGAAAAGTGAATAAGTCCAAAAGACTTTGAACTCAAAATCAAAAATTGAAGAGTTAGTGTTTTTGTAAGGTCATTCAAGGCATTGAGTAAGTGAGTAAGTCCATTATATGGTACATGTAGAAAATAAAATTTGATAATGCTTGAACAATATTAAATGTAGTGAGCTGATGGGGAAACAAAATGAAGTTATGAAAATTTTCTCGAGAAATGCAAAAGTACCTTTGTGTTGTGAGTAGTTTAGTGTAAAGTGTAGATGTATGTATCTATGGCTGCGTAAATTTTTTAAGAGATATTAAAACTCGAGTGTAAATTTTGTGAGAATAAATGAATGAATTGGTAAAGAAAGAGCAGGGTATAGTCCTTAAAACCAAGAACTAGGAAAATCTTAATCTAAGAAATTAGAGAGGTATAAGAGGTAAGAAACGAAGTCGGGAAAGGTAGAAATGAGAAGAGTGAAGATATTATGAACTTAAGATAGAGAGCAAGTGTAGAGGTAAATTGAAAAGTCAAGATGTAGTTGAAGGACATACATAGACTAGAATATCATATATAGACTTAAACCAAGAATTTTTTTAAATTGATGCAAAGCATGCATAATACCTTTTGATATTAGTCAAGAAATGAAAAACATAAATTTTAAGTTTAAATGAATTTAAGAAACAAATGTGATTCATGGCTAAATGTTGAGACTCTATTTAGAAGAGAATAGAGATCAAATTAACGAAAAAGGCATAGATATGATGATGGTGTTTGTAGCAGATAGAGGTGCCCTTTTGGTGTGAAGAAGAAAAGGTACATGACTCATAGGTGTAGAAGTACAAGAATAATCTTGTAATTCAAGATCCATGCATCGAGTTTGACATAGTGAACTTTGGCAAGAGATGGTCTTTTAAATTATCCTTGTATGATAGAAAAAGTGTACTAATTTGATAAGTACGAGAGAGGATAGTTGGGGAGCATAATTAAGTAGAAATGTGCGTTAATTTAGAGGTCATTATAAACTTCATAAAATAGTAAACTTAGTGTGACCAAATTTATTGAACAAGTCTAAGTTGAAGCTTAACAATCGGGAGTATTAGCTTCCCTATGAGTTGAAGCTCACTAAAGGTCAATTGTATCTGAACAAAACTTGGGAGTTGAAGCTTCTAGATAGGTTGAATCCTGTCAAATATTGAGTGAAAACTTGGTCAAATTTTGGAGTTGTAGCTCCAAGTTGAGTTGAAGCTCAACCATGAAATCAATGTAATAGATATAAGACAATTTGGTCCTAAGTAGAGTTCTTGGTTTTAGTGGGTTTTTTCCAGGTTGGGTTTCCCACATTAAATTTTATGTTTTTGTGTGTTATCTCTTCTTATTATTTTGGGTATGATTTCTTGTGTTCATCATAGCAAAATTAATAAAATAAAACATAATTAAAAGTTTGAATGGACACTTTGATTCACCCCCTAAGTTTCCTAGTTTCTAAAAAATTATATCGATCCTGGTCCTCATGAATTGAGTCTAACAACTTGGAGGTGATCATGAATACACAAGCATTGGTACATTGGCAAATTCAGTCTTCAAAATGAGGTATGAAATTTCTCAAGCTCTTATAAATGAGTTAAAGATAGAAATCAAGCTCAAGGAAGTTAACCATGGTCAAGAACTAAATGAGATGGATTCATTTGTTGAGAAAGTGTCAAAGGATTTGAGAGACAAAGAAAATGATTGTCTTAAATTTAAAGAGGAACTAAAGACCTTGAATATTGAGTTAGTACAGGTTACTAACCATCTTGATAGCTTGTAAAGAAAAAAAGACATTCGATGAATCGAGCATGAGATATGCTAAGAAGCTATTCAAGCCAAGAGTGAAGAATGTGAAAAATTAAATGCATATCTAAAGACCCTCAAAGATGAACTAGAATAAGCAAGACAAAGGGAATTGAAGGCTGAATCAAGAAATTTTTCTTGTCAAGGATGTTTAGAGAATAAGAAGAACAACAAATAACACAAGAAGACCATTAGGCAACCAAATGTAAGAATATTCTCAAGTAAGTTTCATGGATTTTTTTTTCATGCAACATATTTGGACATAGAGCTATAGATTGTAGGAGAAAGGTAGATGAAGACCATCCATGGAGAGATTACAGGTTTGATTATGAGAAGAACATAATGTGTTTTAATTACAAAGAAAAAGGTCATATAGCCAAGTATTGTCTAGAAGATCTAGTAAGTCAGTTTTGGGACAAGAATCAGGTTGTTTGCTTCAACTTTCATAAACAAGGTCATTTTGTTATAAATTATCATGAATCACCTAGATTTAGTTATAAGTTGAATGCATTCCAGAGGAAAGACAAAAGAATATTAAGAGAAAAGAAAAAGTCTAAGAGTAAGACTAAGTCAACCATAGTTGAGAGAGAGAATGGGAAGAAGAAAGAAAGATGGATATACAAGATCAAGGAAGAAAACTTAGAAGTTGAGACAATAAAGGATGATAAGAAGATAGCAAGGAAAATAGTAAATAGACAAAATAATCTAATACATTAGCATTAAGGATATTTTTTTGTGTATTCAAAGCTTAGAATTGTCTAGTAGTGATGGAATTTTTCAACAATGTGTTAGTCTGATATTACAATTAATATTATGAGTGAAATTTTCTTCAAAAAGGGATTCAATGACTTTATACACTCAAATGGATATCAAAGGAAGTTTGACACAAAAATTTAACATGCTCCATCGAGTATATAATAGTGTATTGGTTTAATAATGACTAAGATTCCATTAGAATACCTAAGCCTTTGATGTTTTTGTCTTCTTGTGAAGGTGAAGAGCTCTATGACTGTTTTGGTTTGAAGTATTTGGACTTATATTGAAGCTCTAGATTTTATAAATAGTTCATGTTCTTGAATCATTTTTTTAGCTTGAATCAAGAAGATGAAAAAACAATTGTCACTTTAAAGAAAAGTGAATAATTCCAAAATACTTTGAACTCAAAAGTGAAAATTAAAGAGTTAGTGTTTTTGTAAGGTCATTCAAAGGAATTGAGTAATTGAGTAAGTCCATTATATGGTACATGTAAGAAAAGAAAAGTTGAGGATGCTTGAACAATATTAAATGCAAGTGAGTTGATGAGGAAACATAATGAAGTTATGAAATTTTTATTAGAAGTGCAAAAGTACCTCTGTGTTGTGAGTAGTCTAGTGTAAAGTGTAGATGTATGTATCTATGGCTAAGACAAAATCTTAAGAGATATTGAAGATGAGTGTAAGGTTTGTGATGAGAAATGAATGCATTAGTAGAGAAAGAGTAGGGTATATTCCTTTAAACTAAGAACTAGACATATCTTAATCCAAGAAATGAGAGAGGCGAAGAGGTAAGACATGAAGTCAGAAAGGTAGACATGAGAAGAGTGAAGAGATTATCATCTTGAGACAAAGAGAAAGTGCAGAGGTAAATTGAAAAGTCAAGTTATAGTTGAAGGACATACATAGACCAGAATATCATATATAGACTTGAGCCAAGAAATTTATTAAATTGATGCAAATAATGCATAACACCTTTTGATATTAGTCAAGACATGAAAAGTGTATAAAGTTTAAGTTTAGATGAATTTAAGAAACAAATGTGATTCATGGCTAAATGTTGAGACTCTATTGAGAAGATAATAGAGATCAAATTAGCATAAAAGGCATAGATATGATGATGGTGTTTATAGAAGATAGAGGTGCCATTTTGGTGTGAAGTGGAAAAGGTACATGAATCATAGGTGTAGAAGTACAAGAATAGTATTTTAATTCAAGATGCATGCACCAATTTGACATAATGAATTTTGACAAGAGATGGTATTTGAAATTATCCTTGTATGATAGAAAAAGTGTACAAATTTGATAAATAGGAGAGAGGATAGTTGAGGAGTAGAATTGAGTAGAAAGGTGTGCTAATTTAGAGGTCATTATCAGCTTTGTAAAACAATAAACTTAGTGAGACCAAATTTATTAAATAATTCTAAGTTGAAGCTTAGCAATTGGGGAGTATTAGCTTCCCTGTGAGTTGAAGCTCACTAAAGGTCATTGGTAGCTGAACCAAAGTTAGGAGTTGAAGATTCCAGATATGTTGAATCCTGTTAAAGACGAGTGAGAACTTGGTCAAGTTTTGGAGTTGTAGCTCTAGCTTGAGTTAAAGCTCAACCATGAAATCAATGTAGTAGATATAAGATAATTTGGTCCTAAGCAGAGTTCTTGGTTTCAGTCAATTTTTTTCCCAATTGGGTTTCCCACATTAAATTTTGTGTTTTTGTGTGTTATCTCTTCTTATTTTTGTGTATGATTTCTTGTGTTCATCATATCAAGGTTAATAAAATGAATTGTCAATAAAATTTTGATGAGACATTGATTCACGCTCCTCGGTGTCCTAGTTTCTAACAAATTGTATTAGATCCCGGTCCTCCTAAATTGAGCCTAATAACTTGGAGGTGATCATGACGACACAATCATGGGTACATTGGTGAATTCAATGTTGAAAATGAGGTATGAAATTTATCAAGCTGTTATAAATGAGTTAAAGAAAGAAATAAAGCTCCAAGAATTTAACCATGGTCTAAAACAAAATGAGATGGCTTAATTTGTTGAGAAAGTGTCAAAGGATTTGAGAGACAAAGAAAATTATTGCCTTAAATTTTAAGAGGAACTAAAGACCCTAAATATTGAGTTAGAATAGGTTACTAACTTTGTTTGATAGATTTCAAAGAAAATAAATACATTCTCGTGAAGCTGATCATGTGATATGCTAGGAAGCTATTCAAGCCAAGAGTGAAGAATGTGAAAAATTAAATTCATATCTAAAGACCCTTAGTTATGAACTAGAATAAGCAAGACAAAGGGAATTGAAGGCTGAATCAAGAAATTCCGCTTTCCAAGGATGTTCGAGAGAATAAGAAGAACATAGAGATATAGATTGTAGGAGAAAGGTAGATGAAGACCATCCAGGATAGATTGTAAGTCTGATTATGAAAATAACACAATGTGTTTTAATTGTAAAGAAAAAGGTCATATAGACAAGTATTGTCTAGAAGATTTAGTAAGTTAGTTTTGGAACAAGAGTTAGGTTGTTTACTTCAACTACCATGAACAAGGGAATTTTTCCAAAAAGTGTCATGAACCACCTAGATTCAGTTATAAGATGAATGTATTCCAGAGGAAAGACAAAAGACAAACTCTTAGAGTAAGACTAAGTCATCCATAGTTGAGAGAAAGATTAGGAAGAAGAAAGAAATATGCATATATAAGATCAAAGAAGAAAAATAAGAAGTTGAGACAAAAAGTATGATAAGAAGATAGCAAGGGAAAACATTAGAGAGACAAAACAATCTAATACAGTAGCATAAGAAGTAACTATAAACAAGACATCAACATATGATAAAAAGGCAATAAGAAGGAAGAAAATTCTAGAAAAAGAATAAAGAATTTATCCCTTAGGTAGTGTTGGAAAAAGTGTATGAGGTGAAACATGTGTGCTTGTTAGGTACTTAATCGAAATTGATGTGAAGGTCATACCAAAATTACATCCAAGGAGATAAAGAAGAAAACAAGGAAAAGGAAAGATAAGATTGAGTCATCATGTTGTTTTGATGACTTCTTACTATTTTGAGTTGGTATAAGACTTATAGTGTGCCTTATTTATGCTTCTATGAGGCATATTCTATTGAAATAAGCATTGGATGGTCCTGAGGTCACAATAAAAATAGTGGGTTATGATTCAAACTATACAAGGTGCTGCTAGTAAGAAAGAAGTAATAAGGTAAGCATTTTCATAATATCATAATGCTTGATCAATAAGTTTCAAGTTGGTTTATGTACTTGTCCAAGAAGATGACAAAGCAAGATTTATACTTCCACCAAAGTTGTTTTGGACGATCCTTCTTAGTCCATTAAGGCAAGTTGATATGTGCAATTTTAAGAAATGAAATGATTCTATGAGTTACAACTATCTATCCAAATAAATGGTACTGTTCACACTTCGATGTATAATTCTTTTTATCGATGTCAATAATTGCATTATGTAACCTATTTGAGATGGTCAAATCCATGAGAAAGGTGACACAACTGTACTCAAAATAGTCTTACAGATTTTAACTCTCTATCTTTGAGAAATATGCTAGATGAGTTGTCAAGATTATTCATCAAAAGTATGTAAAATGTTGCAAAGGTCTAATTGCTTGAAAAATATATAGTATGAGATTGAATTCCAGTATGGTAAGTTTTCTTGAATGCCTAAAAGTTTATTCTTGAGTCCAATGTGGAAAGTTTTAGCTGGTACTATGTCATAAGTCATCAATATGGTCATAGTTGTGATGAAATATCTGTCAAGTTGTGTTAATATGTTGAGTTGGAAGAATACAATGATCTTCTTCTTTGCTAGGACAAAAGTAAAGTATAATCACTTGATAAAGAAGTGGATCTCATGTGATCATAAGAAGGAAAAGAGAGGTGTTTTCCAATTCTTCACATTGTTTTTACATTGCATCTTGGAAAATAAAACTGAGATAAGGATTGGTTTTGTTTATGAAAGAAAAAATCATGCATTGGTGGTAGTTTCACTTTTGGAATTGAAAGAAAATTGAGAAGAAGAAAATATGGTGAAATGATCTAGTCTCATTGGAAAGGAAATCCTCTATATATCACTGAGACAACCTTTTAAGAAAATTCTAGGACCTTGAAATGCATTTTTGAGAAATATGCAAGAAGAATTCTCCTCTCGAGCTCTATTGTAGTAGAGCTAAGGTTAGCTATGAAAAAGTGTGTTAAAAATATTTAAACAAGGAATTTTGTCCTGAAAATTGAAATAATTAATGGAGACAAGGTATTATAACTTTTAGAAGAGGATTTTTATTTTTCAGGTGTTCAAATTAATAGATTTTATTTATAGTCTAGGAAAGGGATAGTCAAGACCCGTTCGGGCTAATCTAGAATTGAATATGACACATAAAAGAAGTTAAAGAGAACTGGTCCAGGGGGAGATATGAGGTTGATTAAATGCCTCTACTAGTGACAAAGAAAACTGAGATAATTGCCTTCAAGACAAGGGAAGTGTTTTAAGTTATTAAAAGTTTCCTAAAGGGTAGTATAGATGATGTCTTCTCAATAAACCTCAAGGGTAAGTATGTACATGCCACATGGAGCCTGTATATGCATAAAAGAGTTTAGAAATGATTGATCAAATGTCTTAGGACTGTGGCAAAGAGAATGAGTTCTTCCCAAGAAAAGAAATCAAGGTATGATATCCAATTTTTTCATCATTCACTAGAAATATGGAGAATTTTCTTAGGGGAGTTTGGTTTGGTCAAGAATAGGTCACTCAAGGATGATATAGGAGATCATAAAAGGAAACACAATCCTATGGGGAACTTGTGGATAAGTAAGCTTGTTTTCTCATGCATTATTGTTCCGGGGTTTCATTGTTTCAAGACAAGTTGTCAAGAACCCCTTGTCATAGATGTCAAAGGGGAGATAGTGTTTTCAGAAAGCAAGAAGTATGATATGAGCTACTTGTGTGTGTTTACCATCAAAGGTTTTGAACAAGTTGCCATCAATGACAAAGGGGGAGATTTTTAACCCTCATCATTGGTGTTTTCATTTATGTCAAATGGAATTGATGTAAAAGTAGTGAAAGGTGAAGTGAAGCTTAGTCGGAGGCATGAAGGTGAATTGGTAGTGCATTTATGATGGTTTTAGTGTGCTACAAGCTTGATTAGTGAGGTATAAGTCTAATGTAGGTATGGAAATGGTTGACATGCTTGTATTAGAAGTTATAAAGGTTAGATATGATGATATTAGCATGAGAAAGAGATCTCAAAGTGAATTTCAAGTTATTTGGTGGAAGTCTCATTTGAAACCGACTCATTTAGGCTTGATTCTAGAGCCTAAGGAGGAGGCTAGCAATGTTGTAGTGGACATGAGTGATCAACAACAAGGATTTGTTTAGCTCTTAGAGAAAGATTTCAAAATTCACCAAAGCCGGCCTTGAGGATGTATAGTGTAGGTTGATACAAATGAGATAGGTATGAGATGTAATGGAATATTTATGAAAATTAAACTCATGGATCATTTATATGGGTTAGGTTTTGTTCTTCATGAAAAATTTCATAAAGTTTTGAAGAGTTATGTGAAATTTATGCTTGTTCTTATAAAAATAGTTCATTGAAAAATACATTTTGAGCCCTCTGTCTTCTTAGCGCCCTAATTATAAAATGTTGAAAAATGTTTGAGTCGATTTGGGAAAGTTTCAAATAAGTTATGAGCACTTTTATAGCCTTGTTCTTTTCTCTTCCCAAGCCATCTCTAAATCAATAGAGGTAAAAGTGGTATGTTGTATTTCAATCTTATGTTTGAGAATTTTTAACATGATTCAGGGTAATTAAATGGTGATATCATGTTTCTAATACATTCAAGGTTCTTCAAGAATGACACTCTCCTTCAAGCTCTTTCATGACATAGGTTGCACTCTCTAGGGACAGTGAGAGAGTTCAGTCACAAAAAGAGTCTTACACCAACTTTTGAAGATTTAGTGGAACCCGTTTTCCTCTTCAAGAAAATGTAAAGTGTATAAATTATTATCATATGGTAAAGTGGGGTAGATTTCATCTTGTCTCAACCTTTGTCTTCTAGAAGCACTCTCCATGGTTGAATCTTGAGATGTCTAGACTGGTTTCGAGGTTTGGATTGATATGAAAAAGGTGAGAGTTAGGATGTTGGCGTTATATGTGCACTAAACAAATAAGTATCAGTTTTATAACTTCCTTTCTCATCTCTTATAAAGTTTGTAAAGTCTCGAGATGCAACTATAACATGCTCTATCATTAGCTTTAACACAATGTTCTCTCGATGTTTTTGGCTTCTTGGGGCTACCGAGAGAATTTTTAGCTTGATGAATTCTGGAGAAGGTGGAAAAACCTCTCACCTTGCTATAACATATTAAATTTTAAATTTTCATCTAAATTGGAGTGAGAAAATACCTTTTAAATGGTCTCTAGCAACCGCTATGTACAAAACCATGGTTCTAGGGTTTGTAAGAAAAATTCATTCGAATCTTCAAAAATAACTCCACCAAAATTGCTAAAAATATGGAGTCTTTGATTGTGGGATTCAAGGGACTTGTAAAAATAATTATGTTATTCCATGTTGAAACAAGTGAGGATTTGATAATAATTTTCTCCAAAGATTGTTCTACATCTGTGTAGAGGAAGAATTCGAGATTTTAATGAAATTTCTTCATTATAAATGATTTATTTCCTCATGTAATAGTTCAAAATGAATTAGAAGAAATTTTCCAACATATTTATGGTTTGGTTTTGGATTTAAAATGCAAATACTTCATGAAAAGGGTATTTTGATCAATGTACAAGCATTGTGCAGGTTGTGTAAATTACTCTAATGCAAAATTCATGGTGGTGAGTGACTAAAAACCTCTTGTAACTAAAACCCTCTTACAAAGATCTTAATAGATAATATATGTATTAATGAGTATCAATGAGAGTTTTTTGTGTATTGAAAGCTCATAATTTTCGTGTAGTGATGGAATTATTCAATAGTGTGCTTTGGTCCGATGTCATAATTAATAGTTTGAGTGAAATATTCTTCAAAAAAGAGAGTCAATAACTTATTACACTTAAATGGATATAAAAGGAAGTTTGGAAAAATAATTTAACATTCTACATCGAGTATCCAGTAGTGTCTTGGTTCAATGATGAATGATCTTCCATTAGAAGACCCAAGCCTTTGATGCTTTTTCCTTCTTGTGAAGGTGAAGAGCTCTAAGAATATTTTTCTTTGAAGTATTTGAACTTATATTAAAGATCAATAGTTTATAAATAGTTACATGTTCTTGAATTCTTTTCTTAGCTCGAATCAAGAAGATGAAAATACATTTTTCACTTTCAAGCAAAGTGAATAATTCCAAAAGAATTTGAACTCAAAAGTTAAAATTGAAGAGTCAATGTTTTTGTAAGGTCATTTGAAGGAATTAAGTAAGTGAGTAAGTACCTTATATAGTACATGGAAGAAAAGACAAGTTGAGAATGATTGAATAATGTATAATACAATGAGTTGATGGGGAAACACGGTGAAGTTATGCAATTTTTCCGAGAAATGCAAAGTACCTCTGTGTTGTGAGTAGCCAAGTGTAAAGTGAAGATATATGTATCTTTGAATGAGGAAATTTTTTAAGAGATATTGAAGTTGAGTGTAAATTTTGTTAGTAGACATGAATGCATTGGTAGAGAAAGAACAGGGTATAGTCCTTAAAAGAAAGAACTAAATAGAGATCAATTCAATAAATCGGAGAGTAGAAGAGGTAAGACATGAAGTTAGGAAAGGTAGACATGAGAAGAGTGAAGAGATTATTAACTTGAGAAAGAGATAAAGTGTAGAGGTAAATTGAAAAGTAAAGTTGTAGTTGAAGGAAAGACATTTAACCGAATATCGATATATACTTGAGGCAAGAATTTTTTTAAATTGATGTATAAAGGTTAAGTGTAGATGAACTGAGGAAAGGAATGTGATTTAGAGCTAAATGTTGAGATTGCATTGAGAAGAGAATAGAGATCAAATTAGAAGAAAAGACATAGATATGCTGATGTTGTTTGTAGTAGATAGAGGTGCCATTTTGGTGTGAAGAAGAAAAGATACATAAATCATAGGTGTAGAAGTAAAAGAATATTATTTCAATTCAAGATGCATGCATCAGTTTGAAAAAGTGAATTTTGATAAGAGATGGTTTTTAAAATCATCCTTATATGATAGAAAAATTGTATTGATTTGATCGAAGGAGAGAGGTCATTTGGGGAGTAGAATTGAGTAGAAAGGTGTGCTAATTTAGAGGTCTTTATCATCTATGTAAAATAGTAAACTTAGTGTGACCAAATTTATTGAACAAGTCTAAGTGGAAGCTTAGCAATTGGGAGTACCGGCTTCCTTGTGAATTGAAGCTCACTAAAGGCCGATTGTAGCTGTACCAAAAATTGGGGGTTGAAGCTTACAAATAGGTTGAAGCATGCCAAATAATGAGTGACAACTTGGTCAATTTTTGGAGTTGTAACTTCAGGTTGCGTTGAATCTAAATGATGAAATCAATATAACAAACAATGGACAATTTGGTCATAAGCGAGTTCTTGGTTTCAATGGGTTTTTTCCCGCTTGGGTTTCTTAGATTAAATTTTATGTTTTTGTGTGTTCTCTCTTGTTATTTTATTTTCTATTATTTCTTGTGTTCATCATAGAAAGGTTAATGAAATGGAATGTCAGAAAAGTTTGATGAGACACAAATTCACCCCCTAGTGTCCTAGTTTCCAATAGTCTCAAGTATGAATCTCTCACAAAAGGAGTAGTATAGTGTGATGGGATAACATTAGTAAATCTTGGGGTTATCAAAGGTTTAAGCATCACACTGAATGCATGTCCTAAGGTTTAAGCCTCAAACTACATAATTTATCTATTAGTTTGTGAGACTTGAAAAGTTAGTTTACATAACTCTTATTACCAATTTGTTCATGATTCTCCACCAAGGTGAAGATGTTCATGTATTTAATCAACATCAATTGATCCAAGTTTCCCTCAAGTTTTTACTTGTGTTGTAACTAATTAACCCTACTACGTTCAATGACTAGTATTTGAAGTTAATAGTATGGGAAAGTTAACATTTTTGTATTCATCATTTCATTCACATATTCAATTACATCCATTTCATTTGGAGATTATTTTACATGCAAAAGACCATCTCAAAATTCCATAGATATCTCCATTCAAAAACATGGTTCCAAACATCTCTATCATCTATGGAATTGTTTGTCTCTCCAAAGTGATATCAAACCCAATTTTATGGATTTGAGCACTGTCATTTTATATTAAATTATTACATGATCATCCACTTTAACCGACACCTCTGGTCAAATTCAATCCAACTCAAATGTGCTCACCATGTTAATAAAGAAACCTATTTTCAAAAGGGGTAAAATAATTTTAGAAAGTGATATTTTAAAAAATATAAGTTGTTTTAGGTAATTAGGTGGGTATTTAAAATAAAAGTCATTAAAATAAGTTTATTTAGATCTTTGTTAAAAATAGTTGATAATTGTATTAAGAGTCACACTATAACTAGTGGTTGTTCCATGAGGAGAAATTCTACGCCAAGAGGGTCATTGATGGAAGGGGAAGCCATAGATGATAATTCATGTTCTTGTTTGTACCATGTTTTTTTGTGTGCTTTAGAAATTATGACTGATAATTTGAACATGAATAATATGAGTACATGTGAGATTCAATGTATGTTTGTTATACCACCTTTTTTTTTGTAAATTTGTTGTTTACAAATAGGGAATGCATAAAAACTTGTCTTGTAATGGAGGTTCTCATGGTAAGGACCTTTTTAGACAAGGATAGAATCAAATGTGGCAAAGTAAACATCAAACAAATAAACCCAATGAAAAATACTTAAAATAATATTAAAAATGAGAATAAAAATTGTTAAGCATGATTGTGAGCTTCTTATGACATGTTGACATTTTCTTATAATTTAAACTTAGTTTAGGAAAAAAATAAAAGTTATTTTTGATCGAAAAATATAGATTAGGTAGGTGATATTAGGAGAGGGTGAATAATTGGGATGATTCATTTTTCTAGTTTCAGTCTCTCTCACTTCTTCAATCTTGTGATGCATGTGAAGTGAACCATTAATATTATCATAGATGATTAGTTATGAATTATTATTACACCATAAGTGGGTCATTAAAATAATGGTTCACCCTATTCAATACCTTAAACATTTAATCCTAAAAAAATATGTGTAAAATTTGGAATTGAAAAACCCCATGTACATAGCTTAACTTTTATAGCCTTTATAGACCAACCTAAAGGGGTTAAAAGTATTTCATTATCTTGAGATTTCGGTGGCCTATTCATCTAAAATGTAATGTTATGTTTCATACCTAGTTTATAATCATGGCGATGATAGAAAGTTGGAGTGGGTTAGGACTCTAAATGTATTAGATTTGTGTAAAAGGGTATCTCCATAGGCCTAGTAAACAAAAACCGAATCAAGGATTACAACACATAGGTATAAGAAACTCGCATCTGTGTGAGAATATTTTTAGTTCTTGGGCTTCCACATGGCTTCCATCACTCTGTAGGAACATAGTAATATGGAATTTCATGTGAGTAAAAAGTACGTAATTTCAACATATTTGAATTATTGATTTTAAAAAGATACGAGAATCGTAAAAGGTTGCATGCATTCAATTGCACAATCCATGGCTACTAAATACAAATAGAATGTTCATAGCTCATGATAAAAATTGTACCATGCTATTTTGACCTTGGTATTTGAAATTATTAATCTACAAATGCAAAATTCCAAATATAATAAGCTTCAAATTCATGGGAGTATGTTTTTCTCAGACGTTGTAGAAACATTAAAATAGTGAATTTTACTAACATAGCTATGCTTTGAACAATGACAATTTTCATGTAAGATGATGTCAATGTGGTTGTGGGAAAATTACCAACAATGACAACACATAAAAATTATAAAAGATGGTGGAATTATAGTTGGTAGTGCCAAAAAAACCATATAAATAAAGTCATTCACTCTTATTCTAGTTAGAGTTATTGTAATACACATCACCGCATGAATAAAACATCGAGTGTATGTTATGTGAGGTTTTTAAGTGTCTATAAGTAATTCCAAGAGGCATATATGAATAATACTGTGATTAAGAACAATACAAATACAATTCATTAAATTTTACTTCCCTAGGTAAGGTGCAGAGCTAGAAGGTCATTTATGATCTTGATTTGCACATTTATATTTAACCACCCACCACTAATGGTTGGGTTGGGGTAAAGGGAATCTATGTATGGTTGTCACTGTTCGACCAATTCCAGAGGATCACTATCACTACTTGCCCACCTCTAAGCTTGGGGGTTGGTGTTGAAACACTTAATTAAACACAATTAATTGAAGCATTTTACAAAGCATGGTAAGCTTAACTCCAAAGAAGCTAACTCCTACCATTAGGAAAATTAAAAAGCTTAAATATATGATTATGGATAACTATAAGATTTTACACACTTAATCTGAAAGACTATGCTAGTTTGAATGACTTGGTCGCATGAAACGTATATACTAAGGTTTGGAATAAAAAATAGAAAAATTTATATTCTCGTAAAGATAATTCACTAAAGAGAAACTATTTTCATATTTTTTATTTCATTACATGTAAAATCCAACATAGAATCTATTGGAAATAATGTAGAACTATCTAGCACCCTGTTAAACTATTTATTTAAGGTAACCATATGTATGTAATTTTATGTCTTCTAAATGCATTTTTAACAGTGTTATGAATGGAGTATCTAGAAATTTGTAATGTTGGTTTTGTTAGAAAGTTAGAATACAAATTTTTAATTTGTTTCCTTAATATAATATTGTTTACATGCCACTTAACATCATTTCTTTAAATCCTATAAGTCCTGGAATAGATTGGGAAGCCTTATGAAAATATTATACTTGGAACATGCTATCAATTGTAGAACACAGGCAAATGTAAGGGTTGTCATGTTGAATCCAAGAGTGATGTGTTCAAGCCATTTTACAACAACTATATGAATTACCTTATGTTATTTCATAGCTAAAAATCTAGAACCAACAAAATATTGTATTTCATTATTAAACAAAAATTCTGAACTTGGAGACACCTATCAAGTTGAGTAGAATAATTTTAATTTTTTTTTTTAGTTTTTTTATCGAGATGGAGAAAGAATGCAGAAGATAGCACCATAAGATAATTAGGAAAACTAAAGAAAAATAATTAGGATTTGTATATAAAAAAGGGGCATAAGTGGTGATAAATTCAAACTGTTTCACGTTGTCTCGGTGGATTACTAATTTATGATTGGTATTTGGTGGGCATCTATCTTCCCTTCAAGCATGAGCATGGCCTTTTCCATACCCGAACTCGCATTCTAATCCTCATGTATGCATGAAACAGTGCTGTTTCTGTAGGTTTAGTCTCCACTCCCCTTCTCCGATGTCCTCGTTTGAGGAAATAAACATGAACAATACAACAAGCAACATGCTTTGGAAAAAGGAGCTAAAAAAGGATGACAGTAGCACTAAGAAGATGACATGAAGCTTAAGATAGAGAGTGTAGTATTAAGAGATGAAACGAAGGGTAGCCATTCCTACAACGTAATAATCTTATTATAAAAAGTAATAACTATAGTGTTTATAGTTTTTACATATAAAGTAATTAAATATTAATTTCTAGTTATTTGTTTATTATGTAGTTAAAATAAATTCTTATTTGTGTCTTGTCGACAAAGTGAATAAGTATGTTAAAAGTTCTTAATGTGAATTTTTTTTTCGAAGTATTGTTGAGTCTAGTCAAAATTAAAATTAGTCATCCTATTAGTAGAGTCATTTTTTCATGTTATTCATTATTTACAATTCGTCAAGA
The DNA here is from genome assembly GCA_018340775.1 of Taxus wallichiana var. yunnanensis. Classification (NCBI taxonomy): domain Eukaryota; kingdom Viridiplantae; phylum Streptophyta; class Pinopsida; order Cupressales; family Taxaceae; genus Taxus; species Taxus wallichiana. Next base: position 128,067,739 of record CM031239.1, read on the forward strand.
CATAAAAATAAAAGGGTTATTGTGATTTGAAGTCAAAAGTTAAAAACACATTTTCGCTAAAACTAATGTCCTAGAAAATAAATGTTTTCACATTGCACGGGGAGAAAAATAAAGTACAATGTGGAAACTAATAAGCCTCAAAGTCCAAATTGTTGACATGTTGTCTTTTCATTGATGTAAACAGATCATTAATGACAAATGAGGATGATGAGAAGTGTGAGAGGTTTCTTGCAGTGATGATGACATGGGAAATCAAGTTGTAGCATGATTGAAGAGTGAAGAAGGTAAGAATGGCTTTGTCTAGAAGGCCTAATTATGAGGCCTAGTAAGTCTAGGTGATGCTACATGGAGAATAAAGTTTCATGGTGGCTTGAGGAACATGGTAGAGGAATGGAAATATTGAAGAGTGTGTGTTGAGAAACTCATGAGAGTTTCGGAGGAAGGTACATATTGAGAACATGTTTTCAGTGTGTTCATCTGGACCTAGTCTAGGTGATGGTACATGGAGAATAGAGTTACATGGTGGATATATGAGCATGGTAAAGGAATGGAAAAATTAAAGAGAGTGTATTGAGATACTCATGAGAGTTTCAGAGGGAAGGTATAGATTGAGAACATGTTTACAGTGTTAATCTAGACTTAGTCTAGGTGCTTATAGGCCAAATGAAGCATGAAAGTGAAGTTGAAGAGATATGTGTGCCCATGAGGGCATGTAGATGAGTGAGACGTGATGTCTCAAGTTTTTCAAGAACTTTTTAAGAGGTTTTAAACTAAGGTATGATGTTTATTCACTTTTTTTTTAGTCAAAACATGTTTAATTCCTAGGACTTAGCTATGCAAGTCATGGTGGTTGAGAACATGTAGACATAATTATTATAAAGTGAGCATTGATAAGTTAATAAAGGTTGTCGTGGTGATGTGGGAAAATTTTTAGGGATGCATGATGAATATTTTGCAAGATATATTGATTTTAGTCCTACCAAGTTCTAGAATGCATGTTTCATTATTCGATAAGAGATGTTTTGCATTGGTTGGCATGTGTAAAGTTTACATGGGAACCTGAGCCATTCAGGGATGATTTTTCATAGAGATAAGAAGTTTTAGAAGTGGAATGAGTTTAAATAAGGTCATGTGCTTTATGAACAATCTTTAAGAAGGTAAGAAGGTCAAAACCCTCCAAAAACCCTAGTTTACTAGCGATGGAAGAAGTATTCATGGTAATAGCACAAAATTCATTGAATCATCAAATGTGATGATTGGAGAATGGTGAGGACTCTCCCATTTTTTAGATGGTGGTGGTTTGAGGTCATGAATGATTGTGGAGCCCACTCATAAGTACTTGTTTCTAGAAAATTTTAGTTTACTCTCAGGTTTTCCATTAGACCCTATGTCTAAATTGTTGTTCTAAGTTTTTGGGGAGAAATTATAGATGTTTAGAGTGATTTTAGAGCTTGGTGAAGTGATTTGGAGGTCTATATATATCAAAACATGAAGGCTATTTTTTGGGCCTAAAAGATAGTTTTAGCAATCATGGAGAATGAAGGTGTTTGGACACTTATAATCTTGGTTATGAAGATTTATTACCTTGTAGGTGTTTTATACAAACCATATGGTGTGTTTCATGCTTTGGTTGTGATCTACAATTCATTTTTAGTGTCATGGTTGAGGTCACAAGTTGACCTAGTTTGACTAGTTTAGGATGCCACTAAGGTCCTGGAAGACCAATATTTTGGATTGGTTGATGATGCATATCCATTGGAGAGTGAATATGTATGAAATTTTATCCTAGTATGGGCATTTAGAGATCTTGAAAGTGTTAGAAATTGTGATAGAAGGTCAAAATTACAAAATTGGTTTATGGAGTTGCTTGAAGGGAGAAGTTGTTCTATTAGATTTGTAGGTTGAATCATGAGTTCTAGCACACTTGGTGATGATATTCAAGTCATTGGATTTATATTGCATGGTTACATTATATGGTTTAATTATTTTGGTATGATCTTGGACTTCATTTTTAGAGACTGGTTCCTGAAGGTGCCTAGTTTGAAAGGGAAATAGTCCTACTTAAAGGTGTTATTGAAGAAATGAGTGAATAAGGGTTCCCTTAGATTGTGAAGGATGTTGTGAGGAAATTTTTGACATGTTTGAATCCTTTATATGCATGCCAAATCTATATGAATTCCTTGGAGTTCATTGAGTTCTCGATGAAGGAGAATCTAGTCTTTTAGGCCCACTTGTGAATTATGGCATGTCTGGTGTATTTTTAACCCACATGGGTCTTTAAATATTATTTATAGGATGTTGTAGGTTTGATTTGATGTTGTAATGAATTATCTTAATGGTCATTTATGACCTAGTTATTTTTAGGATTTGAGTCATGTATATAAAGTGTATGTATTTATTCATTTTGAACAAGTTGAGTAAGAGGTAAAAAAGTAAAAGCTAAGAGAGAGAGTGAAAGTTGTTTAATGGTATCAAGATAAAGGTGAGATAGAGTATGAATGTTTGAGGAGAGTTGAGAAGCAAAGAAGCAAGGGAAATTGATCTAATCATCCCATGAAGAAGAAATATTGAGAAAAGTAGGAGAGAGTGTGTTTGAAGAGGGTTTTGAGGTGTGTGAGCTGAAATTATGATCACTATTAGCTGTAATAACAACATATCTTTAATGGTATTAATATTAATGTGGTTGATTTGATGTTTGATCACCTTAGGGGATTGTATAATCTTTGTAGGGTTGGTTCCTTGCTAATAGGGGTTGTGCTCCTTATGGAATTAGTGTCTCACAAAACAAATCTTGTGTGATGTGTCATATTCATGCACATATTCTAGTTTGAGTAATATAATCAAAAGTTTTAGTTGGTTTTTTTCCTCTTGATAGTCTCCCACTTACATCTTGTGTTTGTGTGTACTCTCTCTTGATTATGCTGATTTGGATGATTGTTTCATGTTGTTAAGCTCACATTAATGCATGGTTGAATGGTTAATGGTTTATGCAAGTTAAATACAATTGGTTATTTTTTTTGGACTGATTAACCCCCTCTTAGTCCATTGTGCTTCCAAAAATTGGTATCAGATCAGGTCCTTTTGAAGAACTTTAATCACTTGAAGGAGATCCTTTGAAGCACTAAAATGGAGAGTGAAAAGAGTGGCTCTTCTACTAATAAATCTCCCTTGTTTGATGGAATAAATTATGCATTTTGGAGTCTCAGGATGAGGACTCATATAATTTCCTTAGGGTTTGACATTTGACTATCTATGTTAGATGGGTTTAAAATCCCTCATAATCCTCCAACAAACATTGTAGACAAGATGCTTAATAGTGAAAACTCCAAGGAAATAAATGCAATCATGTGTGGTCTATCTCGAATCAGAACTTTTGAAGGTTACATAATTTACATCGACTAAATAAATTTTGGAGAAGCTTCATGTTATCTATGAAGGATATTCCAAGGTAAGAATATTTAAACTCAAAAATTTCCAAAATTAGTTTGAATGCATAAAAATGAGTGAAGAAGATGTTGGCACTCAATTTGATCTTGCCCAGTTTATCCTTGAAATTATTCAGTTTGCGGGCTCAGTCGTATTTTCTATCTCCCCATGTTGATGCGTGAAATCTCTATCCTTCATTTGGTTGCCATGATCAGTCCTTTCCTTTGGTTAAGGACCACTTAAAGTCCAGAATTTGTTTTCTGTTCCTCTTTCCATGTCAAAGAATTTGTAACTTAGGCATAAAAGTGGGTTTTTTCCCTTCCTTTTGTTTTTCCACAGTCATGTTTTGTTTTCCCTATCAATTTTTGTCCCAATATCTATGGAAACGTGATTAGATACAGCTCGAGAGGATCACATTTGGGCCTTATACAATTTCTAAATTCTCGACCTTCAAGAAATATCCATTTCGGGGCGCAAATGGTGATTTCCCCGCATTTTACTGATTTGACAGTGTGTGTTTTCCTGTCAAATTTATATCTCAAAGATCTCTGGAAATGTGGCCCTTTCTGATTGGATGCAGCTCGGTGGGGCACTTTGAAACTCTAAGGCCCACTTCAATTCAAATCTTGTCCATGTGGAGGGCCGACACTCATATACAAATTCAAATTTTGGTTTGACCTTGGAGTTGTGTCGGGAGACATGTGGAGGTTTTTGTTGCCTCGCCGAGACTTAGAAATTTTTTCATGTAGCTGATGCAAATTTTTCAAACCATTGACACATGGAGGGCCGATGCTCATTTGAGGATCCGAATCAAGGTCCCACCTTAACACTTGTGCTAAGGGGACACGTGGTGAGCCCACACTTTTTAGGGTCTCTGCTTTTGGAGACCATCTCAAAGTTACACCAGAGGACACTTGGAGGCTTCCGCTCACTCTGCCCTAGCTTGGACTTTTCAACGACCAAGGAAAATTATCTCGGACCCTAGACACATGGTGCCTTCCTGCTGGTCCTTCAAAATTTTTAGCAAACTTTGCCAGACTGAAACACGTGGTGAGCCCACACTTGTTTGGGGTCTCCACTTTTGGGACCATCTCAAAGTGTGCCATTGAGACACGTGGAGGCTTCTACTAGCTCTTTTTTATACTAAGACTTTTCAAAGGCCAAAAGACAATTTTCTTGGGCCCAGGGCACGTGGAACGCCAGCGCTTGTTTGGAAACTTGCCTCTATACCTCACCTTTGTAGTTGCGCTAAAGAAACACGTGGATGGATCTAATCTAAATTTGAGAAGGGGAAAATCATCGGTTCTTTGTGCATTGCATATGTTTTTATACCATTTTTCTCTAAGACTCCTGGAGATGTGAAAACACACCCTTTTTCATCATTTTTTGATGAAATTCCTTGTCATTTTTGTCTACAAAGTGCCATTGAATGGATTTAGAACTTAATTTGTGAGTCCAAGGACAGTTAAGGTTGATATTTTGAAGTTGAAATTTCTCAGGAACTTACAAAAACGTGAATTACCAGAGAAGCTAGATGTGGGACGAGTTGCAGAGGAAAGAGAGGGAAAAGGATGAAATGATGGAGGTTACAGTGCAAAGGATGAAAAAGGTGTTGCCTCTAGGGAAAAAAGGATTACCTATCGAGATCCAAATGTCTGAGCCTCTAGAAAATGATTAAGATGAGGATTTATCACATGAAAGAATTAGAATGATTAAAAAGTTGTGGCATGGCATCCTAGTCATTAGTTGAGGGCACGGGAAATGTGATTAGTTAATGATTTGTCCAAGTGGAAACTTTTGTTGCGATTTTTTAAACATCAATTTCTAGAGACAAATTGGTAACAAGCAAAGGTCCCTCAAATATTCTTCTTTTTGGGGGAAATTTCAAGATGAGTGAGCGAGTGAAATGTAAAAATGCAATGAGAATACTCTTGCAAAGGGTTGGGGTTGAATTATTAAGAGAAAATTTAAGAGATCCCATCTTCTTGAGAGACCAATTTGAGAAACTTGTTAATTTCCTATGTTTTAGATTTCAATCATGTCAAGTTGGTTGTGAGTGTATAGCCATTGAAAATCTCTAAGACTATTCAAAGAAACTTTCCCCTACTGATGAATCTAATCAATTTTGAATTAATCTATGTCAATCTTGGACCAATTTGTGTCTACTTTATTTCATAATGTCTGCAAGTAGTTTTTCTTATTCCTATTGCAATCTTGTGTTAAATTCCCTTTGAATCACACATGATCTTGTCCCTGTGACAATTTAGTGGCATTTGCAATTTCATTTTAAGAAGAGCCTTCATCCTGTGATAAGATAAAATTTTTAAAATCACTTCACTATCATTTGTTGATAAAGATTATCTGTAAGCCTTCGAGTGTATCTTAGGCATGAGGAACCAAGGGTCTTTGATGTTTTATTGAGTCTTTAGCTCGAGCCTTCATGTTAAATTATTAGATATTGTGTGAAACCGTGCAAATCTGGGCCTCCATTGATGCACACCTTCTGTTGAAGGAATATTTTAGCTATTCCAAAGCTTTCTGTCATTTAGCTTTCCAATTGTTGTGAAGTATCTCAAAGATCTGGTATAATCAATTTTATCTTGCTTAATCTCCCACCAAAATTATTCAAAAATAATGAATCCATCTTGAACTACCCCTATTTTCCCTATGTGTCCACAAATGTATAAATTCTACTACTAAAATATGTAGAAGCAATCAAGATTCCATAATGTCTTTAGTAACCTTAGCCCTGTTTAGGAAATATCACCATTCTTTAGAAGTGACAACTCGTGAGAGTTAAATTATGGTGCATTGATCATATTTTCTTAGGGTCTCCTTTCAAATTTGTGTAAATAAGGATATATTCATTCTCCTTCATTGACAGAGGTTACAAAATGGGTCCTCTCACCCTAGTCAAAAGGCATGGCCTAAAGTAGTAAGGATAGATCAAATCCTTAATGAAGGTGTTATCCATTTCTCTAATGCCCAAGTGACAAAGATTAAAAAAATACCCTCCTTGGCTACAAAACAACTCATAATATGATCTATCTATCTCTCAATGTCCTGCTAAATCTTTGATGTTGCTCGGTTTCCAAGGGAGAATCAATTTGGATACCAACACTAGAATGGCACCACTACCGGGGATCTGAAGTTGTGTGTAAATTTTGAACACCATCAACAATTCATATAGACCCTGGTAATTCTTCTTACAAATTTTAAAGTGCAAATACGTTGTTGAAACATCATCATGTGTTGTGATTGTAAGAATCAAGAAAAGTTACAAGTCTTGTGTGCAATATTTCAAGTTTTTGTGGTTTTTTTGCACTAATTTTACATCATCATTATTAAATATGGGTAAAGGAGGTCATATCCATGAATCTTTACATAAATTTAGTGTTGACTAACATTTGAGAAATAAATTTTAGTGCATTTTCACAACTAAGGTGAAAATCCTTAGTGGTGACTCCGTATTGAATGAATTTTTGATAAATGCCAATGTCTTAACCTCTGTCAATTGTAATTTATCACTAATATTTACAAATATGGAAGGAAGAAGATATTTCTTCGCTAGAGACCCTACCAGAAAGTTGTTTCCAGAGCTAGGAAAGATGAATTCAGAAGGAAGAAGAATTTGGAAAGTTGTTGGAGATTAGAAATCAAGAAAGGAGTTATCAATTGTGGAAACTGATCATCCTGTCATTGAATATTGCCATACTTCCTCAAGTTCTTCTGAATTAGGTAGTATCTTTGTAAATCTGAATTCTCCAACTGGAGAGGGTCCTTCTTTTGTATTTGAAAAATTTACATCTCATTCTATCCCTGTGTTCTCCAAAGCTAATAGGATCTTCTAAGAAACAGTTTTTTAGAGAACATTCATTCTAAGAGTTGCATTCATGTGCCCCATAGACCCCTCACTCCTCATAATTATGTTTCTCCTGTAAGATCACCTCCCCAAAACAATATGGCACCACCCCACCCAGACCTCCATTTGTTGTGAACACTTTTGGCCCTATAGATTTTAGAGGTATGGCAGTATATCCAAATGTTGTGCCCTAAGATGTTAGAAATAGATTGCCTAAATTTTAAGGAAATAATGCCATTACTGGGGATCAACACTTAAATATTTTTGTCAATATGATGGAAGAATTTGAGATCAAATTTGAGGATGTGTACATAAAATTGTTTATTCATATTCTAGAGGAGGATGCACGGGACTGGTATAAATCTTTGCTAGACAACTCCATTGATTCATAGATAGAAATGAAGAATGCTTTTAGATTGCAGTATGGAGATAAAATATACCCTAGGTTTCTTTTATCAAAATTTGAAAATGTAAAAAAGAATCCTAATGAGTCTATTCATAACTTCAATACAAGGTTTAATTAGACCCTAAATAGGTTACTTGTGATCCTAAGGCCAAGTGATGTTTCTTGTTTAATAAAATACTCTGATGCTTTTGATAAGAAAGATGCCTATTATTTAAGAGACAAGAACCCAAGAACATTGAGGCAAGCCTTCACCATAGATTTGTAGATTAAGAATAACATCAAGGAAATTGGAAAACCTCCAAAGATAGAAGGCATCAAGCTGATCAATCCAAAGAAGCCTCAGTCAAGTAAAGATGTGGATCTGGAGGAGGTTGTAAAAACTTTGGCTGGAGATGTTAAGGAAATATCCTAAAAACTGGCCATGACACAAAAGGGGATTAGAAAAGGTTCTCAAGGTTAGCATAAAGCACAAAGACATGAAATATTTGCAAATAATCCTAGGGGTGATCAAAGATATGATGAGAGAGTCAAAGGACTTGTGGGATCAGGAAATAGACAACCCCAACCCAAGGAGAATAGAATTGTGCCTGATCCTTTGACTACCAGAGTTGTTGTTATGGAAGAAGCCAATGAAATTAAGTGGTGTGACAGATGCTTTTTGCCACATACCCCATGTGATGAAGACAATGAAGTTGAGGAAGCTGATGATGATAGTGATGATGATGTGTACATGGTGGGGTGCTCTACAATCTCACAAAGAAGGAGAACCTTCAACTAAATTAATCGGTTCTAGAATTGTCAGATTTCTGGGATTGCATCCACAGGGTCTTACCCCTTCCTCCCTCTCATACTTTTGAAATAGATATGGTACAAGATTTTGAATTGCCTAGTAATGATTTTGAATACTTAAGGGCATTAATGATTAAAAAGTATGATGGAGGAATCCCTTCTAAGGAGGATAGATAGTTGTTAATGAATGATGTAGTTGGCCATGAAAAGGAATATAACACTAGGAGTAAGGTTGTCAAAGGGGTAGGGCCTCAGGAAAAGCCAAAAACTCCAGTTCTCACCAATATCTCAAAAGAAACTCCTAAGAAAGATACATCTGGCAAAAGCCTTGTGTCCCCAAGAAAAATGGTATCCCTACCCATGCTTAGACCATGAAAAATCCTTTTCTATCGATGAGTTTCTTAGTCTTCCTCAAAATGTTGCATTACCCAAATATAATGCTTTTGACATTTCCCAAGTCTTGAGTCGATCAATATTTCTATTCTAATTGTTGAGCTACTTAGGATTCCTAAGCACAAGAAAAGGGCCTTTGAGTATTTGAGATTTAAATAAGAAAAGATTACCCAAGGTAGAAATGTCAAAATTGTTGAGACTCCTCCTACAAATTTAGAGTTGAAAAAAACCCAAAGTGCTAGAAGAACTAGATGATCCACCTAAATTATATTTGGGAACATCCTTGGTTGAATCCCAATTGAATTTAGATCCATTTTTCACTTCTCTGAATATTAAAGAAAGGTTGTTACACAATTATATGTTTGATTCTAGAGTATCATATAATGTTATGCCTCTTGAGGTCAGAGATGAATTAGATATAAAAGTGACAACAACTTATGGGAATTGCATTTCCATGGATTCAAAGGAGGTACCAGTGGTGGGATGTGTCAAGGGTCCGATAGTGCAACTTGCATCTTACCTAGGAAAGAACTTAAAACTAGATGTTGTTATTATTGATTGCCCCGCCAAATGGGAAATGCTATTATCAAGAAATTGGGCTACTAGTGGGTGTGGTAGTGTGAAAAAGGATATGTATTTTTCCACTATTCCTATTGAGGTGAACTTTGTAAAGTTGTATGGCAAAAAGAAGATGCTACATCTCACTGAGGATCCTAATAATGCTTCCTATGAAGTGTTATACACTAACAATGATGCTGATAACTTTGTTGGATTTGCTGATGGTAAAGAGAACAAAAGTGATCAATGCAAGTCTCTTAATCAAGTAGGTTCTCCTTAGACTTTGATGTTTGATTGGGATTTCTCTAAATTTGGAAATGGTGCTGGTATTGTTCTAATATCTCTAGGCAAGGAAGAGTTTGTTTTCTCTTTTAAACTCAACTTTTAGTGCACTAATAATATTGCTGAATATGAAGCACTGCTATTGGGCCTAAGAATTACTTGGAAATATGGTATTAGAGACATCATTTTTAAGGGAGATTCAGAGCTAATTGTCAAGGGATAGAAAACAAAGATGCAACAAAAAAATAGAGAATGAAGTAGTATAAACATGTAGTTTGGGTTTTCATTGAGATGTTTCAATCCTTCAACATAATACATCACGATACGAAGTATAATACTCTAGCAGAAAATTGGCCGTATTGGGGTCTAGATTTGAAAATGATGTTGCATCCCCCAATTGTGAGTATAATATTGAGGTATTGACTAGGCCATCTATTCTTGATAATGTTAAACACTGCAAGTTTTCAAGATGATGCCCAGTGTGAAAAGGTTTTTGTAGAGCCAAGGAGAATTTAGTGATCAACGTATAGATTGGGAGCCAATGGTTTGTGTGGCTAATGGAAAGGAGACTATATTTGGCAAAGACATCATTTAGTTGAAGACTAATGCTATTCGCAGAGGTTTGGTAGCACTTGAATCAACCTTTGATAATGCTAATTGCATTGTCACACGCATGACACATGTCACCTTGAGGGATGTAAAAGAGAATGACCTTAGACAAAGGATAAACCACGTAAGATCTGGTTAGGTAGTAATCGGAGCAAGGAAGAAAATAATTTATATGTCTAATTGTTGAAGAAATAGTAGGACTTCTTAGCATGGTCTTATTCTAAACTAAAATCATTAAAAGAGGATCTTTTCCAAAGACAAATTCCCTTAGAAGCTTTTGTCAAGTCGTTTAGGTAGAAACAAAGGCCAATCAATCCACTCCTTTCCATGAACATGTAAGAAGAATTGAAAACATTGAGGGATGGAGGAATCATACAAGCCACAAGGTACTCATCATGGGTTGCAAACTTAGTACTGTCCGAAATAAGAATAGAGATATAAGGATGTGTGTGGACTTACGAAACTGAATAGAGCAAATCAATGAAGGATAACTACCCTCTACCAAATACGAACAATATTTTACAATTAGTTACTGGGTCGGAATTGTTATCCACCTTGGATGGTTTTTCTAGATATAACTAGGTAGTTGTGAAGGAATCAGAGTGAATCAAGACTTCCTTTACCACTTCTTGGGGAACATATGTATATGTCAGAATGCCTTTTGGTCTAATGAATGCTAGAGCCACTTTACAAAAATCAATGGATGTAGATTTCTCTTGATATATTAATGATTTCATTGTTGTATATCATGATGATGTGAATGTTTTCTCCATAAAAAGTAGTTACCACCTATGACACTTAGGAAAAATTATGTTAATATGCATAGAGTATGGTATTTCACTAAATCCCAAGAAGTTCCATTTTGGAGTTTAGAAAGTAAAGCTACTCGGGCACATTATGTCAAAGGAAGGGGTCATGATTGATGCTTTGAAAGGGTAGAAGCCATCAAAAAGTCCCCATTCCAAGAACCAAGAAGGTAATTCAATCCTTTTTTAAGTAGATTAATTTTATTAGGAGATTTATCTATAAATTTGCTAAACTAACTATCCTAATCACAAGCATGATGAAGAAAGACCAAAGTATCAAATGGGAAGAGGTAGTTATTCAAGCATTTGTTTGGGATCAAAGAAGCATTAAAGAATTCCCCTATCTTAGTAGCTCCAAATTATAAGAAGGCTTTCCAAATGTTTTCTTTTTCTTCAAAAGTACTATTGCATCTCGTATTGTTGTAGAAAGATGATGAGGGAGCTGAACGACCAACTACCTTTTTTCAAGAAGGAATTACAAGGAGTGGGAAAAAGTATACCATCATGGAGAAGTAAACATTTTCTTCGGTAAAAGCAACAAAGGTGTTCGTGCCATATATTAGGAGTTCCAAAATCATTGCTTATGTTCCCCACACCATGGTGAAAGATATCCTATCTGAAATGGAGGTTTCAAGAAATAGATGCCGATGGGTAAACAAATTGCAAGAGTATGATATGGATATCAAAAAATTAAAATTGCTCGAGGTTTAGGACTAGTAAAACTAATGGAAGAGAGAAATGCAGAGATAATTGAGGTAAATGAAGTTGAAGAAGAAAGGATGAATGTCCTTGAAAAACTAATAAACTTTGAATGGTATAAGGACATCATTTTTTTACATCAAAAATCTAAAATGCCCCGAACATTTGAGAAAGAATCACAAGATTTTGAATTTCCTAGTAATGATTTTGAATACTTAAGGGCATTAATGATTAAAAACTATGATGGAGGAATCCCTTCTAAGGAGGATAGGCAAAGCTGTTAATGAATGATGTAGTTGTCCATGAAAAGGAATATAACACTAGGAGTAAGGTTGTCAAAGGAAGGGCCTCAGAAAAACAAAAACTCCAGCTCTCACTAATATCTCAAAAGAAACTCCTAAGAAAGATACATCATGTAAAAGCCTTGTGTCCCCAAGCGTAACCGGTATCCTTGCCCATGCTCGAGACTCATACCATGAAAAATCCTTTGCTATCGATGATTTTCTCGGTCTTCCTCAAAATGTTTCCTTGCCCAAATATGTTTCTTATGACATTTCCCAAGTCTTGAGTCGATCAGATTTCTGCTCCAATTGTTGAGCTGCTTAGGATTCCCGAGCACAAGAAAAGGGCCTTTGAGTATTTGGGATTAAAAGAAGAAAATATTACCAAAGGTGTAAATGTAAAAATGTTGAGACTCCGCGTACCATTTCAGAGTTGAAAAACCCCAAGTGCTAGAAGAACTAGATGATGCGCCTAAAGTATATTTGGGAACATCCTTGGTTGAATCCCAATTGAATGTAGATCCATTTTTCACTTCTCTAATTATTAAAGATTAGGTTGTTACACAATTGTATGTTTTATTCTGAGTATCATGTAATGTTATGCCTCTTGAGTTCATAGATGAATTAGATATCAAAGTGACAACAACTTATGGGAAATGCACTTCCATGGATTCAAGGGAGGTACCAGGTGGTGGGATGTGTCAAGGGTCTGATAGTGCAACTTGCATCTTACCGAGGAAAGAACTTAAAACTAGATGTTGTTATTATTGATTTCCCTTCCAAATGGGGAATGTTGTTATCAAGAAAGTGGGCTACTAGTGGTTGTGGTAGTGTGCAAATGGATATGTTTTTTCCACTATTCCTATTGAGGTCAACTTTGTAAAGTTTTATGGTGAAAATAAGATGCTACATCTCACCGAGGATCCTAATAATGCTTCCTATGAAGTGTTATACACTAACACCGATGCCGATAACTTTGTTGGATTTGTTTGATGGTAAAGAGAACAAACTCGATCAATGCAAGTCTCTTAATCAAGTAGGTTCTCCTTAGAATTTGATGTTTGATGGGGATTGCTCTAAATTTGGAAATGGTGATGGTATTGTTCTAATATCTCCAAGCCAGAAGATTTTGTTTTCTCTTTTAAACTCAACTTTTAGTGCACTAGCAATATTGCTGAATATGAAGCACTCGCTCTTGGGTCTAAGAATTACTTGGAAATATGGTATTAGAGACATCATTGTTAAGGGAGATTCACAACTAATTGTTAAGCAGGATAGAAAACATATGCAACAAAAAATTAGAGAATGAAGTAGTATAAGCATGCATTTTTGGGATTTCATTGAGATGTTTGAATCCTTCAACATAATACATCATGATACAAAGTATAATACTCTAGCAGACAAATTGGCATGATTGGGGTCTAGATTTGAAAATGATGTTGTATCCCCCTATTGTGAGTATAATATTGAGGTATTGACTAGACCATCTATTCTTGATAACATTAAACACTGAAAAGTGTTCAAGATAACACCCAGGTGAAAAGGTTTTTACGAAGCAAGGATAATTTAGTGATCAACGTATAGATTGGGAGCCAATGGTTTGTGCAATGATGGAAAGGAGACTATATTTGGAAAAGACATCATTCATTTGAATAATAATACTATTCCCGAGGTTTGGTAGCACTTGAATCAAACTTTGATAATGCTGATTGCATTTTCAATAGACACATGTCAGCCTTAAGGGATGTAGAAGTGCACAACCTTAGCACGAATGATAAACCATGTAAGATCTCGATAGGTAGTAATCGAAGGAAGGAAGAAAAGTAGTTGTATGTCTAATTGTTGAAGAAATACAAGGACTTATTAGCATGGTCTTATTCTGAACTGAAAGCATACTAAGAGAATCTTTTCCAGCACAAAATTCCCTTAGAAGCTTTTGTCAAGCCGTTTAGGTAGAAGCAAAGGCCAATCAATTCACTCCTTTCCATGAACATGTAAGAAGAATTGTAAAAATTGAGGGATGGAGGAATCATGCAGCCCACAAGGTACTCATCATGGGTTGCAAACTTAGTACCCGCTTCGAAAATAAGAATGAAGATATAAGGATGTGTGTGGACTTAAAAACCTGAATAGAGCATCAATGAAGGATAACTACCTCTCTACCAAATACGGACAATATTTTATAATTAGTTACTTGGTCGGAATTGTTATCCACCTTGGATGGTTTTTCTAGATATAACTAGGTAGTTGTGAAGGAATCGAGTAAATCAAGTCTTCCTTTACCACTCCTTGGGAACATATGTGTATGTCGAATGCCTTTTGGTCTAATGAATGTTGGAGCCACTTTCCAAAGAGCAATGGATGTAGATTTCTCTTGATATAATAATGGTTTTATTGCTATATATCATGATGATGTGAATGTTTTCACCATAAAAAGGAGTGACCACCTACAACACTTAGAAAAAATGATGTTAATATGCAGAGAGTATGGTATTTCACTAAATCCCAAGAAGTGCCATTTTGGAGTTTAGAAAGTAAAGCTGCTTGGGCACATTTTTTCAAAGGAAGGGGTCATGATTGATCCCGAAAGGGTAGAAGTGATAAGAAAAGTCCCAATTAGAAGAACCAAGAAGGGAATTCAATCCTTTTTTGGGTAGATTAATTTTATTAGGAGATTTGTCTACAAATTTGCTGAACTAACTATCCTAATCACTAGCATGCTGAAGAAAGACCAAAGTATCAAATGGGAAGAGGCAGTTATTCAAGATTTTTTTGGGATCAAAGAAGCATTAAATAATGCCCCTATTTTAACAGCTCCAAATTATAAGAAGGCTTTCCAAATGTTTTCTTTTTCTTCAAAAATAACTATTGCATCTGTATTGTTGTATAAGGATGATGAGGGAGTTGAACGACCAATTACCTTTTTCAGTAAGACATTACAAGGAGCTGGGATAAAGTATACCATCATAGAGAAGTAGACATTTACTTTGGTAAAAGAAAAAAAGGTCTTCAGGCCATATATTAGGAGTTCCAAAATCATTTCTTATGTTCCACACACCATGGTGAAATATATCCTATCCGAAATGGAGGTTTCAAGAAAAAGATGTCGATGGGTAAAAAAATTGCAAGAGTATGATATGGATATCCAAACAATAAAATTGGTTAGAGGTTTGGGCCTAGTAAAACTTATGGAAGAGAGAAATCTACAGATAATTGAGGTAAATGAAGTTGAAGAAGAAAGGTGAATGTCCTTGAAAAAATGATAAACTCGAATGGTACAAGGACATAATTTTTTTACCTCAAACATCTAAAATGCCCCGAACATTTGAGAAACAATCACAATATTTTGAATTTCCTAGTAATGATTTTGAATACTTAAGGGAATTAATGATTAAAAATTATGATGGAGGAATCCCTTCTAAGGAGGATAGGCAGTTGTTAATGAATGATGTAGTTGGCCATGAAAAGGAATATAACACTAGGAGTAAAGTTGTCAAAGGGACAGGGCCTCAAGACAAACCAAAAACTCCAGTTCTCACCAATATCTCAAAAGAAACTCCTAAGAAAGATACATCTAGAAAAATCCTTGTGTCCCCAAGTAGAACTGGTATCCCTACCCATGCTCAGACCATGAAAAATCCTTTGCTATCAAATGAGTTTCTTAGTCTTCCTCCAAATGTTTCGTTTCCCAAATATGTTACTTATGACATTTCCCAAGTCTTGAGTCAGATCAGGATTTCTATTCCAATTGTTGAGTTTCTTAGAATTCCTAAGCACAAGAAAAGGGCCTTTCAAAGATTTGGGATTAAAATAAGAAAAGATTACCCATGGTATAAATGTAAAAAATGTTGAGACTCCTCCTACCATTTTAGAGTTGAAAAAACCCCAAGTGTTAGAAGAACTAGATGATGCACTGAAGTATATTTGGGAACATACTTGGTTGAAACCCAATTGAATGTAGATCCATTTTCACTTCTCTAATTATTAAAGATAGGTTGTTACACAATTGTATGTTTGATTCTAGAGTATCATGTAATGTTATGCCTCTTGAGGTCATAGATGAATTAGATATCAAAGTGATAAAAACTTATGGGAAATGCACCGCCAGGATTCAAGGAGGTACCAAAGGTGGGATGTGTTAATGGTCCGATAGTGTAACTTGCATCTTACCCAGAGCAAGAACTTAAAACTAGATGTTGTTAGTATTGATTGCCCCGCCAAATGGGGAATGATGTTATCAAGAAATTGGGCTACTAGTGGGTGTGGTAGTGTGCAAATGGATATGTCTTTTCCACTATTCCTATTGAGGTCAACTTTGTAAAGTTGTATGGTGAAAAGAAGATGCTACATATCACCGAGGATCCTAATAATTCTTCCTATGAAGTGTTATACACTCCAACTGATGCGATAATTTTGTTGGATTTGCTTGATGGTAAAGAGAACAAAATTGATCAATGTAAGTCTCTTAATCAAGTATGTTCTCCTCGGACTTTGATGTTTGATTGGGATTGCTCTAAATTTGGAAATGGTGCTAGTATTGTTCTAATATCTCTAAGCCGGAAGAGTTTGTTTTCTCTTTTAAACACAACTTTTAGTGCACTAAAAATATTGTTGAATATGAAGCACTACTCTTGGGTCTAAGAATTACTTGGAAATATGGTATTAGAGACATCATTGTTAAGGGAGATTTAGAGCTAATTGTCAAGCAAGATAGAAAATAATATGCAACAAAAAATTAGAGAATGAAGTAGTATAAGCATGCAGTTTGGGATTTCATTGAGATGTTTGAATCCTTCAACATAATACATCACGATACGAATTATAATACTCTAGCGAAAAAATTGGCCGTATTGGGGTCTAGATTTGAAAATGATGTTATATCCCCCTATTGTGAGTATAATATTGAGGTATTGACTAGGCCATTTTTTCTTGATAATGTTAAACATTGGAAAATGTTCAAAGATGACACCCAGGTGTAAAGGTTTTTACGAACCAAGGAGAATTTACTAATAATGTATAGATTGGGAGCTAATGGTTTGTGCGGCTGATGGAAAGGAGACTACATTTGGAAAAGACATCATTCATTTGAAGACCAATACTATTCCCAGAGGTTTGGTAGAACTTGAATCAAACTTTGATAAGGCTGATTGCATTGTCAACGGACACATGTCAATCTTGAGGGATGTAGAAGAGCACGAACTTAACACGAAGGATAAATCACGTAAGATCTGGCTAGGTAGTAATTTGAGCAAGGAAGAAAAGTAGTTGTATTAATAATTGTTGAAGAAATACCAGGACTTCTTAACATCATCTTATTTTGAACTAAAAGCATACAAAGAGGATCTTTTCCAAAGATAAAATTCCCTTAGAAGCTTCTACCAAGCCGTTTAGGTTGAAACAAAGGAAAATCAATTTACTCCTTTCCATGAACATGTAAGAAGAATTGAAAACATTGAGGGATGGAGGAATCATATAGCCGACAAGGTACTCATCATGGGTTGCAAACTTAGTACCATTGTGAAGAAGAACAAAGATATAAGGATGTGTGTGGACTTTAGAAACTTGAATAGAGCACCAATGAGGGATAACTACCCTCTACCAAAAATGGACAATATGTTACAATTAGTTACTGGGTTGGAATTTTTATCCACCTTGGATGGTTTTTCTAGATATAACCAGTAGTTGTGAAGGAATTAGAGTGAATCAACAATGCCTTTACAAGTCCAATCCTTGGGGAACATATGTATATATTAGAATGCCTTTTGGTCTAATGAATGCTGGATCCACTTTCCAAAGAGCAATGGATGTAGATTTATGTAGATATATTAATGATTTAATTACTTTATATCATGATGATGTGAATGTTTTCTCTAGAAAAAGGAGTGACCACCTACAACACTTAGAAAAAATGATGTTAATATGCAGAGAGTATGGTATTTCACTAAATCCGAAGAAGTTCCATTTTGGAGTTTAGAAAGTAAAGCTACTTGGGAACAATGTGTCAAAGGAAGGGGCCATGATTGATATTGAAAGGGTAGAAGCCATTAGAAAATTCTCCATTCCAAGAACCGAGAAGGGAATTCAATCCTTTTTTGGGTAGATTAATTTTATTAGGAGATTTATCTCCAACTTTTCTGAACTAACTATCCCAATCACTAGCATGCTGAAGAAAGACCAAAGTATCAAATGGGAAGAAGTAGTTATTCAAGATTTTGTTGGGATCAAAGAAGCATTAAATAATGCCCTTGTTTTAGCAGCTCTAAATTATAAGAAGGCTTTCCAAATGTTTTCTTTTTCTTCAAAAAGTACTATTGCATCTGTATTGTTGTAGAAGGATGATGAGGGAGCTGAAAGACCAATTGCCTTTTTCAGTAAGGCATTACAAGGAGTTGGGCTAAGGTACACCATTATGGAGAAGCATATATTTGCTTTGGTAAAAGCAAAAAGGGTCTTCAGGCCATATATTATGAGTTCCAAAATCATTGCTTATGTTCCCCACACCATGGTGAAAGATATCCTATCAGAAATGGAGGTTTCAAGAAAGAGATGCTGATGGGTAAACAAAATCTAACAATATGATATGAATATCCAAAAACAAAATTGTCGAGGTTTGGGCCTAGTAAAACTTATGGAAGAGAGAAATCAGTAGATAATTGAGGTAAATGAAGTTGAAGAAGAAAGGCCAATGTCCTTGAAAAACTAATAAACTCGAATGGTAAAAGGACATCATTTTTTTACCTCAAACATCCGAAATGCCCCGAACATTTGAGAAAGAATCACAAGATTTTGAATTTCCTAGTAATGATTTTGAATACTTAAGGGAATTAATGATTAAAAACTATGATGGTGGAATCCCTTCCAAGGAGGATAGGCGCTTGTTAATGAATGATGTAGTTGGCCATGAAAAGGAATATAAGACCAGGGAGTAAGGTTGTCAAGGGGGAGGGCCTCGTAAATACCAAAAACTCCAGCTCTCACCAATATCTCAAAAGAAACTCCTAAGAAAGATATGTCATGGACAAGCCTTGTGTCCCCAAGGAGAATTGGTATCCCCGCCCATGCTCGCACCATGAAAAATCCTTTGCTATCGATGTGTTTCTCAAGATTCCTCAAAATGTTGCCTTGCCCAAATATGTTGCTTATGACATTTCCCAAGTCTTGAGTCATATCAAGATTTCTGTTCTAATTGTTGAGCTACTTAGGATTCCCGAGCACAAGAAAAGGGCCTTTGAGTATTTGAGATTGAAAGAAGAAAAGATTACCCAAGGTAGAAATGTAAAAATGTTGAGACTCCTACCATTTCGAGTTGAAGAAAACCCAAGTGCTAGAAGAACTGGATGATCCACCTAAAGTATATTTGGGAACATCCTTGGTTGAATCCCAATTGAGTGTATATCTAAGAAGGAAACTCACCAAATTGTCATGGATTTTATCCTAAATCATATCATTTACAGATTTGGGGTACCTACCAAAATAGTTGCTGATAATTCCATGAGCTTCTAGGCTAAACCTTTGGTGGCCATGTGCCATGAATATGGGATCAATTTGACATATGATTCTAATTATAATCCCCAAGGAAATGGACAAGTAGATTCCAACAATAAAAATCATGTTGAAGATAATTATAAGAACTTTGGAGTTGAATAAAAGGAAGTGGGGTGAGTAGTTGAAATTTGTTATTTGGGCTGATCGAATCACTATTAAACAAGCTACTGGAAAAATCCCATTTGAGTTGGTATATGGAACTCAAGCTCTGCTTCCCCTGCATATGTAATTATCTTCTTTTCAATTTCTTCAACAACTAGAAGATCAAGAGGTTAGTCCCTATGATGCTCGCATAAATCAGATTGTTGAGTTAGATGAAGAAAGAAGGGCATCCCATTAGAGGCATGTGAAATTCAAAGAAAAATTGAAGAAGTTGTTTGATAAGAAAGTGACTCCAAGATCTTTCAGTGTGGGAGATATTGTGCTATTATGAGACAGTAGGCATGAGGATAAGGGCAAAAATGGAAAGTTTGATGCATTGTGGATGGTACCTTATTCAATTGACATTCGAATTGGTGAACATACCTTCTTTTTAAAAGACTTAGATGGGAAATTGCTTCATTCTCATGTTAATGGTAGGCATTTGAAACATTTCATTAATTGATTTCTCGAGATAAAGGTATACACCATTGTATAGTGTATAGTCTTTTGGTTTCTTTCTACTTTCATGTTTTTTTGTTTTTGTTTCGTCTTGTTCCTTGGCGGCTGTTTTTTTGGTTTCTCGGTTCATTCTTGGAGGAGTTGGTTATTATTGTTCTAATATGTAAGCTTGTTCTTTAAATTTGTTACCAAATGGTTTATTTTTGGCACTTGGTCTGCTATTTGTTCTTGTGGCACTCACAGGGAGTTCCCATCCCCGAGTCAAAGCCAATGTTTGTGCTCAATTTGATCTCACCCCATTTGTCCTTGAAATTATTTAGTTTGTGGGCTCTGTCATATTTTTATCTCCCCGTGTTGATGCGTGAAATCTATGTCCTTCATTTGGTTGCCATGATCAGTCCTTTCTTTTGGTCGAGGATCACTTAAAGTATAGAATTTGTTTTCCATTCCTCTTTCTATGTGAAAGAATTGTAACTTTGGGCATAAAATCGAGTTTTTTCCCTTCCTTCCATTTTTCCACAGTCACGTTTTGTTTTCCCTATCAATTTTTGTCCCAATATCTATGGAAACGTGATTAGATGTGGCTCAAAGGATCACATTTGGGCCTTATATCATTTCCAAATTCTTTTCCCTTAAAGAAAGATTCATTTCTGGGCGTAAATGTTGATTTCCCTACATTTTACAATTTGACAAGTGTGTTTTCCCCATCAAATTTATATCTTAGCATCTACGGAAACGTGGCCCTTTCTGATTAGATGCAACTTGATGGGGCAATTTAAAATTCTAAGGCTTGATTCAACTCAAATCTTGTCCACGTGGAGGGCCGGTGCTCATCTGAAAGTTCACCTTTTGGTTTGACCTTGGAGTTGCACTGGGGAGACATGTGAAGGTTTCCATTGCCCTACCTAGACTTGGACATTTTTTCATGTGGCCGGTGCAGCTTTGTTAGACCATGGACACGTGGAGGGCCCACGCTCATTTGAGGATCTACCGTAGGGTCCCACCTTAACAATTGCACTAAGGGGGCACATGGTGAGCCTGCACTTGTTCAAGGTCTCCACTTTTGGGGACCATCTCAAAGTTGTGCCAAGAGGACACTTGGAGGATTTCATTCACTCTGCCCTTGCTTGGAATTTTCAATAGCCAAGGACAACTATCTCAGACCCTAGACACATGGTGCCTTCCACGGTCCTTCAATTTTTTTAGAAAACTTTGCCAGATTGAAACACATGGTGAGCCTACACTTGTTTAGGGTCTCCACTTTTGGGGACCATCTCAAAGTGTGCCATTGAGACACGTGGAGGCTTCCGCAGATCCTTTTTATACTAAGACTTTTCAAAGGCCAAAATATGATTTTCTTAGGCCCAGGGCACGTGGAAGGCCCACGCTTGTTTGGAAACTTACCTCTGTACCTCACCTTTGCAATTACGCCAAGGAAACATGTGGATGACTCTAATCTAAAGTTGAGAAGGGGCATAATCAATGGTTGTTGTGCATTGCATCTATTTTTCCACCTTTTTTCTCCAAGACTCCTGGAGATGCAAATACACACTATTTTTCATCATTTTTTGATGAAATTCCTTGTTGTTTTTGTCTACAAAGTGCCATTGAATGGATTTAGAACTTAATTTTTGAGTCCAATGATTATTAAGGTCGATA
This sequence comes from Taxus wallichiana var. yunnanensis, assembly GCA_018340775.1. Classification (NCBI taxonomy): domain Eukaryota; kingdom Viridiplantae; phylum Streptophyta; class Pinopsida; order Cupressales; family Taxaceae; genus Taxus; species Taxus wallichiana. The sequence goes on from CM031239.1 coordinate 128,089,654, forward strand.
TTTTGAAGTTGGAATTTCTTAGGCACTTGTAAAATGTGAATTACCAGAGAAGTTTGGATGTGGGACAAAGTTGTAGAGGAAAGAGAGGGAAAAGGATGAAATGATGGAGGTTACAGGCACAAAGGATGAAAAAGGTGTTTCCTCGAGGGTGAAAAGGATTACCTGTCAGATCCAACTATGTAGAGCCTTTGGAAAATGATTAAAACAGGATTTATCGCATGATAGAATCAAAATAATTAAAAAGACTGTTAAAAATTTGTGGCATGGCATCCTATTCATCACCAAGGGCTTGGGAAATGTGATCGATTCATGATTTTTCCAATCGGTAACTTTTTTTTCAAATTTGTTAAACTTTAGTTTCCGAGACAAATTTATAACAAGAAAAGGCCCCTCGAATATTCTTATTTTTGGAGGGAAATTTTGGGATGAGTGAGTGATTGAAATGTATAAATGCAATGAGAATAATCTTGCAAAGGGTCGGGGGTTGAATTCTTAAGAGAAAATTTGAGAGAGCCCATCTTCCTGAGAGACCAATCCAAGAAACCTGTTAATTTCCTATGTTTTAGATTTCAATCACGTCAAGTTGGTTATGAGTGTACAACCATTGAAAATATTTGAGACTATTCAAAGAAACTTTCCCTTGCTAATGAATATAATCAATTTTGAATTAATTTGTGTCACTATTTGACCAATTTGTGTCTGCTTTATTTCAGAATGTATGCAAGTAGTTTTTCTTATTCCTATTGCAATCTTGTGTTAAAGTCCCTCTGAATCACACAGGATCTCTTACCTGTGACATTTTAGTGGCATTTGCAATTTCATTTCAAGAAGAGCCTTAATCCTGTGATGAGATAAACAATATAAAATCACTTCTCTGTCATTTGTTGATAAATATTGTGTGTAAGCCTTCAAGTTTATTTTAGGCATGAGGAACTAGGGGTATTTGATGTTTTATTTAGTCTTTATCTTGAACATTCATGTTAAATTCTTGGACATTGTGTGAAACCATGTAAATATGGGCCTCCATTGATGCACATCTTCTAGTTGAAGGAATATTTTATTTATACTAAAGCTTTCTATCATTTAGCTTTCCAATTTTTGTGAATTATCTCAAAGATTTGGTATAATAAATTTTATCCTACTTAATCTCCCACTAAAATAATTCAAAAACAATGAATGCATCCTAAACTACCCTTGTTTTACCCGTGTGTCCACAATCGTATAAATTCTACTTTGCCAAAATATGCGAAGTAATCAAGATTCCATAATTTCTTTAGTAATCTTAGCCCTATTTAGGAAATATCATCATTGCTTAGAAGTGACAACTCATGAGAGTTAAATTGTGGTGCATTGATCATATTTTCTCGTGGTCTCCTTTCAAATTTGTGCAAATAAGGATATTTTCATTCTCCTTCACCGATAGAGGTTACAAAACAAGTCCTCTCACCATGGCTGAAAGGAACGGCCTAAAGAAGTGAGGATAGATCAAATCCTTAATGAAGGTGTTATCCATTTATCGATGCCCGAGTGAAAAAGAGTCGAAAAAATCCCCTCCCGGCTAGAAAAAAACTTATAATATGATCTTTCTATCTCTTAGTGTCCTCGCTAAATCTTTGATGTTGCTCGCCTTCAAGGAGAATCAATTTGGATACCAATGAGGAAAGAATACATTACTTGATATTTGGTCGAGTTGATAAAGTTTTCAATACCATGAGAGGACTAGGTGAAGAAGTGAAGGAAGAAGTTGTGGTAAAAATGTGTTAAGGTTTCAACTCCCTCGCTTAGACCCTAAGGTGTCTCGCTATTGAGGAGGATAATGATTTGAAGTTCATATTAATGGATGAGTTACATGGCATCTTGACTGCATATGAGATGAGGATTGTTGACTCTAAACATGTCAAGAAGGATATTTCTTTCAAGACTGATATGAAGAAAAAATATAAGAAGAAAAAGGATGATGGTGCTGCCCTTGAAATTGATGATGATGAACTATTTGCAATGATTTCTAGAAGATTGAAGGTTGGCTCTGGTAAGTATAAAGGTAAACTTCCTTTTAAATGTTTTAATTGTGGTGAAGTAGGTCATTTTTATGTCAAGTGCCCCCATAAGCTCAATGATGAAAGTGATGATGAAAATGATGGGGATTATTATAAGAAGACTCTTAGGTATTACATGGGAAATAATAAATTCAGGAACTTTTATAATAAGAAAAATTCCAAAAAGAGCTTTTATTCAAAAATGGAGTGTTATCAATATGAGGAAATAAGTCATGTGATGATGATTCGGACTCGAATATAAATGAGCATGAAGAGATATATGAAGAGGTATTATTAATGTATAATGATGCTATGAGGTCTATGAGTGATGGATCCATAAAATTTGGTGACTCCATGCACTCCAAAGATGAATAAGAAGGATACGACATTGAGACTAAGTTTATGTGTGTTAAAACTAAAATGAAACATACTTGAGAAGAACAACAAGAAACTCGAGAACTCAAATTAAATATTATGAAGAAAAGATACATGATCTAGAGGAGAAACATTGGGATGTGACAAAGAAGCTTGATGAAATAGTCAAAAGGTTGGAAACGTAAATGAGTTCTATGAATTTGATATTTAGATACAAATAAGAAGAGGTGACCCTTCTAAATGATGAACTATCTGAGGTAGCTAATAGAGATAAGTCCTTTTAGAAATTTGAAAAGATCACTAAAGATCTTGATGATCTTATAATTTTTCAAATGTTTCCAGGTGATAAGAAAGGATTGGGGTTCAAGGAAGAGCTCAAAGGTAAATAAGTGATGTAAGAAGACATTTTTCCAAGCATGAAGATTAAAGAAGTGTAGAAGGAGAGAAAATTCAAGATGAAGAAAAAGTCTATTAGGTAACCAAGTGCATCAAAGGTATGAGAGATACTTTAATGGCTAATGTCATAACTGTAATGGATTTGGTCATAGGGAAAAGGAGTGTAGGAAGTTTGTTAGAGATGATTATCCATGGAAGGATATTAGCAATGAGAAGACAAAGAAAATTATTTTCCATAATTGACATCAACCAGTCATACTGTTAAGTATTGTCTATATGAACCATCAAGTAAAGATTGGAGAAATGAATATTTCGAGCTAATTATGATGTTATGTGATTTAATTGGAACAAGGTTAAACATATAGATAGGAAATCTATGATATTTCATGACCCTAGTGTAAATAATAAGAGACAAGGAAGGTTGTGGGAGTCTAGAACAAACAAGGTTCTTCCTCCTAGAGAAAATGTCAAGAAAATCAAAGAGATTCTCATGGTGAAGACCAGAAGCAAGAAGGATGAAGTGTATCATAGGTAACTAAGAGGATTTGGTACCTCTTCATTATGTTTTTCTATACCCCTTATGTAATAATATGTCTCTAATAGGCTTCTTAGAGGCATTTTCGTCGATAATTAAGCTTGGAATGGAGGGGGAACATGAATACTATGAAAATGATATTGTAGTAGTCCCATCATGAGGTCAAGAGGAGTTAATTGTGTTTTTAAGGTATTAAATTTGTTTATAGATGATTGAGGAAATATCATGTTACAAGCATGCCGGATCCATGAAGGGAAAGTTATTCCTTTTATGATGACTTGATTGTACCATTAGATGCAAGGTGAAATGATGTTTTCTAGGTATGATTGTGATGTAAATGATACTATATATTGTGTCACAATCCTTATTTCAAGAATGAGGTGTAATCAAGTTTAGTTATGCTTCATGAAAGTTGTTTGAAGAAGTGTGAAGCATTGCTAGGTTTGTGGAGATCAAAATTTTGTGGTTCTCTATGTTAATCATGATTGCATACCTATGCATGGTTGATTGGGGTTTGTATCGCTATCTCAAACAATAATTTTTTTTGTTAAGATGGATTGCAAGGATATTTATAGTCTATAATGAAGTATTAAGGATTGATGAAGGGTTGAAGAAACTATGTCAAGACATCATAATATGTGATATGCTTTTTAAATTCATTCCTTGAATGCGTTTCATAGTAGTAAAGTGCAAAGATGTCATGTAATTTACTATGTGTGTGAAGTTGATGATGTTTTTCATGGATGCATGGTGTTGAAGGGGATATTGAATGTTATTTATCCTTGATATGTAAAGTTAGGTATGTTACAGAACTTGTGTGGTTGATTTCTTGCATTATGAGTTGGTTTTGCATCATGACGAAGTACTTTGTAAGTATTGTAGAATAAAGGTGCTTATAGGTCTATGAAGGATTTTTGAAGTAGGGGGGGCTTGAATTGATCCTCAGTCAGGTGCATAAAATTTAAATAAGGAAAGTGGAATAAAAATATGGGTTGCTAAGCGATAAAGGCCTAGAACATATATTTGAACCTTTATGGAGGTTTGTGAAAATTGTCTAAGTACATCAAGCCAAGGTATGTTTCAAGTTTATACTTGAAGTGATAAATAAGTAGCAAGATGGAGAATATTTTGTTTCTAGTTGTGTAGAGAATCATAGTGCTTTGCATGGATACATGAGTTGAAAATATAGAATATTCATTTCATTTGAAAAGAGAAGCCAATAGTGGAGCATGACAGGGTTTGAGTAAATATTACACTATATCGAGTGCACTGTAGATGGTTGAAGCATTTCTATAGTAAGCTATAGGTGTATGAAGACTACATAGGTCATAAATATTTGGCATTGATCCTAAGAGTAGGAGCATAGGGTGTCACGAAGACTATTAAGGAAAAAGGGATAGGTGTTTAAAACAATAGTTACAGGGGGAGCAAGTCATGAGGTAAATAAGTCATAATATAATACAAAAATGGCTATGAACACTGAAAAGTTGCTTCAGCACTGTGTTGGTATGTTTGATCCATCTTTATGGCATGAGTTCAAGGTATGTTCTTGTATTCTTGTATTTTCAGTTAGATTGGGGTAGAATAATTCTAGGGGGAGAAATAAGGAGGTGTTCCATGATGTATGCGGGATTCTAGGGAAAGGTGAAGTTTGGGATTTTTTGTCTAAAGAAGAACTTTAGGGTCATAGTCCTAAATGAACTAACAATATGTGTATGAAAAAATTTAGTCTATTATTGATTATCTTCAGCTGAAATTGTCCTATTTATGAGTCAATATGATTTTATTTCTTAGAATAATGATTGTTGGCATGTGTGCATTCCATGAATGAATCTCCCAGAGGATCTATCATGCTCTTATGAAGTCGAACATATATTAGTGAAGGAAAACAAATTTGTGAGCTAGTTTTATGATTTTGGTTGATGTTTCCAACCAAGAGGTGATCCTATTATGCTAATAAAGGTAAAAACTATGTGCTTAGTTATGTGCTTTGTCATTAATGTAAAAAGATAGAGACAAACTAGGTTATTTTCCATTAATGACAAAGGGAAGATTGTTGGCATGAGAGGGTTTGTTGCATTTTCATTAATATAAAAGGTTCATTAATGAAAAAGTAGGATGATGAGAAGTGTAATAGGTTACTTCCAGTGATGGTGACATGGGAAATGAAGTTGTGACATGATTGCAAGAGTGAAGAAGGTAAGAATGGCTTTGTATAGAAGGCCTAATTATGAGGCTTAGTTAGTCTATGTGATGGTAAATAGAGAAAAAAATGTATGGTGGTTTGATGAGCATGGTAGATTTATGGAAATATTTAAGATAGTGTGTTGAGACACTCATGAGAGTTTCAGAGGGAAGGTATATGTTGAGAACATGTTTGTAGGTGTTCATCTAGACCTAGTCTAGGTGATGGTACATGGAGAATAGAGTTGCATGGTAGCTTGAGGAGCATGGTAGAGGCATGTAAATCTTGAAGAGAGTGTGTTGAGACACTCATGAGAGTTTCAGAGGAAAGGTATATGTTGAGAACATGTTTGCAAGTGTTTATATAGACCTAGTTTAAGTGCTTGGAGGCCAAAACAAGAATGAAAGTGAATTTGTAGAGCTATGTGAGCCCATGAGGGCATGAAGGTGAGTTAGAAATTATGTATCAATATTTTCAAGGCCTTTTGAAGAGGTTTCAAGCTAATGTATGAGGTTTATTCACTATATTTTGGTCAAAACATGCTTAATTCCTAGGACCTAGCTATGCAAGTCATGGTGGTTGAGAAGATGCAACCCTAATTATGATCAGGTGAGAATTAGTGAAGTTATTATAGGTTTTCCCAGTGATGTGGGTAAAGTTTCATGGATTCATGATGAATATTTTACAAGATATGTTGATTTTAGTCTTACCAAGTTCTAGAATGTATGTTTCATAGCTTGATATGAGATGTTTTACATTGGTTGGCACGTGTAAAGTTTTCATGGGAAACTGAGCCATTCAGAGAGATAAGAATTTTTTAGAAGTTGAATGAGTTTAAATAATGTCATTTGCTTTATGAACAATCTTGAAGAAGGTAAGAAGGTCAAAACCCTCCAAAAACCCTAATTTTCTAGTGATGGACTAAGTCTTCATGATGTGATTCCAAAATTCATTAAATACTAAAATGTGATGATTGGAGGATAGAGAGGACTCTCTCTAATTTTATATGGTAATGGTTTGAGGTCATGACTGATTGTGAATCCCATTATAAGGTGCTTATTTCCAAGAAAGTTCAGTTTTATCTCAAGTTTTTAATTAGAAACTATGTCTAAATTTTTGTTCTAATTTTTGGGGATAAATTATATATGTTTGGAGCAATTTAATATCTTGGTGAAGTGGTTTGGAGGTCTACACAGTCAAAACATGAAGACTAGTTTTTGAGCCTAAAAGATAGTTTTAGTAGTCATGGAGAATGGAGGTTCTTGGACACTATTGGTCTTAGAGATTAATTTTTAAGACCTTGGAGGTGTTTAACACATCCCACATGATGTTTTTATTCCTTTTTTATGACCTTCAAGTCATTTTTAGTGGAATGGTTGAGGTCACAAGTTGACCTAGTTTGATTGGTTCAGGACAACACTACTTTAGTATGAAGATTGGTCTAGAAGACCAATATTTTGGATTGATTGATGATACCTATCCATGTTAGAGTTAGGAGGGATGATATTTTATACCATCACATTTATTAAGAGATATTTAAAGTGTCAAAAAGTGTGATAATAGGTCAATATTGCAAAACTAGTTTCTCGGTAGATCAAATTGTTTGAAGGAGAAGTTGTTCTATTGGATTTGTAGGTTGAATCACGAGGTATACCATGATTGGTGATGATATTTAGGTAATTATATTTCCATTTAGTGGTTACATTCCATGGTTAAATATTTTTTTTATGGTCTTGGACTTAATTATTGGATATTAGTTCCTGGAGGTGCCTAGTTTGAGTGGGAAACAATCCTAATTAAAGGTGTTATTGAATAAATGATTGAAGCATGGTTATAAGATATTATGAAGGACATGGTTAGGAATTGTGTGACATGTGTGGAGCCTTTGGAGACATGAAAAATACAGATGAATCCCTTGGAGGTCATGGAGTGCTTAATGAAGGAGAAACTAGCCTTTTAGGCCTAGTTGTGTATTATGGTTGTCTTGGTGCATTGCCGACCCATATAGGTATTTCATGTTAATTTATAGGATGTTTTAGGTTTTATTTTATTTTTAATGACTCAACTTAATGGTCATAGCTAATGTAGTTATGTTTAGGAGTTGAGTCATGTATATAAAATGCATGTATTTGTTATTTTTGAACCAATTAAGTGAGAGGGAAATGTGTGAGATGAGAGAGAGAGAGAGAGAGAGAGAGAGAGAGAGAGAGAGAGAGAGAGAGAGAGAGTTGTTTAAATGTGTAAAGAAAAATATGAGTGTGAGAGAGAGAGATAATATAATTTTTTTCAGAGAGTTTAGACGCATAGCTGTAAGGGAAATTAATCTAATCAACCCATGAATTTTTTTTTGAGAAAAGTAGGATAGGGTGTGTTTGAAGTGTGGTTTGAGGTGTGTGAGCTGAAATTTTGATCACTATCAGTTGTAACAACCACATATCTTCATGGTCTTCATCTTCGGTGGTTGATATTTTCTTGATCACCCTAGGGGTTTTATCCTCCTTGTAGGGTTGGTGCTCCTTTTGGGATTGGTGTCTCAATAAACAAATCTTGTGTGATGTGTCATATTCATGCAAGGATTTTGGTTTGAGTAATATAATAAAAAGTTTTAGTGGGTTTTATACCCTTGAGGGTTTCCTAATTACATCTTATGTTATTGTGTACTCTCTCTTGATTATGCTTATGTGGATGATTGATTCATGTTGTTAAGCTCACATTAACGCATGGTTGAATGGTAAATGGTTTATGCAAGTTAAATAAAATTGGTTATAGTTTTTGAAGGAATTATTCACCCCCTTTCGAGTTCGTTATGCTTCCAACAATTTTTTTCGAGTTAGAAAATTTTACTTTAGGTCACTTTGGTAAAGGATGATGGAGGATGATCAATTCCTCTCATTATTCACCAATGATGGGGTCGAATACAAAAATGGTAGTACCTTTTACATATTATTTCAGTTGTTTTATTTTAGTGGTGTATGCGAAATAAGACAAGTTAATCATTCCCTACAAAATATTGAAATGATGAGAACGTGCATTACATATGCTTGAGAACAATTATATAGGAGGGTAGTTGATTATGGTGATCCTCTGATTATTTATATTCCTTAAATGCCATAATTTTTCATCGATCGATTGGTGAAAGTGTGATCATCCAAAGTGAGGGATTCACTATGGTGAATTAGATGGTCATGTGCAACAATATCCGAGATAGTAAAATTGAGATATCAATATACAAACCTAAAAGTATGCAAAGGAATATGATCCTATTTCCATTTCTTGATATGTACTATCTCCCCATATAAACACTAAGGGGAATGTTAGGAAATTTAGTGTTAACATGTTATTTACATGTGAGTAAATAAAATTTACGTATACAAAAGTTCTTGTATGATTAATATGGTAGAACAATTATACTTTAATTAGGTTGGTTGGTCATATATTGTGATAACAACAATATTTCATGAACAAGTGTGATATTTTTTGGTATATTGTTAAGGAATCCTTAATAATAAGATAAAATTTCCCTATAAATATGTATGGTGCCAAATAAATGATGATACAAAGGTTTATTATTACTATGATATAATTGTGCAAAGCTCGAGATCAAATTAACAAGGTCATGTAGATAGATGGAGTAAATAAATGTTGATCCATGAAAGGGAACACAATAGAATTCATGATACACACAAAAGGATCAGGAAGAAACCCCATGAAATAATTAGTCATACGATGGATGACCAAGTGAGAAAAAATGGGGGAGGAGAGGTAAACTAAGAGAGAGAATATGAAAGGCTTTAAAATTGACTAAATATTTAGATACAAAGTAGGGACAAGAAAATATAAAGTGCAAGGAAGGATGCACATGACCAAGAATACAAGGTAGTCAAGATTTTATCCTAAATTTGACATGACATAGGGAGGATAAAGGTGTGAAAATATTAAACTATCCATAGTTTTAAAAGGCTAGACACACTTCCTAAGTCAACTGTTTGGATGTAAAATGTTGATGTCATGGTAGCACATGCAAAAGAATAAATACCCTCATCATTTATTATATAATATTCATTATCACTTAGAGATCAACTGATTAAAGTAGAGAAGGAAATAAATTTATAGTTTTTTTGGCAATAAAATTCAGAATCTAGGTAGTGGTGGTTCCCAAATATAACTAGAGTTTGAAGGAGAAATATAGACTAGAAGAATAAATATAAAACATTCACAAAAATGAGAGGTTCAAAGGAGAATAAGTTGAGAAAATATGAATTTTACATTTTTATAAGTTGGAAATTTACATTAATGAGTAGGTAATATTATATACAAAGTGTGAAAACACTAACTAGAACCATTACAACATATCTTCCTAAGATGGTAAAAAGGAGAAGGTATACAATGGATGGGCCAAGCTACCAGCTAAAGATAAAAAAATCTTGAAAAGAGGGATAAATTTATCTTGAAGGATAAAAACCTCCAAAGTGTGTGATGGAGGAGACAAAAATCCCATAGATGCAAACCCATAAATATTTCTAGATCAAGAAAAGGTGGGAGAGTTAGGTGCACAAGGTAGAAACTAAGGACATAAACCACATAAAAAATTAAAGGACCTAGAGGATGATTACTTGATCAAAGGAAGAATTGGAATGGATGAAAAATAGAGGTAGAAATAAATATTTTTGTGGAGCTATAACTTATTGGGGTGTTCAAACTATTCAAGCTTTCTTATTTCAGTACACGAACCTAGTTTTTAAGTTTTTTTGTCATTCATCTATGGTAATTGGTTTTATTTGACTAGTCCTAGGAATAATATCTATGCTAACCTCATGTAGTGCCTCATAGATCTCATCAAGGAGGGTAAAAGAATGTAGAATATGATAGGTGATGATGGAGTAGTGGAGAACCAAACACACATGATGAATTAATTATTAAAGAGATAATCCATCTAGTGATGAGGATAGCTTCGTTGGTACTTAGTTATAAGATATTATCCATAGGGAGATAGGATAATGTTAACTAAAAATTACTATATGTGGTGTATAAGATATGTATAGAAAATTTATACAACAACATAATAAGGTATATGGATGATGATATTGTCGATAGTGTGAGGTTGGCACACAAAAAGGTTGTTAGTAGATTGTTCAAAAGGACAATATGTAATTATTACTTCTAAAATTCTATTTCAATAACATGAGTGAATGAACAGAAAAAAACCAAAATATAAACGAGGATGAAATAACCTAAAATGAAAACACATATATCTAAGCAATATAAAAGGAAAATATGTAATTCTTACTTCTAAAATTATCTTTTAAAAACATGAGTAAATGAATAGACAAAACTAAAGTATAAATGAGGACGGAATAACCTAAAATGAATACACCTAGATATAAATTTTGATCCATGATGTGATATGAATACAAAAATAAAATATGATATTAACTAATAACACTTGTTTAAAAGAACCTAAAACTAACTATTTTATCTCGTCCTTTTCAATAACCATTTAGAATAGAAGCATAAAAATGATTTAAAGAATCTAAAAGAAACTTTGGTAAAGCTAATAAAGATACACATGATCCAAGATTTCTCCAATGATGGAAGAGGCTATAATGTATTTCTTGTACGCTCATAAAATTATCTTGTTATGTACTCAAATGAACAATATGCTAGAAAGAATGAGGCTAAGAAACATTAAAATGGCTAGGATGGAATGTGAATGAAAGATGTTAATAGATCTATGGTTGGCCATAAGTATCTAGAAGACTAGTCTATAGTTCCTTGTATCCTCCTTGTGATACTAGTGGAAAGTGAGAAAATTCCCTTCTAATTTATTTGTATGGGAATAAAGCTTTTAGGTCCTCTATTCTATGCCTCTCTCTGATTCAATAGTTACAAAAGAAATATGTTCTATAGAAAATTATAAATTTATGAGACCCATAAATAAGTGCACAAGTTTTCTTATAAGATAAGTTTTCAATTAATTTCAATCTCAGTTAGAGATCAAATTTCATCTATGGTTAAGATTACACTAAGAGGGAGTGAATTGGAGTGACGTGGAGGATTGGAGAAGTGAAACAAGGATAAAATGATACAAAATGCATGTGGGATTTAATAATTAAATCTAAAATTCATTTTCATGAAACAAATGGAAAAATACATGAAAGGTGTGATGGAACCACTAGTATCATCTGGAGGTGGTTACATGACTACCATTGTAGTTAATTAGATAACCTCAAAAATAAATGGACCATCCACATCACAGAGGAGAAATGCTATGGCATGGAATGGAAAATTTTCATAAAATAGAACCATTGTAGTGTGAGTGAGAACTACTATTTCAAGTAACATAATGCCATGATTTTTTTCATAATAACAAAGCAGCCAAAAAAGAGGGAGAAAAGAAAAGAAATATTTCTTCTTAATAGGAAAGAGAGGCTAGTAAAGAGATATGTATGGGAAAAATAAGAAATATTAAGGGAAAGAAAGTGCTATTAGATTTTGAAACACCTTGTCATTTTTATAGGTTCTCATTTATCATCATTGGGTATTTTCTTATATTGCACCATGAAAATAATTAGTGCATACAAAATATGACGCCAAACGAGAAAGAGAAGTGAAAGAAGGGCTAGGAATTGAGTGACAAGAGGAACATAGGACAATCCATCTTTTATCTAGCATGCTTATAGATATTCATGGCTCCAACTTTAATACAAATTCTATAAATTGTAAGAATGTGAAAGTGAGTGAAAAATCAATTAGGAGAAAGGGGAAGATGATTCTTAGTGAAATATATAGTGGTTCACGCAAACCTATGAAATAACCAGAGATGGTACATGTTATGTATCAAAAGGGAGAATGATAAAATGATTTTTACCTATGGAAACACATGCATAAAAATGAGATTTAATTTGGATGCCAAAATAACTATCATTACAGCTATACACTAATGTTAATGAACATCAATTCATGATTAATGATGTAGTGCTATAAGAGGATGCTGAAATAAAAGAGGTGGGCTTATAGGAAGTCACCTTTGTAAACCTACACTTACTAAGTGAAGAGAAAAAATAAAATGTGATCATGAAAAAGGTTAGTTGACAGATCTCAAAGATTCTAGATATCTCTCAAAAGAGAGCTAATTATTTGAATAATGATGAAAAATTAGAACAAAAACTACTCAATAAGGTAAAAATTTGGGAGGCACACACAATGTAGTCATGTGTGAAGATAATGGAGAAGGGGATTATTTCCAACTATATCATCAAGGAATAAGACCCAAAGACTCATTTGGATATACTTGTTTACATCGGTTTTAGATTAATTATATTTTTTATGTAATACATAACAACTAAAATGAATGTATGGTCTAGATATTAGGGCATATTATGATAAATTAAATTTCAACATTAAATTTACAAAATCACAATAACGTATTGGATATTTTGATATATGATATAATATTACAATACAAAAGAGAGAGACTTATATAAAAAGAGTCGTATAAGAATAATATAGGAATATAGACTAGAGAAACTAGAAGTACAAAGCCTATAAAATATTCATTGTTGGAACTATGATTTGGAAATATCCTAGTGCATAACCATAAATTCTGGTTAGGATGTATAGTCTAGTCTTTCCTTTTATATGTACTTACACACCTTGAAAAATGGGATACATAATTATTTGGGTCCTTTGGTGGCTTAAAAATGCACTTCAATGTCAAACTCAAGTTGTTGCATAGTCTTGATATTATCCGTAATCAGCTAAATCAGGTTAAATAACTAATAATGGGTAGAAGACCATGTAAAAAAGTTATTTTGGGGTTGTGGTGCACCCCATATACCACCTACATCAATACTCATGTAAAGAGGCCTCAAACCACACGCAGCTTCTCCACCTAGCATATAATATATATAGATGCGGCTAGTTGGAAACTTAATCTATTATTAGAGCACTTGCATGCTTTTGTATTCTCTTGTAAAGGTGCATGGCTATTCTTAGCATGTAGTCTATTTTTGGAAGGTGCATGGGGTGAAGGGAAAGTCCCCACCCCTATATATATATGTATTGATTTGCACATTTGAGAGATTTATTTAATTATTATAGAGAGTTATGTTGTGGATTTGTTAGCGCACATGACTATGGAAACTAGATCTTGATGTATGAAGCTTCTTGTTTTTATGTATTTAATATAATGGATCATATTGGCTGGATATTGGTGTTAGATGTGACTGAATATGGTTCTTGCATGGTAAATCTCATTATAATCATTGTTTAGTCAATCTTTCATATGGTTTAGATCTAGATCTGGTTTATGCATTGTGGATTATTTACTATCTATTATGGATATGATATATACATATGCACAATCATGCTAACATTCTGGACAAGAAACTCTAAAGAGGGACTGGTACCCTTGCATGCTTTGGGTGAGTGCTCAGTTCAAGATGAGTGATGTGTCAGTGCACCTTGGGTTATTTGTAGTGAATTCTAGGCTACATCATTGGTTCCATTGCCAGGGACCTCTTTCTCAAGTTGTTTTTTTAGGATGTTGCATGATGAAGACATACCATTGACCTTGGCTAGTATTGAGGAGTGGTTAGTAGATCTGGAAGAAGAGTATGCTCATAGATTCAACATTGGACCTTGATTTTAATGCATGCCGTGGGTTGAGCAGAATCTGTATGACACATTATATGAGACATTCTTTTCTATCTTTCCCATATAGATGTATGTGGCTGGTTGCTTATGCATCTAAGAGGAATTGAGGTTTCACATGCTTGTTTGGATGTAGGAAGAATTCTAGGCCTTGTATGATGTAGATCTGATTTGGACATGCTCTCTTGGATGTTTGGTTCCATGGTGTTTTGAACAACTATATTCTTGAGTATACATAGTTTTGACTTACTCTTTCCCAGGTTGTTGAGTTTCAGTTTTTGCATGAACCCAGAGGATCATATTTGCGTGGTATCCCACTAGGATCAAGATCCTGATTGTAACCTAGATTTGGAAGAGAAGCCGATGGCTAACTAAACCCCACCACACGGGGGGAAGGAGAAGGTTTTGTAAGGATGGTGGACCTAGTGGTAAAAAAAAGAGGGAAGAAAGGTGGCTTAAGTTCAATGAGGCATGTAGAGAGGATTTAGAGAAGCAGTGAGAAGTTGTAAATGGATGGCATTGTGGAGAGAGATGGCTCGTGAAGGATTTAGAGCTCACGTAGAAGACGTGGAGCCAGAGCATCTTGGATCTCCCCATTTGGGAAAGCATGGTAGGGAACCCTCTTCAGCCTCAGATGAGAGCATGCTGCCAGAGAGAGATGACATGGGCCATGGGTGTGCATCTGAATCTACCTGGTGACCTAGCCCTTGCACTTGGTTTTCTAGTTTCTACATGATAATAATAAACAACAAGCTAGTGTGAGTAGTAGAGTTGCAGTAGATAGAGTTAATTTGTAATCAAGTTCAGGAGTTAATCAGGGAGCTTATTCATCTATGGTGTAATCATCATCTACTTTATTTGGAGGACCAGTTGGAGGTATATTTTTTGGTGCATCATCAACATAGAACATAGGTGCATGCAAACCTTGACATCACATCTGGAAGTAGTGCAACTTCATAGACTATGGGCATTTTAGTTTAGCAAAACCATCGAAACACAAGGTAGTAGTGCATCTTCTGGTCCATTACCTACTAGAGGGGGTGGATCAGGAGGATCAGGTGGCTCGGGCGTTGGTGGATCTAGTGGATCTAGAGGTGGTGGAAATATAGGAGGAAATAGGGTTATGGATCTAGTGGGAAAGGTCCACACCAACCTCAAAAAAATTTATATGGATATGTCTCTCCATCTTCCAGAGTATAGAGGCATTGAAGATGCAGTCCAAGCACATGCATATGTGTGAGATATATGTGGCGTGCAAAGGGGATTACAGCTCCAGAGCATGCAAGGCAAAGTCAGTTTGTAACTACATTGTAGGGGATGCACACACAATGGTATAGAAAGTTTGATCCTGATCACTTGTGTGGATTATACAACATTGTGAGATGATTTCTTAAAGGAATTTTATATCCTTGAGTTCGAGAAAAAAATCATAAGCATGCACTCAAGGATATTAAGCAGGGCACTACTAAAAGTGTTTGGGAATATGATGCATGGTTCAAGACTCTCTGTCTAAGTTATCTTATGACATCCATGCAAGCCAACATGCACAGTGGTTCATTGGAGGACTGATCATGCCTTTTAGGAGGGATTTTCACACAAGACTTATATAGATCCACATGGCACTTGAAGTAGCTCTGCATGTGAGGTAGTAGGAAGTGTGGACACAGGAGTGAGCCCATTCTTGGAAGCTCAAATTACAGCAATGGTGAAATAGTTGGAGAAATTATCTGCTAATTCAACACATGAGACACATAGTGGAATTTGGTGTATAGATTGTGAAGTAGAGGGGCATACTAAGGATAGTTTCCCTCAAAATCAGTGTGCTCCTTGTTGTTGGATTGTGAGATATGTCACTTGGACCATAGTTCAAGCCGGTGCCCATTATTGTAGCACACATGATAAGAAAGAATGTGTCTAGTTACTTGTAAGATTTGTAGGTCCTCGACTCATGATACTAAAGATTATAGATTGATTGATCAGATCCATGATGTCATTGATATTGGCATATGATAGACTAGTGTTGTAAATAATTCCAAGGAAAAGGGTGAGCATCATGACTATGATCATAGTGAGGGGCATTCTGATGGTGGTCATGGTAGAGGTCGAGGTTACAGAGGTGGATTCAGAGGTTGAGGTCATGGGGGTGGAAGGAGTGATTTCCCTCATGGGACTTGTTATACATGTGGATCTCCTTATCACTACAGGTGAATGTCCACAAAATATTGTGTGTTCTTTTTGTGGAAAGAATCATAGTTATGAAGAATTCCTGAAACTTGTATGAACACTTAAGAAAGAAACATAAATAAGAAAATAAGGGCACATGAATGGTTAGAGTACAATGCATCATGGAAGACCAATGGATGCCAAAGTTAGTGTCGGATCTTGAGTTGGTACTATGTAAAGATTACTACATGTGTTGAGGTAGCATGCATGCACAGCAGGAAGCTCTACTGATAAAAAAGCCTACCATTACTAAGGAGGAAGTCTTGCATGCCAAGTATCCAGACCCTATGCATCAGAAGGAGGTTTATCAAGAAACCATGGAGGTAATTTGGAATTTACAGGGTGAGATACAATGTTTGAAGGAATAATCATCATGGAAGTTGGAACAAAAGAAAGCAGATTGATCTCCATCAGACAGATGTTGATGATTTGAAAGAGGTTTGCAAGATGTTGTGCCAAGAGAACATTATTCCTTTGTTGGGGAGCTGGTTGAAGGGAAACACTCCACACATTGGGACTGAGCATGAGAGACAAATTTTGCATGCTAATCTTCCTCCTAGATAGTTTGGATTATGACAAGGAGATTACTCTAAATGTTGTTGTTGATGGTTGGCTTTTGAGTAACATCTTGATTGACACAGGCATGTGAAGTAAATGTACTCACTTTGGATGTGTGGGTTTAGATGGGAAGACCTCCATTACAACCATCTTCTAATGTGTTGTTCATGGAAAACTGAACTAAGGCAAACCCATTGGAGTTTTAAAAGATGCATCCATTACTATATATAGGGGCCAAGTTCACTGGGGACTTTGAGGTCTTAGCACTTGCAGAAGAAGACAATTTTCCCACATTACTTGGGTGCCCTTGGTGTTATGCAAAAACATTGACTTGTGTTCAATAAGGGGTATATCAGCTTTGAGAACAAGGAAGAACATGTCATCATACCTTTGACAATATGGGAAATCTACACCTTATGTAGAGCCCTTAAGTGAAGAAGACTTGAACAAAATTTATGTGCACACCATTCGAGATCCAGAAGTTCTTGAGCCATCAAAAGAGTTCTCCAGTGGGATGATGCATAGTCAATGAGTGATACTACAAGTGTTGCATGTGATAATTGGGTGCACATGAACTTATGAAATGGTTGGGTGTGAAGTATGAAGTGTAACTGTGCACATGCATCGTAAAGCCACATATATCAGGCATTTTGGCAGCAGACTAGGTACCAAAAGTACACAGTGAGAGAATCCAAAAAAGTTTCTTACTTGCTTATGGAAGTTCAATGGGAATGTCAGGTGGAAAGAAGGAACATGTTAGTATATACTCTATGTGGGATGACAACATGCACTGGTGGATGGTTCACAGGGATAATATTTTGGAGTGGAGAGAAGTAAGGATTGCTTTATCTACTTGGTTTCTAAGAAGTAATGCCTACTCAGATTTGTGCATTTCATGGTAATGATCTTGTTCAACACCACATTCAGTAGTGTGAGAGACTCGGATGGTGGGGCAGGAAGCTTTACCACCTTCTTTGTGGGTGCACAAGTTTTATTTCACCTTGTGAGGTTACACATGTGCATGGTATGTCTACATAGAGTTGAATAGGGTGATTGAAATTGGTAGAACTTACTTGAAGGTATGACTCAGACCTTTGATTACTTTTCTTCTAAACCTTCGGTGAATGAGGCATTTAGGTTATGAAGTGCTTAACTATGGGAGATAGTGTAAAGGATGAAGAGTTACTTCAGGAGTTGTTAGGAGAATCAGACCTGGTGGCACACTTTGAAGAGGAAGAAAAGATGTAGAGAGACTTTGGGTGCCTACTACTAGAAAGAGAAAAGGGTAAGATGATCTACATGGTTGATGATGAAGAGGTAGAGAACCTAGATATTGAGCACACAGAGGGTACACAAAAGTCTTGGATAGTGCAGATGAGAAGGTGCGTGCACTACCATGAGCCTATGAAGACCAAGAAAGTGAACATTGGAATGGATGTTGAACCTAAGGAAGCCATTATTATCGGAGATTACTTGGTCTAACTCTGAAAGTTGCTAAAATCATTGAGCTATTACGTGACTTTCAGGACTTGTTCCCTAGAGGCTATCATGAATTGAAAGGTGTGCATGAATCATTGGGAGAGATGAAGATAAAGTTAAAGGAAGGTGCACACCCAGTTTGGAAAGAGGCCTTACAGGATGAATCCAACTTGTGCATCAAGGTAAAAGAAGAAATTGACAAAATGTTAATTTATGGAATTATTGTGCCAATTGAGGAGTCGAATGGGTGAGCCCTATGGTGATCAACATCAAGAAAGATGGTAGAATCAAGATTTTGTGTGGATTACATAGGGAGTTAAATGTTGCATGTGTGATTGATCCCTTTCCCACACCATTTACTGAGGAAATCTTGGAAGGCATTGTAGGGCATGAAAATATACTCCTTCACTTGATGGATTCTCTGGATATCATCAGTAAGGATAGCTAAAGAAGATCAAGAGAAGACAACTTTCACCACCGAGTGGGGAAGTTTTGCATACATGGTTATGCCCTTTGGATTAAAGAATGTGCCTGCAATATTTTTGCACATAGTGGTACAAGCATTCCAGATTTTATTCACAAGTTCTTACAGGTGTATCTAGATGATTGGATAGTCTATGGGCTCATGAAAGATCATTGTGATAATTTGAGGCTGATGTTTGAGAGGTGTAATCAATTGAGCATCTCCTTGAACATTAAGAAGTGTATATTTTCCACACCCTTTGGAATTTTTTGGGGCACATCATCTATAAAGAAGGCTTGCTAGTGGATCCTGCTAAGGTAGTTGTTATTTTGGGCTTAGAAGAGCCTACTAGCCAAAGTGAGGTGCATGGATTCTTGGGGCACATAGGTTATTACAAAAAATTTATCAAGGGATATGCCAAGATCACCACCCTTAGAAGAATTACTCGGGGAAAAGGAAAGTTCTATTGGGGTGAGGCACAACAATGCATGTGTTTGACACACTTGAAGGAAAGGCTTACTACAACCTATTTTGCTTTCCTTCATGGTCCAAGCCTTTTCACATTCATGTAGATGCCTCTGGCATGGCCATTGGTGCCATATTAGCTCATCCTGGAGAAGGGATTGTTGATCATCCTATTTTCTTTGCTAGCAGAAAGTTGACTCTAAAAAAAAAATTATACAACAACAGAGCACGAGGCCTTGTCTATGATCTACACACTCCATAAGTTTTGATAGTATTTTTTGGCTACACCTTTCATCTTTTATACAGACCACATGGCATTGAAGTACTTGGTGAAAAAGCCCATTTTGTAGGGGTGCATATGTCATTGGGTATTGTTGTTTCAAGAGTTCAATTTTACGGTGGTGGTTAAGCCGAGGTAAAAGAGAAATTCTAGTCCAGACCATTTATCAAGGATTCAATCAGAGAGGATGTGCAGAGCATTGAGGACACAATGCCAGATGCACAAGTTGTTCAGGTTGAACCACACCCTCGGACTTGGAGGATATTGTTGTCTTTTTACGCACATGTGTGGCACCCGAAAGGAATGAAGGCTTTAGAAAAGAAACAACTTGTTATTCACATCATGCCTTACATGTTGATTAGTGGAGACTTATACAAGTTAGGTCATGATGAATTTTTACGTCGGTGTGTGCTTGAGCATGAGCACGAAGCAATTATGGAAGAGGCTCATGGATGGTATTGCAGGTGGACACTATGTAGGGGATGCCACCACGCAAAGATTCTACTAGCTGGTCTATGGTGGGAAACATTATACAAGGATTGCAAAGCATATTGTAAGGCATGTGACCATTTTAACACCCTTGGAAATCCTGGGAAATGAGATGAAATGCCTTTGAGGCCTATTACTAGTGCAAAACCTTTTGAGAAGTGGGAAATTGACTTTGTGGGCCCTATTTCCCCAAGCCATGTGTGTAGGATAGGATCACACTATATTATAACTTGTACAATTATCTTACAAGGTGGGTGGAAGTGAAGTGCCTACAAAGGATTACACAACAACTACAACAACAAGGTTTATGTGGGAAAATATTATTAGCAGGTATGGCTTCCCTTTAAGTTTAACAAGTGATAGGGGTACTCATTTCCTTAATGAGACTATCAATATTATTGGATGAATTTATGGTTGCACACCATAGGAAAACCCCTTATCACCCTCAGGAAAATGGAACTGTTGAGGCCTTCAACAAATATTGAGCCATACCTTGACAAAAAAATTTGATGTTGGAAGGAGAGATTGGGATGACAAGGTTTTGTGGTACTTTGGGCATACAGGACAACCTACAAGAGGTTGAATAAAGCAACACCCTTTCAGTTGGTGTTTGGCATAGAGGTAGTTCTCCCCATGGAATTCATGTTACCTTCTTTGTGTATTGTGTGTGCAGGAGGTCTAGATGATGAGAAAGCATTGGAAGAACGTATTGACAAATTAATGCAGCTAGATGAGAGGCGCACCATAGAAAGATGGAGTCGAAGAAAAAGAAAAAAATCCAGGTAGAAGGCATGGCATGATAGGCACATCAAGGATAAGAAGCTTGAGGTTGGGAAAATGGTACTTCTATATGATTCAAAGTTTTTGTGCCACCTGAAAGCTTAAGGTGCATTGGTTGGGACCGTATGTTATCACTTATATACTTGATTCAGGTGCTTTCTAGTTAGAGGCACTTGGATGGAACATGGTTTCCCAGTTACTTCAACGGGAGTAGGTTGAAGCCCTACTATAAATAAGTCTTCTTGGTGTTTGTAATAAGGTAGTATTTCCACTTAGATTGGTTTCCCTTAATGCATTTCCTTTATATGTGTTTCCTTCATCATTGTTATGCTTTGTCAATTTAGTTCAGTGTTTGTGTAATAAGCATGCACTTGCATGCCAAAAGATGATTACAATTTAAGTGTTTTCATGTGTAGAGGACCGTGCATACCCTTAGTGTGGGGTGGTTTATATACAAGGTTCATTACCAAGTTGAATATAGTTGATTGTCATCTGAAGATGGGTATGCATAAGGAAAATTTTGTGTAGGTGCTTTTTGGAAGGGTGCGAGATAGAAAAAATTACTCCTAAATGAAGACCACAGATGGAAAAATGGATGCACATAGTATAACACGAGGTAGGTGCAGTAGTGGAAACTACTTGGAAGAAGGCATAGTGGTGAAGTACTTTGGTGCATATGGGCACACGTGGAAGGAGGTATGTGGCCAAGAAGTAGAAGGCACACCAGAAGGTTATGATTGTGGCATGGAAATGAGTGAAGCGTGGAAACATTGATGAATGATGCATTAATGTTGGGATCGGTGGTGGTAGGTGAAGGAGCAATAAATGTGATAAATTTTAAAAATATATATAAGGAAGGGTTGTGAGGCCATTTTTACCTTTGTGATTACAATTCTCGAGTGAGTTGTTTATGAGTGAGCTAGCTAAGATGGTTGTGAAGAGTGGAGAGCTGCAAACTAGGTTGGGTTGGTCAGATCTGCACATGAGGAACTATTACACTCCATTTTTGAAGTGTTTGAGCAAGGTGAAGGCATGTGGGAAAGGAGATTGATGGATAGGGTTTGAGTTTGAGCTAGGGCACAAGGAACCAAGTTGTAGAGCTCTTGAGGGAGGTAAGAGAACACATATTTTTGATTGAAATGGCACCAAAAAGAGCACCAGGGGTAGGTACAAGGGGAAAGAAACAAAAGGAAGTTGAGATTGAGATCGAGGATGCCCCCAAAAGTAGGTTTTTTCTAAAATGCAATACCCAGGAAGTGATTATGGGCCATGATTGGGATTCCCATGTCATCAAAGAAAATTCAATGATTACAACCATAGGACAAATGATAACAAGGAGGAGTTGATGCATTGTTGAATAAAAAGACAAACAAATGGATAACGGATGACATGCCCATATACGATGATGTTGGGGAGAAACTCCTAAGAAAGGTAGGGGTTTTACAGTTGTATGAACTTCCTTATTTTGGAAAACCAAAGAAGTTATACCAGTGGCTTATGAGTAGAGTCCATGAGGAATTTTTCTATTTTGTTGGGTGATGAATGAGGATCACCATGCCCTTGATTGCACTTTGATGGGTTTGAAAAGCACAGGCACAGAGGTGAGTAGTGACCTAACTGATAAAGAAAAAATATAGAAACCAACAAGGAGTTTGGGTTATACAAAAGGTGGGTGTGGCATGGATATTTACAAGTTGAGGAAGTATCTAGGTCATACAGGAAGCCTCACACTTATTGAAAAAATTGAATGACCAAGAGAGATGGTCACGGTGAACACTTTGTGGCTACATGTTGCAAAGAAAATGTCACAAGGGGAGACCTACAACTTGGCTAGATACATTTTTGAAATGATCATTGAAGAGCATGTACAGTGAGAAAATTAGCTTTGGCACTATTCTATTGTCCCTTGTGTTTGTGGAGATTGGAGTGCCTGATGGGCCAAGAACAAAAAAAAATTTGGGAGTACCCTATAAAAGAAATCTCTCATAGAGAGATTCAAAAAGTATCTTTGTGAGGGGACCATGAGTGGCCCATTCAAACCAAGGGTAGAGATGTGGTATGCATGACTCCACATGCATTTTGAGGAAGAGTGGAGGATACCTAAGGAGTTTCCCATGGTGGTAGGTAAGTTGGTACAATTTTGCAGTCTATCAACATTTTTACATCACACATTTTGTGATGAAGGATGGGACATGGAGTCCTTGGTGCAAAATACCCTATGCTTTCACCATGCATGGTTCTTTTAGGAATTTATTCATAGAATCTCAGACATGTGCGGTTAATCTACAATGTTGATAAGGTAGATTGTGACTACCACACTCTGTGGAAGACTTACGTCTATCTAGGTAAGTCTGCTTATATTGAAAGATACATTTCAGATGACATAACTATGAAGCCTTTGTGAGTTTGGAAATAGGTGATAATGGGGAACATTGGTATACCTTCAGCTTAAGCCTAGGCTAGAGAATGGAAAAATATGTAGAGAATGAGTTCAAACTGCCAAGCCCACCTAAAGGGAAGCACACAGTTGGCACATTGGCAGATGAAAATCCTACTTCACCCATTCAGGAAGAAGAAGAAGAAGAACTTCATGAAGATAGTGGTGGGTTGGACCATAGGGGGTAAGACAACCTATGGATAGAGAAAAGAAAGAGCATGAGATGACACCCCCATCACAGGAGCAAGAGGATGAAGTGTTTGAGACAAACACAATGGAAATCAATGTGGAGCAGATAGTCAAAGAGCCACAATTTCAAGAGAGTGTTTAGGAGGACAAGGGTTGGGCATAAGGTCATCACAACCATTAAGAAGGTCACCTCAAGGATTTTTTTTCCTCAAAAAGTAAGAGCCTGAGAAGAAGAAAAAAGGCACAAGCTAAAGCTTAAGGATGGAGAGGAGGAGGATGAGTCTGGAGAGAAAGTGCACTAGGTACTCCAGTGCAGCTTGAGGGTACAAGAGGAGCCCTCATGATGAAGAAATGAAGATGATGAGGAGGGGATGAAGGGCAAAAAAAAAGTAGAAAAGGGTGAAGGCCCAATTCTAGATTCAGGCACCCGGGTTCCTAAGGGAAAAAAGAACAAGGGAGGAGAAAGAAGGTGAAGACTATGTGACTCCCATGGTTGGATATGTGGATGATACCAACAAGATCATATGTGCATGTTTCTAGAGTACTATGGAAACTAAGGACTTGTATGGTTGGGAGTTGATGGATGTGAGATGGAGAAAATGCACACACATGAAAGTAGTTTTCATGGTCAATGCAGACTCATATGGATGAGCCTATTTACATGTGTGAAGAATCATGCATCTCACATAGAATGAAGAAAGCACCCCAAATCCAACATGTAAATGTTAAGCCAACTATTATGTCGGATGAAACAAGTGAGAAATGCCTTGGTAAAGGTATCTACAGAGGTTGCGTGCATAGGAACATAGACAAAGTGAAAACCATTAGGGTGTTGATGGATGAAAACAAGGATAAGGATACAAAATAAAGTGCCTCACAACAGAGAAGGAAAAGGCCAAGGAAAAAAAAAGCATTGATCGGTATGGCCGAGGAGATTGGTGATTATATTCTTAAGGTAAGGCCACATCTGGAATCTCAAGTTCTCAAAAAAAATTTCCTTCTATAATGCACTATATATACACACTTGTAAAATTGGTCATAGATGAAGGGCCCATGTGTATGCCCACATGCCAAAAGACCCTGAAAAGGAAGCAAAGGGTAAAATCCACCATTTCTAAAAATTGCAAGTTATGAGTCATTGCTACAAGCCTTGAGAGATGAATTGAAGAAGGTAGATCAGCCTTGAACATGTGCATGACACCACATGCAATTGTTAGGATGAGGAAAATTGTAGAAGATAATGAAGTCCTCAAATCCATGAAGGATGAGACACTTGGGCATGTGGAGAGACTTTCTTTGGTGGAAGAGAAGTGCAAAAAGCACTTACAAGTGCCCAAGAACCACATGAAAATAGGTTGAAGGAGATAGGAAAATAGATTGTTGGGAAGATGGACTATATGGAAGGCATGATTTCTAGTATGGAAAATATTTGTAGAATCTTGTAGAATGAAAAAGAGAACATGACTCAAGATGAGCTAGATGCCATAGTCACAGATGTCCCAGAAAAAATAGGTGAGGCCTTAAGTGATTGGAAGAATTGGAGGTAGAAGTTAAGAATGAGTATCCAAAATTAATACTACATTGTTGAGGAGAAGAGTGTTGAATGATATCTCATTCTTTTGTTTGAACAAATCTTCATTCTTTCATTCATTATTCTTTACTTTGGAGAGATAAGTTAAGATTACCCATTTCGGGGGTGAAATGCATTTAGTGTGGGGTAATGTTGAGTAAGATGAAATATAGCTCAAGTATGAAAGCACATAAGGTTTGGGCATGCGAGAACATGGCACATGAGGAAGCATGAAATCATAGCGAGAACATGAAACATGCCCAGGAAAATAGTTAAAATCAGACTTAGCCACTTTTGTAGATCTGAGGCTATTTTTGGAGATGAGTGTTGAGCACACAAAGATATGAAGACTTGCAGTTCACACAAGGCTATTTTGGGATGTGCATCGTTTGAGCGCCATGCATGAGTTTTGGTTTAATAATAGGATTTCTACTTAGAGTTAACTATAGGAAATCTATTATTAGAGCACTTGCATGCTTTTTGTATTCTCTTGTAAAGGTGCATGGCTATTATTAGCATGTAGCCTATTTTTGGAAGGTGCATGGGTGGTGAAGGGAAAGTCCCCATCCCTATATATATGTATTGATTTGCATGGTTTAGAGAGAGATTATTATAGAGTTATGTTGTGGATTTGTTAGTGCACATGACTATGAAACTTGATCTTGATGTATGAAGCTTATGTGTTTTACAAGTATTTAATATAATGGATCATATTGGCTGGATATTGGTGTTAGATGTGACTAAATATGGTTCTTGCATGGTAAATCTCATTATAATAATTGTATTAATAGTTTATTGACACATTGATTTTTAAGATAAAATAACTTAAGAAGGAGAAGGTAATATGATTTGAGTGGGAATAAGATGTGGGTATTTGTCTTAGCTAAGAAACATGATTGCAATAAGAAGTGTTAATAGGGTAAATTTCCAGATTTGAGTGTTTACATTTTACCTCCCTTTCAGTATGAAATGAAAATTACATGCTTAAAGGAAAATATACCTAAGTGTGTAGAAATAGTTTATATTTTATTAGGATTTTTTTATCCAGCCGTGTTAGTGTTGACACACCCCACAACGATACCTCCAACATAGAGTGTAGTCAATGACCATATTAGAAAATTAAACTGTAACTTAATAGTAAGTGTAGAATTTAAAATTGCATAAAGTGAAGTAAAGATATGTAAAACATGGAAAGAGTAAACATGATTAATTTGTAAATGGAATAATTTCCCACTCCTTGCTTGTAGTTGGAGTTTTAGATATTTTTATGTTTAATTGTTGTGCTAAACTTTATTGAAGGATCGGTGGTGATCAGTCCCCAAATTTTTATAGAGGAGAAACCAATGTATTGGGTGCATGAAACCCAACACTGAAATGAAGATAGAGAGAGGAGAAGATAGGTACCAACACATCCCATGAAGGAAGAGGATAGTGTATCAATTTTTTTAGTAAATATTTTATCTTCCCTTTAATATGAGGAGAAGAAAATCAACCTACAAAGAACTCAACCATTTTGATACTTTCTATAACCCCACAAAGCACATTGTTTTATACCAATCTAGGCACAATTTTTAGTATACAAACACAATCTATAAAGAGAATGAGTGCCCACATGTTATTTTCATGTACTATACTTGATTAAGAGTATGTAACCTACTTTGCATTATTAATGGAGAAGGAGACATGTACCCCAAAAACCTAGATTTTGTAACTAGAATTGATTATTGAAGAGGAGTGAAATATTTAATTCCCTTTTTAATATGCTTTGAATTATTTCATCTAAATCTATTATTGTGCCAAAAATCTATATTTATGTCAATTAATCTAAAATTGTATAAGAATCTATTGTTTTTTCCCACATGTAAAAAAATGTATGGTGTGGTCAGAACCATGTGTCCATCCTAACCCTTTTGTATGATTTTGATCTTATGTGTTTTATGTCAATAGTGGATGTATAGAGGTTTTTATGAGTACTTTTTCCCTTTAAAACCAATGCTTAACAATATAATTCTTCTTCTAAGTGTAGAATACACCCTAAAGAATGCCCCCTCTTTTGAGGTGGGTGTGAACATAATTTGATCATGTGTCTCAAAATAATAGATGTGTGACCATACCTAGTATGTATGAGAAGGTATATGAGAGTGTTGAATGCTGTAGAGGTGGAAAAATTGGAGAACCTATACGTTCAAAGAGTTAGTTGCACATAGTGGAAACCTTGGCATGAAATTAGATTTTAAAAAATGGTGGAAACAAGAGAAATAATAGTATTTATAGAAATAGTAATAGAAATAACAAAATAGATATCTAGAATGAATACAAATACACAATCAAGTGATTAAACACAAGAGAATCTCCAAAATTAATATAAATACATAGAGCTTCAAACATGGGACACCCACAATGTCACAAGACAATTAATGAACTTAGGAAACATACAAGAGAAAAAATTTCAAACAAGAAGGCATAGAGACACAAACATGGGATACTCACGGTGTCTCAAGATAGTAAAGGAAATAGAGCCACACATAATGAAGTAGACAAGTAGTAAAAAAGTAACTAACAAATATTTATAATAAATAATAGTATCAAATAATGATAAGAGAGATACATGATAAGAGATCATATGGAAAAATATGTGTCAATACTACACAAAACACATGTGTTAGTCCTATTGGTTTTAAAAATAGTATATACACAATATATATAATTAACCATCATGAGGAATTAGAAAATAAATACAATGAAATAATAGAACTTATATAGAAAGGAGGGATTGCCTAAAGAGAATAATGTAATGAACCGTGGTATATCCTATTAACATGTAACAATTTGTGTCTCCTACATCAAGCTCAATGTACCTCATAAATGCATGTTTGTAAAAAGTAGAAAGGATATGATATCAATCAAACCAAAGTGACTAACAACATATGTAATGTGTAGTGCAAATAATGAAGCTATGTGTACATGTCCTTCTTTTGAATGTTTTTTTATAAATATATGGATATTTTTATATTATTGAATATGACTATGTAAAGAGAGTGGGGAAGCAAAATAGATACCTAATAATGGATTCATGAGGAGACAAATCTGATCTATGAGTTCAATGATAGGTGTGTGCCTCAAATGTGCCAATGACAAATGGTCATATATAAGTGGTGCTATAGTAGTATCATGTTCTCAAGAAACACTAGGAGGAGAGAAAGGTGGACAAGATCCATAAGAAGCAATTTTTGGCTTGGATGAAAAATTAATAAGAGTATGAGGGGAGAAACTTATATATACAAAAGGATTAGCTAAATATGGAATAATTACAAGTGTAGTAGCTAGAGGAAACCAATGATATAAAAATAAACAAGAGACTCAATGCTTTGAGAGTTATTTATATAAACCTCATGTTTGTGGAATAATTTTCACAAGGAAAATTAGGGTTTTCAACCATGCTCAGGACTAGGTCCCTCTACTTAGGAATGGGGTAGCTCCATTTATTGAGAACATGGAAATATCTATTCTACTCTAACCATTGTGGGTTGCCTTTTGATAGGGGATCACACAGAATACCGCACTAAACCCATGTGTAAAAAGGAGCTATAGGAAAGGTGTGTGTATGGAGAGAGAGGATAAAATGAGAAGGGGTTTCGCTCAATAAATACCATGATATGTTTATTAACAAAAAAATAGAATATATCCAAGTTAACAATGAGAATACACCAATGTGCAAAGAAATATGAAAATCACAATCAACACAAAGTGTAATTGTATTGTATTCATCAAAAGATTCATTATTTCCCTGGTTTTGTAGGATTACAAATCTCTATTGGATTATTAGTTGAGATGGAGAGGAAAATATGAGGCAAGGAAATAGAATAAATGTGGTTTCTTGCTTGTAGTAAGACAATGGGAGCTATCAACAAAGAAAATATAACCCTTTGGAATAGAGAGAGCATTACAATATATAGCCAAATTTTATGGTTCTTCACATTCCCATGTGACTTTTCAAATTAAACTGTAATCCTTGACAAAGAAATAAAAAACTTTCAGCGACTTAAGTCACTATTTACAAAATATTCTCCTCAACAAAGAAATAAAATTCTAGAGAGATAAAGACATAAGAAGAGAGAGAGGTGAAGCTCTACGTTTGAATGAAGAAGGATGAATAAGTTATTATCATGAAGAAAATACACTCCTGATCCCAATGAAATCTATAGTGATGCTCTAGTTATGGATTCCAGATGAATAACTTTACCCCTCTGCACTGTGAGAAGCCTCCTCTTGAATGATCAACCATTATAGACCATCGGTGCTCCAAGAGGATAGACAAGAGACGAGTTATCAGTATAACATTAAAAATAATGAAATATATCTTCCATCACCTAAATAAACCTTTTGATACCTGAAATATTTCCATTCCTTCTTGATCAATCATTCACATGGAATGAACTTGGTGCACTTGGTGTGAAAAATGAGATAATTACTTTCACAACCATGATACATGATCTTTTTACCTTGAAAAAATTCATGACAAATGAGATAAAAGAACAAATTATTTTGACACAAAAGTGGAGGAAAAAGAGATATATTGAATAAAATGTGATTTGCCTTATGATCGAGATGAATTGAAATGTATTCTAGGACTAAAATGCACTCTAATACCAAAATTGGGAACCAAGAGGGCTTCCCTTCCACCTGAGTCACAATTCAACTATCAACCCTTTTTAATCATGTATTTTTAAGTATCAATCCTATGAGGAAATATCCTAAGATATGATCACCACATAGTGATAGGTGGAGATTTGAAAATGTTGAGAAGTACCTCTCAAAGTGAAGACGATAAAAATAGACTATTGTTTACCAGGGGGGTTCTTGAAAAATTGTCACTATATGATGCAAGGATAAAAATAGGTTTGTGATTTGAAACAAATGACCACTTACTCTAAATGAATTTTTGAGAGAATCCCTTCTATCACATATTCATAAGGTTCATTTGACATTCTATTTTTAAATTTAGTAGATTCACTATGAAATACCTTATGCTTACAACATCCAGAAATGTGAGAATTTACTTGTGAACTGAGAAATTATCCTTTATGAAGGATAGTATCAGTCAATCATGAAGGGAAGGAAAATGTGTGATCATTGTAATCTCATTCTGAACACTTACTATTTTTAGTAAGTCATACATGGGGTCTATTTTTAGTAATTTTATCAATTTGTCATTCTTGAGTGTTTTAATATTGGATGAATGATTTGAGGTACTCTTGAAACCAAATATTTATTCTAGTTACTATTTTTAGTAATATACCCGTATAGACTTAATAAAAATATAAAGTTGTCTTTCGAGTTTGGATTGGAACAAAAGTGTTCTCAAAAGTTTCTATTTTTCTCCAAGATGTTTTGTTCCAATTTTCAGGAAATTTGGTTCACTGAGTTTTTGTAGATACGAAAAAAATTTATTTGTGGCTAGAAAATTCATGCGAGATATAAAAATAAATTAATAAAATTAATGGAATCCATATTACATTCATCTTAAAGGTGTTCTGGAGAGGAAGGGATGGTCAAAATTTGGAGGAAAACGAAGCTTGGGATCAAAAGTTATGAGGAAAACAAGATTTTGACATCTAGGGCACAAAGATGAGTTTAATTGGTGTTTGAAAGTGGTGAAATAGATTAAAATAAATTTAATGGATTCCCTTTTTTTTTATGATCTTAATTTATGTTTTTTATGAAGTGGGAGAAAGGGTGAGTGATTTATATGGTGGAGATGAAGAAGGAGAGTGCACATGGGGAAGTGGAGGAGTGAAAATGGAGAAATGGAGGATAGGAAAATAGAGGATGGATACCTCCTTTCACCTTGAACACTTTTTGGGTATAATTTCACCTCAAAATTTTTCCCAAGGTGAAAATGGGGCTCAAATATGTGTCATGGCATGGGGATGGAGAGAAGAAATGGCATGCACATGTCCATGTGGAATCTTTTCTTATGTTTTATTTATATATTGACATTAAAAACATCAAAATTATCAACCAATAGGAAGAATGCACACTTCTGGGGTTTAATTTCACCTCATAAGTGTACCCAAATTGCAAATAGGGTTTCAAAGTGCACTTTGGGGGAAAAGTGGGGACCACCTTAAGTTAAAACACTCACTTAAGTCACACCATGCACTTTTTATCTTTCTTTTATGTTTTTAACTTGAAAAATTCCAACCAATAAGAGAGGGGTACAATTTTAGGGTGAAATTTCAACTCATAAATGTGCTAAGGGTGTAAAGGGACACTGAAATTGTGCCATAGTGCCCAAGTGTTGCTTCAGAGCATGGTTTAAACCTCTATATTACTTCTTGAAATGTTTTTTTCACCATGAAGTCAAAAATTAATGAATTTTGGCCATAAAATATATGAATTGGCATTGAAATAGGACAATTAATCCAGTCATCCTTTCTAGGAGGCTTTAAAATTAGTGATTCAAATAATTTAACATGTACATTTAATTTTTCATAGAGCGATGCACCGATGAGATGAGTAGGAAGAAGAGTTTTCAATGAAAACGAGCCAAAAACCTTGTGGGTCATAAAGATAATTGAATGTATTTTCATTTGAGATATTTTTAGTCTCCTAACTCTTCATGGGGTGTATCAATTTTTCTGAGAAATCTCTACCTTGTAGGACTCTTGTAATGCACTGATGGAAATGTTTGTGTATATTTTAATCTCACAAAATTATTCCTTGATTATTACACCATGAAGTAGGCTGTGTAATATTTCTAATGCCTTAGATATGTGTTCTTGATACTTCATGGAGATCTTAAAACCCTTTGAACAAGGTGAATAGCTCATTTATAACTTGCATTTCCTAGTGCCTTGCCCAAAAGACCCAATTTTTCTTAACTTGTTCTTGAACTCAATTTTCTCCATAGAATATTTCTAAAAAACCTCAGAAAAATTCATTTCTCTCCTATGAAACTCCCAAATGATTTGAATTTTCCCTGTAAGCCTCTAGAGGATGTTCCCAGTGATAAAAAAATACCAAAACATCCCTTTTGAAGCCTTTGGGAGAACTTCTCTTTCTTAGATCTCAGTAGATTCAAGAACCAAGATAGGTAAACTTATATATACATGAAACACACTTGAAAATAATGTCAACATGTTCCTATAAAACATAATGATGGTGACAGTTGAAATGATGACCAGAGGAAAGGTCTACATTGACCAAAAAGGGAATTTCAAGTGTGTGTTTGGTTATCATGACCAACATTTAAATTTTTCACGCTAGAAATTTAACATGACAATAAATAGCTATTACTTGGGGACTTTTTTAGATTGGAAAAAGGAAAAACATGGAAATTATGAACCTCATTAATCTCATGGGGGAGAAGATCAATGTCTTATCCATTAGGAAAATAAAGTCACATAGCACACCAAAATACAATCAATCCACAAAAATAAGAAAAACCAAAACAAACACGCAAATGAAAGGAAACACACCTTACAATAAGAAAAAATGACCTTAATCACCTATGGTACATGTAGAGGACAACCCAATTTCACTATATTACCTTTTCTCCTTTAGATGTTACCCATGAGCAGGTAGCATGGAATGATTTTATATGCAAATAAATTGACTGGTTCAATGAGGTAAAACCCCTTCCTCAACTACTTAGGAAAGACAGGTGCTACAAGATGTATCCAGGTACCTAATATGAATAGCTAAATTTTCTCACTATCTTGAAATTCCATTTTAGGTTACCAACCCATTGTTACATTCACTCATTCTTGTGATTTGACCATTTTTCATTTTAAAATTACCACAAGATTTATTCTTCACCATTACAAGCTCACCATGTTAGCCACTGGCCTCATGCTCTCCATTGAGCAATGTTTCCTGATTTTTCAAGTTCTCTATGACTGTTGTTTCTATATAACTATTCTTGGAAGATATTTTAAAATTTTCAACATCGTCATATACATATATTTTATTTATGTTAAATAATTACTCCATATGTTTATCTTTCCCACACACCAACGTTTTATTGACCTTTATAGCATTTTATGTGATGGATGTAAAATCCTCATGAGTGGAGACATCCACATGAGACTCAAGCATTTCATTTTCCTTCTAATCATCATGAGTATAATCCTCTTCACAAAATAGGAAAGATAAGGACTTGTCTTCACATTCATTCTCAAAACCAATGTTTCAAGAATGACATTGAGCTCTTCCCTTTTGTTCTATTTCATTATCGAACATTTTTGCAATCAAATGAAGAATCAAAACTAGACTAATACTTATCTTGTATATTCATAGCATAGGGCAGGATTTCAAGATTGATTTGGGGGATTTCAGTTCCTTCTGTAACCTTTAAAATATATTACATAGATTCCTTCTTCAAATATGATCCATACTCACATTTGCATTCATTTGAAAAAACTTCACATTAGGTCTTGGGAGATGATTGGAAACCTGATCTTTGTCATTTTTAAGAAAAATAATAATATTCATGTTGAATAGGAGGGGAAGACCTTCCAATTTAGTATCCATAAAATAACCCTTATGTTCTTTGACTGGCTCCATCACCTTCAAGAACTCTTCCATCAAGATAGGAAGTTCAAAGTTTTCTCTTGAATTCAAGCTAGTTATAACCTCTTGAATCTTGATATATAATGTCCACACTTGGATCATATTACTTTTGTGTACTATATTTCATTTTTCTCACTAGATGGAGCTTATTCATGTCACCCTTAACTAGTATTGTGGAAAATGACTAGTCCAAATTTATATCTCCACCAATTTCTCTCTGAAGCTTCAACTCAATAACATCCTATATACAAAGGCATGTATGCCAAAAGTATCTTGAGATTGATATTATTATCCGGAAACTCCAAAATTTATACTTGAATATATTTGAATTAACCAACAAGAGGTACTTCTTTAGTCTCCATGGAATAACAATAACCAACAATAGGGACGAGAGTGAGACCAATAACACATGCAAATTTTATATGCATGACATTATTTGATTCTCTAAAATCAATGATACAGTTATTCAATTTATATCCATTGATCACCAAATAAAGATATAAGGGTTATGATTTTCTATAATTAGAGGGTGTGGAGGTGAGAAGGTTTTGAGATATAGCATTGCTAGGACTGGGAATTGAATCTTTTGCAGTGAGGTTTGTGTAACATGAGTTTGAATTATTTCCTTTGATAAAATGGAGAAGTTTATAAAATTACTTGGGACGAGTTCTCAAATACTCAAATTTAGAAATATCGACCTTGGATTTATTTACATGTTCAACTATGTCAAAATGAGACTCAGATGAGGAGGATGATAGAGTGGATGTAGTATCAAGAGGTTGACTACTTCTTGGAATGGAATTAGTATTTTCTTTATTTGTATCATTACATTTGAATGCGAAACAGGGGGTAGAAATTATAAAAGGAGAGGTATACTTACCCACATTGGAATATGTAGAGACAATTATGGATAATTTGGGCTTCTTATTCGATTGATTGTATGGGAGGGGGTAACAATGATCCTCCTTTTGTTATTTATTTATTTAGAGTTTCCACTTGAGGATATTTGAATTTTCAATAATTATCCCTCTCTTAAGCCTTTGCATGAGTGGAAACCACATAATAATGACTATTCATATCACCAATGGTTTCATTATATTCATCATACGAAGAGGGGGCATATTCACAAAATCCAATGTTTCTAGTAGATTTAATCTCGTCAATGGATAAAATTACCTCATTATTTTCATCTTCAAATTGAGACTCATAATACTATTCTTCAAGCCTTGCTTCACATGTGGCATTCACAGGAGGTTCTTTAAGAGATAATATTCTGTTTCCTTCACCTTTTCTATTTACATTCTGATTTTCATTTTTATATAGATAACCTCCCCTTGGAAAGGTTTCTTGTGCAATTTGTTTATTAAATAAAATCACATCATTGTCCGATTTTGAACAAGAGAATCAGTGACACCTTATTTGGAGGTTTAAAATTTTTGTGTACCATTTGGAATCTTCACTTTCCTCGACATAATAAGATAATTTTCTACTTCGATGGCATATTCTTTGGCATTTTAAAGAGTTTGAGGTTAAACTCTTCATAGGATAAATATGACCTTGGGTAATTGTGAATTTATGAAGAATATATTTTTGTTATCCTCAGATGGTAAATCATCTATGGGTATTCTTTTCAACAATCTATTGAATCGGGCTACAAATTTTCTCATGAGTTCATTTGATTCTTTCTTCATTTGGACCAATTGAATGAGAAGATCTTGAGAATCTTCAACTGATTTACATCTAGTTCTAATATCATTCCATCATGATGGATTGAGAGGGAAAGAGGTAGAACCATTTAGCTTCTTTGTCTTGAAGTGATTCCATGAATAAACTTATGGAATCATATTCATTTTATATTATTATAACTCCACATGAGGTGACAAAGGCTATAATATGTTCTTTAGGAAGTTGAGTGACATCACCTTTGAATTTAGGAAATTTATCATAGGATCCCTTTGGAAATTCATGGAGAGGTGGTGTAAGAGTAAGAGAACCAATATTCCTTCCCCATAGAATAATTGGTTGATATTATTCCATTTCTTCTTCAACTTATTCTTATTATAATTCTAGTAGAAGAATAACTAGTTGTGGTACAATTGGAGATTTAGGAGGAGTATTAATTTGATTTCCCATTGTCTTGCTTAATATACAAGATGGAGATTACTATTGACA
The DNA here is from genome assembly GCA_018340775.1 of Taxus wallichiana var. yunnanensis. Taxonomy (NCBI): domain Eukaryota; kingdom Viridiplantae; phylum Streptophyta; class Pinopsida; order Cupressales; family Taxaceae; genus Taxus; species Taxus wallichiana. The sequence goes on from CM031239.1 coordinate 128,125,512, forward strand.
AGAGTAATATAGATTGTCTTGGATATGACCTTGTTATATTTTAAGAGATTCAAAGTTTTAATCAATAACACCTATTAATCAATGTAATCTACTATATCTATTTTTGGCCAACTTACGAGGAAAACTACAACAATAATGTGAATGGACATAGCTGAAAACAACAATGATTTTCAAGAATTAAGTTTCATCTTTTTTTTTGAGATTTTGATTTTTTTACTTTTTATGGATATTTGGTATATTTAATTGTGAGGATTTTTTGGATCATTATAGGGTGTAGGAAAAAAAAATGCCGCACGGCAGTTCCAAAAATGATTAGAAAAATAATTTTTCACAAGGAAGAATAAAGGGTTTTCACCAATTATCTGGGACTAGGTCCCTATACATAGGAACAGGGAAGCACCATTTATTCAAAACATGGAAATATGTATACTAATTTAACTATCATGGTTGGCCTTTTGACTGGGATCACAAAATAATACTCCACTAAACCCAAGTGAAAAAAGGAGGTGGAGGAAAGGTGTGTCTATAGAGATATGGGAGAAAGTGAGAAGGAGGTTTCACTCAATAAAAACATGCTGCGTTTAGTGGAAAAAAATCAAAATAGTTCCAAGTTAATAATGAGAATACACCGATATACAAAGAAAGACAAAAAAACAAAACACACAAAGTGTAATTGCAATGTATTCATCAAAAGATTTATTTTTTCCATGAATTTGCAAGATTACAAAAATCTATTAGAGTAGTAGTTGAGATGGAGAGGAAAATATAAGATGACATAATAGAAGAAATGTAGTTTACTACTTTTCGAAAGACAACGAGAGCTATAAACGCATAAAATATAACCCTTTGGAATGGAGAGATAATTACAATATATAGCCAAATCCAGTGGCTCTTCACATTACCATGTGATTTTAAAGTTAAAATGTAATTCTGAATGAATAAATAAAAAATTTAAGTGAATTATTTCACTTTTTACAAAATCTTCTCCTAAATGAAGAACTATAGTTCTAGAGAGGGAAAGAGAGAATAAGAGAGAAAATAAGAGAGAGAAGAGAAGCTCTAAGTTTGAATGAAGAATCTCTAATCATGAAGAAAATACATCTTGATACTAATGAGCTTTGTAATGATGCTCCAATGATGTACTCTAGATGAAGCACTCTGACCTCTCTGCATTATGAGAAGCCTCCTCTTGAATGATCAACTGTTAAATCCCATCAGTGCTTGACAGGAGAGATGAGATACAATTGATCAATAGACAATTTAAAATAATGAACAATGTCTTCCTGCACCTACACAAACCTTTCAATCCATGAAACATTGTGATGCCTTATTTATCAATCATTCAAATAGAATGAACTTGGTACACTTGTGTGAAAATGAGACAATTTTGTGTACAACCATGATCCATGATTATGTTACCTTGAGAACATTGATAACCAATGAGATGCAAGACCAAATCCTTCCAACATAGAAGTGGAGGAAGGAGAGAGATATTGAATTCAATTTCATTCACCTTATGATCAAACACCCCATATGAGATGAAGTGAAATGTCCTTCAGGACTAAAATGTACTTTGAGACCAAAATTGAGAACCAAGAGGGCTTCCCTTCCACCTGAGTCATAAATCAACTGTCAACCATTTACAAGCATGAATTTTCTTTATCAATCCTATAAGGAAATATCCAATGAGATGGTAACCACATAGTTATAGGTGGTAATTTACAAATTTTGAGAAGTATCTGCCGAGTGAAAGAACAAAAAATAGACCATTGTTTACTAGGGGTGTTCTTGAAACTTGGTCACAGTATGGTGCACACACTAAAAATAGCCTTGTAATTTGAAACAAATGATAATTTACCTGAATGAAAAACTTTGAGAGGATCCCTTTGTCAATTCTTCATAAGGGTCATTCCACATTATGTTTCTAAATTTAGTAGATCCATTCTGAGACACCTTATGCTTACCACATCCAAAAATGTGGGAATTTACTTGTAAACTGAGTGATTAACCTCTATGAAGGCTAAGATTAGTGAAACATGAAGGGGAGGAACATGTGTGAGCATTTTTATCTCATTATGAACACTTATTAATTTTATTAATTCATACACGGGGGTCTATTTTTAGCAATTTTATCAATTTGTCATTTTTGAGTGTTTTGATCTTGAAGGAATGAATTAAGGTACTAAAAACCAATTGTTTCTCAAACTTACTATTTTTAGTAGGATACCTGGTAGAAAATTAAAAAAATATAAATTGATCTTATGGTTTTGGATCGGAATGAAAGTGGTCTCAAAAGTTTCTATTTTGCACTGGGATGTTTTGCTCCAATTTTCAAGCAATTTGGCTCATTGAGTTTCGTGAATATGAGAAAAATTATTTATGGATGGAAATTACATGTGTTTGTAGAAAATGAATTCATAAAATTAATGGAATATATCTTACATTCATCTTAAAGGCATTCTAGAGAGGAAGGTATGGTCAATATTTGGAGGAAAATGGAGCTTGTGATCAAAAGTCATGAGGAAAACAAGATTTTTCCATCTAGGGAAAAAAGTCATATTTTGGTGTTTGAACGTGGTAAACCAACTTCAAATAACTTTAATGTCTTCCTTATTATTTTATGATCTTACTTTATGCTTTTTTAATTAAGTGGGAGAAAGGGTGAGTGATTTATATAGTGGATATGAAGAAGGAGAGTGCACATGGGCAAGTGGAGGAGTGAAAATGGAGAAATGGAGGATAGGAAAATGGAGGATGGAGGCCTCACTAAACCTTGGAGAATTTTTTTGGTGAAATTTCACCTCAAAAATGTCCCCAAGGTGAAAATGGGGCTAGAGCACCATGGGATGGAGATGGAGAGAGGAAATGGCATGCACATGCCCATGTGAAAGCTTTTCTTATGTTTTCTTCATGGTTTGACATGGAAAAAATAAAATATCTCACCCAATAGGAAGAGGATGCACTTTTGGGGTGAAATTTTACCTCATTAGTGCACCTAAGGTGAAAATGGGGTTTAAAAGTGCACTTGGCAGAAACGTAGTGCCCACTTCAAGATAAAACATTCAATTAAGTTGCCCCATGCACTTTTTATCTTTCTTTTATGTTTTTAACTAGCAAAATTCCAACCAATATGAGAGGGGAACACTTTTAGGGTCAATTTTCACCTTATAAGTGTGTAAAAGGGTGTAAAGGGACACCAAAAGTGTGTTAGAGTGCCCAAGTGTTACTTCGGAGCACGATTTGCACCTCTATCTTACTTCTTAGAATGTTTCCTTCACATCGTAGTCAAAACATAATGAATTTTGGCCATAAATATATTAAATTGAATGGAAATATGAAAATTAATCTAATGATCAAATTTAGGACACTTGAAAATGAATTTTTCAACAAAATTTACCTATACATTAAATTTTTCCTAAAGTGGTGCACTGATGAACCAATTGGAAAGAAGGCTTTTCAGAAAAAATGATCCAAAAAAACTTGTGGGCCAGCAAAAGCATTTTATATATTTTCATTTGAGATTTTTTTGGCTCCTAACTATTTATGGGGTGTTATGAACATTTTGAGCAAGTAAAGACTCTTGTCTTTGCATTGATGGACACATTTCTACATTTTATACTCTCAAAATTCTTCCTTGATTATTGCAACATGAAGTGGGATCTTTCACATTTCCAATTCATAGGATATGATCTCCCAAAACTTCATGAGGCTCCTGAAATCCTTCAAATAAGGTGATTAACTCCTTTAGAGCTTGCATTTCCTAGAGCTTTGCCCAAAAGACCCAAATTTTATTAACTTGTTCTTGAACTCAATTTTCTCCAAAAAAATTCCTAAATTACCTTGGAAAACTTCATTTCTATCCTACACAACTCCCAAATGATTTGAATTTTCCTTATAAGCCTTCAGAGGATGTTCACCAATGATAAAAAGACCAAAAATAACACTTATGAAGCCTTCGAGAGCACTACTCTTTCTTAGATATCAGTAGCTTCAAGAGCCAAGATAGGTAAACTTATATGCACATGAATAAAAATGTAAAATAATGTTAACACATTCCTCTTGATCATAATGAGGGTGAAAAAATTAAAATGATGGCCAGGGGAAAGGTTTATATTGATTGGGAAAGGGAATTTCAAGTGTGGGTTTGGTTGTTGTGATCAAAATTTAAATTTTACATGATATAAATTTAGTATGAAAACACCTCATAAAGAGGGGGATATATAAGGAAAACTATATGTAAAATAGGTTATATACAATCATTAGGATCAATAAAAGCATGCAAAGGTGTACATAAACTAGGACATGTAAGATTAACATAAATGACATCATGGAAATTTTTATAACCGAGATATCATAGATAAGTTCATCATTTGTATGATTTATATGATTAGAATAAATAATTGTATAATTTTCATAATATAATATATGGACTTGGGCATGTGCAAAAAGTATGTATAAAATCCATAGTATTTGTAATATTGTGATGAGGGATAAGAGTTTACCCCAAAAGGTAAACATTTTAGATGTAATAATAGTGGGTCAAGTCATGGGGTAAGATAAACTTTGTACATAAATGAATGAAGGAAATATATATGAGTCACTTTGTAGATAATGTGCCCAATCAGTGGAGTAGAAGCATCGGTGAGGTAACGCTACACTCATCAAGATCATAAGTCATAGTATCATTAGAGGTGTATTGATATTGATTCTAAGTAATATGTTTTAAAGCCATGGACATTGTAAAATTTTAAGGGGAGTATGGTTTTCCCTTGAATTACAATTTCACTAGAGTTAACAATAGAGATTAATATCCAATATAAGTAATGTCCCTAGTATGATGTAGAAGATAAGTATAAAAATTGGTATATCATAAATACATTAAGATTCTATTATAACAGGAGTTTCAAGTGTATCAATGTGTATTTACATTTTAAGAGAAGATAACGAGGTATTATCATGTGCAACATCTTCGGGATTTTTATTGAGAATAGTATCACTTGCATCATTCAGAGAGATTTTCTATCCATATATCTGTGAGAGGAGTGATGGGAGGGAAAGATTGCTAGGAATTTTAGATGATGAATATATTGGAGAGGATGAATCCAATAATTTTGAAATACATCAAAAATAATATCATTACATTTAGGATGAAGGTGTATGGAATCAATGAATGATATGGGGAAATACTATAAGAAATGATAAAGGTGCACGAGGAGATTTTTTTATAAAGAAGATAAAAAGAATCATATACTAATAGAAAATAATAAACCCCATGGTAAGTAGGGTTTGAGTGAAAAATATTCAATTCAAAATTCACATTCATCAAAATTATTACACCATTTTAGGTTATTTTTATTTTTAATCAATACACAAGAATAAAAAAGGAATTTAAGTTCTGGAAACTACGAGCTGTTATGTTAAATTAATTTCCAACATTAATTATATAATATTAAAATAACATATTAGAGAGAGAGAGAGAATTTTATATGATGAATAGATGTGATATGATGAATACAATAATTTTGTAATACATAAACAATCATATCATTACATTTAGGATGAAGGTGTATGGAATCAATGAACGATATGGGGAAATACTATAAGAAGTGATAAAGGTACACAAGGAGAATTTTTATAAAGAAGATAAAAAGAATCATATACTAATAGAAAATAAGAAATCCCATGGTAAGTAGGGTTTGAGTGAAAAATATTCAATTCAAAAGTCACGTTCACTAAAATTATTACACCATTTTAGGTTATTTATAATTTTTAATCAATACACAACAATAAAAAAAAGGAATTTAAGGTCTAGAAACTATGAGCTATTATGTTAAATTAACTTCCAACATTAATTATATAATATTAAAATAACATATTAGAGAGAGATAATTTTAGATGATGAATAGATGTGAGAGGATGAATCCAATAATTTTAAAATACATCAAAAATCATATCATTACATTTAGGATGAAGGTGTATGGAATCAATGAACGATATTGGAGGAAATACTATAAGAAGTGATAAAGGTGCATGAGGAGAATTTTTTTATAAAGAAGATAAAAATAATCATATACTAATAGAAAATAAGAAACCCCATGGTAAGTAGGGTTTGAGTGAAAAATATTCAATTCAAAAGTCACGTTCACAAAAATTATTTCACCATGTTAGGTTATTTAGATTTTTTAATCAATACACAAAAATAAAAAAGGAAATTAAGGTTTGGAAACTACGAGCTATTATGTTAAATTAACTTCCAACATTAATTGTATAATATAAAAATAACATATTAGCTATTTATATATATGATATTAGTTACTTAGAGAGAGAGATAGAGAGAGAGAGAATTAGCTATACACACTAGTGCAAAAATAATATAGCAAGACATACTGGAGAATATAGAAGTGTAGATCATAGAAAAGCTTCACTTTTGGAACTATGATATGTAAATATCATGGCTAAAGACAGTATAATATGTTTAGGATGTTTAATCCAATATATCCTCTTTTAACGGTCTTGGAATCCTTCATGATGGTTCTTAATGAATTTATGTGTCCTTTTTGGCTTAGAAATGCACTTCACTATCAAACCCTAGTCATGGAATCTTAATATTGTCTATAATCATCCAAATCACACCAAAAACACTAAACATGGGTAAAAGAACCCATAACAATGTTAGCATTTGGATTTTTTTGTGCACCCCATGAACCACCTACATCAATATTAGTGTTAAGAGTCCTCAAACCCCATGTAGTTCTCCACCTATCATGTAATATCTATAAGGATTCAACTAGTTATAAAATTGAACCCCTTCAATCACACTTGATTATATTATGCACTCACTAAGACTTTAGGGATAGGAACTTGCTGTGATTGGATGTGAGGGAAGATTGAATCCTTGGTCTAATTAAGTACTTCAGGATTATAATAAATGCTCTAGAATGGATGTGCATTAGGGATAAGAACTTGGTGTGATTGGATGTGAGGGAAGATAGAATCCTAGGTCTAATTAAGTACTTTAGAATTATAGTAGATGCTCTAGAATGGATGTGCATTAGGTTTAGGAAGATTTAGGAAGCCTTGATTACTTTTTGTGCTTGTATTTATAATGAGATTTCATGAGATTTATAAGTGAGTAAATGAGGTAGTGTTAAATTGCTTATATAGGGATCCAAAGGTAAAATATTATTATAAGAAAACATAGTGGGATAAAAACACCCAAATATAATATTTCATTAAAAACAGAGTTAGAGAATGTATCGGTGTAGAATCATATAGTTCAACCAAGATTTTTTTACAACTTGACCAAATTATATGGTTTTGAATAGGGATAAGGTGAATCCATTTTGAAAGTTCACCATGATAGTAATATATTAAGAATTAAATTTATGGACTTGTATTCATAGTTTTTTGACACATCAATGTGTAGAAATAAGAAAGATATGAAAGAGAAGTAAACATAAAATGCATGGGAATAACATTTGGGTGTTTTTATTAGACAAGAAATATAATTACAATAATGTTGTCATGTAAATATGTTGAATAAAAATTTAAAACTTTTAAGCATGACAACTTAACCAAAATTGAAATTTTTTCTGTCAAAGTCTTCTTGAAACCCTCTCCAAGTCATTTTTTCAATTGTTTCATGTCCATTTTAACCTTATAGGTATATAAAATATGATGAAAAAGTAAATACGAGTGCTTGGAATTGTGTGACAAGGTTATTCATTTCATTTAGTGAGATGCTTCTATTGACTAGTTTCTTAGCAGGCCTAGAAAGGAAAAAATTAACCTTCTCAAGACTAGTGTGCATCATCTAGTATAAAATGAAATGTGTTGTTGAAGAGAGAGGAACATGCTACAACTGATTCCAGAAAGTTTAGGAAGATTTGAAGGTTTAAAAACAAACCGAGAAACATCAGTTTTATAAGGTTTAAGGAGTGCACAGTAAAAATAGGAACATCATCTTCTATGGATTATTTTAGGATCTCTGTAATGATTTAGGAGGAAAAAAATTACTCATTATAAAACTTCAATGATGCTCTACATGATATATCTTTCACCCTTTTCACAAGACTCGGGTGTTTCTCATGGAAGCTTAGTTTCATGAGACGCACCTGCTATCCTATGAAAAAAGGATATTTTTAGGGTGTTACAGGTAGAATTGGAAGATGAGACCAATCCCATTACTATTGTAATTATTCTAGAAGTCACAATCATATAATGTTTCACTAAAAATACCTCACGGGGCTCCAAAAATCAAACCTTCAAGTTACCTCTCTTATAGGTATAGGTTTCGTAGTTAGTCAATTTTTTGAGGAACAAGTGCATGTCAGAATTTTTGTGTCCCTCTTGTCCTTATATCAAGTTAATAGAGGTGATAATGTTTTTTTACCTTCTCATATTTTCATCTTAGATTTTCACGTGACCTCAAAATATTCCTTGGAGTGTTAAACTACCTATTACTAGCCCCCTCTGTCTCTTGCATGTGAAGGTGCCACTTGTCATCACTAGGGTAGGGAAAATTTTTTGTCACTCTTTTCCCTATCCCTAGGGGATAAATGGGACGATAAATTCACCCCTCTTTCACCTTGCATGGAGTTAATTTGACCAATTTTAAGCTCTACGATACTAAAACTAGCCCTTTCCTCACTTCCTCCTTGCGCAAATCATGATGTGCCACTTGTCATCACCATATGAGGGAACATTTTTCTATACCTCCCATGGTTTTTAATATAGGATATAGGGAAAATAAAATTTTCCCCATACCAAGAAGGTTGAAAAACATAACTTTTCCCTAGTTTCTTCTACCTTTTCATGTGTAAATTTGACTCGTCATATGACCATCAAATACTAGAAGTGCATAATCACAAGTGTTTTACATAAAAACTTCATGTAAAGATATTAATAGTTTAGAAACTCAATTAATGGATTTCATCATAGATTTGGACCTGAAAATCTAACCTTGAAAAACTACTTTTTTAATTTCCAAGATTTATGGTGGGCGAAGCATGTCGAAAATTAGAGTACAAGATCACAACAAAAAGTTGAATCTAAAAATAATATTTTCATCAAAAAAATATGGACAAAGGATAAATTACTAAAAATATCATATTACATGCCTCTTAACATGCTAAAAGTAGTAACTTAAATTACAAGTTATGATCATTCGAACAATTAGAAATTGTACAAAATGGAAGGCGGGGCAAAATTGGCAATTTTGTTGGAAAAAGTAAAAAGTAGATCTTTTTTCTAAAAATATAAAATTGATAAAAAATAGTAAGAAGTCATAAATGGAGAATTATTAAATGTACCCAAATTTTCAAAAGGTGAAATTTGAAAAAAATAGGAGATATGTCCCAAAATAGCAGTCCTGTTCTATCTACTAAAATAGAAATTCTCCATTTTGGATGTAGATAGTTGTAGTTGGCTCCATTTTCCATCATCTCGCTAATTTTTGGAATCTTCATATGGTGGTAGAGTTATCTCATATTTCAAACAAGGAAAATTATTCTCCATAGGAACTCTAAAGCATCATTTTGAGCTCAATTATATCCAGAAGCAAGACCAAACATCTCAGGGTGTAGTAGGTGAGAACCAAAGGAAATAAGCAATTGGAAAGGATTCATAAGTTTTCAAGAAATCCATTTGAAGAGTTAATCATTTTTATTATCTGAAATCATCACCATCTCATCTTGGTGAGTGGGTGAGCTTAGTGATTTGGTTGAGGAAATCTCGGTGAGTTGTTTGAAATGAGCTTAGTGAGTTGGATGACTAAGATGGTTGGGGTGAGTTGGTTGAGATGAGCCAAATGAGCTAGTAAAGAGATCATATTTCTTATTTTTAGAGATCACATCTCGCAGGTTAGTAAAGGTAGAGTTTCCAATGTTGCAAAAAAATGTGTGGGATATGAATGTAAGTATCAAGAGATTTGAGTATTGTGAACGAAAATTGTGAAAGCCTAAGGAGAAAGAGAGTAATCATCACTCTCATTGTGAGATAAAGAATTAATAATCATGAGTAATGTTTGTATTCATCCCATTCTCACGTCAAGAAGTAATATAATGGTGTTTCACAATCATTTAGAAGTTCGAGTTGTTTTTGCATCTGGAAAAAGTAGGAAAGTGAGATCATCATGAATCAAATAAAAAAGTTCTATATTAGAAGGATCTTCTTCAAAAAATCATTGAATCCATTTCTCTTATCCTTTTCTTTCACTTTCTTCTAATTATTCACTATACACAATCATGGTAATTCACCCTATCTACTTAATTGACAATATTTATAAATTGTAAAAGTATTCTATCAAAATTATAAGAGAGATACTTAATTTGTCTCTTCGAAGGGAAATTGAAAGGTCACAAGTGGAATAAGAACACTAAGAGTCATGTGGGAGGTAGGTGAAATGTCAATTCATAGTTCTATGAATTGGGATGTCTTCCTCATTCCAAAAGATCCAAAATCTAGTTCCTAGTAGCAATTATGGAATATTATTTAGGTGTTGAGCTTTGTATTCAATACTTACAAAAGAAATGAAAGATACATTCTTCATTTTCCTTTGCTCATGTTTCTTCTATTCTCTCTTTTTTCAACTTTGCAAGTATGATGATCAATAAGGAACTTGGTGTCCTTGATAGATAAACCTAAAGAACTATGTGTCTATAGTTTTCTAGTGTCGAAGATGATTTATTCTAATTAAATGATGAACTACTCTAGTTATTGGGTGTGAAATCTATTATTTCCTACTCAAAAAAATAACCCTCTCTCATAATTTCTCTCCTTTTATCCCTAATCACTGCAATTTTATCCCTTGTAATCCATACAAGCACTTTTCCATAGGTTCAATGAAGTGAGCCTATGTGATCCCCGACCTACCTACCGCCCCCACAACATCACATAGAATTAGGATAGTTTCAAATTCAATAATGGGAGACTCTCCATACACAAGAAGGAGGGGCATAGCCTTGTAAGCGTTGGTGGAAAAATATAATTTTCAACGAGAAAACATTATTTCAACAATAGTTTTTGGTGAATCCACTGGGGAGATATCTTCCCTCGTACATCCGTAAAGTATCTTCAAAATACAAAAAAAGACAAATAACAAAAAACCATTCAAATAATCAAAAGCCTCTTTACAATCCTTTTGGGGAATATGCACTTTTCAAGTTTCTTTCCTTCTTAAGCACTTGAGAAAATATGTTAGAAATAAGGTACACTCAAGTTTCATGTGGCATTGTTGACCCCACATTCAAGGAACAATGAAGAGTTGATTTCATACTTCCCATCATACTAGAAAGAATAAAAATTCCAAAAATCCTCTTGAAGGTCATACTAAAGCTATAGTTGTTGAACCACAATTCCTCATTTCTCTTGAAGGAGAAACAGAATAATAAAAAGAATAGGAAATGGTAGCACAAGCACCTATGCCATGGGGACAAAACACTAGTCCATTGGCTTTGGCTCCACCACTCCATGAACTTCTACAAGGATCAAGAAATAATTTTTAAAATTCTATGGATATGGAAAGAAACGTCTTGCCAATCATATCACAACTTTCATCACATCCCATGGCATCCTTAGAGTGCAATATGAAGATGTTGCAATGTGTTTATTCATGGAAACATTGCAAGATGTCCTGTCAAAATGGTTATACTATTTACCTTCACAATCAATCTATGATTAGGGTGATATGAAAAAGAAGTTTTAATAAAGGTTCAAGATTGCCAAAGATGATCATGCCCTCCTTTCTCAAAGTGGACTCGGATGAAGAAATATTTGTAAGATTCCATGAGAGACTTCATGGAAAAATTCAACAATTTGATAAAAAATATTCCCGTTGTTTCCCTTCCCACTACTAGATAATATGAAGATGTTCTTTGTAAATTATCAATTTCCTAAAGTGAGTTTATTTCTATGGATATTTCAACCAAGATATTTGGACAACACTCAAGAAATTTTTGTTGAGGTGGAAGATGACCTCATCTTATTACGAAAGATCAATAATACTTCAACAAAGGATAAGGTTCGGGTTCAAAAGATGAGAGATATAATCAATTACTGCAAAAGGTTGGCCAATGACTTGATGATGTTAAATAAATAAGTTTCTCAATGAGCACCTCATCCAAAATAGAATAGGAACCAGATTACAGGAGCACCCCAAAGGATTTCCTTGGAGGATTTGCCATTTAATACAATATGTGAGATAAATGAAAATGAAGAAGGAAATTTTGAATCAGAAGTTGAAAATGAAGGAGAAGAAGAATGTGCTCAAATCAAATTTTGTGAATGCACACTTGATGATGAAGAATCCATAGATAGTTACTCCTATGTAGTATATAATCAATCATAAAAGGAGAAAGAAAATATATTCTCTTCTACTACGAAAACAAGAAATTGAATCCTCAAATGGAAAATCCAAGAAAAATAACAATGAAATGAGGATCATCGAAGTTCTCTTCTACAGGGTCATTTGAGAAGAAGCATGAGATTAATTCAACCAAGAATCTTTGTGCCTCCTCAAGTAATTCTAATTTAAATTCACTTAAAAAATTAGTTTATGTTGATCCTAAGAAACTTCATTTTAAAGATATGATAATCCATAATTTTCATACCACTTCCTCATACGTTTATATCATTGACCATTTCAAAAAATACAAAGTCCAAATTTTTGAATATGAGTACTCAAGAACTAATCCCAAGAAACTTGAGAAACTCGTTCAACATATTAAATGAAGTATTTTTGTTTCATGTTATAAATATTACACCACTAAATAACTACCTTGTGTGCCTCAACCCATTCCATCTACAAATTTCCTCGCTTCCATACCATCCACCTACAAGAAGGTAAAATATTTCTACATAGCCTTGTTGGTCAACAAGTACAAACTGAACATTTGCATCATTGATTCCAATGCATTTGAAAACATCATTTTAAAAAAGTTTCTACACCCCTTAGCCTCTCACTATCTCCTACCTCTAGCCATTACCTCTCCATGGAAATGAAAGAAGTACCTCTCATTAAATAGATCAAATATGTTGAGGTAGCATTCATAAACTTCCCTAACAAGAAAATTACAATGAGAATCCTTATAGAAGACATGCCCACCTCATATGGTATGTTTTTGGGAAAAATATTCTATCACGATGTTGGTGGAGATATGCAGCTGGATTAGATTCATGCCACCATCCTGGTCAATCGTAAAATAAAAAAACTCCTTCCCATCAGAAAAATGAAGTATACTATGAAAAAATCAGCTGACCCAATGATAGACATCCCTTATCGAAATTTTAAATCTTATAACTTTTTAGGACTTTCAGGAATGATCTTGAGTTGTCCATGTTGGTGGAAGAATGGCCAAGCATCACGGAGCCGATCAAATAGCATCATGATGATTTGATGAAATTAGAGTTTGAGAGTGTGTACTTTCCTTGGGATGAGAGCATAAATGAAGTTTATCTACTAGATGTTGATGATGGTGATAAGATCCTTAACTTGCAACAAATAAATACTAAAGTGAAGAGAAACATAGATTAAGGAGTGATACTCAATAAATTCTCGGCAAGTAAGCTCAATATTTTCAATAATGTTTCCAATAATTGGTATGAGGTTCTATGTGATGGGTATCCTTTTGAATATGAATATTTCTCTTTGTCATTGGAAGAAGATGACAAAAAATACAAGAATGGCAACATGTTTCTACCTATATAATGAGAGTATATTCAAGGATATGATGATTTCATCATGGAAATGGATTTCTTGGTTCTCGGTGATCAAGAATGGGAAAATGAAAATGAAAAAATTTCAGCTCCATACTTTGATCATTCGATTTTCATGAGAATGAAAATATTTTACACGAAAAATGGAGAAAGAAAATGTTGCTTGATCCTATGGCTAGTTTTGTTCAAAATGGAAACATTATTAATGGACTTCAATCTTTCAGTACTAACTTACTTAAGGAAAGGATGCTATCAACACCAAAATTGAAGTCAAATCTTGAGATAAACAAAAAAATAAAATGGCGTTTCCATGTTGCAAAACCAAAACTTGAGATCAATCTCTTTCCAAGAGGATTATGCAATTCAATTGAAACTATGTGTAAGGCATCATATTGTAAAAGAGATGAGGTATGAGAAATATGATTTATTGATAAAATTAAGGAACATAAAACATCAAGAGATTGATGATGATGTTAAATTTTCCAAAGCATCTGCCAAGAACCAACTCGTGAAGATAATGGCCATGAATTAGATGACTAGTGAGGAGAAAATGTATAACAATGAAGAACACTGACTTTGAAATGTAAATGATGAGGTAATTATGATTGAGGCTTGTCTTCAAAATATAAATTGAAAGTCAAAAAGTGGGAAAAGCTTGGGAATCAATGAGAAAATGTAAATTACATGTCAAAAAAATAGAGGCAATGAAATGAGTGAGTTGATCATCAATTGCACTAGAAATCATGCTATATTTCTTAATAAGCTGAGGAGAGGTTTATACTTCAGTTAACATGCCATTGAATTTACAAAATAATGGAATTCAGTGATACTCGTTAATGGGTAAGAACTTAGTCAAGTTTTTACTTTAGTGAAAGCGGTTAACCTCCACATGTACATAGGTGATTTATGATATTTCACTTATTGTTTATTTTCTTTCACGTTTTGTGTTTTCTTCATGTTGTGTGTTTCTATTTTCATCTTGTGTTTCCATTTCTTTTTTATGTGTTTGTTTCTTGTCGTGAGTGTGTGTGTGTGTGTTCAATTAAAGCAAGTTGCGTTATGTAACTTTGTGATGAATCCATAAGTGAAATGGACAAGGAACTAGTCCAAATAATGTCTTGAGATTATAGGGTTCCTTATTTCCCTTTCCTCACTACACTCAATCTTGAAAAAGTCCTGAAGCTAGATCCAGTCATTGTCATATAAATGTGATGCATAATTTTTTTACTTTTAAGCATGACAACTTAACAAAAATTGAAAATTATTCTCTAAATTATTCTCAAAACCCTTCCTAGGTCAGCTTTTTAGTTTTGTCATTTCCATTTTGACCTTGAAGGCACTTCCAACATGATGAAAAAGAAAATATGAGTGTTTGGAATGGTGTGAAAAGGTTATTCATTTAATTGATGAGATGCTTCTAGTGACTAGTTTCTCATTAGGCCTAGAAAGGCCAATTTCAACATTCTCAAGAATGGTGTGCATCATATAATATGGAATGAAAGGATAAAAATCATCTAGATGTGGTTTTGAAGATCTAGGAAGATGTTGCAACTGATTTAGGAAATTTTAGTGAATATTTCAAGGTTTAGGAACCGACTGAGAAAAATCAAGTTTCTAAGGTGTAAGGAGTAGGAAGTCAAAATAGGTACATGATCTTCCACTAATGATTATGAGATATCCATAAAGGTTTAGGAGGAAAACAAGTAGTCATTATAAATCTTGAAGGATTCTCTACATGAGGGAAATTTCATATTTTTCACAAGACTCAAGTACTTCTCAAGGTAACTCATTTTCAACATACACACCGTGTTGTCCCAAGAAAAAAGGAGATTTTTCAGGGTGTTGCAAGATAAATTGGAAGATTATACACATTCAAATTTTATTGTAATGATGTTGGGAGTTAAAATCATATAATATTTCAATAAACAAGACCACTTGAAGCTCTAAAAATCAAACTTTCAAGTTTCCTCTCTTGTAGGAAAAGGTTTCAGATTAGTCAATTTTTAAGTTAAAAAGTGCATGGAAGAATTTTCTGTCCCTCTTTTCCCTATCCCAAGGGGAAATATGGGAAAAAAATCATGCCCTTCCATATTTTCTTCCTAGATCTTCACATGACCTCAAACTAGTCCCCAAAGTGGTAAATTGCCTATTTTAGCCCCATTCATCTTGCATTGTGAAGGAGCCACTTTTCATCATCAAGGAAGAGAAATTTTTGTCCCTCATGTCCTTGTCCTTAGGGAAAGAGGGGATAGTAAAATTCACTCCTCTCTTTCCCCTTTCATGGTTTTCAATGTGACCAAGTTTAATCTCTACGGTGCTAAAACAAGACCTTTCCTCACCACATGAGGAAAACTTTGTCTATCCCTCCTATCCTTGTCCCTAGTAGAGAAAGGGAAAATAAAATGTACCCCATAATAAGAAGGTTGAAAAACCTAAGTTTTCCCGATTTCTTCTACCCCTAGTGTGTAAATTTGATTACTATATGACCGTCAAAGCCTAAAAGTGCGTAAATGTCAAGTTTGTTTTATAGAAGACTTCATGCCAAAATGATCAAATCTCAGATAATCTATTAATTTTCTCCATCACATTGTTGGACTTGAAACCCTAAAACCGGAAATCTATTTTTTTAATTTCCAAGAGTTCAAGCGGTGAAACATGAAGAAAATTGGAGTACGAGATCATGATGAAGAGCCGAATATAAAAATAATGTTTTCATAAAAAAATGAGGCCAAAATGATCACTTACTAAAAATATAATATTCCATTCCTCTTCACATGATAAAATTAGTAAATAACTCAAATTTCAAGTTCGATCATTGAGAACAATAAGAAATGGTGCAAAATGGAAGGCATTGAAAATTGACAATTTTACTGATAAATAAAGAAAAAAGTAGAAAAACACTTTTTTAAAATAGAAACTTGCTGAAATAGAAAAAATCATAAACAAAGGATAATGGAATGTACCAAAGGTCAAATTTGATAAAATAGGAGATATGTCCTAAAATAGTAGGTCTGGTCCTACTACTTGCTAAAATATAAAGTATCTATTTTGGATACGAGACATTCTTGATTGGTTTTGAATTGGTGTCTTTGGCTGGTAACATCAATGATATAGCTAACATCAATGATATAGCTAAGGAATGAGCTAAGGTGCTGGAGGGGCTTGAAAAATCCTATAAATGATATGGGGGTTTTTTTCTTTTATTTATTGTCTCTGTAGCTTTTTGGAAGTTAGTTTTTTTGCTGTTGTTAGTCCCTCTGTGTTTTTTGTTGTTATTCTTTCACTACTTTTACTCTTGGGGGACCTCATATTATTATGAACTGTTATATTAATAGTTTTTGATGGTGTGGTAATGTAATTATCTTCTCTCATGGAGTGGTGACCGTGTTCAAGTAGGGTCCCTCGAACCCTTTTTACCTCTAATAAAAAAAAATGAGACGATTGCGATTGGCTCCATTTTCCCTCATCTCACTAATTTTTGGAATCTTCACAGGGTAGTATAGTTGTCTCATAGTTCAAAAAAGGAAACTCATTCTCCACAATAAATCCCAAGCATCATTTTGAGCTCAATTTTATACAAAAACAACACAAAACATCTCAAATCATAGTAGATGAGAGACAAAGGAACCGAGAAACTAGAAAGGATTAAGGAGTCAAGAAATATGTTTAACGTGTTCATCATCAAAAGTCATCACCATCTCATCTTAGTGAGTAGGGTGATCTCAATGATCTAGTTGAGGCAATATTGGTGAGATTATTGAAATGAGCTCGGTGAGCTAGGTGACTAAGCTAGTTGGGGTGAGCTGGTTGAGATGAGCCAAATGAGCTAGGAAATAGCTCATACTTCTTATTTCAGGATCTCATATCTTACAATTTGGTAAAAGTTAGAGTTTTCAATGTTGTAACATAGTGTGCGAGGTAATAATTCAAGTATTAGGAGGTTTGAGCATCATGAACAAAAATTGTGAAAGTCTAAGGAGTAAGAGAGTATTCCTCACTCTTATTATGAGATCAAGAACTCACCATCATGAGTGATGTATGAGTTCATCCCAAGCTCACATCGGGAGGTCTTACAATAGTGTTTCTAAACACTCATTTGGTAGTTTGAGGTGTTTGTACATCTGACAAAAGGAGGAAAGTGTGATCATCATGCCTCAAATCAGCAAGTTATATATCAGAAGGACATTCTTCAACATATCATTAAATCTCTTTCCCTTATCCTCTTCTTTCCATTTCTTCTAATTCTTTATTGTACGCAATCATGGTATTTTTTCCTATCTACTTAAGTGACAATATTTGTAAATTGTAAAAGTATTCTCTCAAAATTATAAGAGAGATACTTAATTTGTCTCTTGTAAGGGAAATTGAAACATTTCAAGTGGAATAAAAATGTGAAGAGTCATATGGGAGGTAGGTGTAAGGTCAATTCATAATGTTATAAATTAGGATGACTTTATCATTCCAAAGGATCCTAAATTTTATTTATTGGTAGCAATTATGGATTGTGATTTGGGTGTTGAGATTTCTATTCATCACTACTTGATTAACTAAAATGGACTAAACTAATGTAGTAAAAGATAGCCTAATTTAGGAGGACATATAATGAATTAAGTAAATGCATTAAAATAACATGTAAATGAGATAAGTAAATAAGATAATGAAATTAAATTCAGTAATGTGGAAGAAGGTAAAGGAAAGAACTTAGTTGAATAATAGAATCTTATCGGACTATGTCACAGTGATGCATAGAAATTTAGAGAGCTGAAACAACTATGCGGGAGTGCCAAAAATGACAGATATGGATGTCGTGATTGGATTGGGGTGCCTAGAAGAGGACTAGTGCATCCACGGGTGCTCTAGTAAGGAATCTGGGTGTCATGGTCTAGAAAAAAATGTCTAGAAATTGTGCTCACATGGTCAAAAGGTGTTTGAAACTCTTCACTGCCTATCACATTAATTTTTCTATAGCATCTTTGAATGCTTTGAATATTCCAAGAGGAAAAAATAACCTGCAAAAGACCAAAAGGAAGTATCAAAACCCTAAAAATAAACATGTAGAACGAATGGGTCAAATTGACCTCAAATCCCACAAAAATGGGCTTACTAACTAATCGTTGCACTACATTTTGGACTTGGATTTAGT
The DNA here is from genome assembly GCA_018340775.1 of Taxus wallichiana var. yunnanensis. Taxonomy (NCBI): domain Eukaryota; kingdom Viridiplantae; phylum Streptophyta; class Pinopsida; order Cupressales; family Taxaceae; genus Taxus; species Taxus wallichiana. The sequence goes on from CM031239.1 coordinate 128,144,368, forward strand.
TCGATGCGTGTGTGCATGTGGTGCCCTAGGTGCTCTTGTTCCGACCAAACTTTGTGAAGTAGTGAGAAATAACTAAATATAGAAAATGTAGTAGAATGTGTGCATGGAGTAAAATATAATCCCTCCCCCTATGAAGTGTGATGTAGACTATCCTAGTTTGTTCCTTGATGATGGAGCTTTGTGGATTCCAATACAATAGATAGATGCAACTCTAGATGGAGTGATAGTATGTATGATGCTAGGTACCTCATTAGGGTCTCATAACTTTATATTTATAGGGTTCTCTTGCTCTAATTTCATAATTAACCACCGAAAAGGATGAACATAAGAAAGATAAATATGAAAAATTACTAGAAGAGGCCCAAATAGTGGTGATAAAGTGCAAAAGGGAGTGAGGCGCCCCGGGTGGGACCAAGTACCCATGGGCACCCTAGTACTAAATCCAAGTGTCCCACCAAGGCTAAAATGACGTGGGATGTTTAGAAATGGTTAGGAATATGGGTGCAATCGGTCACAAATTACGAAATAAAATAAACAATATGGCCAAAAGAAAGGGGTTAATTAGTACTTTCTTTACTCAAGAACCTTTTAAATAGTAGTATGAGACTGGGATAAATAAAATGTATAAAAGGCATGATTTTTGACTACATTTTCCCCCACTTTTGTTGGTGAGAGGAAATCTCGGTTCATAAAGTAGATATAAATGAAAAGTTGATAACCATGAACAGTTTTGTAGAAGCATGCCGAAGGACTATATAAAAGCATGGAATGATAAAATGAGGAGCATGGAAACTATAGATGAAAAATGTGCAAATAAAAAGTGATAAGAGTGAACCTAGGGTGAAACACATGTGTGTAGTTTCCACATAGTGTATTACCTATATAAAAGTGTGATGTGTGTGATATAATGTGATACTTTGCATAGTGTTGTTGTTGTTGTTGCCCCCATTTTACTACTTTTTTCTCATACAATTAGACCTATAAGGAGAAAATGATCAAGTAGTCAAATATATATGTATATAAGTGTAAAAATGCTATGTAAAAGATACATGTGTATGTAAATGTAAAGTACACAAATGTAAATGTAAAGGTAAATAGAACATGTGCACCTGATCCATGTCGAGAAAGAGTGTAGAAGGATATCTTATACTATGAGTTTATTAGGTGATCTCATGCCACTCTGGATAAAGAAGTGTAGGGAGGAAATGATATGTGTCCTCCAAGATCTAACCACTCTGCTTTGGAATGTGTGCGAAGAGATATCTGTACTATCCTAGGTATTTGGGAAATTTGATGCCACTAGCCAAAGTAGTGTGGGAGGCATACCCATTGTAACCTCCAAGCCTGTAACTACTTCCCATAAATTCTAAGGACACCATGTCCTGTAAACTATGTTGTGTATGGGGTTCTTAGACTGGTCTGAACCCACTCGATGTATTACTTAACCAATGTAAATATAATGTGTTAGTATGTAAAACTCCCAAATAATGCCCCCCTCTTTGGGGATGTATGTGACATTTCTGATAGGAGACATGTGGCCCCAAAAGAGGGCCAACCACATGTATAGTAAAAATTTCTTAGTAGAAACCAAGGCATGCACAAATAAGAAGGATAGAAAAAGATAAGTAAAAACACATACATGTAGAAAAAAATGTATAAAATATGCAAAAAGTGTAAAAGATACCAAGAAAAGTAATGTAATCACGCAAGAAGATAAGTACGCCACTCAAAGTAGGTTACTAACATAGGACATCACTCACAATTTTGCAAGACACGAAAGGCCATCATGACCAAAAACAACGAAACATGTGTACACCAAACATAGGGCAAGGCCCACAAACAATAGTAGACAATGGTATAAAATGTAACACACAAGTATGGAAACCAATATCCTTGAATAAAAATGATGTACTTGAAGCACTCGTTAGCATGTTAAAATGATAGCTAGTATGTCAAAAGCATGTAAAAGAAAATAATATAAATTTATAAGTACAAAATGAAACAATATCACCTGGAAGATAAAAATGTGTGGATTCCCCCAATAGCTAGTGTAGGAAGGGTAGGAGGCAATCAACCATGCCGTGTGTAAGAGACTTGTATCTGCGATCACAACTAGAATAAGGTGTGAACTCACATGTGTGTATGATATAGATAATTTACATACAAGTAATCAAACTAACATGTGTAATAAAGTGACCATGGACAAGAAAAAGAAAGAAAGATTATAACCAACCATAATATGTAGTACGTTTTGGATGGATGGAATGGAATGCAAGGTGGAATGATAGGATCCGTGTGCCCCCCGAGTGGATGGAAATGTATGGTGTGAGGTTAATTTTATTTTCCCCCTCATTACTAAATAATGAACTGTAAATGAAAGTGTGTCATCAGGAAATGGTCGAGGTGGGTGTTGTGTCTAGTGCGCTGTGAGGAAATGTGTATATGTGTAGGGGTGATGATATGCGACATGTAGAATAAATGTGCGTAGAACTTATAGCCTAAGTGTATACCATGATGAGATGAAATGTGGAGTGATGATTTATCCCTAAGCGTATATCACTACATGATGAATGGATGAGTGATGATTTAACACTAAGCGTATATCACTATAAGGTGTAAGGAGGGTGTGGTGATGTAATTCAAGGTGTAGACAACCATAAAATGATAGAATAGGTGATGGTGTAGCCTAAAGCATATGTCACTATAAGGTGAATAGTAGGGAGTGATGATGTAACCTAAGGTGTATACCACTATAAGATTATATAATAGGTGTCGATTTAGCCTAAAGCATATATCACTAAGATAGTAATTTCGGATGATGAAAGGTGGAATAGTAAATTTGTGGTGAGCGTAGGGTTCATTTTATTTGTAAACCTTTGGCATTTGAGTATGGACTGAGGAACTAAAGTGCATCATCAGGTAGTGAGTGCAGTGCGTAGAAGATAATATAGTATGTGTAATAATAATAATCGACCATATGATGAGTAGAATATGTAAGGATGTGATGTGTAGAGTGTGTAAGGTATAATGTATAGAGTAATATGTATTGTATATAGATAGAATAATACCATAATTCTAGACTCCTATATGACAAAGACTAGTAGGATATGTAAAATACACAAAGTGTAGTATGTATGGTATGTAGGTGTATGTAACTGTCATGATATATGAGGTGTAAAGACACAAATGACCAAATGTTTTAGATCTGTATAATGTGTAATGTGTGATGAAGTGTACTGTGTAATGCCTATGGTGTAGTGTGTGGGGTCCATGTGCAGTAGTAATCCCTCAATAGTCAATTGTGAATAGAAGCACAAGAGTGTGCCATTGGGTAATGATGCTAGAATATATCATGAGTATGCCAAAGTGAGGATATGACTGTATAAGAATGTAAAAGAGGATGACTATGACTATGTTAAGACTAGAGGGGGAAAAATGTGGAATGTCATGCCCCCAAATATGTGATAGGAGAAAAAATGTCTATGAACCTTTATCAAGAAGATCATCATTATCATGGTCTAAACCTATCGGGTAGCATCATAAACCTGATAAGTTATAGAGTGGGGAGGTTTGTAGAGGGACATGTTGCAAAGAGAGTGTGTAGACATTAATTACATATTCTTCATTAGTAAAGGTGATTGGTGGGAAACCATGAGCATGCCAATGGGATATATTTGGAACATAAGTAGGAGAAGAATCACTAGGAATAGAGATATTTACAAAAGGCATGGGGAATGTGAGCAAGTAACGATGAACATTTATTGTACCACCAATATAATCAAGCCAAAAATGTCCTAGTGTGGGGGAAATTAATGAGGGGAGCATGCAACAAAAACCATCAAATGGAAAAAACGTAATCCATAAGATGTTGTAATGTGAAAATAAACTTGATATATATGTGGTGAATGAAGAGGTGGTAAGATGTCATTAAGGGTGATGCCAAACCTAGTCAAATTGTCATATGTACAAATAGTTTCTAGACATGAAGAATCAACAAGGATATGTTTTCAAAAGGTCCTATTGATCAAAAAGTGCATGTAAAAGGAGGAAATGGAATGACAATGTGTGGAGGAGATAACATTGACAATGTGAACAACTCCCCTATATAATACCATAACATTAGTATATGAAGGGTTTTTAAACCTATATTTACCGAGAGGCGTCGATCACAAAAGTTTCATCAAAATAAGAATCATCTACACCTAGAGGAGTAAATTCAAGTTGTCTTAATGCTTCATCTGTAAGTTTAATAACATCAACTTCGTCATTAGAATCCTCATAGTTTTCAATTTGCAAATTATCATGTGGTATGGCATTATCAAGGATGTTGGTAGGGGGCATCGTAATTGGAGTAGTTGGGAGTGCAAGAACTTGTGGAGCAAAGAAACTAGGAGTAACTAACACTACAGGTGGGATAGTAGAATATGTCATGATGGGTGAAGAAGGGACAAAGAAAGGAACTAATGTTATAGGTGAAATAATATTGGTTGTGTGAGTTGAAATAGCTGGAGTACTAAGACCGGAGAGGAAGGTGATGGGGTTCTAGATTGACCAATGTCATATGTATCAAGGCTATTGTATGGAATGTGTTGTGAAGGTGGTATGGCCATAGAGGTAGTGGGGTCTATGCGACAATATTTGAAAGGTTCTGGGTTGGTAGTAATAGTGTGTTCATAGCCATCATGTAAGAACTTGACACATTGGTGTATAATATATGGTATTGCATGCATTTCATGAATCCAAGGTCTACCTAATAAGAGATTAAAATAGAAAGAGCTGTCAATAAGAATGAACTAGGATATGTAAAGAGATAGTTCCTAAGAAGGTATGATTGGTAGAGTCACGTAGAATTTTTAGAAATGAAAGTGTCATTAATGCCCAATTTTTAAAAAGGGAATGCACACATAAATTAACAACTGATCCATTAGCAATGAGGACTCATTTAATGAAAGTGGTGCTAATAACAATAGTAATGAGTAAAGGAGCATGTGGTTTATTTTTAGCAAAAGGAAATATATCTTCATCGGTGAAAGATATGGCACATGATAGATTATGAAGGGATTGTATGAGATGTGAAAAAGCTTCCACAGATTTATCATTTTCAATATGGATGTAACGAAGCAAAGCTTATAGCATGTTGCGATAATTTGGTGGATTACACAATAGGTCATAAAGAGAGATCTTAGCGGTTGTATTCTTAAGTTTCTTAATGATGTCATAGCCCTTATAAGTATTGGGAGGAATAACTAAAGTAATGGGTGGGGCAATAGACACAGGTTGAGCCGTAGGTAGATTAGGAAGAGTACGAAAAGTAGTAAAGACATTAATAGATGGGTCAACCCTAGGAGTGAATAAGAAATGAGGATGTTGGGTACATGTAATCACATGAAATTATCATCGTAGTAACTATTCCTATGAATTTGTTGGCACAAAGGTGGGATAAGATAATTGAGCCATAACGTGAGGGGGAGAGGACATTGTCAAAAGGTAGTGTTTAAACGTCGGGTTCACCAAAATGATTAACTAAAATTGAATAAACTAATGTAGTAAAAGATAGTTAATCTAATCTAGGAGGACATATAACGTAATAAGTAAATGCACTAAAACAATATGTAAATGAGATAAGTAAATAAGCTAATGAAATTAAAAACCCTAATGTGTAATAAGGAAAGGAAATAAATTAGCTGAATTATAGAATCATGTCGATGTGTCGCAGTTGATGCATATAAATTTATAAAGTATGAACGACTATGCAAGAGTGCCAAAATGATAGATCTAGATGTCGTGCTTGGTGAGGCATCTGGAAGAGGATTAGGGCACCCACGTGTGCTCTGTGGGTGCCCTAGTATGGAAAAAATTTATAGAACTATGCTCATAGGATCGAAGGTGATTTGAAACTTTTCTTTCTGTCACATTAAGTTTTCTATACCATACCAAATGCTCCAAATATTTCAAGAGGAAGAAATAACCTGAAAAATACCAAAAGGAAGTTTCAAAACCCTAAAAAAGTGTAATCAATTTTATACCCTTAGAACAACAGTCAAATCCCATGTGTGTTGACCTATCACCCAGTGGGCACTGGGAACTCACCCAAGGAACATGCCAATGCCGAGCCCCTCCTTTATGTGAGTTGTGTAAGAATACATCACCCATGACATATACTTAAGTGCAATAGAATGGAATATAACCATGCATTCATTCTAAGATCCTAGAATGAGTTATCATATCAATGCATCTATAAAAGAGAAGTACTAACAAAATAAAAACTAGTTCATAATACAAAGGAAATGTACTAGGATTTATGCTCATGAACACATATATTCTTTAGAACAAAACCTTATATTCATATTCATGAGTTTAATAACCACATTACATTCATTGAGGCCATAACAGACCAATATAATAATGTAGAGCAAGGTCATGCATCAAAAACTAAACTACGTCCTTCATATTATAAGGATAAACACAAACCCATCCCTCTAAATATGTCATCACTCCTATATTTACTCTAATCCCAACCCATAGAATCCTCCATAATATTTTTGTAGAGCTTCACCTCTCTTCCACCACCACCGACATTTTCTTCTACTACCCAAGCATCTCTATATCTAGTTTTTTTCCTTCACCTTCATGCCTTCGAGATAACAGATTGGTTTCCAAGTGTCTAAGTGGTCCTCCCATTGAACTTGCCTCCTTTGATCTGAGCTCTCCACTCTTTATAATGATGTCTTTCTGGATCCTTCCATCGCATGCATGGAATATTCCATTCTTGATCCTATAGCTGCTAGGCTGACACCTTATCCACTCCGCATGCTAGATGGGTCACGCTTTCCTTGTGTGCTATCTAGAACTCCAAATATGGCTAAGTCCCAAAACCCATCTTGTCTTATGTAGGAACACTGTGTGTTTTGCTAAACCATGCTAGATAACTTCCCTGCACACCTTTACCGTGCATGCCCTTCTTCATATAGGTCTCATGCACCCATGCGCCTTCTTGTACTTAGCTAATATTTTGGGGCCCAACATCACCCCACACTACACTTGTTCTCCATCCTTGGAAACACTTCTCTTCAATGAATAAAGAATGGTGGGCTCTGAATAGGGAAAAATAATGAAGGAATGAAGAATTGGGAGAAAGAATGGGGAGAATGAAGGAGAACAATTCTTATTTTTGAAGGAGGAGAGGGAAATCCTTCCCTATTTCTACCTCTATCTTTTCCTAGGTGTCAACCTCACTGCTTTGCTAACGATAGAGGTCACTGAATAAGGTGCTTACCTCCTCAAAATGTAACTCATCCCCTTTGGCACTCATTTTCTCAATAATACTCTCTAATTTTTTTCCCAAGTCATCAAGTGCATCCATCTTGTGGGTGATCTGGGGTATAATTATTTTAGCCACTTTTGATCGAGCCTCACAAGGTCTCGATAGCTTTTGACTTATTTTCTACCTTGGCTAGGATTTTATCTCTTTCTACCTTGTTCCCCTTATTATTTTCTTGAAACTCCTTGAGTTCCATTTCATGTGTGGTGACCAGGATGCTTTCCACTCTATCTCTATTAGCGCAGTTGTCATATGTAGCTTTTGTGACTTGTGCACGGCAGCTTTTACCTTTGTAAGGAGTTTAGTATATCGAGAAACAATCTTGAAAACCTTCATCTTCTCTTCTTTATCTTAGCATGCTAGTGCTTCTTCTGTAGAATCTAAGGTAAGTGGCCACCTTTCCATCATGAGTATGGGGGTCAAATCCTCCGACAATCTTAATTTTGATTCATAATTTTTCTCGGAGGCGCTAAGTTAGGATGCTTTATGAAAATAACACCCGTAATCATTTCAATATTCTTGTGTAGCTCATGCACCCTTTCTTTCTCCTCTTTCAGTTCACACCTTAACTACACATTGATAAGCTCTTCTTACTTCAAGTCCTTTCTCTTCTCAACGAGCTCCTTATTTTCCTTATCTAATTCCTCCTCCAGGAATCTCACTCTATTATTCCTTCCAAATAGTATGGCCTCAATCTCAACTGAAACTTTGTTGAGCTCTTTGCCGACCTGCTCATCTAATAATTGTTGAGCATTTACCAGTGGATTAACTCCTTTTATTTCTGACACCTTCATCAATGCTACCTGACTTACTTCAAACTTAGGCTCATCCACATGTGACTCGAACACCCAAGATAGCATCTTCCTGGTTCAAGGATATGCACCTTCTTCATCAAATGAAGTCATAGCCGGGATTTATTCTCGTTGATACGGTGCTTTGAAGCATGCGGGTGTTAGCATATGGATTTTCATGCATGAAAATGACATGCAACAAAGGTGTGGAATGAAGTCCCTCCTCAATGAAGGTGAGGTCCTTTATTGAAAACCAAAACTGTATTTACATCTATACATTCAAAATTGTATGTGGGGGGTGTTTTGGAACATCAATGGAAGAAAAGTAAATGAAGGAAATGGAATGAAATGAAAGAAAGGAGTGGAATGGAATGGACTGAAAGAACATGCAAGAGTTAGGTAAAAACAGAGCCTAATATTGCATGAAGAGAAAAGATGAATAACCAACACAAATAAAACGGAGTTTGAGTTAGCCAAACAAGAACATGCAAAAGGGAACACACATGAGCAAGTAGATAGTCAGAGCTTGATCACTGTGAACTAGAACAACTGATTACTAATGTTGACAATAAGATCAAAGATAATATTTGCATGCAAGATTCAAACACCTAACATCTAATGAACATAAGAACACCAAATGTTACCAGAGACAATGAATGAGACACAAAGTTCTTATTCTATTAACTCCAAAATGTTTTTCACAAAGAACACAAAGTTTCTTCTTGAAACAAAGCTTGCACAAAAGTATCTTCTTCTCCTCTCTCAAATTCACCTTTACAAATGAGCCCCTCACTTCCTTTTATAACCCAAAAGTTGGTTACAAAGTAGTTAGGGTTTTACATGATCATTAAATAAGGCACTTAAGTGACCTTTGACTTTTTCTAACCAACTTTTAAAAAGTGAATAAAAATAGAAACCACTTAAGTTAATAGGTCCTTTAAGGAAAAATACATAAATAAAAGAAATGGGTACATGTGGACCCCACTTAAATGACTTGTATGCACACGTAGACATCCTAGTCAGCAATGTGCCACCTAGATCAAGACACCTAAGATCAGTGCCTTATCCATTGGGCCAAGAGTCCGCCTATCCCGATCGTACAGGAATGAACTCATTGACCGTGCTCTGCAATCCTCCAAATGAAAAGAGTGCTTTGAGTTTGAAACTTGAGCAATTCATCCACCCCTCTATCTGAGCAATATCCTGGTGTGAGAAGATTTTTTCTTCATTCATATTCATATTCACAATTCTCCACATGCTCAGAGTACCTTTCCATGGTGAATTATTCATTTGTCACGATACCGTAGTCGTTACGCCACCTTAGTTTATCAGAATCGAACTTCTCGGTCTTTCGCCATTGTGAACGAGTGGTGTTGAAAAATCATCGAAGTGATTTATGAATTCGTTGACACACACCTTAGCGTAGTATTTGGTCTTTTTTGGAGTGATGGATTCTAACATTTATGCAATCACTTCCAAGTTTATCACTATTGGCTTGATGACCCTCTTTCAATTCTTCAGGGTATCATGTAGCCAGGTGGGAACCTCTCTAAGTACCTCATTGTACATGATTCTCGTGTTCGTTCGGAATTGATCTTCATCACGTTGAAGGGGATCACCTTCGGGTGTTGCTGAAATTGGATCTTCTTATTGTGAGAAAGATGTTGTTGCCATTTTCTCCATTTGTGATGATTCTTCAAATGCAGGCAGTGAAAGAACCGGATCATCAACTTTTGGTTGAGAAGTTGTGACTACTTCCACAAGTTGGGCTGGTATATTTTGAGGTACTTCATCAACGAGTTCCACCTCTAGAAATTGTGTGATATAGATTACAGGTGCTTGCGCATGAACCAATGCTTTGAATTATAGTGTTGTGTTGTTGATTAGGCCTGAAGAATTAGGGCAATCATGCAAAGACGAATGATGAGTGGAATGAGAAATTCTCGAGATGTGCTCCTTCTTCACTTAGGTGTTTAGACGACTCAACTCACGAATGAGCCTTCAATCATATCGCTCCTAGCTTGATTACGAGCTCATGCATTTTCAACTTGAATTCGAACTCCCATGGCGATCCATGCCCTTCGTGTCATCTTACCTTCTTTCCAAAACCGAACTCCCTGAGTTCTTCTCTGGCTCAACTCACTTGAATACCGAGCTTAACTCGACATTTTTGAAAAGAATGGTTTTACCACAATGCTCACGGTTCTTCCTTATTATGTAACACTTGTAGTAAGAATGTTTTGCCTTTGCCATAATAAGCACAATTGTCCCTTTCAAACGATGAGAAAATTCCATTACCAATAAAGACCTAATGCTGCCATGATGATGACCCAGGTTCAGGCCCTCAGCATGTCGATAGACACACTTAAGACTGATTCTTGCTTTGCTGTCCCTCGGTATTTTGGCAGTGGATTCTGCAATCCCGGCTCCAATCAACAAGTTTCTCTGAACTTGGTAAAAGAATACTTTTTTTTATTGTCTGATTGGATGTACATAATGGAAGGGTATAAATATTGCCTATTGCCTTTAGAGTTTCTCAAAGAGACCATTTACAGGTAACAAGGATGTAGTACGAAACGACCAACCAGTCTTTTCGAGTTGGCCTTCACATTCAATTCATTTCTAGGGAAAAGAATAAATAAAATGATGAACAATATGAATCGCTTCATTCTCGCACCGTAATAACCTTCATCGGTCTCTCCCAGTAACACTCTCACTGTAACTTAATCAATTTTGATAAAAATGTTTTGAAGGAAAATCCCGAATTTGAGGATGTATTCGATACTGAGCAGATAACAACATAGTTGGTCGATCTGCTTGTTGGAAGCGACTTTACAAAATGAAAAGGTGAGTCAACTCAACTAAAACTTTATCTCGTTCTTCTACTATAGCTGCAAGATTTTGCAACAACTGATGATGACTGTGGTCATTATTGTAGGATTTCCTGTAGCTTTCAGGAGCAAGTTTCTTAAGCAGTGCGCCATAATAGTGCTGATATTGAACAAGATGAATAACATTCAACATTCCCTAGACTATGTGTGTCCTGTCCCTGGCGCGTGAAGTTTCTTGAATGGGCGCGTGAAGTTTCTTGAGAGTATGGGTCATGCACTGTTCCGTATGCTTCCTAAACTTTACCCAAAATCACGAATGCTTGTCTGCGTTCTCATCCTTTGCATGCACGGAAAGCTTCTGGTGTTCTGGCGCCTTCTCTTCCTGGCGCGTGGAAAGTTCTTTCACTCTGGCTAAATAATTAATTCCTCTTCCTTGGCTAAGGTGTGGAAACTTTATTGTCTTTAGCTGTCCCCTTCTTCCTCCAGGTGCGTGGGAACTTTGTTTGGGTTGTGCGCCTCCTTTGATCAATGAGTGTAAAGGAATATTGAGATCTTTATTTGAAAACTGTTCCTATCTCTTTTCCAGGCGTGGGAACTTCCTGTGCTTGGGCGTGGCTTTTGTTTTGATGTATTTTGCCTCTAGCTATGTGCTTTTCTCCCAAGGCGTGAGAAATAATCTTTATTTCTGTGTTTTAAAACCTTCTTTCTCTATGCGCAGCAAGGAGATTTTAAATCTTTTTTATTAAAAACTCCTCCAATCTGGCACATGGAACTCTTTCCCCTTTTTTTATATTAAAAACTTGTTCTTTCTTCCAGCTGGGCACCTCCTTTGATGAATGCGTAGCTTTTTAAAAATTGTTCTTATCTCTAATAAAAAATTGTTTCTTGGCCGGTGTGGGTTTTATTTGCATAATGCCAAACAAAAAATTATGTCTTTCTCAAGAAAAAGAAGCTTCGACTTTTTCCACCTGGTTTGATGGAGGAAGTTACGAGGATTAATTCAACTTCCTCACATCCCGGGTAGTGGCTTAAGTGCCGGGGAAATGGGAAAAGTAATGAGTGCAATTGCCAACGGAATGGCAAAATGGGTTGGCATCCCGTCAATTTCCCCATGTGGGAAATTGGGGAATTTTATGCCCGTTTTCCAATCCATGATTTGGCAATTGGCAGAGGAAAACCCACGTGCGGGAAATTTGAAAGAAATTGCCAGGAAAGTGGAAATCCGGGTTTGGGATGCCAACCCGGCAGTTGGAAACAAAAGCTAACTTCCCCGGCACTAAAACTTGTCGGATGAACCTTCATTTATATTTATTTAATTAAATACTCCTTAAGTGATTAATTTAATCAAACAAGGAGCAATTAATTAATTAAATATTAATTAATTATTTTAATGCGTTTTATAGCCTGGCGGGAAGAGTTCTTGCCCGAAAATCATGAAACGAAGACCGAAACGATCGAAAAAATAAGATGATCGTAAGGATTCCAATGAACCACGCAAAGTAATACTTTTCAAATTTTCTAATTTTTAATTATTTAATTGTTTTTGATAATTTTGCATCACAAAATTGGTGATAACAATAATAGCTCGATTGGGGACAAGGACTTCATGTACGCAAAGAACGGACCCAGCACCAAAATAGTCATGAGCATGATCACGAAAGATGGGGCACAAAAATGGGGCAACACAAGAGAGGAGACCGAAAAACAGGGAAACAAACAAACCAAAATCCTAATTACCTATGTACATACGGGGAACAACCCGTTTTCAATTCTGGTAAGATTTGAGATACTGCCCACTATAGGGCAAAGGCAAATGAGTTCCATCAGGATATGCCAAGTAGTAGGTACTATCTCCACAAGTATGTCTTATTTTGAAAGGTCCCACCACAGCGAGTCAAACTTCCCATGATTTCCCTTCGGCTCACATCTTTTATCCCAGAGAAGAACTAAGTCATTGATTTGAAACTGTCTCTCTCTAGTTTTCCTGTCAAATAACTTCTTTACCTTGGATTGATGTTCCTTGATCCTGTTGGCCACTTGACTTCTTTGTTCTTCAAGCTTGGTTAGAAACATGACCCTTTTATCTAATGCATTGGTGAAGCATTCATCATCAACTGCCTGAGCTAATTTTAACGCTGGTAGCTCCAATGTGACGGGAATTTGAGCATTAGTTCCATACAAAAGTTGAAATGGAGACATCCCAATTGCCCTTTTGGGAGTTATGCGGTCAGCCCACAATGCATCATATAACTTTTTGTGCCAAGTTCTTTGATTTTCTTTGACTAACTTACGCACAATGGTAATGAGGTTTTTGTTGCTTGGATTTAGCTCGACCGCTTCCCTCTGCGGTAGTAATCGATGAATGAGACAAAGATATCCCATATCCATAAAAAAACCTATCATCTCTGTAGAATAAAAATTTGAGGCATTGTCAATACGATCTTGTGAGGAATTCCATAACGAACCAATATGTTTTCTTTGATGAAATCATAGATTACTGCGTAGATGTTTGTTTCACCAAGATAGCCTCTACCCATTTTGTAAAGTAATCGGTGGTAGTGAGCACGTGGGTATGACCAAGATCTTGGAATTAGGGTTCAAGACCCTGATGAAATGTAAACCCCATTGTTGAAAGGGTTCTTCAATAACAATGGCTTCAAATGCAAGGTTGCTAACTTTGGTCTTCCGACAAATTGTTGACAGGCTTCACATTTGGTCACCCATTTCTGAGCATCAGAAAACATAGTGGGCCAGTAATAATGTGCTCTCAGAATTTTATGGGCTGTTACTGGGCCAGAAAAATGACCGCCGCAAGCATGATTGTGGAAGGCTTCCAACAACCTAGGCTGTTGTTCTTTATCAACACATCTGAGGAACATGCCATCAATTCCTTTCTTGAACAACGTGTTATCCCAAATGACGTATCTGGAAGCTCTTAGTTTGATTGCTCATTTCTCTTTAGCTGTCAGATTTTCTGGACACTCACCGTATGTGAGGAAATAGGCAATATCAGAATACCATTCATCCGTGGTACTGACAAAAACTACCAATGGTAAATTTCCTTCAACTAGTTCTTCTTCAGAGTTATCTCGTGGTTCATTCTCTGCAATGAGTTGGCAGAGTCCTCTCCCTCAAACCAACTTGGTAGGCTTGATGTCTAGATCATATTCTTGGATCTTGGAGACCCAATTACCTCTTTTAGATCCTGGTTCCTGTTGTGTCAACATTGATTTTACCGCGGTATCCGGAACTAAGACTTTGGTGTGAGAATTCAACACGTAATACCTAAAGTGTTTCAGGGCTCTTACCACCGCGTACGCATGTCTCTCAAGAGGAGTATAATTAAGTTCATGCTTCTTGAATCCCGAACTCATGAATGCGATAGGAGATTCAATCCCCTCTTGATTGAGCTGAGTCAAAATGGCAGAGATTGTGTGTGGCGAAGCATAACAATAAATTATAAAATCCTTCTTAAAATCGGGACACACCAATGTAGGAGCTTTTGCAATAGCACCCTTGATTTGCTCAAACGCCTCTCTACCTTCCTTTGACCATTTGAAAGATTCTTTTCCTTTCATCATATCAGCGATTTCTTTAGTCAACTCGGCGAAATCTGGCACGAACCTTCTCAAAAAATTCACCTTTCCAAAGAAGGAGTGGACTCCAGGTTTACTTGTAGGCAAGGAAATATTATTTATAGCTTGAATGCATTCAGGATCGATCTTAGTTCCTTCCTTAGAAACAATATGACCTAGGAGTTTACCTTTCGTAACTCTAAACACATATTTTTTTGGATTCAGAGAAATCTTATGAAGTTTACACCTTTGCAAAATTTTCTCTAAATCTCTTAAGTGATCTTCTCCTTCTTTGAAAACACCGTCAAGTCATCTAGGTATATCACAATGATCTTGTCCTTATAATCTGCAACGCCATATCCATGGCCCTTTGAAACGTTACCAACATTGATCAAACCGAAGGGCATTCTTCTATATGCAAACGTACTCCGTGGGGTAGTGAATGCGCTTTATGTTGATCTTCTCTAGCCACTTTAATCTGATTATAGCCAGAGAAACCATCTAGCATAGATAGCATTTCCGATCCAGTTACTACCTACGAATATGGTCCATGACTGGCAGTGGGTAGTTATCCTTCAAGGAAGCCTGATTAAGATTGCGAAAATCCACGCAAATCCTAATTTCTCCATTTTTCTTGCGAACCGGTACAATATTAGCTATCCAGGTCGAATGTTGAATAGGAAACACTATTCGTGCATCTAGCATCTTTTGAACTTCATGAAATATTGTCCCTGCAATCTTGGGATTATATTGTCTTTGCTTTTTCCTGAATGGAACTGCACCAGGCTTCAAGGGTATGGCATGCTCCATTTCCCTAGGTTGGAAAGACTTCAAGTCTTCGTATGAATAAGCCAAAATGTCAGAATATTTGGTAAGGAGATTTATGAATTTCCTGCGCTCCTCAGGTGAGCAACATTTACCAATATTGATCAGGTGAGGTTTATCCTTGGTGCCGATATTAATTTGCTCATAGTCAGCAGAATTTGCAGGTCCTGCCTGCTCTTTCTCTTTAATAAACCTGTCATGTTTGTCAAAAAGTTCTTCGAGTGAAACCAATCCTTTGGGAATTTTATTTCCTTTGAGTTGAATGATGCCATCACCAGGATCTTCGTTCTCAACTCCTTCCTGAATGGGTGAGGTAGTTGATTCCCGAAATGCCGAATCACTTCCTTCAAAGTACAACTGTTCAAAATTTTCTCTCTTTTCCAAGAAGGCAATAATTTGCTGATCATCATTAAATACTTGCCAATTTTTCTGCATTGTCAGGAACACTTGGCCTAAAGACCATTTCAATGGTGTATTTGTCTTGATCAAATTCTGAATGAGGAATCATTAATGATGTTGAGACTGCTAGAGAATCCACTTTGTCATTCTTTTCACGAGGGACAGATTTAATGGAAAAAGCATCGAAAACTTCTATGGCATCCCAAACTTTATTTTTGTAGTGTCTCAGACGATCGTTCTTTACCTGGAACTGATTTCTTACTTGTTTCACGATCAATTCTGCATCTCTAAAGACTTCCAGATTTTTTATCCCTTTCTCTTCTGCAACTTGGAGGCCAAGGATTAATGTCTCATACTCTGCAATGTTATTAGTATTTGAAAATTCAAGTTTATAGGAAAAAGGAAAGATTTTACCATTTGGAGATATGAGCACCACTCCTGCACCAGAACCCGTTGAGCAACAACTTCCATCGAAATCAAGAGTCCAGATCTTATTGGAATTTTGGCAAGTGATCTCAGGGGTATGAACTTCTGTAGTCATCATATAATTACCCATACTTGAGCCTTGGAAAAGGATCTGTGCGTGAGGATCTTCAATTTTAGTTACTGTGAACTTTTCCTGAGCTTCCGGCATAAGTTTCTTCATTTCTCCATTGATAGGAATCATGGCATGAGACTAGTCCATTTGAATCTCACCACCCAAATCCCTACAAAATTTCCTACTCAACAACATTCCATACGAGGCGGGGATATCAGCAACTAAAATAGTTACCTTAACTCGCTTTTGAGGGAATTGGGCTAAAACCATTTGGCGTCCTTAATTTGCCCGATCAGAGGAACTTGCTTGGTTTCCATAGAGTAACAAGATCCGAATGTTCTCGCATGAAGTCAAACCAAGAGCATGTGCTACTTTTGCCAGCATCACATTGTCCAAGGCTCCAGAGTCTATAATGCAATTACTTAACTTGCATCCATTGATAAGAAAAGACACAAAGAAAGGTTTGATCTTTTCATTTGAAGGTGTAGTGGCCGCCACAATATTTTGAGTTTTCCCATCTTTGGGAGTTTTTATAATTCCTTTAGAGGAATGAACAGTAGAGTCACCTTTGATAAACTAGACCAACTTCTCGAGCTGATCCTTGTTGAACTTCAAGTACTCTGCCTGTGACATGGAAATTTTTGTTTTATTGATATGATTGATGATATCAAATTTAGGCAAAGTAATTGCACTTGAAGTCTCAGATATGGGTTCTTTCAAACTTGATGATGGCACACTTTTGACCTTGGTCTCGGGCTTGGTTGATATGGATGTGGAAGAAAGAGTTTTCTTCGTAATTGGTTTACTAACTGATTGATCTAACAAAGGCTCTCCTTTCTTTAAGATAGTCTTGACCTTTGAAACCTCAGTATCTCTGGACTCTTTAGGAGCCTCCTTTATCTTGGATCCTTTGAGAGTTTCCTTGGAAACCTCTCTATCTCCCGCCTTGGTGGTATCTTGGTCCTTTTTCTGAGAGCGTGTGAAGACAACAAAGGATTGACTATTCATATCTTCTATAATTTCTTCATATTCATCTTCTTCATCGGAACGGTACTCAAAGAAATGATTATTACTTTCTTCCTCAGGATCTTCAACTGTAGGTTCAGATGTCTCAGAATCAGGCTCTTCCTCATCAACCTCGACGACTTCAATCTCATCATCACTTTCTTCAATGACATCACATTTGGAATTAGTTGCGGGAGCTGCTTCAATAGCAAGCCTCGTTGGAGCACCTGCAATCCTGGCTTTGTTGGGAATGTATCCTTTTCTCGGGATATCTTTGTAAGGAGTAGGTTTACTACTTTGAGCAACTTGCTTCTTCAAAGCTAGCATATCATTAGCCAACTTAGTGAGTATAGTTTCTGAAACGTTGGGAGTTTCTTGACTCTTTCCTTTGAGGGAATTTTTCTTGAATTTTCCTACCATGATTAAGTCATCTTCAATTTCTATGGCCAAAGATTGAGCAAGTTCCAAAGTAGCCACCTGGCCCTTCTTAGCTGATATAGCACACTTCTGGTTGTTGTGCGTTAATAAAGAAACATTTTTGTCCATCAAGGTTAGGACGAATCCCGGCGGGAACTTTGTTTACCATCTTGTTGAATTTGGCCATGAAATTCCTCATGGGTTCTGTAGGCTCTTTCTTTGCTTGAGATAGTTGGGCAAGAAGAGCATGTTCATCTTCATTTGCTTTGAATTGATTTTCAAACTTGGTTTTCATATCATCCCAACTTGTAATACATCCATTGGGTAGATGATGAAACCAATCTACAGCAATATCATGCAATGTCTCGATGAAGAGACGAATAGCAACATCTTCATATTCTACTGACAAAATAGCACATGCAGCGAAGAAGGCGTAAATATGATCCTCTCAGTGACGCATCTTCCCATCTCCGTCGAACTTGGGAAGAATCTTTCTTGATCCTCGTGGGAGTTCATGTCGAGCAGGTAAGGCCAATGGGCCTATGGCATTTCCCCATGGTACATTGGCTGCCATTGGAGGAAAGGTGGTATGCGTAGGTAAAACAATGTGAGCAAGGACAAGTGCTTGACTAGTAGTGATTCCTTCCTTGCTTACTCTTTCAGGACTTGATGCAAGGCTCGCAGATCTACGAGGTGTGTTCTTCTTGGGAGGAGATAACTTGAAACCAAATTTTCCTTGAAAGTCAAAAGTAGGGTCAGATCTACCTTTAGCTTTTTCTCCTCGTGTAAACCTCTTTCCTTCCAGTTTGGAATATTTATGGTGAAGAGATCACTGGCGTGTTCCTACCAGTTCTAGCCTTTTCTCTTTGCTCTCTTTCTTGAGCTATTTGCTACCTGAATAACTCTAACAACTCTCGTGGCTTTCTCTTCTTCGTTATCTAGTACTGATGCGGCAAGATGAAAATGATGGTTACTTGTGTGCTTTTCCCAAATAGCTTGCCTCAAATCTGATGATATGTCTTCTTGAGTATCTGCAAAAACAAGATTTGGTTGCAAGATAGGTGGGTTACTTGTAATAGTCATACAACTTATTACCTGGGTGGAAGAGGACCGCGTTGGTGAACAACTATCAACACGTGCCCAAGAGGTCTTCTAGCCACGAGTGCGGGTGATCTTCTTCTAAGGTCTTCGATGTAGATTTCTCTGTCAATGGCTCTATCAATAGCCACAAATTTCTGCAAGCTTTCATGGTTTTCCCAAGCTACTATTCAAAGGTTGGCAGCAATGTCTCCTTGGAAATCTTCGTCGGGCACAAGGTTCGGTTGAAGAACAGGAGCTTGTGCAGAGGGGATAGTCATAAAGATTTAACCAAGCACTGGTTAACGATTTCTGAATCCCCAGCAGAGTCGCCAAAAACTGTTAGCATATGGATTTACACACATGCAAATGACATGCAACAGTGTGGGAACGAAGTCCCTCCTCAATGAAGGTGAGGCTGCCTTTATTGAAAACCAAAATTGTATTTACATCTATACATTCAAAATTGTATGTGGGGGGTGTTTTGGAACATCAATGGAAGAAAAGTAAATGAAGGAAATGGAATGAAATGAAAGAAAGGAGTGGAATGGAATGGACTGAAAGAACATGCAAGAGTTAGGTAAAAACAGAGCCTAATATTGCATGAAGAGAAAAGATGAATAACCAACACAAATAAAACGGAGTTTGAGTTAGCCAAACAAGAACATGCAAAAGGGAACACATGAGCAAGTAGATAGTGAGCTTGATCACTGTGAACTAGAACAACTGATTACTAATGTTGATAATAAGATCAAAGATAATATTTTCATGCAAGATTCAAACACCTAACATCTAATGAACATAAGAACACCAAATGTTACCGAGAGACAATGAATGAGACACAAATTTCTAATTCTATTAACTCCAAAATGTTTTTCACAAAGAATACAAAGTTTCTTCTTGAAACAAAGCTTGCACAAAAGTATCTTCTTCTCCTCTCTCAAAGTCACCTTTACAAATGAGCCCCTCACTTCCTTTTATACACCAAAAGTTGGTTACAAAGTAGTTAGGGTTTTAAATGATCATTAAATAAGGCACTTAAGTGACCTTTGACTTTTTCTAACCAACTTTTAAAAAGTGACTAAAAATAGAAACCACTTAAGTTAAAAGGTCATTTAAGGAAAAATACATAAATAAAAGAAATGGGTACATGTGGACCCTACTTAAATGAATTGTATGCACACGTAGACATCCTAGTCAGCAATGTGCCACCTAGATCAAGACACCTAAGATCAGTGCCTTATCCATTGGGCCAAGAGTCTGCCTATCCCGATCGTACGGGAATGAACTCATTGACTGTGCTCTGCAATCCTCCAAATGAAAAGAGTGCTGAGTTTGAAACTTGAGCAATTCATCCACCCCTCTATCTGAGCAATATCCTGGTGTGAGAAGATTTGTCTTCATTCGTATTCATATTCACAATTCTCCACATGCTCAAAGTACCTTTCCATGGTGAATTATTCATTTGTCACAAGACCGTAGTCATTACGCCACCTTAGTTTATCAAAATCCAACTTCTGGTCTTTCGCCATTGTGAACGAGTGGTGTTGAAAAATCATCGAAGTGATTTATGAATTCGTTGACACACACCTTAGCGTAGTATTTGGTATTTTTTGGAGTGACGGATTCTAACATTTACGCAATCGCTTCCAATTTTATCACTATTGGCTTGATGACCCTCTTTCAATTCTTCAGTATCATGTAGCCAGTGGGAACCTCTCTAAGTACCTCATTGTACATGGTTCTCATGTTCATTGGGAATCGATCTTCATCACGGCTGAAGGGGATCACCTTCGGGTGTTGCTGAAATGGATCTTCTTGTTGTGAGAATGATGTTGTTGCCATTTTCTCCATTTGTGATGATTCTTCAAATGCAGGGGAGTGAAAGAACCGGATCATCAACTTTTGGTTGAGAAGTTGTGACTACTTCCACAAGTTGGGCTGTTATATTTTGAGGTACTTCATCAACGATTTCCACCTCTACAAATTGTGTGATATAGATTACAGTGCTTGCATGAACCAATGCTTTGAATTATAGTGTTGTGTTGTTGATTAGGCCTTAAGAATTAGGGCAATCATGCAAAGATGAATCATGAGTGGAATGAGAAATTCTCGAGATATGCTCCTTCTTCACTTAGGTGTTTAGATGACTCAACTCACGAATGAGCCTTCAATCATATCGCTCCTAGCTTGATTACGAGCTCATGCATTTTCAACTTGAATTCGAACTCCCATGGCAATCCATGCCCTTCGTGTCGCCTTACCTTCTTTCCGAATCGAACTCCTGAGTTCTTCTCTGCTCAACTCACTTGAATACCGAGCTTAACCCGACATTTTTGAAAAGAATGGTTTTACCACAATGCTCACGGTTCTTCCTTATTATGTAACACTTGTAGTAAGAATGTTTTTCCTTTGCCATAATAAGCACAATTATCCCTTTCAAACGATGAGAAAATGCCATTACCAATAAAGACCTAATGCTGCCATGATGATGACCCAGGTTCAAGCCCTTAACATGTTGATAGACACCCTTAAGAGTGATTCTTGCTTTGCTGTCCCTCGGTATTTTGGCAGTAGATTCTGCAAACAAGTTTCTCTGAACCTGGTAAAAGAATACTTTTTATTGCCTGATTGGATGTACATAATGGACGGGTATAAATATTGCCTATTGCCCTTAGAGTTTCTCAAAGAGACCATTTACAAGTAACAAGGATGTAGTACACGAAACGGCCAACCAGGTATTTTCAGAGTTGGCCTTCACATTCAATTCATTTCTAGGGGAAAAGAATAAATAAAATGCTGAACAATATGAATCGTTTCATTCTGCGCCGTAATAACCTTCATCAGGTCTCCTGTTAACACTCTGTCACTTAATCGATTTTGATAAAAACGTTTTGAAGGAAAATCCCGAATTTGAGGATGTATTCGGTACTGAGCAGATAACAAAATAGTTGGTCGATCTGCTTGTTGGAAGTGACTTTCCAAAATGAAAAGGTGAGTCAACTCAACTAAAACTTTATCTCGTTCTTCTACTATAGCTGCAAGATTTTTCAACAATCGATGACGATCGTGGTCATTATTGTAGGATTGCCTGTAGCTTTTAGGAGCAAGTTTCTTAAGAAGTGCGTCGTAATAGTGCTTGATATTGAACAAGATGAATAACATTCAACATTCCCCAGATTGTGTGTGTCTTGTCACAAGGCGTGTGAAGTTTCTTGAATGGGTGCATGAAGTTTCTTGAGAGTATGGGTTGCATGCTGCTATTAGTATGCTTCCTAAAATTTGCCCAAAATCACGAATGCTTGTCATGCGTTCTCATCCTTTGCATGCACAGAAAGCTTCGTGTTCTCGTGCCTTCTCTTCCCGGCGTGTGGAAATTTCTTTCACTCGGCTAAATAATTAATTCCTCTTCCTTGGCTAAGGCGTGGAAACTTTATTGTCTTTAGTTGTCCCCTTCTTCCTCCAGGTGCGTGGGAACTTTGTTTGGGTTGTGCGCCTCCTTTGATCAATGAGTGTAAAGGAATATTGAGATCTTTATTTGAAAACTGTTCCTATCTCTTTTCCAGGCGTGGGAACTTCCTGTGCTTGGGCGTGGCTTTTGTTTTGATGTATTTTGCCTCTAGCTATGTGCTTTTCTCCCAAGGCGTGAGAAATAATCTTTATTTCTGTGTTTTAAAACCTTCTTTCTCTATGCGCAGCAAGGAGATTTTAAATCTTTTTTATTAAAAACTCCTCCAATCTGGCACATGGAACTCTTTCCCCTTTTTTTTATATTAAAAACTTGTTCTTTCTTCTAGCTGGGTGCCTCCTTTGATGAATGCGTAGCTTTTTAAAAACTGTTCTTATCTCTAATAAAAAAACTGTTTCTTGGCCAGTGCGTGGGCTTTATTTGCATAATGCCAAACAAAAAATTATGTCTTTCTGAAGAAAAAGAAGCTTCTGAATTTTTCCACCGGGTTTGATGGAGGAAGTTACGAGGATTAATTCAACTTCCTCACATCCCGGGTAGTGGCTTAAGTGCCAGGGGAAATGGGAAAAGTAACGGGCAATTGCCAACGGGAATGGCAAAATGGGTTGGCAATCCCCGTCCAATTTCCCCATGTGGGAAATTGGGGAATTTTATGCCCGTTTGCCAATCCATGATTTGGCAATTGGCAGAGGAAAACCCACGTGCGGGAAATTTGAAAGAAATTGCCAGGAAAGTGGAAATCCGGGTTTGGGATGCCAACCCGGCAGTTGGAAACAAAAGCTAACTTCCCCGGCACTAAAACTTGTCGGATGAACCTTCATTTATATTTATTTAATTAAATACTCCTTAAGTGATTAATTTAATCAAACAAGGAGCAATTAATTAATTAAATATTAATTAATTATTTTAATGCGTTTTATAGCCTGGCGGGAAGAGTTCTTGCCCGAAAATCATGAAGCGAATCTTCGAAACGATCACAAAAATAAGATGATCGTAAGGAGTCCAATAAACCACGCAAAGTAATACTTTTCAAAATTTTCTACTTTTTAATTATTTAATTGTTTTTGACAATTTTGCATCAGTCAAAATTGGCTAATAAATGAGGGTAGCACCTTGCTTGGATCATTGATGTATCCCATTCCTTTCCCTTGTGCTACCACTACGCCCTTCCCACATGTTTGCGCAGCCTTTGGGAAGCTTACCACCAAATTGGGATTCCCACCCATGCTACCATATTATTTCCCAATGCTCTCTTCTTCTATTTCCTTCAAAATTTCATTTGTACTCTACTCTAACTTTTGTTCCACAAAATCCTTAATGATGCTTGACCACTTCTCTTTCCATGGCTTTCTCCACTTGTTCCTTGGTGAGGCTTGGGGTTCCCTGATTTTTGGTGCTTACCTCTTCACTCACCCCCTTTCCTTGATCCTCTACTTCCTCCTTATCATTCTTCTCCTCTTCATCTTCCTCCTCCTCAGAGTCATGTATATCATATACCAAATGGTCTTGACCTCCTTCGGGCTCATCATCATCCCTGTCACCAATGTAGGCCTCTAGGCTCTCTATTTCCTCTGATTCTACCTCTTCTGCCACCTTCTGCTTCTTCCTAACTGGTGATTCCAGTATATGAGATTATTCTTTCTCCTTTTCCGTAATAGGAGACATCTTCCTTAATGATTCTTCATGTGTGAGGGGATATTTAAGCTATAGAACCTCTTCTTTTGGGGTATTCATCTTAACTGGGACTTATTTCGTGCACGTAAGTGCTAGGCTTTCATGATCGATTCGGTGTGCCTTGATTGTGCGGTTTGCACACTTGGTGCCTTATTCTCCTGCACCTCTTCTCTTTCCCTCTTCTTTGGCATGGCATTTCTCTAACCTTGTGGGGTATTTTGGAATGGAGACATCAATCTCCAAATAGGTTTATTTCTCAAAATTATGTCTTATGCATAGATATACCCTTGTTGTAACCCTCCTAGCAATCAGAAGTGTTATCAACTTCATCATTTGTACTTCATGGGAGACATACTTCTCCATGTATGTGTGCTTCTTAGGGTATACGAGATTTTGGTGTAGCTTGTGGTGGTATTTTTCTACCTCACTAAGGTTAAACCTTAGCCTTTTGGCCTCCTTGAACTAGTTGACCCCTACTTGGAAGTATTGCGCGGTGAAGGAGAAGGGTAGCTTGCACCATGGGCTCTTAGTCCCATTTGTCAATGTAAACTTGCCAATGTAGAAATGTTGATAAACTACAAACTCTGCCTCTCCATCCATGAGCATGGGAAACTACTCTAGGATCCTCCACTCTGCCCTGAATGCATCACACATTCATTTATACCACTTCTCTAGGTGTGCCTTGTGAGTGACCGTCATGGTTTCACAAGTATAATTCTCAAACCTTTTCACAGGTGAGGGGTTCTCTTTTGGATACTCCCAAACAAATTTTTTTGGCCCATCTGGTACTCCAATATCCGAGAAGATGATGGTGAGGAGGACATTGTTAAATAAGATATTTTCTCCTTCTGTGTACTACTTATGATTTAATCCATACTAAAGGAGGACAAATTATAGATGGTTCCTTCTGATATTTTCTAGCATATATTCAACCATGCCTTGTTCACTTGCATCCATCTATCTTGATAATTAATATTGGTGACCAAGCACGCGGTCATCCTCATAATAAGGTCTATAATTTCTGAGATGTCAAAGTACTGCAAACCCTTTTTGTAGTCATAAGATGTTACTATTTCCTTGATGGCCTCCTTATCACTCAAATCGTCATCTATGGATTCTCCTTCACAATTCGGCCGTGAATTTAGATATCAAATAAGGTGTTATGCACATCTTGTGGCCTATAAAGTAGAAATGGTCTTCATGTACACATGACATCAACCACTGATATAGCCTCTCGGGCTTGCCAAAATAAGGCAACTCATACGATTCTTGCAATAGCCCCGCTTTTAGAGATTTACCTTCACCTCGTCGCTATATATTGGCATTCCATTTGGTGTCCTCTTGTTAGTTGGATGAACTAGCTCCAGTGCCATTTATTTCCTATAGTGCTTGTGTGATGGTTGTAATATCTCATGACCATTTGTATCAAGTGCGACACTCACTTGTTTCCTAGCAATAATCCATCTGGGTACTACATTTTTGCATACCATTCCTCATTAGAGCTAGCGATGGTAGCGGTTTGTTTTCCTTTTCCCTTGCCCTTCTGTTTCTTTGGTGAAATGGTCACCTTCTTTGGTGTCATTCTTCTTTTGGTTTAAAATTTTAAAATCCTTTCTCTGTTCTACTACTCTTCTCAATTCTAAGGCTTGACTCCAAGAAGAAATCCTTCTCTCTCTATGCCCTAGCTACCAAACCCTAACTAGGAAAACCCTTCCACAAGACAACACACTTCAAACAAAAATTCTCACACCCGTGTACTCCTTCCTCCTAGTTTACAGATCCACTCTAGTCACACACTTATATTTCTATGATTCTTCTTCCTTTGCACAAATATCTCTAGATGCCCTAGTTCACAAGAGTGATTCAACTTCGTAATAGTAAGGTAAAATAATGACTTTCCCGACCTCATATTTATAGTTTTTTCTCCCCTATAACAATATATTCTATACCACCTACAAACGTACTCAACATTAATTACAAGTTTTTCCACTAGGCTGACTTTAAGTTCCCTTACCCACTATCCCAATCCTGCATGAAAAAACCTCTACAACCTTCTAGTGCACAAAAATCCAATTTGTCTCAAGACTCTTACGCATACATCTACAAAGTGCGAAGGTATATTCTCTCCTTTACCTATTGTTTAACCTCACCTACCTCATGTTGTTCCTGCACTCTTCATTTTTCAATGGTCTTTGTTTAGCCTTCTTGACACCATAATTCATTATCCACCATTTCCCCACGCACTTTCTCAATCTTACGCACTTTCTTCTACCGGTCCACTCAAATTTTATTACTGGTTTATACTTTATTTTGTACTTCTCCACCCCAAACAAAAATAGATGTGCAGTCCTCTACGTATACAAAAACTTAGAAAATAATGTGGTTATCGGTGCATAAGGCCTAAAATGAAATAGAGGAAAGAAAATAACAACAATAAATGGAAACACAAGAAAATAAAAAGCATAAAGGGAAATGCTAAGCTAACTGGAAATATTTACTTGTTTGGAAACACTAAGAAGACTTATTTATAGTAGGGATTTAGCCTACTCCCATTGAAATGACTGTGTAATCTCGTCCCATCTAGCACTTGTAACTAGAAAGTGCCTAAATTAAGGATGTACGAGATGATGTAAGGTCCCAACCAATGGACTGTCAACTTCCCAAGATGGTGTAGATACTTGGAATCATATAACAACATCACCTACCCAACCTCAAACTACTTGTTTTTGATATGATGATCATGCCATGCCTTTTGTTTTGATTTTTCAGTCTTCTGACTCCATCTAGCAAGTGATCACCTTTCATCTAACTGCATAAACTTATCAATCCTTTCTTCTAACACTTTTTCATCATCCAACCCTCCCGCATGTGCTATATGCAATGATTTTAACATGAATTTAACCAAAAAAACAAATTCTATGTCAAACACCAATTGAAATGGTGTGGCCTTATTTAACCTCTTGTAGGTTGTCATCCCAATCTTGTCATCCAACATCATAGATCTTGGTAAAAGTGTGAATTAGTATTTTGTTAAATTCCTCGGTGGTTCTATTTCTTTGA
The DNA here is from genome assembly GCA_018340775.1 of Taxus wallichiana var. yunnanensis. Classification (NCBI taxonomy): domain Eukaryota; kingdom Viridiplantae; phylum Streptophyta; class Pinopsida; order Cupressales; family Taxaceae; genus Taxus; species Taxus wallichiana. The sequence continues at coordinate 128,171,350 of CM031239.1, forward strand.
GGGTGATGAGGTGTAGTATTATTATGGGCCACCATAAATTCTACTAATAAAATCCCGACCATTTCATTTAGGAAATGTGTACATCTATCACTTTTTAAGCTTAAAGGACAACCATACCTTCTTATTATGTTCTCTCATAAAAAAATAGTAGCTATCGCTGTAGTGAAATCCTTCATAGGTGTTGCCTCTACCCATCATGTCAGGTAATCAATGCAAGTAATGATATACCGCGAGCTAGTCCTTCATGTGGCTGGTGAAATTGACCCTACAAAGTTGATTGCCTATTTTTCAAATGGTTCAGCGCTAGATATTGGTCACAAGGGAATTTCATCCTTATTTCTAGGTTTTCCAAGGCACTGGCAATGGTCACATGCCTTGCAAAACTCAATACAATTTTGGTAGATTGTTTCCCACCAAATCCATGCTAGTAGAATCTTTCGCATGGTTGCATTTCTGCATAGTGTCCTCCTACAATCCCACCATGCACTTCCTCCATAATTTCCACACACTCATGTTCCAATACACATTCATGTAGAACATTTTCATTTCCTAACTTATATAGGTCTCCAATAATTAATTTGTAGGGTATGACACATATTACTAACTACTTTCTCTCTAGAGCCTTCATTCCTTTCGATGCCACACCTATTTTGAGAAACAATGCAATGTCTTCTAATTCTGAGGGTGCACGCCGTAACCTAAATCATTGAACATCTAGCATTATATCCTTAATGCTTTACGCATCCTCCCCTGAGGTAATCCTAGATAAGTGATCAGGTCTAGAATTACTCTTCCCTGGTTTTACTACAACTAGAAAACTCAAATTATTGAAATAATAGAACCCAACGACATATTCGCCCTTGCATAACGAGCTTGTTTACCAAGCATTTCAATTCCATGTGGTCTGTATAGAATATAAATATTGTTACCAAGTCTTTGTCTAAACTTATTTAGCATGTAGATCATTGATAGTGCCTCATGCTCAGTAGTTTTGTAATTTTGTTTTGCTAGTGTTAGCTTCCTACTTGCAAAACACAAGGGGTGATAAAAAATTCCCTCACTGGGATGTGCTAGTACTGATCCCATGGCTATTCCTAAGGCATCAACATACACATAGAAAGTCTTATCCCAATAAGGAAAGTGTAGTATGGGTACAATGACAAGCATATCCTTAAAAGTGTCAAAATCCTTCATTATGCCTCTCCCCAATGAAAGACACTCTTGTGTCTTATAAATTCCTCCAAGAACATGAAAATCTTGGCATATCCCTTGAAAAATTTCCTGTAGTACCCCATATGTCCAAGGAATCTACACACTACACTTTAACTAGTAGGCTCCCCTAATTCCATAATAACTACAAATTTGGCGGGATCCAATAGTAAGCCTTCTTTACAATCAATATGTCCTAATAGAGTTCCAAATGGTGTAACAAAGAAACATTTCTTAATGTTAAGGGATATCCTCAATTTCCAACATATCTCAAACATCGATGTCAAATTGTCATAATGGTCTTTCACCAACCCATATACTCTGATCCAGTCATCCGGGTAAACTTGAAGAAAATTATGGATGAAGTCCTGAAATGCTTGTACCACAATGCACGAGAACACATAATGTACATTATTCAATCCAAAAGTTATAACTGTGTAGGAAAAATTCCCCATTCAGTGGTGAAATTTGTCTTTCTCTGGTATTCCTTTGCAATCTTGACTTGGTGATACCCTAAGAACCCATCCGTGAAAGAGTAGACCTTGCACCCAACCACTCCCTCCAAAATTTCTTCATTAAAGGGGTTTGGGAAAGGATCGATGACACATACTACATTTAGGTCCCTGTAGTCCACACATATCCTTATTCTTCCATCCTTCTTGATACTAATGACCATTGGGCTTATCCATTTTGATTCCTCCACAACCTCAATGATACCAAATGCTATCATCTTTTCTATTTCCTCCTTGACCCGTATGTGCAAATTCAGATTCATCTGATAAGGCCTCTTGGACTAGGTACACACCTTCCTTCAACTTGATCTTATTTTCCTCCAAGGAATGGTGGATGCCTTTGAGTTCATGGTACCCGCAAGGGAAAAATCTTGGAACTTGCGTAACAGATCAATGACCTTTGAAACTTCTTTTTCTAACCAATAGTCCCCAATGATAGCTTCCTTAGGTTCTATATTTGTCCCAATGTTAACCTTATTTGTTTTCAAGGGCTCATGGTAGGCACATGCTCACTCATCAATTCTATCTATGACTTCATGCATACCTTCATAATGGTTAACATCCAAACTTTCCATCTCCTTACCATCTACTACATAGACCATTTTTTTGTTTTTCTTTTTCCGTACATGTGCGCTCAAGCTATTTTTCTTTTGATTATTCTTCATTGAGATGCGTCTCCAAACAAGGATCACCTAGAAAATCTAATAGCCTATCTTCTTCCATAACACTATCTCCCATCATAAGGTGCTTGATTAAGTGTAACACCTTATTCACTTTGATGACTTTGTACTCCTATACTTGAAATCTTGAATGGTATTAGCAGCCAACTTCTACCAATTACTTGTTTAATGACACATCTCTGAATGAATATACCATCCGTGTGCATAACCTTGTAAGGTGGAATACAAATTATGTACCCATAACAAAGGCAATAACTCTTCTATACTTCCCATCCAGGCCTTCTCACATGCTTGGACATGAAATGAGGAAGTCTCTTTACCAGGATAGTCTTAGATGAAAATGGGTGCGTTGCTCCTGGAGAACCTAATAGAGAATGTGATCCTTACCTCACACCATTCTAGGAGGTTCTCTAGGTAAGTAGCCCACCAGCACACTATAGTTTTGAGTAGGTTATAACTGAGCATTCCCCTTCTCTCATCCTCATTCTTCCACTAAGCCTCCATTTCTCACAAGAAAATTTCAGGGTATGCTCCTCCAGAGTAACTTGGTAACTTCTTCCCTCCTAGGTGCTTGACTGAATGCACTTTTGTTACCCTTGTTAAAAATCCTCTCAACTGTCACCCAATAAAATCATAAGTCCCATGCACCCAATTGTCACATGTCATGCTAGTGGTATCACTCAAGGAATGAGCATCTTCAAACTAGATAACTCCCTCTATGGGATGAATTATCTTAGGATCTCTGATGGAGCACACATAGATTCTATCAAGGAATTCCTCTCCTAAGGGCTCAATATAGGTGCTAACTTCCCATCTGTTAAAGGGATAATCACCCTTTCTTCCTTGTTCTTAAAGCTGATATACCCCTTGTTAAACTGTAGGTTGACATTGTTCTTATAACACCAAGGACACCCAAGTAATGCTGGGAAATTATCCACCTCGACAAGCACCAAGAATTCAAAGTCCCCAGTGAACTTAGCCCCTTGGATGGTGATAACTACATCCTTCAAGACTCCAATGGGCATTGCCTTTTTTCCATATATAACACATTCAAAGAGGGTTGTAATGCGGGTCTTCCCATTTGATGCCATGCATCCAAGGTAATAAAATTGACCTCCACTCTTGTGTCGATGAGGATATTTCTTAGAAGCCACCCATCAATAATTGTATTCAATGTAATCTCCTTATCATAGTCAAGGTTGTGAGGAGGAAGGTTTGCATGAAAAACCTACCTTTCATGCTCTGCTCCAACATGTGGTACCTTCTCCCTCAGCCATTATCCTAGCAAGGGAATAATATTCTCTTGCCTTAACATCCTACATACTTCCTTGACTTCATCTAGGTCCTCCTTTGGAGCCTCGAAATTATTCCTTTTCTCCAACTACTTTGACTTCTCCTTTAGACATTGGATCTCCCCTTGCAAACTCCGAATCACATGCATAGTCTCTTAATACACCTCCTTCTAATGAGTAGGATATGGATACTTCCCATGTACTACTTATTCCCTAATAACCAGTTAACTTTGTTTTGGTATCTCCCTTGTGTGTGAAGCCTCTTCTTGTGTTGTTACTGAATAGGTTCTTTATACTCACCACCTAACTCCTATGTCTTTCTGGTGTTGTTGGATCATGTGTTCAAACAACTTAGGGCACTCCTCATACTTACATTTTTTTCCACACCATGAGAACTACAATAGGTTAGAACACTCGTGTTTATAATGCTCTGTAGATCCATAGTTATATCAAGTTCCTCATGGGAACTCAATTCTTCCTCCATTGCAGTTACTGTAACCATGAAATTATCCATGAAAACCCCTTCCATGCAATCCTACATATATGTGCCCTTCATAACAATGATCATCATGCTTATAACTACTTGCAAGGCTAGTTTGACACACACCAAGATAAATAACATCATGAATCTAGTCAATCAGCCTACAATCCTTGGTATCATGGGTCATAGAGGTACATATCTTGCAATAACAAGAAACATTTTTGTGGATTACGTGTTGTAGTAGAGGAAACCTATTTGCATCATGATCCCCATGGAAAATCTCACAATCTACTGCCATAGTGCGTACCAAATTCCGAGGAAACTATCCTTTACATTCCCTTCCACTTCATAATATGTACACCAAATCCCACTACAAACCTCATGTGCTGAATTTGCAAACAACTTCTCCAACTACTTGGCCATTACAACAATTTGAGCCTCCAAAAAAGGGATAACACTAGTATTGATTCTCCCAATAGCCTTAACACGTAGGGCATCTTCCAAGGCCTCACAAAGGTTAGTGAAAGTCTTGTGTGACAGTTCCCTTCTAATTGGTTTTATCAATCCTCTAACAAACCATTGAGCATGTTGAGAAGGGTGAATTTTATAGGATAGTTTTGACAAGAGAGTCTTGAACCCTACATTATACTACTACAAACTCTTTCCCATTCCTTATTGGATATCCTTTAGATCAATCATGTTCTTCTACTCAAATTTAGAGATATGGAACTCTGCTAGGAAGGCACTCTTTAATGCAGTGTAGCCTACCACCATTTAATGGGGTTTATACTTTCGATACCAACTATGTGTGCATCCTTGCAATGTCTTTGAAAAATTACTTTCCTGCCACTCTAGGGTAGTGATCCCTTTCATATTCCATAGTAATTCACACTTGTGGACATGATCTAGAGCATATTCAATAGCCATGTAGCTTGAAATATTCAAATACATCTCAAAGAATACTTGTGGGGGTGGCTGTGACCCTTGTTGTCCCGATTTAGAGCCTTGGTTCCCTCCGGTGTATTCTCCTCCACTAGATCCACTTGATCCACTAGGTCTTGTTCCTCCTGAACCACTAGATCCTCTAGATCCACTAGGTCAACCAGGTCCTCTAGCTCCTATACCACTAGATCCACCTCCTGTAGTCGGTAAATGACCTGAAGTGGTCATGCCTAGTGTTCCCAACATCCCACTGAACTACGTACCAATGGTTTGTGATATTTTCTCACTATCAGTCATGTGTCCCATGTTACTCTAAGATGCGATACCCAAAACTTGTGTATTTTCACCTTTTCCAAAAATTCCTCTAAATATCAGAATGGTTTATGTAGCCATGGATGTTCCAAACGAGAAATTATATCTCATGGGCACATATCGGTTACTCCCATTGATACCAAATGGGTTAGAAATACTTCTCCCATGATCTAGAAAACAAAACACCAGGGGTTGGTCACTAGGTAGGTTTAGATGCATGCTAATGGCTCTCCTTTATCCATGTGATGAACTCTCATTAGAATCTTAAGGGGTTTCTCTCCTGCATTTTCCAAGATGGGGTAGCACAAACTACTTAGGTTCTACATCCTCTACGTGAACCTCAAATCCTTCCCGCAACATCTACCTCCATGTATCCATCACACTTACAACCTCACATTGTCTAGTCATCTCCCTTTCACGAGCTTTGCTATACTTGAGTCATCTCTCCTCCCTTTCCTTTTCAGCTACAATTTCCGCCATCTTCCTCCACCCTAGCTTCCTTACCTAGTGCTCATAAAAGCTTAGCCGACCATAGGATATGCCTCTAAAATTAAGGTAATGATCAAGATATTCATAGCCAAAGGGACAACATGTAAAAATTATCCTCTGGCCTCCCTCAGAAACTTGAACGCAATAACTTCTAGGAAATAATATATAGAAATGGAATATTCTATGGTATAATTGGTCAACACTCATTTCCACCGATTATCAACAACACGGGTCTAAGTCGATCTGCATCTGACAACCTCTGATAATCATCTTGGGTCCATACGCATGATCTGTATTACCAACTTGATTAGGATGCATATACTAAAATCCATTCATAGAGTTCTACTTGAAAACAACATAAGAATGTCTCATATAACTCATAGTACAAGTTCTCTTCTACCCATCTATGTGTATTGAACTCGAGTCCAGTGTTGAATCTTTGAGCCAACACATCCTTTGTGCTCTTGAACCATGCTTAAACACTTTCCAAGGTCGGTGTTTTGTCATCACGATCACGGGGATCAATATGTATGCCATTTCTCACAAAAATTGTAAAGGAGGTCCCGAAATGGAACCAAGATGTAGTCAATGTATGCCCTTAGAAAAATAGTCTAATCCCATGTGTGTCAACCTATCACCCAATGGGTGTTGGACACTCACTCGAGGCATGCACGGGTGATGAACCCCTCCTTTATGTGAGTTGTGTAAGAATACATCATCTATGACAAATACTTAAGTGTAAGAGAATGGAAAAGAACCATGTGTTCATTCTAAGAGCCTAGGATGAGTTATCATATCAATGCATCCATAAAAGAGAAGTATCTAATAGAATACATAACTAATTCATAACACAAAGGAAATGCACTAGGATTTATGCTCATGAACACATATATTCTTTAGAACATAACCTTATATTCATATTCATGAGTTCAATAACCACATTAAATTCATTGAGGTCATAACAAACCAATATAATAATGTAGAGCAAGGTCATTCATCAAAAACTAAACTATGTCCTTCATATTAAAAGGATAAACACAGACCCATCCCTCTAAATATACCATCACTCCTATATTACCTCTAATATCAACCCATGGAATCCTCCATAATATCTCTACAGATCTTTTCCTCTCTTCAACCACCACTGCCATTTTCTTCTACTACCCGAGCATCTCTATATATAGCTTTTTCCTTCACCGCCATGCCTTCTGAGGTAACAGATTAGTTACCAAGTGTCCAAGTGGTCCACCCATGGAACATGTCTCCTTTGATCTGATCTCTCCACTCTTTATAATGATGTCTTTCTATATCCTTCCATCACATGCATGGAATATTTCATTCTTGATCCTACATCTGCTAGGTTGGCACCTTATCCACTTTGCATGCTAGATGGGTCACACTTTCCTCATGTGTTGTCTGGAACTCCAAATATGGCTAAGTACCAAAATTAATCTTGTCTTACATGCACGCACCATGTGTTCTAATAAACCCTCATAGAACCCTTCCCTACGTGCCTTCACCTTACGCACCCTTATTCATATAGGTCTCGCGCGCCCACGTGCCTTCTTATAATTAGCCAATATTTTGGGGCCCAAAAAAAAGAAATATGTAGAATGAATGGGTCAGATTGACATCAACTAACACAATAGTGGGTATACTAACTGAGTGTTGTACTACATTTTGGATGTGGATGTAGTTTTGGTGTGTGTGTGTATGTTGTGCCCTAGGTGCTTTTTTGTCGGTTGTAATTTGTGAAGTAGTGAGAAATAACTAAATTTAGAAAATGTAGTAGAATGTTTGCATGTAATAAAATAGAATCCCTCCCCATATGAAGTGTGTTGCAAAATTTCCTAGCTTGTGCCTTGATGATGGAGCTATGTGGATTTCAATGCAATAGATGGATGCAACTCTAGATGGAGTGATAGTAGTTTATGATGCTAGGTACCTCATTATGGTTTCATAAAGTTATATTTATAGGGTTATCTTTCTCTAATTTCATAATCAACCTTGAAAATGCAGACCACAAGAAAGATAAATATGAAAAATGGCTAAAAAGACCCAAAAATTGGTAGGAAAGTACAAAAGGGACCGAGGGCACCCCAAGTGAGATCAAGGCACCCATGGGCACCCCATCAAGGCTAAAATTATGCAGGATGTTTGGAAATGGTTGGGAATATGGGTGTAATAGATCTTAAATTATGAAATAAAATAAACAATATGTCTAAAGGATGGTGGTTAATTATTACTTTATTTACTCAAGAACCTTCTAAATAGTAGTATAATACCGAGATAAATAAAATGTCTAAAATGTGTGATTTTTGACTACAACTACATAAGAAATGAAAGCTACATTATTAATTTTCCTTTTCTCAAGTTTATTTTATTCTCTCTTTTATGCAACTTTACAAGTATGGTGATCAAGAAGGAACTTAATATCCTTTATAGAAAAACCTAAAGAGTTGTGTGTCTCTCTAGTTTATTAGTCTCACTAGGTGTTTAATTTTTTCTTTCCTATAATTTAATGATGAACTAATATTGTTATTGGGTGTGAATTCTACTATTTCCTACTCATAACAATAAACCTCTCTCTAATTTTTGTCCTTTTATCCCTCATCTCTATAATTTCTTCTCTTTTACTCCGAGACAAGCACTTTGGCACGAGTTCGAAGAAGTGTGCCTATGTGATCCCGAGCCTACTATCCACCTCGATAGCATCGAGATAGAACAAGTATAGTTTCACATTCAATAATGGGAGCCTCCACATACACAAGAAGGAAGGGTGTAGCCCTGTGAGTGTTAGTGAAACACATAATTTGCAATATGAGAAATTATTTCAGCAATAAATATGAAATGTCAAAATGGTAAATTACTAAATTTAAGTGTCTAAATTTTCCCCATTTAAGTAGGAAAAAAAAATACATTCTTAAAATAAAATATACCTAATTGTGTAGACACTCTTTGTCTTTTTTTGGAGTTTTTTTTTCTAAATGTATTGGTATTGGCATGATCTACAATGAATCCTACAACAAAGGGTGTAGTCAATTTCCATAGTAGAAAATTGAATTTTAACTCAATAGTAATCTGTAGAATTTGAACTTAAATAAATTTAAGTAAAGATATGTAAAAATATTGAAATATTAAACCTATTTAATTTTTAAAAGGAAGAGCTTCATGTTCCTTACTTACAGTTAGAGATTTGGAGATTTTAGGTTTATTATCATTTCTAATTTTTCTTTTATAGAATTAGGCATGATCAATCCCTAATTGTGGTGAAGGATAAACTAGAGTATTTTGTGCATACAACCCAACACTAAATGGTAGGTATAAATAGGAGAAGAGAGAAGTACCGATGCACTCGTGAAGGAAGAAGACAATGTATCATTTTTATAATTATGATTTCTTCCCCTTTAATATGAGGAAAGAAAATACTACCTACAAAGAGCTTAGTTTCTTTTATAATTTTCTTAACCCCATAAAACATATCACTAAGGTTTAATCCAGGCCCAATTTTTGAGTATATAGACACAAGGTATAAAGAGAATGCATCCCCGTGTTTTCTTGTGTGTTGTACTACTAAGGAAGAGTATAAGCCTACTGAAATATCAATAGAGAAGGAAACCCATGCCCATAAAACATCTATATTCTAAAACTATAATTGAGTATTGAAGAGGATGAGTGAAGTATTTCATACCCACTAAAATATTATTCAAATTATTTCATCTGCGTATATTATTATTCCAAAAACCTATATTTATTTTGAAAAATCTGGAACTATAGAAGATTATGGTGTTTTTGACTTAGGGATAAAATCTATGGTGTGGTTAGAACCATCCATATGGTCCTGAATATTATGTATGTTTTTGATGGGATATTTGAGGTGTTTTTATTACCTTTTCCCTTTGTAAACTTGTGTTTAAAAATATTATTTTTCCCGTAAGTGTAAAATATACCCCGATGAATTACCCCTCTTTATAGGTGCATGTGAAAACCCATTTGAGAATGTATCTCAAAAGAATAGTGTGGCCATGTAAAATATGTCTAAGAAGGTGTAGGAGTATAGAATGTTGAAGAGGTGGCCACCTTAGAGAGTTAGTATGAGCAAAAAGGTGTTTATGCATGATGGAAACCATGATAGAAAAATAGAAAAAAAAACAAAGAAACAAGAGAGAATACAGTAGTGAGATAAAAAATAATAGAATAGCGTAGATGTAAAAGAACCAAAATAGAGACAAAGCAATAATAAAGTGAGTGAACAAAAGAGTATGTAAAATAGATTCATATTAAGTAATAGAGCCGCAAACGTAAGACACTCACATTGTTATAATAAAATCAAGGCCTTTAGGTTGTATACAAGAGAAAGTAATGTAAAATATAAATACATAGAACTAAAAACATGGGACACCCATAGTTCCACAAGATAGTAAAGGCACTTCAGCAGCATATAATGAAGTAGATAAGTAGTAAAACAAGAAAATAATAAAGATGTATAACAAGTAATATTATCGACAATTATAAGAGAAATAAGTGATGAGAGAGAATATGAATCAAGATGTGTCAATGCTACACAAAATACATGTGTTAGTTCAAAAAATAACATATACATGTTATATGTAATCAAACATAATGAGGAAGTAGAAAGAAACTATAATGAAATAATATCACTTGTAGAGTGTGGAGGAGTGTCCCCTAAGATAAGAATGTAAGGAAACATGGTATCTCTTATTAGTATGTAACGATTTGGGTGCCTTGTATAAAGCTCAATATACATCATGAATGCATGAGTGTTGAAAGTAGATAGGATACGCACTCAATCAAACTAAAGTGACTAATAAAAATTCAATGTAAAGTGCTAATGATGCAAGGTATGTGTACATGTCCAAGTTTTTTACTTATTTGTAAATATATGAATGTTTTTGTAATTTAGTATATGAATATGTATAAAGAGAGCGGAAGAAAAATAAATACCCAATAAAGGCCTCATGAGGAGGTGGATCTGAGCCAAGAGAAATGAGACGTATGGGTATCAAGTGTAATAATCAAGAATGGTCATATGTAAGTAGTGACATAGAAGTATCATGTGCCATAGAAACCTAGGGAGGAGAGAAAGATGAACTAGATACATGAGAATCAATGTATAACTTGAATGATCCGTGAATAAGGGTATGAGGGGAAAATACTATGGAGACAAAAGGATTAGCCACATATGGAATAAGTAAACATTTAGTATAAATAGGAAGCCAAGGCTAAAATAAATACACAAGAGACTCAATCCTTTAGGGGTTATTTGAATAAACCTCATGAATATGGAGAAATACAAGGCTAATCATAAGTAAAAGAGGTGATATAGAATCATTAGGATCAATAGAAACATACCAAGGTGTACCCAAAGTAGTATATGTAAGATTAACATGAATTGGATCATGTATACAAGGTATAACCAACATAACATAGATAAAATTTATCATTTGTAGTAGATGTAATACCATAAAAAATAATTTTAGCAATTTGAATAGTATTAGATATGGACTTGGGCATGTGAAAATAATTATGCATAAAATCCATAGTATTTTTAAAATTTGGGGATGGGTAAGAGTTTACCCTAAAGAGGTAAGCATTTTAAATGTAATAATAGTGGGTGTTGTTATGGGGGAATGGAAACTCTTTGCAGACATTCATGAAGGGAAATCAATATGAGTCATTGTAGACAATGTGCCCAACTGAGTTGATGTAGTAGCATCAAGTGAGGTAATGATACAATCATATAGATTAGAAATAATAATATCATTAGAGGCGTATCAATATTTAATACAATAAATAGATTTTAAATCCATTGAAATTGTAGCATTTTGAAGGGGACTATGGGATTCCCTTAGAATTTCAAGTACAATAGATTTAGAAATAGAAGATTCATATTCAATATAAATTATGTCCTCATTATGATGTAGATGAGAAGTATAAAAAATTAGTATATCATGAATAAGTTTAGATTTTATTTTAACATGAGACTTAAGTATAACAATATCTACATCTAGTTTAAGAGAAGATAAATAGGTATTATCATGTGTAACATAATTGGAATCAGTATTAAGAAGAGTATAACTTGCATGATTTAGGATATATTTTCTATCATAACATCCACGAGAGGATTGATAAGAGGGAAAGGTTTTTGGAGAATATATTTTAAAGGATGAATATATGTGCAAGGAAAAGTATGAGAATTTTGAAATACCTCATATATTATATTGTTAGATTTAGGATGAAGGTGCATGAACTCAACAAAAGGCTATAGGGAACTACCCGAAGAATACATAAAGTTGCATAAGGAGAAAATGTACTATGAAAAGATAAAAAAGAATCATATAGTAATAGAATAGAATAAAACCTAGAGAATATATGGTTTTGAAAATAAGTTTCAAATTCAAAAGTTGGTTTTATTAAAATATTTACAACCTTTCTATGATAATTATATTTTTATGAAATACATAATGATAAAAATGAATGCAATGCCTAGAGACCAGGAGCTATTATGATAAATTAACTTCCAACATTAATTGTAAAAATTAGAATATCATATTAGTTCTTTCAATATATGATATAAGATTGAAATACACGAGAGAGAGAGAGAGAGATAATTATATATACATAGTTAAATAGGAAGAATGCGGGAAGACATACTTTGGAGAAACTAGACATGCAAAAACCTAGAAAATATTGACTACTAGAATTGTGATATGGAAATATACTTGTGTAGGAAATTAAAGTTTAGTTATGATGTATAATTTGTCCTTTCCCCTTCTTACATTCTCGATTCCTTCATAATTGGGATCTATGAATTTATGGATAATTCACTTGCTTAGAATTCACTTCAATGTTAAACCCTAGTTGTCCCACATTCTCGATATTTTATGTAATAATAAAAATCATGCCAAAAACCATAACCATGGGTAGAATACCCTATAAGAAGGTAACTATTTGGGTTTTGGTGCACCCCATGCACCACCTACATCAACATTACTCTAAATAGGCCTCAAACTAAACATATTTCTACACCCGTCATGTAATATCTATATGGATGTGATTAGTTGGAAACTTGAACCCATTTGATCATGTTTGATTGTATTTTTATCTTGCTAATAATTTTGAGATAAGAAGTTGGTGTGATTGGATGTAAGGGAATATAGAGTCCTTGATATTTTTGAGTAGTTTGGAATTGTAATAGTGGCTTCCTAATATATGTGTATCATATTTAAGATGATTTATGTAGCCTTGAGTTCCTTGTGTGCTAGTATTTGCAATAAGATATCATGAGAGTTATAGGCGGGTAAATGAGGTAGTGTTAACTTAATTATATAAGGATCCAAAAGTTAAATATTATGATAAGGCCAACCAAAGCGGATAAAAATACCCAAAAAATGCTATTGCATTAAAATAGATTTGTTGAATATGTTGTTGAGAACTATATAGGTCGGCTAAGACTGGATTATACATCCTAAATGAATTGTATAATTGTAGACAAGTATAAGGTGAATCAAATTTGAAAGTTTCACTTTGATAGTAAGAGCTTAATCATTGATTTTATCGACTTATATTTAAAGTTTTTCAACATATTAATGTGTAATAATAAGAAATTTTTGAAAGATAAGGAAACATGAACTAAGTGGGAATATGATGTGGGTGTTTTTATTAGCCAAGAAGAAATTTTCGAATAATTAGTGTCAAAAGTGTAAATTTTAATAAGCAATGTCAAAAGGAAAACTACCAAATTTCAGTGTCTATAATACTAGTTTAATAAAATATTTAGTATCTCTTTATTTCAATAACTAATAGAAAACTCAAGCAAGGTGATCAAGAAATATATAAAAGAATAATTAACCACCTCAAATAAACCATGGAGAAATTGATGAAAAAAATATTAATATATGAGAAGGTAGTTGTAAGTTCCTAATACAAGGAGGAAGTGATTAAAAATTATCTCAAGGAGTATTCACAAAATCAAAATGTTATTGAGGAATAAGTTTCAATGATAAACGATAAGACCAAAAGAGTGTAGGAAAGAACAAAGGATAAGGAAATTTGAGATAAAATAATGATAAAACATATTTCCTTGGAGGATATATCTAGGAATATTATGATATAGGAATTGGAGGAAACAAATGAGATCAAATAGGCTAAGGATAGTTTCTTAGCTAATATTAGGTTAAGGAATGAGTTTACACAAAAAGAGGATGTAATAATGGTCTTATCTATAGATTTTTCATAAATCATTGGAGGCATAAAAGCTACACTCCTAAATTGGAGTGTATTTAAAGTTATAATTTAGGTTTCTATGCCTGAAGATTTAGAGAGAAAAAAAAAAAGGTTTTTGGTGGAATAATAAGAAAATTAGTCCATGGGGACATTGGCCCCCATATTTTACATGGAACTATGGTGCATGTGTAATAGTGATAGCCTAATAGGAATCACTCCTAAGCTATGCACAAGATTACATGTTAGAAAAACTAACATGTCGGGGTTGAAAAATACTTTTACGATTCATAGGTTGAATGGGGATGACATATTTCTGACTAGTCAACAAGATTTGTGGGACCATGCTTCTTCCTCCATTCTCCCATGTAGCTAATATATTTATTATGCAAGTTTACCTTCATCATTAATGGTGATCATATGTGCTTATGTGAGAAAAAATATCATTTTCAATTTAGAATGTAATGTATAAATATTTAGGTAAGGTTGAGAGAGGGGTTTGATAGTATTATTGTTGGTTAGTTTAAAATTCTCATTTTTATTCAATATAATTTTCTCCTCCTACTAGAATTGAGATATTTCTATTATGAAGAGATTGTAATGGTAGATCTAAGGAAGGGAGCTATATGATATGTATAATTATTTATATCAATAAATGAATATATCTATAATTATTACATGTAAACGAGGAAGGACTAGAATATTTCCATGAAGGTTAGGATGATTTTATGTATGTTTAATGAGAACAAGTGTTATATATGTTAAGTTATAACCAGCGGATATAATGTCTAAATACATATGGGAGTAAAAATATTCCATTAAATGAACTAGTGTGGAGTCTAGAATATTCGGTGCACCTTAGGTGAACATGTAAGGAAACATCTCACATGATATTATAGTGTAAAATGTGGGTAAAGGGAGTATGTGATCTTGGGGTCACAACTTCCTATAGGAAAATGGGATGGGTTTCCTTAGAAAAAATAACCCCAAGTACATGTGGAGGATGACATGGAGAATATCTATGGGTATATAAATGGATTGTACATATGATTCAAGATGAGTTTGGAATTATCTAAGTGAATTCACTTGAGGAAGTCTAACCAAGCTTCACTTTAAGACCCCCCTCCAAAAATTTATTATAGAATTTTGGTGAATCTCCATAACGGGCTTTCAAAAATGAAGAGTATTCTGAAAAAGAATTCACAAGAAAAGGGGAAAAGGATGGGAAACCATACACTCACAATCACCGGATGAAAATTCCCAACAAGGCACCACAATGCACGCACATTAAAAACATCATTACATAGATAAATGCATATATATATCTGGTTGAATGTGCAACCGGGTGGATGCATGTGTAGCCGGATTCTGCATCTATAGACACTGGCTACACATGTAGCCACCTAGTTGTATATGTAACTAGGAAGTTGCATATGCAATCGAGCAATCAGATATGTGCAACCGGGTGTCTATATATGCAGACACTTGACTATATAGGTAGCCATCCAATTACATCTATGACCATGTGGGTGCATGTGCGGATGGGTTTCTATCTCTACAAATCCATCTACACACATAGTTGGACGCTTGTACATGCATCTAGAAAACTACATAGTTGGTGTGTTGTATCCCTATTCATTTGGTCACCCACACATTTTACCGTCGTGTGTTGGTTTTGTAGTTCCTACCCCTCCTAGTCTACCTATATATATCACTACCCTCTTTCATTTTCTCTTTTCTCCAAACTCCAGCTCTAACTCTAGATTCCAAGATTGTTAATCCACTCCTACTCACATTATAGACTACAATCGACAAATGGCTACCCATTCGACATCCTCCCACTCCCAAATCATTCTCACTCATAGGATAAAATGAAAAATTAGTTTAAAAAAATTATGTGCCCCTAAATTAGCACATTTCTAACCCTCAAGGACACATTTAGTGAGTGGGTCGATTTTTTTTTTTTTTTTTGAGGGATAATTATATGCAAAGTACAACATTGACACTAGTTTACTATATTTTCTTTTATCCAATTTTAACAAGTCCACATATGTCTTCAAAGTGAACCTTTCATCATGATAGTTTTATTTTGGGACATATCTAGAAGATAAACATTTCTTAAACAGGATTCCATACATAAATTTCAACCATGTGATAAAAAAGTATTGCTCTTAGATGAGGACAAAAAGTATCTATAGTCCTACTTTAGCATACAGATTGAAGGTAACAATATCCTTTTCAATATTTAGAGTTTTATTATCACAATATTAATAACCTCATAACATGAATAATGAATTTTCTTTTTCTCAATGTCAAATGTGCAGGTATTTCTAACACCTCTAAATCAAGATGGGGCTTATCTGTGTAAGTTGTTCAAAACACATTTTTGCAGGCCATGATAGAATTTTTTCAAGCTAGGATAGTCTTGTAAGGTCAATCATCAAACATACCATATTGGGTTGTAGTTTACATCCTATGTTCCCTAAGTTGCCAATAGTTTGATTGGTGTACAAATATATCCAACAGGATATGAAATGATTTGACACATACTATTTGTAGTGAGGGTGCAACATTGTCATGTTGTAATTATATACTTGCATTATATTATGAATCCTATCATAATTTGAAATTTGATGCTAATATTCCTACTACACTTGATGAAAGAATGAGAGTAAATTTCCTTTCTAATGATGAGAAAGAGGTAAGTTTAAAGTTTTAATTTGTGCAAAAAAAATTCATTCATTTATTTGCAAAATTCAGCTAATTTTCAATTTTCTTTCAAGAAGAAAGCACTTGCATCAAAATCAAGAAGAGAAGTTGCACTAAGAGGTCATCAAGGTCCTGAGGATTCTAGATTCTTACCTAGATGCACAAGTATCTCCACCTCCAGTTTCAAGACAAAATCATACGAGGAATTCTCTCACACCCACTCAATTGCAAGTGCTACAAGCAACTGCATCAATTATTCCAAGTATTAATACCAGTATGTAATAATAATTGTACAGTCAAGCTATGATTCATGAAGTAATGGAACATATATTATTTAATTTTTTATTAATCAATTATCAATTATGGATAATTTTAATTCTTACAACATATTTACAGATTCTTGATAGTACTTGTAGTGCCGACCAAAATCATGACCAAAAATTTAAAAATGGTAATGCGTGAAGCGGTGGGAGGAAAGAGATGTGCCTTGGAGTGGCATCAGTCATTATGGGGACTTTTAAATTAAATAATGAATTATTTTCACCCAACGATCAACACTTACCCTTATTCTCTGCTGGGGCACATTTTTTATTCCTTCCAAAGCATTGGATTCCTTGGTGAGATTTGTGGTGGCCACGTGACTGTCATGGTGTAGAATTCTCAATAGTTTGGCATTTGTTGGAAAGTATAGAAAACTTCATGTAAATGCATTTTTGGTGTAGAGCCTCCTACCCTTGCTGCATTTCCCCAGCCTGTATAAAAATGAGATTTGGAAATGGGAGTGGATGCCTAGAAAAAATTAGAAGATAGAAAAAAATTTGGTCTATTATTGTTGTAGTTGCAAATTCCCGTGATGATGTGTACATGTAAAAGAAGGGCGGTGAAAAGATGGAATAACTCTTGGAGAGGTGAATACTTCAAATCTAGGGTATAGATGTCCAGCCAAGCACAAAGGACAAGTAATTTGTTGGTGTTTGTGGTTGCAGGTGCTCTAACTGACCTTCAATGCAAAACGTGCAATCATGCACTTGGCATGTGAACTATGCACCAAAATTCCTGAAAACAATGTGGCCTCATGAACTGGATTGACTGCAAGATATGCATAGTAAGGATCCACTGAAATGGGCTTGGGGTCATTTTTATTATGACTGTAATAAGGGAAATGGTCATTGTTTTCTTTTTGTGAAAACTGGCTCATCTTTGGAGAGAAGAAGACTTGAGTTAAGTTTTCGAAATATAGCTTAGGGAAGAACAGATAGAAATAAAAATCTTAAAGTGTAGGTTAGTTTTAATTTGTTACATATCCTTCCTACCTTTTCCTTTGTCCATTGGTCCTTTGATGTTTGATTTCTAAACCGGTTAGAAAAGGAGGCCTTTAAGAAAAGTTATGGCATTGAAGAAAATGTGATCGTCACTTTGTTTGTCATTAGCATAAGTTATAATTTTATTATTTTCTATTATATTTCTCAATCATATTATGTGCTTGAGGTGAAATGCATAGAGAGGTGCCTTCTAGATTCCATGAGCTTATGGGGTAACTCCTTAAAGACAATTTGTGTTATGTCTAGTACAATTTGTAATGAGATTCTGATATGGAAAAATTATCTAAACAAACTGAAGTTATGGAAATATGTTTGGAGTACCCGCATATGGATATGAAAATTCAATGGGACAAATATCTATTATTCATCGACATTATCTAATTCTAACATAACTATTGGATCAATAAATTTTGGTCACACTACTCAAATTTTGGATTGCTACATCTCTCGATGATGATTAAAGAATATGTACAAGGTGGGATTGGTGAAAACTTCTTTGAAACCCCCTCTAATAATTTCAATCAGTTCATGGAACACTAAAACAACATGGAGCACCTCTTACCCACCTTTCTCATCGTGTTCCGGGCATGGTTCATCTCTCCTCATCTCTCATAATTTTTGTTCTTTGGTTTTTCTTTTGCAATGAAATGAAAATTTATAACCAAAGGATTTTTGTATATTATACTATATAAAATAAACTTGTTTTAAAAATAGTAAAACCTTGTATCATAACTTACAAGATCCAATATTGCTTGGTAGTTAATAAACTCAAACACTCACTTCGTGATGATCTAGTAAATGTCACAACCAAACTAGATTACTACATTACCCTTTTTATTGACAGGTTGAATTTGAGTTCCCTGTAAATGACTTATTGTTCGCTTGTTTAAATAGAGAAATTGTGATTTACCGAGACTTGCAAAGTAACCTTAGTAACTCCAAAAAGGAGATGTTAAGTCTCTTACGTGTACCTTTTTATGTGAGGTGTCACTTCAATCTTTGGATCGACCCTGAATGAACATTTTTACTTTTTGAATCCCTTTTAGGAGCCTTGTTACAATCTTTGTTTTGCAACGGTAGGAAGTCATAAATCTAAAAAGTTGGCTTTCATTTTGAACCACCATTTGAAACATGGATAGAGAAATTGTTATCCGCCTTTGCAAACCCCTAGTAATTTTACTAGACAATTATCTGAGAACTTCATTTTAGAAAAATCACATTCTAGGTTAGATTGGCAAAGGAATTTTGAAGGCCTCTAGTCACGGTTGTGAGGTAAAAGCTGGACAAATTTTGACTTGTCACTCCGAAAACTTGTTTCCATTTGAAAATGGTCTTCTAGTTCTCAGTTCCATCAACTTTGTTGAATTCTCCTTATATAGGGGAACTTGTAGGAAGTTTCTCGTTGCGCGTTCATCCATCGAACATTAGTTTTGGACATGGTTTTGTGATCCCTTGAGTTAACTTATGTTCATTTGACACTTTGGTCAATTACGACCCGGTGGCCCCCAGGAAAACTAACCACTAATCATAAAGCATTCATTAGTTCTAAATTTTGTTAGTTCCTATGAACTCTTGGTATATAAGTGGCCATGTATAAATTTAACCATGGTGTGTTTTCTCATAAGAAGATAAAGTTTGAAAGTGGTTTATCAGCCTCCAAGCCTGATTGGAACATTTGTGTAGCTAGGAGGAAAATGTAAAATGAAAGTTATAGGACCCCCGTCGGGTTGCCAAACCACCATGGAAACTTTTGACACATGTAAATAATTGTTTGAAAAATCTATAGTGTAACATGTTGTGTGAAATAGAACTTTTGAGAAAATGGTGTTTCTCTATCTTCCTTTCTTTCTCTCTCCTTGGTTACAAAATGAAGTGAAATGAAATGAAATGAATACATGTCTCTAAACCTTTTCTTTTGACTTCAAATTGTAATTATTATTATATGTAAATGAGAAACTAAAAAATGTTAATTATTTTAAATTAGGGTGGATGCCATGCTAGAAATTTATCATTGATTTCATGCTCACATGGTTTTTGCAGGATGCAAGAAAGATGGCAAAAATACGATGTGTAATACTATTGTCATGAAAATGTGTAACAAGGAAATTGGAAGTTTCCAAGCACGACAACTATACCCCTATGGAAAATTTTTCATGTTTTATCATTCCTAGGCACCCCAGGTCAAATCCGTCAGTCTGATCACCCCTATTTGATGTCAATTTTGTCCCCTAGGTGATTTAGGAAATTCTATTCATTCCACCTAGGTGATTTTAGGGAGTTCTAAAAAGACACTATCTTCTGGCAGTATAGGGAAGGGCTATCACTAGCCTTCCCAGGACTGGATTCAACTCCCTGGAGTGGAACAGAAGGGAAAAATTCAACACGAGAGATGAAATGAAGACCTTAAAACATAATAGAAATTATTTTTGAAGGTTTGGGGAATTTTTGCAAGACTTGGAGTAGTTTGAGTAAAAAAGGGTTCACAAGCCTAGGCGGTACATAGGCCTAAAACAACTACTAGGCTTCGAAGAATATTTTGGGAGATCTAGATGGATTTAGAAGAAAAAATATATATATCTAGAAAGATAATTTAAAGAAATACATAATGGTGAAATAATATTTTTCACAACACTTTGGCACATCAAGTCTACAGGTTGTTTTTCTCAGGCACAAGTCGAGTACAAAATCAAAAATCTGATTTTTTAGATATCAAATGGAATAATAAAGATAGTATACCCTCATCATTTGATTCAAAAGGAAATTTCCAATTAGGCTCATATAAAAATTTTTGAAAAAATTCTATCAGGAGCTCAAGTTATCACTGTTACAAGTTAAGGACTTAGCCAAATTTTGGGAGGACACGTGTCAGCACCAGGAGCCTGGCGGGATTTTGTGTCCCTCATGTCCCCCATGTTCAGGTAAATCAAGGTTGGAAAAGTTCTCCCAGCCAACTTGAAGCCCTATCAGCCCTCATATGACCTCTTGGACCCTCATGTGACCTCCAGACTCGACAATTCAGCCCCCAGGTACATTTTTGGAGCATCCATTCCCTGTCGTCGGATCAGGCACCACGTGTCACCTCCAGGACCACCGTGGAATTTGATGTCCCTTATGAACCTAAGGTGGGGGACATAATACCTTGAAAAATTCACCCATCCCCCATAGGGAGTCTTCTAGACACCCACGTGACCACCTTTTAGCTCCCAGTGCTTTAAAGTAGCTTTTTCCTCCTTCATTCCCCGCCGTTGGATTAAATGCCACATGTCACCATCTTGCTCATTGTGGAAATTGATGTCCCTCATGTCCCTAAGGTCAAGGACATCAAACATGAAAAAATTCACCCAAATCCAACTCAAAAATTTGAAAAATATTCTAACTCTTAGCTATTTCTTGTTGCTTCTAGTTGCTTCTCCATTACCAGAAGAAAGTTGCAGAGAACACAAGTCCACCACTCCACCATTGCAAGAAACTCAGACCAGATCAGAAAAGGAACTGAAATACATTTTCCATGGAGATACACAGGTCTCAGAAGGAATTTTCATCAATCTAAGAAGGAGAAACGAAGAACAAAGAAGAAGAACAATGGAAATCCCCATAGCCATGAAAACGAAGATTCGAACATATCTTGCAAACCAGTGCTCGGATTGACGAACCGTTTGTTGCTGAGTTTTAATATCTTGAAGGCCATTAAAAATTATATTCAAACCTCCAATTTTCATCAAGGATTTCTCATAGTGAAGAAACCCTCTTTCCGGCTCTACGAAGGAAAAAGCTTGATTTCCCGTCAAACCGATTGCGGATTGAAGTAAGATCACATGTGAAGCACCAGAAGAAAAAACCCACATCAAAAATAAAATTTTCTTCACAAACGGAGGAGAAAAATAGTCCAGTAATTTTGAGGTCCATTAATGGCTGTTGTACCCAAAAGCACTGTCAGGTCTAAAAATTAAAACTTTCAAATCTCCTAGATTATTAAGTGGGTGGGCCCGAAATTTTGAAGGGATGATATTGGGAAAAACTCATATCAAAAAAATTCGTTCCACGTCAATCTAACTCCCAGAGGCCAACTTTCTAAAAATAGTAGGTCTACTACATAGGAACTGCTATTTCAGGAAAGTCATCAACAAAAGAACCTGAAGGAGATGAAGACATTGGAGGTGCACTACAACTGAGAATTCACCAGAATGGAAATTTTTGGAACTTACTAAAAATAGTAAGTGGGCCCTTGAGCACCTGCTAAAAATATAAATTTGATCCAAAGGAGTGAGGAACATAGGGAAAGGGGAATCAAGGTTACAACACTCAAAGAAAGGATCGAGGGAGTTTCTTTTTCACACTTACTAAAAATAATATGTTACACTCAAAGGAAGTTTTGGCACAATGGGATGTATAAGGATAATCATTCGTGGGGGACATCATTTTTCACAAGGCATTCAAGATCCAACTTAGTTCATTCAACTTAGTGAGCATTTGTGAGCTAATTTGGAGGAGTTTCACAAGTGTGCAAGGAGTTCAAAGATTCGAGTTTCACCGCATTTGGAGCTTTCCATCAATAAGGATCAATGGACTTCATCGGGTGACATTTCCTCTTCTTCTCTCTCTCTCTTTCTCTCTCCTCTTCCCCCAACTTTCTCTCACTTTCAAATGTTCTAACTCTTTGTTGGGGTTTGCACTTTTTGATATGCCTTTAAGTCACTTAAAATTGACTTTAGAAACATAATGTAAATTTATTCGCCTTGCTATTATAAAAGGGACTTAAATATTTAAAGTGGAATATGAATATTTTTAAGTCATATTAAGGCATATGAAGCATCATGAGGAAGACGATAAGTCGCCTCTCATTCTATAAATTGTAAGACCATTCTCATTGCAAATGGTTGGTGATTGATCTTGTAAACTCAAGAGTATATTGTATCTTGAGAGAACAAAGAAGATAGCCAAATTCTTTAATTCCCCTCATTCTCAAATTTATCTCTCCACTATGTACAAATTTGGTTTGAGCAATCAATACAAGAATGATTTTCCATCTTTCTTTGACTAAGGGTTTCTTCATACTTTTTGATTGATAAATTCTATTTGGTCTTGTTGTTATTTACGAGTTCTTCCTTCTCATGAATGCATGTGTTGAAGTTTATAACTAGTGTGTGTGAAGGAATCATATTATCTACCTCCGGCATTAGTTCTCCTACCAATTTTCTCTCCCTTCCTAATTTAAGAAAAAGTCTTATCTAGCAAGAGATTGATAGCTTTGTCGTAGGGTCAGTGGAGTGCCCCTGTTGGATCCCCAATCAAAAGGCCACCACATAAATCCACCTTTTCACATGTATGCATATATGGTACCTGCCCCGGTTAAGTAGAGGGACTTAGATTCCTAGAGCATTGGCAAGAAATCCACAAGTTTTTCCACACAACAAATTTTCTTGCTAGCAGTTTTTGGCGCCCACCGTGGGGCAGATTTAGCAACATCTACACCCAATATACAACCGCAAGGTCTAAAATACAAAAAAATGAAATATTGAAAAAATTAAAAAAAAGAGTTCATGAAATTCTGTTGCCAAAAGATACACTACTGATTTCTGCACATGAATTTTCACATTCCATAGTGTCCTTTCATGTTTCAACTACAGAATTTTTCAAAAGCTAGCTAAAAGAAGATACACCAGGTTGAGCA
The DNA here is from genome assembly GCA_018340775.1 of Taxus wallichiana var. yunnanensis. Lineage (NCBI taxonomy): Eukaryota > Viridiplantae > Streptophyta > Pinopsida > Cupressales > Taxaceae > Taxus > Taxus wallichiana. The sequence continues at coordinate 128,195,213 of CM031239.1, forward strand.
GGTCGAGAGGTGTTGTTGATTCTAATTTTGAAGCTTTGAAAAATTAGCAAGAATGAATTAGAGATAATCCATACTTCTTCTCTCAAGCCTCCTCTTCATTTGGCTCTTCAAGAAGTTCACCTGGTAATCCTATCCAAACTCCTTCAAATTCTCTAATTTTTCAACATCATTGAGCTTTGAGCTCTTGGAAAAGAAGAATTTGTAAAAGCAAGGACTGAAGTAGAATTAGAAACAAAAATGGAAGACGAAGAAGAAATACCTTGACCCATTGTTCCATGGGGAAGGAATATAGGCCCACTTGCTCTTGAACCTCCTCTTCATGATCTACCAACATGTTCCCGCAAGAAATTTCCAAAGTTCAAAGGTGACAACACACAACATCCTGAAGAACACATTGCTACTTTCACGACATCATGTGGAATTCTTGGTGTCCAACATGAAGATGTTGCTGTAATATTTTTCATGGATTCCCTCCAAGAAAAAGTAGTAGAATGGTTCTACCTCCTACCTTCTGATCCATCACTAGTAGGGATGACATCAAGGTTTACTTTTAGGAAAGATTTAAATCAACTGAAGATTGTCAAGACCTCTTGGTGTAGTTGGCTCAAATGAGGAAAGGAGAAAGTGAAATGATGAGAGACTTCGTGGCTCATTTCAAATAGTTTCTTTGTAGGATACCGGAAGAAGATTCACCCTCTCAGAACAATATCAAAAGATTCTTCATAAATGCTCAATCACTGGAGGTAGGCTTTCTCCTATGAAGAGTTCAACCAAGGAACATTGTAGAAGCACAAAGGAGGGCCATTGAATTGGATGATGATCTCATCCTCTCTAGAAAGATCAAGAATCCATCAAAGGGCAAGGCCCAACATCCTGAAGATGAGAGAACCAATCCATCATTGCAAAATTTGGTGAATGAGATAGCATCTTTGAAGAGGGAAATATTTGAACATGTTTCTTCCCAAAGAAGCAACAGAAATCAGATTGCAGGAGCACCCCAAAGGCTCGCCTTGGAGGCCCCACCCATGAACATAAATTACAGATTTCAAGAAGATGAAGAAGAGCTTGAACAAGAAAGTGAAGGTGGTGGTTTCCTAGAAAGTGATGAGTTTGAGAATGATGCACAAATCAGATTTTGTGAGTATTCTAGAGGTTATGAAGAAGATGAAGAAGATGCACCCAATTTCTCATGCGTGGTATTCACTTGTTCTCATTCCGAGAAAAGTATCTCCCTCCACTGTTGTAAAAAAAAAAGAAGGTTGATGATCCTCCTATGGTGACTCGAAAAATAAAATAATCAATTGAGGATCCCCACTTCCATCTTCCATGAAGTCTGCATTGTTGGATCCTGATCTTGTAGCAAGTAAGAAAGAATCCCAAAATCTCAAGTAAGTCTTCCAATATATCTTCCATTTCTAAACCCAAATGTGCTCCTACAAAATCTAATAACTTGAAATCTCCTAGTGTACCTTTTAAAATACCCTCCATTCCTCAAACATCAAATCCTACTCCTAAGCCTATCCAGACCCCAAAATCAGTCCCTTCATTCCCCTTGTCTACATCTTCTCCCTTTAACTTCATATAATATGCGAGAATAAAGCCAAATTACAAATTACTGAAACTGAATATTTGTGGACTCATCCTGAACAATTCGAGAGGTTCATCTGATATATCAAGAGTAGTAGTCTAACATCCAATATTTCCAAAGGCATGCTACCAAACTCACCTACACCTCCCTCACAGAACATGCTTTCTCTGAGTGCATCAAAGACTGATAAAGTTGAACCTTTTTATGTCTCCCTTCTTGTTGGAGAATATGTACTAAACAATTACATAATAGATTTTGGTGCCTTAGACAACATGATGCCTTTGAAGGTCACCAAGGCTCTTAAACTTACAATGACTCCACCTAGTGGCTCTTGTTACTCTTTGGAGTCAAAAAGGTCCCACTTGTAGGGAAGGTCAAAGATGCACAAGTGTCTCTCACCAAATTTCCAGACAAGAAAATTTCAGCAATGATTTTGGTAGCCGATGTCCTGGCCTCATTTGGAATTTTGTTGAGTAGAAGTTTCTGCCAAGACTTGGGAGGGAAAATTCAGATGAATTGGTCATCCACAACCATACCAATGAAGGGAGACATGGATAAATTACTTCCCGAAGAAAATGAGGTACACGGTACGAAATTCCGAAGCTTGGAAGCTAACATCTTGTATCAAGGTAGCAGGAAGATGAATCACTTTGTGGCAACTGAGGAGGAAGAGGATATCCCCATCTTGATAGGCCCAGACATGCCTTCCTGAAGAGATTTGGATTTTGAAGAAGCATTAAGGAGATTCAAGTTATAAGAGGACAACCCCGAATCACCAGATGATGTAGACCATGAGGAAGAGGAGATGGTTCTTGATGATTTTCAAGAAGAAAAATTAGTTTATATGATTTTACAAGATGAGGAGTTATTCTCATTCCCATTTGGGGATGAGGATGATCTCATTAGGCCATCTATGGAGAGACAAAATCAGCTTGTGATGAGCCCATGAAAGGTTTGAAAGAAATGTCTATACAAGAAATGCTTAGAGCCGTAGAAGAAACTGAAGATCCTGAGCTCAGTCTCGAGCTCCTGATGCAAGCCACAAATTTGCAAGACAAGTGTGAAGCTGATTTGGAAGCCTTAACTAATGTGAAGGTTGGCCATATTGAGATAAGGCAAGATGAAACATATGATTCCGCTCTTGAGCTAATGATTGATGGATGCAATACTGAAATGGAGATATTTTCTTTCCCATTTGAAGATGAAGACTCTTTCCATGATGAAGAAATTGAAGAAAGGAGTTTCGAGACCTCTAAAGATGAAGCTATTTTTGATGAAGGATTGGTAGAGTGCAGTGATTCTCAAGATGATGAGGTAATCCCTCCAGATAGTTTCTTTGAGTTGCAAGATAAAGATTCTTCAAAGGCGTACAAAGAGGAACTATAGGAAATGATGAAACATTACTCCATGCAAGAAATCTTAGATGCAGTAGAAGTTGTAGAAGATCTTGAGCCGATTCTTGATCTCTTCATTAGTGTCATGGACATACAAGACAAGTATGAGTTTGCATCCAATCCTTCCATCAGTACTCAAGCACCTCGTAGTGGAGTGAAGGAAAAGGATGAATCAAAGGTTTCTCATAGAGAAGATGTCAATGAGCATAGACCCGAGAAAGAAAGTAACTCAGAATATCAAAGGAATTGGAATGAAAATCAGCATTGGGGCAGCGATGAGATGCTCGATGGAGAATCAACTATATGGATAAACATGGAAGGAAACTGGCACGATGAAACCAATTTCAAAGAGCATGAAGGTAGTGGAATTTCCAAGCAAGGACTTGAGCATCAAGAAGCTCATATGGACTCACTCCTACAAAGTAAAAGGAAAATTGTGAAAGCACCTGGCTTTCATAAGCAGTTGAGGAAGGGAGGCTACTTTTTGGAACCCATCAATGGCTTCATAGAACATCATCATTCAGTGTTACCTCTTTAGGGGTAACTTTTGAGAAATGAAAAGTATTTCAGTGAAAGTGGGTTTTCCCCCACCTTGTACCATAGGTGATTGATAGGTGTGTTTCCCTTTATGTTGTGTGTGTGTTTCCTTTCCTTCGTTTTGTGTGTGTGTGTGTTTCCTTCTAATATTCCTTTCTTGAAGTTGTACATGACTCTGTAGGGCCCAATGGATAAGACACTAGTCAACAAATTATATGGTCTAAAATTGAGATTCTGGATTCCCATATCATGTCTTCACTACGCTCAGTCCATGTCATGTCCCCAAGCTAGAGCCAGTTTGTTGTCGTGAAAATGTGCAACAGGGAAATTGGAAGTTTCCAAGCATGACAATTATACCCCTATGGTGAAATTTTCATGTTTTATCATTCCTAGGCACCCCAGGTCAAATCCATCAATCTGATCACCCCCTATTTGATGTCAATTTGGTCCCCTAGGTGATTTAGGAAATTCTATTCATTCCACCTAGGTGATTTTAGGGAGTTCTAAAAGACACTATCTTCTGGCAGTATAGGGAAGGGCTATCGCTAGCCTTCCCAGGACTGGATTCAACTCCCTAGAGTAAAAGAAAGGGAAAAATTCAACACGGAGATGAAATGAAGACATTAAAACACAATAGAAATGATTTTTGAAGGTTTGGGGAAGTTTTGCAATACTTGGAGCAATCTGAGCAAAAAGCAGGGTTCATAAGCCTAGGTGGTACACAGGCCTAAAACAACTGTTGGGCTTCAAAGAATATTCTAGAAGCTCTAGATGGAGTTAGGAGAAAAAAATCTCCAGAAATAGGATTCCAAGACCTACATGATGGTGAAATAATATTTTTCACAACACTTTGGCGCATCAGGTCTGTAGGTAGTTTTTCTCAGGCACAGTGGAGTACAAAATAAAAAATCCTATTTTTTTAGGGATCAAATGGAATAATAAAGACATTATAACCAAACCATTGGATTTAGAAGGCCATTTCCAGTTAGGATCATATAAATTTTTTCCAAAAAAGTCCATCGGGAGCTCAAGTTATCATTGTTACAAGTTCAAGACTTAGCCAAATTTTTGGGAGGACACGTGTCAGCACCAGGAGCCTGGCGGGATTTTGTGTCCCTCACATCCCCCAAGGTTAGGGACATCAAGGTTAGAAATTTTCACCCAGCCCCCTTGAAGGCTTCTCAGCCCTCATATGATCTATTGGATCCTCATGTGACCTCCAGACTCGACAATTCAGCCCCCAAGTACATTTTTGGAGCATCCATTCCCTGCCGTCGGATCGGGTGCCACATGTCAGCTCTAGGACCACCATGGAATTTGATGTCCCTTATTCACCTGAGGTGGGGGACATCATACCTTGAAAAATGTGCCCATCCCCTATAGGGAGTCTTTTGGACACCCACGTGACCACCTTTTAGCTCCCAGTGCTTTAAAGCAGTGTTTTCGTCCTTCATTCCCTGTCATTGGATTAAACACCACATGTCGCCATCTTGCTCATTATGGAAATTGATTTCCCTCATGTACGTAAGGTTAGGGACATTAAACATGAAAAAATACACTCAACTCCAACTCAAAAATTTGAAAAATATTCTAACTCTTAATCGCTTCTTCTTGCTACTTCTCCATTACTGAAGAAGAGAACATGAGTCCACCACTCCACCATTGCAAGAAACTAAGACCAGATCAGAAAAGGAACTAAAATAACTTTTCCATGGAGATATGTAGGTCTCAGAAGGAATTTTCATCAATCTAAGAAGGAGAAATGAAGAATAGAGAAGAAGAACAATGGAAATCCTCATAGCCATGAAAATGAAGATTCAAACATATCTTGAAAACTGGTGCTTGGATTAACAAACCGTTTGTTTCTAAGAAGAACATTTCTTGCAGTGAAGAAACCCTCTTTTCGGCTCTATAAAGGGAAAAGTTTGATTTCCCTTCAAACCGATTGCCGGATTGAAGTAAGATCACACGTGAAGCACTAGAAGAAAAAACCCAGATCAAAAATAAAATTTTCTTTACAAACAGAGGAGAAAACCAGACCTACAATTTTGAGGTACATTAATGGTTGTGCACTGCCGGAAGCGCTATCAAGTCTGAAAATTAAAACTTTAAAATATCCTATATTATTAAGCGGTTGGTCCCGAAATTTTAAAGGGATGATATTGGGAAAAAACCCATATCAAAAACTTCATTCCACGTCATTCGACTCCCAAAGGCCAACTTTCTAAAAATAGTAGGTCTACTACATAGGAACTACTATTTTGGGAAAGTCATCAACAAAAGAACCTACGAAGGAGATGAAGACATTGGAGGTGCACTACAGTTGAGAATTCACTAGAATGGAAATTTTGGCACTTACTAAAAATAGTAAGTGGGCCCTCGAGCACCTACTAAAAATAGAAATTTTATCCAAAGGAGTGAGGAATGCAGGGAGAAAGGGGAATCAAGGTCACAACACTCAACAAAGGATTGAGGGAGTTTCTTTTTCACACTTACTAAAAATAGTAAGTTACACTCAAAGGAAGTTTTGGCACAATGGGATGTATAAGGATAATCATTTAGGGGGACATCAATGTTTGGGAGCATCCCAGTCATTTTTCACAGGGCATTCAAGATCCACCTTAGTTCATTCAACTTAGTGAGCATTTGTGAGCTAATTTGGAGGAGTTTCACAGTGTGTAAGGAGTTCGAAGATTTAGAGTTTCACTGCATTTGGAGCTTTCCATCAACAAGGATCAATGAACTTCATCGGGTGATATCTCCTCTTCTTCTTTTCTCTCTTTCTCTCTCCTCTTCCCCCAACTTTCTCTCACTTTCAAATGTTCTAATTCTTTGTTGGGGTTTACAGTTTGTAATATGCCTTTAAGTCACTTAAAAGTGACTTTAGAAACATAATGTAAATTAAGTCACCTTGCTATTATAAAAGGGACTTAAATATTTAAATTGGAATATGAACAGTCTTAAGTCATATTAAGGCATATGAAGGGTCACGAGGAAGACGATAAGTCACCTCTCATTCTATAAATTGTAATGCCATAACCATTACAAATGGTTGGTGATCAATCTTGTAAAATCAAGAGTATATCTTACCTTGAGAGAACAAAGGAGATAGCCAAATTCTTCCATTTTCCTCATTCTCAAATTTCCTCTATCTCTCCACTATGTATAACTTTGGTTTGAGAAATAAATACAAGAAGGAGTTTCCAGTTTTCTTTGACAAAGGGGTTTCTTGATACTTTGTGATTGATAAATTCTATTTGGTCTTGTTATTTACAGAGTTATTTCTTCTCATGAATGCATGTGTTGAAGTTTCTAACTAGTGTGTGTGTAGGAATCTGATTATCTACCTGCAACATTAGTTCTCCTACCTCTTTTCTCACTTCCTTCCCTAATTTTAGACATAGTCTTCTCTAACAAGAAATTGATAGCTTTTCCACAGGGTCAATGGAGTGTCCCTATTGGATCCTCGGTCGAAAGGCCACCACATAATTCAAAATTTTCACATACATGCATATACGACAACCGCACCGATTAAGCGAGAGGACTTAGATTCCTAGAGCGTTGGAAAGAAATCCATAAGTTTCTCCACACAAAATATTTTCTCACCAAAAAATTCATTATTTATGATTGTAAAATTTTATAGGTCATTATAAAATGAATAAATGTATAATGTAGTCTCTTGTTACAGAAAATTTATATTTGAAATTTGCTAATATGTATGAGATGCTAGTTTTAGAGATATCTTAGGAAATGTGCATTTAATCACTGGTTCAATTTGATTCTTAGTTGTGTATGAAAAAAATGGGTTTGGTATATATATAGTAAATGAATTTTAAGTTAATATATTGTAGTGCATTTTCAGTTTTCAATAAATGATTAATTAAGTATTGGGTTGTATTCTTACCTTGTAAATGTAATAAAGAGATTTTAATCAAAACACTCAACCCTAATAAAAGGTTCATGCATAACTTGCCTGCTTGTGTGACCCTTTCTACCATAGAGGAAATTTAAAAACCATAGAATTAATTTAAACTCACGTACTTGATGGAACCTCCTAGTTTAGGTAAATAAAACCCCTAGTTGGAGTTTACCATCATAGTCATTATGTTTAGTGACCTTGTCGTGAACCCATCTTTTAGGAATGACATGGTCCAACTTTATCCAGTGTGTGGTTTCCTTCTAGTTTTGGTAACCGTGAGGAGAATGTCCTCTCTTTAGTTCGACACTGTGGTTGAGTGGTCAAGACCACCTTGGAAGTCACCTTATGAGTCCTTGTTCGAAGCAATGACTATTTAGTGTAACCTTACCATCTATGGAGTAAGTAGAGATAATACTCCCTTAGTATCCTTTTGGATTTCTAGGTCTTACGAGATAAGATCTAGAAATTAACTTCATCAGCGAATAAAGTCCTGTTGGATCTAGATGACATAAATGGAGATCGTGAAATAGTTGTTCTATGTCTTAAACTCTTGTTAATTAACTCTTTAGTCCCTCTCGAGTTAAATGCGTTACCTTGATTTCTATCGGCGCATAATACCTTGGTATTTTCTTGAAGGTGGTCTAACATAAATATATCCTCTCACTTTATACTCATATATAGTTGAGGCATAGATCAACAGGTGCAATTGGAATTAAACCAAACCTTTGTTGATTAGGAGGTTAACTTGGGGTTCGTATGTAGCTTCAAGGTTTCTAATCATATACGTCTTCAAGATGTTAGAAAAATACTTTTGTAACTCCTTTTACAAGAAAATGCTAATAATGAGACCATAATGTGATGTAAAAATAAATCATATAAGAGTAAAAATGAGATTTGAGGTTAGGAATAATGCCATTCTTGAAGTCCTTATAACTCAATTAAATAGTTTCATGTGTTTCAAAAAAATATGAATTGGCTTGGTGTGATCAAACTTCGAGAAAAAAAAAAGATATATATATCAAAATGGGATTCCACAATTCATTGAACTAGAATAACTATTATAAGGAAATAACTATACCATGATCAAAGAATGTTTTTGGGAAAAATCTATCTTGTATCTAAATCTCCCTTAAATCCTAATATTGCCTTATGGACATCAAGTCTGATTCACTTGAGATGTAAGGGTAAATTGTAGACATCGAATAAATGTTGGAGAAGAATAATTGTTCAAGAAGAATATTCTTAACATAAGAACAAGATAATTAAGGACTTTATATGCAATTTGAATTATGCCAAATAAGAATGTAAGTTATGGAAATTTCCATAAAGGATAAAAAGATAACTTAAAATGGTTGAATGTAAATTAAATGTGGAATGAACTTAAGAATTTGTAGATGGAAAAATGAGAGTTTTCCTTACACAATAATGTTCATAGAATTTTGATCGTAACTAAAATGCAATTAAAGAAAAGATGTGTTGTGGGTTTTCCAATCCTTGAGTCCTTTTCTTGTTGTTGGTTCATTGTTGGTATTCATTCATTGGGAAAAGTGTGGCATCTACATGTCTATGGTGTTTTCATGTGTCTATGTTATTTGATGACTTATGTAAGTGTCATATGTGTTGTCGAGATTCTATATTAGGAGCCCTTGCGGTGTTGTGTAGTGAGCAATGTAAGTCAAAAATAATTATCCTGGTATTTTACTGGTTGTTTTTGTGTGTGTAAAATCGGGCGTTACATTTGGTATCGAATTGCAGAGGTTCATACTCTCGAGCCTATGGGATGGATCGGAGTTGTGATGATTTTGCATGATGGTGGTGGATATTGGAAGAGTAATGTGATATATGTCGTAATGTGAACAATGTTGTAATTGTGACCTTATGGAAGCACATGTGGTGCATGTCACTTAGTGCATATTTTTTATCATGTTGATGTGCTTCGATTAGAGTAGTCACTCTCTATTTCATGGATTCAATGAGGAATTTATGGGTGATGAACCACCTTATTGTGTGTGAAAAAAATAAAAATAAAATGTTATTGTTGATTGTGGAGTGTTAGGGCATTATGGCATTTTGTGATATGTAGGTATGCTAATATGTTGTATTAAAAGATTGGTGTAAAGTGAATTGGATCATATTGTGATGTTATCACCGTGTTGTTATGAATCATGTGTATCACTGTGTTGTATTGCAATTGACTATATGTTGTAATATTAGACTTTGTGTTCGTCATACTTATGATTTTTGTAATATGTGATTATTTACGTCATGATTTAGCGAAGATATGGTGAGCGTATGATCCTATTTTATAGTGATTGCATGTTTGTTGCGAGAAGGTGGTAATGTGATGTATTGTAACCCGTGAAAGTAATGATTTGTTATACCCCATATAATTACCATGTGTAAGATGCTATGGTTAATTTGTGTGAATCACCATTATGTTAGTGATGTAGTTTTGTGTATGTCATGAACCTTACACTAGATGACCCTAAGGGGAGAAATTGTCAAGAGTGTATGTGTGGAGAGAGGAGACGTGGACCAAGTTTTCATAATCTTGAGCCAAGTATGATCAAGTAAGTGAAGTCTTATATAGACTAAAAACCCAATTTTATCTGTTTAGTATACTTCGAGCTTGCTCAGTATATTTTGGGTGCGCACCACCTTAGGCTCAACTTATGCAACTAGAGTTCCCTTCTCTTTCCTATAAGATTGTTCATTGAACAATTCCATGTAATTTTGACTATGTTGATCCTTGTGGGAGTTTGGAGGGATGATTTAGGTAGAGATGATGATAGTTACATCATTTGATATACTTATTTTTTTACAAGCTAAGGCTTGATGTCCGAGTGCCAATGCAACTCGATGAGTACCCCTTTGGTGGCGTTATGAGGCCACATAGTGATTGTAATGTGCTATTTCTCAATACGTATTTTATTCGTAAATTGATCATTATTTCTTTTCTACTAGCACTAGCCATTTTCTTGATTGACATGTTCTTATATTTTGGGCATTTATTTTATTATTACATAAACAACATTTGCATTTTTACACTAACCATGGCTAATTAGCCATTTTTTTTCTTAGTTTTAAAATTTCTTTTCATATTTAAAAGTTTTGTAGCCTATCCCAAGGCTTATAATTTTTACCACTTGGCATTTGAATGGATTTTTATGTTGGTTCTAATGTTGTATTATTTTGGAATAGGGTCATGGGATTCACCATGGGGTGGTGGAACCTATGGGCCCACTTCTTTGTATGGGGGTACACCCCAAGGAGGTCATAGTGTCATGTAGTTTTTGAACTACAGTCCACTACACCACTTGGGTGGGGGTGATGGGACTCTATGTGCCCAGGTCCATAGGGTGACACAACCTCATTTAAAAGGATAAAGGAGATGGCCCTCTATGATTGAGAGACAAGATATTATTTATGGCAATCTATTCTTGAGTGACTTGATATTTTGGATGGGGCTCTATGGTTGAGTTACCCGATATTCTTTATGGCACTCTATGGTTGAGTGACCTGATATTCTTGGTGGGGCTCTATTGTTGAGTGACCTAGATTGGTTATATCACTATGATTCTTTCTCTTGGGAGGTATATGGATATTTTTGGTGATGCTTTGGGGAGGTATATGGAGTTACATTTTGTGCTTTTGGAGATATATGGATATTTTTTCGTGATTCCTTGTGATGTGTGGAGTTGGTATAGTGAGTTATGTGTACTCTTGTGAGTCTGGTTGGACATTTTTATGCTTGAGGAATGAATTTTCCATTAGTATGGACTATTGGATATCTTCTTGGCACTATGTTGGTATAGTCATGGTTTTGGGTCATGTGATACCCGTTGTATATGTATCATTGTGATGATTCTATTTGTCATCACATGGTGTCTTTGGATCTATGTATATGACATATTTACTAGAAATTCTTTGCTATGTGGACTAATTGTTGTCATCCCATGGTAGAATCAAAGGTCTTGTGATTTGATACAATCATGAAAGTATGTAGCAAGATGTCTCGTGGGTCATTTGTGTTGTGTTGAGTTTTGTGTGATACGTTGAGGCTAACTACTGTTGGGCACCCATGAACATAAGAAAATTGAAATTCTAAACAAACAATATTAAGATCTCTAGATTAAGAAATATTGTAAAAGAAAATACTATTCATGTAGTAAAGTAAAATATAAGTAACTATCAATCTTCTCAGAACATTATAGTTTAAGATATTGCAAAATAAAAATAATAGTTTTCTTCCTTGTCGTCATGTTTTACTAACTAGTTGTTTTGATACATGACATGTGTCACTATTAGATTCTTGCATACGTATCCTCCGAGCTTTGGTGTTGTGTTGCATTGAGGACCATGCTCTTTAAGGGGAGGGAAATTTAGTGCCGACCAAAATCATGACCAAAATTTTTAAAAATGGTGATGTGTAGGACAGTGGGAGGAAAGAGATGGGACTTGGAGTGGCATCGGTCATTGTGGGGAATTTTAAATTAAATAATGAATTATTTTCACCCAACCATCGCCACTTACCCTTATTCTCTATTGGGCGCACATGTTTTATTTCTTCCAGCATTGGATTCCTTGGTGAGATTTTTATTGGCCGCATGGACTACCGTAGTGTAGGATTCTCAATAATTTGGAATTTGTTGGAAAGGCTGGAAAAATTCATGCAAATACACTTGTGGTGTAGAGCCTCTTTTCCTTTTCGAATTTCCCGGCTGTATAAAAATGATATTTGGAAATGGGAGTGGACTCCCGAAAAATTAGAAGATAGAAAAAAATCGGTCTGTTGTTGTAGTTACAAAAGCCCAACAATGTGTGCATGTAAAAGAAGGGCGGTCTGAAAGATGGAATCACTCTTGGAGAGGTGAAGACTTCAAATCTAGGGTAACAAGGAAATGGTCATTGTTTTCTTTTTTGTGAAAACCAGCTCATCTATGGAGAGAGGAAGACTTGACTTATGTTTTTGAAATATAGCTTTGGGGAAGAACATATAGAAATAAAAATCTTAAAGCGCAGTTAGTTTTGATTTATTCTGATCCTTCCTGTCTTTTCCTTTGGCCATTGGTCCTTTGATGTTTGATTTATAAAGGAGTTAGACAAGGAGGCCTTTAAGAAAATTTATGGGATGGAAGAAAATGTGATCTTCCCTTTGTTTTCATTGGCCTAAGTGATAATTCTGTTATTCTCTATGATATTGCCCAATCATATCATGTGCTTGAGGTGAAAAGCATAGAGAGGTGACTTCTAGATTCCATGAGCTTGTGGGGTGACTCCTTACAAACAATTTGTTTTATGTCAGTACAATTTGTAATGAGATTTTGATATGGAAAAATTTCTCTAAATGAACAAAAGTTATGGAAATAAGTTTGGAGTACCCGCGTATGGATATGTAAATTCAATGGGACAAATATCTATGATTCATCGACATTATCTCATTCTAACATAACTATTGGATCAATACATTTTGGTCACACTACTCAAATTTTGGATTTCCACACCTTTGATGATGATTACGAGAAGATGTACAAGGTGGGCTTGGTGAAAACGCTCTTTGAACCCCCTCTAATAATTTCAATCAGTTCATGGAACACTAAAACTACATAGAGCACCTCTTACCCGCTTTGCTCATTGTGTTCCGGCATGGTTCATCTCTCATTATTTTTTTCTTTGTTGTTTCTTTTACAAAGAAATGAAAATTTATAACTAAAGGATTTTCGTATATTATACTATATAAAATAAACTTGTTTTAAAAATAGTAAAACCTTGTATCGTAACTTACAAGATCCAATATTGCTTGGTAGACAATAAACTTAAACCCTCACTTCGTGATGATCTAGTAAACGTCACAACCAAACTAGATTACTACATTACCCTTTTTTATTGATAGGTTGAAGTTGAGTTCCCTGTAAATGACTTGACCGCTCCCTTGTTTAAATAGATAAATTGCAATTTACCTAGACTTGCAAAGTAACCTTCATAACTCCAGAAAGGAGATGTTAAGTCTCCTATGTGTACCTTGTTATGTGAGGTGTCACTTCAATCTTTGGATCAACCCCGAATGAACATTTGTGACCTTTTTGAATCCCTTTTAGGAGCCTTGTTACACTATTTTGCAATGGTAGGAAGCTGGTAAATCTAAAAAGTTGTCTTTCATTTTGAACCGCAATTTGAAACCTGGATAGAGAAATTGTTATCCACCTTTGCAAACCCCTAGTAATTTTACTAGACAATTATCTGAGAACTTAAATTTTGAAAAATCACATTCCAGGTTAGTTTGGGAAAGGAATTTTGAAGGCCTTCGATCGCAGTTTGACGAGGTCAAACTGAACCAATTTTGACTTGTCACTCCAAAAAACTTGTCGCCGTTTGAAAATGGTCTTCTAGTTCTTAGTTTCGTAAACTCGGTTGAATTCTCCTTATATAAGGGAACTAGTAGAAAGTTTCTCATTGCATGTTCATCCATCAAATGTCATTTTGGACGTGTTTTTGTGATCCCTTGAGTTAAATTTTATTCATTTGTAACCGGGTCAATTACAATTAGCGGCCCCTAGGAAAATTAACCGCTAATCGTAAAGCGTTCGTTAGTTCTAAATTTTTCAGTTCTTATGAAATCCTTGTATATAAGTGGGTACATAGAAATTTAATTGGTGTGTTTTCTCATCGGAAGACAAAGTTTGAAAGTGGTTTCATAGCCTCTAAGCTTGATTGGAACATTTGTGTAGCTAGCGAGAAGATGTAAAATGAAAGTTTTAGGACCCTGTTCGGTTGCCAAACCACCGTGGAAACTTTTGACACATATAAATAAGCTGTTTGAAAACTCTATAGTGTAACTTGTTGTGGGAAATAGAACTTTTGAGAAAATGGTTTTCTCTCTCTTCCTTTCTATCTCTCTCTTTGGTTATGAAATGAAGTGAAATGAAATGAAATGAATACATGTCTCTAAACCTTTTCTTTCGAATGCAAATTGTAATTATTATTATATGTAAATGAGAACAGAAAAATGTTAATTATGTTAGATTAGGGTGGATTCCATGCCAACGATTAATCATTGATTTCCTGCTCACATGGTTGTTGCAGGTTGCAAGAAAGATGGCAAAAAGATGATGTGTAATTCATTATTTATTATTGTAAAATTTTATAGGTCATTGTAAAATGAATAAATGTATAATGTAGTCTCTTGTTACAGAAAAGTTATATTTGAAATTTGATAATATGTATGAGATGCTATTTTTAGAGATATCTTAGGAAATGTGCATTTAATCAATTGGTTCAATTTGATTCTTAGTTGTGTATGAAAAAAGGGGTTTGATATATATATATATATATAGTAAATGAATTTGAATTTAATATATTTTAGTGATTTTTCAATGTTCAATAAATGATTAATTAAGTACTGGGTTGTATTCTTACCTTGTAAATGTAATAAAGAGATTATAATCAAACATTCAACCCTAATAAAATATTCATGCATAACTTGCCTACTTGTCTAATCCTTTCTACCATAAAGGAAATTTAAAAACCATAGAATAAATTTAAAATATGCACTCGATGCAAGCTCCTAGTTTAGGTATATAAAACCCTATTTGGATTTTACCATCACATTCGTTATGTTTAGCGACCTCGTCATGAATCCATCTTTTAGGAATTACATGGTCCAAATTTATCCGGAGTGTGTTGTTTCCTTCTAGTTTTGTTAACCGCGAGGAGAATATCCTCTCTTCAGTTCTGACACCGTGGTTGAGTGGTGACAACCTCCTTGGAAGTCACCTTATGAGTCATTGTTTGAAGCAACGACTATGTAGTGTAACCTTTCCATCTGTGGAGTAAGTAGAGCTAATACTCCCTTAGTATCCTTTTGGATTTCCAGGTCTTACGAGATAAGATCTAGAAATTAACTTCATCAGCGAATAAAGTCCCTGTCTAATCTAGATGACATAAATGGAGATCATGAAATATTTGTTCTAGGTCTTAAACTCTTGTTAATGAACTCCTTAGTTAAATGTGTTACCTTGGTTTCTATCAGCATAACACCTTAGTCTTTTCTTGAATGTGGTCTAGCATAATATGTCCTCTTGCCTTATACTCATATATAGTTTAGGCATATATCAGAAGGTGCAATTGGAATTAAACCAAACCTCTTTTGATTAGGAGGTTAACTTGTGGTTTGTATGTAGCTTCAAGGTTTCTAATCATATACATCTTCAAGATGTTAGACAAATACTTATGTAACTCCTTTTACAAGACAATGCTAATAATGAGACCATAATGCGATGTAAAAATAAAGCATATAAGAGTAAAAATGAGATTTGAGGTTAGGAATAATGCCATTCTTGAAGTCCTTATAACTCAATTAAATAGTTTCATGTGTATCAAAAATATGAATTGGCTTGGTGTGATCAAACTTCGAGAAACAAAAGATATGTATATATATAAATCAAAATGGAATTCCACAAGTCATTGAACTAGAATAACTATTGTAGGGAAATAACTATACCGTGATCGAAGAATGTTTTTGGGAAAAATCTATCTTGTATCTAAATCTCCCTTAAATCCTAATATTGCCTTATGGACATCAAGTCTATTCACTTGAGTTGTAAGGGTAAAATGTAGACATTAAATAAATGTTGGAGAAGAATATTCTTAACATAAGAATAAGATAATTAAGTACTTTATATGCAATTTGAATTATGCCAAATAAGTATGTAAGTTATGGAAATTTCCATAAAGGATAAAAAGCCAACTTAAAATGGTCGAACTATAAATTAAATGTGGAATGAACTTAATAATCTATAGATGGAAAAAGGAGAGTTTTCCTTGCACAATAATGTTCTTGGAATGTTGATCGTAACTAAAATGCAATTAAAGAAAAGATGTGTTGTGGGTTTTCCAATCCTTGAGTCCTTTTCTTGTGGTTGGGTCATTGCTAGTATTCATTCATTGGGAAAAGTGTGGCATCAACATGTCTATGGTGTTTTCATGTGTCTATGTGAGTCGATGACTTATGTAAGTGTCGTATGCATTTTGAGTTTCTATATTTGGAGCCCTTGCGGTGTTGTGTAGTGAGCAATGTAAGTAAAAAAATTATCCTGGTATTTTAATGTTGTTTTTGTGTGTGTAAAATCGGGGTGTTACATTTGGTATCAGAGCGGAGGTTCATACTCTTAAACCTCTAGGATGGATTGGAGTTGTGATAATTCTGCATGATGGTGGTGGATATTGGAAGAGTAATGTGATATATGTTGTAATGTGAACAATTTTGTAATTGTGACCTTATGGAAGCACATGTGGTGCATGTCACTTAGTGCATATTTGTTATCATGTTGATGTGCTTGTGATGAGAGTATTCACTCTCTATTTCATGGATTCAATGAGGAATTCATGGGTGATAAACCACCTTATTGTGTGTGAAAAAAATAAATGTTATTGTTGATTACAGAGTGTTGGGGCATTATGGCATTTTGTGATATGTAGGTGTGTTGATATGTTGTATGAAAAGATTGGTGTAAAGTGAATTGGATCATATTGTGATGTCATCACCATGTTGTTATGAATCATGTGTATCATTGTGTTGTATTGCAATTGACTATATGTTGTAATATTAGACATTGTGTTCATCATACGTATGATTTGTGTAATATGTGATGATTTACATCATGATTTAGGGGCATATGGTGAGCGTATGATCCCTATTGTACAATGATTGCACTTTGGTTACAGAATGTGGTAATGTGATGTATCGTAACCTGTGAAAGTAATGATTTTGTTATACCCCGTATAAATACCATGCATAAGACACTATGGTTAATTTGTGTGAATCACCATTGTGTTAGTGATGTAGTTTTGTGTATGTTGTGAACCTTACACTAGACGACCCTAAGGGGAGAAATTTTCAAGAGTGTATGTGTGGAGAGAGGAGGCATGGACCAGGTTTTCATAATCTTGAGCTGAGTATGAGTGAGGAAGTGGAGTCTTATATAGACTGAAAATCCACCTTTATCTATTTAGTATACTTCGAGCTTGCTCAAGTATATTGTGGGTGCGCCCACCTTAGGCTCAACTTATGCAACTAGAGTTCCTGCTCTTTCCTATTGGATTATTCATTGAACAATCCCATTTAATTTTGATTATTTTGATCCTTGTGGGAGTTTGGAGGAATGATTCGGAAGAGATGATGATAGTTACATCATTTGATATACTCATTTCTGGTTACATGTATCATTTTTACAAGCCGAGGCTCAATGTCCAAGTGCCAGCAACTCAATGAGTACCCCTTTGGTGGTTGTTAGGGGCCACATGATTGTAATGTGCTATTTTCAATACGGATTTTATTTGTAAATTGATCATTATTTCTTTTACTGCTAGAACTAGCCATTTTCTTGAATTGACATGTTCTTATGGCATTTATTTGATTGTTGCATTAACGTTAGGATTTTTCACTAATCATGGCTAATTAGCCTTTTTTTTTCTTAGTTTTAAAATTTCTTTTCATATTTAAAAGTTTTGTATCCTAGCCCAAGGCTTATAATTTTTTCCACTTTGCATTTGAATGGATTGTTATGTTGGTTCTAATGTCATAATGTTTTGGAATAGGGTCATGGGATTCACCATGGGGTGGTGGAACCTATGGGCCCACTTCGTTGTATAGGGGTACACCCCAAGGAGGTCATAGCATTGTGTAGTTTTTGAACTACAGGCCACTACACCACTTGGGTGGGGGTGACGGGGCTCTATGTGCCTAGGGCCATAGGGTGACCCGACCTCATTTAAAAGGAGAAAGGAGATGGGCCTCTATGATTGAGAGACCCGATATTATTTATGGCACTCTATGCTTGAGTGACCTGATATTCGGATGGGGCTCTATGGTTGAGTTACCCGATATTCTTTATGGCACTCTATGGTTGAGTGACCTAACATTCTTGGTGGGGCTCTATTGTTGAGTGATCCAGATTTGTTATATCACTATAATTCTTTCTCTTGGGAGGTATATGGAGATTTTTGGTGATGCTTTGGGGAGGTATATGGAGTTGCATTTTGTGCTTTTGGAGATATCTGGAGATTGTTTCGTGATGCCTTGTGATGTGTGGAGTTGGTATAGTGAGTTATGTGTACTCTTGTGAGTTTAGTTAGACATTGTTATGCTTGAGGATTGACTTTTCCATTGGTATGGACTATTGGATATTGTCTTGGCACTATGTTGGTATAGTCATGGTTTTTGGGTCATGTGATACCCGTTGTATATGTATCATTGTGATGATTTTGTTTGTCAGTCACATGTGTGTACTAGATCTATGTCTATGACATATTTACTAGAAATTCTTTGCTATGTGGACTACTTGTTGTCATCCCATGGTGGAATTAAAGGTCTTGTGATGTGATACAATCATGAAAGTATGTAGCAAGATGTCTCATGGGTCGTTTGTGTTGTGTTGAGTTTTGTGTGATACCTTGAGGCCAATTATTGTTGGGCACCCATGAACATAAGACAATTGAAATTCTAAACAAACAATATTAAGAGCTTGAGATTAAGAAATATTGTAAAAGAAAATACTAATTGAGTAGTAAAGTAAAATATAACTAACTACCAATCTTCTCAGAACATTATAATTTAAGATATTGCAAAATAAATAAATAATTGTTTTCTTCCTTATGGTCATGTTGTACCAACCAATAGTTTTGATACATGACATGTGTCATTATTAGATTCTTTCCTACATATCCTCTAAGCTTTGGTGTTGTGTCACATTGAGGACGATTCTCTAAAATGGGAGTGAATTGTAGTGCCGACAAAAATCATGACCAAAAATTAAAAAAACTGTAATGCATGGGGTAGGATGGGAGGAAAGAGATGGGCCTTAGAGTGGCATTGGTCATTGTGGGTACTTTTAAATTAAATAATGAATTCTTTTCACCCAACCACCAACACTTACCCTTATTCTCTGATGGGTGCACATGTCTTATCCCTTCCAGCATTGGATTCCTTGGTGAGATTTGTTGTGGCCGCATGGACCGTCTTGGTGCGGGATTCTCAATAGTTTGGCATTTATTGGAAAGGCTAGAAAACTTCATGTAAATGCACTTGTGCTGGAGAGCCTCCTACCCTTTCCACATTTTCTCAACCTCTATAAAAATGGGATTTGGAAATGGGAGCGAGAATCCCGAGAAAAGTTAGAAAATAGAAAAAAATTGGTCTGTTGTTGTAGTTGCAAATGTCTAGTGATGTGTGCATGTTAAAAGAAGGGCAGTGCAAAGATGGAATCACTATTGGAAAGGTGAAGACTTCAAATCTAGGTTATATACATCCAGCCAAGCACAAAGGTAGAGTAATTTGTTGGTGTTTATGGTTGTAGGTGCTCTGGATGACCTTCAATGTAAAATGTGGAAGCATGCGCTTGACATGTGAACTATGCGCCAAAATGCCTTAAAACAATGTGACCTTGTGAAATGGATTGAATATAGGATATGCACCGTAAGGATCCATTGAAATGGCCTTGGGGTCATTTTTATTGTGACTATAATAAGGGAAATGGTCATTGTTTTCTTTTTTGTGAAAACCGCCCATCTGTGGAGAGAAGAAGACTTGACTCAAGTTTTTGAAATACATCTTAGGGGAAGAACAGATAGAAATAAAACTCTTAAAGTGTAGGTTAGTTTTGATTTGTTATAGATCCTTCCTTCCTTTTCCTTTGGCCATTTGTCCTTTGATGTTTGATTTCTAAAGGAGTTAGACAAGGAGGCCTTTAAGAAAAGTTATGGGATTGAAGAAAATGTGATCGTCACTTTGTTTTTCAGTGGCCTAAGTGATAATTCTCTTATTCTCTATGATATTTCTCAATCATATCGTGTGCTTCAGTTGAAATTTATAGACAAGTTCCTTCTAGATTCCATGAGCTTGTGGGGTGACTTCTTACAGATAATTTGAGTTACATCTTAAATAATTTGTAATGAGATTTTGATATGGAAAAATTTCTTTGAATGAATAGAAGTTATGGAAATAAGTTTGGAGTACCCGCATATGGATATGAAAATTCAATAGGACAAATATCTATGACTCGTCGACATTATCTCATTCTAACATAACTATTGGATCAATACATTTTGGTCACACTACTCAAATTTTGGATTGCTACACCTCGATGATGATTACGAGAAGATGTAGGAGGTGGGCTTGGTGAAAACATCTTTAAAACCCCCTCTAATAACTTGATTTGGTTCATGGAACACAAAAATGTATGGAGTACCTCTTACCTGCCTTACTCATCATGTTCCGGCATGGTTCATCTCTCTTCATCTCTCATAATTTTTGTTTTTTTCTGGTTTTGTTTTGTAACAAAATGAAAATTTATAACCAAGGATTTTTGTATATTATACCATATAAAATAAACTTTTTTAAAAAATAGTAAAACCTTATATTATAACTTACAATATCAATATTGCTTGGTAGAAAATAAAATCGAACACTCACTTTTTGATTATCTAGTAAATGTCATAACCAAACTAGATTACTAAATTAGCCTTTTTTATTGATAGGTTGAAGTTGAGTTCCCTGTAAATTATTTGACTGTTCCCTTGTTTAAATAGATCAATTGTGATTTTTTGAGACTTGCAAAGTAACCTTTGTAACTCCGGAAAGGAGATGTTAAGTCTCCTATGTGTACCTTGTTATGTGAGGTGTCACTTCAATCTTTGGATCGACCCTCGAATGAACATTTGTGACCTTTTTGAATCCCTTTTATGAGCCTTGTTACACTGTTTTGCAACGGTAGGAAGATGCTAAATATAAAAAGTTGGCTTTCATTTTGAACCGCCATTTGAAACCTGGATAGAGAAATTATTATCCGCCTTTGCAAATCTCTAGTAATTTTACTAGACAATTACTTGAGAACTTTGGTTTAGAAAAATCACATTCCAGGTTAGTTTGGAAAAGGAACTTTATAGGCCTCCAGTCATAGTTTGACGAGGTCAAATGGACCAATTTTGACTTGTCGCTCTAAAAAAATTGTCGCTGTTTGAAAATGCTCTTCTAGTTCTCAGTTCCGTTGACTCTGTTGAATTCTCCTTATATAGGGGAACATGTAGAAAGTTTCTAATTGCATGTTCATCCATCAAACACCAGTTTTGGACGTGTTTTTATGAGCACTTGAGTTAACTTTTGTTCACTTGTAACTAGGTCAATTACGACCAGCGGCCCTCGGGAAAACTAACCTCTAATCGTAAAGTGTTCATTAGTTCTAAATTTTGTCATTTCCTATGAACTCTTGGTATATAAGTGGGCACATAGAAATTTAACCGTGGTGTGTTTTCTCATCGGAAGAAAAATTTTGAAAGTGGTTTCGAACCTCCAAGCTCGATTGGAACATTTGTGTAGCTAGTAGGAAGATGTAAAATGGAAGTTGTAGGACCCTTGTTGGGTTTCAAAACCACCGTGAAACTTTTGACACATGTAAATAATTGTTTGAAAACTCTATAGTGTAACTTGATGTGTGAAATAGAAATTTTGAGAAAATGGTGTTTCTCTCTCTTCCTTTCTTTCTCTCTCCTTGATTACAAAATGAAGTGAAATGAAATAAAATGAATACATGTCTCTAAACCTTTTTTTTCGACGCAAATTGTAATTATTATTATATGTAAATGAGAAACTGAAAATTTTTAATTATGTTAGATTAGGGTGGATGTCATGCCAATATTTATCACGATTTATGACAAGAATATAAAACCCCTAGTTAGAGTTTACCATCATAGTCATTATGTTTAGCAACCTCATCGTGAACCCATCTTTTAGGAATGACATGGTCGAAATTTATACAAAGTGTGTGGTTTCCTTCTATTTTTGGTAACCGCAAGGAGAATTTCCTCTCTTTAGTTCTACCACCATGGTTGAGTTGTCAAAACCACCTTGGAAGTCACCGTACAAGTCATTTTTGAAGAAATGACTATGTAGTGTAACCTTTCCATCTGTGGAGTAAGTAGAGCTAATACTCCCTTAGTATCCTTTTAGATTGCCAAGTATTATGAGATAAGATCTAGAAATTAACTTCATCAGTGAATAAAGTCCTGTTGAATCTAGATGACATAAATGGAGATCATGAAATATTTGTTCTAGGTCTTAAACTCTTGTTAATGAACTCCTTAGTTAAATGTGTTACCTTGGTTTCTATCAAAGCATAACACCTTAGTCTTTTCTTGAATGTGGTCTAGCATAATATATCCTCTCAAACTTATACTCATATATAGTTGAGGCATATATCAACATGTGCAATTGGAATTAAACCAAACCTTTGTTGATTAGGAGGTTAACTTGGGGTTCGTATGTATCTTGAAGGTTTCTAATCATATACTTATTCAAGATTTTAGAAAAATACTTTTGTAACTCCTTTTACAAAAAAATGCTAATAATGAGACCATAATTTGATGTAAAAATAAATCATATAAGAGTAAAAATGAGATTTGAGGTTAGGAATAATGCCATTCTTGAAGTCCTTATAACTCAATTAAATAGTTTCATGTGTTTCAAAAATATGAATTGGATTGGTGTGATCAAACTTCGAGAAAACAAAAGATATGTATATATATAAATCAAAATGGGATTCCACAAGTCATTAAATTGGAATAACTATTGTAGGGAAATAACTATACAATGATCAAAGAATGTTTTAGGGAAAAATATATCTTGTATCTAAATCTCCTTAAATCCTAATATTGCCTTATGGACATCAAGTCTGATTCACTTGATGTAAGGGTAAAATGTAGACATTAAATAAATGTTGGAGAAGAATAATTATTTGAGAAGAATATTCTTAACATAAGAACAAGATAATTAAGGACTTTATATGCAATTTGAATTATGCCAAATAAGAATGTAAGTTATGGAAATTTCCATAAAGGATAAAAAGCCAACTTAAAATGGTCGAACTATAAATTAAATGTGGAATGAACTTAATAATCTATAGATGGAAAAATGAGAGTTTTCCTTGCACAATAATGTTCATGGAATGTTGATTGTAACTAAAATGCAATTAAAGAAAAGATGTGTTGTGGGTTTTCCAATCCTTGAGTCCTTTTCTTGTTGTTGGGTCATTGCTAGTATTCATTCATTGGGAAAAGTGTGGCATCGAAATGTCTATGGTGTTTTCATGTGTCTATGTGAGTTGATGACTTATGTAAGTGTCGTATGCATTGTTGAGTTTCTATATTTGTATCCCTTGCGGTGTTGTGTAGTGACCAATGTAAGTCAAAAAAATTTTATCTTGGTATTTTACTGTTGTTTTTGTGTGTGTAAAATCGGGCGTTACGGTACTCATCAAAATTCTTTACAAATAGTTGAACCAATGGGCTCCATGAGGATACAATCACAAACACTAGAAGAAATAAATACCCCTATACATACCAAACATGGTAAGTATAATGTACATTTTTAATATCAGTTACTTCAAACTTTTACTTTTCTACTAAATTTACTAAAAATTGAATTCTTGTGTTTTCAAATTTAAATTTTGTAGTTCCTTCTCCTAAAACAAAAAGATGCCACCTCCACCACTACAGAGATAGGTTCAGACATGGGGAAAAGAATATATTTTCTAGCGCAAAGTGGTGGCACAGTTCATTTGACATGATCCCAGTTTAATTTCTCCTTTGGTGGTGTCCCAAGTGCAATGGGTACCACCATTTTGCATCAAATTGATCTTGATGATGATTTCTTGGGTATTGAGAGTGGTACTAGTGATCTAGCTACCTTTAATCCCCATAATATTATTCAAGTCCAAACCCAAATAGATCTTGTTTTACAAGCACATTCACCTATTTCGTGAGACTGCACACCCTCTCCACCTCATATAGTACCTCAGTATGATGATCAATTAATGTCTTTTGCTCTTAAGAGTTTTTTGAAAGATAGTTTTTATTCTAACATGAATGATTTTTTTCCTAATATAGAAACATTAAAAACATGGAAATTTCATGCAAAAATTTTAATTTAGGAAATAAATACTCGTTTTCACAACCATTCCCAAATAAATTTATTATTTGCTTCATTTCAGAATGAGCCAAGAAATATTGATGTATTGGTGAATAAGGCTCTTTCAGGTACCATTACAGTAGACAATGGTTATAATGATAATGTTTTGGATATAATGTTAAACATGATGGAAATTTTAAATGGTGAAGCCTAAACATACTATAACCAATGGGTTAGAGACAAATTTTGGTTTTGATTGCAAATGCGGAAAAAGATAAAACTGTCACAATTTTTCTCTCTTTCGATGTCTCTTTGCATTTTAATTTTAGTTTTACATATTTAGATTTGTAACTAATAATGTTTTTTTAAATGCAGGAAAAATATGAAAATTTGAAGAATGAAGCACAAGTCTTAGATCTTCATCTGAAGACTGCATGAAATTTTTTATCTACTGTTATTTCACTAAAGGAAAAAATTGTGCTACAAAAAAAAAAAACACATTGAAGAATAATATCAAGGAACATGTCATGGATCTAGATGATTTGTTCAAGAAAAAATCTGATGTGAATCCCAATTTATTTTCAGCAACTAATGCGAAAAAATATGTATTAAAAATATTGCTAGCATTAATGTCGCACTCTAGATTTAGTTCAATCGGGAGTAATTGAAGAGGAAAAAGGCCGAGAGACAGGGGGGGGAATGTGAACAAAATAGAATGAGACAATACTAATTTGAAAAAATATGAATGATGAATCATGAATTTTATTATATTGTTAATGTTTTGATTTTTTTGTTTAGTATTTGGAGACAATATGAATGATGAATCCACACTTTTATATATTATTAATGTTTTGATATTTTTATTTAGTATTTGGAGACAATATGGATGATGAACTATTGGGCTGATGGAATTAAACCTAAGTATGAAAGAACAAACGGATTTGGTGCATGGGTAAAGGACATGTAGATGGATGTGGAAGTGTAGCAAAATAGGGCACGCCTAGGAAGGTTTGAATCAGGACTTAGCCGTTTTGCATATTGAGGCTAATTATGGACTTTGAGTGTAGTGCACATTTTGTAGAAGACTTAAAGAGAATGCAAAGGCTATTTTGGATGAGTAGAAGATCAAGTGCCATGCAGGGTTTTGAGCTATTAATAGGATTATACTATTGTTGTATTATTAGATAATCTATTAATAGTGAGCTTACATGCTCTTGTATTTATCATGTAAGGGCACATGGCTATTATTAGCATGTAGCCTATTTTTGAAAGGTGCATGGGTAGTGAAGGGAAAGTCCCCACCCCTATAAATATGTATTGATTTGTATGGTTTAGAGAGATCCATGTTTTGTAGAGTTATGTTATTGGTTTGTATGCATGCATGACTCATGATGACTTTATTATGTATGTAACAACTTTTGTATTTTACAACAATTAATATAATGGATCTTTATGGTTGGATACTGATTGTAGACACATATGTTATTGGTTCATGTATGGTAAAGTTAATCTTGGTTCTTGTTTGAGTATTCATGCTTAATGGTTAAATATATAAATCTGGTTTATGTTATACAATATAATTAAATTTTTGTTATGGATCTAGAATATATGTACAATCATGCTAACTTCTAGAATAAGTTGACATAAAAGAGGAACCTGGTACCCTTGCATGCTTTGGGTGAGTGCTCAATTTGGGTTGAGTGATGTGCTATCGCGCCTTGGGTTGTTAGTGGTAAAAAATAGGCTACATTTAGGTTCCATTACTAGGACCTCTTTTTCAGTTGTTTGCCAGGATGTTGCATAATGAAGATGTACCAATTGACCTTGGCTAGTGTTGAAGAGTGGTTAAATAATTTGGAGGAATAATATGCTCATAAATTTAGCACTAGACCTGATTTTAATGCATGCACATGGGTTGAACGGAATCAGATCATGAGCTATATAAGATGTTCTTCTCCATATTTCCTATAGAGTTCTACAAGTGGTTGGTTGTTTACGCTTCAAAGAGAAACTAGAGGTTTCATACACTTGTTTAGACATAGGAAGATCTCCAGGATTTTTATGATACATATATGACTTGGACGCACACTATATAGATCATTGGTTTAGTGGTGTTCTGAATAGCTATATTTTGGAGTATGCAGTTTCTACTTATTCTTGTCTTTAGGTTATTGAGTTCAATTTTTTACATGAGCCCATAGGATCGCATTTTAATGGCATTCCTTTAGCGACTAAGATCTTTATTATGACCCTAGATTTGGAAGAGAAACCTATGGCTATCTAAACCCCACCATGCATGGGGGCAAGAGTGGGTGTGATGAAAGATCATGGATCTATTAGTATAAAGATAGAGAGAAGAAAGGTGGATTACATTTAATGAGGTGTGTGAGAGGGATTTAGAGAAGCAATGTTCAGTTTCAAAACAAATGATGTTATGGAGAGAGATGGCTCATGAAGGATTCAAAGCTCACACAAAGGACATGGAGCCGAGAGCATCTAGAACTCCCCCATTTGGGAAAGCATGGTAGAGAACCCTCTTTGACCTTAGATGAGAGTGCACCGGTGGAATTTTTATGGGCCATAGACATGAAATTGATCCCCTGGACACCTATCCCTTTCTAAAAGATTTATCGATAAGCATGTGAGTGTGCGTAGTTGGG
Organism: Taxus wallichiana var. yunnanensis; assembly: GCA_018340775.1. Classification (NCBI taxonomy): domain Eukaryota; kingdom Viridiplantae; phylum Streptophyta; class Pinopsida; order Cupressales; family Taxaceae; genus Taxus; species Taxus wallichiana. The sequence goes on from CM031239.1 coordinate 128,222,268, forward strand.
TAATGACCGATAGAGTTGATTTACATTCATGTTTAGAAGTTAATCAGGTAGCTTATTCATCTATGGTGGTACAATATACATACATCTATGTTATTCAGAGGTCCACTTAGAGGTATGTTTTTTGGTGCGTCATCAATAAAAACTTGGGCGCGCATAATGTTGGCATCACATCTAGAAGTAGAAACACTTTACATATTATAGGAGTTCAGTTTAGAAAAATGTCAAGACTCAAGGAAGTGAATCCTCTTGTCCAATACCTACTACAAGAGGAGGATCAGGTGGTTCAAGATCTAGTGGATTTGGTGGTTTTGAGGGTAGAGGAAACACAAGAGGAAATACAGGTTCTGGATCTAGTGGGTATGGTCCACACCAGCCCCATAATATTTATATGGAGATGTCTCTTCGTATTCCTAAATACAGATGGATAGAAGATGTAGCTGAGCACATGCATATGTGTGAGATTCTATGGCATGCAAAGGAGATTACAACTCCTGAGTGCAAGGAAAGTTAGTTTACAACTACACTTGTAATGGTGCACACATAATTTGTGCACGAAATTTGATCCAGACTAAACTTGTATAGATTATACTATGATGCGGGATTCTTTCTTGAAAGATTTCTATATTCCTAAGTTTGAGAAGAAGAGAATTAGTGCAATTGAAGGAAATAAAGAAAGGTATAGATGAGAGTGTTCATGAGTATGATGCATGATTCAAAACTCTCTTGTCAAAGTTATCATATGACATTCATCGAGTTAACATACTCAATGGTTCATTAGAGGACTGATCACACTTTGTTTAGAAGAACGTTGTCACACAAGACTTATACGAGATCCACGTGAGGAAATTGAAGCTATCCTATGCATTGAGGTAGTTGGAATTGTGGAAACAAGAGTGAGCTCATTTTCGGAATCCCAGATTAAACCTCATCACCTAAACCTTACACAATTATTTATTAATTGCCTTCTAATTGATAAATCCACATCACCCTACCTACCACCTCACTTTGCCACTTCATCATGACCTAGCCCTAACCTAAAACTAACCTAATTAAGACCCATGAACTTGGTCCACACTACATCCATAACTAATGCCTCCTTACTCACACCCAAAGCCGACCTTCTAGCCACTTGACCAAGCCCATGGCTGATCTCTCGGGAGAAAAGTAGGGAAGGTGGGCTATTTTACTAAAAATAGCCTACTTTTTCCTTACCGATGCGGTTCTACTCGGCCGCCGTCGGTTCTGCAACCGCCATCGGTTCCTGTAAATGGGCTCCCCAAACCAAAACAACGGATCGGAATTTCATTTTGGAGATCGGTCGAAAGGATTTACGGATCAGCGAGAGCATTGCGAGCGAGGCAGAGTCCTGATCTTCATTTAATCAAGCAGAGACGAGTAAAGAAACCAGAAGTGCTTGCAGTAGAGGAGATCAACTTGCATCTTCGTCAAAACCAGTAAGTCATATCTTGCATGTCCTCTGTTATAACATTTCTTATGCTCTTTGAATCACGGTCCTCCTAAATCCGTTTCTGAATCCACTACCCAACGTGCCATTGCATCTAACTGTCATTCTTTTACCCCTCATCATCTCATTTCCTAATATCATCCATAAACCAGCCTTACAAACACCATAGCTACTAAGAAGATCTTAGAACCCACCGGTATCGGTTATCAGTAACCGGCATCGGCTATCATAACCGGCATCGGCTATCAGTAACCGCCATCGGTTCCTCTGATCAAAACCAGAAAAACCAGCCTTTCCCCTACCCAGTTCAACGAAACAATTTAATTGATACTTTACAGTCTTTTGTGTTAATTCATATTAGCGAGGCCTGACCACCTTGAAAGGAAGTTTTATATTTCACAGGCCCAAGGCGTTTCCTCATTTATTGTTTAATCAAATCTTGTGGTCTTGTGTTCTTATTTGCGGGTAGTCCTTCCAAGACAAAAGGAGTTCTCCGCGATCGGCTTTGATCTTTCTCTACGGCACGCGCACACCATCTCGACATTCTACAGGTATTCCTCCTAACCCTAACCTTATCTGTTTCTAAAAGGAACGAGTCTTTCCGAGTGAAACATTTTGGCACGCCCGGTGGGACCCATTTTGGGTTTCTTTCTCTTGCTTATTTTCATTTTAGGAAGCATATTTGCTTTATTCTTGCTTTTGTTATATATTTAAGTAAAGTATTTGTCTTGCTTTTCTAGTTTCGCATTAGTGAAAGTCATCTCTCTTGCTTCATCGAACATAATTTTTGATTTGGGTTTAAAACACATGCATTGCATTCCTGCTTGTTGTTCTTCAATTCTAGTGAACATAGATTAAGTAACAGGTCGTACACGTGGGGGTGATATCCACGGTATTGACAGGAAATTAACCCTAGTTTCACTGCACAACACATATCTGAATCACTTCACAATTAACACAACAGCTCAAACATCCCCCCTTTTCCGCGGTATTCCTCCGCCCGATTGAGGTAACCTTATAAGCCAAAACAAACTTGACATTTCCCCTAGGTCTTGTTGTTTAGGATTCCGACATCATCTTACGTCTAAAGGCATAAGCCCACGATAATTAAAATTAACCCTAGGATTAGTCTCTGGATTTGCGTGTGCATCTTGCTTGTTTTCAAATTCTGTTTTCTTTATCATACTTTGTCTTCTGTGATCAATAAGTTGATAAATATACTCAACGTTGCTAAAAATCAAATTAGCAGCCTTTTATATCTTCTTATCCTAGACTTTTGACACCGGCATCGGTTAAGGGACCGACGTCGTTTGCTCTGTGACCGACACCGGTTAGTAAACCGATATCGGTTACTGTCTTCATCAGTCCCTGACAAACCAACAACTTGCCAAATTCATCATTCTGAGGTTGTTTTTGTTCTTGATAGATTGAAACTTTCTGTGTGTTCTTGTCCATGGTTGTCATCACTCGAAAGCAAGCCGCCGCCATGGTTTCACATGCACTGCTTTCTGTGTCTTTGCTGAATCACCCCCTTCACATTCATAGGGAACCCTACGGACACCGGTGAGATCCCCCAAATTCTGTAGGAGACAAGGACTTTGCCAAATTTACTGATGCTAATCCCAGTATTTGTCTGAATACTATTTGTCTCATGCCCACGACCGTCGCTTTGATGGTCGGCTCCTTGTTGGCATGCCTATTAGTATAGCTGCTCATTTAGCTCCCACTCCTCCTAATAACAACTCCTTACTTCTTCTGCATCTCTAGCCCGTCTCCCAATCCGACGGCTTCAGAGGTTCATACGACCCCGATTAGCTTTCCTTTGGTTAATCTTGGACCCCACGTATCGTTACCACCAACTGCCCCTACCTCATCTCTCTTTCAGACCACTCCATTCATGACTTACTCTCTGCCACCTATTCACACGAGCTTTCCTTCTCAAGCTCCGCCTACCTTTTCATTCCCATACACGTATCCAGTAACCTCAACACCTTATATGGGACATCCCTATTCTGTTGCACCATCATCTCATCCAACCACAGATTTCATCAAACAAATGATGGACAAAATGCAAAATCTGGAGGCTTCGGTTTCGGGAAGTCGTAGCGCCTTGACATACGAACAAGTTTGTCGGGCGCCCATTCACCCTTACTGTCCCCCTTCATTCATATCCTCCTCGATGGGAGTTGCCAAAATTTACTCGTTTTAACGGTAAAGAGGATCCTCAACAACACTTGCGATCATTTAGACATGCTTGTTATTTGATTGCCCATGATGATGCCTTGTTACTCCACACCTTCCCCATGTCCTTATCGGGACCCACCTTGGAGTGGTACGGTGCTTTAACCCAACCTCGATCTTCTCTTTTAACCAACTAGCCCAATCTTTCTTGGATCATTTCTCCATTAACATTGCCAGAAAGTATCTATCACCGACCTTTATGCCATCAAACAATTTGAAGACGAATCTATCGCATTTCGTGGGACGATGGCGGGCCTTATCAACCAACTTACATATGCCTTGCCTCAAGCTGAACTTATCGAACTTTTCACGCGGGCATGTGCTAAGCACATTTCTCCTACTCTTCAAATTCAAACTTTCCGTACATTCGACGAGGCCTTTACTATGGCTCGGAAACTAGAAATTCGAGCCTTAGAAGAAGAGAAATTGCGGTTGCGTAACAAAAACCCCAATTTCCGAACTCCAGATTCTACCAACAAGCCAAATACCGCCACTCCTCACGCGTCCACTTCTTCTAAATCAAAAGGAGCTGTCCACGCGGTAATGGTCAAATCTCAAACACCGTCCATACTCATGAAAACCACCTATAAGTACAAAGCCGAGCCCATCAATTACACTCCCTTGGGAGAAACTTATGGCGTCATCCTGGAGAAATTGCTCAAAGCTGGGGCTATCACCTTGCCCCCTGTTAAACCTCACTCTGGGTTTGACTCCACCCGCGAATACCTTCTGTACAAAGAAAATGACTTTTGTAACTTTCACCGTAAAAGGACATAGTCATGAAAAGCTGCAAGATGTTGAAAAACATAGTGCAGGAAATGGTTGACGCAGGGGATATAACCCTCGATAATCCTAACGCCCCTGCTAACCGAAATCTGAAAATTTTCAACAAGCCATTCCCGAATCACTCGTCCAACAGTAACGTAAACCAAGATATCTTAGCCGAGGAGAGTGTTCATGAGATCCATGCAGTCTTCGATTCTCAGCCAAAAGCCTCTATTGAAAAAATTTTGAATCAAGCCTCTCCACCAACACAGGAGTCTGAACCTCCTTCACCACCATCAAGCCAAAGTGAAATCATTCCTTTACCCATAAAAGAGTTAACTGCCCGGACTTCTCTTCTCATCGATGAGTCTTCTTACACCACATCCCTACAAGACTGTGAGCGGATGTTATCTAATTTATCTATTTCCCAAACGTCCCCTTCTACCGCTCTTGCTGCACTGAGAGGAAGGCTCGCCACTCCTTTTGACATCCTTAGAGGAGAAATCTCTTACACTACATCACCACATTCTTTAAACATGACGGATCCCCTCTCAAACACGCCCTCCTACCTATTAGTCCCTCATCGCCTAAATCTTTTCAATGACCGGTTGACCTCTTAACATCTATTGATACAGTGCCTCATCTACCTCCTGTGTCACACCCACAGTGGACTGGAATCACAACCCGTCGTTCTTCCGTACAAAAATTACAAATCACACACAGGCTGTCATTCCACGAGAAGATAGACGGGCCCTATGGGAGCGTTTGAGTACGCCATATTCTACTCAAATGCAAATGACCGATCTGAGAACTCCACCATATACCCGAAGTGTTTACAGAAGCTTAAAATGCCCATGTTCTCACCTTCACCCCCCTCACCTCTACCAAATGCCTCGTCCACTTCTATTAACTTAGCCAAATCTTCCCCTACGCTTGGGACCTTACCCATACCCGAGTCTAACACACCCGCTAAGCGACTCGATCTATCCAAAAATAAATCCGCCCCGCCACCTAGGAGACAAACTCAATCCGTGCCCCTATCACAATCAAAACCATCATCGTCATACCTACCTTCCATATTGGGACCCCATCCCTCTACCTTACATCAATATATCATACCTCCTGCGTTTTCTTCAAAACAACCTACGCCTTCCGCACCCATACAAAAATTCCAGGGTATAGCAACACCGTCACTCCGCGTATCCTGTCCACCTATCAACCCTAAACAAATTCCATCATCAAAAGATTTGTTTTCGGTCACTCCTATTTCCCCGTGGTTGTTTTCTGATACCACATCATCTGCGGCCTCATCATCCAACATAGCTTCTGCGCCAAAGAAATCACGTTTAGTGAAAACCACGTATCAACACCCCTCGGCTAAACCACCACCCGTGCGAACCAACCACGCCCAAACATTACCAAAACCCGCACAACCAATACCCTCATCCTCTTCCGATTTTGACCCACTCAAAGGATCTTACGCCAAAATCCTTGCTATGTTGGTGGAGAATGCGACCATTTCCCTACCTCCACTTAGACCTTATGATCCGTCTAAACCCCGACCTATGGGTTACGATGAGTCTAAAATCTGTGCTTATCACCGCACACCAGGACATGATGTGGAGGGATGCAAAGCTCTAAAAACCATCCTTCATCAGTCACCTCTCCCGGATAGAAAGATTAAGAAAGACAACTTACGAAGGGAGAGACCTTTAGTTTCCATTCCCTCTCCTATACCATCTGTCCCCGCCTCACCAAGATCTATCATTATTACAACCCCACCTCTTGAAGACCATGAGTTATCCCACCATCTTCCTCATCTCGGGTCTCACGAGATTAATATGATTAGTGTCATTTACTCGAGGCGAGAAAAACAATGGGAAAGCAAAAGAAAACACACCTGCGGCATCTCTTTCTCCGTCAAACATCCCGATTGCACCACCACCTAAAGTGGTCATTCGCGGACCCGCCTATCCCGTCTCTAATGGCATTGCCCACCGAAATATGATTAAACGGCTTCACCAATCACCCGTAAAAATGACCTTTGTATGATCTCATTCGGACTTACGAATCTCATCGACAAGCTCTCGTTGAGATCCTTGAGGATAGAGGTTTTACCTAATGAAACCCTGCCTGTCGCCTCCATTCTAACACCCAATCACGTTGCTTCTCTCACCAAACAACCCACTGCCCCAACCACTTCTGTCTCTGTACAACAAGCTGCTGCAGTCAGTTTCTCCGAAGACGAAATTGTTGACTTTGGTACAGAAGATCCTGACCCTGCTCTTTTCATCTCGAAACTTACATCCGGGACATTCGGGTGCGTCGTGTTATGATTGTGCGGGGGTCTTAGCCTAAACATCATCTCTTGAAAAGCTTTCCAACAAATGAATATCCCTTCAGTTGCATGTGTGCCAACCCCATCATGTTGCGGTCATTCATGACGCTATTACTTCTACCTTAGGCACCGTGATCCTCAACATTCGGGTAGGACCACGTACTTTACTGAACTCTTCTATGTCTTGGAGGAGAGTTCGATATAATATATTCTTTGGGTCGTCCTTGGATCCGAGCCATGGGATGCGTTCCTCAACATTACATAGATGCATAAAATTTGAGTATGAGGGAAGTCCTACACAAGTAAAAGCTGACCCTCCCCCTTTAAACCTGCAATATGTTATACCGCCCTAACGATGTGCTTATACCAATCAAGACACCCATACATTCAACCCAACCATCCTCTTGAATGTACCTCAACCATCCACCTCAACCACGCCTACACCTTGGTGATGAAACCACCATCGCAAAAACCACTTCCCTTCCCATGACTAACATTCCAACCTCAGACCCCTTAGTAGATGTTTTTCAGCGCCTTACTGTTTGAGGAGTACCGCTATATAACGTTAGTTCTTTCCCTACCCGCGGGTAATACGGACAATTACATGCACATCCCACCTACGACCGTCGCGTGGGGAGGTAATCTCTTACGGACCACCCCATTGCCGCACTAACCTAACGTATGGGGTGTTGGCGCATCCTCCATTACCCACAACCTCCTCTTGGTGTGGTTCCCTTCGATCCGATTTTCAATACTTGACAAATCGTCGTTTCATCCCTCACCTTCTTGACTCGTTTGTGCGTGGAAGGCTTTGGTTTTGGCCTTTACTGAACAAGGCCGACATACACTCATTCCGTGACTACCCAGTAAACATAATGATCGCGGTGGTCTCGGTTTTCCCAATACACCTACCACGGGAGACACCTCCATCGGGTTGTATCTGGAAGAAGAAGACGTCGCCCCTACCAAACCGTCATCACCCACTTTGCCATCATCACCCACACAATCTATAGACCACTGAATCCATCCCCCTAACTTTTTTTTTTTCATAAATGCTATCTTCATAGGTCCTCTCACTTATCAGCGTGATAATGAGGACCCATCTTCTCTTCCCCTTACGTATCCGGACATGATCGAAGAGGATTCACCTTTGATTAATGTTGTTGAATGCGGGATGACGACTCCATCCTCACTTACCTTGGCGCGGATGATTCTTATATTGGCGAGCCTTACCATCTGAAAAACCCAAACCATCTTTGAATGAATCTACCATAGAAATCAACATCCACACGGAGGAGGATCCTCACATTGTGAAGATTGGACAATCCCTTAACACATCGAACAAGCCGCCTTTACTACCTTTCTCCGTGCTCATGACAAGCTTTCGCATGGTCTTACGCGACATGCCGAGAATTGATCCTACCATTGCCATCCATAACATCACCCTAAACCCCGATTCCAAACCAGTCAAACGAAATTGAGAAAAATGCATCCACGCATTGCTCTCTTGGTCAAGAGGAGCTCCAGCGACTCCTTTACTGTTTCCTTCATCTTGCTATTGACTATCCTCAATGGATTTCTAACATCGTACTGTCACTAAAGCGACGGGGGGACTTCGGATATGCAGCAGTTTACGGGATCTTAACCTCGCTTGCCCTAAGGATGACTTCCCCTTACCTAGCATTGACCAACTTGTTGATCTAGCTGCAGGTCATGAGATGCTCTCTCTCATGGATGGCTTTTCGAGGATCTGACCAAATTTTGGTTGCCCTGCCCGATCAACACAAAACTACCTTCATAACTCCTTGGGAACCTTACATTATCGTGTCATGCCGTTTGGCCTTAAGAATCTTTGGTGCAACCTATCGGTGGGCTATGACCTACATTTTCATGACATTATGCACACTATCCTTGAAGATTACGTCGACGATCTTCTTGGCAAGTCTAAACATCGTAGTGAACATCTTGATGTTTTAACCATTATTTTTGATGCTTTGTTACAATATTACATGTCCTTGACCAAAGAAATGTGTCTTTGGTGTTCTTTGAGAAAAACTTCTTGGCTTTATCGTCTCTTTGCGTGGCATTGAGGTCGATCCATCTAAAGTCAAAGCTATCCTAGAAATGCCCCCACCCAAAAATCTCAAACAATTGCGTAGTTTACAAGGTAAGCTCCAATCTATCCGACGTTTCATCTCCCACTCTCGGATCGGTGTCGACCTTTTCATCACCTTCTTAAAAAGACATTGCCTTTCATGGGTGAGGAGTGTCACCAAGCCTTGAAGCTCTCAAATCCTATCTCTTGCAGCCACCGTGCTTATCCCACCCCGGGACGACCGCCCTTTCTACCTTTATCTTTCACTTGCCACGACCATCTTTATAGGTCTTTATGCTCGCACATCGGGATTCGGCACGACGAGAACAGGCCGTTTATTATATAAGTCGTACCCTCGTGGATTATGAGACTAGGTATACACATGTAGAAAAATTGTGCCTTGCCCTATCATTTGTAGCCACCAAACTCCGACATTACCTCCTGAATCACAAAACTTTTGTCATCACCAACACAGACCCCATTCATTATATGTATGCCAAACCACATCTAAACCAACGTATCGCTCGATGGCTTATGCTCCTCGCTGACCTTGACCTTGAATTCGTACAACAGAAGTCAATCAAAGGACAAACTCTTGCAGACCAACTTGCGGAGGCCCCTTTACCTGGGGAACAATTTACCAATTTTACCTTCCCCGACGAACTCATCGCCACTCTTTCACTCCGGGAAGAGTTGTATCAAATGACCCTCTTCTTCGATGGATCTAAATGCCAGTGCGGCGGAGGAGCCGGCGTTGTTCTCATTCCTCTCGACGCTGAGCCTATGCCTCTTTCATTTCGGCTTGATTTCCCTTGCACTAATAATACAGCGGAATACGAGGCCCTTGTTCTGGGTCTCCAAGTTGCGTTACACTTAGGCATCAAATCTATCAACATTTTTGGCGACTCTCAATTGGTAGTCAATCAAGTTATGGGCGTCTACCAATGCAAAAATGAGGAACTTCAAAAATACAAACACTACGTGGATTCACTTCTAGCCTTATTTACTCACTATTCTATACAAACCATTCCACGCTCCACTAACAAATTTGCGGACACTATGGCTTGCTTAGCCTCACAAATTCCCTTGCCTGTTGACTCTGAATTATTCGTCGTGGTCCAACAACTTTTTGTCCCATCTATTCAACCCGGTAGTTTGTATGATAAATCGTATGTCTACTAGTTCGCGGGATACAGTACCACCAATTTCACGACTACCTTACAATCTCTGTCCTCCCACGATTACTAGTAGCAGCGAAGCGTGCTTTTCTTAAAAGTGTTTCGCGTTATGTTGTCATGGGGGACTCCTCTATAAACGTGGCTTTGATGGCATCCTCCTTGTTTGTCTAGCGGCGCGGAGGCCACTCATACCATCCAACAGGTCCATGACGGTATTTGTGGTGGACATTTTAGCGGCCTTGCCGTGGCCAAACGAATCCTTCGCCTTGGTTATTATTGGCCTACTCTCAATAACGACTGCTACGAATATGTCAAGCGTTGTGTTATGTGTCAACAACATGCCAACCTTCAACATACTCCTAGCCACCCGCTCCAGGTCGCTCGAGATCTTTGGCCCTTCTCCCAATGGGGTTTAGACCTTATTGGTGAGATTCACCCGACCTCTTCACAACGTCACCGTTGGATAATCACAGCGACCGAATATTACACAAAATGGGTGGAGGCTATTCCACTCATTTCAATCAAAAAAGAAAAAATTGTCGAATTCATTAACCATCACATTATCTGTCGTTTTGGTATTCCTCATCGCCTAATAACAGATAATGGTAAATCTTTTAAAAACAAGTTGTTGCAAGACCTTTGCGACAACTTTGGTATCAAACTTAGCTTCTCATCACCCTACTATCCACAAGCCAATGGGCAAGCCGAGTCCTCTAATAAAACACTAACCAAAATCCTCATGAAAGTTGTCAATGAATCCGGAAGAAATTGGCACGATCACATCCCCTTTGCCCTTTGGGCTTATCGTACTAGCATTCGTACCTCTACTAATGCCACACCTTTTTCTTTGGTATACGGTGCAGAGAGGCTGTTTTGCCTCTCGAAATACAAATACCCTCCTTAGAATATCTCTTGGGATATTCTCACCAACGATGATTTCCGCCAAGCGGTTAGCCCAGTGGAGCTTCTTGTGAGCGTCGTCTTACGACTCTTGATCACCTTCAAATCTATCAAAAATGCATTAAACGTGCTTATGATAAGCGACTTCATGAGCGTACTTTTAAGGTTGGTGATCTTGTCCTCAAGAGAATCAACATGTAACCAAACTAGAAAAGAGCAAACGTGGAAAATTTGCTCCCAATTGGATTGGGCCTTATATAATCACTCACACCTATGGATCGGTACTTATCGTTTAGCTTCGCAATGGTAAACTTTGAGCTGAGCCCCTAATGCCTTGCATCTTCGACCATTCTATTGTTGAAATTAGTGTTATATCACTTCTTATCCGCCTCTTGCTCGTCCTTGAGCTCCCATACCACCACATGCATTTGTTTCCTACATCTCAAATAAAATCAAGCTCACCTCTCACCTCCCCTTAACGATGCCTTCCCCTTTTAGTCTAGTCCATGACTTCAAAGTATTAAAATAAGCCGTATTCTTATGGGATTTTCTTGAGTCAAACTTCCTACTAAACTAGATGCTTCACGCAAAAAGAACATCTAGCTATCTAAATTATATATAATTGTTCCCTCGAAGGACAGCTATATGCCAAAAACTATTGATTTGCTATTATATATATATTGCTCCCTCGAAGGACAGCTATGCATTTAAATCATATCTGCTACTATAAATATTTGCTCCCCGAAGGACAGCTATACACGATCGACCTTTTCTCGAAGCTTCTCGCATCGATCGACCGTGAAGACCTCAAGAATAATACAATCAATATCCCTTGTAGACTTCCCGCATCGATCGAGTCTACATTCAAAAAATAAAAGCCTCATTCAAAAAGAACTTTTGAGTCATGGACTTGTCTATTTAGGGTAGGTTCTCTTCGTGAACACTCACTTTGTAATAAGTTCTCCGTATCCTCACTATATCATCCACCTCACCTCACCATTTGTTTTGACTCAAGGGACGTAATGTACGCTCGATATATTGTGATCACACAACTCTTTTCACCGATTGACTTCTCGTCTATGCACGGTACCTAGGGCTCCAAGCTCGTTCTACGTTGTGTGGTTTGTTTAGCTCTTTTCACCTACGGAGCACTCTTTCTGCTTTGCCTCGCATCTAGGATTGTGTGTTGACCTTAATCAGGACATGGTTCCCTTCTACTTGGGTAGGCTAACTTTCGCTTCCCTTATACCTTTTACAACATCACCAATTCATTACCAACACCATCAACCTTACCTTTACCAATCTTAATATTTTTACCAACCAACCAATTGCCTAAACCGTACCAAATTGCCTGAATTCGCCTCTCCCTGATCCTAAGGGAGAACTACATCGGTCTGAGGCCCCTCCTTGCTTTGTGCAATGGGCTATGTAGGCAGCACTTCGGAGACATGGGGTCTCCCAAGGTTAGCTCGACCATCCCCTACCATAACCTATCATGTGTGGTAAATATAAATATTTTTGTGTATTTCTATTTAATCACATTCCTCTTTATCCTTTTTCAAAACACCGAAAATCAAAACACAAACATTCTTATTTTTATCGTAACTCAAATCAACATACATATTCAGCTTTATTTAGATGTTAAACAAATACATCTTCTCTATCATCGACACGCAGGTCGGCATCCTTATTTATTCTTATACCTTGCTAACATTTACTCAGACCCTCACGCCTCATCCCGAACTAGGTGATGATCGTGATCGTCGACCCCTCTCGCCGGGCCTCTCTGTCCTCAAAGGTACCACGGCTATTGGTACCGCCCACTGATCTGCCAATCTCTCCTGTAACATATGAATACGCCCTCTCGCATGGAGAACTCCAGCCTCTAGTCTCTCCACCCGTGACTCATGACCACTAACAATCCTCTTGTCTCATTCACTGCGTTTGGAGCTGCTTTGAACCAAATGCTGCGAGACGATCCCTCTCTGCTTTGTAATCACCGCTATGTCGGGGTCTCACGTACACCTCGCGATTCTGCTTACCCACCATAATCTATAGGCCTCTGTCGTTCTGCATCCATTACCTGCGATCATTGCTTTACCTCTTGAGGCCCTTACGGAGGTGTTGGCCGGGGAGGTGAGAATCTTTGCCTCGGCGTCGATCCTCATATATGGTCTATAAGCCGGGGTATATCTGCACAAATCAAATTGTCGCCGCACGCGATCTATAGGAATCCTCTCATATTCACACGGCACATGCCCCATGATCCACCTCATTCGCTCTACACCCCTTAACTCCTCGGCTATGCTCTCTGTTACCATATAGTTCCCATAAGGCCTCAGCCAGATATCATGACAATCGTCACCTCTCCCATACACACTGTAATACTCAATGTCACCCGTCACGGCTGAGATCTTGCCTCTTGTTACATGCGGACCCATCGTCGAATCCCACCTCTGTACTCCGGTCTCTCTGCCGGAGGGATTGGCCTTGGTGGTCGCACACAAACAATGTGCTCATAGGCCCAACAGTGTAATAAGTATGAGCAATCCGGTGTCGTCTGTGATTTCACCTCTGAGCCCATAAACCCTGTGTATAGCTCAGCCAAATATGCGGTGCCCATGCAAAAGTCACGTTCCTTTCTATCATCTCCCGGATAACACACATCAATGCCTTTGGAAATCTTCCTCCTTACGCCCTCGGTAATGCATAATACCCTACCGCTATCATTAATATCACTTTGCTAACCTTGTCTCCTCGGGGTGTCTGCATACATTACCCCATACGTAAAGGATAAACCTCGTGTGTCAAATCTCGTGCGTATGGACCAAATCTGCTTTTATTATCGCTCCCAGTGCCGCGCTAGGTAGTGCACGATATCTTGGTTCTCTGTAATAGGGAGTCTCAAAATCCGGAACACATCTTCGATATTCTTGTCATCTCCCTGTTGGCGGATAGAAGGTATTTGTCTCGGGATTCCATCTCTCGATCAACGCTGTAACATACCATGATTACGTGCGATTAAGTGAATAATAACAGATTCCACTTAACCCCAAATGCGATTTATCAATGTCCATTCGCTGGTGTTACATCCGCTCGGATTAAGTCCGTGACAACGGCGCGGTGGCACACTATCATTCATCCTTATCCCTCCTCTGCTGTACGTTACAAAAAAAATAGCCGTTCATAATCAAATCACCACGGGTTTTCTCAAAATTACGGAAATTCCTCCGATGCAATAGTATCGATTATACATAACGGTATCGGTTGATAACGATACCGGTTATCCTCTAACCGATATCGGTCCTTTATTATTACATACACCTTGCCTAAAAACAACCACCTACGACAATAAATTGCTCGTTTATTCCTCTCTGTATACATAGACATACCGAAACCCTTGATTACCTACCACGTAACACTCACCTCATTTATAACTCTTGTTATCATCTTTTCTTTCTCATATCTACCCACATACTTTCCCCCATCTTATTCACAAAACATGCAAAATCAAATCACAACCAAAACATTTACCTCTTGGGTTGCGGTAGCTTGAGGTGGCCCTTGTCTTCCCTCTTGTCCTGCTGCTTTGGATGTTTCTCCTCGTCGTCTGCCATTATCACCACTCTTTTCAAATTCACCTTTCTACTTTACTGAATCTCCGATCGCATTCACCTTGAGTCTCTTTTCTTATTATCACCCAAATCTCTCATCACAAATTCTGTCTCTTTTCTCCTTATCACTCAAATCTCTCATGCAAATACCTGTCTCAGTCGTCAAAAAGCGTCGCGTTCGCGTATTTAACCTCTTGCATGGCTCTAAAATTAAAACTTAAGTTGCCACCCTAGCTTTTCTATTTTTAGAAAAGCTCATACCTAAATAACCGGTATCGGTTACTTAACGATATCGGTCTATCATTCTACGATATCGGTTCCTAACGATATCGGTTACACACCTATCTTTTCTCAACAACGTTCTTTTCTTCATTTCTCACCTAAATTTTTGTCGCGCCCGCCTCTTTTCCTGCATAAACAACACAATTTACCACATTTGTTCATCCACCACATATAGCATTACACTTTCATTAACATCATTTATTTTATACAAATACACAAACCATCAACTACGGATATCAAGCAACTATCAATCTATACATCATTTGGATCCAACTCATCAGTTACATATATCACAATGTCACAAAACCAACAATTCATCACATAACCTGTCATTCATATATACGTGCAAAAAAAAAAAAACATCAACATCATCCATCTATCAACATGTCGACTAAAACTTATCATACATTATATATTACCACCATTAACAAAATATTTAAACACATTTTGAACACTTTGCATGTGGATCAAAACATCGTCTCTATATATATACAAGTTTTCAAAAATACAATGTGCCCTACATGGGGCCTCTGTGATCTCATAATCCACCAAAGCCGGCACGCGAGGCCATGATAAGCTGTCAAAAAATCTCGACTCGGCTCGCGGGCCGGTCCCTCGTATCAAAAATAGATATATACTCGGCTCGCGAGGCCGGTATCCACTATCTGACCCCTACTCGGCTCGAGGCGGTATCTGATAAATGAATGAATGAATACATGAATAATACATAGGCACGCGAGCCTCTGTCAATACACCCGGTTCGCGAGACCGGTGCCCATCTCTAAAATACACAACCATGTGCAGGATCTCTCGGCTCTCCCCACCCCCTCGGCACCTCTCCCCATTGGTCCTGTGGTGCCTCTCGCCTCCCTCTGCCCATCACGGACACGCCGGTGTGGCTGCGCCCTCCACTGAGATCTCTGGCTGTGAGAGGTCTACGCCTATGCTTGCTGCATAAGCTGATACTCGACTCCGGTACCATCAGAATATCCACGATAATATCGGGCCTCTGCTCTAACCTCCATATAGCGCTCTCGAGCCAGCGGTAGGCTTGGGGCTGGTCCCACAGCACCTCTGACCAATGCCCCACAGCTGTCTTGGTCTTTTGTGGTTGTGGTGCTGTGGTGGTGGTGCACTGTCACTGTGCTTGCTGCACACATTTTTATGGGTTTGTAGTGCTTTGGTGTCTTGCTTTGCACATGCTGCACTTCTTTCTTTGTGCTGCACACATGTGTGTTTGTGGTCTTTGGTGGTGGTCTTTGCACATGCACAATGCTGAGCTGGGCTAGCTGCCCTGTAAGACACCTATCTATACTGTACTGCTGCATGCAGCTAGCTTGCCCTGTAAGAGCTGCACTTTGACCCACTGGCTGATCTCTCTCTCCTATAAGCTGCTGCCAGTCAGGGTGCGGGCGACTACTATCTGGCTGCTCTCTGCCCGACCCACCACACCTGTATGCTCCGTGCACCCATCATCATCTACACCCTCACTGCTGACCTCTCTCGCTGCCCAATCTGGATCAAGGGCGTGGTGCGGGCGGTGGGGCCTCTACATCATCCCTCTGTCTTGAGGAAGGGAGGTGGCTCGTCTGTCGCGGCCCCATGCACTGCGTGCCCTCTCCGGGGTATCGCTCGTACTCTCTGGCCTCCGTCCTGCTTTATCCCAGAATGTGTCTTGGATTAGGCGCAAGCTTGTAAGCGGGCTCCTCTGCCGGGGTGGTGACCTCTGTAGGGTCTCCATCTGATGTCTCTTTTTGTAAGGCCCTCTGCAAATGTCATAGTATGCCACATCCCGACCTGCAACAAGCTGCTCGTGGTGGCCCACGACCCCGACCACCTCGAAAGCCATATCGGTATATGACACTGTGGCCACACAGCTTTGGGGTAACCCTCTTGGCTTTGATGCATACGATGTGCTCGTATGCCCAACAATGCAACAAAATGTAGAGCAAATACCAAATCGCCTCCTCGGTGATAGCCCCATAGCTCCTGTCTGAATTGCACGGATATCTTGGTGCCCGGGCGTAACAGTGTGCTCCTCCACCATCTCAGCAGCACCCCATCAATGCTCGTGGGAGCGGCCTCCCTCACGAGTCGGGAGGCGAAGCGGGTGATCCCAACCATCATCAACCACGGCCGGTCGTGTCTCGTGTCGATGCGCACGGTACATGTCACCGTGCCGATACTCGCGCTATGGTAGGTCGATGTGCGCGGCATGCATCCCCAAAAACTGCGGTATGCTTTGTCCATGGCGATCTCGAATCTACGGAAGGCGCCTCCCCTCGATAGGTAACCGAAGGATGCGATACACATCCTCGATGTGACGGTCATCTCCCGGTCGGGAGATGGAACACATTGGTCGCGGATCCCATCTCTCGATGAGGGCGACCATCGGTGTGATCTCTCTCTATCGCTCTGTGCCTCTGGACTCCACCGAGTCCCACCTCGCGCATGATGGCCCAATGAGCCCGCGAGATACGTGTGGCTCATCCGCACCAACAGGGGGGCATCTATCCCACATCGTCAGCTGGCGCGTGCTGTAAAAACCAACCCACATCCTTAGACCTACTCTTTATTACAACATCTACTTTATCATCTAAACACCCCTTTTTATCCCCGACCATGCCACGACTCTCTACCCCCCTCTGTGACCCTACCACCCCTCTGAGCCCAAAAACCCAAAACCATCCCACCCAAAAACAACAACCCAAAACCCAAAACCAAACAAAACACATGACCCACCCAACCCAACACAACCCAACCCCAAAACCCAAAACCAACCCCACACCTAACCCCTCCACCCACCCCAACCCCACCCCTCAGACCCCACAACCCAACCCAAAAACCAAACCCAACCCCACACCAAACCCTTCTCCCCCTCCCCCCCCAACCCACCCAACCCAACCCCACCCTACAAACCCTTCTCCCCCAAAAACCCAAACCTACCCACACCCAACCCTTCTCCCCTAAACCCCCCACAAAACCCAAACCCCTAACCCAACCCAAACCCACCCAAACCCTACCCTAACCCTTCTCCACCCACCCAACCCAACCCCAACCCCACCTGACCCTTCTCCACCCTTAACACCAACACCCCCTAACCCAACCCCTGAACCCTTCTCCACCCCTAACCCAACCCCCCAAACCCTTCTCCCAACCCAAACCCCCACCCCCCCACCCCCCCAACCCAACCCCAACCCAAAACCCCCACCCCCACCCCACAAGCCCACCCCAAAAACCCATGCCAAAGCCGATACATGGCGGCCGATACATGGCCAGCCGGTCACCAACTCGACTCCCTTTCCCTAAAATTGTGCGGCCGATGCTGGTCGCTTAGTGACCGACATCGGTCCTTTCTCTCCGGGCCGAACCCCATGCGCGGCCCCAAACCCATTTTTACCTATTTCTACCCATCTACCCACCCAAATACCTAAAAACTTACCCACCTACCCACCTTAGCCTATCTAGCCTATCTGCCCTCTCCCTTTTTCAAATCATTTCCATTTTCTCATTATTTCCTAAAAAGGTTAATTCTACCCAAACCCCCAATTTAGCATAATCTGACCAAATCACCAAATTAAAGAGTTTGAATCTACCGAGCGACGACACGTCGTCGTGGTGGGATGGGTGGTGGCGGTCCCATTTGGTCCCGGCCCCTCCGGCTCCTCTGCACTGTGCCATGGCTCCAATCGATCTGCTTTGGGTCCCGGCCAATCAGCTGCTTTGCCTCCTCCTTAATCGGGCCCACTATCAACTCTCTCCGCCTACATAGCTCCACCTCACTCAATCAAGCCTCTAATCTCAACTCTCCACGTCGAGACAAGTCGATTTGGTTTGCAAATAACAAAAGTGACAATGACAAGCCGTACGTATTTTTTTTTTTTATAGGTTTTTACCTTTCACGATATCGGTTTCATTTTTGCCCTAAGGAACCGGTATCGGTCCTTAGCTTACGATATCGGTCATTGAGAATCGACATCGGTTCTCTACCCAACTTTCACCCCATTCTTTGCCCTTATTTACCATTTGCCTTTTTTCACCACATATCGCCTCTATCCACCTTTCTTTGAACACCATTTGTTCACTTGTCGGCTGACCTAAGGCCTCGGCCTACCTCTTTGGCCCGACCTAAGGCCTCGACCTACCTATTTGGCCCGACCTAAGGCCTCGCCTACCTATTTGGCCCGACCCAAGGCCTCGGCCTACCCATTTGGCCCGACCCAGGGCCTCGGCCTACCCTGTTTGGCCCGGCCCAGCCTCGGCCTACCTGTTGGCCTGGCCCGAGGCCTCGGCCACTACCCCGACCAGGCCTCCTCGCCCTGCCCAGTTGGCCTGACCCCTCGGCCTCGCCCTCACCTACTGTTGGCCCCAGGCCTCGGCCTACTGGGCCTCCCAAGGCCTCGGCCTATCTATTGGCCCGACCCAGGCCTCGGCCTACCCATTTGGCCCGACCCAAGGCCTCGGCCTACTGTTGGCCCGACCCAAGGCCTCCTGTTGGCCCGACCCAGGCCTCGCCTACCCATTTGGCCCGAGCCCGAGGCCTCGCCTACCTATTTGGCCCGACCCAAGGCCTCGCCTACCTGTTGGCCAGACCCAGGCCTCAAGGCCTCGCCCTAACCATTAGGCCCGACCCAAGGCCTCGCCTACCTGTCCATTTGGCCCGACCAGAGGCCTCGGCCTACCTGTTTGGCCCGACCCCCAGGCCTCGCCTAACATTTGGCCCGACCCAGGCCTCACTCTACCCTTATGGCCCGACCCGGCCACTGCCCCAACCACTTGGCCCGACCCAGGCGCGTATCACTTGATACCATACCCACAATCAACGTTTTATTTTATCCATCCATCATGTACCTTTTGTTCAATCGAGCTCACTGTTCGTGTTTTAGCATGATTAGGGTCCTTGACTTGATCGTCGACCAACTTTGCCTGACCTGGGCCGTGACGTTTATCTCAACCAAACCAACCATTTGAGTGCTTGCCGAACATGCCTAAACGTTCACATGTACCTTACATTATATACCACGGAGCTACTTCCTATGCCTTGGATACCGAGGATTATATCACCCTTGTTTGGATAAACTATCGACCTTTGCTATACATTCTTTGGTTTGCTCGTCGAATCATGTACCCTAGTCGTAAATTATTGTATTTTAACATGCGTCTGCTTCCTTGGACCTACCCCACCACCTTACCATCCTCTCTACTGACATTCACCCTTTATCAACCCTATCCACTGATTTCCCGTTCACTCAATCTATGATAGATTTGAGGGGATTACCTATATCCTTAACGGGAGAAACCACTTCATATTATTGTCATCATGACTTTTACAAAACAAGCTACGACAATAAGGGGCTAATGTAGACACCAAATTCGTGTCTTACGACCCCTTGTGACCCGCATCTCATCTCATGATATAACCTCATCACCTAAACCTTACACAATTATTTATTAATTGCCTTCTAATTGATAAATCCACATCACCTTACCTACCTACACCTCACTTTGCCACTTCATCATGACCTAGCCCTAACCTAAACTAACCTAATTAAGACCCATGACTTGGTCTAGACTCACATCCATAACTAATGCCTCCTTACTCACCCCAAAGCCGACCTTCTAGCCACTTGACCAAGCCC
Source organism: Taxus wallichiana var. yunnanensis (assembly GCA_018340775.1). Lineage (NCBI taxonomy): Eukaryota > Viridiplantae > Streptophyta > Pinopsida > Cupressales > Taxaceae > Taxus > Taxus wallichiana. Next base: position 128,242,785 of record CM031239.1, read on the forward strand.
ATGGCCTGATCTCTCGGGAGAAAAGCGGGGAAGGTGGGCTATTTTACTAAAAATAGCCTACTTTTTCCTTCTGATGCGGTTCTGCTCGGCCGCCGTCGGTTCACGCAACCGCCATCGGTTCCACTGTAAATGGGCTCCCCAAACCAAAACAACGGATCGGAATTTCATTTTGGAGATCGGTCGAAGGATTTACGGATCAGCGAGAGAGCATTGCGGCGAGGCGAGTCTGATCTTCATTTAATCAAGCGAGAGGCAGTAAAGAAACCAGAAGTGCTTGCAGTAGAGGAGATCAACTTGCATCTTCGTCAAAACCAGTAAGTCATATCTTGCATGTCCTCTGTTATAACATTTCTTATGCTCTTTGAATCACAGTCCTCCTAAATCCGTTTCTGAATCCACTACCCAACGTGCCATTGCATCTAACTGTCATTCTTTTACCCCTCATCATCTCATTTCCTAATATCATCCATAAACCAGCCTTACAAACACCATAGCTACTAAGAAGATCTTAGAACCCACCGGTATCGGTTATCAGTAACCGGCATCGGCTATCATAACCGGCATCGGCTATCAGTAACCGCCATCGGTTCCTCTGATCAAAACCAGAAAAACTAGCCTTTCCCCTACCCAATTCAACGAAACAATTTAATTGATACTTTGAGTCTTTTGTGTTAATTCATATTAGCGAGGAAGCCGGACCACCTTCGAAAGGAAGTTTTATATTTCACAGGCCCCAGGCAGTTTCCTCATTTATTGTTTAATCAAATCTTGAAATAATTCAATGTAGAAAGGTGAGCATCATGATCATGATCACAATGAAGGGCACTCTATGGTGGTTGTGGTAGAGGTATAGGATACCAAGGAGTATTTAGAGGCTGAGGTCACAATGGTAGAAGTGAGTTTCCTTTTGGAACATGTTATACATGTGGGTCCCCTAATCATTATAGGTGTGAATGCCCTCAAAACATTAATTGTTATTTCTGTGGGAAGAACCAAAACTATGAATAATGCATGGACTTGTATGAAAACTTGAGTAAAAGAAAAAATAGGATAAGTGTAGACACCTAAAATTGGTTATCCAATTTAGTGTCCCTCGTGCGTCTTGTCTTCTCAAGTAACTTGGGGCACGTTTACATCACCACTTCTCCCTTAGGGTATTATTTAATATTTTATTTAAACATCTATCCTAAGTTTATTTCACCCCATTATGTTTTACCCATAGATAATTAAATATTAACTATTTAATTATATTTTTTACATATATCTTAACCACTTATCTACCCCATATCAATTCCTAACCTCCCATATCTATTTTATCCATCTATCCCCCCTATTTCTCCTCCTCCCAAACTGAGCAGTGGGATATTTCCCATATTTGAGGTGGAAGGATCACTTTCATCTTTCCAAAAAGTGCCCCTTTTGGCCATTTCAGGAGTCTGTTCCTTGATCGGCGGCCGGTACCGTGCTAATCGATCGCCTGATTTTTTGGAGCAGCACCGATTTCATCTTAGCGACGCCGATTACAAATATAGGGCTAGAATTCAGTTCTGGTTAGACAAAAAGAACAACAGAGAGTTTTGAGCATCAAGTCTGAGCATTATCTATCAAGCAAGAGTGAATTCTATCCAAATCAATCCCTAAGAGGAGTACCGTTACTCTTCTCTTACCACATTAACATTAGGAGCCTCAATCGATCTCTTGGTGACTCTGTTCCTACATCCAGCATAGGTGGAGCCTTTTCAGTATCCCTACAGCTCTTGTAGATCTAGTGGAGATCGACGATCTAGCTTCCACTTTATCTGTTTCTCAATCTTCCTACAATTTTCTCCAAGTCGACACCGACCACGATGTAAACTCCGATTCTCTCTAGTTGACGCTGACCTATCTCGATCAACGCTGATTTTTCTCGATCGTCTTGATTTTCCTAATCAACACCGATCTACTGCCAGACAGGTAAAATAATTCAGGGAACACAAATCCAACATTCTTTTCACACTTTCCCATTTTTTATTGGTTTCTGTCTACTGTTTACTTTTCTGTCTATCATTTTTAATCAAAATATAGACATTTACTTACATATTTTATCATGTATGCTTCTTTCCTTAATTGAAAACGTGGACTGACATCCGCCGAGGGAGCTTATTGCTTCCCGAATGCGCTTTTCGGCAAGTCCACCCAAATATCTTTAATGTGGTCTTTTTCTATCAAGCATCTCGTGTGTCTTGTAGTTTTCTTGGATCTACTTTGTTGGATCACTCGTGTGTGCTCGTCTTGTCTACATCGGCTTTCTTTTCCATCTACATCTTTAGATCTTGTCTTATCTATCAGGCATCAATTTCATTTGAGTTTTTCAGGGTTTTTGTGTTTAGTTTGGTACATTAACTTGGACGGAGTAACAAGCGCGGAAATTCTTGATCTACATTCTGCATGCCAGTGGGACGAGAACCAAAGTCCCTTATTGGTAAGTTCATTTCTTTTCCAGCTTTGAGCTTTTTGTTACTTGTTTCTTCACTTTTTATCGATTCTCCATAGCATTTCCTTCCTTCATTTTGGTCTTGCTTCTTTCACTTATAATTTGGAAAGTTAAAGTTTCTTCTTTCTTGCAAAACTAAATTCCAATTCCTATTCCGAAGATCAATAAATCTTTCATTTGATTTCAAAATTGCATTCTTGATCCGTCTTCTTTTTGCAAAATTGTTATTTTATTGAAAGTTTTCTAGTTCTTTAAATAGAAATTTTCATTCTACTATCATCTGGATATATCTTTCTAGATTTGTTGGGTGTTTGCTTAACCTTTTCTTGTGGAGCACATTGCTTGTTCATGGGATTGTTCGAGGGGAAGAGCTCAACAATGCACTTTTTGAAGTCCACACACCTTGGAGAGATAAATCTACAGGTATTCCTCTTTTACGGTGTTTTCTCCTTTTTAAGAACTTGTTTGTTTGTTTTCTATCACATTCAAACATTTCGATTTTGGTGCTTAAAAAGAATTTAATCACATTTGGGAAAGAATTTGTTTGACCTATCTTCATCGAAATCCAACACTTCGTTCTTAGTGCTTAAAAATAACTTTTCCTTTGTCATTTCTGTTGTATGTTATTCATCTAGTTTTCTAAATAGGCTGGAAAAATTAATCAAAATCGGTAGTGAAACTATTTGATTTTTTTTTTTCACCCTTGCACACAAAGCCAAAATCACTAGGTATAAAGCATCAAAACAAAAATTCCTCCACTTGGCCTCACCTACTTGGAAGTGACATCCAGAGGAAGAGCCTACGCGGTACTCAAGCCCACGCTATAAATTCACGAGGTTACGGTATATATTGGCAAAGCACCCGACTCCCTTATCGCAGCGGTGTGTGAAGTGTGGGGGTAGGCCCCTATATCAAGCCATGTACTAGTCTTTTACTGAAGTGCCTTCGGGACTCCTCACCAAAACATTCCCCAAACCATCCTTAGTTTGGCTATCTGAGTAGTTCCTGTTCTAAAAAGCCTTCCCTAATATTTTCTTTCTTAAAAGTAGGAAAATTTAAAAGAGATAATCACCTACACTGCTTGAATTGTCTGTGCATTAGTTAGGTCAATCTTCTTTTTCTATATTTCTGCTTGTTTATGATGGTCATCACTCGGTTACAATCTAGAAAAATGGCTCAACTGGCCCCTTCTTCATCCGAGATCACCACTAGTGTGGATGTTTCGGCACCCCTCGGGTCTTCCTCGGGACCGCTATTAGTTGGTTCCCCATCTTGGTCATATAATCCTTTCTATCATCCTAAAGCAATCCCATCACGTCCAGCTTCCCCCAGTCCTTCAAAAATATCATCTACTTCTGATATAGAGTATGTTCCTCGTGGGGATCCTGAATTTCAGGCACTCCTTGATTGCAATCCGGTAGCCCTTATGGACTATCTAGTACATAAGTCCATTCGAATATCTGATCAGGGACCACCAATCCAGCAAGTTTACGATTATCCTCGTGAACCATCCTAGGCTTTTATAGAACAATTAGCATATTTTTTCTCACCTCGAACCATGGAAGAGGGTGGCACACCTGTGCCTCCTTTTTCTCTTCCACCGACCATGTCAACTAGTTCTCAAATAGTCTTGCCTATTCCTAACACCGTAGTTACCTCGACTATTCCACAACCTACTTTTGATAAGTCCTCTTCTATAGTTATAATGGGTGCACCTACGCACCCACATATTACTGTTAATTCTTCTATGCCATCCATTGCATCCCAAGGTCAGTACCTCTTTATGAATCAACCCCCTTCTACGAGTTAGTTGGTTCCTACTTCTCGTCCTCCAGTTGGTATTTCTTCCAATGTTCTAGTGATAGTGACCTTCACCCATCCTCTAGTGTCGGCACCCTTAATAACCAATCCGGCAGTCAAAATCCTCATTCAGACCTTGTTCCCCACCATGTCCAATCAAATCAATACCCATGTTCCTCAATCCATTCCGATTCAGTCGACAAGTGTAGGAGCCCACCAATCACAGGATTTATCTTTCATTCAACCACCTTTTTCCCAACCACTTGTCATCTCATAGCTTTGTTTATACATAGGCTCCTTCATAACAAATACCTCACCGGTGTCACCTAACACTGGTTATTCCTCTTATCATCTGTTAACCAACGGATGAATCCTCTATCGATGCCTCAACAAAATCCACCATTCACTTCTTATGTAGGACATACCAGTATGCCTCCTCCTCAATATGACGTGGTCCAAATTCTTTTCAAGAAAATTACAGACTTAGAAGCCTCCTCCAAAGGAGCTCATCCTTCATACTCTTTTGACAAAGTGTGTAATGAACTCATTCATCCATCAGTGGCTTTTAAGCCTTATCCTCCCCAATGGGAACTTCCTAAGTTCTCAAAATTTCATAGTCGGGAGGATCCTCAATAACACCTACGAGCATTCAAACACACTTGCTACCTGATAGTCCAGGATCAAGAGCTTATGCTCCGTACTTTTCCTATGTCTCTAGCAGGGCCTGCTTTAGACTGGTACAATAACATTCCTCAACATTCCTTGTTTTCTTTCTCTCAATTGGCCCAGATGTTTGTTGAAAAATTTTCAATAAACATCACACATAAGATCTCGATTACAGATCTTTATAACATTCATCAATTTGATGATGAGTCTATTGCAGACTTTGTCACTCGTTGGAGAGGGATAATAAACCAATTGTCTTTCTCCCTTCCTCAATCTCAACGAGATCAAGTTTTTACTTGATCTTGTTCTAATCATATTTCTTCCACTTTAAGGATCCAAACTTTTCATACATTTGAAGAAGCCTTTACGATGGCACGTAAACTCGAGTCCCATGCCATTGAACAAGGAAAGTTAAAACTTCACTCTAAATCTAAACCAGATTTTTCTCGGTTTACAAAAACAAACCCTTCCACTTCTAACAAAGACAAGAATCAGGGGTCTACCAATGCTATTGTATTAAAAACATCACGAGCTAACAACACTTCTAATCAAACACCGCAGAGACTCCTCATCTTCTCGAAAAGGACCCTTGTCATCTAGATCTTTTACTTCATTGGGGGAATCATATGCTTCTATCTTGGAAAAAATGTTGGAAGTTCACATGATCGAACTTCCCCCTATTAGAAATTTTGATGAAAACCAAGAACATCCATTCTGGTATAGGGAAAATGACTTCTATCATTATCATAGAACCAAAGGCCATGACATTGAATGATGTCGAGGACCATTAAAAATCTTATGCAAAATTCGTTGATAAAGGCGAGCTCATTACGGATAACCCAAATGCTCCCCAAATCGAGATGCTTGATGTTTTTAAAAACATTTTCCCAATCATTCCCCAAAAATGATGCTTTAGAGTCTCAAAAAAAAACTCATACTATCGGCTTCATTTCTACTAAAGAATCTTCTTCTAAAACTAAGCCATATACGAACACATCGTAATCGAATCGGAACCTCCCGCCACTTCGCTAATCATTGATTCCACCATCTTCAGACAACCCATCTTTGAATATTCCCACATTGTTAAAGATGGATTCATCTCCTTTGCCTATTTATCTCGATATTCCATCTATGCAGAGACAGTGTCATCCTCATCTGTCTCATCATCATATATTCTTTTGATGCTTGAGGTAATTACATCCCTTTGAGTTTCCACCGTGAATACATCTACTTCTGTTTCTCCCATTTTCGCTATGACTATGCCATTGGTAAACATACCTATAGTTGTACCAACTTCAATGGAAGCATATTCGATTTTGACTCTTCCCATTTCCTTTCCCACAGTAGTTACACCCACAATTACTGCACCATAAGTACCTCCCTCGCAAGGAACTACTTCTTCATCATCCACTTCTTCCATCACCAATACTATTTTTCCTATTAAGGGAAAATCTAAAGAAATAACACCGGAACCTACACTCTTGATTCCTGGACTTAAACCAAGACAACTAAAGTCTAATGTTACATCATCAGCACCTGCTCATCTCCTTCCCCTGAAAAGGCTCTACAATCACCTTATGCGGTTGAAGTTGTCACCATCCCTGAAAAAGGAAAACCCATATTTTAGACTATTAAGACTCTTGGTGCCTTGCCTCAAAAATCTCTTTTTGCACCTCATAAAAGATTGGATTTATCAAATGGGAAGGCATCTTCTTCTATAATACCATTAGAACCATCATCTTCTTCTTCTACAACACCTTCTTCGCTGGTGCCTTGTAAAGTGAATTCACAGACTAGAGAGGCATCACCTCTTTTATCAGGACCATCATCTTTGT